>OY720634.1:82589772-83899321 GCA_963169105.1 Ceriagrion tenellum | reverse complement strand
AATTTTAAGTGCTGCCAAGAACATAAGTGAGAATCTTCTAAATGAATGTGTTTTTCCCTCCCACTCTCCCCTATTATCCATACCTTTCCCCCCCACCACCTCCCACTGACCGTGATGCACGTCTCTGACGTCAATCAACCACTTCTGACGTACTGATGCACGTCTCTGACGTCAATCACCCCCCCCCCCTCCCCAGATCTATATATTAAGTCGCATGCCATGTATATGTACCTTGAAAATGATTGCAAGGCAGTCGAAACCTGGGTCGGGAATTAAAGTTTCAAGTGTGGAAAATACTAAGAGTTCTCTCTTTTTAGTCATGTCCCAAGTAAAACTTTGATTTATTTGCAGGAATATTCAGGAGTCCCCTAACTGTGGTGTTTTTGTATTTATCTTTTCTTTGTTTGTTCTTTTCAAAAGAATTGGCAATCTGAACTCTGTAATTATTTAGAAATGTAGCATGGTTTCAAGTTTCATCATGCTGCAAATTCTTTGATCCTACGTTTCCAACTACAAAGAGTTACTTGATGGGTTACTCGAGACCACCGCCTTAAACAGTGGGTAGTAGGGATAGTATTGCTCCATAATGATTAGGAAAGCGATCGCAGTTTTCCACTTCAAATAGATTTAATGCCACTTTTATTTACAATGCCAGCAATGCATGAAAACCAATTGTAAAATAAAACTATTCTTAAGAAGTTAACTTCCTCCTCCATATTCAAAATTAATTTTATGGGATTAACTGGCTTTCAGATTTGAAATTGCACCAATTGTTCTAATAATTCTCTCTCCACTCAATAAATTTCTTAATTAGAGAAGCTCTGTCAAGGCACTGCCAAACTCAGACCTCTGCTCCTCATTTTGGAGCATTATTGGATAATAGATGAGCAATAAAAGTAATATGACTCGATAACTTTAAAAACTTAGGACTAGTAAACAGCAACTGAATGCTAACACCTATAAGCACATGGCGAGTAAAGTGCCCCACACAGAAGTTAGATTCAAAACAAGCAAGCGTACATGACACAGGCAGCTGAGGACAAGAAGCTGTAGTACTTAAAAAGTGTAGGTGGCCACCTTCGAAATGGCCGAAAAATGATTTATAAAAAAACAGCAAAACTGTAAACCAGTACACTACAGATTGGATATAACCAATAGTTGGTTGAAAACCTTTAGGATGAGGCAGCAACTCTCTTTCAAGTAAATAAAGGTGGAGATCAAAATGAACAGAAAATAAATACTCATTACAACATAGATATAGAAACTTAGTGGACACTCAATCAAAATCAACTGATGATGGGAGATTTAAAAAAATCACCATTCCTATACATTTGTCGTAGTTAACTTTAAAATTGTTTAGCCAGTAAAGCATGATAACTCATCATTTAAAGAAAACATGGGTTAGGTAAATCATATGCATCCCAATTAGGCCAGTTACTTCACCATAATTTAGAATGTATGCTTTTTAAGTACATTAAATAATCAGTCTAATAAATACTGATACTGATTGAGTGAATTCAATACATCTACTGCAATCACCTGCAATTTGGAATTGGTACATCAGGCAAACTGTACGGGTATTCCAATCAACTCACATGAATAAATAATGTGGTTTGCTTTGCTTTTGGGAATGAGAACTAGCAAGCAAATGTATTGTCCAATTAATGACTATAGGCATAGCAAGAACTAAGCAGCACTCACTTGAGAATATCATCACATAAAGAGGAAAGCATATGAGAGAGGGGGGGGCCAAAAATGAAAGGACCCCACAAAGGGTCCCCTGAACCTCTGCCGACCCTTGACGCTTGACACACCATCACTGACCACAGACTCTCTACTGTCAAGTGCCACTAAGTTTTTCGATGCACACACTGAGGATGATACATAATTCATTTACAGTCTGATTGAGCTTCATAGCCTTATGTACATAAAACAAAACCTTAATACATACTTAATTAGATCTTCAAGCCACTCACATGACACAAGATCTAAAAACAACCTTGATATCAATCATTGTAGATTATCAAAGACTTACAATCAATCTGACAACTTGGAAAAAATCTCATAAGTTGCCTAGCAGGGCCAGCTCAGTCAGCAGTACAAAATTCAAGAATGCAATTGAAAAATGGTAATGTGCTAACCCTCTATATTCTATTAATGAGTATTTTGAACTGGACTTTGAATCCGTTGTATTTTAAATGTGCTGCTGTACTATTAAAAACTGTAGCTGCTATTATTTTACTTCAAATATATTATGATGTAATTGATTATTGCATCACGTAATTGATCATCTCCCTGTTATATGCTATATATTTATGATTGACAACATCTACATGGGTATTCCATGGTATGGATGATTAAAGAATCTTATTATTATTATACTTTAAAATACACTATGATTAGGGTAAAAGGTAACTTTATCTCACCTTGGGTGCAGCTCCTTATCAGTAGCAAATGCAGGCGTCATCAACAGAGTCGACAAATATAATGACGGGAAACTATTCATGACCATCAGACTGCCCACACCAAGTGCATGAGAATTCAGGACATATGGTGGGAAAGCATAAGCACCAGATACCATGTTCTCCACCATTGACACAAAGACAGCTGTTGTTCTACCATCATATGAGGCTGCCGATTCCACTAAATTAGCCTATAAGTAGATACAAGAAAAATATATTTCTAAATCCACCCTTTTTACACAAAAGGAAAAAAATCATGATAGTGACAGCTACCATATCTTCCCTCACACCTTCAAAAATAAGGCACAGTTTTAGTCGACATTTTACGAGCATAAAAGGGTCACTTACCAATAAACGGAGAAGCTCCTTCACCATTGCGATGGTCTTCTGATCTTTGGACACAGCGTCTCCATTGTACAATGGCTCATCACACCCTAGACTAATCAGTTTCAAGAGGGCATTCCAACTATGAATGACATAAGGCATCTGTCGGGCATCGTGTCCCTCTAAATTTACTGCTTCCCCAAGGCACTGGGTCAGCAATCTTGACAACGAGCAAAATGTTTTCTGACTGACAATAGGAGGATCTTCCAATGGCTGGATGGCTAAATCCTTCACTAACTCATCAGGCAGAGGATATTGTGCACTTCTGGTCAAAATTTCACAAAGGCAATGCAAACTGGGAATACTTAACACTGGGTACAACTTTGCGCAAGCCTCCCCAGCATTAGAACTATTCAATCTTCCAGAGCCATTGGAAACAGACTCATTTAAGCCACCATAACAAAAGCATAGGAATGGTGTGAGAACCATTTCCGAGAAATTCGATACATCAGACTTCATTAGTCTTATAATATTCCACCACACATTCAGCTTTACTAGTGCAACATCGCCATTTCGACAATTATTAGCTCGCAACGGTATGGTTAACAGTTTCACCCTCCTATCACTAGATAAGACACTCTGCTCCAAGGCAAAATTATGAAGCAAGGAATTCCAGCAATTGAAAGCCTCTTTCTTAGTTTCCACGTTTGAAGTTTTAAAAGCCCTCTCTTCAACTGCTAACAGGGAATTTACCAGTGAGGAACTCGTGTGGAGTCGTTTACCCAATATTTCAACCAGAAGTCGCCATATGACAGCCCAATTTCTGTCGTGCATTATCATTTCGATTAGCATTTTGCTAAACTTGGAAGGAACTAAGTTATTAGCAAGTACGTCTAAATACTCCTCATTACCACTGAGTTTGTGTTTGAAAAAGTAGGTGGCTTGCAATGCCGCATCACGAATGCTCGCATTCTCATCAAAAATTAAATTGAACAGTACTTTAAGCCAGTTGCTAGTATCTGTAAATTCCATCAGCTTGGATTGAAGCAGTGACTTCAACAGAAACAGGGCATGTAATTTTACGTCAATTCCATTACTGTTTTCTGAATCCACCATGCATCGAAGCAAAATACTTTTAATAGTATTTCCCTCTTTCCCTACACTTTTCACTGATGGGCAAATCAATGAGATACACTTCAGTGCTTTAACCACCAACTCGGAGGCCTTAGGTACGGATACATTAGTTTGCAACAGAGATACTACGGAACGCAGAAGGGCTTCCGGCCGTTTCACGATCTCCGGCTTCACCTCAAAAACGGTACAAAATACCGAAAGGGAATGCATGGCAATGATGATAGAATCACCTGTCATATCGCGCATTAGGGCATCAAACACGTTAAGCCCTTCGAGGGCTTGAGCAAGTTTCTCCTTGCCAAAACTACCCATGAGCCTGTAACACAACAAATCTCAAATTAAAATGCTTATTGATATCCACAAAAACAATGGGTCAAGAAAAAGATTCTAGAAAACCCAACATACGTTTCAATTTTCGCGTAGTCTGCATCTTTCTTTTCGGACACTTTGTTCCCTTCCAAATCAAGGAAGAGTTCTTTCAAAACAGAACTTTCGCTCACCATCTTGATCAACCACGACACCAATATGACAACACACAAACTGGATTATTTTCAGGAAATTTAGTTCCTGATGATAAGAAATGGAACGTAGTCAAACTTTGGCGGAAATACTAAGAGTAATTAAATCACATACTCGACACAAGCAATTTACCACAAATGCACGAACAATTCATAAAATCAAGCATAAACGATTTCTTAAATACATTGAACAGACTAACCTTAAAATCCAAAACAAATTGCTCCAGACATTCCTCACATCACTAAGCACCTTCTGCCTAGCCTATTCCCGCCAACTTGACACACCATGCGCTTCGCAAAATGGCTAACTCTTTTCTCTGGATAATTCTGTTCTATCACAATACACTGCCATATGAGCGAAAAAAATTCATAAGTTGAATTTTCAAGTTTTATCGGGATGTCAAGTTCACGTCTTAAACATAATAACTTCGAAATACACCGACTTCCAGCCAAGATGCAAGACAGCGTAGCGCTAGTCGAAATTTTTCATAACAGTTGAATGTAGAATATTGATAATTTGTTTCATTCTCAAATTTAAGGTACATAGAGCAATAATGGATCGCAATTTTCATTTTAAATCTTACTTAAACCTTAATTACCGCGAAACTTTGCGTTTAGTATCATAGAACCCATAATAAATTACTAGCGCCATATCACCCATGCTGATAAACCAGATAAACATCACCGCCAAAAATCTTATTATTTCTCATAGCTTTTCATAAAAAAAACACTAAATAAATATCTGGTGCCAACTGTTAAATTTGAAGTCATTTTGTCAATAAGAGTGTCGCGGGATAGATCATTTATAAACCACATAGAACCAGATAGAACATTTATAAACCACTTTCCGAGTTTAGTAGATGTATTTAATATAATAAGGCAAAAAACGTGGTATTAATGGAGAGTGTAGGATAATCGGTGGACCCTGTGAGCTGCGAGGCAAACGTTTACTGTGCCGCTAGGAACGCATGCGTGAACCTGTTATCGCGTGTACTTCTATGCCCATCTATGCCAATGGTAAAATTTGGATGTTTCGCAAATACGAGAGCAAGTGTAAGATGCGGAATACCTCAGTCATTTTTGCCGTGGAGTTACTTGGCGTGATCTGTAGAGTTCATGACCGAGATAAAGTTACTCGACGTCCATTGTACCGCGGCGAGGATCTCGATGGTGGACCTGCTGTTTTAGTTCGTAATGATGTTGATGATTTTTCTAATATTCGACACGGCTGTACCTTGGATAGGGTTACTCTGCAGTGTTGCCTAATGATAGACGAAAGCTGAATGCATTGCACGTATTATATGCATGGATTGCTACTTGCGACACACATTACGCTTTTGTTACACACATTGATTGCGTCCGCAATAAATGCATGAGACCTCTTCGCCACCGGATCCATTCCTCAATTGGTTTTTTACCTGTTTTCCGTCCATTCTTCATATATAATTTTATACTTCATTAGGAACAAGATTGTCCATGGACAAATAAGACATTGTCCTGGACTTGGTCCAAGGCAGGAAACCTGCAGGCCCTGCAGGTTTCCTGTCCTGGACAAAGGCGGGAGTTGTATTGATGCATGTGAAGCGGTTGCTGTCACCGCTGTCACACTGGGAATGTTTTGTCCACACTGTATCTGCAAGGCGGCCCACTTAAGAGCTAATTACCTATGCTTAAGTGGCACAACAAGTAAAAAAGGATTAGTATTGACACCAAAAGACTTAATTTAGGTATATGTTCAAGTCTTGGCTTTGAAAAAATCGTAAATTATGTCACTGAAACTTATGAGTGTTACCTAGGCCGTTTTCGAACTAGCCAAAAGCATAGATACCTAGTTCTCCGCCATTCAAGCTGTCTCAATATCCAGGCAGAAATTTAGAATCAAGGATAATTTATAGTCCGTGTTTCGTATGACAATTTCGGCGCCGTTCTACGATGGAAAGGACACCATGCGGCCATCATCTCATTATCATTCGCAGAGCAATAGCCGCAATCATAGGCAAGGAGTATAGAGACCAGGGCCGCCCACAGGGGGGATGTATGGCGCAAATTGCGCCATAGAAAAAAAAGTGGGGGGGAATTTTAAAATGCATATAGAAATTCACAAATTGTAAATATTTTTACCCGTTTGCAGTAATTTACATAGGTATCAGAAGGTTATAACGGTAAATGAATGTTAAGCGTTAAGTGTAGTATAGTAAAACATCGTGCTGTTATGGAGATTCATTCAGCCAACTGAAAGCTTCTTTTATTTCGGTCGAGTCTCTATTCTTCATTGGCTGCCGCACCGCACCGTCGTCGAGTCGGCCATACGATCCCCGAACGCAATCTAGAAGCGTAACTGACTCAGCATCCTTCCATTCTTATTCCCGACCCCTCCTCCCAGCATCTGCCAACGGGTCAGGCGCGTAACCATGGGGGGGTTAAAACCTCTGGAATATTTTCGACGGCGAGAAAAAAGAGAAAGTAAAAGAAGAAGGGAAAAAAAGAAGAGAAGGGAGACAGAGAGGGTATTATAAGACAAATATTTTATTTTAATATTTAAGAGAGGGTATTATAACACTTTCTTTCGCTTGATCGTAATAATTACATCTTTCGCTTCAAAGCTCGCTCGAGCAGACTACTACTACCGAGACATGCATGTGTGGAATTGTAAAGTATTCTTCACCTTATAGCGAGTCTTTTAGTTTTTAGCCCTGTCGTACGTCCTAGCGTTACGGCGCAGCCGCGTGTCGCGTATCGTGGCTTGTAGTGAGTGGTAGCTTATTACCGTGGACGAGGCCCTAGGAAAACTGGGATTTTCTTCACCCACAATGAAACATGAGAGGTTTCGTCTTCGACCGCAACCTTCGGAACTTTGTGGATACTTTTTTCAACACAATTTTGCAGATGTAGGCGACAATGTTTCGATGTTGTGACTGGGTCTCAAGATGACGGCAATATGGCGCAGAAAGCGGTAAAGTATCCTGCCGATTAAAGTCGTTTGGCCGGTTAAGGGGCGGACCCGCCACCTGCTATGCAGGAAACGCTTCAACTGCAGCCCTCCTTCTGTCTGACAAAAGGGAGACTTCATCTCGATGAAAGGACAAGGGTGCAAAAATAAACTCCAGATGATTATAATATCAAAAGAAGATCAGGGTCAAATATTCACACCGCAGGAAACTGATCGCATTTAAGGGGTTGGAGAGAAATATCAAGAAAGCGAGGTCAAAGTCAGTGAAGTAGTCTCAAAGGAGGTTTCTTAATCTTTAATGAAGGCTTTCACGTCGTCAAAGTAAGGAATGGAAGGACATTTTCTTACTTTATTTATTTTCCGCTTCATTTATTTTGTTTCATTCTTTCTGCTATGTTTTGATGTCACATTTCGCTCTCAAAAAGTAAAATTCCTCGTCTCCTCTCTGCCGGTCTGTGATTGGCTTTTCCTCTTCCGCCATATTTTCCGTCGTGTGAACCCAGCTTCACTCAGTCATATCAGGGAAGAGAATTCTCTTCGTCGTTGTTATTTCATTTGGCCAGTGAATAAGTTACCAACCCGTTGCTGGATATTATAGCTAATAAACGCAAGTTAATTGTGCTGATGGTGAAGCCCAAACTAGAATGAATTTACAGAATAGAGAAATGGGAACTGGGGATAAAACTATCCAGAGATTATGGCATTGACAGTTAAACGGTACACGACATTAAAAAATGTAAAACCAAATTCATGGAGTATGCTAAGAATTGTAACCATGCTGCAGGACTTTCGAAGTACTAATCCATCAAAAAAATCTTAATACGATCATTGATTTACCCTTTCTGGGGCATTTTGTAAAAGAGACAGCGAAGTCGAAAGAAATTGGCATTGGAAGGTTAGTTTAATGCTTCATATGGGTGGTTCACCAGTTTCAATGAGAGGCATGGCATTCGTGAACTTAGTATTCAAGAAGAACGACTTAGTGCCAACACTGCCACTGCCATTGCATTTCGGGAGGAATTTCAATGATTTATGATGGAGGAACGTTATGAATCTCGTCAGATTTACTATGCTGACGAGACCGGTCGTATTGGAAATGTTTGCCGTCAAGAACCCATGCATTTGTGCGAGAAAACCATGCTCCCGGTCACTAATCCATGAAAGACCGATTGACCGTGTTGTGCTGTGGCAATGCTCTCTGGTGCTCTGGTGCTCCTTGTTTGCAGCCAACACTGGGTGTGGGAAGAGAAGTCATGAACGAGGTAGCCAACTTGTCTATTCCAAATTATTCAAGAGGAAAGATGCTAAGGAAATGTATAAACGCCACCAGAATCCTCAACTCTACAATGACGCTAGGGTGTCTGTGGCTCATTTCAATCTGTTGCAACAAGATTCAATCTCTGCCTAAATCGATTCCACCCTCAAGCGAGAGGTAATGAGAAGTTTATTCTTGTTCTGAACTTATATGATTGTAACATTGCTTGAAATGGCTAAGAGATACTTTAACGCTGTTTTACTCCTTTCATGTCAAAGAGAATAGAAAAAGAGTCAAACGCATAATAGAGAAATAATATTTTGCGGTCGGGAGGGTTTGCCTTTTGTCGCCATAGAGAGGCAGGTGACATTCTCCCTGAGGAACAAGAGAAAGTTTCTAAGGACGGCAAATTTCGGGCTTTACTCAGACTCAAAGTTAACAGTAATGACACGGCTATTGCTGTACATTTGGAATCAGCTGCTGGCAATGCTAAATACACATCACCGGAAATCCAAAATGAAAAATTAGCTCTTGTCAAGATTCTATAGCTAAACACTCAGTGGAAGAGATCAACCGTTCAAAAAGGTTTTCAGTGTAAGCAGACGAAACCACAGATGCCTCTAAAACAGAACAACTTTTACAGATACCTCTAAAACAGAACATAAGTTACTTGAAAAATTACGTGGTGAAAGAGGTCTTCCTAATTTTTGTCCCTGTCATAGATTTAAGAGAGATAGCACAAGGTGATGCCACCATCAATATTCAAATCAGCATGATCATAGACATAAAATACATACTTGGGTAGAGCTAAGACGGTGATAGTTCAATGAGCCCTCGCTTTCAGGGTGTACAAGCTTACATCCGAGCTAAGAATTCTCTTGCTATGTTCATTGTAGTTCTCAAAGCTTCAATCTTGCAGTTTCTGACGCATGTGGTTTTCCAGTCATTACGAATTGCATGACTGTTGTGGCGTCCGCGTACGACTTCTTCAGGTATACTAAGAGAAACAATGAATTGCATAAGGCAATTGGATAGTTGAAGCCTCAAACTACAGCCACTTGCTTGAAGAAACTTTGTGCCATTCGATGAGTTGAGTGACGCGATTCAGTACCCGCCTTCATTGATTTCCTCAGCACTGTTCTACAAGTTCTGTATCAGGTCATATCAAACTGGGCTGACAAGAATTCAATCTCGGCTCCAAGTACGTTGCATAGATCCATTTAAGACGCAGGGTTTCTCATTGCTGTGCATGCTGTTGCCGAGGTTTTTGCTATCAGCCTCCCCTTGAGTCGCCAACTTTAGACCAAAACATGGATCTTGTTCAGGCTGTCATGTCTTTTGTCTTCATTCATTCTTCATGTCTTCATCAGGCATTCATGTCTTTTGCTGACACTGCCAAAGGTACCTTGCAGAAAATGCGAGACGATGCTACTGAGCATTTTCACAAGGTTTTCACCAGAGTTCAGCTAGTAGCTACAGATACCTACTCGACTCTCGTTTTTCCTTGCTTTTATTGATAACTCTCACAGTTATGTGCTTTCGCTATACTTTGCTTTACGTAGCAACACTGTGAAACGGATCTTTGAATTCCAAAGGTCCGTATTCACCGTTCTTGCCTCATTACTGTACTATCAGGGATAAAAGAAACGAACCTGAACTACACTCGTCATCTGGCATGCCAGGTTCATTTCTTTTGTCCCTGATAGCACGTGACGTCCATTGCCATGCCACTGCTTTGATAGGATTTGAACTGGAAATTAAAGTCCCTCGCCGATGTGTCCGTCAAGTATACAGGATTGATACCCCTGCCTCAATCCCTGAGGAATATTTAGGCAGGCAGTATTTATTCCTTTATTGGACTTCTTCCTTCTTCAGATTGATGAAAGACTGCTGACACATCGCAAGCTCCTGACGTGCTTCATTTGTATTTTACCTAATAAGGAGGCCTGCAGCTAGGGCTTTAATTCTGAGGCCTCGAAGCAGGCCAAAATCCTGCTTGCAACGTATTCAGATTACCTGGATTGTGGAAAAGACGAGTTTCTTGGTGAAATGGCAGAGTATTATCGGCATTTTTCGAAATAGGCAGACCCACCAAGAAATGATGTAGACCCTGTCATGGTACTCTTCTTTTTATTCTGAGACCATATCGTTACATATTCTTAAGCACTAGCGATTTCGCCAAAATGTTCGCTCATTGGCTTTTGTCATAGTTATTTTATGTCCCTTCGTTGGCCAACAGCATGCTAATTTTGCGTTCTTTCTGGCTCTCAGTCCTTTGGTTTTGAATTTTTGTCTTAATGACATCTTCCAAGTAGTGCGACAGATGCTGGAGATTTTGTGTCTCCTGCCTGTAACAATTGCAACAGTAGAATGATCTTTTTCAACTTTCAAATATTTGAAGAATTATATAAGAACGTGCTGTGCGAAGAACAGACTTAATATTCTTACTCTCCTGTACATTCCCTCGTACATTCCCTGTAAACCTGATATGGTCCTTGATGTTTTCCCACAAAAATATGGCGCCTCCGTCTTAAAATTCAAATATTCCTTTTGTGTTCCGTGACTCGGTTATGCTGTGCGGTAAAGATATGATTAATGTCAGTAATCATATAATTCACATTTCTTCATTCATCACAATTCTCTTTTATAAGAGAGCAATGCAATGCGAATGAAACTGGTTGGTAGGCAACCATCAGCATAATCCTATATAATAAGTAGCTGTATACCCGCGCGGGGTGGGAGGCAGGGGGGAATGCGCCATCAGCATTGGGGGGGATGGGCACCCCTGGTAGAGACTCTCTATCACGGAGTTGGATATAGGAGTATCCTACTCCGTGCTCTCTGTACTCTGATCATAGGGTTTGAGGACGATTAGAGTCGATTATTTCTCTTAACTGCTTCCCATTTTTGCACGACCATTTAGAAGGCCATATCATTTACAAAGTGCTTATGAATAAATAATTTACAATATTGTGAATAGTAATTACGCTTTCATTACTGGTAGAGTGAACAACATATCGCCTACTATATTTTACCTCAGCTAACGTAGTCAGTATACTAGCATATATGCTCTAAAAGGCATTATGTGTTTTTGCCGATGGACAAACACGAAACACTATATTTAACATTACTCAGGACAAACAGCCTAAGATCTTCAACCGACCAATTATATGCGTTGGCACTGACATGTTGAAATTAAATATATTCACACAATTGGTTCCTCCCCCTTTCTATGGTGAATGCAATAAAACCTTTCCGATTCTGTGCGTTTTTACAATTCTAAAGTTCGTCAGTTAATGACACCAATGCTGCCGATGAAATTATGCCTACCTGAGAGAAGAGGAAAGGGTGCAAATGTGGGAGCCTATTTTGTTTTTGTTAAAAAACATTTTTAATTTTTACCCGTTTCTTGTAAAATTGTACAAAAACCATCTTTAACTATATATTTAAGCAAGATATACCATGTTTTGTAGCTAAAAATAACTTCATTTTAAAGTTATATTTTTTTGTTATGTCCTTATTTTCAAAATAGTGCTGGTAATGTGGAAACATACAACTTTACCTTAAAAATAGGCAAAAAAAGTGTTACACTGAAAAGAAAACTTATTTTTTACATTATGTGAGTTTTACAATTGTATTGAGAAGGCACAATATTATGTTATGAAGGCTATTAATTCCCAATTTTATGAAGGCTATAATGTTGAAAAAATGTATATTTGCGAAAGTCACAAAAGTAATGTTCATTTTCACTGCCGGCACACATGCTATGGGCTCAGCCCTCACACAGTACGCACCGGATCCATAGTTCTCCGCGAACATCATGTGAGTAGAGTCCCCCACAGAAAATGAAAAAAAAGAAACAAAACACTTCCTCTTATTTGATAAAACTACCTCTTGTTACCAGCGAACGAAAGGAGATTAATCTAAGTGATACAAATACGACCGTAATTTTAAAAACGAACTAGAGCGACATTAAGTACTAACAGTGGGAAGTTTGTTCGTATTATATATTAATACATTCATTTCATGAAAATCTCCTTTTAAATTGGAATACAAATTTAATTACTGACATTGAAATGACAAAAAATATCCCCTTCTATTTTAATAGAAGGTAAGCATGTATTCCGTCCCATAGTAAAAACAATACTCTAAAACGAAAAATATTTATTTAGCTTTTACATTTAAATGAAAGAATTATTTTCCTTAGAATCTGATTTAGCTGAAAGCTTTAAGTTCGGTTTAATCTGAGTGGACTTAATTTTCATGTCGCCTCAAGATAGCGCCCATGCGCCCGGGGCCAAGGAAACCCTGATTCTAACCCAACACAAATATTTTGCCCCCGTAGATAACACCTGGCCCAGTGTATACCCTTTTGAGCTCCCAAAAAAGTACATGTATAATTTTTGAACACTTTATGCTAACTGTGGCAGTTTTCAGCCAAACGCGTGGCCTTAACAAATCTTAATGAGCTCGTAGGCAATCTTTCTCTCCAGGGCCCAGAAACCTACGGCATTAGACAAGGGCAGTACCCTTCGAGAGTTTTCATTTTTTGTGACTGATGGAGGAAGATATTTAAATTTTGCAAAAAAATGTAGAGCTAAATTCTGGACAGCTATTTCGCCCCCGCTTGGAATCCCAGCAAGTGTTTGTGGGTCGACCAGATTTAAAATGTCACTTTTACCGCGTACGATCACAAAACTATGAGGTACCTGATCAAAAACAACTATAACAGAGCAGTTTATATAGGTATCTTTGTTGTAAGTGGCTTCCTTGGTTGAAACAGGAGATTAAGTATGGGAGAAAGGTGACGAGAGACTCGGATGAAGACGTAGTTTTTACGGTCCTCTCCTCATAAAATCTCCTCCCAAAGACGACAATCTTGTCCTGGTGGAAGGACTTGTGTGGTCTGATGACCCCTAGAGCGGAACTGGCGGGGGCAATGCTCCTGGTAGGGCCACCAATTGCAGATAGGTCGAAGGTTAGGAAACAAACGTCCGCGTAGCGTCTGTGCCTCAGCGAGGCGGTTTCTGTGGGCGCCTGACATCGGTGAAATGGCCTCTCAAGGGACGGTGTCACGTAAAAAACATTATTGAGAAGACAACGGAACTCCAACTCAAACCGGAATACCAACTCAAAAAAACTTTAAATTATGGACTGTACCTATACGAATATAGGTCCATATATAACACAGGAGAGATACCAACCAACTTCCAGAAATGCATCATGGTTCCTATACCGAAGAAGGCGGTAGCTACAAAATGCGAACAGTACCGAACCTTAAGCCTAATATCGCATGCATTGAAAATCCTCATTAAGATAATCCTGAGGAGAATTGAAGGAAAGGTAGAGGATATGCTGAGTGAAGATCAGTTTGGATTCAGAAGAGGATCAGGAACAAGAGAGGCAATTCTGGCATTGAGGCTTCTTATTGAAAAACAAATGCTGAGAAATAAAACTACTTATATTGCCTTCATTGACCTGGAAAAGGCATTTGACAATGTTATCTGGAAAGAGATGTTCAGAGTGCTGAGGAAAGCAGGCCTAAAATATAAATACATGAGGGTGATACTCAGCTTATATAAGAACGAAATGGTTGTGATAAGGAATTTTCATCAAAAGCAAGAAGCAAAAGTTAGAAAAGGCTAGAGACAATGATGTGCTCTCTCTCCTCTTATATTCAATCCTTACATCCAGGAAGCTATAGACCAAGTTCGTGAAACTACTGAGGTGGGGATTAAAATTAATGGACAGAAGATAGATATGCTGCGTTATGCAGATGATATTGCTGTGATCACAGAGACGAAGGAAGATATAGAACGGATGCTCAACACAATGGGTAGGATTTTCTGTAAACAGTATGGCATGAGAATAAACAAACGCAAAACCAAAGTGATGGTTTGCAGTAATGAAGAACAATATGAGCCCCCAATAATGAGAATTGGAGGAGAGAAGCTAGAAGTAATAGAGGAATTTGCCTAGTTGGGAAGCAGAATAACAAGAGATGGTAGAAGCCAGAAAGAAATTGTAAGGAGAATACATCAGGCCAAAATTGTATTCTATCTTAGAAAGAACCTACTCACCAGCAAGAACATTAGTTTGGAAATAAGGAAACGAATGTTGAAAGCATTTATTTGGAGTGTGGCCCAATACGGGAGCGAAACATGGGTAGTAAGAAAACAAGAGAGAAGGCGGCTAGAAGCCCTGGAGAAGTGGCTCTAGAGAAGGATGTTGAAGCTCAGCTGGAAAGATAGAGTCACGAATGAAGAGATGCTGAAAAGAGTTAAGAAAACCAGATCCCTGTGGAAGCATATCCAAACGAGAAGAGACAAACTCGTAGGGCACATTCTAAGACACGTCAACATTGTTAAAACAATAGCAGAAGGAGCTATAGAGGGAAGGAATCGCCGGGGACGACCAAGGATGTCATTCATGCAGCAGATTGTGAATGATATGGGTTGTACCACATACTTAGAAATGAAGAGAAGAGCAGACAGAAGAGAGGAATGGCGTACTGCTGCAAACCAACCCCAGGGTTGATTAAGAAAAAAAAACCTATACGAAAATAAATCTTTGCTCGTGATTAGGCTCCCTAAGCAGGGTGTCGTGCCCGGTAGCAGAGGGAACAAGGCCCCTGCGGTCGTCAACATACGAAATCCTTGCTGGGAAGTAGATGGAAATGCTGGAGAAGATGCAGTAAAGGAACGCAATAATCAGAAGGGGTACGTGGAATGTTATGACTATGCTGAGAGCGGGCAGGTTAGAGAGTATGAAGAAATAAATGGAGGTGGGTGATGACATCATGGGTCTAAGCGAAGTACCGAGAAAAGATAACGGAGACAATCGGAGCGGTGACCACTGAGAGATACAAAGCGGAGGGAATGAAAGCCAACATCTGGTTGCATTCATTGCAATACACAGCAGTTGATGGATAGGACAATAGTCGTTGAGATGATGTTTACAATAAGAAAGAGGAAATAATTGGTAGTATACCTGAGAGTAAGCACTTGGTAGTAATGGCGGATGGGACGTGGTGGTGGGCGAAGGAAGAGATTGGTGGGGAGCTGGGCTATCGTGGGTAATGAGGGGAAATGACTGCGGAGAGATAGCTGTGCAGTTTTACCGGAGAAATATTTTGGA
Source organism: Ceriagrion tenellum (assembly GCA_963169105.1). Taxonomy (NCBI): domain Eukaryota; kingdom Metazoa; phylum Arthropoda; class Insecta; order Odonata; family Coenagrionidae; genus Ceriagrion; species Ceriagrion tenellum. The sequence continues at coordinate 83,883,541 of OY720634.1, read as the reverse complement.
GATCACAAATGCATGGAGAGGAGAGGGAGCCGGTGACGGAATTTCGGAGAAGTCATGTGGGACGGAGAGATGACGTTTTGAAATGAAAAGGTATGTTGAAGAGTAATAGTGGAGGCAACACATAGGAAGCATGGGAGAGGATACGGACTGAGGGAAAAATAATAAAAAGCATTTTAGAGCGACTTAACGGCGAGCCATATGTGGCAAGAAAAGCGAGGCGATAAGACAGAATTTTGGGACGCTAGGCTTGAGACTGTCCTACCAACCTACCAATCAGCTGGTACATACATATATTACTTAGAATTAACGGCATAAAATGATTCATATCGTTATCTGTAGAAGTGATCCACAAATTAAGGTACGTTTAAAAGGAGATAATATTATCCCCTTACTAAGTTTTTATGACTGCAGGCAACTTCTTTACACGATTCCCTCCTTCAGCTCGACATAGGTCCCACGGCAATTTATTACCACCTTTTCAATCTCCCCCACTTACCCTAATATCCTACAGTCAAATAATTCATCTTCTTCAGCTGGGACTGTCCCGACGCCAACCTCCAAAACAGACTCTCCTGAAGGTATTGATGAGTCGTCATCTTCTTCCTCAAGAAGTTTTTTTGCAGGATTTAACAGTTTTTATTTTAATCTTACCTCCCTTCGTAGCCTTTGTAGGTTTGGCCAATGAATGCTGAAGGGTCAATTTGTAAGGTGATGCCGTGATCCCAGCAGCAGAGAAAGGTTTTCTTCCTCTATTTGACATTTTATTTTTCCGTATAGGAACGGGCATAATGTCTCAAGGTGAGACACAGGGAGCTGTTGGTTTCGAAGGACCAGCTTCTAATAGGTCGATGTCACTGGGCCTAAGTGGATCATGTGAAAAAGCAGGGATGGTAGACTTCCTCTGAATGAGTTTAGCAGGAGCAGAAGTGCTTGAAGACAAAGTAGAAGATATTGGGTTAACATCTGGATTTACGAATCCTTGCTCTGTAGACCTACATGGTTGAGAAGGCAAAGTAGAGGTAGAAGAGTTGTTTATGATTCGGGGGCTTTGGTCTGGTTCTAGAGACTCAGAAGGAAGAAAGCCATCGTCCTGAAAGACAGTTCTATCACAAGGATAAATCCAAGTTACCTTGAACCCCTTGGCAGCTATCATCCAGTTTGACACTGCATGTAGGCTTCGCCAAAAAGCTTTGCTATGTCATAAGGCTCTACGGAACTATCATGATGTCGCATAAACTGTCGCACATACTCACTGTAGTAACTCTTAAGGGGTCCCATAAAGATCTTGTCTAATGGTTGAGTTTTATGAGACGTATGAGGTGGTATACTGACTATGGTTATATGATTCTCTCTGGCATGGTCAATCACCTTAAGATTTCATGTATGCGTGTTGTGTCCGTCAAGAATTAATAATATTGGTGACTCCTTGCTTGGGCGAGTAAATTGGATAAAATGCTTAAACCATTCCGTAAGCAGTTCTGCTTGAATCTATCCAGAAGGATGACATATGCCAATTGAACCTTCTGGAGCTCCTTTCATTAGAATTTCTGTCCAAATTTTACGGGGAAATATTAGCATAGGTGGCACAAATATTCCCCCGGCACTCATACAAACGATTACCGAAATTAGGGAACCTCGCTCAGCTGATTGGATTGCAACGACTTGTCTTTTACCCTTTCAGCCAACAACACTCGACACCTTACTTTGGACAATCGATATGCCCGTCTCATTGACATAAAACACTCGATCACTTGAGTAAAAGTGTTTGTCATATACATCAACATGTAAAAAAACTTGTCGATAATTTCTTTGTTAAACCCATTTGCTCTGGAAAACGAGGTTCCTACAGGTTTGTGAATCGTTAAATTAGGATGACGCCTAATAAATAGGTTGAACCAGGATCTACCTTTCTTTCATTAAGGAAGTGATGAAAATTATTATTACGAGCAACTAACAGATAGGCCATTATTTTGACATCGCCACTATGAAGGCCATAGTAGCGGTTATCCATTTCAACTAAGTCATTCACTAGTTCCATTACCATTTCTGTCGGTAGAACAGCTTTTCTGCCAAGTTTCTGTTTAACAAATTCTTCAGGGGCTTTACAACTTTTTACAAATCTTTGTAATGTTGTCTAAGGAACGTTATATATTTTCACAGCTCTCCTTAGACCCCACTCCTTTTCCCAAACTGAATTTATAGCCTTCACCATATCCTCGTCTTTCCAGTTCTTCAACTTAGCCTTAGGTTTGGGACTAATGATTTTTCTAGGCATCTAGAACAAACACGGAAGAAATGTAGAGCAATTGTCAATACAAATCTTCATGAGGAAAGGTTTCCACATTACCCTCATTGAGTGTTTCCACAATACCAGCATCGCCAAATTGAATTTAAATGTTGAGTCTAGAGCAAACTAAGCATGTTTTTATTCACCTAACTATACAAAACACTATAAAACTATCCATTTTACAGTGTCTGACTATAAATTAGCAGAAAACTATGTGCTTCATATGCTTAATATTTATTTAAAATCTTCCCTTAGAAAAGTTTATAAACCGACAAGATGAAATGCTATTACTACACACTTCACAGAGGCAGCAAGAAGACTAATGACGCTCCTGGCGAGTAAGTCAGGTACTTTCCTACTACCCAGCCATTGCAATGATTATTGGGTGTCTCAACATGGACGTTACTGACATCCATTTGATGTACCATGGACTGCCTATGGATGTCCGAATGTCCCACTTGTGGACATCCAAGGGATGTCTATTTACGGATTTGGGGAGGATGTAGGCAATTATTTCAGTTTCTTGGGAGTTATAGAAGCAAATCATTTGCAGTACGGTAATAAGAGAGAAAAATAGCATTATTCAAAAAACTTATTCAGTAAATTATGTTTATACAATATTGACAGTAACATAGGCAGCAGTATCTTGAACAGAATTTTTACTTTTTTGTCCTTTCACTAATGTGCCTCAGCCAATTCCTTGTTACTCTATCCACTTCTCTTTTTGTGGCTGCAGGGAACTTGCTGAGAACTGCCCCTGACAATATAAGCAAATTACCAGAATATGACTTAGTTACAAACATCTCAAGAGATATGTAACAGGCATAATATTTCTCTTGTCACCCAGGCCCAAGCCCACGAATTTGGATTATCTAAGGCAAGGAGTGACTTATTTCGTGATATAAAATATGAAGGCTTGCACGAATGTCTGAATGTAAAATTGAACACATTTTAATTCCATTCAGAAAAATAAAAGTTAAAGGTGAGCATTTGTCTCGCCAGCGAAAACACGATTTTCAACCACAGTTAACATACGTATCAACACCAAAATCACCTCACTTTTAATGCAAACCTTGTGCATTTGTAAAATACTTGTAACATAACTTTACATTCACTACTTTAGGAATATTTTAGACATGAAATAAATATATAAATAAGTATTTCAGAAATGTTTGTGAAAAACTTAACACATTTGGATCGCATGACCATGTGTACAACATTTTTTTTGTATTATCAAAGTAGATGATATCGAAGCATTAAATCCTTACCCTTGACGTTGCCACACCAAATTTTATCCACAGACTTATTCATCTCATACTACAGCAGAAAGCACGTCTCATCGAAATCTTATACAAAAAATAATATGATTAAAACGAGGCACAATCCATTTCACATTAACTTTGAGTATATAACAGAAGGGTATATTGATGAAAATAACTTCCATGCAGTCTTAAGCTCATTCCACAATGGAGGTAAGACGTATGCCGTAAGACGTAAGAGAGCCGCAAGGGCCTGCTGTAAGCCGTAAGGAGCTGCCGTAAGGAAGATGGTCAAGTCCCATCTTTCTTACGGCAGGCGAGAGTGTCAGCCAATCAGATCGCGCCATTACAACCACCCATTACAGTCACGGCCCACTGCTTTAGCGGAAGTACTTTTGACAGTGGAGGTGAAGTTCCGGTGTTCAAAAAATTCGTAAACGTCAAAGATGAGGTTCCTATGGATGAGGTTCTTATTGAGACGGAGAAGGCGAGAAACTGTTTGTACAATAAGTCTTCTAAGGAATACAAAGGCGAACGGATGAAAGGCAGATTATGGGAAGGTATTTCGCACGTAGAGATTTTTACAAACTATATTGAGAAATATGAATGTCACAACAAATAAATGTAAAACCTTCTGGAAGTTTTCAAAATGGACACTTTTTTTGTTTATGCCCTAATAACATGTCCATAAACGGTATTCAAAAATTTTTCTTCTTCTTCATATATCGTAGAATAAAACAAAATAAAATTTGGTACCAGATACGTTGGGATTGCTTGCGCCGTTTTCATGTAACTGAAGTTTAAACTCGGGTATCTATAATTTTTTTTCGACAGTAGTGTATAACGTCACTGCTCATCCCATATTTCATAACTTTTCCATCTAGTAGATAATTGATTTTTACCATAAATATTGCGAACTAGCTACGTAAGTGCACAGATCAGGTCTCATTTCTTTCCAGTTAACTAAATATACAATTCAGTGATGAGGCTTTAATATTTACAGGGATGGACCCAAGAAAACCAGAAAGAGGAAATATTCAGAGCAAGAAAAAGCACCCTCCCAAAGTGATGCTCAATAAGACTTAAAGATGATTTCAAATATTTAATGGACTTTGAATAAATGTAATCTGTAATGGCTGTAATGTAATTGAATGAAAGTGATAATTTCAGAGTTAAGATTAAGAAAGCATAATATTTATTTATATTCTAAAAGATGCATGTAGTTATGACAATTTTAATAATATATAAGATTAGTAAATTTATATCACTTTCATTAAATCTCCTCGTGAGTCAAACATTAATATATATCATTTAAATATTTTTTACTATTGTAAAAGTAGTAGCCATTTGAAAGTTTCGTCACTTCTTCTTATCATATTAACCCATATTATCACACTAGAACATTCTAACTTAACATACAGTGATCATAAAGACTGGTATTTCATTCACTAGATCTCTTCCCCATGCATCTAGAACAGTGGTTCTCAACATTCCTAATGCCGCGACCTTAAAATACAATTCCACATGTTGTGGTGACCACTAATCATAAAATTATTTCCGTTGGCACTTCATAAAACCATCATAAATATGTTTTCCGGTGGTCTTAGGCGACCCCTGCGCAAGGGTCGTTTGACCCTCTAAGGGTTGTACCCCAACCCACAGGTTGAGAACCGCTGATCTAAAGGATCTAGAGAATATTCTCTCAACTGGAGTCAGCGGTCACGTGAGTTAGACGTGATCTCCCCCCAGTGTTCTCCATGTATCAAGGGTAACCAGTACGGTTTGAAAAGTTCGAAAACAGCCAATCTTTCGTTAAATGTTCACCGACTGTTAAGATCTTCTGCTATAGCATTATGACTGCTTCACTTGATTTTAAGGTAGTTTGAGCCACGATGGAGACTATGCTCGAATTATACAATTTAATTTCAGCAGCTGTAGGAAGCATATATTAAATATGACATAACTAATGGTGCAGCAATATACTTATATATGCCTGAAATCCTAAAAAAATAAATAATAAATAAAAAAAGTTCTTTAACTTGGCTATTTTTTTCACGCGGTAAGTTTAGAACCCCTCACAATAGAAGTTATGTTGTGAACATAAAGAAATACAGCAGGGACACAGTGATTTCTTTTTAATAACATTTAAGGAAACATGCAAACTACACACTTAATATTTTTGATGAAATTCAGGTGCTATAAATTCTTCATTATATAAATAAGGCCTCTCTGGAATGCAAACACATACCATTTCCCATGTACAAGGGCTGATAATTTTCACCAAAAATCAGGGAAAGTAGCTCGGTAAGGGGCTGACATTTTGGAAATGCTGAGATTTTTTCTTTGGAATGAGATCAAATTCATTAATTTCTTGGTGAAATGATATTTCGCTCAAATTAGGAGTCTTAAAAACAGGAGGGCGTGTATGAAGCAGAGTATGGGGGTAAATGAAGCAAAAGAGGTTTGCAAGGATAGGTCAGTATGGAGGAAATTATTGAAGCAGGTTTAGGTGAACAAATATGTCTTTATGAGTGAAACTTAGTGACTCTGCCTACCCCGGAAGGGAACGGCGTGATTGGTGTATGTATGTATGAAATTACCTCAAATAATTTTCTCTTGGTATAATGATAGGCCAGAACACTATTGATATTTCAAGCAGCCTGTCTACCATTTATCCCATATCCAAGTACAACAAATCAAAGGAGGTTGATAATACCTCCACTTGAAGCATATTTCTCTATGTTCTCGATTTTAATCTGGTTCTCCTAATTTATCAAAGAATTATTTCCATTTTCTTACACTTGTATTTTGCAACTCTGTTGTTATCGCGAAATTTGTAGCTTCTTCTATCAGAGAATCCCAACTTAGTACTATGGTTTTGATGTTTATCAGTAAACTTTTCGTTACAATTTCAGTGTCCTCGAGAGAAAGCGTTGGAATGTTCTCAATTTAACTTCGTTTCTCGGTTGTCAACAGAACCTCGAATCAAATGGTCGTTAGTATAAACTCGAAGGACTACAACCAGTGATGGGAGTTATAAGTACATGCAGATGGCAGCACTTGAGTGGCTGTCATAGAGGCACTGTATTATCCTAATAAATGGTCTCTAAACTGTCATGGCTGTGATTAAGGAGCCTTAGCTCTGATAGTCAAATAGAGGGGATTGAAAGTGTGGATACGTTTGTTTGCATCGGTGAACCAACCGAATGACGTAAGAACAGGGCATTTTTTAAGAACACATTAAGAGTCAAATTTTCCTAGGGTAAGAAGTTAATTGTGCAGGTGGCCCCTAGAGGACCTAACCATAGAAAGGGACCCGCTCCTTCCGAGAGGTTGTAGGTTGCGGACTTCGATATGGATTTCCCGAGGAAATCCTCCTGCATCAAAATTTGTATTGAAAATTATATACAAATCATTGCAGATCAATGTTCAAAATTTTTAAGGTGTAGTTTACATAGAGTTAATTTTTTTAATTATATGAAACTATAGACACAATTATAACTTTGTACCATGTATTTTAAAATATCTCAGAGCAAAATAAATATATTTATGGTTCTTCATTTTTAAATTCAGGTAAGGGCCACGTATTGCTTCACCATTTAAAAATTTTGTCCCACTACCCAAAAGGTGAACGGTAGTAGATTCCTCTTATTCCTTTGCAATAAGCTTCAAGTCTGATGACTTTTTAAGGAGCTTGCCGAAAGGATGGCATACATGAACTCTGGGAAGACCCTTTATCATTGACGGACGTGTGTTAGACCCGTAAAGCTTTATGGCTAAAACTGTAAAGGCATGCCAACAGTGGGGAGGTCGAGCAAACCTTTGCTGGCTCATTGCAAGTGCCATTATGAAAGGTCAACAAAGAATAGAGCACGAAGGGCTTCGCGAGCCCCGCTTCGATCAATTAGAATATAGATAGAAGCCTGTTAAGGACATCTTTGAGTCATACTTATCGCGATTGTGGTTCGAGAAATTTCTCGGGATTTGTTTCATTGTCACTTGGAGAACATGAATCGGAAAACCTTAAAATTTATCATTGTTAGAAAACCCTCTCTTTTGTTTGCTGATTCAGGAAATAATCATGTGTGCCTATTCCGAGTACGGGGAGGGCATTTCTGACGTTGTCGGAGTGTCTATGCCTGTAAAGCAAGCTTGAGCAAAATCATTAAAACATTCAAAGAGTGGTGCTTCCCACGCCATATTTGAATGTTTTAGACTGGCTCACCACAACGCAGAGAGTATTTATAGGTCATCGCTGGACAATGGGAGGTTTAAGTGTTTTCTGTACTCCGGGGGAAACTGACAGAAATTTCACCAATTCCCAATGGATATAACAGGGGCTCTATTTCCGATTTTGTGGTTAAACAGAGTTTTTGGTGTTTTACCATTGTCATTTGGGGGAAATAAATCAGAAACATCCCTTACTTGCTATAAAAGGATCCTAGCGTTCGCTTACAGATTTATCATGTTCTTCACTATGGTTGTACTCTCTGTTTGGATAGATTTGAAACTATTTTTGGGGATAGAAGGTCATCTGAGAAACACAAAGACAATGTTGCTATTGCAACTGATCTTGTTTAAAATGAGATTCAACACCATATCAACTTGGCTTTCGTATTTAATCGTCGTTATTAAATCAAATAAGCTTTGTCGCGTGATTCGCAAACTTTCGAGGTTGGATTTGGAACTTTCTTTGATTCGCATATCCTACGCGGTTACTCGAATATTTGTCGCACTTATGGTTTTCGAAGTTATTCTTTACGTCATTTTGCAGCCAGCGAGGCTAATGCTATTCAGCGCAAGTTGGATCGAATTTCAAGACAATGTTGTGTGTTCACTAGTGAAGTCGGCATTGACGGGCGTTGCACTAAGCATGATCGTCACTTTCCACTCCACATTCCAAGCGCTCAACGATACAATACGTTCAACGGTTGACCAAAGTGATCGGCATTCGAGGCGTAATTCGAACCAAATGACTGGCAATGAGATTTATAGTGTGTCGGATGCGGTCAGAAAACTTACTGCTCACCATCATCATTTGTTCACCCTTCTGAGTGACACGAATGACGTGTTTTCCGAAGTAATCTTAATCACGTTAACCTCGTGGTTCGTCGAAATAATTACTTCGTCCTTGTTGGCCGTAGTTTTCGAGGATGAAGATCTGGAGATCGTCGCGAAAATTGGTTTGTTATGCAAGACACTGTTCGTTGCTGGGTGGATTCTCGCCTTCATTGTGGCCTGTGGGTGTGTTAGACGAAAGGTATGTATGTATCGCAGAATGTCCTCGTAAGATTCAAGGTTGAGTTGAGACTAGGGATGCCACATCGACTAAAAAATATCGAGTAGTCCATTTTTCGATGCTTATAAAAGTACTCACCACTCACTCCATTTTCATCGGATAATTTTACTACTCGATGTTTTCGATGGTTCAGCCAAAAAACATCGAGTTGTCCGATACATCGATGTCGATGTGGCATCCCTATTTTAGGGTTGAGTTGAGACCTGACCTAGTTGGCATACAGAGAGAGGACACGAGGTGGCTGCGCCATTGTATTCTCTGTAATGGCAAATGCACACGGCGGCTATATTTAACCTAACGATAGATTTAAAAAGTCATTTTTCCACGAACAATAAGGGACCATTATAATTGCGATAGATCAGTTCGGGAATACTTTGACCCTGACTAGGTAAAATAGGTTTTTTCACTTGTGCTAAATATCCTAACATCATTATTAGTTACTAACCTTGCATGCAATTTCCGGCATGATATAGCTCTTGCATGATTTAGTAGCTTGTAGAACTATTTATCTGTTGCAGTAATTATAACCAGTAGTCGTATCTTAAGAGGTGTACTTCATGGCAGTATGTTCTTCTACATATCACTCTCCTAGTTTCTGGTCTGACTGCGCACTGTTATCCAGACTGCTTTTACCTGCGCCTATCACTCCGGGGGGAAGTGCGCGGTTTGCATTGCAGCTGGGTTGAGGGCATCATGCCTGGTGTGGAATCACCCCGTGCCACACAACCTAGTGGTAGCTTGCACGGCATTTCGTGGATGTATACCTACTGAAAATAAGTGAAAATACGCGGCAAATTAAAAACAGGTCAGGTGTCTCTTACCTGTTATGAATTAAAACTAGGAGATGTAACGTTAAAATTACCTTAATTATGCCAGTAATAATAATTAGAGAACAATATGAACATGGCTTTACGGCTTGGCTTTATGATAGAAGGGAAACATATAGTGAAAGAAGTGCATTGCGCTTACTCAGGTTGACTATCTTTACTCTTTGCCTGCGGCATTACTCAATAAGGACTCTACTCGATCGTGCCGCGTAAAATCTGTGGCTGTGACGTCAGAGTCCCCGAAAAACCTCAAGCTTGAATGGCTCTGTTCGACATTTTCGATGCTGTGACGTCCAAATTTCATCTATGTAAAAATGCGAGAACCAACTATCTGACACTTCCTTATGTATGCTAGGCTTAGGGCAATGAACCCTAATACTATAAAGAGAATTATTAAACGCATCTGCCACCATGTTTCGCAGCCACCTTAATAAACTATTTTAGTTTTCCAAAAAAAGTTACCAGGTTTACATTCCATCTAAATTCTTTGTATCTTTGGACGTCCCTCATATAGATCAGTGACGAAGCTAAGGTAATTGAGTATTCAGAGTAAGAAGTAAGGCAAATGATAAGTGGGTATCCTAGCTCATCAAACAAAGAAAACATTCACACGCGACGTACGAAACTGTTTAATCCAGAATCAGCCTCTCTTAACTTCCCTCGTCTAGCCCTCTCCTAAACATTCGCTGAGACTCGCAAGGGCGCGAGAAGTAATCAAGCGTCTAGGCGACGGAGTAGTGTACCCTACTCCATGGTCTAGACACTCAGCGCTCAAGAATCACACTGCTTTAGATGTAAGCGTGCAGCGGTGGATAAGGGTGTGCGCATGCGTCATCCGGCCATTTGGACGCAACCAGACAAGCAGGCAGGCAAGCCAGACTCCCGAACCTCCAAAACACTTCAACGCAACGCACTGCGCGGAAATATTGTCCAAATTTCTTCTTCCCTTGCTTTCTCGGCAACATAAAATGCATGATAGATCTGAAAAATATAATTTATGTTTTACTCAAATTATTTTGAGCCTTATCAAGCTCCCACATTAACTCTCACCTTCGCCACTGATACCGATAAAAATTCATTCAAATACTCTTTTACTCTTCGTCTCACACTTTTAACGCAACATTCTTCCTCCCATGACCCTCCTAAAGCAAGCAGTAATGCCCTTCAATACGGCATCCATAATATTTTGCTGCTTCCTTATTATACTACCAAGTCTGCAAACAAATGTTTTTCTTCTCCTGCCATTCCAAAACTTCCTCACTCTATTTCCTCTAAGCAGCAACATCTTTCCATTCTTCTTCATATCCTTATCTCACTCAGCGGCCTCAAAATCATGCTGACGTCATGATCACACTTGAACGATACGGCTTCATCGTTATTTCTATTCAACCAGATTTATCGTGCACCTTGCTCTCTGGTTTATTCAGAGCTTGATGATACCTGAATAATTTTTTGCGTTCCAGGCAGACCTGACTGGCGTGATTGTTTCGGAAGCAATTCTGAATGTTAAGGATGAACGGGTAAAAATGGAGGTAGGTCACTCAGTTTTGATATTTTAGTTTCTTTGGTTTATTATTAAAAATAGCGATTCGTGTGCATGTATATGTGAATCAAAAATACAATGTGTAGGCTCTTTTACTACGGATTCGATAATTTTTTATCACACGGATAATCGAAAGCACGATCTTAGATGACGATTATTAGCTCTAATTATCGTTAACTTTATCCGTGATTTAGTAATAAGATGGTGCATATATAAAGAACAATAACCGTGTATGATATACCTTTTCAAATTTAGTTGTATTAGTTTTAGTAATTAATTAAAAATTAGTAATAAATTTAAAAAAGTTGGGTGTAGCCAGTTAAACAGCGATTTCAAAGGCAACTTTCATCGGCGCTTAAGCGAGGTAAGCCCGGGCCCCCAACAAGCAGCGGCGCGGCGTGGCTTCAATCTGAGGCAGTCGGTAAACTCATAAGTCAACAGAGCCAAATATCAACAGTACAACGATTGACATTTCTTTTCGGAGTGATTTTTAAACTTAAACAACATAGGTTGGTGCATTGTTATTAGCTTAATTAGGCTACTCCTAGGCTGGCCTTTGATAAAAACGTCCTCAATCTAATTGAGGTACGTTTGCTGAGTTAGACCCCTTCCAACTTTTCCATCCACACTCGCCTTGTATAATTGTTTCGTCTATCTCCTTGCATTCATCCTCTCTATATGTCCAAACCATCTCAACACACCTTTCTCAATCCTAGACACTACATTTTTCTTTCACTCCACAACGCTCTTTAAAATTAAATTAATAACTTTACTTGAAGTTTTAAGTCTAGTTAAACTACAGGTATGTTTAACTAAACTTGATATCATACTTAAAAACGATATTATTTATTGATAAAATTAAGTACGTGCGCGCCCGCACGTAGTATTTTGTGGAAGAGCCACACTTAAGGGGCCAAAGAGCCGCACACGGCTCGCGAGCCGCGGTTTGCCTACCACTGACCTGAGCCAACTGGGGCGGTCTGTCAATTGATGCCATTCCTCCGGGTAGTACACAATTCACATTATGCCTATCGAGACACAATTTGTAAAGTATGTACAACAGAATATAACTCCATACATATCATTTAGTAATTAAAAAATTTCACCAAAGAAGGTGAAATCGCCATTAAAGAAGCCATTTGATTTGACCCTGATTTGTACCAAAATATCACTTAACCCATCATAAATCAAGGTGAATTCCAGCAGACTTTATTCGAATAAGATACTTCAGTCACTCGTATGAATCATTGTACAGGAGACGTGGTCATGCATGAAATGCCACAGTTGCAAAGGATAAATCCAACGTCGTGGCTGAAGGGCGACTAAATTATGAAAAGTTTCCGATCATGTTTGCCGCGCAAATGATGTGGTACGCAATCTCGCGCACGGTAGCTAAGGTACTCCCCAAGGATGGTGAAATTCAACATGAAGTAATTACGGATTTTTCGGCGTTAGGACTCGGAACCGCCAATTGCCCGTCGGGGAACTTATCAAGTAAGCACCCGATGCGATACCATCTCGTAAAATCCGTGGATGTGACGTCAAAGCCCCGGACAAATCGCTTCTTTTAAACGACTCAATTTGAAATCTTCGAGGGAGCGGCGTCAAAAAATCATCACAGCCGAGACTCGGAAAGTTCGAGGCCATTCAGAATAACCCCCATGGGTATACCATTGAAACCACCAACCCATCGCAATTCAAGGCGAATGTAATCGGGGTATCTATGCGATCAAAGTGTTCTTGTCTTCCAGAGGTGATGTTAAAAATTCATTTATCGTTATTTTAAATTTATTGCGATCGTATACTCTCGGGAAAGTTTGTTTTTATTTTCTGACTTTAAAAAAGTATTTAATAGTAGTTTAGTAATGTCAAAATTCCCGCCTCAAATAAGCCGCCTCCGTGGGCGGACTACTTATTTGGGTTGGGAATCTTCCTCGGCCGATCCCTCCGGATTTGTCGCTGCTTTCGGCTGACACGGTTTGAATCGATTTCTGCTGAGTAAAATGCCTCAGATCAGGCTCGCCGGAGTGGGTCAGATTGACATTTCTGGCTCGCTAAAGGTCGACTTTATAATGTGTAAAAAATATACCAGCGTGCAGCTTGATAAAACTTAGGAAAAAATATGTCTAGAGAATGTAAATGAAGGTACATACCCTCATATGATCAATGAAATCTCTAAAAAAAATCCTTTCTACTAATATAAAATATTTTTACCTGAACATTTGCAAACTGTGATCGAAACTGAAGTATTTTAATTGTATAGTACTTGCCTGCTTCCAAGTTTATTCAATTGTTGTCGTCCTTCTTTTCCATCCGTATAATATATCCCGAATTTTTAAGCCTAATAAATTTCATTTTAAAAATGTAAGTCAGGCTCAACAACTGCGATATCCCAGAATTGGCTTCTTTAAAAGAAACAACACTTCAAGACTAAAATCACGTAAGGTTTAGAAAATTGTTTTTATACACTTCATTTAATTTGCTGTCGAGAGATACACCACTATTGGTATGGAAGGAGGAAGAAATTTGCGCCAACCGAGGAGAATAGTTTTAGAAGTTGTATATTATCTATACTCTAGAAGTAAGCATATTTTAGATGTGTGATGATCATTGAATGGATTATGTTCTTTTCTTTCAAAGTTACGACTGTTTTCGTATCAGCTGCTTCACACCAGAGTACAGATTACTGCTTGTGGACTCATCACTTTGGATTTTGGATTACTTACCTCGGTGAGCATTCAAAATTGTTTATCTACCAGAGAATAAAAAAGCAAAGCGGCTGGTTTAGGTTTCTTTATATCAATTGAGTGTCTGGTAATTGCACTTGGCTGATCCATAATTGGTAGCAACAAAATATTTTATCTACGTTCATTTTGAAAAAAAATATAATATGGAGCGAGGCGCTGTATGGGTCGGAGACTTGATCATTGCGCAGGGAGGATGTACTTAGACTTGAGGCGTTTGAGATGTGGGTGTGGAGAAGGAGGGAGAGGGTGAAATGCGTGATAAGACGGACGAACGAGGTAACGAGGTTAGATATGTATCTGGTTATCTTTGGGTTCTGCGAGTTTTTTTTTGTATTATTTTTGCGACAGTTTCGCCGTGCTCTGCTGCCGGTTTCGTTGGGTTTTTTAAACAAAAAAGCTCGATCCACAGAGCTCACAGAGCCAAAGATTACCAGGTATACATCATGAGCTACGAAAATCTACAAAATAAGAGGTTAGATATGGTTGGAGATGAGAGTTAGCTGGTGGCGGATGTTCGGAGGAGGCAGAAGAGATGAATGGAGGACGTTTTAAAAAGAGAGGGAATGTCGAAGAAGGTAATGGAGGGGAGAAAATGGGGAATTGTGAAAGAGGAAGGGAGAGAATAGGAATTCGGGACGAAATAAGACAAGAAAGACGATATGATGAATTTAAGAAGGATCTAAGAGGGAATCACCCGTAGAAAGGAAAACGGTGCGATATTTCAGAAATTAGGACGTTAGGAATGGTATTGTCCAAAAACCAACTAATTAGCTTTGAGGATACTTAATGTATTAAATTAATGAATGATTATTTCGGTAAATCTCCTCAGACCGTACCGAATGACGAGGAATAAATTCTCATCATTCCCATCCGGAAGACCTTCGAAAGAAAGCTTCGGCCGAAAAGAGTGCTCTGCGGAATTACTGCTACAAACATGCCCAAGTTGGCCGCGTGTGACCTTGAACGTTCTCTCTTATCTTGGAAAATAAACAATGCCTATCCAAATATCTAAGCCGGAAGTCCCAAGCGCTAAGCATAGTAAGGTAATCAGTAGACTTGTTCAGCGGGCTTGGATGCTTCCGCGATGTCGTAACCGAGTCATGCTTATGACGAGAGGTGGGTTTTTCGTTTACGCACAGATTTGAGAGTAATTTTTCATTCGCGTGCTCATTGATAATATGTCTAGATAAAAGCGAAAGAAATGTATGTTACCGATTTAGCCTCATGCTTTAATGCTTTTTAAGTCGTAGCCTTTTGGCATACGACATATAATTCGAAATAATTCAGTTCTCTGTGTACAGATCTTCCCATCATCATCATTGGTCGTTCGATCCTAAGACTGACTGCAGCCCACCTTTCTCTGTCTAATGCTAGTTTCTTTAACTCCTGGTATCTCTTCCTACGTACTTTTCTCTTTATTTTGTCCATGAACTTATTCCTGGGTCTTCCTCTGGAGACATTTCCCTATATTTTACCTCCAGTTTTGTCCTTCACAAATCCATTGTGTATAAGGGTGTGTCCAATCCATCTGATTCGTCTTTTCTGTATGGTGTTTCCTATGGTCCTTTCCTCTTTTACTCTTCTGAACACTTCATTTCTTATTTTTTCCGTCCATTTTATATTCAGTATCATCCTCCAATGCCAGGTTTTGAAGGTTTCTAGGCTTTTCTCGTCATCTTTCCAATGGCCCATGCTTCCGATCCATAGAGTGCCACGCAAAATGTTTTCACATATTGTTTCCTGGTTTGTTGACCTATCTCCTTTGAGCAAAACCGTTGTCTTTTTGCCACGAACGCCTTCTTAGCTTGGGCTATTCTCCGCTTGATGTCCGTTGCATTTCTGCTGTCCCTTGTGATGGTACTTTCGAGATAGGTGAAGGAATCCACTCGTTATAATTTCTCTCCTCTTCGGGTGACTTCTGTATTCAGCTTCTCTCTTCCGCATACTGGGATTACATTTTTCCAAAAACGCGAAGTTATATGTATCGTATGATAACAAGGGTAGCTAACAAATACAAAGGTAACATTCCGAGTAAAAAACACGTATTTACGTATTATTTCCGCTAACATTTTTTCTTTTGCGTCGTTAATATGTGTCATAGTAATAATTAAGACGAAAATTTTCAAATATAACTCCAAATTCATTTTTGCGACTAGGTACATGGAGATTCCCACCAAATATTTAGATGAATTTCAATGGATTGTGATCCAAAAATCGTTTTTGAATCACTTGAAAATTTATAAAAATGTGCTCTCAATGACTCACGATAAGCGCTCCAACCACCCTAAGCTCTCCAACGCCTATCAAGGCTTGAAATTTCCACTGTGGCAATAGCTCAGCTGCAGTCTTAAGGTAGTTTGTACGAAATATTATTTTAACAAGATATCAATGAATTTGGTCTCATTTTAACGTAATATATTGTAATCT
This sequence comes from Ceriagrion tenellum, assembly GCA_963169105.1. Classification (NCBI taxonomy): domain Eukaryota; kingdom Metazoa; phylum Arthropoda; class Insecta; order Odonata; family Coenagrionidae; genus Ceriagrion; species Ceriagrion tenellum. The sequence goes on along the minus strand of OY720634.1, from coordinate 83,867,152 downwards.
TCCAAAGATACCACAATATCAGCCCCCTACCGAACTACTTTCCGAGATTTTTGACAAATAATACCAGCCCTTCTTCGAGGGAAATGGATGGTTACGCACTCAAGAGAGACATTATTTTTAAAAAATGAGGCCCTTCTAGCACCTAGGTCTCGTCAACAAAATAACAGAATACAAACAGAGTTTGAGTGTTTTCTTGACTATTTAACAAAATAACAGAGTATAGTTTGAGCGTTTTCTTGACTATTTATGAAAATAAATCATATTGTCACCGGAGTAATTTTTTCAGAGCCGCAAAAAACCTTCCGTTACGAAGGAAGTTAGAACGCATCGCGTGAAAAAAGTGAGTCAAATCAAAGACTTACGTGGATATATTTATTTGATTACCTAGAATTTCAGTCATATACAGGAATATAACTGCACTATTAATAATGAGGTATTTATGTTATACACCAGAGTTGAAATTCGCTATGAAAAATATCATTTGACTTGGCCGGGATTCGAACCGGGATCTCCCAATTGCCGGTCAGATGTGTTAGCCAGTTACACCACCAAGCCGTCTTCCTTCAAGGCGAATTTCGAGAAGGAAGATGGCTTGGTGGTGTAACTGGCTAACACACTTGACCGGCAATTGGGAGATCCGGGTTCGAATCCCGGTCAAGTCAAATGATATTCTCATAGCGAATTTCAACTCTGGTGTATATGCACCCGTGCGAGAGACTTCGTACCACATCATTTGTTAAATGCAATATTTGGAAATTTATTAATGTTATGCTTCCCAGAGCTGCTAAAGTTAAAACGTAAAATTTGAATATGGTCTCCATTATGATTAGGGAACTATCTTGCTCAAACTGCCCTAACGAGGTAATTTCCGAGATTTTTGATGAAAAACACCAGTTAACTTATGTAGATATTTCTTCATTACTTAGAAATGTAGTCATATAAAAGTACATTATTTGCACCGTTTTGTCATATAACGACATATAAAAGTACATTATTTGCACATTTGAACTGTTAATAATGCAATATTTTATTCATGCTTCCTGCAGCTGCTGAAATTAGAAGGAATGATTCAAATTATGGTGTCCACTATGACTAGGGAACCTCCTCGCTCAAGGCCGCTTTACACGGTACATTTTATTGTACCAATGAAGGTATCATAGAATGCACAAGTAACTGAATGGAAAAAGAGCAGGTTCTGTTTCCTTGTTAAGTCATTCACACAATCGTACTATTTTCCGCTTTACACGGTACAATTTTTCTCATGCAGGAGTTCATACACTCGTTTGTACCATGAAATGTACCGTACATGTGTAAAGCGGCCTTCAAACTACCTTAAGTGAAATCAAATATTTAGCTTTAATTCGGATCAAATCTGTACGGCCATCCGAGACCTTAAAGACTTGACTACCTGAATGAAGAAATTAATACATACGACTTGCCAAAAGTAGATAAGAATGATAAAACAATCTATGATAATTCATGCTAAGGAAACTCAATTTTCAAGAGCCGCCATGTCATTTGCAAAGGCCCAAGAACGATTTGAGCCAAAAATTTATCGATTAAGTGTTGTCTTTCTTTTTTCTTAGCTTGATATAGTCCATAAATATTTTCAAAAGATTTTTATGGATCGCCAAGGGAGTTGATATGCTAAATAAATATATTCAAGAGCAGCTAGCTTACTGTTGAGAAGGTTGTTAATCGGATGAAAAAATATCAAATATTATTCGAGCAATTTGATTATCTACATATCCTTTGTTGGATCTGTCAAACATTTTATTCAATTAATTGCTGTATGAAACGATATTTTCTCTCATATTGTAAATTCTCTTTCCTAGATGGCCGGGGTATTCGTCACATCGCTGGTGATTTTGGTTGAAATTGAGTACTCCGACGCCATTTGAGTGAAGAAGCTTGAAATGACATTGTTACACCATTACAGGCAATCTTCTCAAATAGTAATATCACGCAAAATATTTGTTTTTCAATTTTGCATTCCATAAATTATTAGTAACATTGGTCCATATCTTGGTATATTATCTTATATTCATCCTTTTATTTCTAACTGTATGATTAGAGGCCCATTAAGGCTACCATTGATAAATAAATATGCTTTAAATGACATATAAATTACCAGAGTTCTTCTTGAATTCCAAATTCACCAAAGGAGTAGACTAGTTTCACATCAGTATTAAATATTATTGCTTCATTATAATCCTCGGTTGACCCCTTATGTGGAAAAGAAAAAGAACAAAGATTCAAGGCAACCAATAGCTAACAATGAACGCAAAAATGTAACCGAAAGTTTTCTCAACAAGTTCCATTGAAAGACCTTTTAAAAGAATCACGGTAAACAAATCGATTGAAGTCAAGCTTCCTATGTCCACTACGAGCGTACTTCAATAATTTGGGTTGACCATCGCATTTGAGTACGGCGGGAGATTAAGGGTTCATTTTTTTACACTAATATGCGTAAAATGTGCAATACAAGTGAAATAGTTTTATCGTACTCGAAGTTTATTCTGAATAAGAAACGGATTCTTGCTGAGACTTTGCGATGACCATATGGAGTAAAAATCTAAGGGTAGCCTTTGTATCACACTGACTTTTTTATTTTTATTTCCGATCTATTGTCAAAAGTTTTTGATTTCTGGCGGTACAATTCGGCCAATAGCCTCCTGTAATTAATAATTAACTTGACTTGAATATATTGTTTCATCCTCCATTCTCTTAGTTTCGCGTCCATTTTTTAGGGTCGAGCATGTTTTTTTGGGTATTCGTACCACCTTTTTTAACTATGTTTGAACAACCACAATTATTTTTAAATATAGCAACTAGTACTCTCAAGTATTTTAATTTTTACAGAATAAAAATCAAAATAATATGGAGGGGAAAAATCCGTCCAGGGAATAAAAAAATTAGAGAAACTATGGTGGAAGGATCGATATTACACTAAACACACTTCGGCATCTTCAAAGCAGCTTTCGCATCCATAAAACATTTGCAAACAACACCACTTTAATCTCGGCAGGTGCAGTCTCGAGTCTAAGGTTACATTGTTTCGAACTCAAAAACGTATTTCTTCCAGGAGGCAGGCGAGTGTATGTACATGTTAGCAGGCGTTCTTGGGTGTAAGAACCAGGGGAAGAGTCACCTCGCCATGGACATTTTTCAAGCGCTCTTACCTTTGCTGTGGCTCAGCAAAATTCTGGGCGTATCAGCTGTCCCTTATGAAACTTTGAAGTCTGGAAAGATAGTTGGCGGAAAAATGCTGATTTTCCCCTTTCTTTATAGCTTCACGGCTTTCGCAGTTTTAGCTGCGTTTGCTTTTCATTTGGACGCGGCTTATTTCCGCGAAGTCTCGGCTAACATGTATTCTCGCAGCGACAAGTACATGACGACAGCCGTCTTTTTCAAAGCTTTCTGCGGCATGAGCGCAGGTTTCATTTCGTTCGTCATCGTAGTCTGCATGTCACGAAGAGTGATACGATTGCTGGGGAGTCTCACCCGCCTGGATTCACGCCTTCGATCCAGCAAAAATTCCAAAGAAGCCACCGGAATATTAGTAGTTATGCACATGTCTATCCTTTGTGTTTTCATGGTAGTGACGCACACGGTTTTGGATCGTCAGCTACCGGTACAAGGTCACAAACGCTGGATCGTGATCCACCAAAATATCATCTGTGAAATCATCAATGTGACCATTTTGAGCGTGATATTTCACGTTTTATTACTGTTTCATGGCAGATATGACGCACTTAACACGAACGTTCAAAATCTGGTCAAAGTTAATCTACCCGTGGCCATTCTCAGCGGCTTCCGAAGTCGTGTATCTCACGACGAAAAGTTCCAGGGAAGCATCGGTGAAGGTGTACGCAGATTATGTCACGTGCAGCATGACATTTTCGCATTGTTGGAAGACGCGAATACAATTTTCGGCGAAGTCATACTGTTCCAGTTCATGGCGGCGTACATCGAATTCACCCTCCTGGCATTTTTGTTGATTTTTGTCATCGATCGGGACGCAGGAGTGCTGCCCATGACCTCGATTTATACCCGCCTAATTCTGCAAGCGGCTTGGATTTCGGCGATCACCGCTACTTGTGGCAGCATCAGGCAAAAGGTGTGCTTTCAAAATATTTATTTTCATGACGAGGAATTAAGGATAAAAAGTGCAATAGATGAATCGAAGGAGATGAGGTGAGGTAGATCCAAAAAATTTTGGTTGCTAAGGGAAATTTAGATACCAAATTTATTTTAAATTCGAATACATTTATTAAATATATTCATAATATTTGAAAGTAATGCCATTGTTACTCCAAATCAGTAAACACTGATTGCATTTTAAGAATTTTTACCATTGCTGACCATATTTGAACGGCCAATGGAGTTTTCCTGTGCTTCATTACCATTTATAGGCATGATGAGAAATGCTCTAAATTTCCTTTTGCATTAACTAAATGTTGAATATAAGCTGTCGAATTTTACTTTCCTTTCTCTAATTTCATCTAAATTATTCGATTATGTTATATCATAATATATCACATAATATTGAATTATTCATGACATATTACAGTAGAACGGCAGAAATTATAACGTTTCATTATTTTCAATAATGTTTTGAAAATCCAGATGGATGGAACTATCCTTATCTAACCCTTTCAATTACAATCGCGATTAGGCAGCTGCACCAGGATTTTAACTAAAAACATAAAGAAAAATGGTTACAGGATAGAAATCCACGGTGGAATCTCCACTAAAATATGGCAAAGAATCCATAACTTTTCATCATTTGGGCTCATAAACTGGAAGATATTTTTGTTTGTTCTTATATTCGGGTCAATAATTGCAATTGGTCTTTCGCCCTAAAGTTGCCAAATGTACGGGTTCAGTAGAGTTTGGCATAATCCCTGATATCGAAAGATACAGACCTATCATCAACCAACTAACGACCACTCTTTTTTCATTTTGAATGCATTTCGTGATAAGACCAATGCTCTCAAAACAGGCTCTTGTATTCGTTTCGTGGGGTTTTGGAAACGCTTGACCCGATTTACTCCAAACTATCAGGATATTCCAACCAGTCAAACATGAGCGGAATTCCACACTCGAAGACACGTGCATGTGTTAGGTGAAAGGCAGTGTTTAAGTTACCTCGTCCGGGATTCTATCCCAGATTCTCCCTACGAGCGCCTTTTCTACAACTCCATGAAACTCACTGCGGCTGAGGACTCTTTGGTGTCTTAATTATTTAAAACACCCGAATCTAACTCAATGAGAATGGTTCCTAGTGTCAATTTCTCATGGCCACGTGATCTACAGCGAGTCTGAGTGATCGAAACTTCATCTAAGGCCTGTTTTACGTGATACTTGAACTAGCACAAGTAAAAGAATTCTCACTATTGGCACACTTTCATCACATTTTGTGATACCAAACCGTCAGCTTTCAGCAGCAGCAGCAGCAGCAGCACCAGGTGCTTTCAATTTAGGTACGACTGCAGCTCGCGATTTCCAGGATGATAAATGAGATGAATCTTAGCCGAAAGTGGATTTTGTATGGACGTTGTCGGTGTACGGAGGAGCCTTGGATACGGTAACAACGAAGACGAGCGGCAATTTAAAATCAGTTCAGCCTGATACTAGTCGATTAGTAAAAATAACTTTTACACTCCACTGGTCAGTTCACGGGTCAATGATTTATTGCACGATCCAGATTTCGATGTCAGTGCCAGTGAGCACTTGAAGATGAAGCTAGGCATCGAAATCCGGATTTTGAAAAAAAATTATTGACCTGTGAACTGACCAGTGGAGTATAAAGGATATTGCTACTAATCAACATGTAACTCGACAAAGTTGGACCGAGTTTTATTTCACTTATCACTGATATTAGTTCTATTTGATTTGATAGAAGGTATTAAGCTTAATGTCAACCCTGTACCGTTGAAATCAGCGCACAGGGACCTTCTTGCAGGATTTATCATCAACTTTCAGGCGGTGAACTCAACAGTAATTTGATGAAAATGTCCTTTTCGTGACCAAACGTCGTTCTTCTAGCCGATTGTAGATTGTAACATTAAAAATTATATTGAATATACCCTACGAAATACAAGATTTACCTCCTATTCGCCAGTATCGGTCGAGAGACCGAGGGAAATTTATATGTACGGCAGAAACTAAACTGAATTTCGTCCCAAAATACCGGCTAGCATTGGATCACTTATTGTACGACACAGGCTTAAGGAATAACCATGTGTTAATAAGAAGCTATATAGTAGAGTATAACGACATGCGCAGTAATGCAAAGTACCTCGTGGTATCCCTTCACGGGACCTCTGAAGACCAAATGCTATTTTTATATATTTACTGATGGTAAACGCACTAATTTTGCAATTTTACAATGAATTCCATCCATAATTTACTAGAATTAGTTTGTACTTCCTTCTTTAATATACATTCTCCTCACATAAATTATATATTTAAATTAACAAAATCTGCATTCCCGGTGAAACCTACGGTAACATCGAGTCGAATCCATGACACTTACTTAGTTACGTACGTTTCAGGAGTTATTTACCCTAAATTTCCACCAGATGGTTGACATTCTTCATTGACATCCGCTAATTCGTCCATTCCGTCATGCTACCCATAAGAAAGTAAGGAAAGAGCAGGTTAAAACAATATGGTCGTTAAAACAATAGGGCTTCAGTTTGATGACGTAGTGCCCTCTCCATATAGCTCAATGGAATCCATTAAGCGGACTTAATCCATTAATCCATATGGAAGAGGACGCCGGAGGTTACCAGCATAGTGAAAGAACAAGTCGCGAATTAGGGGTAATTCTGTTCAGAACCGTATCAGGCCAATAATTTTTTCGCTATTTATTCCGCTCCTTCAGAAAGATTTCATGTTTGTTACGTATATCACGTTAACCCTTTCACAGCGTACCTGGTTTTCGACAAGCGTTCTTAAAAAATGTTTTTACAATGAAAAAACGAAAGTCATATTCGTATTATTTTCTTCGAATTCGTATTCTTCATGCGTTCACTTGGTTCAATTATACCGCGCCAGAGATCGCCACTGCCGCGTTCAAATTCGGGGACGCAGCATGAGCGACTTGGGGCGTCTGTCGCGGCCAAAGAAAAAGTAAATTCAGGGTCGTGGACTAGATTCGATCATCGCGGCGAAGCACAAATATTTGCAGTTCGACTTTTGTCGACTGTCATGGTGAAATGTTAATTATGGTTAAACATTAACATGCCCTTTAAATTTGATTGGTCCCCTGGGTGTTGTTTCCTCTCTTCTTTCTCCTTTGAAAAGTAGAGGCATACAAAAAAGCTCACCAGCAAATCATAAACTTTTTCGGGAAAATATGTAAACCTTCTCTAATTTTAATGATGAAAAACTTGTTCCAACTACGTTGTTCCAAAAAGTCCGCTGAGGGCGGCAAGATATACCAGTTTTTTATGATCGTTCGATTCGATATATCCCTAGCTCCGTCCATATGGGTCTTCGCAACCAATTCCACTTCACGGCCGCCATTAATGTGCTCACTGTACATTTACTGCCGTAGCACACCCACGAAAATGAGTGTCTTTATTTTGGATAATAATGAACTGCCAAATCAACAAAATCGTTGAACTACCTAAGCTATGCTTATTTAGAATACACCGAAATAAGCACATTAATGGCGGATTTGTTTACGTTGCAAAGACCTGTATCGAAGGAAGAATATAATTGATATTGAACGACCGAGTCACTTTTTTATGACTACCTACATATTTTGTTCAGAATTTTAGCCGTAGGTTATTAACGCATGAATTAAGATGTGAGCGAGCCACAATAAGAAAAATCGTCGTAAAATAGCTGAATGCATCCAATACTCAGGCGATTAGGCATCACTCAGGGAAGCACAGCGCCCTTGATGAAATATAGTGAATAATCAATGCATAAGTCTTTCTCAGAAGAAACGCTTACTTGTAAATATGGGAATGGAGGCACCTTTTGGGCTGAAGTATCTCTGAAAACGTTTATTTTAGTAATGCTTGATCCAGACGAACCAATGGAATGCCAAATCACCTAGAAATAATGTATCGGCAGCTTCAAAAATTACTTGCATCAATGCTGTATTCTTGCACCATTGGTGTATTAATGGTTTTGTAATTTACATTCCTCAGGCGGACCAAACGGAAGAATATCTGACAGAAGCTATCATGCATGTGAAGAAGAGACTAGCTAGACGAGAGGTGGGTGGCACACAATCATAATAAAGAACTAATGAACCTAGCCCGCTTTTGGTTCCAGTGATTCCGTTTCCCTCTCATAAATTATATAAACTCATACTTCAATATGACAAGCAAGAAAATGTGAAAATAAGCCATTGTGTTATCTTGATGTCCTAGGCCTCGTTGTAGACGAATACTATATGGCAATCATCCCATCATATCAGTTGAGCTATTATTGTAAGAGCTTCCAAGGATGTTAATTGTTTTCATGTTAATAACTTGAGGTTGACTGAATTCCTTTTAAGCAGTCGCATAAAGGGTGAGTTTATAGCAAAACTTCAATAATATGAAGTTAAGAATTTTTCTTAAACGTAATCATACTATTAGGAGTAATTTGATGAACCATTTTGACAATACATTTCTAACATATGAAAAGGTCAGACGTACATCGATACCCGTGAGTCAGGTATCCCATATGATATCTTAAATGTGTTAGAAATTAGCTCTTCAATGGTGGAGAAAGTTTCCATTTGGAAATAAATAAGCAAATGCGTCAATCTATGGCAACTAGCAGGTTGAATTTGACCACGGTTTATGTTTTCCTTTTAGATTCGTGTTTTCTCCCATCAACTTCTTCACACCAGAGTTCAATTTACGGCATGTGGGTTCTTTACTTTGGATTTCGGTCTGCTGTCTTCGGTAAGTTATTGAGTAAGTGTTCAGGGAATGTGGTAATATATTATGAATATCATATTTGACATATCTGGAGGTCGTGTCTCCGCCACTCTCATTGGAGAGCATGACCAAAATTATATCTACTACCGGAACTACAGAGCATAATTATTGCAGCCAGACAAGGCTTCTCAGTTGAATGGAAAAGTTAAGTCATTTCTATGGAGTAAAAGGATGTGCTCAGTGAATAGGGTCATAAATATGCGACAAGTAAACGTCGAGTAATTGAATTTATAATTAAAATATTTTTATTCAGTCATTCGGAGCGTAATTATAGTGCGTTTTGCTCCATAATATTTAAACGGTTGGCATTGTATTTCTGTTTTCAAGGTCTAATATTATTCCTGTATTTCAACCAAAATCACTTCTCCAAGGAGGTTGTCCTGACTGAACGGGTAGAACAGCGTCAAAGGCGAGATAACTGAACACAGAATGTAAATCATTCGCGTTTTGGCACTACAAACAACTTACATCTATCGTGTTGGATGAGGCTACACCTTGGTGTGTAAAACCGAGTTTTGTGTAAAGTATACGAAGAAGATTAACATTTAGATAAACTATATCAACAGGCATGCTTGCTATTATCTGCTCCACTTTTCTGAAAAAAATGCTGTTAATATAAATTCATCCTCAGTATAAAATTCCAAATGTAAGTCGGCAAAGGGTAATGCTTTTCGATGAAAGCAAAATACTGCATCAAATATAAAATTATCATATGGAACAATATTAAGGGTTATGCTTTGAGTGAGCCAGTTATTTTATTCCAAACAAACAAAGGACACCTGATATTCATGTGTATAAATAATGAAACAATCTAGGCAATGGATTTACGATCCAATGCAAGCAAATGTATAAATAGATATTTATATATATATCTGTCCTACAAAGTGAATAATATAATAATTCAGCTAATTATGTTCTTTGGGTGCTATTTTGACGCAAGGGCCGACATTAGCGGGAAAAAACTACTCACTACGAGGAAATTTTATTTAACGAGCACTTTAGATACCTCTAAGCAAGAATACGAATTAACAAATTGAGTCAAAATTTAACAAAAATTTATAGTCGTAAGTGATCAAATTACGCACACTGGCATGTAACGATGTAATATTCTCGCATACTGTATGCACAGGACGAAGTTTGTCATTTTGTAAAATTACCCAGGCGATGCCACAAAGACATACAAACAAATCAAGAAGAAATCCCAAAATTATGCTAAATCAAAGGGAAATTCCCAGAATCAAGCGAAATATTTTTCACTGAGTTATGTCGGTTTTAAAAATAATTCAAGAAGGGATGCCCAACTCAGTGTTTTGTATAATGTAATCTTGACCTTAGCGTCGGCCGATTGCTGGCTATCTTTAGTGTGATAAAATTATAATCTCTCGTTTTACTTTAAGTATTCACCTATCACTAGAATTTAAAATAAAGGTATTTATCGTTTCAGATAATCATCGGAATCGTCGCAAATTTGATGATATTCGTACAATTCCAGCATTCCGGACGTTCTGTTAACGATTATTCATGTGATTGCTCTATGATATGCTCCTCTGATATTCCTCTGACACAAAACTTTACCACTGATAACTAATTTCACTTGAGTTGCTTGATTATTTTACCATAGATAGGTACTTATGATTTTATTATGGGTATCAATTGCTTTATGATTGCACATCGCGGCAAAGAAATTGATAAAGAGAACTAAATTCTTATATTGTGTTGAAAATTTGGTTATGAATTGTGTTGGATACCATCAAAGATTTTCCGTATATCATAAGAAGAATGATATATAGAAAGCTCATTACACATCAACGGTAAATTACTGAAACTATGAGATATCAAGGTATGAGGATACTGTGCCGTTAAAAATAAATAGTGTGCAACAATTTTTGATTAACGGATATAACTTCGGTTAAACTGTTATGGAACTTCGGAAGCTTGACTGGCTTAAGATATTGGCGCGATGTCGAGGGATCCGGGTTTGAGTCCAGGTCACGGCGAATGATCTTCCCTCTAGTGAATTTGCAAGTAAAGCGCTCTTGCATTTAAAGATTCGCAAGATATACCATCTGAAATTCACAAGGCAAAGTGTTGATTCCCTTGCACAGAGTTCTAGAAGTAGAAATATCTCTGCTCTCTGAATACTATCAAAGTCTAGAAAGAAAGTGGAAACATTCTCCCTTATCCCATTCTTATAGCAAACTCGGTACTTGTTGTACGGGTTCTCTATTACACAATATTTCTAGAGTAAAGAGACAACTACGAGAGACATATCGGGAAACAGTAAGAATTAGTTAAGGTGTTTAAAGACTTATCTAAGTCTTCTTAGAAGAATTCTTAACAAATGGATGACGTGACGTGTTTAGTTTTATATTTTGGTCGCGTTAGCAGCATTCATTGTCTTGCATCTCTTTAAACCTACTGATATAAAAAATCTTAGAGCCATTTTACCTTAAGAAAAACATTCCTTTTTAATACTCGCACTGAAAGTAAAGCGTGCCACCATCTGTTATTTCGGGTAAAGGTTCAGTTTTGTAAGAAAATCACGCTAGAGTGGATAATTAGAAAGCAGAGCGTTTCACCTATTTATTCTGATCACTGGTCTGAAGAAAACATAACTCAGATGAAAAACACCCTATCTTTTGATGGAATGTTAGACAAGCTACGTTTTCTGAGCTAATTCCACTTCTTTTGTCACGTCTGATGGAGGTAAAGCCTAATTGTTTGGAGCTCAATGGTCATGCTTGATTTATATTAGTAGCTTCATTTAGATATCCTTAGATACAGATCTTTTTTATCAGCCAAGAGTGAAAATGAACAAAATTTGAATTATCCTTCGACTAAAAACTCTTACATAAACTTTATTTATTATTTGACTTATGATTTTGAGGGTGAAATAATTTTATAGAAACTATCCACTTTTAAGCCCACAACAATTTTTATTCATAATTTTAATGTACTTGGACGGCTATAGTAACTTTTTCACAGGGGTAAGTGCACTTTTGATAAATTACTACTGTCCGTTCCGAAAGCAACTGTGCATGTATCACATTATGGACGGTCAAATACGATCTGTGGCCGAATTGGATGGAATCAAAAGACGATGTGACACGGAATAATAAAAGAAATTATACAGAATCACCTTTGGTGTCATTTTATTTTGATAGGAGAGTTGAAAACGAGGTTTAGGTTCTTGGTTGAAAAATGCACGGGTCAATCGTTAATCGATTGATAAATTATACACCTCTTTAAGTGATCCTTCCCTTAACATAACCCTCTCTCACTTTCTTGAAACGCAAGCTGCTATTTAACAGAGAAGAATGCAACCTAGATAAATTGCCATAGAAATTCTTTCCACCTCCTATAGACGTTTTTATACTTCAGGTCCTTATATTTTGATAACAGCGCACTGCACTGGTTTAAGAATTTATTCTGCTATCAGTCACGATCGTCATCATAGTAAAAGAATATCAACGGTGTTAAAAAAGTCTTTCCTGAAACTCTAACCTTCTATTTGATTTTTTTCCTTAACTCCGTGAGAGCATTGAAAGTTTTAGACCAACAACTTATCAACAGATGACAGTCGTAATTTGGTGAGTATATCTGGGAGTCTGCAGGCAAATGGTACCCAGCAGAGTACAGCAGTTGAAAGGTAGGTGTAGATTATTGGACAAAAATCCCAAATTTCCACTAAGAGTGGACCTTCTGGGGTATCTTCTGAAGATCCTTGATTTCTCAATCAATGCCATTACTAAAATTAACACATCCCAAGTTAAGAAAGATCCTATTCCCACGCCAGTAAGAGGTCACGAAGTCCGCTCATCGGGACGATGGGAGGGACTCCCATGACATTCCAAAATGGAGGAATAAACTGATTTTCAAAGTTGATTTAAATCTCGAGTTCTTCCTAACTGTCACTATTATTCCACCGTCCGCAAAAGAAAAATATGTCAGAATAAAGTTGCATGGAAAGTGAACGGCCGGTTTGTTGTTGTAAACTCGAATTTGTCTCATTCTGCACGACATTTATCTGCTTATACTCCAATTATACACAAATTTAAGCAAGTGTTAAGTTAAGAGTGTAGTGAGTATGAAAAACCCAATTAATTCCGTAAAATACATGATGAAATGTAAGCTAGCACAGAAAGACAAACAGTCAAGGAGCAAACCTGCTAAAGGTAGTTTGAGCGAGATAGTTTCCTAGTCATATAAAATACCATATTCAAATCAAACGAAATAATTTCACCAACTGTGAGGCACATGAATTTAATATTGCATAATTAATGGTGCAATAATATAGTTTTATATGACAGAAATTCTAAGAAATAAAATGAAAATATATAAATAAGTCTTCAATTTAACTAATTTTTAAACATTTAATTAACGATATGTTTAAAACTCCTACAAATGGAAGATTTTTTTGTGAAACTGAATAAATCACTGCGGCGACATTATGATTAATTTTCAAAAATATTTGAGAAAGCATACAACCTGCACACTGTAAATTTTTTGACGAGATCTAGAGGTTAGAAATACCTCATTTTTTAAATAAGGCCACTCTGCAGTAAATATACGTACCATTTACCATGCAAAAAGGCTGGTGTTTTTCGTCAAAAATCTCGAAAAGTAGATGAGCAAGGGATTGAATTTTGGTATTTTTGGAAGAGTAAGATATTTGTCTTTAAAATGAGACCAAATTCATTGATTTCTAGATGAAATGATATCTTGCTCAAACTACCTTAAATGGCTGACTAAGGTTGACAATTAAAGTACAATAGTTTTGGCAGATATATAGAGGATTAATACCACGCACGGTGATTTTGCCATCAGTTAATCATATTAAAAGGTGTTCACAGAAAAATTAGAATAATTAGAAAGTGCTCCGCCATCGAATAAATGTTTGAAGCTTCGCTTATGTGAACGCTCAACTATTTCTCGACAGAAAATTGTTCGTGAAAAAGAGATTACATCAAGGGAGAAATGGAATTTACGTACGTTATTATAAGATTGTCACCTGTTACTTTTATATGTAGCAAACTGCCCCCATTTCTACTGGAACGCTTCGGCGAGTCTGTTTGCTATACCATAATTTAAAAGCAGTCGCTTGCAAAACATGACTGGCACTTTAATTTTCCAGGTTAATGTTTCCAATGTGAACCTAGCCTGGAAAGCCTCCGCATTAATACTTAGAGACATTTATACCTTTTTCGCTTTTTATTAAAAAGGAATAATAAGAGAAAGAAAGATAATTTGCCATGTGTCCCAAAGAGGTAAAAAATTATTTTCATGTAGTAATTCACATTTTTAATGACAAACGAAGCTCTTTAGGCTTTGTAAACGGTGTCAAAATAGACTGGGGCATCTCAGTGACACATAGAAGGACGTTATGCTCTTTTTCTTTAATATTGCGACATACCCAGTCATTCCGACTACTTTTTACAGTCGTTTCTCACCATCGAAGAAGAAGCTAGGAATATTAAAACAGGGCCGTACATTTTTAGTCATTATTTTAAAGTAACACGTTTTAGGTAATACAATATTCATATTGAGTCATAGGCACTGATATATTTATAATGTAGATTTCCAGATTTGGCTCTAACAAAAGTATCCAGCTACAAAAATAAACTACAATTGTATTTTATTTCAAAACCTGTTTGAACCATTGCAAAGACTGTAGGCTGTCATTTCGAGAATCTGGAGACTTTTGAGCCATAGTTATTCAATAAATAGCCGAGAGGCCTTTTTTGGATGATGCTTTGACAGGCTGTTAATGATTTCATTTTTTGTGAACTCCACTATTCTATTGCTCATTACCAACTCTGGTAGCAAAGCAGGATGCCAGGATACCCTTGTGACGATGAATTCGATGACCTATACCGATATTTGGGCTCACTGCTTACTTTAAACAGGGCTTTGGGATTAGCACCTATTAGTTTAGAGATGGATCGTCAACGAGGATCTAGTATTTCACTTCATAATTACGTTATTGGAGTATTTTTTTGTATCACCTTCACCGTTGAGGTAGTGGCGGCCATAGGTAGTTTCCTCTTATACACATACGCCACTTTAAACTACTCCCTATATTTGATGTGGGGCCAGATGGAATTGATAGTGACTTCCTTTGCCGGGTACCGAGTTTCAATGTCACACGAAACCCTTCGATGTATTTTCAAGGATTTAAAAAATTGTTTCAGTATTTTGGAAAGAGCGGGCTACAGGTTCGAGCGCTATAGGATACGTTCCTTGACAAATGTTCTAATGCTGTTGATGATTGCCGTTGCCACCCAAGGATCTCTGATGCTGGCGGCAGAATATAGGATGCCTCTGCATAGATTAATATTTTCATCAGTATTTGCGATCTGGTCTTTTATGTGTGCAGGCCTGTGGTTCTTCATGTTTACGATCGTTTTCATGGCCTGTGCTATACTGTCCGTGATGAATGTATATATTAGAGATGCCTGTGAGACGTTCCAGAACTGCCAAGAGAGAGGACAAGGAACCTCTGTGTTAGAAGGAAATGATTTCCGTAACGCGATGAAAATCTGGAGAGAGATACACATGGCAATATATCGGGTATCGAGGAATGTGAACAGTGCTTACGGCGTGTCGGCGGTGAGTCTGGCGATATTAAATCTCTCCAACCAAACCTTTTTCATGTACTTTGCATTAGAGAGATCGCTACACGAAGAAAAGCCTTTTATACCCTACGATACAATTGTGCAGTCAGTTCTTTGGCCTTGTGGTTTTTTAGTGCCATTGATCCTCATCGTTGGAGGTTGTAATCAGACTCATTTAGCGGTAAGTAGTCTTTCTCCGAAGTCACTAAACAGATTTGGACAGTGAAACAAAATGTATTTGAATGACATACAGATTTGGGTGGAATGCTTATGCCAATGGAATCAAATAACTTAGGTGCTAGGCGCAACATTAAGTTTGGATGAAACCAGATAGGACCTCTCCCTGAAAGTCGCTAGCCGTATTTTATAATCCGTTTTTGGCGTTCGATGTTGAACATACGAAGTGACGCCTTTGGGTAATAAAATATATAAATTTAGATTTATTCGCAATGAAAAAGGACGCCATCGGATGGCTGAAGTCAAAAAGAGACAGTATAAGGTAGGTCCATCTAGAAACGGATATGGTGATTCGAGGTAGGCGAATGATACTTGTTATTTTGACACGATTTTGAACTTATGATGAGACGCCTTTTGGTAAAAACAATATATATTTAGATATTGCGCCTTATAAAAGGGTAGCCTCGGACGGCCGAAGCCACAATGATGCTGTATAAGGTTGGTACATCTAGAAACTGATATGGTGATTTGAGGTGGGTGATTGATACTATTAATGTGAGAGGAATGCTGGGGGAAGAGCATGAATTGACATATTAAATGTACATGGAGTTTGGCGGAGGTTTATTGTATTTGTGAAACTAAGCGCAAGGGGCGAGGAGTAGTCACTCCTGTTGGCGGGGAAATGGTAGTATGGTTATGAGTTGATTGAGAATTTACTGGAAGCCCGATAGCCAGTGAGTAGAGTTAGCCCTTTAGTTGGTGACTTAAGATTTTTGTACGAAAATATGAGCTGGACTGTTTTAGAAAAAGGTTTCACGTAAATATCGGCCTGCTCGGAAAAGTTACACGAAGAGCTGCAATAGTGGATATATTTTACAGTGTAGAGATAGTGAAAACGTGAAATATTTTGGGAAATAGAATGATTTAAAGGAGAAAATTTTTATTTGGTTTCGAATGAAAAGATAAATTTGAGGAGGCTTTGAATGACTGAGACTTGGTGATGGAATGATATTTGTGTGCGATATTAAGACGGTGTTTATTGCAAAGGGAATGTTTCTAAAAACGAGGCAGTGGTATTGGGTGACCCTCGAGTGAACGATAATGGTGAAAAGCGGATGAGTGTCTGCTCGGATAATGGACCATTGGTATCGAGATTTAGGATATGCAGTTAAAACAGAAGAATGTTAATATCTGTACACATAACGTGGGGGCGATCAAAAGATCGTAACTGTTAGTGTTGAGTATGATTAGAGAATGAGAGAGCTGAAGAGGGATTGAAGGCTAATGAGGGGCGCTGACTGCGGAACAGACCGCTATTTAATTGTTCCTAAAATGGACCTTGGTGGAAATAGGGTCCCAAGAGAGAGTGGAACGCGCAAGAAAACTAGGGCGATAATGAAATAGTCACTACGCGAACTGGTTTGAAGACCTACTATGTGCTTGATGGCTGAGGATATAATATCTACGCACCGGAGTCTCCATTCAGTCCATTTCCTTTTGCTAGAAAATAAACGCCACCTTTTGTCCAGACATAAAAGATATGAGTGCGTACGATTAGAACCATAGAAGTCCTTGTATATGGGAGAAAAGGTCGCCATTCCATATCCAGATAATGCGAAATGTTTGATTTTTATCTTAAGATTTGACTGTGTTGAGTATGTAGGCTGCTTTACACGGTATATTTTATTGTACAAACGAATGTATCATATGATGTTCAAGAAAATGAATGGAATTAGTACAGGTTCCATTTCCTGTTCAGTCATTCAGACAATCATACAATTTACCGCTTTTTACACGGAACAATTTTATTCACGAAAGAGTTCATATATTCATTCGTCCAATAAAATGTACCGTGTAAAACGGCCTTGTCTATATTTCATTATTAAATGTTTTGATGAAAGCAATTACGATTAGTGATCTGAAATGAACATTAAAAATTAAGCGCCCACATTTTTAATAAAAAATATAATAATTTTGTGCATCCAAAAATACTGAAGAAACAAATGGTCTCGTGGTAGTCCTACCATTTTTCATGCGTTCTCCTGTCTTCCAAAGGACTTTGGATCTGGTGCACTCAGTACCATCAATTGTACTCAATTATTTTAACCAAATGATGTAAAGATGAGCTCTCTTTTTCTTAATAATATCACCTAAGGGCAATGATAATGAAATAGAGCATAATCAATGTTAATTTTTTGTAAAATAACAGTATGCTTATCTATACAAATCATTAATTTTTCATCCTGTCCTACTTTTTTTCCACTCTAAGGCTGACAAGACTGCCACACTGATCACGGAAGCTATTCTGAAGACAAACTGCCATGAGATCAAAAGAGAGGTAAAGAGACTTTCTACGCATTTGATACGTGTTTTAATGTCAAGAAACGTTGTATAATGTAACCACAAGCATCAAACTTTTATTTTCCACATGCTCAATGAGAATTTAGTATGGGTACTCCCATGTTGAAGGAAAATACACAATGGGAGTTAATGGGCACTATGCGTGTATCTATAAGTTATGGAAGTTGATTAATGGAACTTTAGCTGAACATTAACTGAAGCTGGAACGTTAGCTCAATCAAATATCTAAGGTATTGAGAAAACTCTCTCTTAGTCTCTTCTTCTATAAGTTTTTATGCTATCAGAAGCATAAGAAATTATTTATTCGTTTGAGGATGGTTTTATGCACCAAAGGAATTAATTTATTTTTGCATTAAACGTATTTTACTAGTCTCGTGTAGCCAGAAAAAAATAATGCTAGCCTATTTAACTGTTTAATGACAGTTCTATGGTAAGATGCTGCTACATACTCTTGCAATAGACATAGACGAATGAGGTTATTTCACCATATATTAACAACGTATTCATTTTTCATTTAGCTTCTCCTGTTCTCCGATCAACTTCATCACACAAGAATACGCTTCAATGCATGTGGCTTCTTCCAACTGGATAATCCACTGTTGACAGCAGTGAGTATTTTACACCTAACACCTAAATCATGGCTCGCCACCCATTTCACTGGTATGCGGCTCCGGAAAGAATAATGCACCTATCGGTCCGAGTAAGAATTTCTGTTTTTTTTTCCTCTCATCTGCAACAGAGGATTGATGTCATGTCACTCGCTTATTGCTGAAGTGAATTAAGGGGGCTGTATTCCACGGCCGAAAATGCTTCCGCTGACGTATACGCGCTTCTAATTCACGACTCTGCTTTGCTTCTCAAAGTAAATCTGTTCGCGAAGGGCTCAAGAATAAGGATTTATATATTCAATAAGTGTCTTATCTGTTAGCTTTTTGTTTTCTACGTAATTATTTCAACCGTGAAAGAAACGTGACTTTGTCGAAAATCAAGTAATTGCCATTACGTGTACGAAGCAGATTTCTCAAAATCCTTGCACTTATTTCAAATAAGAATTCTTCATCTTTGTGACGGATTGTAAAAACTTTGAATACTTTGTACGATAATTTCACTGTAAATGTTCCCCTGAACCCTCGAAATGCATTTTCCACTGTGCCCTTAAGGGGGCTCACTACTTCTCAGATTCTCCTCGACTGGCTTCTCCCCTCGGAGACCTGAGTGGAATGGGAAAGTCCTAATCTTCTTGTCGAGGGGGGGAGTAGTTAGAGGAGGGGGTGACGGCAGAGGAGGTGGGGGCAGTCGGCCATATGCCGTTACTAGATCGCGAAAAAACACGAAACATGCGTTAGCATTTTAAAGTCTGAGGCCTTATAGTGACAAGCATAATAAAGTAGATGACACCAAATTAAATACCAAAGACCATTATGTGATCTTACTACGTGATATGTTTCTTTTAGTGAATAAAAAGGGCAATGAAGAGGTCTGAAAAATGACTGAAAAAGGTCACTGAAAACACTAATTATCATTAATATGTCTAGTGAAGTGAACAATGTATCTCAATGAAAGCTCAGATACATTCTTTCCTAACAAAAATGTGAAAATTTAAACGTCCTACACAAAAAAATAATAGGGTGAGAATTAAAATAAAAGTGGTCTGCAGAGGCGATTTTAGCTGAGGTAGTGAGCCCCCTTAATGGCGCTGTTTCCCGCGGAGGGGAATGGAGGGGAAAGCGAAGAGTCTCTCCTAGGCTGCGGCAGAAACTGGAACTGAAAGGGCTTTTTTCCGCAGAGGCATACGGCCCCATTAAATGCATTGACACCGGCCATTGGTTTATCCACAAAGGAGTAATGACTCCTGTGTAATTGATAACTTCGCTGGAAAGGTCGCATATGCTCCTAAGACCTTGACGGAGGAGTCTTGGAGTGGACTGGATGAAGCGTGTGGACTTCTAGGTTGTCTTTCACTTTTTATCATCTTATGGATGAGGGTTTCGCTAGCGCTCCAGCAGGCATCTTCAGGTTTGAATTGGTCATCCCTAAAGACTGATGCCGCAACACTAGCTAAACTGTTGTCAGCAAGATGATACAACGCGGCAGGCAAATCGAGAGTCCACTTACCTCCAGCAAATGCATAATCCTGTATTGAGGCCTATTTTAAGATATGTTCATTCTGAAATTTTACCCTATCTGAACGAGCTACTTTCATTTCAGTTAATATAAGTAGTGGGCAATCTACCGGTTTAAGTAGATTTTACTGGAAGAATGTAAAATTTACAAGATATATACCAGTGCAGGGAACTTCTGCCAACAAATATTTCTCAAATATTCAATTTATTACTATCACCAGACAAGAAAGTATACATCGGATAAAAAAACGACGCCCATGTGTCCTACCGATGAATCAGTTTTGTTTCCTCTCAATTGGGCCTCACAAGATGATTTTTTTTCTTTTGCAGATGTCCGCCACGGTTGTGACATATTTGGTCATCCTCATTCAGTTTAACATCTCCCAGCAACACTGCATGAAGAGCTCATATCTTTCCCAGCCCAATAAAGACCTCCCACCCTTTATTAAACATTAAAATGGGTAAAATATATTAGCAATAAAGATAACTTTCTGGCACAGATTGGCTCGTCTATACTCATAAAATCTACCATATTTTCAATTTATTTCATGGCTGATCATTCAATCGGTTTGTACTTCGTCGTACAGACCGATTGGGTTGATTTTTCTAGCATAAATCTTCCGCCCATGCCTTTAGCGTTCCAGAACTTATTCACGGAAATCCAGAGGAACCTCTGCGGTACATACATAGTTGGAATGCAGAGCTGCATCATCTAGGGAGACTAATTCACTAATGCAGTGGTTTCCCCGTTGCCTTCCACGTCGCAATACTCCGGCGGATTCTGTGAACTTCACTCTCGCTCGAAGCTGTGGCTGCTGATATCGGTCTGATCTTCTTGAACTGCGTCATCAATGCCTTCTTTATATAAAAGAACACTCAGATGGATTGGACACACTCTGAAGCAAGATGGGTTTGTGAAGAACAACATTGGAGGTAAAATAGAAGGAAAAGTCGCCAGAGTAAGACCCAGGAATAAGCTTATCTACCAAATAAAGACGAATGTACATAGAAAGAGACATCAGGAGGTAAGCGAACTAGCATTAGATTAGGAAGGGTGGAGGACTGCAGTCAACCAATCTTAGGATTGAACGACCAATAATGATGATGGTGTCATTGCGATTCCACTCAGTATATAGATGGGTGTAAATCGGATACTTATCAGGGCGCTGTAGTCTCAGTCTACGCTGGAGTACTGAAGAGGGTTTATACCACAGCCAAAAACGGTTCCGCAGATGTCTGCGCGCATTTATTTTACAACTCTGCTTTGCCCATGGTAATACTGAACAAGGTAGGCAATTCCGGTGGACGAAAATGAGCGCGGTCTGTGTATCTACGTCATTCGGATTTCACACGGTGGCGCCAGTTTGAAATCTCCCGTATACTTTTGCGAGTATTGTCGCATCAGTCCATTAGAACTTCTTTTGCTGTCCCATGAATACCATTTATTACTTCTCTACGAACTACTCCGAAGGAAAATTTTATCTGTTTCTGTCGAGTAGAAGGCTCTTCATGAAATAAGGTAAAGTGCCCGAAATCTGTCCCCTCGCCTAGTGTTTGTTCCCGATGACAGTGGGCTCCATGATAAAATAAGTAAAGTTTTGAGAGGATCTAATGGCAAAAGCTTAGACGCTGAGGGGAAGACAAATCTTACTCCATCTCATTTCCTTGGAGGTTACAAAAACACGTACTAAAAAATAACACAAAAATACCATAAAATACAAATCAAACACATGAATTTGAAAGTATAACCTAAAACCCCTGAGGGACTAAAAATTAACATCATTTACTCCATGCCATGTTACGATTTTAATAGTAATCACCTAAGCCAAGCATCTAAATATGTCCAAAATAAAGTCTCCCGATACAAAATTTCAATGAAAGACAGAATTCAAACATTTGTACCCACAGATCTCACAAAAAGCAACCACACATTTTATTTCAAACACACTAAAGTAAAAGATTTGAAACCTAGCTTATTGAAAAGATTATTTTAAGAAATGATACACGTTGCAAAACAAAAAAACAGACATGACCAAATTAAGCAAAAGCTATAATAATTTGATGTGTTATAACTACCCTAAATTGCATTTCTATGTTTGAAAGAACTTAAACCTTTCAGAAATTCACGAATAAACTATACATATATATATATACATTTTTAAGAACTGTTTGTCTAAATCAGCTGAAGAGTCAAACTTTCTTAACTATAACCAGTAAAACTTGTTACCATCAAGATACGGACTTAGCAATACGAACTGGACTATCGTTACTTGGAATGTGAAAGGAGCACATGGAATGGAGCATGAGTTATTGAATGAAATGAAAGTTAGACGAATGGGTGTTTTGTATGTGAAACTAAGAGCAAGGGGTGGTATGTTGTTACTGCAGATGGTGGTGCTCTGGCACAGTGGTCAGGAGTTGAAGATAATGGGCACGCCAATCAAGATGTAGGACTCTATCTTAATGAGAGAGCTAAGTTACTGGTAAGGAGGTACGAGTAAGTATCCCCAATTACTCCATTTCTGGGTTCGCACGAAAGTAGGTATAAGGAGAGTTGTGATTGTGGCGTTCTATGCACCAGTGGATGGAGAGAGTGACAGTGTAAAAGATGAGTTTGGGGAAAAACTGGGAGAGGTTTTGAATGAATGTGACCATGGTGAGAGAATAATTGTGCAAGGTGACATGAATGGCTGGGTTGATGTGAGGCGGGATGCATCTGACAGAGTGGCTGGGCCTTTTGGTGACCCCCGAGTGAATGATAATGGTGAAAACTTGGTGAGTGTGAGCTTGGAAAAAGGATTGCTTGTTTGGAATACATGATTTAAACATAAAAGAATACACATGTATACTTGGCAAAGGGGCGATTGTAAAAGAATGATTGATTTCGTTGTGTATGATGGGAGATTTAGGGAGTTAGTGTGGGACACGAGAGTGGTGAGAGGTGCTGAAAGTGGAGCAGACCACTATTTGGTACTCTCCAAAGTGAATCTGGGAAGAAAGTGAGTGCCAAGAAAGAATGTTGCGCGTAAACAGTTGAGAGTAAAAGTGGAGAGGTTGCTGAACGGCGAGGTAAAAATGCAATATGGTTGCATGCTTGAGGATGCTCTATCCTTGAAGCAGAGAGAATGAGACGAGTATATCAGAAACGAGAATGTGAATGATGCGTGAGATTGCTTAAAAGGAGTGATTGTAGAATGTACTGAAATTGTATGTGGGATAGGAGTGGAAGGAAGAATGAAAGGTGATGCTTGGTGGAATGAAGGGGTGAAAATTGCAGTCAGGGAAAAGAAAGAGGCGTACAAGAATATGATTGCTATCAAATCTGAGGAAGAGCGCACTAAGGCATGTGAGATTTACAGAAAGAAAAATAATGAATGCAAAATTGTTGTGACAAGAGAGCAAGGAAAGAATGCGTGCGGATGAAGCTAGCAAGATGCAGAGCGATTTTAAAGGCAATGAAATGCTGTTTCGGAAGTGGGCAAAAAGGGATAAGGTTGGTGATGGCAGGGGATGAATGCGGTAAGGAACCAAAGATTGTGTGGGATGAGAGCAATATCAGAAACTGCTGAAGGTAGTATTTTGAAGAATTATACAATAATGTTGCAGGCGCTGAGGATGAGCCTTGCGAAGTAGTATGCGAGAATGTGGTGATGGAAAAGGAGATCAGTGAGGAGGAGGTCATGACGGCTGTGAGATTATTGAGAAATGGTAAGGCTGCAGGCGTAGATGAGATATCCAGTGAGATGTTGAAGTGTGAGTGTAATTTACTCATTGTCAGTTGTGTGAATTATATAATTTATGCTTACAGGCATCTTTTGTTCCAGTGGATCGGTACAAAGGGAAGGGAGGAAAGAGAATATAATAATTATTGGGCCATTAGTTTATTGAGCATTCCGGGAAAAGTGTTCAGCCAAATTTTAATCGAAAGATTGAGGAATATTACATCTGACAGAATATGGGGTGTATAGTGAGGGTTTATACCTGAGAGAGGATGTAGTGACCAGCTTTTCTCGCTTCAGTAAGTGATAGAAAAACGTATGGGCGTCCAAAAGAAAGTGTATTGTGCATTTGTTGATTTAGAGAAGGCATTTGAGAGGGTAAATAGAAAGAAGCTGTGGAAGGTTTTGAATGACAATGGAGTGAATGGGCAGCTATCGAATGTTATGATGGCGACGTATGATAATAGTAAGGCAAGTGTGAGAGTTAACGGGGTTCTGATTGGTTTGTAATAAATCGGGGTGTAAAGCAAGGATGTGTAATGTCACCATGACTCTTTAATGAATCTATGGATAAATGTGTTAGAGATGCATGTAGTAAAAAGGACGGTGTTTTGAATGGAAATGTAAACGTGCGAATTCTTCTACATGCGGATGATGCTGTTTTGATCTCAGAGAGACCACAGGGATTACAGAAGCTCCTAAATAAGTTTTGTGAATCAACAAAGAGAATGGAAATGAGGGTAAATGCGTGCAAGACTTAACTAGTAGTTTTTGATCAGGAAAATTGGGATAATAACTGTATAATGAGGGCAAATGGTGAAGTAATTGAACAAGTGGATGATTTTGTGTACTTAAGTCAGATTTTACGAAAGATGGACAAATAGATGAGGAGATAAAGAGACGTGCGAATGCTCGAAGGAAAGTGGTAGGTAGCATGTGGAGCATATCAAGGAATGAGTGCCTGTCTAAGGAAGCGAAAATCGCCGTGTACAAAAGTGTAATTCTCCCAACTTTTTTGTATGGTAGTGAAACATGGGTATGTCAGGATAAACATAAGAGCAGACTAAACGTCGTGGGTATGAGTTATCTGAAGAGTGTTTGCGGCATTTGCAGGATGGATAGGGTCAGGAATGAGTGGGTTAGATGCTCCACTAATGGACATTTATGAAAAGAGTGTGTCTCTTGGCTTGGCCATGTTGAGAGAATGGATGAGAATCGAATAACGGAACAGATATTTAAGAGTGAAATGAATTGTGCGAGAGGTAGCGGTAGGCCGAGAAAGTTGTGGTTGAATGTGGTTGAGGAAATTCTTAGGAGGAGGAATATTAGGTGTCTTGAAAACAGGAGAGCGTGTATGAAGCAGTGTATGGGGGTAAATGAAGCAAAAGAGGTTTGCACGGATAGGTCAGTATGGAGGAACTAATTGAAGGAGAGCTAGGTGTACAAATATGTATTTATGAGTGAAACTTAGTGACTCTGCCTACCCCGGCAGGGAACGGCGTGATAGGTATGTATGTATGTATGAATAATATGTCACATTAATGCTGATACAGCCGTGAAGAAGCATAGTAATAATGCGATACGCCGGTTAAAAAAATTAATTCCATAAATCGTTAACATGTAGATCGACGTTCCCAAAGGAGATAATATCAATACACCGATATTGAGAACAAATTATTATAAGGACAATTTTCATCATGTAGCGTAAAATATAATATCCTTAAAATAAATGTTCTGATTTCGAAAAAAGATGGAACAATTTTCACATTTTTTGCTACCTACCTTTAAGAGAGAGCGATAAAACTGGATGTATAAGGTAGTTAGAGCGAGATAGTTCCCAAGCCATAATGGAGAACATATACAAACTATACGTTTTAATTTCAGGAGCTGTAGGAAGCATGAATAAAATATTGCATTATTAATGGTGTAATATTATGCTTCTGCACGAATGAAGTCCTGATGAATAAAAGAAAAATATGTATCTACAAGTCTAAAAGTTAAACCAGTTATGTAGTTACAAATTTATGCTCCATGCTCACGAAAGTGGTTTTTTTACTATTTTTATATAGACCTGGTCACCTTGTTTAACCGTTCTCTGAACTCTACCGCTGTATATGCGATCATACGAATTTTAGTAATGAAAAATAAGTTTCCATAAAATTAGAAAAATTCCAAATCTGTTTTGCAAAGTGAGGACAGATGTTATAAATGAAGAATGAAGGATAAACATAAATTGAATCAGCAAAATGATTACTTTGAAGCAAAAAACAATTGCTGTGAATTTAGTTTAACGTATTTTATCATTTGAGTGCACCAATTAAGATTTCAGAATGGTTATTTAAACATCTAAAAAATGGTTTAGTAAAACTACGTTCGTACACAGCGAAATATCATCATTTTGGTACAAAAAGATCAATAAATAGAAGATGGAGCGTATTTAATTAACTCTGAGAATGTCTTATGGTATATCCACAGTCAAGTTCATAAAATTAAAAAAAAAAAATTCAGGTGCTGTGTTGACATGAATGATATTATAAGCCCCTCTAATAGGTCTTTCTTGTGAGTAAAGCATCTGCATGTAAACTTGTTTATTTCAGTGGTACTCTTCGTTGGACAGCATTTTAAAGTAACAATCCGCAATAACATGATTGACACTAGCTTATTTTTACCTCACACCCTCCAATGTGAACCTATTCAGTCCAGGAAGTGAGGTTGAAATGAGGTAACATTTTAGTACATTATAGAAACAAATATTCTGCATTTATCCTGGATAGGTAGCCATTCAGTAATTTTACCTGTTCAGTTCCTTCTTCAACGTCAAGTAAGGAGTTTCACGTTATAGCTTTTTATTTTACTTTCTTTTGAACTGCAATATTTCATTGATGAAGAGACTAATCCATTCCAACACTATTTTCCATCCAATGTTAATCGCATCCTTGGATCAATTTGAGGGCGCAAAGGGCGATTTAACAGTTGCCAAGTTGATCACTGGATAATGAAATTGTAGCATCAGCAATACATATAATTTTCCGTAATTATTAAAAAAATACAATGCTTTTCGAAAGTAACATATAACGTCCTCAGGCTAACTAGCAGTCCAAACATTCGACACCAGGAGTAGTCGTTGATCAATTCCGGACATTGATAGGTCTGGCGATTATAAAAAAACATTATTTTCACTCTTTCCTGTCCAAATTTTCTTCAAAGCCGTCACATATATGACAAAATTTGAAACGTTATAAAATGCCAGTTGGTTCCAATGAAGTCCATGATCTATACCCATATTTAGGCCCTCTGCTTACTTTAAACAGAGCATTTGGGTTAGCACCGGGTAGATTAGAAAATATCCGTCACAGAGGATCAAACGTTTCATATCGTCATTTATTTTATGGAACCTACTTAATTATAACCATCACTTTATTTATATTCGCAAATTCTGACCACTCAGACTTGCATATTTTTTCCACTTTAAGTGGTTTTTTATTAGTGTTGTGGGGAGAGCTTGAAGTCATAGCAACAGCAATACCCGGGTATGAAGTTGCACGATCACAAGAAGCCCTAGAATGTATTTTTAAGGAATTAGCTAAGTGCATTAGGAACCTCAAAAGAGCTGGCTACGGAATCGAGCGATATAGGATAAGATTGTTGTCTAATTTTCTATTGCTGTTAACTATTTTTGTTGCTATCAACTGCTTTGCCTGGATATCGAGGGGAAAGAACCTGTTGACCTATCTTTTTACGTCCATGTTTTCGGTCTGGACAATAATGAGTACAAGCGTATGGTTGATGATGCTTTCAATTGTTTTTATGACCTATGCATTGATATCCGTCATGAACTCATATATTAAAGATGTCATTCAGTCATTTCGAAATTTGCTGCCGAACGGTCATGCGAACCTCTTGTCACAAGAGCATTCCTTGCTGAGCGCCTTGAAGATATGGAGAGATGTACACATTTCAATTCATGAAGTATCGAAGAGAGTGAATAAGTCCTACGGCGTGTCAGTCATAGGGTTGGCGATACTAAATATTGTGAATCATACATTTGTCTTGTACTTCGGAATCGGAGTGTTTACCAGTTCTGGACCTTGGGATTCTAACGTGCATATCTTCGAATCTGTGCTATGGTCTATCTGGTATCTCTTACCACTAGTCATCCTTGCTGAATTTTGTGATGGGGTACAAATAATGGTAATTATTTTAGTCTGATTAATGATTACTTTAGTAGGACTGTGTCTCTTTTTACGATTTGTACATTTGAGGCTGTCCATAATCCACGCAGATACCAAACAGGGGTGGGGGTACGAGGGTTGTCAACGAAGGTCCAAGTTAGGGGTGGGGGGTTGGAGGGATGTCTACGTAGACAACGGTCGACACCATACAGTTTATAGTAAAGGACAGATTATCATAGCTACAAGAGTAGTTTTTCTTTTCTTATCTCTCCTTAAAATCAGTCTTAAATTACAGTAGTCCATGACAGTCAATTAAAAACCCATTTCGCAGCTAGATACAAAGTTCTCGTGGACAGAAGCGGGTGCCGGGGGGGTCCGGATGAAGTCTACGAGTGTCCACGATGGGGGGTGGGGTGGTAAAAAAGTGGCTTATTTTTGTCTATGTAGATTATGGACAGCCCTTTTTTTCTTCATTGTATTCGCCTCATTGCAGGAATAGCCGCGTCAGCTTGAAAATTTGGTCCGGCATATCTCAAAATAAGTGCTACAGAATAGAGGACTGAGAAAGGGCAACGATAAAATTAGAAAAAAATTAAAACCGATAAAATATGTATCACTTTCATAGATTTTCCATTATCTTGCATTGCGTTGTTTCAGTTTCATTACCCAATGGACATATGCCAGGCTGATGGAGATTTATACTGGGGTTAGAAGCTGTTCAATTCGCCAGTACTAATTCTCATGTTTTCTTTCCTCATCTTGCTGCATCCACCTGAATAAAAAGTCTGACAGGACAGGTTTACTAGTGTGCGAAGTCATTTTAAACATCGAAAGCCATGATATCAAAAGAAAGGTAAGCAATGACGACTTAGAAATACAACTGTTTTATTAGTTACTGCAGATAATTTTAGGCTTTAAAATGGTTTATTCTGTACCGTCGGCAGAGGATAGGTCATAAAACCTGCAATTAACAAAACCACATGGCAGCAGTTAACTGTTATTTTTACCAACATGTACATTTTTTTATTCAGCTTCTGCTATTCTCCGATTACCTCAATCACACAAAAATTCGATTCAAAGCATGCGGTCTTTTTAACCTGGACAAACGACTTTTGACATCGGTGAGCATCCTACCGCTAGTAACTAGATCACTTAATTCACATGCACTGTAATTATGCCGCATGATGATGAACAGTTTACTGCAGCATTTCTCTCATTGAATGTCAATTCCATGAGCATAAGCATTTATTGGGTGGCTCGAGAGAGGGAGGTGCGGTGTGATTATGGTAACCTATTTCGAGACCAAAAAATAGGAGGATAATAGGATTTTTTTTTAATTTTACAGGTCTCTACTTCTGTAATGACATACGTGGTGATCTTGATACAGTTCAGCATCTCCGAATGTGAAAATACACAATGTACATGACGTGCCTAATTCCAAGACGGCAATGGAATTTCTCCCAGCAGCTATAATGTAAGAAGATTTCACAACGACACATACTTTTCCCAGCATGTTGGCTTCTCCGTACAGCCTTGATTATAATGGGTTACGATTGGACTACATGGACTATTTTGTCGAGGTTGACGTAAAAAGGCAAATTTTACATAGTAAAAGCTATTGAGGTATGTGAAGAGGGCACTACGTCATCAAACTGAAGCCTGACAACCGACATAACGACCATATTGTTAAACTCTGCTCTTTTCTTATGTATTACTATGGAATGGATGATTTAGCGGATGTAAAGCAGGACTATCACCCATCTGCTTGAAATTTAAGGCGAGTAAGTCTTGAAGTATTTATTTGCTCATTAGCGCAATGGATTCTACTCTATTTTACCCTAGTTTTCAACGGTAATGCAAATAATTATAATTCTTTGTAGATAAACAATTTACTTACGGAGAATGCTTATGAAAGAAGTAAATTATGCTGGTTTCTAATAATTTATCGATGAAAAATATCGAAAAATGGCAAAGTTAGTGCATCAGCTCAAAAGCGCTCTAGGAAAATGAGGCTCAACGAAGATGGCAGACTGGTTTTGGCTTCTAGCAATGGCCGGAATAGCAAGTGCCCTCTCCATATACCCGGTGGTAAAAACCAACTTTTTTGGAATGTGTTTTATTGTATAATAAAATGGTATAAAGTAGCCAAATTTTTTATTGTTCAATTAATCGTAATGATATTCTGACTATAAATTACGCCTGTGATTTTTTGCAATGAATCCAACCCTAATGCGTCCGGAGGGCATCGGGTGCCGATTTGCAGCTCTCCATTTGTAGTGTTGTTCCGCGGACCGACCGCGGTCATCATATTTGGAGCAGGATTGACTGCCTGAACAAGAGGCTGTGGGAATTCTGTGTAGGCATTGGAGCAGAATTTTGTAAATCTTTGGTCGGTGCTCGGATCGTGCTGGGCTCTCAACCGTTCTGGGGTGCATTACTCAGCCATGGCGTCAGAACGGGTGGCTCGTAAGATTTTCGAGCATTTTAGGTATTTTTTAGGCTAGGAAGTAGGTCATTCAGTGGGATTCAAAAGTATACACCCGACAACAGCCTCCGAGTAAATCCGAGTAACGTTAACCTTCATTGCCGAAAAAACTTAAGGGAAGCACAAGTGAATAAATGGTACTTCTGTAGCAAAAATAATTCCAACACGCGCTCCCTAGATAACTGCGAAACTTCAAAGAAAAACTCGCTTCTCAGTAGCTTCAGAGAACATCAAAAAGATAACTCACAGAAAACAACGAACCGACAATCATAAAGCTGAAGGCGACATTCATTTAGTAATAGTTAATATCCATAGCGTAAAGAACAAACAAGCCGAAGTTGAGCATATATTTGAAAGCGCAGTATAGTGATTGGAGCAGAAAGCTGGCTTTCAGAGGATATTAGTGATAGCGAAGTTTTTCCGACAGGATATAAAATCTTTAGAGGGGATGGATCAGATAGGACTGGCGGCGGAGTATTTTTAGCTGTTAAATCGCATTTGAATAGTTCCGAACACAAATTAGACGACAGTGGAATATAGAGCGTATGGTGTACTATTAAGCAACAAAACAATAGAAATAAACATATATGTACGTTTTACAGACCACCAGATTCCAAAATAGACGTTTTGTACAAATTAGAAACTCAGTTATCATCGTTTACTTCGAAAGGCAACAAAAGCGTAATACATAATTATTGGTGGAGATTTCAACCTCCCAGCTATAAATTGGAAGACCAATAGCGTTGAAACAAGTTCAAGGAATCGTGATATAAGTGAGGCTTTAATTAATATACTCTCACACCACTCTCTTACTCAAGTTGTAACCCAACCTACGAGAGGTAATAAAACATTAGATCTTGTAGCTGTTAGTCACCCCACTATTATTAAACATATCGATATCCTCGAAGGTATAAGTGATCATAAAGTAATTTTTAAGACTTTGAAAACAATGGTAGAGTCCACTGTAAAATCTAAACGGGAAGTCTTTTTATTTGAAAAATGCGATTACGTAAAATTTGGAGAGATTTTAGAAGCCTCATTGACGAAATTTGTAGCCACAATGAAGGACGAGAGCACCGAAGTAGCATGGAAATATTTTTTGGAAATTATACGTAAAGGAATCGATAAATATATTCCACACAAATTCAAACGAGGTAGTAAAGAGCCTCGTTGGTATAGCCACGAACTAAGGCGAAAGCTCAGGAGACAAAGTCAATTACACAGCCTATATAAACATTCTATTAAGTCTTGTAACAAAACAATGGAACTTACGCAGGAGAAATTTATTTTGCCCAACGCTCAAAAACGAAGAAAATCATGCACACTATTTTACGAAACTTCAAGAAAAAAATCCTAGGTGAATCACTATATGAAAATCACAAGTCATTCTGGTCTTAGCTCCAGGGTGAATCTTCGACAGTAGAGCCCTTATTGGACACATACGGCAAAATGGTCACCAACAGCATCGATAAAGCTAACTTATTAACCCTCTACTTCGAAAGTGTATTAACTAAGGATGACACAATACACCATTTAGACGTTACTGAAGTTAGCGAGCCGATGGCGGACGTAACAATTCAGCGTGATGGAATAATTAAACAAGTGCGTTCGATTGAAAGTAACAAGTCCCCAAGTCCAGAAGGAGTACCTGCACGCTTGCTCAAGGATTTAGCGCCACAAATTGCACCATTCTTAGAAATTACATGTAGCAAATCATAACCCGGAGGCAAGATACACCAAGATTGGGAAATAGTCAACGTCACACCGATATTAAAAAAAAGAAATAGAAGTGACCCAGGAAATTACCGACCGATATCATTAACATCACTTTAATGCAAGATCCTCGAAAACATTGCCGTTTGCAATATTATGGCATTCCTGGATAATCATAACCTCTTACACAGCAGTCAGCATGACTTCCGAAAAGGCAGATCTTGCGAAACACAGCTTGCTCTCCTCCTTCATGATATCCTAACATCAGGTGAATAAAATAAGCAAATCGACGCGATATTCCTTGATTTGAAGAAGGCATTCAACAAAATTCCTCACAAAAAACTCATTTATAAATTGTATTCTTGCGGAGTTAATAAAAAAATAGTGAACTGGATACGGGACTTTCTCAGTGATCGAAAACAAAAAGTAGTTATTGACGGTTTTAGCTCTGATAAGGTTGAAGTCACATCCGGTGTTCCTCAGGGAAGCGTGATTGGCCCTCTTTTATTCATTATTGATATTAATGATCTATATACTCAAATTAATAGTTAATTAAGATTATTTGCAGACGATACAGTAATCTACCGTGACATAAGCGAAGACGCAGACTTTGAAGTTCTGTCATCTGACCTTAGAAACGTTCATTCGTGGTGCCAGGAGTGGGCTTGCGAACTAAATATTAGTAAATGCACCACAGTTAGCTTCCTGCAAAAGTCATCACACAAAAGCCATACCTACACCGTGGGTGGAGTAAACATAAAATCTTCAAATACATTCAAATATCTTGGAATTACTTTAACTTCATATATCGTGGGGACCACATATACAAAACATATGCGGTAGAGCATTAAAGAAACTAGGTTTTGTTAAGCGTATGATAGGAAGGTCCTCGGATGAAAAAGTCAAAGAGAGATGTTACTTCGCTCCGGTTAGGCCACACCTCGAATACGCCGCGAGCATTCGGGACTGTGGTCATAAAGATTTAACCAAAGAAATTAACAAAATACAAAGAAAAGCAGCACGCTTCGTTAAAAACTGCTACGAACGAACATATAATGTCTCACAACTGTTAGAGGGATTAAGGTGGGAGCCCCTAGAGACTCGGAGGCTGCACGCTAGGCTTAGGCAGCTTGAGATATTCAGAACTGGTGTTTTTCAGAGCGACACAGAGAATATTATCATGACGCCTCACTACATTTATAGGACTGACAGATGCGATAAAAGAAGAGAGATACTCTGCCGAACAGATGGGTACAAAAACTCGTTCTTTCCGCGCACAATAAGCGACCACAATAAAAACTGAGCTCCTCCAAATACACCCTCATATGACCTGTCACCATTTCATCTCCAAAAATTTTACATCTTTACATAGCTGGTGACCCACCACCCCCTGCCACACGCCCATGCGGCGGCTCGTGGGGTAGTATGTAGATGTGGATGTAGAATGATTGTAAATTGTTATTTGTTTACGGGAGTGCTAGTGACGCTACGCCTTATATTTAGTTGATCTTCGAAAGGATCTCTCCGTGAACGAGAGCAGCAATCGAGGAGAACGACTCCTTCGTGCAGAAAAGGGGCGCCCTAATTGACGTTTCATCTCTTGAATATTAACACGTAGTTAATTAATTACGGTCGGTATTTTTGATTATTTTTAATTGATTATTGGGTAAATGTTCGTGAGACAGATGCATCAATAGACATGTATTTCACCCTTAAACATTTTTTTCAACTAAAATATGAAGAAGTAATGTACACAAAATGCATATTTTATTGGTAAAAAAAATTCTGACCTATCTTAAAAATGACGGATATTTGAAGATGTTATATTCCAGAAACGTGGCTTTCGGAGGCTGCCATACTGCAGTTTATGGAAATGGACATCAGATATCAGATGGACATCAGATGGTGATTGTGTGAATTCACATCTTAGAGTTTTCATATTAAACCACGTATACGCGATCTTTTTTTCCCAGGGGTTGTTATTGTGCGGGCGATGCAAACTTTAACTTATAAAAAAAGCTTTTAGCCCCTCGTAACCCAGCCTGCTCCCCTGGGGTGACTCCGTCAGTTGAAATTTAATAATATTTTTACCGGTCATCTAAAAAGGAAGTGAAATAAAGATGTATCCCTCTGGTGAATAGTGTTAAACGTGTTGAAACTCGGCAATATGGCGCGAATCACAGTTGAAATACGTGAGAAAAACGTTCTTTACCAACTGTTTGGAACACTACAATTGTAAAAGCGCGGAACTAAAAGAGGCTTGCCTAGGTAATGCAAAATTTAACGTTTAAAGCGAAGTATAAATCACATCTGTTGAACGTCTGGGAAGAGAGTTATGAAGGAAATTCGATGGACCTGTCTCAGGAAAATTTACCAATTAATGTATTGTCACCGGATGTGTGTTTATGGATACAGTTTCAAATCTCTAAGTCATCAAGAAGTGAGCATAATTTTGGTAACCAGATTTTACATAAACTTACAGCATATTCCCAATAAAACCTTTTAGTAAAGGCGTAATCGGTAAGTTATCGTCATTAGTTAAATTGATTATTTTACTCACCAGACTTTTGTCTAAAGACAAAATATCAAAGCTCTTAAGTTATTGGGAAGTTAGTTCAATTTTAGTTAGATGATATGACGGAGACAAACAGCACATTCTCAAGAAAACCTTATAGTAAAGGTGAAATTAGTAATTTATCGTCATTGTTTAAATTTTTTATTAAATTGTCATCAAAAATAGATCTATGGACAAATTTTAGAGCTCTACTTCATCAGAATGTAGCTTAAATTCCAACAACAAAATTTGACCAAGACAAACAGGTGAAACTAGATAAAAGCTTAAAAAAAATATTTCCTTGAAAAATTTTGAGGACACCAGAACTATGACCGATTTACTTTTATGGAGTAACCTGCAATTTCTGAGAGGTGTGCAGAAGTCCACGGGACAAAAGAAAAACGTTTGGCCTGACCGGAACTCGAATCCAGACACCTCTAATCGTGCCATGTCATTTTCAAAAAGATTTTCCCCAGAGGAAAAGGACGCCTCGGAAGCTTAACTTGTCAGAGCACTCGGCAAGTTATTTAGCGATCCGGGTTCGAGTCACGGCCAAGGGAAATGTAAACTCTCTTCACTCATTTGTTTTCTGCAGCTTTGATCGGTCGGAACACAAATGAGTTTTTCAAAAGAGGACGTTGAATGAAGACAAAGCACAGGATGGGATTAAATATCCTCATTTCTGATTTTATTACTCGAGGAGGGAACCGAATAAGGAAAAATTTGTCAGCATGGTGGCTGCCGCCAAAGAAGTAGATTCTACGTCGAAAGGTGCGTGAAAATATTTAAAACCAGTCGGTAAAATGCTTATATAAAATAAATTACGCTTGAATGTTTAACATAGTTGGTAGAGTGGAATAAAGATAAACGGAGAATAAATAAACATGCTCCGCTTCGCAAATGATATCACAGTCACAGCTGGAAACTGCGACGATTTGCAAAGGTCACTAAACGTAATGGACCAAGTTCTTCAATAATAAATCATGAAAATAAGCAAGACGAAGACTAAAATCCTAGGATGCGGAAGAGAAAAACTGATTGCGGAAGTCACACGGAGAGGAGAGAAATTAGAGCAACATTAGAGTCGTTAACTGAGAAGACAGATGGGTATTGAAGAAGAATAAATCATCGAAGATGCGTTCATGAACAATACAATTAAAGATACATAATACTGCTGCTATAATATTTTAAGAAAAGTTCATTATCTCGAAATGGATTTCACAGAATTATGTTGCTAACCTTAAAAAACAATTCAAAAGCAATTTTATTTCTGAAGAACTAGCTATTTTATGGCGAATTCTTTATCAACTATAATGAAAAAAAGTAAAATTAGCGTACACTTATAGGAAAATGTCTACCAGTCATACGGTACTTTCATGAACGGTGAAGTATCTGTTTATCTACGTGTCCGATTCAGAGTGACTGTTCTTGACAAACCATGTCAAAGGAAATCCTTACCGACAAATGACACTTTATTTCCTTACTACGCTTTCCGATAAACCGTTGTCTTTTCCAGTTTAAAAACTGCAGCTACAATAAGAAAAATATTTGGTAGCAAAGGCAACAATTTTCCATTAATGCTGGAAAGACGGTCGTGCAGTAAATGTTTCATGAGAATATTAAGAAATTTACCAATCCATCATAGACTAACAAGAGTAAGAGTCGGTGTAAGATACTAAAATTGATTGGTGTTTCTCAGTTGTATTATGAATGGCTTCTACCAGTTCCCTCTTCAACAACAATCATTTCTAGGATGATATACTTTTTCATTTTTCATCCCTGTTACTTTCAGTATATCATCGCTGAAACAACTATTCCAATAAAAAATAGGATAATCATTTTACCTCTGATGAACTTCACATTCCTGGATTAATATGAGCACAGAGAACTTCAGCATTTATTAAGGTAGGCACTTATGGGATATTGGTAAAAATATATCAGTAGGGAAATGGAATTTTCGTGCAACTTTTCAACGCGATGTCAAATATTTTGCCCAAAATTTTAAGACTTGGAAGTTTTGAGTAGTCCAAAGTTGCTGCATCATAAGCAGCTATTTCATTTATTCCCAAAAGTACTAGGGTTGGTGTTTTAAAGCGTTATTTATACTTTACGTTCTCAATATTCCGAATAATCTTCCACTTTGGTCATTCTTACAGCTTTAGACGGAACAAGATAAAGATGCCAGGTCGTGTTTATCAAATGAACGACCCATTGCCATATTTTAGTCATCTGTTTTCGCAAAAAACATAAGATTTTTGGTTTGTACCCGGATGGTCCGCATTTATAAGCGGATGAATATCTATTGTTTAATCTTGTACTTACTAATATTAAATCTTTCCTATATGATCATAATTTTATTGGAAGTAAGAGCCAGATTCTTAGACGTTGATAACACTTCCTCTTTATGCAGCTTCTTGTATATCCCAAGGGGAGAGCTTGAGGTATCAGCAATTTTAATAGCCGGACATGAAGTTTTAAGATCACACAGAGTCGTTAAACGTGGTTTCCATGACTTATATGACTTCACCGACACTCTAAATTCAACGTCTACAAAGACCATCTAGTAATCAGTAGGATGGACGCTAAACAGTTGATTGACGACCAAACACTGTCTAGAACCAGATCATCGTGTGGACATTCTTCCACTGTTTTAACGACTCATACGACGGATGGAAGGATCCGGAGTAATGAATATCCCCGGGTATAAGCTCCACCCTCCGCGAAGGGCGATATCTGCGTTATCAAATGGATGAGTGGGTGGTGGGTACAACTACCTCTCCCTCTAAGTTGGATCGAGTCAGGCGATACTTTGTGAAAAAGTGACATATTAAATAAAACTTGAATGTTGCATTTTTCACACTTTATTTGGGAACCCTACCGCTTTCGACACTCTCATGTCATTTTCAAGGGTAAAGTAGGGTTCCCAAATAAAGTATGAAAAATACAACGTTCAAGTTTTATTTAACATCTCTCCCTCCCCTCATTGGTGAGCCTCTGTTCTCGCCAACTGTCTGCAATCGATGGATTAGATTAGATACTTTGGTGGAGTTACTGCTTATTAGTCCCTGACGCACATAGACCAATTTGGTCCATTGTGCCAGCCACCCTATCGGTGGTTACCCTTAGAGTCCAAGTGCTTTGCCGATGGGACGTAGAACCCCTGCCAGAATCACCCCTACTTCATTGGGCTACAAGAAAGGTGAGCCCAAATACCTATTCCAAGTCCTAAGTATGGCTGGACATTCGCAGAGTACATGGGAAGTTGTTCCCTTTATATGAAACTCGGCGTGCCGTAGTTTCGATGCAGTTCGCCAGATCTCAGAGTGCTGAGCCAGACCTCACATTCTCTGCTCTCAGTCCTACCATCAGATGGCGCAATAGGTATGGTTGGTTCTGGGCCAATAGGATTGCTGCTGGATCCTGCTTTGGCAAGTTCGTCAGCCTTCTCAATTCCGGTTATTCCCGCATGTCCAGGTACCCAGAAAAATTCCACTTAGCCCCATTTGCCTATCATGCTGAGTATGTTGAGCATCATGTATACTCGATCAAACTTTATGAACATAATTTACGGCCAGCTTCTGCTTCGTTCATGCGACAATGTATGGCCGGGCTCAAACTTAATATTACCTTACAGAACAGACAGCTTATGTGATCCCTTCATTTGCTGAACAGTTCATTTATTGAAACTGTTCCATTTGAACTACTCAGTTTATGTCATCTCACTTCGTTCCGCATTAGGAATTAGACCCTGAACCTTCCAAGTGCTAGATAA
Source organism: Ceriagrion tenellum (assembly GCA_963169105.1). Classification (NCBI taxonomy): domain Eukaryota; kingdom Metazoa; phylum Arthropoda; class Insecta; order Odonata; family Coenagrionidae; genus Ceriagrion; species Ceriagrion tenellum. Next base: position 83,828,508 of record OY720634.1, on the reverse strand, counting down.
TTACATAAAAAAAGGCAGAAGTAATCAGCACGGTATCGAGAGATTCAATTCTATGTCCTGGTCAATGCGGGAGTTTCATCCTCCCAGAACTTTCCGAGCTATTACTGTACCTAGTTTTCCAATTATTTGTGATTTCGCAAAGCATCTGAAAATAAAATATTACCCTATGAACGTTGCATCCACAGGTACATGTTTCCAACTATAACATCCGGAATGTAATTTCATTCGTCCGTTCTTAGCTCTACTACTGACTTAAAAGTTACCCTAGTTCGGAGGCAGAAAAAAAGTACCATGAAATGAGATGTAAAATTAAACACATTCCGTCTCATTAAGAGAGGACGGATGGTTTTGATGAAGAATAAAACGCTACTTTATTTACAAATGGTAAAAAATCCTCAATTATGAATTAAAAGCTAAAATATTTACGAATGGTTAAGCATCCTCAATTATGATGTGGCAATTGTCATTAAAAGGCAAACGTAACGAAAAAGGTATTCTCTCCCTATGTTTGGGGAGCGTTTATATATGTGATTACCATGCGTTTACATACGACCCTATTAACAAGTGTGATACATAGTATATGGTTGCATATATTTCTTCATCTAGCTAACTTATCTATACATAACATATATTCTTAGCAAATGACACTCTATTGTACTTATTTTTCATCCACCCCACCCAGATCCCCACTCAAATCACTTCCAAAATACGCTTTATCATTTCATCTCCTAAAACCATATCCTTAACACATTTGTGCGGCTGGTGTCCACGGAGACTCACAGGGTAGCATGTAAATGCAGATTCTTCCTCTGGCTAGTGTTTCTGAAGTTTAAGGAATATTTGAGGTTTATATATTGTTGTGATGGTAAATCTACATGGAGAATGAACATTATTGCTGTAGTTTGAGTTGAACATATTTTGATGATCGAAAAATTAATTTGATTAAACATTGTCGACAAATAGAAACATGTAATAAAAAAATCATTGAATTGGTGAAGACATTTATAAAAATGAATTCTGTTTAAAACTGGTGATGTTTACTCATAGAGAAATAGAATTAGAGAAACATCATACGTCAATATTAAATTTAAGGTTAGTAAAAGGCATTTATTGTGCTTTCATGGAGACCGAATCATCTGTCTATCAAAGATATGTGCTTAAGTGATTCCGAACTTAGCACATCTGAAGTAACCATTAGCAATCGCATGACAGGCAATATACCATATTTCCTTAGCAATCATATGATTAGGTTAATTCTCATAAACGTTCTGATGCGAAACTTGCCCAATTGAGAAACGGCAGTCGACATTAAAATGGAATTTTGCAACAGAGAAAACTCTTTTCTATTTATCCCAGGAAGAGAGTCACGCAAAAGTTTTGTCATGCAAACCTTCTCAGCCTTTCAATTCGATAATCTTCAAAGCGTCTGATAACATTGTGAAAATTTGTAGTTGCTTTTAAGTTGCGCAGTGAATGACACCTAACAGCTCCGTCAACGATAAGTGAATAAACTTACGTTTTCTCTTATTGATTTTCTTCCTCGTAAACTCCAGTATTTCGCTACTGAAGAAAATATTTTAGTAACACAATAAGATCATATTTTTACCGCGAATTTCCTTCATATTTCTGGATTAATTTTAGGAATACCAAGGATTTCTTGACATTATCGAGATGCTTACCGAGAAACTTTATAGGTTTAGAACGACTTCAGATTGTTATTCACAATACTTTCTAGAACTGATGCATCATCATTGCCCAAATTTATAGCACCCGCAAGGTAAATTTAGTATTTCTAACGAAAAAGTAGAAATAAACACATTTGTTATTCCCACTCATAGCCGGTCCATAAATTCTCCAATCAAACATTGCCAATATTCCACGCATTTCCGTAAAACAAATCATTCACTTGGGTTACGTATATGGTTATACAAGAAACGAAGCAACGATGTCAGGTCGTGTCTATAAAATTAATGACCTATACCCATATTTTGGTCCTCTGCTAACGTTAAACTTAGCTTTCGGTTTAGCACCAGGTACGGTGAGTATCAAAGGCCGCGGAAGGTGCAGTGTGTCATTTCATAATTACTTCTATGGAATCTTATTCATTATAACCATAAGTGCGTTATTTATTGTAGTTGCTATATTCTTAAAATTCCAAATATTATCGTCTCTTAACGTTTCTCTTTCTATATTATGGGGAGAGATTGAAATTATAGCCACTTCAATAGGCGTGTTCCAAGTTTCAAGATCACACGAAACTGTTCAGTGTGTTTTCCAGGAATTAGCTAAGTGCATTTGCATTCTGAAAAGAGCTGGGTATGGCATTGAACTCTACAGAATTAAATTCTCATCTAATATGCTAACGTTGATAATGATTCCCATAGCCATCAAGTGTTACCTCATGACAGCGTTAGGGAAGGATATTTTTACGTATTTTTTGCTGTCCTTATATTCGGTCTGGGTGATTGCATTTGCAGGCCTGTTGTTCATGATGTTAACAATTATTTTAATTGCTTACGCGTTGATATCCACCATGGAATTATACATTAGAGATGTCAGTATGTCGATGCAGAATATTCAGCTTAAGGGACAGCAGAAGCCCCCTTTGGAAGACCATCATTTGCTTAAGACATTGAAAATAGTGGGAGAAATACATATTTCTCTGTACCAAGTGTCAAGAAATGTGAATAGAGCTTACGGCGTAGCAGTGGTTGGGCTGGCGATGTTAACTCTCATGAACCAGATATGTTTCCTGTATTTTACAATAGATGACGTGCTTTCTGGTTCTGGGTCTTGGCACAACTGGGAAGGCGCTGTGTGGTCATACGGATTTTTGGTGTCTTTAGCCATATTTGCTGGAGTTTGCAATAGATCCAACATCATGGTAAATATTAATTTTATGATAATTTATTTCTCCACTTGTGGTAATTTTTAAAATATTTTCCCTCTTTAGGTTGAAATGCATTCGCAATGCTGCGAGTAATGTTAAATATTGCTTATATCGCTGGGTAGCGTAAGATTTTCGTCAAGCTAGTCATAAATTAGGTTTCACGGATTTGATGAGAGGGCCCTTGCATCGATGGAGTCAGGGTATATTGGTAATTTTCCATGCTTGGGCTTTGTATAAAATGCACTGCCAACGCATGGTAATCACTTTGATAAACACTCTCCAAACATAGGGAGGGAAAGCTTTTTTCGTAACGTTTGCCTTTTTAAGACCACTAACACATAATAATTGAAGATGTTTTACCATTCGTAAATAAATTACTGCAACAAGCATTGTTTAGCAAGATGCAATTTTTCGGTGGAAACACCAGATCTAGGTTAATTCATTGAGCACATTCCCAGCATATTATGAGGGAACTGGTGCTTTGGATGTGCTCTGAGCACTTTCTCATCATATACTGCGCGAACTGACATGTTCCAAATACTCACAGTGAATTCTAATGTTCACACAACATGCTCCGGGCATATTTTCAGAACATCCACAGGCTGAATAAGATAGAAATTTCTATCGAGATTTTAAGTTCAAGGCAGATTTCCGTACCTGAACGCTGATATTTCATACGAGTGCATATATTAGCTTTTTTGTTTAAACTTCTGGTAATCAATCTTTTTATTCCTACCAATATTACATGTAAATTTAAACTAGTATGAAGAGTTTTCGAGTCCCTGTGTGGATGAGTTGTTCCATTTTGCCAACTTTACTACTCATTATGAAAGAATAGAGTAAACTTTGTTTTTCCACATGAATTTAATAACTTTCGACCATGGTTTCGACGATTAACATTAAATTAAGATAATCAGTAAGGTGAACAATTGATGAGAAAAATTTCATTTTCGTTAGTTTTTTGTGCAAACTTCACTCAGATATTACTCCTAGTATGAATACTCGGCCTCTTGGTATCGAGTGTTATTATTTCCGCCATTCATCAAACGTTTGTATGAAATTGCGCAAAAACTTATGCTTTGATTGATTCATTGAGCAAAGCATAGGATAATAAATAGCTTTTTCCATTTGTTGCTCATGCTGAATAACACTCAAATTAAATGGATAAAAAATAAGGATACCTAAACTACCTGTACTGTGGAATAATTTACTTTCCTTCGTTTTCATCTACTCGACTATTTACTCAAGAATGCATTTCCAATCTCGATATAAAAATTACTCTGAATTTCAGGTTACGCCCCCACAGAAATTCGTGTGAATTAAACAGCATCGTATTTTTTCTCTTTGAATCGTAACCCATTCCACGAATTAACAAAGACTGCATTGATATTTCGCATCGGGATAGGATCGAGCGACTATATCTACTCGAGATTATCCGCACACTACCATAGTTGAACGCTGTTCACCCTGCTGTTCGAAGAATTTTTACAAGATGCTCTCCAGCTGAACTCTTTTGATCATTCTCTTCTACGACTCTTTCTAAACAGTACCATGGCTGAGATCTTTTGGGCGTTTGTTTAGCGACTCCTGAGTAGCTCCGTTGATTTCTCTTAGCAATTTACTCTGTTCTTTCTTGATACGAGTAAGCCCCATTCTCCACGAGGGGTTTATCAGCGCTCCCTTCGTTGCGCTTTTGCTCTCGCCATCGGAATGTAATAGATGGCACTTCACGAACACAATTTGCGGCACACGCTGCTTCGTACAAACGAAAATGTAGGGCTTGGCTCAAGCTTTACATTACCGCACAGAACCAACAACTAAAGTGATCCGTTATATCGCTGAATAGTTGATTTATTGACACTATTTCCATTTGAAAGAATTAGTTTATTTTGTCCCATCTCTAATAGTAACCACACCCTGAAAATTACAAACTCTAATGAACGATATCAGAAAAACCAAATGCAATAGGTGAGATATCAGACAATCTAGATGCTTGTACTGGTCAAGGTGGATCATATATTTTTGCTGAATTTTTCCTACCATAGGCATACTGAGGGTTCCTAATATTTGTGATATCTCAAAGCACACGAAAAAAGAAAATTTTTCACTCATTGTTGCATCTGTAGAGACATGTTTACATCAATGACATCCAACTATTACGTCAGAATTATATTTTCATTCCACCGTTCTTAACTCTACTGCTGATGTTATTATTACCCCAAGGCGGGATATTGAAAAAGGTTAGTATGAAATGATGAGACAAATTAAATGCAATCATCTTGTAAAGAATGGGGGATAGCATTTTTGAGGAATTAAAGCCACATTGCGGTTATGAAAAATCCATTTTGGGACACAAAATAATCACTATAATTGGAGTTGGAATCAGATGTTAATAAAAATAGAATTACGTATACATTACTGTAATTTTCACACATTACCAAGTAGAATTTGAAAAAAAATATACGTCTATGGTAACTTTATCGGGTTAAATGCCATTAATTGTTCTTTCGTGGGTTTGTAATCGCTTTGAAAAATATAACCAGTGAATTATTGAATATCTGGATATTGAACAGGGATACTTTGAAAATACGGATGACCTACAAAATTCGTGTAAAGTGCACATATCCAAGTATATTATAAAAAATACATATTTCAATATTAACTGTATGGTTATGGAAAGCCTTTCATTATACTTTCATGGCTATCGGATTATCTATTCATCAAATATTTCACATCAGTATTTCCGAACGTCACCACTTCTGGAGTAATCCTATGAAAATCATATTATTGGGAGATTTCTCGCTAAATGTTCCGAAACGAAATTTCTCCCTTTCAGAAACCAGGTTAGATATTAAAATGGCATATTGCGACAGAGAAAACTCTTTTATATTTGTCTTAGAAAGGGAGTCACGCATCCACGTATCCAAATAAACCTACTCAACCTTTCAATTTGATCATCCTCGAAGCTTCTGACAACACTGTTAAAATTCATAGTTGCCTCAAAGTTGCATAATGAATTAAATTTGACAGCTCCGTCAACGACAGGTAAATAGACTAAAATTTTCTCTTCTTGCTTTTTTTCCTCGTAAACTCCAGTATATCGTCACTGAAAGAAACTGTTTCAGCAACAAAATAGGTAGACGTCTTTACCTCAAATTTCCTTCACATTCCAGGATTACTTTAGGGAACATAATAAATCGCTTGACATTTATGAAGATGCTACTCTGGGAATTATAAAGGCTTAGAAAAATTTCAAGCTATTTCTCATAAAAATACTTAAAACCGATGAAAAATATTTGCCCGCAATTTACAGTATCCGCAAGTATTATGAAGTTCGAACGTAATAGTGCAAATACAACTGTTTTGTTATTCCCACTTAAAACCGGTCTATTGATTCGCCAATCACTCAATGTTGATACCCAACGCGTTTGCGTAAAGCTTATCAATCGTTTGGGTTAAGTTTCTGGTTATTGAAGAGACGTAGCAATAATGTCAGGTCGTGTCTATAAAATGAAGGACTTACGCCCATTTTTCGGTCCTCTGATAACCTTAAACACAGCTATAGGTTTAGCACCAGGTGATTTAAGTATAAAAGGTCACGGAGGATCCAGTGATTCATTTTATTATTACTTTTATGGAATTTTATTCATTATAACCATAATTGTGGTATTTATTGCAAATACCTTGTTCTTAGAATTTGAAATGTTATCATCTCTTAACGATTATGTTCATATAATGTGCGGAGATATTGAAATTGCAGCCATTTCAATAGCAGGATACCAAGTTTCAAGATCACATAAAGCTCTTCAGTGTCTTTTCCAGGAATTATCTAAGTGCATTTTAATTCTAAAAAGAGCTGGCTTTACAATTGAACGCCATAGAAGTAGATTTTCATCTAATATGCTAACGCTGATAATGATTCCCATTGTCATCAAGTGTTACCTCTTGACATCGACGGCTGCGAATTATTTAATGTATGTATTTCATTCCGTGTATTCGGTCTGGCTAATTGCATTTACAGGCCTGTGTTTTATGATGTTAGCCATTGTTATAATGGCTTATGCGTTGATATCCGCAATGGAAGCTAGCATTAGAGACGTCAGTGAGTCGATCTATAATAGTCATCCTACGGGAGAGCAGATTCCGTCTTTGAAAGAACATCATCTGCTAAAGGCCTTGAAAATATGGACAGAAATACATATTTCAATGTATCAAGTGTCAAGAAACGTTAATAGAGCTTACGGTGCGGCAGTTGTAGGGCTGGCAATATTAAATCTCTTGAACCAGATATATTTCCTGTATTTTACAATAGAGGATGTGCTCTCTAGTTTTGGGTCTTGGTATTCCCAAAAGAAGACCCATGGAGATCCTGTATGGCTATGTGGATATTTGGTGTTTTTAGTCATCAGTGCTGGAATTTGCAATAAAACCCAAATCACGGTAAATATTGCATTTCTGACTAATTTTTACTTCACTAGTGGCAGCTTCTTAAAATTAGAAGGCACTCTTAACAATGGCTGGAGTTCCTTGGAGTTCCACTTGGCACATGCAGTAAGATATGCTTTGGATCTTCGATTATTATATACCTTTGGCCATCATTGCCGAAGGTATATAATAATCATATTATATAATGTATATAGAAATCATATTATGTCAAATATGGTTCCTCTAATGACTTGAAATTCTCCCTTTGTTGTAATTGATTTTTACAATTTTTTCATTTAGATGAAGAAACAATCGCACCTCCCTGGCTCAAGTCTCGTCAACTGAAGTCTTGTTTGTCGTAACTATAATTTTATAGTGCGATAACTGTGGTTTTATCGCTATCCACAGTAAAATTATGGAAATTTCCCCGTTATATCAAGCTGGACCTCATTACCGCCTGTACTTTTTTTTCATTGACGAAGTCTTAAACAAAAAGAAACAAGTTTCGAAGTGACAATAGGCAAATAGTATATTTATTTACGAGTAAAAATGTGAAAAAGTTGATTAAAAACACTAGAAAGCAGAAGACTAATAAATGTGCTATTACTCATAAGCCATAGCTCAGATATGTTCATTTACCTTCGATTATATTCGTGTTAGAAGACTTTATGCTATACTGATACTAATGTCCGCATTTCCTTCTTGGTCGCAATTTCACTCAATCACAAGGCTGAGCGGACTGGTGCACTGGTGTCCGAGGTGATTCTAAAGGTTGAAAGCCATTACATCAAGAGAAAGGTAAGCTAACACGAATTAGAACGAATCTAATCGCTATAGCAACAAGTATTGCATGCTTATATAACTAGTTCATGACACATAATTAACAATAGTGAGTGTAAAGATTTTTATAACAATAATGAAGCAATTATGTTATATCATCAAATATTTTCTTTTTTTATACAGTTGCTGCTCTTCTCCGATCAACTTCTCCACGCTAAAATTCGCTTTAAGGCATGTGGTTTGTTTCAGCTAGACAATCGACTTTTGACTTCAGTGAGTATTTTATGACCAGTAGCGTTTCTATAACGCTAGCTCACTTTATGTGTGAGTGCAGAAATAATGTCACATGATACTCTCTCTCTCTCTCTCTCAATATAGAGCCAATGTATTTTATAAACGCTTATACATTTCCATTGGGACCAATTTGTTTGTTGCCATCGTTCCTTGGTTAATACATATGAATGGGCATTATTCTAGCATCGGTAAGATATTAGAGCGTCAAAATGTGATAAATAAGAAAAATCTTAGTGAAAATAGCAGGTTTACTCCACATGGACATTGTTTTGCACCAAGCATTGCACTGGTTGCTTTTATATGTTTGGAAAATATTTATTGAATTGGGACACACCTAAAAATTTGATTTTTAAAGAGTTGAAATAGTTGATGAATAAACTTATTACTATTTCATTGAATATCTCTTTCTAACAATTACTTATATTTATTGGGTATTTTCCCAAAGAGTGATTCGACGTCATACTAATCTGTTATTACCAAGGAATTTAAGATTGTCATGCTAAGAAAAGGGTCTTTTTTTACAGATATTCGCCTCTGTTGTCACATATCTGGTCATCTTAATACAGTTCAACATGTCTGCGCGTGAAAGTAAAAAATGCTCATGCAGTGTCCTACTTCAAGATGATAGTGGATTGTCCCCCGGTGGATAAATTGAATGAAGTTGAAGCGATGAAAAAAAAAATTTGGCGCATATTTTCCTATTGTTAAGAAGTTGCTCATGTAATATAATGGAGACGAATAAAATATATTGGATTAGAATAACAGGATGAAAGATCGAAAGCAAAGGGTTTCTAACTACTGTAATTACCCCTGAGTCCTATGCAACTTTTTAGGCTCCGGTACTTAAATAAAGAGTTGATTAATAAAATTTTAACCTTTCTTCTTAACAAGCCTTAAAATTAGGAATAGAGTCTAAGGGTTTTTGATATGTAAATATGCATGTACTTTGCGTTAAGTGGACGGCAAAAGTTAATTTTCCTTACTGAGGAGTACCTAAGGAAATAAAGGTACGCCTCCAATATTTGTTTTTTGTGAATGGAGATTTTAAAAATGATATGTGATATTGCTATATGATAAGGATAAAGTTTTTCAAAATACGCTTCCATGAGTGGGAAATTGGTGGCTTTTCTATTCGATAACAACTTAGAAACTTGGCCTAACCATTTACGGAGAAATTATTTGATGTTAATATGAAATGATGCAAAAATTACCTAAATCGGTGGCTAATTGAGAAGACATATTGATAGTGACGAAGATTGAATTGTTGAAATTTATTATTTCTTCTTCGGCATGACGTTGTTTTGCGGTGAGTTCATTTTTTATATTTTTTATATATATAAAGCTACATAACTGACTGACTGACTCATCAAAACCTCTAGGGTATTTCTAAGCAAGCTAGGTGGGTGAAATTTTCAGGATAGAGTTGGAATCATGTATCGAGTTGGGAAAAAATCGAAAAAGTTAAAAAGTCGATTAGGCTTCGATTTATTGCAATCGAAAGCTTTGCATGGGATTATATGGAAAAAACGAAAAATTTTAGTGTAGACCAATTTTCTTTCGTTCATTAAAATATGAAATAATTAAGTTACAGGACTGATTCTTTCACAAATATGAGGTTGAATGTTTGAAGAATCTTATTCTTGCAATCGATTCTTTCCTACCTACCGTCAAACTGATATTTTTAACCTTTTATCTGGTATTTTAGAAATTTTTTCACTTTCGTTGCTATGGATTTATTCCATTGTCGCCGGGCCGAGTGTCGATTCGAGGTTTGGAACTCAGCGAGGCGGAGCAGTTTCATGGGAGGGTCATATTTATGTGTTGATTTGGGGTAAAATCGGAAAAGTTAAAAAATTCGATTCGGCTTCGAGATATTGCAATCAATAGCTTTACATATATGAGTTAGGTATCCTAAGTGCATGTAATTTACTCTTCTCTATGCCATTTTTCGCACTGCTAAATACTGGGTAAAATTTCTTCAAATTTTTCCTGGCCTCTACCGTACATTTGATGACCAATTTCCACCAACCAAGGTTCATGATGTTGTCGTTTTCATTAAAAAATATGCAGTCCATGTAGAAGACTGGAAGAGAAAAAAAAATTGAACATGAAAATTAGTATATTAAAAATCTCGATTCCGATCAAACTTATATAGTAAAATTCTTCATGTGAGCTCTAATTAAGTAGGCTGTACTGAAATGAAATACCTAACGTAGAAGAACGTCTTATATGCCTTCAAATGAGGTTATGATAAAAATTCTCTGCGGTTCCACGTTCGTTTCGGTGTACTGATTATAGTATTTTGAAAAGTCGTTAACAACCGATTGACAAAACAATATAAGTTTGTAATAGAACTGTCTGGTATCCATACCTTATGAGGCGCGTATTTCATTTTCGAGAATTATATTTTTCTTTGCTTGCATGTAGCACGCAGACTTGAGAGCTTTCATTTTTTTTCCTTATTTAAAGAGTACCATCATCCAACCCTCCCCCCCCCCCGCTTGCAAATTGCAAGCACCCATATAAGCATCATTAAATGGACAGGTGCTATTAATACATCGCTGCTAAGTACTGGATATAATTTCTTCCACTTCTTCCTGGCCTCTACCGTAGCTTTGATGACCAACTTTAACCAACCAATTTTCATGATATTTTAGTTTTCATTCAAAACATGTGCAATTCATGTAGAAGATTGAAAATAAAAATTGAACATGAAAATTAGCATATTAAAATTGTCGATTCGGATCGAAGTTGTATTATAAAGTTTTCATGTTAGACCTTATTAAGAATGCTGTACTGAAAAATCTAACGTAGAAAGGCCATCAAATAAAGTTATGTTGAACTTGCAGTGGTTCCACGTTTCTTTCATTTCACTGACTATAGTTATTTGAAATGTCGTTAATTACCGGATGAGATATGATATATTTGTACTAGAACTGTCAGGTGTCCTTACCTCATAAAACGTGAAATTCATTTCGAGAATTCCAAAATATTTTTCTTTGCCTGCATGTACCACGCAGCCTTGAGAGCTTTCATTGGTTTTGTAAGGATGATGCATTCATTTTTCGATACATAAAGTGTAAAATAATGTACAAACCCCCCTTGCTTGCTAACAGCAAGCACCCATTTACTGGTTAAAAGATAAAACACCACGCCACACTTCTTACGTAAGCAAGTAGGTGTATTGTGGAAGAATTAATATTGAGTGAGACTCCATAATATGCATGGACATAACAATGTACTAATGACGAATCTAGATAAATGAGGAACTCCATGCTTTCTTGTGGACCTACACTGGTATTCATCAGTGTGGGTTATTTATGTTGACCACTGTGAGTCTGATTCGCGGGCTATTTTCAGTATTCTATCTCTACTCTTCGTCAAGAAATATGCCGACTCCCGAGTGAGCTCTAGTCGGTTTCTCCTTTCCGCTGCATATTTAGAGAAGATTTGACATTTTTCAATTCCTTGGCCTTTCTTCATTGCTTCGGATATTCTGAATATATCCATCATATGATAGTCCAACTGCAGTATAATGCTGTTGATACGTTCGTGTCAGGATGTCACATTCCCAAATGCAAATCTTGCTGCTCCGTATTTCCTTAATCATTGAATACTTGTCCACGCTTTGGTAATTCCCTTTAGAGGTCCGTTTTCGTTCCGAGGCTTATATCTCTGTAGCACCTACTTTTTAACGTTGGGAAGGCTGCTAACCTAACGGGATAACCCCCCCCCCTCCATGATCCGGCCAGGGACCGAATTTGGCTCTTTATGAGACGATCAGTCCACACTTCATGATTATAGGCGGAGTTGTCGACGTACTAAGAAGAGAAACAGGATATTAAAAAAATTCGACATCAAAAGCAGCCGCTTAGCAATTTCACCAAGTTTTTATGCCTGGTGTTTAAAAACCTTTACATGTCACGTTCTATATGGTCCATATTATCACCCTCTTGGGTCTCACATACAGCCTTAGATGAAACGAGATACGGAGACAATGCCTTGTCCACGAAAATATATACCTATGACCACATTTCAGTAAATATTATTCGGTCAACTGCGCATTTTAATTTGCACCCGGTGGGTCTGGGATTGTAGGTCGCACAGGATCGATTGTTGGTATAGTAATTCCTTACATGGTATATATATTTCCAAAATTATAGTTTTAGTAAGGTAACAGTCAGGTACTCAAACCATAAAACATATTTTTCCCTTGATATGTCCCTTTGTATTTCACGTGGAGAGAACTTGATGTGTTAGCAACTTCAATAGCGGATATTAAATTTAAAGAGCACACCAATATCTTCAACGTGTATATCACAATTAAGTTGAGTGCATCAACGCCTTTACCCGTCGGCGGCTAAGAAGGCCATCTTGCGAAAATTTTGATGGACGCTAAACCGTGGGCAGACGAACACAATAAACACACCGCAGACGCGTTTGGACACGGTGCGCAGACGCCGTTTATCGTCAGAGTGCGGACATTCGTCCACAGTTTGAACGTCTCATCCGACGGGTGGAGTGATCCGTATGGATGGAACTCCACCGCGCACACAATTAAGAAACGGATTCTGACGGAAAGTATTCTGTCAGTGTTGGCTCTCGAATTCGAGACCTAATGATGTATAATCACCAATTATGCTAGAAGAGCTGCATAACGACTTATCGTTATCTTCTTCAACATTCATGACGGTCTCATATGTCAAAATTCCATAAAACCTATATCCGTAGATGAGTTAGTAATTTGGACAAGCTAACTATCTCTAGCCGCACAAACTTCATTTAATCAATGCATAGAATTTCTCTTTCACTCTTTTCAATACCAATTTTACACTTTCAAATTAAATCATCTTTTTGTAGTCTCATATACCCCCCAAGGTCAATATCGGAATCCTACTCGTGTTTACTCAATCGCTTTTTAATGAATGATTGTTTAAAAGATAAGGGTTTTGATAGAAAAATACTTAACTAAACAGGCAGTAATTGAATGTAGTAGGGAGGAACGAAGTAAATATTATTGGCATAAACTGGGAAAGGGAGTCACCTCTTCACCAGTTTCTATTTCCTTGCAATCCGAGTAAATCTGGCGAGTATTCGACTGCGAGAGACAATTGACTTTCTGAATAGTTAAGTAACTGCGTACTTAGGACCCCCTTGTAAACATGCAGCTGATATTTTCATTCCACCCTCACCTTAGTTTATCAGTATTCAAGTTTTTATACTTTTTCCTCGTCAACTCTGATTGGAATTAATTGTTGAAATTTATGTACCTTATAGATGTGTAAGGTATAGCCTTGAAACAGGAAATAGTCCATATACAGGTCGATATTTTTACAAAATTATGATGGAAAAATGTGAATAGCGAATACACCTGCATCATAACATAAATGAATGCAATGTTTACCTTTTCTACGAATTGAAAAATCCATTTCTAACGTTGGCTAAAGTATTCCGAAGAGGTCTAACATTCTTTTATGAACATATTTCTAAGTACGCTTCATACCAATTGATGATGAAGAAGTCGCGGTATATATATGATGCCACATATTTGGCTCTGACCGATCCATCAGAGCTTCCCTTTTCATGATCTGGTTGTATGGACTAAAACCTTGGACGACAAGAAAAAAATCGCAAAACACCGGTCGCTATTCACTTTCAAAATACTTACGTAACTTTTTCTTCAGCTTATATACTTATGCCGAAATCTGGTCAATTTAAGAAATACTGACATTTACGCATCTTATCTAGATGCTGCTTTTGGCCATTTGGTTTTAGTTACCGGAGTAGATAAGCTGATAATTACATTATCGGTGTACCACGCTTATAGATCACAACAAAGGCTAAGACATATCTTTAATGAATTATCACGGTGTTCTGGTTCTCTGTAAAAGGCAGGCTATTAAATCGATTACAGTGGAATAAGAACCTTGTACAATATTCACCTTCTGCTCATTGCTAGCTTGATGATTGGGAGTCCTATTGGTTTGAAGAAAGAATACATGCAACTTGATAACAACAAAGTGACAATTATATTTGTCGCCTTGTTCATCGACTTTAACGTAATTTATCTCTCCTTGTGGTGGCTGGTGAGTTCGGGCGTTTTATTTATTTATTTATTTATTTTCTTCACCACCCCGAATACAGCACAATCCATCCATTCCATCCAGATTCCATCCTTTATCCATTCAGATTTACGTCGGGTGAATAACAGTAATAACGGACGAGACACAAACACCCATTTCCTGGGCAGATAATATTCTACCCAGTCGGGACTCGAACCCGCGACCCTAGGGATAGCTGGCGAGGACTTTACCCCTCCGCCACCGGGGTTCGAGTTCAAGTTCTGCTATCCACTATCCATTTTAATGACAAATTTCTGCTTCCACTTTCCATTTTACTGACAGAAGTTCTGCTTTCCAGCCTGATGGAATTTATTCGCCACGTTGGTATAAAAAGCCAGAATAAATCTTCAAGTGTGCATTTTGTCGGTAATGAAAAAGTCCTTAATTTCGTGAAGCAATGGAGATCTATCCAAATCAAACTCTACAAGGTATCCAAGTGCGTCAATAATATTTTCGGGATTATGGTAGCAGTGCTTTGTATTTCGAACTTTTTGCAAATAATCACATTCCTAGACTTCGTCATCGTCGATGGTTACATCACCAAGGTTCCCATCGTAGACTGCGATTTCACAGTAATTGGAATTATTTGGATGTACTGTTTCTTCATCCCTTTGGTCTACGTTTCAAGAGGCTGTGGAGGAGTAAACCAAACGGTAAATATTTATACGTCTTCACGTGGGTGGATGGTTTTCTATCTAAATTTCATAAGTGATCATTTGAATACATCTGGAATGAAACATGTTTTCATGAAAATGTTATTAAAAACCTTCAGTGGAGTTTACCTTGCCTGAGAGTTTTGGTGCTCATACATGTTAATCCTTTATAGGACAAAAGCTTATCCGGCTGACTCTCCAGAATGGCTGGAGAAACTTACCGATGAGCAATTTTGGCCATCGTAGTTTCACTTTGTTGGTGACATCTGCTGGCGGATCAGATGGTTTGAGGCAAATGTTAATGAATGGTGTACGTTCTTAAACCGACTTAACAAAACCCTTCCATATTTTCATCTCTCAACAAACTAACCTGTCTGGCCTTACTGAAGGTGTCCTTATTTAGTCTGGCATTTTTTCTAACTGTAGCTTTAAAACTATAAGATAGTATTAAGCGGTTAACTGAACAGGGAGTAAGAGTAGAGCGTTTGCATGTTAATATTTGGATTGATGACTGCTTCCATTTGTGTAATACATAAGGGTAAAAACACATTTCCGTAGACTCTAAAAAATTAACTTTATGCATTCAGAGATCATGTAATGGGACAAGATGAGGAGTGATAACTCTTAAAATTACTTGACATGAAAAAAGCATTAATATTAAATATTTAAGGCAACAGTAATTAGAGGAGTTCTATTCTGCTATTCATCTTGTTCGGGTTTAGGGATGAGAGCAGTTCAAAAGAACTGATTATAATGAGTCGTCACATCATTCCAAATGAGGGGAGGGGACTCGACTGATGTTTTCAATGTCAGAATGATATGTTAAGATATAAGATGTAATCGAAAAATAACGAGGAAACTCATGCATATCAATAGCCTCAGGCCCCATGAGATCGCCCATTGTATGAAATCATGATAGCGATTTTAAAATGGACATTTCTTCAACATTTTAGAAACGACATCTCCAAATTAATTAATTTATTTTGCAATCATCATCCACAAGAAATTATTGTAATTAAATGAACTTCAAATAGTGAGTATTTGGATTTGATGGTTCAAAATTATAAAGTAAAACGAATGAGTCCATTTAAAAAATATGTAATCAGTCAAAAAGTAAATGATGTAAAATATTAGACAATAACGCACATACCTTCTAATGCAAAATAAGATATTTATGACGTCAAGGAGGTTTATCTCTACAAATACATCAATATTTGATTCCGAGAATTTGTAAGGTTTTTAATTAGTGAAAAAAATGCTTGATCCATGTGTTGCGGTGCATACTTCAGTCAGATATTACTCCGAGGATGAGCACTCGGCCTGTATTCAGTCGACGACCACGTAGACTTTGCCTCAAACTTACTAGATCGGTGCTGAACGGACAGCTTAAGTGAACCATTCATTTTCTGATCGTTTCATTTATCGGAGCTGTTCCATTTGAGCTACTAAGTTTATTTAGTCCCACTTGCAATTTAAATTATCCCCTTAATCTTCGAAAAGCTAATAAATGACAACAAAAATAGGAAAAAGCTAAGAGCGCGATATCAGACGATCTAGATACGAGTCCTCGTCAAGGTGAATGATCGGAAATTTCCCACCTATTGAGTGTTCCTATTATCTGTGATATCGCAAGACATATGAAAAAGAAACCGCTCCACATGTTGTTACATCCGTAGAGGCATGTTTCCTACTAAAACGTCAGGATTGTGTTTTCATTCCTTAGGTTCCTAGATCTAATACTTACACTATGACCCCAATTCGGGATATTGAAATATAGTCACCATGTAATGCTATGACAAATTAAACTTATTCTGTCCAAGAAATGGGGAAGGATGAAAAGATAAATATTGAAGAAGGAGAATATTTTATGGAGAATTAGAGCTAGTTAGCATATTGCAGCAGTGAGAAATCCATTGTGAGACTCAAAATTGATCGCTATATTTGGGGTTGAACATAGTTTTTTGACCGAAAAAATAACTTCCTAAAGTAATATAGGCGCAAAGAAACATGTGGACAGAAATATATTGAATATGTGATGACAGATACGTAAAGAAATGGATAATGTACAAAACATGCGATGTTTACTCATCGCCAAGTGACATTTATAAAAAGAACTTCGCTAATGTTAACTTTTAGGTATTAAAAGCCTTTCATTGTACATTTATGGGTAACGGATAACCTGTTCAATATATTTTCTCGTCAGTGACTACGAACTTCTGCACTTCTAAAGTAATCCATAGCAATCATTTGATTGGGAGATTTCTTACCAAACGTTTCAGTGCGAAACACTTCCAATAAGAAACCGAGACAGATATTAAAATTGCACACTGCGACAGAGAAAACCCTTTCTATTTACATTTGAAACGGAGTCTCGCAGTTATTAATCCATGGAATCCTTGTCAACCTTTCGAATTGACCATCCTCGATGCTTCTGACATCACTGTTAAAATTCAAAGTTGCCCTTATGTTGCATATTGACCGACACCTAACAGCTCCGACAACGATAAGTGATTAAATAACGTTTCTTCTTCTTACATTCCTCGTAAACTCAAGTATTTCGGCACTCAAGGAACCATTTCCGAAACAAAATAGGAGGACGTCAATATCACCAATTTCTCTAACATTTCAGGATTAATTTTGGGAATACCATGGATTCCTTGACATTTATTGAGTTACTTGCTTAGGAATTATATAGGTTTAGAATTATTTTAGGTTGTCTCTTGCATTAATTTTGAATACCAATGCGATATTTTAAGCCGTAGTTTATGGCAAACGTAAGGTATTAAGAACTGAAAGTGTAGACGTAAATTCCAAGTGTTATTCCCACTCTTAGCAGGCCTAGAGATTCGCCAATTGATATTTATCAAAATCTCACGCTATTCTGTAAAACTCATCATTTGCATGGGTTACGCTCATGGTTAGACTCAATACGAAGTAACGATGTCAGGTTGTGTATGCGAACTTAATGACTTATGCTCTTATTTTGGTCATCTGATAACGTTAAACAGAGCTTTAGGTTTAGCACCCCGTGGGTTGAGTATAAAAGGTTGCAGAGGATCTAGTGTTACATTTAACAATTACTTTTATGGAATCTTATTCATCATAACCATAATTTTACTGTTTATTGTGAACGCCATATTCTTTCAATTTCAAATGTTATCATCTCTTAACGATTATATTGGTATAATGGGCGGAGAAATTGAAATTGTAGCCATTTCAATAGCCGGATACCAAGTTTCAAGGTCACACGAAGCTCTTAAGTGTGTTTTCCAGGAATTAACCAAATGCATTTGCATGCTAAAAAGAGCTGGTTATAAACTCGAACGCTACAGAATCAGATTCTCATCTAATATGCTAACACTGATAATTATTCCCATAGCCATCAAGTGTTACCTCATGACATCGCCGGATGTGGACATTGTAATGTATGTATATCATTCCATGTATTCGGTCTGGCTAATTATATTTTCAGTCCTGTGGTTCATGATGTTAGCAATTGATTTAACGGCTTATACATTGATATCCACCATGGACGCATACATTAGAGACGTCAGTGAGTCGATCCATAATAGTCATCCTAGGGGACCTCAGATTCCGTCCTTGAAAGACAATCATATTCTTAAGGCATTAAAAATATGGACAGAAATACATATTTCAATATATCAAGTGTCAAGAAACGTTAATAGATCCTACGGCGTGGCAGTTGTAGGGCTGGCAATATTAAATTTCGTGAACCAGGTATATTTCTTGTATTTTAGAATAGAGGGTGTGCTTTCTAGTTTTGGGTCTTGGTATTCTCCAAAAGAGTTCCGGACAGACGTTGTGTGGCCTTGCGGATATTTGGTGTTTTTAGTCATCAGTGCTGGAATTTGCAATAAATCCCATATCACGGTAAATATTGCTTTTCTGACTAATTTTTACTCCACTAGTGGAAATTACTTAAAATTAGAGGGCACTCGTATTCATGAAATCACGGTAGTTGATAATGATCCAAACTTGGGCTTCGTTTGAATGTAGCTTCAGGACTTGGGATATTCATGAGGTTTGAGTAGGCAACAATGTAGAACTTGAGTAGCAACCTTCAGGTTTTTTTTGTAAAAGCCCAATGCGATTATTTGAGAATTATTTATATCCACAACTATAACCCTTGTGAGGATAATTGGAGTTCATACTGTTAAATCTATACTAGTACCTCGATGTAAATTTAATGCATATTTTAAAACTATATTGTCCTTTACATATTTTTAAACGCAAAATACTATGGTCTATTAGAATGAGTGTACAATTAGGAAAATAGACTTCAGAATGAACTTTTGTCAAATATTCTATTTACATTCATTGAATTTTACAATTTACACTCATTTCGCGACTCGAAACCATTTTTGAAAAAGGAAAAGTATTAGCTACACACAATGAGTGATTTTTACTACATGAATACATTAACATTCAGTTAACAAAGTCGAAACATGTCCGTGAAATAATCTACATCTGAGTGCTACCTTGCGAGCCGCCGAAGGGGCATATGATGTGTGGACACGATCTGCGTAAAGATGTGAAGGATGTTTTCGCCTATCTTTTCCTGTATTCGAATTCTGTCTGACCCATTATTGGCGCATGGCTGTGATTCTTGACGCTTTCAGTTGTTTAAATAATTTACGCTTCGAATTCTTTCATGATCATTCACATCAATGATGTGAGCATATTGATCCAGAATTTCCTGACGAATGGACCGGAGATCTAAAATTTTTAAGAGAAACATCTGTTTGAGGCATTGAAAACATAGAGAGAATCACACATCTCAGTGTACAAAGTGTCAAAAATTGTTAATTAAATAATCTTAAGGCATTTCAGTCGCAGGGACGGCGAAATAAAATATCGTGAAATAGGAATTTTTCCCGTACTTCAAAATAGATGGAGTGTTAACCAGTTAATGTCCTAGGAGTTTCGCTGGGCACATGCTATAAGATATGCAATGGATCTCCGATTTCTTATACCTTTGGACATCATTTTCGGAGGTTGCCATAGAGATCGTATTACATCAAATATGTCCCCTCTGATGAATAGAAGTTACTCATTTGTTCCAATTAATTTAAACAAGTTATTCATTTTGATGAAGATGCAATCGTAACTCCCTGGCTCAAGCCTCGTCAACTGAAATATGTAGTCGTGGTTGTCGTAACAAAGATTTTATAGTATGGTTACTGTGATTTTAACGCTTTCCAGGACATAATTATGGAATAATGCACATAATATCGAGATAGACCTCATTTAAGATTTGCCACCTGTGCTTTGGATTTCAATGACGACGTCTTAAACAGAATGAAACACGTATTGAAACTACAATCGGCAATGTGTATCAATTTTACGAATAGAAATGTGAAGTTTATTTAAATACACGTGATACTTGAAGATTGATATAAGTGCCATTTCTCTTAATTCATGGCTCATATTGAGCTAAACCTTCAATTACATTCGTCTTATAAGGTACTATGTATTATACAAGGTCTTATAGGTAAGCAGATACTAATTTCCGCATTTCTTCTCTGGTCACAATTTCACTTACCCACAAGGTTGAGCGGACTAGAGCTCTGGTGTCCGAGGTGGTTCTAAAAGTTGAAAGCCATTACATCAAAAGAAAGGTAAGTAAATGCAAATTAGAGCGAGTCTAATAGTTACAACAACACGTAATGCACAACTATATAACCGAATCATTATGTATCATCTGATAGAGTCAGTGAAATATCTAGGCATTCATGGAGCCATATTGAAGCAGTTTCATCATAAAGTATGTTAATTTTTTTTACAGCTTCTTCTCTTCTCCGATCAGCTTCTTCACGCTAAAATTCGCTTCAAGGCATGCGGTTTGTTCCACCTGGACTATACACTTTTGAAATCGGTAAGAATTTTGCACTCAGTATTATTACTTTACCGCTAGCTCACTATATGCAGGAGTGCTGAAAATCATGTCACGTGATATCTCTGCTTAAATATACAGCCGAATGCATTTCATTAACGCTAGTAGGTTTCCTACGGGACTTATTTGTTGGTTACCATCGCTCCTTGGTTATTACATATGAATGGGAAATATTCTCACATTAATGAGATTAATAATATAAACCTAATTGAAAATAGCTGGTTTGCTTCTCTGTGAGTGTGATTTGTATCTATTATTGCATCTTTCTTGTCTTCATCATCATATGTCTTTATTTTACTCTTATGTCATGGACCATAACTTTCTTACACGGAGACATTTATTGCCGTATTCATAATTGAGTGACGCGACGACATACATTTATGCCGTTTCGAGAGAGTTTTAAGTTTGTATTACTAAGAAAGTGTTTTTTTTATAGATCTTCGCCTCTGTTGTCACACATCTGGTCATCTTAATACAGTTCAACATCTCTGCACGTGAAAGTAAAAAATGTTCATGCAATGTCCTACTTTGAGACGATAGTGGATTGTCTCCCAGGAAATTAACAGTATGAAGTGTTTACGATAAAACACACTTATGTCTGGCTCAAATGTGTCGTTGGTACGTATTTCTCTATGTTATGTATTTGAGACGGATAAAATTCATTGGACTAGATCATCAAGATAAAAGAAAGAAAGTTTGTTATTTGTTGTTACCATCGGTTTAAAAGAATGAATGTCCTTAAATCTTGATGATCTAGTCCAATGATGATCTTCTTTGAAAGAAGCAAAATGTTTTACTTATATAATTACCTGTGAATGTGTTGCTTTTATCCGAGCTTCGGTAATCTTGAATAAAGAAGTAAATTTTTATCATTTCAGTTTTTCTAAACAAGATGATATTAAAAACACAGCCCAAGGTCCTTAGACATGTAAATATACATGGGTAATATACATGTAATATACAAGTAGAGGGCATCATTTAAGTCTTCTTACTATAGAGTATCGCAGAAAAGTAAATTACGCCTATATTATTAGTTAATTGTGAATAGATTTTTAATAGCATGCAACTAGGTTAATGATAATGAGTAATTGTTTCAAAATACGGTTCTATGAGTGAGAAAGTGGTAGATTTCCTATTGAAAAATTACTTACGAAATTGGCCTAACCGTTTGCAGAACTCTAATTCCTATCCCAAAGGTATTCTGATTCGAGAAATTACTAGTTGTTAATATTT
Organism: Ceriagrion tenellum; assembly: GCA_963169105.1. NCBI lineage: Eukaryota > Metazoa > Arthropoda > Insecta > Odonata > Coenagrionidae > Ceriagrion > Ceriagrion tenellum. Next base: position 83,806,197 of record OY720634.1, on the reverse strand, counting down.
AATGACGTAACAATATTTTCCTAAATAGGTCACTTATTGATAATACGTATGGTCATTGACGAAGATAAAATATAAAAACATTTTTTCTTCTTCCTCAACATGACATTGTTTCACGATGAATTTATTAAAATGAATTGAAACTACCACACTTTTCTTACGACCGCACATAAGTGGTTTGTGGGAAAATTATCATCGAGTCTCGGCTCAATAAGGTTTAACCTAAATTTTAACCAGCGTTCTGATAGTAATTCCCATCCTAGTTCTTCTAGTTAATTCGTAACACTTATACACTTATCATAACGGCCTTTAACAACTCTAGCGGATCTCCTTTGCACAAGCTCTAATTTGTTTATCAAACCTTCCTCGTACGGATCCCCTATAATAGCGGCATATTCTAAATGAGGCCTGACAAGTGTAAAATAGCTTCTTTCTCGTACTCTCCCATCGCATTTGCCAAGAACCCTTTTTACGAATCCTAATCTACGGTGTGCTACACTAGAAATTTCCCTGATGTGTTTCCCCCATGACATGTCTTCAGTGATGGTGACGCCTAAGTATTTATTTAATTCTACGTTAGATATTTTATTTTATTTGATGCAATAATAATTCCGTGGAAAGCAATTCTTTTTCCAAAAGTTCATTATTTGCGCATTTCTTCAAATTTAATTCTAACTTGAGTACATCTAAAAGGTTGGCTTGATATTTTGAATCATTTAGCTTTACAATTGATATAACTATGTTATACGTCTTTCATGCTAGGTGAAAATTGTACGACACTCGTTAAATATCGTCCCGTTACTGCTAGTGTGATTGAAACGCGAGCGTAGCATACAATATTAACGAGTTATTCACTCAACCTCTATCCTAAACGGTTATAAATCTTTAGGGCCACTGAAGGAGTTTTCGTTTAGAATCTGTTTATGAAAATACAATTCCAGATTAAATTACTGCTGCGATTTGAATTTTATTTACTTTTTTTCTGAAAATGGATTGCGCAAAATTATTAAGATTTCAATCCAAAAGCAGTTTAAAAACATGTTCATTTCCGAAGAATAATCGCGTTTATAATGAAATGTACGCTGTTCTCACGATCTTTTTCCTAACGTCACATGAATAATTCTTAAGATTCTTATCGGATATTAACCGTGAGCATTAAATTATTTTACGTTTCTCATCGGATACGGTAATGAATGCATAAGTGGAGAAACAGGATTTTCGTATTACTTTTTCTTAACAATGTCAAATTTTTTGTCCATAAGTTTAGGATCCTTAAGTCTTTTGTTTTGTCCCATATTACGATATCAAATATACTGCTAAACTATTCCTGCTCTTTTTCAGGTCAGGTGTTTAAAAATCGTTATTTAAATTTCACGATCTGTAGAGTCCACATAATCTTCCGCGTGAGTTTCACTCGCAGCCTTGGATAAAACAAGATAACGAGGCAAATCCATGTCCATCAAATACTTAACCTAAGGCCACAATTTGGTAACCTGCCTTAGTAAAACAAAGCAATTATTTATATGCAACTAGTGGGTCCGGAAATACAGGTTGCTGGGGATCGATTGCTACATTATTGTATTAGATACATGGGAAATGTTTTTACCAGAATCATAATTTCAATTAAAGTAGCTGTCAGATTCTCAGACGTTGATAAAATTTCCTCCTGATGCGGATCTTTGTATATCTCGAGGAGAGAGCTTGAAGAGTTAGCAACTTCTATAGCCGGAAGAAATTGCCATGAGAAAAATTCGGCCTGGACCGGGAATCGAACCACGGACCTATGGTTTTCCGGACCAATGCGCAGACCACTACGCTATCCAGGCATCCTAATTCCCATTGTAATTTTGGTGGATACTAGACAACTAGATCTTAGGCCCTAGCGGTCCATCAAAGATGGCAACGCAAGGGAGAAGAGGACTTCAAAGAAGCCACAACTAAGAGTCAGTATCCTTCACCAGCACATATGCCGTGCTTAGCCATTTGAAATTCAAACATGTCGGGTGAATATTTGGAAGAAATTGCCATGAGAAAAATTCGGCCTGGACCGGGAATCGAATCACGGACCTTTGGTTTGCCGGACCAATGCGCATTGAGATAACAATATCGAACAGAATTAAGATATCTATATCGATTAACATGCTTCACGCGCACATATTGCGACATATCGTAAACCCTATAAAGAGGTTGTCATTTGTACAAGCTAACTTGCTTGAGCCTCGCAAACGTCATTCAATATTATGTCACATTTCTCTTTCATTTTCCTCAACGCCAATTTTTCACTTTCAATTTTTAATCGTCCTCTGGTAGTTTCATGTTTTACTCCAAAATGACTCAATGAATCCCACTCGCGTTTATTCATTTGCTTATTAATTACTAATAGTCGAAAAGCCAAAGGTTTCGACTAAATAAACTTATTTTAAAAGGCAGAATTTGGCTGTATGAGGGAGAAAATATATACATATTTTCTAGATAAACTGGAAAAGGAAATCGCCTCTTCACCAGTTTACATTTCCCTTGCTGTCCGAATGAAACTGGCGGGTTTTAGACTCCGAGAGACAATCGATTTATTGAATTGTAAAGTAAATGCGTATTGAGAGCCCTCTCGTAAATATACAGCCGATGTTTTCATTTGGCCCTCACCTTAGCTATTTGAAATAAAATTTTAAATTTAATACAATTTCCTAGTACTCTGATAAGAATAAGCTGTTTGGATGTATACGTTGCATGTAAGTACATTCAATAGCCATGCAATAGAAATTAATATCATGAACAGGTTGATATATTCACAAAATTCTTACGGGAAACTATAAGATTCGATAATAACTGTCTAATTAATAAGTGAAATGTTTACCTGAATAATCCAATCTCACATGTTGGTTAAAATACTTCATTGCGGACTAACATACCATTATACCCATTAAAAATGAAGACATCATGGTATATATATGATTGCCACATATTTGGCTCTGGCCGAACCGTTAGATCGTCGATTTTTTTGATCTGGTTGTATGGACTAGCACCTCGTATGACAGGAAAAAAATCCCAAAACGCCGGTCGCCATTCACTTTCAAAATACTTTCGTAACTTTTTCTTCGGCTTCATCACGTTTGCTGAGGTCTTGTTAATAATACGAGATATTGAAATTTACTACTCATCTTCTCTAGGTTTTGCTTTGCTGGTTTTCGTTCGCGGAATAATGAAGCTGGTAATTACATTATCGGTGCACTACGCTTATAGATCACAAAGAAGACTGAAATATAGTTTCGAGGAAATATCACAATGCTCTGGTTTTCTGAAAAGGGCAGGCTATATAATCGATTACGGTGGAATAAGAATATCGTCCAATATTCACCTTCTACTCATTGTCAGCTTGATGATTGGAGGTCCTATTGGTTTGAAGAAAGAATACACGCAACTTGATAACAACCAAGTGACCATGATATTTGTCGCCCTGTTCATCGGCCTTTTCGTAATTTTTCTCTCCTTGTGGTGGCTCATTTGTTCCGTCATTTTACTGACAGAAATCCTGCTGTCTATCCTGATGAAATACATTCGCGACGTATTTGTTAAATGTCAGAACAAACCTTCAATTGTGTATTCAGTCGATATGGAAAAAGTTATTCATTTGGTGAGGCAATGGAGAGCTATCCAAATCAATCTATACAGGGTATCCCAGAGTGTCAACAATATTTCCGGGATAATAGTGGTAACGCTTTGTATTACGACCTTTATGCAAGTAATCACATTCCTACACTTCACCATCGTCGACGCTTACATCACCAAGATGCCTTTAGCAGACATCGATTTCACAGTGGTTGGAATAATTTGGTTTTACTGCTCCGTCATCCCTTTGATCTACATTTCAAGAGCCTGTGGAGGAGTACACGAAACGGTAAATATTTATATTTGTATTATACGGGTATTTGGATATTTCTATCATATATTACGGATTCAATTGAATCTGATCCGAAACTTTCCGCGGCGTTCATCTAATCGCTAGTTTATGTGGTTTTACATGTGTAGTTGTTTTAGTGCCGTGCGGCTATATTTGGGGGGGAGCGTTCAATGCAATAAAAAGGTGATTTGTGGCACTGGGCTGTTATGGTTTCACCTCAATGGTGGCCCTGGGTCCTTCTCGCAAGATGAGGCCGGGAATGGGTGGGTATTGGTCCAGTCCTGTCTCTGGTACCGGCATCGAGGTCCATTGCTGCTGATAGCTTCAGGGACTTCCTTCGGTGACGGTCTCTGAGAAGGTCTTTGCTCGACGCCCAATTGTAGACTGCCCGCTCTCGCGCCGGCGAATCACACCCACCCACCCTTTGGTCATGGGGGAGGAAGCAACTTTCGGGCAAGTAGCTGACCCGGGGTTCGCCCCCGTGGTACGGGTATTCTCCCGAATCTCCGGCGAAAGGGTGACGATGAAGGCCGCGAACACACTTGTTCCGACGGCGTTAGAGCGTACGCGGACTTTAGATATCTCGCCCTCAAATAGGCCGCTATTTCGGGAGTCACCGACTTACGGCACGACCCAAAGATACAGATATTCTCCCGGATTGCCGGTGAAATGGTGAATATGAAGGCCGCGAGCACAACTGTTACGTCGATGGGAAAGTGGGCGCTTGGAGAACTCGCCCCGCTAAGAGAAGGCTCACCCCCTCTTGACGGTGTGGTAGGAGGCCACCCTCGGGCAGGTCACCAACCCAGGGCTCAACCCAAGAATATTTTCCGAACCGTAAAAATGGTGGCGGTAAAGAGCCACAAACCAGGCGTCGGATTTGGGCGGCACTTTTATCTTCCCAACATCAGGACAAATATTTATCCAGCTGACTCAGCAAAATGGCTAGAGAAACTCAGATCTAGGAGAGTGAGGAGCAGGGCGCTGATTAAGAAAGAGACGGATAGTGGAAAGTCCTTCAGATTGAGTAATGGAAGTGTAACGTATCTCCTTTATTATCGACCACTACTTGCAACCCTATAACCTCTCTTTTCCTTTCTACATCAAAGATCATATTGTATCATTTTATTGAACACCTCCACTCTACCCGACTTCCTTTTGACCGTGACATCTTAATGACCACTCTAGATGTTACCTCTCTTCACACTTCCATTCCTCACTCTGAAGGACTATCCGCTATCCATCTCCTTCTTAATCAGCGCCCGGCTCCTGACTCTCCTAGCTCTGATTTTCTCTTTGACCTTTTGAATTTTATACTCTCCAATAATGCCTTCTCATTTAACGACATATTTTCCATCCAAACTAATGGCTGTGCCATATTGATATTGACGTGATGTGCCATATTGAAAGACATATTGATAGTGACGAAGATTGAATTGGTGAAATTTATTATTTCTTCTTCGGCATGACGTTGTTTTACTGTGAGATCATTAAAAGGTAAAACACCACGCCACACTTCTTACGTACGAAAGTAGGTGTATTGTGGAAGAATTAATATCGAGTGAGGCTCCATAATGTGCATGGACCTAACACTGTACTACTGACAAATCTAGATAAACGAGGAACTCCATGCTTTCTTGTGGCCCTACACTGATATTCATCAGTGTACGGTTACATTCAAGCACATATTCATTAGTGTGGGTTATTAATGTTCACCACTGTGAGTCTAATTCGAGGGCTGTTTTCGGTATTCTATCTCTACTCTTCGTTAAGCAATATGCCGACTCCCGAGTGAGCTCTTATCGGTGTCTCCTTTCCACTGCATATTTAGAGGAGATACGACATTTTTCAATTCCTTGGCCTTTCTTTATTGCTTCGGATATTCTGCATTTATCCATCCTATGATAGTCCAACTGCAGTATAATGCCATGGATACATTCGCGTCAGGATGTCACATTCCAAAATGCAAATCTTGCTGTTCCGTATTTCCTTAATCATTGAATACTTGTTCACGCTTTGGTAATTGTCATTAGAGGTCTGTTTTGGTTCAGAGGCTTATATTTCTGTAATATCAGCTTTTTTTACGTTGGGATGGCTGCTAACCTAACGAGGCAACCCTCACCCCCCATGATCCGGCCAGGGACCGAGTTTGACTTTAGTTGAGATGATCAGTCCACACTTCATGATCATAGGCGGAGTTGTCGACGTACTAAGTGAAGAAATTCATTCTAATTTTTCAAAACGGGTGGAATTTTTATTCATAATTTTAAGGCCCTAAAGTCTTCTGACTAGTTAAAAAATTCGACATCAAAAGCAGCCGCTTAACAATTTCACCAAGTTTTTATGCCTGGTGATTAAAATTCTTTACATGTCACGTTCTATATAGTCCTAATAATCATCCTCTTGGGTCTCACTTACAGCCTTAGATGAAACGAGAGAGGGAGACAATGCCTTGTCCACCAGAATATATACCTATGACCACATTTCAGTACATATTATTCGGTCAACAACGCATTTTGATTTGCACTCGGGCGGTCTGGGATTGTAGGTCGCACATGATTGTTGGTATAGTAATTCCTTATATGGTATATATAGTTTCCAAAATTATATTTTTAGGAAGGTAACAGTCAGGTACTCAAACCATAAAACATATTTTCCCTTCATGTGTCTCTTTGTTTGTCACGTGGAGAGAACTTGATGCGTTAGCAACTTCAATAGCGGATATGAAGTTTAAAGAGCACACAAATATGTTCAACGTGTATATCACAATTAAGTTGAGTGCATCAACGCTTTTACCCGTCGGCGCCTAAGAAGACCATCTTGTGAACATTTTGATGGACGCTAAACCGTGGGCAGACGAACACATTAAACAGTGCGCAGACACCGTTTATCGTCAGAGTGCGGACATTCGTCCACAGTTTGAACGTCTCATCCGACGGGTGGAGTGATCCGTATGGATGGAACTCCACCGCGCACACAAATAAGAAACGGATTCTGACGGAAAGTATTCTGTCAGTGTTGGCTCTCGAATTCGAGACCTAATGATGTATAATCACCAATTATGCTAGAAGAGCTGCATAACGACTTATCGTTATCTTCTTCAACATTCATGACGGTCTCATATGTCAAAATTCCATAAAACCTATATCCGTAGATGAGTTAGTAATTTGGACAAGCTAACTATCTCTAGCCGCACAAACTTCATTTAATCAATGCATAGAATTTCTCTTTCACTCTTTTCAATACCAATTTTACACTTTCAAATTAAATCATCTTTTTGTAGTCTCATATCATCCCAAGGTCAATATCGGAATCCTACTCGTGTTTACTCAGTCGCTTTTTAATGAATGATTGTTCAAAAGATAAGGATTTTGATAGAAAAATACTTAACTAAACAGGCAGTAATTGAATGTATTAGGGAGGAACGAAGTAAATATTATTGGCATAAACTAGGAAAGGGAGTCACCTCTTCACCAGTTTCTATTTCCTTGCAATCCGAGTAAATCTGGCGAGTATTCGACTGCGAGAGACAATTGACTTTCTGAATAGTTAAGTAACTGCGTACTTAGAACCCCCTCGTAAACATGCAGCTGATATTTTCATTCCACCCTCACCTTAGTTTATCAGTATTCAAGTTTTTATACTTTTTCCTCGTCAACTCTGATTGGAATTAATTGTTGAAATTTATGTACCTTATAGATGTGTATGGTATAGCCTTGAAACAGGAAATAGTCCATATACAGGTCGATATTTTTACAAAATTATGATGGAAAAATGTGAATAGCGAATACACCTGCATCATAACATAAATGAATGCAATGTTTACCTTTTCTACGAATTGAAAAATCCATTTCTAACGTTGGCTAAAGTATTCCGAAGAGGTCTAACATTCTTTTATGAACCTATTTTTAAGTACGCTTCATACCAATTGATGATGAAGAAGTCGCGGTATATATATGATGCCACATATTTGGCTCTGACCGATCCATCAGAGCTTCCCTTTTCATGATCTGATTGTATGGACTAAAACCTTGGACGACAAGAAAAAAATCGCAAAACACCGGTCGCTATTCACTTTCAAAATACTTACGTAACTTTTTCTTCAGCTTATATACTTATGCCGAAATCTGGTCAATTTAAGAAATACTGACATTTACGCATCTTATCTAGATGCTGCTTTTGGCCATTTGGTTTTAGTTACCGGAGTAGATAAGCTGATAATTACATTATCGGTGTACCACGCTTATAGATCACAACAAAGGCTAAGACATATCTTTAATGAATTATCACGGTGTTCTGGTTCTCTGTAAAAGGCAGGCTATTAAATCGATTACAGTGGAATAAGAACCTTGTACAATATTCACCTTCTGCTCATTGCTAGCTTGATGATTGGGAGTCCTATTGGTTTGAAGAAAGAATACATGCAACTTGATAACAACAAAGTGACAATTATATTTGTCGCCTTGTTCATCAACTTTAACGTAATTTTTCTCTCCTTGTGGTGGCTGGCGAGTTCGGGCTTTTATTTATTTATTTATTTATTTCTTTCTTTTCTTCACCACCCCGAATACAGCACAATGGGCCGATTTACGTCGGGTGAACAACAATAACAACGGAAGAGACACAAACACTCATGTCCTGGGCAGATAATATTCTACCCAGGCGGGACTCGAACCCGCGACCCTAGGGCTAGCTGGCGAGGACTTTACCCCTCCGCCACCGGGGCCGACAACTGACAGAAGTTCTGCTATCCACTTTCCATTTTACTGACAGAAGTTCTGCCTTCCACCCTGATGGAATTTATTCGCCATGTTGGTGTAAAAAGCCAGAATAAATCTTCAAGTGTGCATTTAGTCGGTATAGAAAAAGTCCTTAATTTCGTGAAGCAATGGAAATCTATCCAAATCAAACTCTACAAGGTATCTAAGTGCGTCAATAATATTTTCGGGATTATGGTAGCAGTGCTTTGTATTTCGAACTTTTTGAAAATAATCACATTCCTAGACTTCGTCATCGTCGATGGTTACATCACTAAGGTTCCCATCGCAGACAGCGATTTCACAGTGATTGGAATTATTTGGATGTACTGTTTCTTCATCCCTTTGGTCTACGTTTCAAGAGGCTGGGGAGTAGTAAACCAAACGGTAAATATTTATACGTCTTCACGTGGGTGGATGGTTTTCTATCTAAATTTCATAAGTGATCATTTGAATACATCTGGAATGAAACATGTTTTCATGAAAATGTTATTAAAAACCTTCAGTGGAGTTTACCTTGCCTGGGAGTTTTGGTGCTCATACATGTTAATCCTTTATAGGACAAAAGCTTATCCGGCTGACTCTTCAGAATGGCTGGAGAAACTAACCGATAAGCAATTTTGGCTATCGTAGTTTCACTTTGTTAGTGACATCTGCTGGCGGATCAGATGGTTTGAGGCAAATGTTTATGAATGGTGTACGTTCTTAAACCGACTTAACAAAACCCTTCCATATTTTCATCTCTCAACAAACTAACCTGGCTCTGGCCTTACTGAAGGTGTCCTTATTTAGTCTGGCATTTTTTCTAACTGTAGCTTTAAAACTATAAGATAGTATTAAGCAGTTAACTGAACAGGGAGTAAGAGTAGAGCGGTTGCATGTTAATATTTGGATTGATGACTGCTTCCATTTGTGTAATACATAAGGAAAAAAACACATTTTCGTAGACTCTAAAAATTAACTTTATGGATTCAGAGATCATGTAATGGGACAAGATGAGGAGTGATAACTCTTAAAATTACTTGACATGAAAAAAGCATTGATATTAAATATTTAAGGCAACAGTAATTAGAGGAGTTCTATTCTGCTGTTCATCTTGTTCGGGTTTAGGGATGAGAGCAGTTCAAAAGAACTGATTATAATGAGTCGTCAACTCATTCCAAATGAGGGGAGGGGTCTCGACTGATGTTTTCAATGTCAGAATGATATGTTAAGATATAAGATGTAATCGAAAAATATAGCTACGGGGAAACTCATGCATATCAATAGCCTCAGGCCCCATGAGATCGCCCATTGTATGCAATCATGATAGCGATTTTAAAATGGACATTTATTCAACATTTTAGAAACGACATCTCCAAATTAATTAATTTATTATGCAATCATCATTCACAAGTAATTACTGTAATTAAATGAACTTCAAATAGTGAGCATTTGGATTTGATGGTTCAAAATTATAAAGTAAAACGAATGAGTCCATTTAAAAAATATGTAATCAGTCAAAAAGTAAATGATATAAAATATTAGAAAAAAACGCACACACCTTCTAATGCAAAATGAGATATTTATGACGTCAAGGAGGTTTATCTCTACAAAGACATCAATATTTGATTCCGAGAATTTGTAAGGGTTATAATTAGTGAAAAAATGCTTGGTCGTTGTGTTGCGGTGCAAACTTTAGTCAGATATTACTCCGAGGATGAGCACTCACAAGCTCCCACGGCGTAGTGTCAGTCGCTACAGGTCGGACCCAAGCTAATGATTGTCAACAACTGATGGTCTTCGCCTAGTCTGCATTGTCACAGTCACGAAAACGATTTCTAGGTACATAGAGTGTAAAATAGGGCACATGAGTATGTAGATACTCTCCATTGTGCGTGAATAAGTTCAATGGACTCCAAAGAGAATGAGAAAAAAAGTTGTGACATTTCTTATTGCCACCGACATTACCAGCGGGATTAGAGGACAGTATTATACCGTAGACGACCCTTGGTATCCGTTCACACCAAAGCGAGACCTTACCTTCTCTTTCCAAATTTTAATAGCGTCATCGTTCTGAAAACAGCAATAGGCGCTGAAAAATTTCTTCAATGAACTATTTCAAAGACTTCAATTTACCCTGGTTTTTCCGGTCTTCAAGTGAGGGAAAGTCCTTCCCTAATCTTGAATACGGGAAGGAATATGAGATGCGGTAATCTAATTATCTGTTACTCAGACAACTCTTGGGGGCGCCCCCCCCCCTCCAAACTTTTTTCTCTTCTCCCACAATGCCAATTGATTTAAGTTTATCATTTACTTACTAACGCAAAATTGCATGAAGCTGAAAATGGTTGCAACGCTAAATCGCCATGAGTAACATTAATTTTGCCCTTTATCTGCGCATTACGAGTAGGTATATATCGTAATTTAATGTTCATTTCCCGCATGCGTATGAAGAGTACACATCGTCATCTTTTGAACTACATTACATAATTTTGATGGAAACTTGTCAATCGCTCACGGGAAAATCATCTGCATTTATCATTTTGGAATTTGAAGGAGACTGGGCTATGGTGATGGTCATTCTTGGATGCCTTAAAAATAAATAATTATCATCTTTCCATCTTAAAGTGGCGGTATCAGTTGCTCAATCCCCGCATATATAGAGTAGACATATTGAATAAAATTAAAATAGACGAAGGAAAAAAATACATTAGCGATCCTCGTCTTCGCAGGTAGGTTGGACTGTGGATACGGATTCCTTATGGTCAACAAGCAGTAAGATGATGTTATCGTTTGGTCCTCGGATCACCCACCGCTTCTCTCGTCATTGGGAAGATGGTAGACCGCCGACGCCCGGCCCGCCCCCGGGCCTTCCCCCTAGCGCTTGCCGCCAGGGACGCCTCGCTGCGGGCCGGTGAGCGAGGGGCCCCTCGCCTCAAAATGGGTGGCCGACGCGCATATTTCGATGCAGATATCTCAGCTCACAGGGCTTAAGGGCACAGGAAATTTTGCAAATATGCTTTTATTATGGAACACTACCATCATACCAAATTTGAATGAAATCGGCGGAAGACACTTCGTGAATGTTCCTTGTCAGCCTCTATTCAGTCGACGACCACGTAGACTTTGCCTCAAACTTAATATGTCGGTGCTGAACGGACAGCTTAAGTGAACCATTCATTTGCTGATCGTTTCATTTATCGGGGCTGTTCCATTTGAGCTACTTAGTTTATTTCCTCCCATTTGCAATTTAAATTATCCCCTTAATCTTCGAAAAGCTAATAAATGACAACAAAAATAGGAAAAAGCTAAGAGCGCGATATCAGACGATCTAGATACGAGTCCTCGTCAAGGTGAATGATCGGAAATTTCCCACCTATTGAGTGTTCCTATTATCTGTGATATCGCAAGACATCTGAAAAAGAAACCGCTCCACATGTTGTTACATCCGTAGAGGCATGTTTCCTACTAAAACGTCAGGATTTTGTTTTCATTCCACAGGTTCCTAGATATAATACTTACACAATGATGACCCCAATTCGGGATATTGAAATATAGTTATCATGAACTGATAAGACAAATAAAACTTATTCTGTCCAAGAAATTGGGAAGGGAGAGAAGATGAAGATTGAAGAAGAAGAATATTTTCATGGAGAATTAGAGCGCATATTGCAGCAATGAGAAATCCATTTTGAGACTCAAAATTGATCGCTATATTTAGGTTTGAACATAGTTTTTTGACCGAAAAAATAACTTCCTAAAGTAATATAGGCGCAAAGAAACATGTCGACAGAAATATATTGAATATGTGATGACAGATACGTAAAGAAATGGATAATGTACAAAACATGCGATGTTTACTCATCGCCAAGTGACATTTATAAAAAGAACTTCGCTAATGTTAACTTTTAGGTATTAAAAGCCTTTCATTGTACATTTATGGGTAACGGATAACCTGTTCAATACATTTTCTCGTCAGTGACTACGAACTTCAGCACTTCTAAAGTAATCCATAACAATCATTTGAGTGGGAGATTTCTTACCAATAGTTTTAGCGAAAAACACTTCCAATAAGAAACCGAGGCAGATATTAAAATTGCACACTGCGACAGAGAAAACCCTTTCTATTTATATTTGAAAGGGAGTCACGCAGTTATTAATCAATGCAATCCTTGTCAACCTTTCAAACTGACAATCCTCGATACTTCTGACAACACTGTGAAAATTCAAAGTTGCCCTTAAGCCGCATATTGACCGACATCAAACAGCTCCAACAGCGATAAGTGATTAAATAACGTTTCTTCTTCTTGCATTCCTCGTAAACTGAAGTCTTTCAGCACTCAAGGAACCATTTCCGAAACAAAATAGGAGGACGTCTATACCACCAATTTCTCTAACATTTCAGGATTAATTTTGGGAAAACCATGGATTCCTTGACATTTATTGAGTTACTTGCTTAGGAATAATATAGGTTTAGAACTATTTTAGGTTGTCTCTTGCAAAAATTTATAAAACCGATGCGATATTTTAGCCCGCAATTTATGGGAACCGCAAGATATTAAACACACTGAGTATAGACATATAAATCCAACTGTTTTGTTATTTCCACTCTTAGCCGGCCTTCAGATTCGCCAATTGATAATTATCAACATCTCACGCTATTCCGTAAAACTCATATTTTGCTTGGATTACGCTTATGATTGGACACGTAACGAAGTAACGATGTCAGGTTGTGTGCGCGAGCTTGATGACTTATACCCATATTTTGGTCTTCTGATAACGTTAAACAGAGCTTTAGGTTTAGCACCCCGTGGATTGAATATAAAAGGTTGCAGAGGATCCAGGGTTAAATTTAACAATTACTTTTATGGAATCTTATTCATTATAACCATAATTTTGTTCATTATTGTGAATGCCTTATTCTTTCAATTTCAAATGTTATCATCTCTTAACGATTATATTGATATAATGGGCGGAGAAATTGAAATTGCAGCGGTTTCAATAGCCGGATACCAAGTTTCAAGGTCACACGAAGCTCTTCAGTGTGTTTTCCAGGAATTAGCCAAATGCATTTGCATTCTGAAAAGAGCTGGCTATAAAATCGAACGCTACAGAATCAGATTCTCATCTAATATGCTAACACTGATAATGATTCCCATTACCATCAAGTGTTTCCTCTTGACATCGTTGGATGCGAACATTGCAATGTATGTATATCATTCCACATATTCGGTCTGGCTAATTGTATTTGCAGTCCTGTGGTTCATGATGTTATCAATTGATTTAATGGCTTATACATTGATATCCACCATGGACGCATACATTAGAGACGTCAGTGAGTCGATCCATAATAGTCATATTAGGGGACCTCAGATTCCCTCCTTGAAAGACCATCATATTCTTAAAGCATTAAAAATATGGACAGAAATACATATTTCAATATATCAAGTGTCAAGAAACGTTAATAGATCTTACGGCGTGGCAGTTGTAGGGCTGGCAATATTAAATTTCGTGAACCAGGTATATTTCTTGTATTTTACAATAGAGGGTGTGCTTTCTAGTTTTGGGTCTTGGTATTCCCAAAAAGAGTACCGGGCAGACGCTGTGTGGCCTTGCGGATATTTGGTGTTTTTAGTCATCAGTGCTGGAATTTGCAATAAATCCCATGTCACGGTAAATATTGCTTTTCTGACTAATTTTTACTCCACTAGTGGAAATTACTTAAAATTAGAGGGCAATCGCATTCATGAAATCAGATATAGTCGATAATGACCCATACCTGGGCTTCGTTTGAATGTAGCTTCAGGACTTGGGATATTCATGAGGGTTGCGTAGGCAACAACGTAGAACTTGAGTAGCGACCTTCAGGTTTTTTTTGTAAAAGCCCAATGCGATTATTTGAGAATTATTTATATCCACAACTATAACCCTTGTGAGGATAATTGGAGTTCATACTGTTAAATCTAGACTAGTACTTCGATGTAAATTTAATGCATATTTTAAAACTATAAGGTCCTTTACATATTTTTAAACGCAAAATACTATGGTCTATTAGAATGAGTGTACAATTAGGAAAATAGACTTCAGAATGAACTTTTGTCAAATACTCTATTTACATTCATTGAATTTTACAATTTACACTCATTTCGCGACTCGAAACCATTTTTGAAAAAGGAAAAGTATTAGCTACACACAATGAGTGATTTTTACTACATTACAACATTAACATTCAGTTAACAAAGTCGAAACATGTCCCGCTGATAGGGACAGGACTCGAGGGAAAAGGTCGGTTTCCATCGCGAGAGGATGTCCAACAATATGACCCTTGGAAATGAGAGTCAATGCCAAGGGGATTGCCGTTCAAGCAACTCGAGCAATTTGAAGTTTTCTGCGGTCTGCGTTGACACGAGCGAATGAACAAGTTGGGCATTCCAAGCATTTCTTCTAAGCAATTCAATGACGATGTTCTCTAGATTAACTAACCCGTGAAATAATCTACATCTGAATGCTACCTTGCGAGCCGCCGAAGGGGCATATGATGTGTGGACATGATCTGCGTAAAGATGTGAAGGATAATGATGTTTTCGCCTATCTTTTCCTGTATCTGAATTCTGTCTGATCCTTTATTTGCGCATGACTGCGATTCTTGACGCTTTCAGTTGTTTAAATAATTTACGCTTCGAATTCTTTCATGATCATTCACATCAAAGATGTGAGCATATTGATCCAGAATTTCCTGACGAATGGACCGGAGATCTAAAATTTTTAAGAGAAACATCTGATTGAGGCATTGAAAACATAGAGAGAATCACACATCTCAGTGTACAAAGTGTCAAAAATATTTAATTAAATAATGATAAGGCATTTCAGTCGCAGGGATGGCGAAATAAAATCTCGTGAAATAGGAATTTTTCCCGTACTTCAAAATAGAGGGAGTGTTAATCAGTTCATGTCCTACGAGTTCCACTAAGCACATGCTATAAGATATGCAATTGATCTCCGATTTTCTTTTATACATTTGGACATCATTGTCGGAGGTTGCCATAGAGATCATACGGCATCAAATATGACCCCTCTGATGAATAGAAATTACTCATTTGTTACAAATAATTTAAACAAGTTATTCATTTTGATGAAGATGCAATCGCAACTCCCTGCTCAAGCCTCGTCAACTGAAATATGTAGTC
Organism: Ceriagrion tenellum; assembly: GCA_963169105.1. NCBI lineage: Eukaryota > Metazoa > Arthropoda > Insecta > Odonata > Coenagrionidae > Ceriagrion > Ceriagrion tenellum. Next base: position 83,790,376 of record OY720634.1, on the reverse strand, counting down.
ATGGTTGTCGTAACAAAGATTTTATAGTATGGTTACTGTGATTTTAACGCTTTCCAGGACAAAATTATGGAAAAATGCACATAATATCGAGCTAGACCTCATTTAAAATTTGCCACCTGTGCTTTGGATTTCAATGACGACGTCTTAAACAGAATGAAGCACGTTTTGAAACGACAATCGGTAATGTGTATCAATTTTACGAATAGAAATGTGAAGTCTCTTTAAATACACTTGATAGCTGAAGATTGATATAAGTGCCATTACTCATAATCCATGGCTTATATTGTTCTAGACCTTCGATTACATTCGTCTTATAAGGTACTATGTATTATACAAGGTCTTATAGGCAAGCAGATACTAATTTCCGCATTTCCTCTCTGGTCACAATTTATCACATCCACAAGGTTGAGCGGACAAGAGCTCTAGTGTCCGAGGTGGTTCTAAAAGTTGAAAGCCATTACATCAAAAGAAAGGTAAGTAAATGCAAATTAGAGTGAGTCTAATAGTTACAACAACACGTAATGCACAACTATATAACCGAATCATTATGTATCATCTGATAGAGTCAATGAAATATCTAGGCATTCAGGGAACCATATTGAAGCAGTTTCATCATAATGTATGTTAATTTTTTTACAGCTTCTTCTCTTCTCCGATCAGCTTCTTCACGCTAAAATTCGCTTCAAGGCATGCGGTATGTTCCACCTGGACTATACACTTTTGAAATCGGTAAGAATTTTGCACTCAGTATTATTTCTTTAACGCTAGCTCACTATATGCAGGAGTGCTGAAAATCATGTCACGTGATATCTCTGCTTAAATATACAGCCGAATGCATTTCATTAACGCTAGTAGGTTTCCTACGGGACTTATTTGTTGGTTACCATCGCTCCTTGGTTATTACATATGAATGGGAAATATTCTCACATTAATGAGATTAATAATATAAACCTAATTGAAAATAGCTGGTTTGCTTCTCTGTGAGAGTGATTTGTATCTATTATTGCAATGTCTTTATTTTACTCTTATGTCATGGACCATAACTTTCTTACACGGAGACATTTATTGCGGTATTCATAATTGAGTGACGCGACGACATACATTAATGCCGTTTCTAGAGAGTTTTAAGTTTGTATTACTTAGAAAGTGTTTTTTTTATAGATCTTCGCCTCTGTTGCCACACATCTGGTCATCTTAATACAGTTCAACATCTCTGCACGTGAAAGTAAAAAATGTTCATGCAATGTCCTACTTTGAGACGATAGTGGATTGTCTCCCAGGAAATTAACAGTATGAAGTGTTTACGATAAAACACACTTATGTCTGGCTCAAATGTGTCGTTGGTACGTATTTCTCTATGTTATGTATTTGAGACGGATAAAATTCATTGGACTAGATCATCAAGATAAAAGAAAGAATGTGTGTTATTTGTTTTTACCATCGTTTTCAAAGAACGAATGTCTTGATGATTTAGTCCAATGATGGTCTTTGAAAGAAGCAAAATGTTTTACTTATATAATTACCTGTGAATTTGTTGCTTTTATCCGAGCTCCGGTAATCTTGAATAAAGAAGTAAATTTTTATCATTTCATTTTTTCTAAACAAGATGATATTATAAACACGGCCCAAGGTCCTTTGACATGTAAATATACATGGGTAATATACATGTAATATACAAGTAGAGGGCATCATTTAAGTCTTCTTACTATAAAGTATCGCAGAAAATTAAATTACGCCTATATAATTAGTTAATTGTGAATAGATTTTTAATAGCATGCAAACTAGGTTTATGATGATGAGTAATTGTTTCAAAATACGGTTCTATGAGTGAGAAAGTGGTAGAATTCCTATTCAAAAATTACTAACGATAGTGGCCTAACCGTTTGCAGAACTCTAATACCTATCCCAAAGCTATTCTTATTCGAGAAATTACTGGATGTTAATATTTAATGATGTAACAATATTTTCCTAAATAGGTCGCTTATTGATAAGACGTATGGTCATTGACGAAGATAAAATTTAAAAACATTTTTTCTTCTTCCTCAACATGACATTGTTTACTGATGAATTTATTAAAAAGAATTGAAACTACGACACTTTTCTTACGACCGCACATAAGTGGTTTGTGGGAAAATTATCATCCAGTCTCGGCTCAATAATATGAAAAATATATTTGAAATCGCGTGAAAGGAATACTTTAACCAATATGACAGAGGAAAACTGGCTTAATGGGTACGATTTATCTTAAATTAAAGAACTCCTTTGTTTCTGTGCTTCCGTATTCTAATGTTTCTTTGGCATAGTATTACTTCAACCCAGATTCAACCCTATTTGAGCACTTCGACGATTGACACAGATTGACACAGAGCAATTGTTTCGTTCTTTTTCTACTTTCTTGAAACAAATAAAGTGGATGATTTCAGAATTTTGAATCAAATAGTCGAATAGATTTACATTTTCTTCTTCCGGTCTTTTTGATAGATATTAGATCTAGTTTTTACCCAGAAATACTTTCTCCTACACCTGGTGCTTTAGTGGAGAAGTCATGCACTCTCTTCATCTCTTAGCTGATCTTCCTGACAGACGGTAACCGTAAGGAGTTCTGCATGATAGTATCTTGGGAATCCTTGAGTCATTCATTCTTTCCACACGGTCTCTCAAAAAGCCCCTCTACTTCTTCCCCAACTTACAATACCTTCCATTCCGTTTTCTGTCCTTCAGTGCTATTCCTACCATCAGTCGCTATGTCTTCATCTCAGTGGTTTTGAGAAGGCTCATAGCTCTAGTGGTCTCTGCTCTCGTTTCGATTCCGCAAGTCAAGACAAGTCGGATAATTGCTTTGCATATCTGATATCGCATCCACAAGAATGTTTTAATTACTTCAGAGAGTGTCTCTAAGGCACCCGAAGGCTAGTTACCGCTCTTGTTGTTTTCTCTCTGACTTCGTTACTCAAATCTCCACGCCCAGATAAATAAATTTCATTTCATGTTCTATTGTAATATTATCAATGACTTCTACGTACATCTACGTAATACCCTGAGAGCCACCACGAGGGTGTGTGGCACGGGGTGAAGATCACCAAACATGAACTATTGCCGTGCAAGTGGGATATTTAAGGGAGAATTAATTTACATAATAAGAAAGGGATTATTGGTTGTTATTACATGCATCAATCACTACAGACTACACTAACTATATTTCACCTACCTATCCCTTTGCTACACTGCCTATTGTTCTCACTTATGGTACGCGGGAAATATGACATTTTAAATCTATCGGTACGACAACCTATCTCTCTAATCTTGTTAATCTGATCAAATCTAGCACAATACGCAGGGGTTCTTAATATATATCTAACGTCATCTATGAAAAAATCGGTTTCCAATATACTTAAAAGGTTTAATTTAATTTTTAACCTGCGTTCTGATAATAATTCCCATCCTAGTTCTTCTATTAAATTCGTAACAATTATACAATTATCATAACGGCCTTTTACAAATCTAGCGGATATCCTTTGCACACGCTCTTATTCTTTTATCAAACCATCTTCGCACGGATCCCATATACTAGCGAAATATTCTAAATGAGGCCTGGCAAGTGTAAAATAGCTTCTTTCTCGTACTTTCTCATCGCAATTGCCTAGAACCCTTTTTACGAATCCTAATCTACGGTTTGCTACACAAGTAATTTCCCTGATGTGTTTCCCCAATGACATGTCTTCAGTGATGGTGACGCCTAAGTATTTATTAAATTCTACGTTAGATATTTTCTTTTCTTTGATGCAATAATTACTCCGGGGAAAGAAATTCTTTTTCCAAAAGTTCATTATTTGCGCATTTCTTCAAATTTAATTCTAACTTGAGTACATCTAAAAGGTTGGCTTGATATTTTGAATCATTTAGCTTTACAATTGATATTACTATATTATACGTCTTTCATGCTAGGTGAAAATTGTACGACACTCGTTAAATATCGTCCCGTTACTGCTTGTGTGATTGAAACGCGAGCGTAGCATACAATATTAACGAGTTATTCATTCAACCTCTATCCTAGACGGTTATAAATCTTTAGGGCCACTGAAGGAGTTTTCGTTTAAAATCTGTTTATGAAAATACATTTTCAGATTAAATTACTGCTGCGATTTGAGTTTTATTTACTTTATTTCTGAAAATGGATTGCGCAAAATTATAAAGTTTTCAATCCAAAAACAGTTTGAAAACATTCATTTCCGAAGAATAATCGCGTTTATAAGGAAATGTACGATGTTCTCACGATATTTTTCATAACCTTACATCAATAATTCTTAAGATTCTTATCGGATATTAACCGTGAACATTAAATTTTTTACGTTTCTCATCGGATACTGTAATGAATACATAAGTGGAGAAACAGGATTTTCGTATTACTTTTTCGTAACGATGTCAAATTTTTTTCCCACAGTTTTAACTCTTTTGATTGTCCCATATTACGATATCAAATACGCTGATAAACTATTCCTGCTCTTTTTCAGGTCAGGTGTTTCAAAATCGTTAATAATATTTCACGATCTGTAGAGTCTACATAATCTTCCGCGTGAGTTTCACTCGCAGCCTTGGATAAAAGAATATAACGAGGCCAATCCATGTCCATCAAATACTTAACCTAAGGCCACAATTCGGTAACCTGCCTTTGTAATACAAAGCAATTATTTATATGCAAGTAATGGGTACGGAAATACAGGTCTCTGAGGATCAATTGCTACATTATTTTATTAGCTACATGGGAAATGTTTTTATCAGAATCATAATTTCAATTAAAGGAGCAGTCAGATTCTCAGACGTTGATAAAATTTCCTCTTGACACGGATCTTTTTATATCTCGAGGAGAGAGCTTGAAGAGTTAGCAACTTCTATAGCCGGATATGAATTGTATAGACCACACAAACACGTTCAACGTGTCTCACAAACACGTTCAATTAAGTTGAGTGCATCAACAAATTCAACCCGTCGGTGTTTAAGAAGATCATCTTTTGAAAACTTGGATGGACTTGCATAAACACTAGGAAGACGAACAGAGTTAACAGAACGCAGAACCGAAGAGCGTCAGAGCGTAGGGACATTTGTCCACTCTTTAAACGTCTTATCCAATGAGTGGAGCGATCCGAATGGATAAATTTCCACCGCGCACCCACGAAGTAACAGAGACATGCAGAAAGGCTTATGCCAGTGTTGGCTTTCAAATTTGAGACCTAATGATGTAAAGTCACTTGTTCAACTTTCACAACAGAATTAAGATATCTATATCGATTAACATGCTTCACGCGCACATATTGCGAAATATTGTGAACCCTATAAAGAGGTTGTCATTTGCACAAGCTAACTTGCTTGAGCCTCGCAAACGTCATTCAATATTATGTCACATTTCTATTTTGTTTTCCTCAACGCCAATTTTTCACTTTCAATTTTCAATCGTCCTCTGGTAGTTTCATGTTTTGCTCCAAAATGACTCAATGAATCCCACTCGCGTTTATTCAATTACTTATTAATTATTAATAGTCGAAAAGCCAAAGGTTTCGACTGAATAAACTTATTATAAAAGGCAGAATTTATCTGTATGAGGGAGAAAATATGTACATATTTTGTAGATAAACTGGAAAAGGAAATTGCCTCTTCACCAGTTTACATTTCCCTTATAGTCCGAATGAAACTGGCGGGTTTTAGACTCCGAGAGACAATCGATTTATTGAATTGTGAAGTAAATACCTATTGAGAGCCCTCTCGTAAATATACAGCCGATGTATTTATTTTTCCCTCATCTTAGCTATTTGAAATTTAATTTTTATGACAATTTCCTAGTACTCTGATAAGAATAAGCTGTTGGGATGTTGAAGTTGCATGTAAGTACATTCAATAGCCATGCAATATAAATTTATATCATCAACAGGTAGATATATTCACAAAATTCTTACGGGAAACTATAAGATTCGATAATAACTGTCTAATTAATAAGTGAAATGTTTACCTGAATAATCCAATCTCACACGTTGGTTAAAATACTTCATTGCGGACTAACATACCATTATACCCATTAAAAATGAAGACATCATGGTATATATATGATTGCCACATATTTGGCTCTGGCCGAACCGTTAGATCGTCGATTTTTTTGATCTGGTTGTATGGACTAGCACCTCGTATGACAGGAAAAAAATCCCAAAACGCCGGTCGCCATTCACTTTCAAAATACTTTCGTAACTTTTTCTTCGGCTTCATCACGTTTGCTGAGGTCTTGTTAATAATACGAGATATTGAAATTTACTACTCATCTTCTCTAGGTTTTGCTTTGCTGGTTTTCGTTCGCGGAATAATGAAGCTGGTAATTACATTATCGGTGCACTACGCTTATAGATCACAAAGAAGACTGAAATATAGTTTCGAGGAAATATCACAATGCTCTGGTTTTCTGAAAAGGGCAGGCTATATAATCGATTACGGTGGAATAAGAACATCGTCCAATATTCACCTTCTGCTCATTGCCAGCTTCATGATTGGAGGTCCTATTGGTTTGAAGAAAGAATACACTGAACTTGATAACAACCAAGTGACCATGATATTTGTCGCCCTGTTCATCGGCCTTTACGTAATTTTTCTCTCCTTGTGGTGGCTCATTTGTTCCGTCATTTTACTGACAGAAGTCCTGCTGTCTATCCTGATGAAATACATTCGCGACGTTTTTGTTAAATGCCAGAACAAACCTTCAATTGTGTATTCAGTCGATATGGAAAAAGTTATTCATTTGGTGAGGCAATGGAGAGCTATCCAAATCAATCTATACAGGGTATCCCAGAGTGTCAACAATATTTCCGGGATAATAGTGGTAACGCTTTGTATTACGATCTTTATGCAAGCAATCACATTCCTATACTTCGCCATCGTCGACGCTTACATCACCAAGATGCCTTTTGCAGACATCGATTTCACAGTGGTTGGAATAATTTGGTGTTACTGCTCCGTCATCCCTTTGATCTACATTTCAAGAGCCTGTGGAGGAGTACACCGAACGGTAAATATTTATACGTTTAAACAAGTGTGAATATAGTTCTTCCCATTTTTTACAAGGGGTATTTGGATATTTCTATCATGTATTATGGATTCAATTGAATCTGATCCGAATCTTTCCGCGGCGTTCATCTAGTCTCTAGTTCAGGTGGTTTTATATGTGTAGTTATTTTAGTGTCATGCGGCTATATTTGGGGGGGAGCTTTAAATGCAATAAAAAGGTGATTTGTGGCACTGGGCTGTTATGGTTTCACATCAATGGTGGCCCTGGGTCCTTCCTATTAGATGAGGACGGGAATGGGTGTGTATTGGTCCAGTCCTGTCTCTGGTACAGGCATCGAGGTCCATTGCTGCTGATAGCTTCAGGGTATTCCTTCGGTGACGGTCTCTGAGAAGGTCTTTGCTTGACGCCCAATTCTAGACTGCCCGCTCTCGCGCCGGCGAATCACACCCACCCACCCTTTGGTCATGGGGGGAGGAAGCAACTTTCGGGCAAGTAGCTGACCCGGGGTTCGCCCCCATGGTACGGGTATTCTCCCGAATCTCCGGCGAAAGGGTGACGATGAAGGCCGCGAACACACTTGTTCCGATGGCGTTAGAGCGGACGCGGAATTTAGATATCTCGACCTCAAAGAATCCGCTATTTCGGAAGGTCGCCGACTCACGGCACGACTTAAAGATACATATATTCTCCCGGATTGCCGGTGAAATGGTGAATATGAAGACCGCGAGCACAACTGTTACGTCGATTGGAAAGTGAAAAGAACTCGGCCCGCTAAGAGAAGGCTCACCCCCTCTTGACGGTGTGGTAGGAGGCCACCCTCGGGCTTGTCACCGACCCAGGGCTCAACCTAAGAATATGTTCCGAACCGTAAAAATGGTGGCGGTAAGGGGCCACAATCCAGGCGTCGGATGTGGGCGGCACTTTTATCTTCCCAACACCAGGACAAATATTATTCCAGCTGACTCAGCAAAATGGCTAGAGAAACTCAGATCTAGGAGAGTGAGGAGGAGTGCGCTGATTCAGAAAGAGACGGATAGTGGAAAGTCCTTCAGAGTGAGGAATGGAAGTGTAACGTATCTCCGCTATTATCGACCACTACTTGCAACCCTATATCCTCTCTTTTCCTTCTTACATCAAAGATCGTATTGTATCATTTTATTTAACACCTCCACTCTACCCCACTTTCTTTTGACGGTGACATCTTAATGACCACTCTAGATGTTACCTCTCTTCACACTTCCATTCCTCACTCTGAAGGACTATCCGCTATCCATCTCCTTCTTAATCAGCGCCCGGCTCCTGACTCTCCTAGCTCTGATTTTCTCTCCCACCTTTCCCTTGAATTTTATACTCACCAATAATGCCTTCTCAATTAACGACATATTTTCCATCCAAACTAATTGCTGTGCCATATTGATATTGACGTGAGGTGCCATATTGAAAGACATATTGATAGTGACGAAGATTGAGTTGCTGAAATTTATTATTTCTTCTTCGGCATGACGTTCTTTTACGGTGAGTTCATTAAAAGGTAAAATACCACGCCACACTTCTTACGTAAGAAAGTAGGTGTATTGTGGAAGAATTAATATCGAGTGAGGCTCCATAATGTGCATGGACATAACACTGTTCTACTGACAAATCTAGATAAACGAGGAACTCCATGCTTTCTTGTGGCCCTACACTGATATTCATCAGTGTACGGTTACATTTATGCACATATTCATCAGTGTGGGTTATTAATGTTCACCACTGTGTGTCTAATTCGCGGGCTGTTTTCGGTATTCTATCTCTACTCTTCGTAAAGCAATATGCCGACTCCCGAGTGAGCTCTTGTCGGTTTCTCCTTTCAGCTGCATATTTAGAGGAGATTTGACTTTTTTAAATTCCTTGGCCTTTCTTTATTGCTTCGGATATTCTGCATTTATCCATCCTATGATAGTCCAACTGCAGTATAATGCCATGGATACATTCGTGTCAGGATGTCACATTCCCAAATGCAAATCTTGCTGTTCCGTATTTCCTTAATCATTGAATACTTGTTCACGCTTTGGTAATTGTCTTAAGAGGTCCGTTTTGGTTCAGAGGCTTATATTTCTGTAATACCAGCTTCTTTACGTTGGGAAGTCTGCTAACCTAACGGGACAACCCCCTTCCATGATCCGGCCAGGGACCGAGTTTGACTCTAGATGAGATGATCAGTCCACACTTCATGATCATAGGTGGAGTTGTCGACGTACTAAGTGGAGAAACAGGGTATTCATTCTAATTTTTCAAAACGGGTGGAATTTATATTCATAATTTTAAGGCCCTAAAGTCTTCTTACTAGTTCAAAAATTCGACATCAACAGCAGCCGGTTAACAATTTCACCAAGTTTTTATGCCTGGTGTTTGAAATCCTTTACATGTCACGTTCTATATAGTCCTAATAATCATCCTGTAGGGTCTCACTTACAGCCTGAGATGAAACGAGATAGGGAGACAAAGACTTTTCCACCAAAATATATACCTATGACCACGTTTCAGTACATATTATTCGGTCAACAACGCATTTTGATTTGCACTCGGGGGGTCTGCGATTGTAGGTCGCCCAGGATCAATTGTTGGTATAGTAATTCCTTATGTGATTGTAAATATTTGGATGTACTTTTCCTTCATCCCTTTGGTCTACGTTTCAAGAGGCTGGGGAGGAGTAAACCAAACGGTAAATATTTATACGTCTTAACGTGGGTGGATGGTTTTCTATCTAAATTTCATAAGTGATCATTTTAATACAATTGGAATGAAACATGTTTTCATGAAAATGTTATCCAAAACCTTCAGTGGAGTTTACCTTGCCAGGGAGATTTGGTGCACTTACATGTTAATCCTTTCTAGGACAAAAGCTTATCTGGCTGACTCTTCAGAATGGCTGGAGAAACTTACCGATGAGCAATTTTGGCTATCGTAGTTTCACTTTGTTTGTGACGTCTGCTGGCGGAACAGATGGTTTTGAGATACATGTTCATGAATGGTGTACGTTTTTAAACCGACTTAACAAAACTCTTCCATATTTTCATCTCTCAACAAACTAACCTGGCTCTGGCCTTACTGAAGGTTTCATTAATTAGTCTGGCATTTTTTCTGACTGTAGCTTTAAAACTGTAAGATAGTATTAAGCAGTTAACTGAATAGGGAGTAAGAGTAGAGCGGTTGCATGTTAATATTTGGATTGATGACTGCTTCCATTTGTGTAATACATAAGGAAAAAAACACATTTTCGTAGACTCTAAAAATTAACTTTATCCATTCAGAGATCATGTAGTGGAACAAGATGAGGAGTGATAACTCTTAAAATTACTTGACATGGAAAAAGCATTAATATTAAATATTTAAGGCAATAGTAATTAGAGGAGTTCTATTCTGCTGTTCATTTTGTTCGGGTTTAGGGATGAGAGCAGTTCAAAAGAACTGATTATAATGAGTCGTCACATCATTCCAAATGAGGGGAGGGGACTCGACTGATGTTTTCAATGTCAGAATGATATGTTACGATATAAGATGTAATCGAAAAATGTAGCTACGGGGAAACTCATGCATATCAATAGCCTCAGGCCCCATGAGATCGCCCATTGTATGAAATCATGATAGCGATTTTAAAATGGACATTTCTTCAACATTTTAGAAACGACATCTCCAAATTCTTTTATTCATTAAGCAATCATCAATCACCAGTTATTATTTTAATTAAATGAACTTCAAATAGTGAACATTTGCATTAGATGGCTCAAAGTTATAGAGTAAAACGAATGAGTCCATTTAAAAAATATGTAATCAGTTAAAAAGTAAATGATGTAAAATATTAGACAAAAACGCAAATACCTTCTAATGCAAAATAAGATATTTATGACGTCAAGGAGGTTTATCTCTACAAAGACAACAATATTTAATTCCGAGAATTTGTAATGGTTAAAATTAGTGAAAAAAATGCTTGGTCGCAGTGTGGCGGTGCAAACTTCAGTCAGATATTACTCGGAGGATGAGCACTCGGCTTCTATTCAGTCGACGACCACGTAGACTTTGCCTCAAACTTAATATGTCGGTGCTGAACGGACAGCTTAAGTAAACCGTTCATTTGCTGATCGTTTCATTTATCGGGGCTGTTCCATTTGAGCTACTTAGTTTATTTCCTCCCATTTGCAATTTAAATTATCCCCTTAATCTTCGAAAAGCTAATAAATGACAACAAAAATAGGAAAAAGCTAAGAGCGCGATATCAGACGATCTAGATACGAGTCCTCGTCAAGGTGAATGATCGGAAATTTCCCACCTATTGAGTGTTCCTATTATCTGTGATATCGCAAGACATCTGAAAAAGAAACCGCTCCTCACGTTGTTACATCCGTAGAGGCATGTTTCCTACTAAAACGTCAGGATTGTGTTTTCATTCCTTAGGTTCCTAGATCTAATACTTACACTATGACCCCAATTCGGGATATTGAAATATAGTCACCATGTAATGCTATGACAAATTAAACTTATTCTGTCAAAGAAATGGGGAAGGAAGAGAAGATAAATATTGAAGAAGGAGAATATTTTATGGAGAATTAGAGCCAGTTAGCATATTGCAGCAGTGAGAAATCCATTGTTAGACTCCAAATTGTTCGCTATATTTAGGTTTGAACATAATTTTTTGACCAAAAAAATAACTTCCTAAAGTAATATAGGCGCAAAGAAACATGTCGACAGAAATATATTGAATATGTGATGACAGATACGTAAAGAAATGGATAATGTACAAAACATGCGATGTTTACTCATCGCCAAGTGACATTTATAAAAAGAACTTCGCTAATGTTAACTTTTAGGTATTAAAAGCCTTTCATTGTACATTTATGGGTAACGGATAACCTGTTCAATACATTTTCTCGTCAGTGACTACGAACTTCAGCACTTCTAAAGTAATCCATAACAATCATTTGAGTGGGAGATTTCTTACCAATAGTTTTAGCGCAAAACACTTCCAATAAGAAACCGAGGCAGATATTAAAATTGCACACTGCGACAGAGAAAACCCTTTCTATTTACATTTGAAACGGAGTCTCGCAGTTATTAATCCATGCAATCCTTGTCAATCTTACGAATTGACCATTCTCGATGCTTCTGACATCACTGTTAAAATTCAAAGTTGCCCTTATGTTGCATATTGACCGACACCTAACAGCTCCGACAACGATAAGTGATTAAATACCGTTTCTTCTTCTTGCATTCCTCGTACACTCAAGTATTTCGGCACTCAAGGAACCACTTCAGCAACAAAATAGGAATACGTCCATACCACCAATTTCTCTCACATTCCAGTACTAATTTTTGGAATACCATGGATTCCTTGACATTTATTGAGTTACTTGCTTAGGAATTATATAGGTTTAGAACTATTTTATGTTGTCTCTTGCATTATTTTTGAAAACCAATGCGATATTTTAAGCCGTAGTTTGTGGCAACCGTAAGGTATTAAGAACTAAAAGTGTAGACGTAAAAATCCAAGTGTTATTCCCACTGCTAGCCGGCCTAGAGATTCGCCAATTGATATTTATCAAAATCTCATGCTATTCTGTAAAACTCATCATTTGCATGGGCTACGCTCATGGTTAGACTCAATACGAAGTAACGATGTCAGGTTGTGTATGCGAACTTAATGACTTATGCTCTTATTTTGGTCATCTGATAACGTTAAACAGAGCTTTAGGTTTAGCACCCCGTGGGTTGATTATAAAAGGTTGCAGAGGATCTAGTGTTACATTTAACAATTACTTTTATGGAATCTTATTCATCATAACCATAATTTTACTGTTTATAGTGAACGCCATATTCTTTCAATTTCAAATGTTATCATCTCTTAACGATTATATTGGTATAATGGGCGGAGAAATTGAAATTGTAGCCATTTCAATAGCCGGATACCAAGTTTCAAGGTCTTACGAAGGTCGTCAGTGTGTTTTCCAGGAATTAACCAAATGCATTTGCATTCTGAAAAGAGCTGGTTATAAACTCGAACGCTAAGGAATCAGATTCTTATCTAATATGCTAAAACTGATAATAATTCCCATAGCCATCAAGTGTTACCTCTTGGCATCGCCGAATGCGGACATTGTAATGTATGTATATCATTCCATGTATTCGGTCTGGCTAATTATATTTTCAGTCCTGTGGTTCATGATGTTAGCAATTGATTTAACGGCTTTTAATTTGTATCCACCATGGACGCATACATTAGAGACGTCAGTGAGTCGATCCATAATAGTCATCCTAGGGGACCTCATTTTCCCTCCTTGAAAGACCATCATATTCTTAAGGCATTAAAAATATGGACAGAAATACATATTTCAATATATCAAGTGTCAAGAAACGTTAATAGATCCTACGGCGTGGCAGTTGCAGGACTGGCAATATTAAAATCGTGAACCAGGTATATTTCTTGTATTTTACAATAGAGGGTGTGCTTTCTAGTTTTGGGTCTTGGTATTCTCCATAAGAGATCCGGACAGACGTTGTGTGGCCTTGCGGATATTTGGTGTTTTTAGTCATCAGTGCTGAAATTTGCAATAAATCCCATATCACGGTAAATATTGCTTTTCTGACTAAATTTTACTCCACTAGTGGAAATTACTTAAAATTAGAGGGCACTCGCATTCATGGAATCAGATATAGTCGATAATGATCCATACTTGGGCTTCGTTTGAATGTAGCTTCAGGACTTGGGATATTCATGAGGTTTGAGTAGGCAACAATGTAGAACTTGAGTAGCAACCTTCAGGTTTTTTTTGTAAAAGCCCAATGCGATTATTTGAGAATTATTTATATCCACAAATATAACCCTTGTGAGGATAACTGGAGTTCATACTGTTAAATCTAGACTAGTACTTCGATGTAAATTTAATGCATATTTTAAAACTATAAGGTCCTTTACATATTATTAAACGCAAAATACTATGGTCTATTAGAATGAGTGTACAATTAGGAAAATAGACTTCAGAATGAACTTTTGTCAAATACTCTATTTACATTCATTGAATTTTACAATTTACACTCATTTCCCGACTCGAAAACCATTTTTGAAAAAGGAAAAGTATTAGCTACACACAATGAGTGGTTTTTACTATATTACAACATTAACATTCAGTTAACAAAGTCGAAACATGTCCGTGAAATAATCTACATCTGAGTGCTACCTTGCGAGCCGCCGAAGGGGCATATGATGTGTGGACACGATCTGCGTAAAGATGTGAAGGATGTTTTCGCCTATCTTTTCCTGTATTCGAATTCTGTCTGACCCATTATTGGCGCATGGCTGTGATTCTTGACGCTTTCAGTTGTTTAAATAATTTACGCTTCGAATTCTTTCATGATCATTCACATCAATGATGTGAGCATATTGATCCAGAATTTCCTGACGAATGGACCGGAGATCTAAAATTTTTAAGAGAAACATCTGATTGAGGCATTGAAAACATAGATAGAATCACACATCTCAGTGTACAAAGTGTCAAAAATATTTAATTAAATAATGATAAGGCATTTCAGTCGCAGGGATGGCGAAATAAAATCTCGTGAAATAGGAATTTTTCCCGTACTTCAAAATAGAGGGAACGTTAACCAGTTAATGCCCTAGGAGTTCCACTGGGCAAGAGCTATAAGATATGCAATGGATCTCCGATGTTTTTTATACCTTTGGATATCATTGTCGGAGGTGTCCATAGAGATCATATTACATCAAATATGTTCCCTCTGATGAATAGAAATTATACATTTGTTACAAATAATTTAAACAAGTTATTCATTTGGATGAAGATGCAATCGCAACTCCCTGGCTCAAGCCTCGTCAACTGAAATATGTAGTCGTGGTTGTCGTAACAAAGATTTTATAGTATGCTTACTGTGATTTTAACGCTCTCCAGGGCAAAATTATGGAAAAATGCACATAATATCGAGCTAGACCTCATTTAAGATTTGCCACCTGTGCTTTGGATTTCAATGACGACGTCTTAAACAGAATGTAGCACGTTTTGAAACGACAATCGGTAATGTGTATCAATTTTACGAATAGAAATGTGAAGTCTCTTTAAATACACTTGATAGCTGAAGATTGATATAAGTGCCATTACTCATAATCCATGGCTTATATTGTTCTAGACCTTCGATTACATTCGTCTTATAAGGTACTATGTATTATACAAGGTCTTATAGGTAAGCAGATACTAATTTCCGCATTTACTCTCTGGTCACAATTTATCACATCCACAAGGTTGAGCGGACTAGAGCGCTGGTATCCGAGGTGGTTCTAAAAGTTGAAAGCCATTACATCAAAAGAAAGGTAAGTAAATGCAAATTAGAGCGAGTCTAATAGTTACAAAAACACGTAATGCACAACTATATAACCGAATCATTATGTATCATCTGATAGAGTCAGTGAAATATCTAGGCATTCATGGAACCATATTGAAGCAGTTTCATCATAAAGTATGTTAATTTTTTTACAGCTTCTTCTCTTCTCCGATCAGCTTCTTCACGCTAAAATTCGCTTCAAGGCATGCGGTTTGTTCCACCTGGACTATACACTTTTGAAATCGGTAAGAATTTTGCACTCAGTATTATTACTTTAACGCTAGCTCACTATATGCAGGAGTGCTGAAAATCATGTCACGTGATATCTCTGCTTAGATATACAGCCGAATGCATTTCATTAACGCTTCAGTGCTTTTCCTACCATCAGTCGCTGTGTCTTCATCTCAGTGGTTTTGAGAAGGCTCATAGCTTTAGTGATCTCTGCTCTCGTTTTGATTCCGTAAGTCAAGACGAGTCGGATAATTGCTCTGCATATCTGATATCGCATCCACAGAATGTTTTAATTACTTCAGAGAGTGTCTCTAAGGCACCCGAAGGCTAGTTACCTCTCTTGTTGTTTTCTCTCTGACTTCGTTACACAAATCTCCACGCCCAGTTAAATAAATTTCATTTCATGTTCTATTTTAATATTATCAATGACTTCTAAGTAGTACCCTGAGAGCCATCACGAGGGTGCATGGCAGGGGGTGAAGATCACCAAACATGCACCATTGCCGTGCAAGTGGGATATTTAAGGGAGAACTAATTTACATAATAAGGAAGGGATTATTGGCTGTTATTACATGCATCATGCACTACAGACTACTCTAACTATATTTCACCTACCTCTTCCTTTGCTACGCTGCCTATTGTTCTCACTTATGGTACGCGGGAAATATGACATTATAAATCTATCGGTACGACAACCTATCTCTCTAATCTTGTTAATCTGATAAAATCTAGCACAATACGCAGGGGTTCTTAATATATATCTAACGTCATCTATGAAAAAATCGCTTTCCAATTTACTTAAAAGGTTTAATTTAATTTTTAACCTACGTTCTGATAATAATTCCCATCCTAGTTCATCTATTAAATTTGTAACACTTATACAATTATCATAACGGCCCTTTTTACGAATCCTAATCTACGGTTTGCTACACTAGTAATTTCCCTGATATGTTTCCCCCATGACATGTCTTCAGTGATGGTGTCGCTTTGAAAGCTTTGAATTTTAACAGTGATGTCAGAAGCATCGAGTATGGTCAATTCGAAAGGTTGACAAGGATTGCATGGATTAATAACTGCGTGACTCCCTTTCAAATGTAAATAGAAAGGGTGTTCTCTGTCGCGGTGTGCAATTTTAATATCTGCCTCGGTTTCTTATTGGAAGTTTTTTGCGCTAAAACGTTTGGTAAGAAATCTTCCAATCAAATTATTGTTATGGATTACTTTAGAAGTATTTAACAAATTCTACGTTAGATATTTTCTTTTCTTTGATACAATAATTATTCCGTGGAAAGCAATTCTTTTTCCAAAAGTTCATTCTTTGCTCATTTCTTCAAATTTAATTCTATCTTGAGTACATCTAAAAGGTTGGCTTGATATTTTGAATCATTTAGCTTTACAATTGATATTACTATGTTATACATCATTCATGCTAGGTGAAAATTGTACGACACTCGTTAAATATCGTCCCGTTACTGCTAGTGTGATTGAAACGCGAGCGTAGCATACAATATTAACGAGTTATTCACTCAACCTCTATCCTAAACGGTTATAAATCTTTAGGGCCACTGAAGGAGTTTTCGTTTAGAATCTGTTTATGAAAATACAATTCCAGATTAAATTACTGCTGCGATTTGAGTTTTATTTACTTTTTTTCTGAAAATGGATTGCGAAAAATTATTAAGTTTTCAATCCAAAAGCAGTTTAAAAACATGTTCATTTCCGAAAAATAATCGCGTTAATAATGAAGTGTACGCTGTTCTCACGATATTTTTCGTAACGTTACATGAATTATTCTTAAGATTCTCATCGGATATTAACCGTGAACATTAATTTTTTTTAAGTTTCTCATCGGATACGGTAATGAATGCATAAGTGGAGAAACAGGATTTTCGTATTACTTTTTCGTAACTATGTCCAATTTTTTGTCCATAAGTTTAGGATCCATAAGTCTTTTGTTTTGTCCCATATTACGATATCAAATAACTGCTAAACTATTCCTGCTCTTTTTCAGATCAGGTGTTTAAAAATCGTTATTTAAATTTCACGATCTGTAGAGTCCACATAATCTTCCGCGTGAGTTTCACTCGCAGCCTTGGATAAAACAAGATAACGAGGCCAATCCATGTCCATCAAATACTTAACCTAAGGCCACAATTTGGTAACCTGCCTTAGTAAAACAAAGCAATTATTTATATGCAACTAATGGGTACGGAAATACAGGTCTCTGAGGATCAATTGCTACATTATTTTATTAGCTACATGGGAAATGTTTTTATCAGAATCATAATTTCAATTAAAGGAGCAGTCAGATTCTCAGACGTTGATAAAATTTCCTCTTGATACGGATCTTTGTATATCTCGAGGAGAGAGCTTGAAGAGTTAGCAACTTCTATAGCCGGATATGAATTGTATAGACCACACAAACACGTTCAACGCGTCTCACAAACACGTTCAATTAAGTTGAGTGTATCAACAACTTCAACACATCGGTGTTTAAGAAATCTTGTGAAAAATTGGATGGACTTGCATAAACACTAGAGAGATGGACAAGGTTAACAGTGCACAGAACCGTAGAGCGTCAGAGCGTAGGGACATTTGTCCACTCTTTTATCGTCTCATCCAATGAGTGGAGCTATCCGAATGGATAAATTTCCACCGCGCACCCACGAAGTCATAGAGACATGCAGAAAGGCTTATGCCAGTGTTGGCTTTCGAATTTGAGACCTAATGATGTAAAGTCACTTGATCAACTTTCACAACAGAATTAAGATATCTATATCGATTAACATGCTTCACGCGCACATATTGCGAAATATTGTAAACCCTATAAAGAGGTTGTCATTTGCACAAGCTAACTTGCTTGAGCCTCGCAAACGTCATTCAATATTATGTCACATTTCTCTTTCATTTTCCTCAACGCCAATTTTTCACTTTCAATTTTCAATCGTCCTCTGGTAGTTTCATGTTTTGCTCCAAAATGACTCAATGAATCCCACTCGCGTTTATTCATTTGCTTATTAATTATTAATAGTCGAAAAGCCAAAGGTTTCGACTGAATAAACTTATTTTAAAAGGCAGAATCTGGCTGTATGAAGGAGAAAATATGAACATATTTTGTAGATAAACTGGAAAAGGAAATCGCCTCTTCACCAGTTTTCATTTCCCTTGCAGTCCGAATGAAACTGGCGGGTTTTAGACTCCGAGAGACAATCAATTTATTGAATTGTTAAGTAAATGCGTATTGAGAGCCCTCTCGTAAATATACAGCCGATGTTTCCATTCTGCCATGAACAGGTTGATATATTCACAAAATTCATACGGGAAACTATAAGTTTCCATAACAACTGTCTAATTAATAAGTGAAAAGTTTACCTGAATAATCCAATCTCACACGTTGGTTAAAATAATTCATTGCGGACTAACATACCATTATACCGATTAAAAATGAAGACGTCATGGTATATATATGATTGCCACATATTTGGCTCTGGCCGAACCGTTAGATCTTCGATTTTTTTGATCTGGTTGTATGGACTAGCACCTCGTATGACAGGAAAAAAATCCCAAAACGCCGGTCGCCAGTCACTTTCAAAATACTTTCGTAACATTTTCTTCGGCTTCATCACGTTTGCTGAGGTCTTGTTAATAATACGAGATATTGAAATTTACTACTCATCTTCTCTAGGTTTTGCTTTGCTGGTTTTCGTTCGAGGAATAGTTAAGCTGATAATTACATTATCGGTGCACTACGCTTATAGATCACAAAGAAGACTGAAATATAGTTTCGAGAAAATATCACAATGCTCTGGTTTTCTGAAAAGGGCAGGCTATATAATCGATTACGGTGGAATAAGAACATCGTCCAATATTCACCTTCTACTCATTGCCAGCTTGATGATTGGAGGTCCTATTGGTTTGAAGAAAGAATACACGCAACTTGATAACAACCAAGTGACCATGATATTTGTCGCCCTGTTCATCGGCCTTTTCGTAATTTTTCTCTCCTTGTGGTGGCTCAGTTGTTCCGTCATTTTACTGACAGAAATCCTGCTGTCTATCCTGATGAAATACATTCGTGACGTATTTGTTAAATACCAGAACAAACCTTCAATTGTGTATTCAGTCGATATGGAAAAAGTTATTCATTTGGTGAGGCAATGGAGAGCTATCCAAATCAATCTATACAGGGTATCCCAGAGTATCAACAATATTTCCGGGATAATAGTGGTAACGCTTTGTATTACGACCTTTATGCTAGTAATTGCATTCCTATACTTCGCCATCGTCGACGCTTACATCACCAAGATGCCTATGGCAGACATCGATTTCACAGTGGTTGGAATAATTTGGTTTTACTGCTTCGTCATCCCTTTGATCTACATTTCAAGAGCCTGTGGAGGAGTACACCAAACGGTAAATATTTATACGTTTAAACAAGTGTGAATCTAGTTCTTCCCATTTTTTACAAGGGGTATTTGGATATTTCTATCATGTATTACGGATTCAATTGAATCTGATCCGAAACTTTCCGCGGCGTTCGTCTAGTCTCAAGTTCAGGTGGTTTTACATGTGTAGTTATCTTAGAGTCATTCGGCTATATTTGGGGGGGAGCGTTCAATGCAATAAAAAGGTGATTTGTGGCACTGGGCTGTTATGGTTTCACCTCAATGGTGGCCCTGGGTCCTTCTCGCTAGATGAGGCCGGGAATGGGTGGGTATTGGTCCAGTCCTGTCTCTGGTACCGGCATCGAGGTCCATTGCTGCTGACAGCTTCAGGGTCTTCCTTCGGTGACGGTCTATGAGAAGGTCTTTGCTCGACGCCGTAGCTGACCCGGGGTTCGCCCCCGTGGTACGGGTATTCTCCCGAATCTCCGGCGAAAGAGTGACGATGAAGGCCGCAAACACTTTTGTTCCGATGGCGTTAGAGCGGACGCGGACTTTAGATATCTCGCCCTCAAAGAGTCTGCTATTTCGGAAGGTCGCCGACTCACGGCATGACCCAAAGATACAGATATTCTCCCGGACTGCCGGTGAAATGGTGAATATGGAGGCCGCGAGCACAACTGTTACGTCGATGGGAAAGTGGGCGCTTGGAGAACTCGCCCCGCTAAGAGAAGGGTCACCCCCTCTTGACGGTGTGGTAGGAGGCCACCCTCGGGCAGGTCACCGGTCCAGGGCTCAACCCAAGAATATTTTCCGAACCGTAAGAATGGCGGCGGTAAAGGGCCACAAACCAGGCGTCGGATGTGATTGGCACTTGTATCTTCCCAACATCAGGACAAATATTTATCCAGCTGATTCAGCAAAATGGCTAGAGAAACTCAGATCTAGGAGAGTGAGGAGCAGGCGCTGATCAAGAAAGAGACGGTTAGTGGAAAGTCCTTCAGAGTGAGGAATGGAAGTGTAACGTATCTCCGCTATTATCGACCACTACTTGCAACCCTATATCCTCTCTTTTCCTTCTTACATCAAAGATCGTATTGTATCATTTTATTTAACACCTCCACTCTACCCCACTTCCTTTTGACCGTGACATCTTAATGACCACTCTAGATGTTACCTCTCTTCACACTTCCATTCCTCACTCTGAAGGACTATCCGCTATCCATCTCCTTCTTAATCAGCGCCCGGCTCCTGACTCTCCTAGCTCTGATTTTCTCCTTGATCTTTCGAATTTTATACTCACCAATAATGCCTTCTCATTTAACGACATATTTTCCATCCAAACTAAAGGCTGTGCCTTGGACATCCGTTTCAGTTCTTTCTACGCTAATCTCTTCATGGATGCCTTTGAGCAGTCTCTTCTTTCTTCTTTTTCCCTTAAATCTCTCTCTGGCTTCGCTACATTGACGATATTATCGTTCTGCGGCCACACGGCATTAATTCTCTCAAGTCTTTCATCTCCTTCCTCAACTACTCCTCCTCTGTCTCTATTACCCCTAATACTCGTATCTCTGCCTCACATCACCTTTCTGGATGTCGATATCTCCCTATGCAATTTTAAATTCAACACCACAGTCCATCTAAAGGCCACCAACAAGTAGCAATATCTCCATTTCAACAGCTGCCATCCCTCCCATACAAAATTATCCCTCTCATACTCTCTTCCTATCCGTGGCCATCGTATATGTTACAACCGCAACTCCCTTGACCTTTTTCCCTCAATTCTCTACCAATACCTCCTCCATGGAGGCTATCCTGAGTCCTTTCTTCAGAAAAATAATCCTACTACAACCCTCTTCTTCCAAACTGCTCTCTCATAATAAATTCGCTCGTGACTATATCTCCCTGGAGTTCACTCCATCCGACGAATTATTATAAACCTCCACCCTATCCTCTCTCTCCCCCTATCCTTTCCAACAACCTTACCACTTTATAATTTCCCCCCGCTGTCTCTCTCTCACCATCAGACGCTCTCTAAACTCTCCGCCCTCTTTCAAATCACCAAAAATATTTCTAAATCCATCTTTACCACCACTAAATCCCCTCTGACACGAGCAATCGCCCGCGATGCAAAACTTATGGCATGCCTTACCCAGCCTCTGCCTGACAAATTCCCTGCTTTTCCTCTTCCGTCCGTACCATCACCTTACTGCATCTCTCATAATGTTGTTGATATTTTCCTCTTCCAATTATGCTCTAGTTTCTACATCGATTTCACTACTACTCCTTTAAATATCCGTATGAATGGCCACCTCTCCAGCTGCAACGATCCACACTCCCTCTCCGATTCCCTCCCAGTTGCCACCAAAATGTCTTCCCACAACTCTACTTTAAACAATACTTTTAAGGTCGGTTTTCCCGCCTTCCTTCCCCCTTCCTCCTCTCCCCTCCGACATAAAAATATTGAGTCCTCATGCATTTAATTTTTCAATCTTTCTCTCCCCCAGGACTCATAAAATCTCACTAACCTCCTCTATCATTTCCAACCAGACTAACCTCTTCCTTTTAAATTTTATTTTCTTTCCGCTTTCCTGCCCACACCCCTACCTTCCTCTCTTCCCCTCTTCTCCTTTCCCCTTCCCCTCTGTCTCTCCCCTCCTTTCCTTTTGTCTGCCTCTCTCCTCCCTTCCCTCCGCCCTCTATTTCCTTGTGAAAAAGACGCACGCCACGTCGAAATATTAAGGAGCTTTCCCCTTGTTCACAAGGAAATAGAGGAATTTGATCTCTCTTTATTACTCGTTTCTCGTAAACAAACCTCTAAACCGGTGTAAAATTGTACTCCGTAATTTAAAGCATCCACAAGGTATTATGCAGTCCGAACGTTAAAGTATACTGAAACAAAGAGTTTATTTATTTTCACTCATAGCCTGCCTATAGATTCACCAATCAACAAAGTCAATATTCCGCTTAACTTTCTCCTTGTTAGGGTTACATCCAACACCTCCGTAAACGATAAATGAATAGAATTGTTTTTTCTTCTTGAACTTCGGTATTTTACTCATGACCTTCGGTATTTCATCACTCAAGGAAGTATTTCAGCTATAAAATAGGACGATGTCTCTACCAACAATTTACTTCACAATCCTGGATTACATTTGGGGACACTGAGGATTCCTGGGCATATATCGAGTTGCTTGGCGGGGATATATATAGGATTAGAACTATTCAGGTTGTCTCTGGCATTAATTTCTAAAACCGATGCGATATTTTATCCCGTAATTTATGGCAACTGCAAGGCATTAAGGAAATGGAGCGTAATAGTATGTGCAAATACAACAGTTTGTTACTCCCATTCATAGTCGATCGATTGATTCGCCAATCAATCATGGTCAATATTCTGCGCCTTTCCGTTAGGCTTATCATTCGCTTGGGTTACGCGTAGGGTTATACAAGAAATGAAGTAACGATGTTAGGTCGTGCATGCGAACTTAATGACATATATCCATATTTTGGTTCCCTGCTACCGTTAAACAGAGCTTTAGGTTTAGCACCCCGTGGATTGAGTATAAAAGGTCGCAGAGGATCAAGTGTTACATTTCATAATTACTTTTATGGAATACTATTCACTATAACCATAATTTTGTTATTTTTTATAATTGCCAGATCCTTATAATTACAATGGTCATCCTTACTTAATGATTCTTTGTTTGTATTAAGCGGAGAGATTGAAGTTATAGCCACTTCAATGGGCATATTCCAAGTTTCAAGATCACATGAGGCTCTTCATAGTGCTTTCCGGGAATTAGCTAAGTGTATTTGCATTCTGAAAAGAGTTGGGTATGAAATTGAACGCTACAGAATTAGATTCTCATCTAATATGCTAACGCTGATAATTATTCCCATAGCCATCAAGTGTTACTTAATGACGGCGCCGGGGATGGATATTTTTACGTATGTTTTTCTGTCCTTACATTCGGCCTGGGTGATTGCATTTGCAGGCCTGTTATTCATGATGTTAATAATTGTCTTAATGGCTTACGCGTTGATATCCACCATGGACCTTTACATTCGAGACGTCAGTGAGTCGATCCAGAATATTTCTCCTAAGGGACAGCAGATTCCCTCTTCGGAAGACCATCATCTGCTTAAGACATTGAAATTATGGAGAGAAATACATATTTCTCTGTATCAAGTGGCAAGAAATGTGAACAGAGTGTACGGCGTGGCAGTGGTTGGGCTGGCGATGTTAACTCTCATGAACCAGATATTTTTCCTGTATTTTACAATGGACGGCATGCTTTCTGGTTCAGGGTCTTGGTATTCCCAGATCCGGGAAGATGCCGTTTGGCCATGCGGATATTTGGTGTTTTTAATCATCAGTGCTGGAGTCAGCAATAAATATCATATCACGGTAAATATTGATTTTATGATAATTTTTACTCCACCTTTGGCAAGTCAATAGGTATATTTGATTATCATTCATAATTAGCCTTCGTTCAAATGTAGCTTCAGAACATGGGATATTCATGAGGTAAGCGTAAATATTAACGTAGACCTAAGCAGCGACATTCAGGATTTTTTGTAAAAGACCAATACTATATTTTGACAATTGTTTATAATGACAAATATAACTGCTCTGGGGATAAACCCTATTAAATGCAGACAAGATCTTTGACGTAAATTTAAGGTATATTTTAAAACTTCACGGCCACTGTTCATATATAAATGATTTATAACCGTTTTAATATATCTTAGGTGCTAGGAGGCCGGCCTAAAATGTGAGGGCGGGCGTCTTTCCTTCAAGTCCGGTACTCTTCCAAGGCCCCCGCTCCCGGGGGCGAGGAGCTACGAACGAGAAGGGTGTTTATAGCTAGACATTGTGGAGGTTATTATCCCTCGGCTGGACAAACCGCCAGGCCCACCTTATGTAAAGCCCTGTGGTGATGAGAGTTGGCAACATGGCAAGCAGAATTAGGAAGTTCACACTACAGAGGTCGAGAGCAACAGAATTTTCGAGGTCCTACGTCTACTATAAACGGATTGGCTCTGAAAATGTCACAAGACGAGAATCTCTTTGCTCACCCCCTAAAATTTTAGTCGAGCATCCCAGCCTCCAAGACATTTGAAAAAAAAACGATAGGACAAACTACATGTCTCGGCCTCTTCCCCTACGAATATCATCTCAGTTCACGTTTGTCCTTAGGCGGAAAATTCGCACTCATTACTTGACTCGAAAATCATTAGCGAAATTTGCGAAAAGTATTAGCTACACCTAGTAAGTTTTTTACTTACTACCAACATTAAAAAAAGCACAACAAAGTTGAAACACATCCTCCTGTAGCGGCCAGACTAGAGAAAATATGTCGGTTTTGAGAGACGTAGTATGTCTTAAATTGAGGCTTTTGGAAATCAGCGTCAGTGAAATGGAGCAGCCGTTCACAATACCCTAGCAGGTTAGAGATTTCTGTGGTCTCCATTATAGACGTAGGTGAGTTGTTCCAGATATTTCTGCCAAATGGACAGAGAATCTCTACTTTAATAGAGAAATAGCTACTTGAGACATAGAAAACATGAAGATATTACACAGTTCAGTGTATCAAGTGACAAGAAATGTTAAAGATACAAACAGCGTTGCAGTGGCAGCGATGGCAAAATTAAATCTCGTGAACCAGCATTTTTTCCAGTATTTCAAAAGAAAATAAATGTCAACCAGTTCAGATCCTTCCACTAGAGTCATGATAAAATGAGTTCCGCAAGGCACATGTTGGAAAATATGGTTTGGACTCTAGGTTGTTTTGTTCTTCTGGTCATCATTGCCGGTGGTTGCCATAGAGCACGTATTACGGTAAATATCTTTCTTCTGATGAATGGAAATTCTCCGTCTGTTGCAAATTATTTTAATAAATTGCACATTAGGACAAATATACTATCACAACTCCCCAGCATTAGCCTCGTCAACCCAAATATATGTTATTGGTTTTCATAGCCAAGATTTAATACTATTTGTTGCAGAATTATATCGCTATCCAGGATATAATAAGCAAAACGTGTCCATGATATCAAGCCAGACCTCATTTAAGGTGAAATACGATTGCGGCGAAAACGACTTTACTTCCAGTAGATTGGAGAATTCTCTTAATGAAAAATAAATTTCACATTTTAATTAAATTAACTGCTAGTTATGTTTCCCAGAGCGTACATTTTGAAATTTTAAAAATTAAGACCTCAAAATTGTCAAATTTGGCTTCATTTTTTGCTATTTACAAAAAATTGTTTCTGACAGACGTAAACAATATATTCAATATTAAAGAAAAATTAATAATATGGAAATACGTTGATTACTAAATAATTTATTAGGAAAGTTAGAACCAGCTGAAAACGCGCCGGTCAAGAGCGGCTCTAGCGACGAAATGGCAAGCAGGTGAAGGCGCTCACGGAGATTCGAGGGGAGGTAATGAGTTGCCACTGGAGGGGAATGAGGGGAAGGCCCCGAGGGGAGGGGAAGGGTACGAAGTTGGAGGGACTCGGTAGGATTGAGCTAGAGCGGTGTGCAAGAAAGGTTTTACGCTGTGGAGGAGGAACTGAAGACTCGGCATCATCCGGTGTTTGACGGCACCACCTTTGACTCGGCTTCTGCTAGCATCCCTACTTTCCTGTTTTGAGTTCGCATCCTTTAGACTTTCTCTCGCGGACTGATAGACAATTGACTTCGCAGCCTCTCTCTGAAGGTCTTACAAACAGGAGTACTACCTCATCCTAGACACGACCACCTTATCAGCTCCACCGAGGAACAACAACCCGGCCATACGGCATAATCTTCGGACGCCCTGGCTGACGGTTTCTCTTATCTAAGCCATACCTACGTGCTTTGACATTGCATTGCTGAGCTAGGTCATTGCCATGTAGATATGCACTACCTTGCGGACTTTCTATCAGTTTTGCATTGGCGAGTCCTACGTGCAAAGTCGGAAAATCAGTCATTTTAATTGCTAAAAAATTACTATTTCTATAGGTTACTGGATGTTCTTCCTTGATGTTAGCGCTAACTTTAATGTATGTTGACACAGTTCCATAATGTTAGATAATTCAATAAAAATTGACTTGCATGATTTGTTCTGCTAGCTCTGTAGGAGATAGAGACTCGAGCGTGATGAAAAACGTACAGGAAATAGTGTCGTATGGTAGCTTCGTTAAAAAAAATGAATACGCAAATAATGCAGTGAAGCGCTTCACCAAGGCATTGATCAGGATTGCGGAGGCGAGGCCCATTGTCAAAATAATTCTTACAAACGTAAAAATGATAACATTTAAAAAGCAGCTCGCGGCGCTATTACGTATAATTGTACAGAAGGGAATACCGTTGAGTGCCTGGTCGAGGCTTTAAAAAAATGGTCCCAAGCACATATTTGGATGTCACGCGTCTTGCCGAGACTACTTCTGTCAAGCTGTCGATCGGAAGGAATAGATGCCGAGGAAGATATAGTATACCTCGAAAAAATTGATGTGGCTATTCAGCCACTTATCCAAAATTCTGGGCAGTTGACTTCTCACGACACCAGTAACAGTGCAGAAGAAATTATGTCTTAGGCCAAATTTTGCTTTTGGCCAAATTTTCGGGCAGAAAACGAGTGAATAGGGGCAAAAGAGGATCAAATCAACAAAGGACTTAAGACTGGTCTTGATTTCCAACTGGCACATGTGTGTAGATATTCAACTTGGGAAACGCTCATAGGCAGAAGTCCCCACAAGCCTGTCGAATTCACTTTTCACAAGACTGAAACGTACAAATGCAGTTAAGTAGTTGCTCGCTAAACAAGACATTAAACAACAAAACGAGAAGACAAAAACAAGTGATGGGGCTGGTTACGGTGTAATGTACCACAAATTATACATGGATGGCGAAGAATATGATAAAGGAGTAGAAGAATTCATGGAAAAATTAAAAGTGACTACAGCTTCTAGAGATCAACTGGAGAGGGACACTACGGGCTAATGTGAGAAGGAAAGGTGGTTGGGGGAACGAATTAATCGAATGACTTTATCCAACTTAGGAATAATCTGCAAAAGGCGGAGACGGCTTCTGCACGACCGCACCTTCAGAATGAAGCAATACAATGCGGGCAGCTTCACGAAAACAAAGCGATAAGGCAGTGCGAGGAAATCTCCGGACGTAAGGTAACTCCTTCAGGGCTGTTCATTGACCTTAAGCAACGTTTCTTTGCCGCTTCTTCGGATGGTATCACTGATGATGGGAGCATTATTGAGGTAAAATGACCTAATTCTGTAGAACAGTTGACGTTGGAAAAAGCAGCGAAAAAAATTTAGTACACTTGTTTTGACGAAAGTCTGCATTTTAAAACAAACCTCAATTATTACTACCAAATTGATGGCCAGCTACATGTAACCGGCGCCCCATTCTGCGACTTTGTGGTACGGACTAAGAATGATTGCAGAATTAACAGGATTTTAGGGGATGGAGACTTTTGGACAAAAAAAATGGTGCATAAGTTAAGTGTTTTTATTAAGAAATTCTCCTGCCGGAAATAATAGATCCTAGATAAAGTAGATCAAAGGATTTACGTGAGCCGGAGTTTCCTTCAATATAATGCATTTTTGTCCGTTTTTGTATGCAAAGAAAGCTACGGAAAAGAAACCTACTTTCAGCTATATAAATTGTTAGTCAATCAGTATAATTGGTCAATTTAATCAGCAGTTACTAAGATTGATTCCTAAGACAAGTTTGCTGCAGCACCCCACACCCCACAATTAACATGTCCGCCTTCTGCCTTCTTCTGAAAGAATATATCATCTGCCTAATAATTTCTCTGATGTATTCCATTACTTCCCGACTTCCTCCTTCCTTTCCACTGTGCGGCCATTTCTATTTTGAATAGATATTTGCGCCCTAGTTTGAGCTGAATAACATTGCCTTTTCGGATACGAACAGTTTTTATTAACCGTGATATGCGCACCTGGTAGCTGTTTGTGCAACACTGAGTTCAGTTCATTATATCTACGCCGGTTATGTGCTTACTATAATACATGATCATTTAAGGCTTTTTCTTTCATTAACTTTTGCAGAAATATTCGAGTTAATTTAGATTATAAATAAGAGTGCTGATAGAATAGTTTCCATTCCACGGGTTGAAGATGATGCACATCGGAACTTATCGGCAAACTTCAGCGCTGATGTATGGAGTAATGTGTACCCACTGACAAATTGTTGGATAGCCTTTCGATACAATTGTGATATGGAAAAAGCCACGGCCAAGTTTCGTGATCGAATTCATTCAATATATCCACGTTTTTAAAAGTGCATGCTATTTACCCCTGAGAAATTTAAAATGTCCATCACAGTTTGGCGCCTTAACAGAATATCAACACAAAAACAACAATCGCCGGTGCCACTGACGAAGTTCTTTTGCCGGGAAGTCATCCCAAGTAATGCTGTTAAATTTGGATTAAAGGCCATTAACAATGCATCTGAGCCGTATTAAGCTTAATCTTAAATATTCATTACATTCCATGTGATTTGAAGAATGCGCATAATATTCCCGTCCTCAAGGGTGGGAATAAATCACTTGTTGGGAACTAGCGATCTATCAGCAAACATCTGTAACCTGTAAATTTATGGAAAAAATATTGCTAATTATTTGCGTGGGACGATAATAATTGGCTGTTTAAAACCCAACATGCCTTACTCAAGGGGTAATCCTACGAAACTCGGCAATTTGGGATCTGTCAGTAAATATACAATTGGTTAGATAGGGTTCAAGAAGTAGATGCGGTTATGCTAGCCCAAGACCTTCAGCAACGTGCCTTACGATAAACTAAAAGAAAAGACTGGGAAACTAAAAAAGGATGATATTAATAATAATAATAAACTCGTTTACTGTTCTAGGAGTGAACTTCTTTGTAACATAGAAATGAAATACAGTGGTGTGCAAGACAATTAATATGTGAATAAGCCAATCAGGAAACAAAAAAGGGAAGTTATCATATAAATTGCTAACAATAGACATATACAACATTATCATTTAGCAATGTAGAAAAAGAAATGAATTTCTTCTTCTAACAAAAAAACGAACATTAAACATATCAATAAACAAATAACACAACTTTTAAAAAGAAAATTTAGCTTAACAAATGAAAAGAAAAAAAAGGAACTGAATTGCTTCTTCTTACGCAACAATGGACATTAATCACATCAATGAACTGATAAATGAGTTACATGGTCAGCATTCATGGTCAGCATTCCGGAAAGTAAGTGTGTGATAATCTTTCTCTTAAATATTACCAGTGATGCACTGTCTTTTACCAGTTTAGGCAAGTCATTCCACAGCTTTGAGGCAACAACTGTAAACGATTTCTGGACTGTAGCTGTCCGGAACTGGGGGGTATAAAAAAAACAGGGGTCTTGTCTAGTAACAACATTAGTGTATTTACTACTTGGGAGAAAAAGATCCATTATGTACTGAGGGCTCCCATACTTGAGGAGGTTGAAGATGAAGCAGGCCATGTTATATTTTCTTCTTGATTTAAGATCAAGCCAGGAGAGCCTTTTAAAATAAGGGGTAATGTGTTCATCTCTCCGTAGATTAAAGATGAATATCACACAGGAGTTCAACAAACGCTGTAGCTTAATATTAAACTCCTCAGTTAAGTCATTGTACACGAGACTACAGTAGTCTAGGTGAGGAAGAATGAGTGAGGTAACAAGTTTATTTTTTAACTGAAGTGGCAGTAGATTTCTATGGATTTTAAATTGATGTAAAACTGCATTTATTTTGTTGGATACCCTCATCGTGTGTTCTTTCCAGGAAAGATTCATGGTTAATGTCAGCCCCAAATTTTTCACACTGTTACTGAACGATATGTTCACTTCCTCGACCATTATCATTGGCAGTTCTGTGAAATTTATATTCGATACTATCTTGCTGTTACCAATGATAATGGATTTAGTTTTTATGGAGTTTAACGCGAGGAAATTTAGCTTAGCCCAAGATGTGATAGCGGATACGTCCTCATTTACCTTATTGATAGTATTACCGAGTTTATTTGGAAGACAATGGCAATAGATCTGCAAATCATCTGCGTAGATCATGTATTTGCAGTGAGCAATACAATTTGGAAGGTCTCTGCTATACAACGAGAACAAAAGTGGCCCTAGAACGGAACCTTGTGGTACACCACTAGATGTTACCCAGTTCGATATGTCTCCTTTAGAATCTTTGACAGATTGACGACGTCCATTTAGGTAGGAAAAGAACCAGTTAAGGGATGAACTTGAAAATTTGAGATTTCTCATTTTTTGTAGGAGAAGGGCATGGTTTACACTATCGAAAGCTTTACTAAAGTCAAACAGGACCAATATTGTCACCATCTTTTTATCAATGGCTTACCTAATATCTTCAGTGACTTTAATTAAGGCTGTCTGTGTCGAGTAGTTCTTACGAAAATCCGACTGAAATGGGTCTAATAACTGATGAGCGGTTAGATAATCTACTACCTGTGTATAAACTACCTTTTCTAGACATTTTGAGGCGGCGCAGAGGATGGATATAGGTCGATAATCTCCTGGAGAAGTAGGAGTTTTAACTTTACTGATCGTTCGAATCAAAGATGATTTCCAAACTGCTGGAAATGTGCTAAATATGAGGGACGAGTTGAACATATCAAGTAGAGCTGGAATCACAGATGCGGATGAGGCTTTGTGTGTAGTGTGAATCTCCCTCGCAAGATGGGACGACGGTCGTAGGCCGTGAGCGCGAACTCCTAAGCATGTATCGGGAACTACGTCGGAGCGTGGAACTTGAGAGTCCGTTTCCTTCCTAGTCTTCCTCTCTCCTACAGCGGAACCTGACACCGCCGCAGCTGCGAGCTTCGGTCATGGAGCTGGCTCATTTTTCTTCGAGAGCAGAGTGGATAATTTTCGCTACATGAGGATATAACCAAAATGACTTTCCAAGCAACCAAGTATTCTAAGGAAAATATTCCATTGGAAGCGACTGAAAGGTGAGGTGTGT
Source organism: Ceriagrion tenellum (assembly GCA_963169105.1). Lineage (NCBI taxonomy): Eukaryota > Metazoa > Arthropoda > Insecta > Odonata > Coenagrionidae > Ceriagrion > Ceriagrion tenellum. The sequence continues at coordinate 83,758,331 of OY720634.1, read as the reverse complement.
AAGATAGCACTTAAATTGCAACTTGATACTCTGCTCTCGAAGAAAAATGAGCCAGCTCCATGACCGAAGCTCGCAGCTGCGGCGGTGTCAGGTTCCGCTGTAGGAGAGAGGAGGAGAGTGAGGTTTGTACTACCTGGGGCATATGTTTTTATAATGTTCACTGAAGTATGTCTAATTTCCAGACTGCTTTGAGTATCCTATCACTAATATATTCGAAGTTGTCGAAGAGATGCTCATATATTTCGTTAATTAATTAGCCGAATGAACCCGGGTGAGATCTCGTTTGTCTCTTCTTTACACAATATGTTAAGAAGTAATTTGATACTTTTCAATTTCTTGGCTTTTCTTCTTTGCTTCGGATACTCTGCATATATTGCTGAGTACTTTTCCGCGCTTTGATTATTCTCTACAGAGGTCCGTCCGGGTTCCGAGGCTTGTATTTATGTGTTACGAGCCATTTTTCTACGTCGGGCAGGCTGCTAACCTAACGGAACAATCATCTTCCTTTGTTTAGGGTTTGGAACCAGCAGTGGTACAATGAGCTACTGAGTCCACTTATCAGGGCCACAGGCGTAGTTTTCATTGAAAGTCCCTTTATGAAAAATCCAATTTCAGATAAAAAGCTATTGCTGCGGTTTGAGTTTTATTTGTTTTTTTTTTTCTGGAAAATAATGGTGAAATATTATGTGTTTAAAAAAAATAATGAAAACTTTTTCAATTCAAAAGAAAGTGCTCGGAGATAATGAAAAGTTTGAAAATCTTAAGTTATTTTTTATTATGTTACGATAACATTTTTTAAGATTCTCATTGGATTTTAACCAGGTACATTAAAATTTACTACGTCACTCACTGGAAATTGGAGTAAGTGATATTTAGAGAAACAGGATTTTCGTTTCATTTTTTCATAACGATGTCAAATTTCTTGTCCATAATTTGAAGACCCTTAGGTCTTTTGAGTTGAAATAAATTATGAAATCAAAAGCAGCTGATTAACTTTTCCTAATCGGTTTTAGGCCTGATGTTTTTAAAGAGTCAATTATATTTCACGTTCTATTAGTTATTTTGTGATAGAAGGTGGATATGATATAATTCTAATTCTAATTTTTTACGTTCATATCCAAATAATATTCCACTTGGGTCAAACAACCTTAGATGAACTGGAATAACGAAGCCAAGCCGTGAAATAAATAACCAAAGACCGCATTTTGGTAACCTGCCTTTGTTAAACAAAGGTTTTTGGTACGCACCCGGTGGGTCCGATTTTATAGGCCGCCGAGGATAAATTGCTACATAATGCAATTTATTACATTCAATGTGTTTTTACAAGAATCATAATATTAATTAAAGTAACAGTCAAATTCTCAGACTTTGACAATATTTCCTCCTGATGAGGATCTTGGAACTTGAAGAGTTAGCAACTTCAATAGCCGAATATGGAGTGCTTAGGTCTCACAAACACGTTCAACGTGTCTGCCACAATTTCGTTGATTGCATCAGCATCTTTAACCCGCCGGTGTTTAAGAAGACCAACTTGAGAACACTTGGATGGACGCTAAAGAGTAGGAAGACGAACATAGTAAACAGTGCGCAGAACCGTAGAGCGTCAGAGCGTAGGGACATTAGTCCACTCTTTTATCGTCTCATCCAACGGGTGGAGCGATCCGAATGGATGAATTTCCACCGCGCATTCATGAAATAACAGAGACATGCCAGTTTGAATTATGCCAGTGTTGGCTTTCAAATTCGATACCTAATGATGTAAAGTCACCTGTTTAGCTAGCTCAACAGGAAGGATGTATCGATATTATTTTCGACACGGCTGACGTGCTCATTGTGTGAAATATCGTAAAATGTAAATCGATGGAAGAGGTAGTAATTCGTACAAGCTAACTTGTTCAAGCCTCGCAAATGTAATTTGATGATGTATACAATTTTTCTTTCATTTTTCTCAACACTGTCTCTCAACAATTCTCAATTTTCCTCATTCAATTTTAATCGTCCTTTGGTAGTTTCATGTTATCCCAAAATAACTCTCGCAATCCTACTGGCTTTTATTCAGTCATGCATAATTGATTTATAGTTGAAAAGCCAAGGGTTTGACAGAAGAAGAGGGGCGACTACCACCCCACAGGAGACCCAGCAGGCCGGTTCCTTATCAATTTAACTCGGTTATCCTGCAGGGGGGAATGAAAAAGGTTAGGAGAGGATCCGCCGGCACGTGACTGCAAATTACAGCAGCTGAGCACGTTTTTGAAACCTGGTATTTAATCACTCAAGAGACGATCAGCCAAACCTACAAAGTGAGTGACTCTATACGCCTCTTAGAGCTGGAAGCCAGGGCCCCTTTTGTCACCGGAACAGCGGTACCTTGTTCCAGGCACGACCCCGTTCGGGAACGCGACAAAGTACCGAAGACCCCCTCCGGAATGAAGCATCTGCACCTCGACAAGGCGGGGATGGCGGATGGTACATGCTTATCTCATCGGGCTCCAACCGTGCAAACAGCAGCAATCTTTCCCGAAAAGGCAGTGGACGTACCTTCACAAATGAAGGGTTTGGACAGAATAAACTTACCTAAACAGGCAGCATTTGACTGTATGAGGGAGGAAAAAGTTAATACTTTTGGGATAAACTAAAAAAAAGCAGTCGCCTCTTCAACAGTTTCCATTACTTTGCACTCCGTGTAAACTGGCGGATATTCCACTCAGGGAGACAATCGATTTTCTGAATAGTGAAGTAATTGCGTACTGAGAACCCACTCGTAGTAATATATACCAGATGTCCTCACTCTGCCCTCATCTTAGTGTATCTGTATTTAGGGTTTTTAAAAGTCATCCTGATCAATTCTGATAGAAATAATTTGTTTAAATGTGTATTTTGCATAGATGTCCATTCAAATGCCATGCAATAGGATGTATTGCACGAGGAGGTTGATATTTTAACAAAAATATTGCAGAAAAATATAAAATTACCTGTTTCTACACAGTTAAGGAATTCTTCACATTTTTCATGCACTGAACAATCCAACCCCACACAATAGTTAGAGTGATTCCAGTAAGGTCATACACAGTTTTCTGAAACTTTTTATAGTACGTTTTATACCAATTAAAGATGAAGAAGTCACGGTATATATATGATTGTCACATATTCGGCTCTGGCCGAACCGTTACAGCTTCGTTTTTTTTGATCTGCTTGTATGGACTGGCACCTCGTATGACAGGAAAAATATCCCAAAACGCCGGTCGCTATTCACTTTCAAAATACTTACGTAACTTGTTCTTCAGCTTCATTACCTTAGCTAATATATGGTTGATTGGAAGAGATATTGAAATTTACCACGCATCTTCTCTAGCTTTTGCATTTCTCGTTTTCGTTCGCGGAGTAGATAAGATGATAATAACATTTTCGGTGTACCACGTTTATAGATCACAAATCAGACTAAGACATTGCTTTGAGGCATTATCACGGTGCTCTGGTTTTCTGAAAAGGGCAGGCTATAAAATCGATTACAGCGGAATAAGAACCACCTCCAACATTCACCTTCTACTCGTTACCAGCTTGATGATTGGGAGTCCTATCGGTTTGAAGAAAGAATTCACGCAACTTGGTAACAACGAAGTAACAATGATATTTGTCGCCTTGAATGTCGGCTTTAACATAATGTGTCTCTCCTTGTGGTGGCTCATGAGTTCAGTAATTTTACTGTCAGAAGTCTTGCTGTCTATCCTGATGGAATACATTCGCGAAGTTAGTGTTAAACACCAGGAAAAATCTTCAACTTTTAATTCCGTCGAAATGGAAAAAGTTCTTAAATTGGTGAGGAAATGGAAATCTATCCAAATAAAACTATACAGGGTATCCAAGAGCGTCAACAATATTTTCGGGATAATGGTGGCAGTGCTTTGTATTTCAAGCTTTTTGCAAATAATCACATTCCTATACTTCGTCATCGTCGATGCTTACATCACCACGGTGCCCTTCGCAGACATCGATTTCACAGTGATTGGTATTATTTGGACTTACTGTTTCTTCATCCCTTTGGTCTACATTTCAAGAGGCTGTGGAGGAGTACACCAAACGGTAAATAATTATACGTTAAATCAAGTGTGAATCTAGTTCTTCGAAATTTATATAAGTTGTATTTGGATGTTTCTAGCATGTAGTAAGAGTTCATGTAAATCTGATCCGAATCTTTCCGAGGCGTTAATTTATCCGTAATTCTGCCGGTATTCTTTCACATGGATTCTTTTTAGGGTAACAATTTCTTCAGCCATTCTGCTGAGTCAGTAACACGTGAAAAAATATGCAAAATCAGCGTCTTGCCATAAAAATGCGTTGTATGTGTATCATTTAGCCACAAAGTAGGAAATACATGAAAATTTGACATAGGAGGTAATAATTCATATCTCATAAATAATTTATATACAACAGGAATCAGAAAATTGGGAATGAGAATGAAAAGAAGGACAAAACTTTATACATTAAGCGAAAGTTTTGCGGAAGTAAATCAATAAAATATCCAGGAAACGATGGATGACTTTAGTGAATTCTGCCAACATCATAGTAAGGAGGTAGCATTCAAGCGCGTTTTTTGCTACCTGGTTGCCAGGTCAGAATGATGAGCAATTTTGGCTCGACTTGTTTCATGTTATTTTAACGTCTGGTGGCGGTAATCGAGGATTCTAAGCCAAATGTTCTTGAATTTTGAACAGTTTATACCTATTGAGCAAAATCCTTTCATTTTATTCATCCGTCTGAAATAAAAAAATATGGCTTTAACCTAGCTCATGTATCCGTATATAACTTAACGTATCGAGACCAGACGAGGATTCATAACTCTGAAAACTACTACACTTGGAATAAAACATTAGGATAAAAAATATATTTGAGGTCATAGCGATTAGATAATTACCATTCTGCTCCTTTTTCCAGATAAGTGCTTAAGGATCAGTCTCACGAATTAGAGCACTTTGAAGGAAAAGATCCAAATGAACAGTCGTTGCATTCCTAATTGAGGGGGATTAGGTGACGTTTTAATTGTCATTATAAGACATAAAGATAAAAGATACACGCGAAAAATGTAGCTACGGGGAGGCTCATGGATACCAGTAGCCACAGGCCTCATTAGATCACCCATAGTAGGTAAGTTGTAGTAAAGATTATTAAATCAACATTTTTACAACAGTTTATGAGCAAAATCTCCAATTTTTGAAATTAAAAATGCATTCTTTATCCATCAGCAATTTTTTCTAAATAATTGAAAATAAAAATATAAAGTATTTGGAATTTATCATTCTATAATAGATAATCGTTGAAATTAATGAATATATGATAAATAAAAATAATCATTCAAAAGGTAAATGGCGTAAAAAGTTAAAAGAAAGAAATCAAATCTACCTTCTCTCACTAGATAACATATGTATAATGACATGGAAGTTAATTTCGACAGAAACGTCAGTCAGTGAATCAAAAAGCCAAGTGAAGCAAAAAATCAGTGAATTTGTAAGTTATAATAACCGAGAAAAATTTTCTGGTCTTTAGTTCGCAGTGTAAACTTCAGTCAGATATTATTCCGAGTATGTATACTTCGCCTCTCGGTCTCGAGCGTTATTATCTCCGCCATTCACTAAACGCTTGTATAAAAATTGCGCAAGAATTTGTTTTGATTGATTCGTGGGGCTAAGCATAGGATAATAAATAGCTCATTCCATTTATTGTCCACGTTGATTAACACTCTCATTGAATGGAATAAAAATAAGAATACTTACACTACCTGGACAGCGAAATTATTTAGTTTCCGTCGTATTCATCAACTCGACTTTTAACTCAAGAATTCATTTCCCATCTCAAACTAAAAATTCAACTTGATCGAAGGTTTCACGACCTCAGAAATTCATGTAAATAAAACAGCGCAGAATCTCTATTTTCCCTTAAATTTTGATCTATCCTAAGAATAAGCGGAGAAGACATTGAAGTTTCCGATCTGAATAGCACCGAGATAACGTACTAGCTTATGTTTTATCGAACGCTACCATAGCCGTGCGCTTTTCAGCCCACTGTACCTCAAATCTTTACGAGAAGTTCTCCAGCTGAACTTTTTTGACCATTCTGTTCCACTACTCTTTCTGAACTGCACCGTAACTGAGCTCTTCGGGTGTTATTTTAAAGACTCCTTCATAGCAGCTCCGTAGCATTCTCCTGTCGGATCAGTCAGTTCTTTTTTGATTCTCAAAGACAAGAGTATGCCCCGTCCGTCACAGGGGCGTTATTAGCAGAATCAAATGGATGAGTGGGTGGCGGGTCCAACCTCCTTCCCCTTCCCTTAATGGTGCGCATCTGTTCACACCATATGTTTGCAATCGATGTAACTAAGTGAAGACAATTTGCGGCCAGCCACTGCTTCGTTTATTCGACAACGTAGGGCTTGGCACAAACTGAAAATTACGGAGCAGAAAAGACAGCTTAAGTGATCCATTCATTTGCTGATCAGTTCATTCACCCCAACTGTTCCATTTGAGCTACTTAGTTAATTAAGTCCCATCTCTAGTAATTATTACACGCTGAACCTTTGGAACGCTAATAAATGGTATTAGAAAAAGAAAAAGCTATCATCATGGAGCTAGATGATCCAGATCCGTGTCCTTGTCAAGGCTGATCATTTATTATAGCTGAAATTACCGAACTTTAGTAATACTGAGTGTTTTTTCGGTAATCAAAATATTCAAGTAATGGTCCACTAATATTTTTATTATTTACGACCCGGGTTTCGTCACGTAATGACATCTTCAGACTGAAGGACCTGAAGATGTCATTACGTGACGAAACCCGGGTCGTAAATAATAAAAATATTAGTGGACCATTTCTTGAATGTTTTGATTTCCGATATGGAGAGGTTCCACAAAGTGAAGCCTGAATTATTAGTTATACTGAGTGTTGTTGTCATGTGTGATATCGCCAAGTATCTGAAAAATACATTTTTCCACATACTGTTGCATCTGCAGGTACATGTTTTCAACTATAACGTCAGGATTGTATTTTCATTCCACTTCACTACTGACACTATGATAACTCCAATTCGGGATATTGGAAAAAGTTACCATGAAATGTTAATAGAAATTTCACTTATGAAGAGTGGGGGGATAGAATTTTTGATGAAATAAAGCTAGTTAGCACATTGTGCAGATGTGTAATCCATTTTTAGACTCAAAATTACCGCAATAATTTGAATTGAACATATTTTGCCTAACGAAAAAAATCCTTAAGTATTGTTGAGTTATAGCATATTAGATGCATAGAAACATATCGTCAGAAGAAATATTATTGAATACGTGAAGATAGATATTTAAAGAAATGGATTATGTACAAAACTTGTTATCTTTTCACGTCACCAAGCAGACCTTGAAGGAAATATACGTCAATGCTCACTTTAAGGCATTGAAAGTCTTTCATTGCGCTTTCATGGCTATCGAATTATCTGTCCATCAAATATTTCGCGTCGGTGATTCTAAACGTCAGCACACCAGAAGTAATCCTTAGCAATCATATTATTGGGAGTTTCTCGCTGAACATTCCGATACAATACTTCTCCAATTCAGAAACCGAGGTAGATATTAAAATGGCATATTGCCACAGAGAAAACCTTTTTCTATTTATCTTTGAAAGGGAGTCACTCAGTTATTTATCCATGTTCTCAACCTTTCCATTTGATTATCCTCAGAGCTCCTGAAAACACTGTTAAAAATCATTCTTGCATTTAATTTGCAAATTGAATGACACCTAACAGCTCCGTTAACGATAAGTGAATAGAATAACGCTTTCTATTCTTGCAATCCTTGTACACTCCAGTATTTCATCACTCTAGGAACTTTTTCAGCAAGACGTCTTTACCTCCAATATCCTTCACATTGCAGGATTAATTTAGGGAGCAGAATAAATTCCTTGACATTTATCCATCTTTAGTCTGGGAATTATACAGGCTTAGAACTATTTGAGGCTGTTTCTCTAGATAATAATTAAAATCGATGCAAAATTTGAACCCGTTATTTTTGGCACACGCATGGTATTATGAAGCTCAAACGTCAATGTACAAATGCAACTGTATTCTTATTCCCACTCAGAGCCAGTCCATTGACTCGCCAGTCAATCATTGTTAATATCCGACGCCTTTCCGAAAAGCTTATCATTCACTTGGGTTGCGTTTATGGTTATTGACGGAACGAAGCAATAATGTCAGGTCTCGTTCATAAAACCAATGACTTATACTCATATTTCGGTCCTCTGCTTACGTTAAACAGAGCTTTAGGTTTAGCACCCGTTGGATTAAGTAATAATTGTCGCGGAGGATCGATTGTTTCATTTCATAATTATATTTATGGAATATTATTCATTATAACCATAATTTTGTTATTAATTGTATTAATCGGATCCTTACAATTCCGTTTATTATCATCTCTAAACATTTATTTGTATATATTTTGGGGGGAGATTGAAGTTATAGTCACTTCACTGGCCGGATACAAAGTTTCGATGTCACACGAAGCTCTTCAGTGTGTTTTCCAGGAATTAGCTAAGTGCATTTGCATTCTGAAAAGAGCTGGCTATGGAATCGAACGCTACAGAATCAGATTATCATCTGATATGTTAACGCTGCTAATGATTCCCGTTGCCATCAAGTGCTATTTCATGACGATGACAGGGATGAATATTTTATCGAGTGTTTTTCTGTCCGTGTATGCATTCTGGGTATTTGCATTAGCAGGCATGTTGTTCATGATGTTATCTATTGTTTTAATGACTTGCGTTTTGATATGCGCCACGGACTTATATATAAGAGACGTAAGTGAGTCGTTCGAGAATTTCCTGCCGAAAGGACGACCGATCCCATATTTAAAAAAAAACCATTTACTTATTGCATTGAAAACATGGACAGACATCCATCTTTCACTGTATCGAGTGTCAAGACAAGTGAATAAGGCTTACGGCGTTGCAGTGGTAGGGCTGGCTATATTAAACCTCGTGATCCAGACATTCTTCCTTTATTTCAAAGTAGTAGGAGTGCTTTCTGGTCCTGGCTCTTGGTATTCCGAAAACAAAATCTGGGAAGACCCTGTTTGGCCTTGCGGATATTTGCTGTCTTTAGTCATCATCGCTGGAGTTTGCAATAGATCCCATAAAATGGTAAATATGACCTTTCTGTTTTATTGTTCCTTCATTTGTGGGAACTTTTAAATGTTATATGTTTGACGGCTACCATATAATGAGAGGAAAACATTGAGATAAAAAGAGTGAGGACAGATGGTTATAAGTGAAGAATCCAGAGTCAGCTAAAAATTGCGTTCACAGATAATATAATTTGAGAAAAAAGTAATTGCTTGTGATTTGATTTAGCATATTTTTCTGCTTTATTTAGGTAAGTGAGCCATAGATTTAAGTATTTTTCTATCTATAAGTCAATTTTATTAATATTTTGCTGTCATCGAACCAAATTGTCATTATAAAATCATTAAAATATTAGAGAGAGTTTTGAAAAATGGATTTTGAGTGTATCTTACAGCATTGTCCATTAGTCTTATAATTCATAAATATATAAGCGGGCATTATTATGGAAAAGATGAAATCCTTTCTCTTGGCTCATCAATTTTTAATGTAGATCCTGCTCATCTTCTTGTTTTCTTCGGCTATTAAGTTCGGTATATAGCATTTTTCGCCAGTTCTTAGCATTGAGGTGATTGACACGTAAAAAGATCATAAATCATTTACGTAATAAGATGATTGCATTTTTCACGCTTTGCTTTACGATGAGAGTATACAAGAAGATACAATGGCGATGTTTGAAATATAAATGAGATATTCCCACAGAGGAAATCACTTTCCAATTATCCGAAACAGGTATATATTCAGTGACTATACCAAGCATATTCCCTATAACTTTCAACTCGATCAATCACAAGTATTTCCAAACGCTGTTAAAATTCATCAATGTCTCATTGTTGCATAATTAATGCCTGCAAAAATTTTTCGCTTCAACTACAATAAAGTAAAATAACATATACTCTCATTTCACTTTCTTGAAATCTTCAGTATTTCGTCAAGATAGCAACTATCAAAGTAAAAATAGGAGCACCATACGTTCTTCCAATGTCCCTCCCTTACCTAGATGTTTTTGAGCATATCAAGTGTATTTTAACAAGCATCACGTTGGTTAATCAATAGTTTTTTCGGTATAGCAATATGTAATTAGATTTTTCGTACTGATCATAACCAGTAGTGAAAAATTCTAGATCGCATTAAACTGTATGCGCTGTTTCTTGCTCAGAACAAATATAAGAAAATCAGAATTGCCCTTTGGCTACACTCAACAATAATCGAACTCCAGACTTAATATAGTAATCATTCTTTCACGTACAGCAAATTACTTTAATAAATATTACGCTCGCATCCACTATAAAGCGAAAAAGATGTCAGGTCGTTTCAATGAAATAAATGACCTATACCCATATTTTGGTCCTCTGCTAACGTTTAACAGAGCTTTAGGATTGGCACCTGGTGGGTTCGGTATTTTAGGTCGCAGAGGATGTAGTGTTTCATTTCGAGATTACTTTTATGGAATCATTTTTATTATGACAATTATCTTTTTATCACTAGCAGCTGCGGGTTTTTTAAACATTCCAATCTCATCCTCTCTAAACACTTCTTTGTATTTAATATGGGGAGAGACTGAAGTAATACTAACTTCAATATCCGGATACAAAGTTTCAAGATCACACGAAGCTCTTCAGCGTATTTATCAAGATTTATTTAAGTGCATCGGCATTCTAAAAAGAGCTGGCTATGGAATCGAAGGGTACAGAATCAGATTATCGTCTAATATTCTAACGCTTGCGATGATTCCTGTTGTCATGAACTGCTTCGCCGTGGCAATGAAGGACATGAATATATTCGCCTATCTTTTCATGTGGACGTATTCATTCTGGTCCATTGTGTGCGCAGGGCTATGGTTCATGATGTTCACAATAGTTTCAATGACTTACGCTTTGATATCCATCATGAACGTACACATTAAAGACTTTGGTGAGCTGTTCCTGAACTCCCTGCCAAATGGACAGGCGATCTCTTCTTTAAAAGAGAAACATCTGCTTGAGGCATTGAAAACATGGAGAGAATTACACATGTTAGTGTATCAAGTGTCAAGAAATGTCAATAAAGCTTACGGCGTTGCAGTGGTAGGGATGGCGACATTAAATCTCGTGAATCAGACATTTTTCCTGTACTTCAAAATAGAGGGAGTGTTCACCAGTTCAGGCCCTTGGAGTTCCACTAGGGACATGTTAGGAGATATGCTTTGGATCTTCGGTTGTTTTGTACCTTTGATCATCATTTCCGGAGGTTGCCATAGAACTCGTGTTATGGTAAATGTTTCCTCCGATGAGTTGGAATTTTCTGTTTGTTGCAAATTTTTAAACAAGTTGCACATTTGGGCAAAGAAGCATTTGTGACTCCCCAGCTATATGTTTGAGTTGACCTTGTCAACTCAAATATGTAGTCTCAGTTTTCGTAACTAGGATTTTTATGGTATTGTTTGTGGTGATTATATCGCTGGCCAGAATAAAGTTAGGGAAATTTGCCCATTCTATCGAGCTAGACCTCATTTAAGATTTTCCACCTGTATAATGGATTGAAATGCCAAAGTTTTAGACAGAAAGTAACGCAAGTTGCTCCAAAATAGGCAACTTGTATAAATTTTTATGAACAGAAATATAAACAGTTGATTTGAATACAGGAGAAAGTTGAAGACGGATACAAATATTTTTACGATTTGTGTCGTGTATTTCTTCCTGTCTTGCTTTAAGTTCTTTCAGTGCCATTACCCTTTCGCCATGGCTTAATTATGTGCTAGAACCTTCGATTACATTCGTGGTGTAAGACATTACGCTTTGCTGATACTAATTTCCACATTTCCTTTCTGGTCACGATTGACCTGAACCACAAGGCTGAGAGGACTGATGCACTGGTGTCCGAAGCGATTCTAATGGTTGAAAGCAATTACATCCAAAGAGAGGTAAGCATGCACGAATTAAAACTTATCTAATAGTTATTACAGCAAACAATGCTTGCCTATTCAACTGATTCATTAAGCATCATCGGCAATAGTTAGTGAAACATCTAGCCATTCATAGAAACACATCTAAGCAGTTATGTTTTATACTCATAATATGTTCATTTTTCATGCAGCTGCTGCTTTTGTCCAACCAACTTCTCCACGCTAAAATTCGCTTTAAGGCATATGGTTTTTTCAAGCTGGACTATCGACTTCTGACATCGGTAAGTCTTAAACGCTCAATAGCCTTTCTGTAACGCTAGTTCACTAGATGCATGTGTGCTGCAATCATATCGTATGACAATCTTACTGCCTTAGCGTAGAGCCTAATCCATTTCATTAACGCTAACATATTTCCTTTGGGACTTATTTGTTGGCTGTCATCATCCCATGGTTACTAGGTATAAAATGGAATTAATCTTACACGGGTAAGACATTTGGGGGTAGAAATGAGATAAATGATGAAAAGTTTAGTGAAAATAGCTGGCTTTCTTCTCAGAGACAGCGGTTTGTACCTAGGAGCGCAAGGTTTATGACCAATTTAAGGAACGATTGTTCTTTAATATTTGTAAAACATTTATTTAATAAGTACAAACCTTTAAATATAATTTGCCCTAGAGAGATGACAAAGTTGCAGTTAAACTTTACTATAAGTTCATTAATCATCACATTCTTACTCTAAGACACTCCTTGGGAAATTTACAAAAAGGAGACGCGAAGTCATACTGACACGCTGTTTCGAGAGAATTTTAAGATTTTCATACTAAGAAAGGGTTCATTTTTTTTACAGATCTTCTCCACTGTTGTCGCAAACTTGGTCATCTTAATACAGTTCAACGTCACTGCACGTGTAAGCAAAACATGTTCATGCAGTGCCTTACTTCAAGACGATAACAGATTTGTCTCCCAAGGAATAAATAGTACGAAGTTTTTAAAATAAAACAATTGTTTGTGGCACGAATTTGCTAATTAATACTTAGTTGCTTATTTTATATAATCTACACGAATGGAATACATTGTATTAGTGCATCAAGGTAAAAGAACGAAAGCACAAGGTTTTTGTCCACCATAGTATTTATCTGTGAATCAATTTTCCCAGTCTATTCAGCTTCCAAAATACTACAAACATATAGCGGAATATGGCTGGTTCTCCGCAGAAGAAGAGAAACGAAGATGACTCCTAATATCAGTTTTATCGTCAGCCTTATTTGATTTTCTGAAGACATGGCTGAAAACTATTATCATTTGCGCAATTAGGGTTGGTGTTTAGGATGATGGTAAGGATTTGGGGAGACAGTGGAGAGATACTCAGCGTTGGGTATAACCTCTCAACAGAAAACAACTGAAGTCAACAATTTTAGGCCACGCAACACATCCCCTCGACCGGTCGAATTTGTTATGATTTTCAACCCTAATTAATTTAATAAAGACTTTAGTAATTAAATTGAAATATTCAGGATATAAATAACTGATCTTTGTCAAGGGATACTTGTATCTAAAATATTACCCATATTTATCGGGACATAAATAAACCACCGGCAAATCGGCAAGGTATAGAGTATATTTTTACAAAAACTGATATCTGTATTGAAAAATCGTACAAAAAAAACAGAGGGAAATATATTAATCCTCCCTCTATCGGAATGCTACGCTATTGCCGTCGTGGTAGTAACATAAAGTCAGTAGTTCATTTCGAAAAGCTACCCGAGTGATTTTCGGCCATGATATGCTCGGATGGTGAGGCAAACAGTTCATCTTTTCCATGAAGACCTTTGGCCATCGCTGTCTGTACCTACGCGCCTGTGACTACGCAACAACTTGCAGGTGACTACTGCCTTGATCTAGAATTACGCTGGAGTGAGAGGCTCCTGACGTCAAAACGCCTCGATTGTGTGCAAGTGTCGCCATCTGAAGGATTTTCAACACAACTATTCCTTTCCGAAGGGTAAGGTGCGACCTCTTAACAACCCACCTGAGAGATGCTCATCTTTTCTTAAGGATGTCTTCTTATGGCATTAAAAAAAGGAACGTAGTACTGCCGAAAAATTCTTGCCAATACCAGACTTTGAACCCCGTGCCCTCAGGACTAGAAGCCGGTTCCCCAGCGACCGACACCAATCTGGACTGTGATTATGAACTTTATGGTGGTTGGAGAGCGAATTGTGAGTCATTGAGTGTACCTTTGAATGACTTTTCAGGGGAGCAAAAAATAAATTATTGGACCACATTTCACTTTAATACATCTACCTTCTCGTTGGAAATATCCATGCATATTGTAATGTAAATGATTTAAGATTATGCATTAAAATTTTTCTCTCAATCAGAACTGTCTTATGACTTAAGTATTTACGACGCGGAATTTGAAAATTAAGCGAAAATAGAGAGCAAATACGTGCTTTTTATTCGACATGATACCTTTTAATTTATTGTGAACGATGGTTGTAAAATAATAATAATAGGATAAGTGTTAAAAAGGCATTAAATTGACAAGAAACAAAATCAATGGCATGATTTTTTTATTTATCCATTAATGTTACTTCTAAGATAGTGTGAAAAGTTCCACGTTATTCCCTACATAAACGAAAATCGCTCCTTACACCTTAATAGGGAGTGATTACGCATTGAATAAAAGATAATGTGATGTACGGTCTTCATATTGATGAACACGCGCCCGTTCTTTGAAATAACTATCCTCGCCTATGCATAGAACTGTCACCCAGCACTTCGTGACTTGGATATCAAGCGTGACAACGCGCAGGAAAAGTAAACGGTTACACCTATTGTCAGCCATGTAATCTCAATACAATTTTCCTGCGGCCCTAAAACCTTACCTATACATTTTTAACGGATTAGATGCGAAATTACGCAGAGAAAAGATCATTCAACTTGACCGGGACTCAATGGATACTAATAGAAACAAAATACGAAAAACTCCGTCCCATCATATTTTATTTCTTCTAGCGCACCCTCTTGATTGGCCCCAAGTTTTAGCCCCATTTGATTTTCCAAACGGAATTTTGCTAGCTATTTTCTCCTTGAATATGCTTTCAGTGAATTCACTTACTTATAAAGTACCAGGGCAACTGAATTTGTGTCAATGTTGCTGCTTAGAGTCCGTTATTTTTTTGGCCCTTTCATAAGTCTCCTCGTCTCTCAATTAGTTCGTCCACTTAAATTTTGGCACTTTCCTCAAACACCTGACTCGAAAACTTCCGGAAAAAGGTCCTTTTTTATAGTGGCTAAAGCTGTTGATGGGTGCCCCATTCCACATAGATGCTTTCATATAATGGAATCTAACAAATATAGTATAAATTTGTTCTGCACTAGTTTCTAGAGGTTTCCTCTAGAGGTAGCCTAGAGGTTTTGATGAGTCAGTCAGTCACTTTTGCAGCTTTATATATATAAATAAATAATCTAAATAAGTAATAAATTAATAATCAGAAAATATAAGTGCAATAATTATTGCTCTTATATTTTCTGATTGTTGAGTGACTGATTTTTTCATGCAGCTAAGGCGATCCGTAATATTTCCAAAACTCAAGACAAATCAATTCATATAATGACTCTTCATTTCACAGCTAAAACAAATCCGTGTTCTTTCGAACGCATTAAAAAAACTTTCATATTTTTTGTCTCGGATTCCAGTTTTTTGATTGCTCAAGTTTGAACTAATATTTTCCTAAAACTACCCATTGTCGAGCTATCGTGCGAGATATAATTTGCTTCTATCAGTGAAATCAGATGCTATCGATGTTTTGTGTAGGTCATAATGGTTAGCTTCTACTTGCTCTTTGAAAACAAAAATTGAAATGCAAGAAAAAACTATTTTACTTTTATTCACTGCTCAAGCTCATATTGAGCAGTTCAGCTGCAATAAACTACGCAGCTGGTGGTCAAGTATTATTTCTAGGGTTCGCAAACTTCAGATATATTGCTGTTGCCAACGTTCGCCCTTCGGTTAGTAGCTTTTTCACATGGAGATCAGGCCTAAAATATTTATCTGAGAAAATTTCTAAGCACGACTAATTTTTTTTTTAAATTTCCAGTTCAGGCCGGTCACAAATACACAGCATTGGGTTCCGCCGGGCATGATCTTGGAAATATTATTTCAAGAGGCTTCACACTAAATAGACCAAGAAATAGGCCAAATTATACAAATCAAAACTATTTCACATTTTTGAGAACTTTAAAATACAACTGTTCAGGATGAAGTTTCACCAAACCCTTACAGAAGGATCAAAGTAAAGAGAACCTAGGTACACTGAAAATTATCGTCGGCGAGGATATAAACTCGTTCAACACGTATTAACGTTGTTGTTATTCGTAACAAGTTCATTTGATGCTTGTGGATTTTATTTCCGAGCTTAAACACACTATAATATGAACGAGTATCCCGTGGAGCGATCTTTTGGGGCTCTTCTATCACTAAACAGATTCATTGGATTGGCACCTCAAAACCCAGGCAATAGCGACCGACGGGAGAGGAACTACATCTTTCCTCAAATTGTTCATCGTTACCTTCTGTGCGCCACCTTTATCATTGAAATCACTTTAGCTATCATCCATCACGAAGAATTTAAGGGGTTTACGTTAAGCGATATTTTTCAATTTGTTTGGAGGGAGTTAGTCATTTTCAAACTCTCTTTTTCCGGTTACTACGCGTCAAGATCAGGCCGAACACTTGAATGCGTTTTCAAGGACTTGAACAAAAGCCATGATGCACTGAAAATGGCTGGATTTGAAAGCAATCTTCGAAAAGTAAGGATCTGGGCAAACTTTCAACTTTTGTTAATTATTTTCGTCTCAATCCAGGGCCCAGCGAGTATAATCATGGGAATTCAAAGGGATGACATGGATTTAATCCAGTTTACTTTTTTAGTGTCGACATCCCTCTGGGGAACAATTAATATATGCGCGTGGTGTCTAATGTGTACAATAGTTTTCTTGTTGAGCATCTCACTTTCCACTTTGAGTGAAAACATTCGCGGCATTACAGGTTCATTTGAAAACCAACTCTTCAACCTCCTGTTTATCTCCACTCAACCCGAGTTGAAATTAACTGTGAAAAATGGAGAGATGTCTACAAAATTATATACCACGTGTCAAGGAACGTAAATAGCGTTTACGGGATCACAGTGATGGTACTTGTTACACTAAATTTAGTTTCTGTGACTTTCGTTCTCTATTTCCGCTTTACTCACCCTAACGTTTCAAAGGAGCTCGTCCCGAACGATCCAGGCCTAGTGATCGCCTTTCTTTGTGCGTTTGGAATAATAACGACTTTGATCCTCATCGTTGGAGGTTGCAATGGAGCTCATATGATGGTAACTATTATATATTAATACGAAACTTTTTTCTCAGCGCAATATTTATGTAATTATTCAGAACCATTGATGTTTTGCATTACTTCCTGGAGGAGAGTGTGCAAACAGCCTCAATAACACGCCATTTCAGTATCTATCTGGTTGATTTGTAGATATAATTCTGGTAAGCAATAATGAAAGTGAAATGAGTGAATGAGTCCAGATACATATCACTATGCACGCATGAAAATGAAAGCCTTGGCCTAAAAAAATGCTGCACGAAGAGTTGTCGTTGAAAAATTAGGCAAAGTAAAGAAATGTTTATTGTTCTTGAACATTCGTCGTCCACTAAGAACATACAAAAATTCAACATAGTGATGGAGCTCATGCATTGCATATTTAATTATTTTGATAAAGTGGGAACAAATAAATAAGATAAGCAATAAATTACCACTCAATAATTCATGGGGTGAATATTTCTAATTGTGCCTTTTCTAGGCCATAAAGGTGGTGAAAAATTTTTTTTCTTAAAAATACAAAGAGAGGTGGAATTTGTTGTCCTTAGGAATACCGTTCCATGATCATGCCCCAGCAACACGAAAAGATCTTTGGTAAGTGGTCTTTTTATGATGAGGGGTGATTTAACAGTCCGGAGCCATTCTGGTTGTTACATTTGACATCTTCTTCCTGACGGGAAAAATTGCAACAAATACCCAGGTTGTTCATGTCTGAAATAGCAAAGCAAAAGTAGGAGAATAATTAAGTAGGGGAGAGTAGGGAAAAGCGGAATGGTTAAGCTTTACTTCATGATCAGTGACAGTATGCATGTTCTGAACAAGAAATTTTAGTTGTATCTGTTACTTAAGTTTGTTATCTACCATAATGGAATTTTTGAAAGTGGCTAATGCATAAAATTGTTCGCTATAACGTTTTTTTTTCAATGGCTGCTTTCTTTTCTCCCATGCGGGGGCAAAGTGAAATTGTTTAAGAGGCGAAATGGAATAGTATTTTAAGGAAAGTGATATACGTGCTAATATTGCTGTTTTCAGGCATTCTCGTCGCGTGTTTAGTTTTTCTGACTACAGTTTCTCACCTCTTCCTGGGGGCGTCTTCAGGTCCGTTGGACATTTTGTAATTATTGTTATTATTTATTTCCCGTTGTTATGTATTTCGTTGCTAGTTCAGTTGACCATTATGTTCATCTGCTGGACATAGATTTAAAATGTGTCTCCATGGGCCGCTCCTCGCTGTGGTCCGACCACTCTCTCCCAGGTTGAGGCAAGTGGGTATCCATCCTCCCGATTGAAATTTGATGGATATTCAACCAGTTATACTGCTTCTCTGATCAGCCTGGGAAAATAACGATTTTCCCTTGAGAGTACTCTCACTTGGTCAAAGGCAATACGGTTTCATTTGTGAAATAAATAGACCACATTTTTTTCCAAACATTTATTTTCCAGAGAACATTTAAAAGAAAATGACAGGACCAATGCTATTTAAATTCAGTGATAATATGTTATATAAAAAACTAATACAGTCTTTCTTTAAAAAAGTTCATTCATCCTTCTTGTTTACAAAGCAATTAAATGACCACAGTTGTGCTAACTGGGCAACTTAGCCAAAACTGTAAAATCAAAATGTAGTTTGCATCCCTGAACATAATTTGCTACATACAAATAGCCTCAATAACACGCCATTTCAGTATCTATCTGGTATATTGATATTTGTTTTTCTAATTCATAAATATGTTGCAAGATAAAATTATTTTTACGTCATAATAACTATCATAGACCTAATTTCATTTATTTTCCATATTTCTTTTACTGTATATTATAATTTGGCAAAAATTGAGCTAAGATCTAAAGAGAAATATTGCAATAAATACGTACCTTCTTGATAAATCCTCTACACAATCCAAAATAGACTTTAGCTGCCAACCAGGTTGTTGCATGTCTTTCATTATTCTTTTTTTTTGACTAGTTTGAAAATTACTAGCATATGGCAGTAGTGCTAGAAAATATTTAAGAGTATTTCACTTTGCCCCACATTCCCCTACATCGGAGCCACTAGATATATTATTTGCGGAGATAGAATGAGTATTGTTCGCCGCAACATGTGGGTTCGATTCATAAAGATCAAAATTGAAGCAACTTTTCAAATTCCACAAAATCTTTCAATAAATCAGAAAAACCGGGCGAATTTCCACAGAGAAAAAAATCATCCGCCTTGACTGGGATTCGAACCCGGATCCCTTGATTTCCGGCCGAGTGCTTTTTTTTGTTCCAATGATTTTATTTTGTAACAATATCATATTAGCCAGTTTGTTATCCTTACTGCTTTTGGCCTGCGCCTAGTGACCGGGGGAATGAATTCTTCCTTACCTTATCCTACCTAGGCGTCCTATTCCCCTGTAGATTTTTGTTGTGACCTTTACGGGACTAGATGCTCTCTACTGCCGGACATACAATGCAACAATCAGTCGCTACCGAGCGCTTAGCGCCACTGCCCACGAGGAAAGATCGAACTTTGAACACAGAGAGGCGTTCACTCTTATTTGACAAAGAGTAGCATCGGTTGCTCGACGTCTTTTTTGATTTGGTAGTGGACTAGTAATCGAAATGAGAACTTGTGCAGCATATTTGCAGATTTATTTGGGTGTGTTATGGCAGTTATTTCTCAAATTGCACTCATTTATGGCGGACACGTGGTGGAAATGGTTGTGAAGACCTATATTGAAGGAAGAATGCATTCCCCCGGTCACTAGGCGCAGGCCAAAAGCAGTAAGGATAACAATGCGCAGTCACACCAGATACTATGAAAGAGCTACGTTGATTGACATAATACCATGGAGTACACTGGCTAAGATACAACTACTGGTTAGTATTATTGATGCGATTGATAAATAATCCCACCAGGTCATCATACAAAAGCGGAATCATGCTGGAAATTTTACACAGGTTGGGTAGTTCACATTTAAGGGTAGATATTTAGTACAAGTACAAAATATACCCTACCTAGTGAGGGCCACAGTTCTATAGAACTGATCCATCGCAAAATTTATGGTCCTTATTTTACGTGGAAGGAATGGCAATAAATCTATCGGTTTAGCAGTCTATTTCTTTTATCTTATGCCTGCAATCGTTTGAAACATAAGTCTATACATCAGACTGTGCATTAAAATGTATGGTATTAACTTGTCTTTATTAGTAGATTCCATCTTGCGGTTCCGCTTCGTACATAAACGTTTAAGTAACAACAGTTTCTCCCTCGTTAAAATAGGTATCTTCAGGTCGAACCTCGACTTTAAGATACCAACTGTAAGCCATTGCTCTAGATTTCTCGATGTACAAATTTTCGATACCGGTTTGTGTAGATATCGGTGTCCACACGCAAAGTATAAAATTTCACCATTTATCTTTCCCTAGCTGGGACAACGTCATTTCACTGTTGATTTTCCTCGAGCTCGAGCTCGTATTCTCATTTTTTTCATTCACATTAGCGATAAGTTGTCGACCATTATTATTATTTTGTTTACTTCCTCTTTGTAGTATCCCTTCGATCAGTAGTCCTTATCGCGAAACAAACAACATTAGTCAATATTGACTAGAACGGGAGTGACGAATTTATTTTCTTTCCAATTTTTTCCATCGATCATCGTTCCCAGGTATTTTACCATATTAAAGCCCGGGTCATCTTTTGCAAATAGGGCACATCGTTGAAATGGTGTCAAAAGGTCAGAGGAAAATCGTTAAACCAATGACGTGTGAAGTGCTCGTTGCCCTGTCCCGAAGAAACAAACACTACCCGACCTAAGAGCGTGTGAATTGAGCGGCATTAACCAGCCAACTCGTTAGCGGAATATTTTCAGCACCCATATTTACAAATAGCCGTGTAAGCCACCTCTATGGTGTGTCTGGTACGTGATAATTCCATATCTAGGATATACCACTCGTATATATAAAAGTGTATCAGGCTCAACTTTGTGGAAGCGATATATATCCATTTCAAAATGAAAAACAATTGTAACTTTCAACACAGAATTTTTAATCTTTGCCGACCATGGTTTCAGCACCTAGTGCCATTATCAAGGTCACTTGATTGCAGGCATAAGATAAGCCTTGATAATGGCACTAGGTGCTGAAACCATGGTCGGCAAAGATTAAAAATTCTGTGTGGAAAGTTACAATTGTTTTATATTTTGAAATGGATACACCACTCGTCCCAATTTAAAGCCCAGACGCTCCTCCGGCCACTTAGGCGCGGACCAAAAAGGGAAGTATGCATACCCAAACCAAAGACTAGGGGAGTGGAGCGCTGGCACACAAGCAAACACGTATAGAACATACAACTAATGATTAGTGGTACTGGTATTACTAATTAAAGAATACTACGGGATACTAATTTACTCAGAAAGCAAAATCACGGGGGATTATTGAAGCTGATTTTTTAAAAGGGGTAATTAGATTTGTAAGAGGGTAGGTAATTGGTTTTTTTAGAGGAGTAAAGAGAGGTATTTATGCATCCCAGGCTCAGGTATACGTGCCTAAGTATGTCGGACTAAAGTCTGCTGTTTGTGACTGGAAGCGCGCTACTTGGCAATCTGGTCGCTCCGTTGCATATTGAGAGTGGTTATTTCACATAGTTTATCCATTGCAACTATTATGAATAATCATTATCCGCGGGAAAATGGTATTTGAAAGGGCAAAATACTAGATTCTACTATCTCTTTCCTTTATCATAGGCTTGTGATCGTCTCTACCACATTATGTTGGCTATAGCATAATATGCCGAGCGTCCGGCCAAAAATTGTCTGCCTTGAACAAACGATGGAATCTAACTGACATTTTTACGTCCAATCAGAAAAAAATTCCTTTCCTAATTAATTTGGATTATAGTTTGATTAAAAAATTACTTTATTATTAAAATCAATTACTATTCATAATTTTAGTTTTGAATCATAGTGGCAGTATGTATTCCTTCGCTTAGCTTCAAAAGTTGAGTTTTCACAAAAGCATATGCATATAGAAAATGGCTTCAAGCCTTAATTTATGAAGTACAAGATGCTCATGAGCTGCCAAGATACAAACGGCATCTCCGTTATTCCCGAAATTTATTGGAATGAAGTAATTTGTAGATAAGAGACTTGAGGGGAGATCTGTTGATTGCCAATTCTGGATTGATGGCTGCTCGTGGTGTGTTACTTTCCAACACTACGGTTTCTTAACAGAATAGCATTTCCAGGTGGGATAACCAGCAATTTATGAATGTGAGCAATTCCAGAAAAATGATTGTTTATCATTACAAAAAAATGTATAACATATTGGGATATCAAAAATAGCCTTGACTGTGCAAACAATTTCTATGTACTGTGATGGGGAAAAATGAGGGCACTCATTGGGAAGGGTCTTCATTTTTTCGAAATACTTTTGTCGACAATTCCAATACCCAGTCAGGAAGTTGGTCAGGAAGCAGTCAGAAAGCCTGCTTTAAGAATAAAAGCATATTTTCTTGCTCAATAAATTGAATCAACTTTTAGCTACCTAGTACTTGGATTCACTTAGGACTTCATATCACTCATAACAAGGACGAAATATGACATGATCCTCCCCATGGACTTCGAAAACGCAAAATATTACGTTTTTCCTTCAATTTCAGACCTTTTGACCCATCCACGCATTCAGCACGTGTAGTAGCAGTTATAGCGAGTTAGTATGTCAACTTACTGGCTATCAGAAAGTGTCCCTCCGAAATAATATTTTGAACTTCTGTTTTTTCCCCAAGTCATTCATTGTCTACCTGAATATGAGTGTGCGTGTCACTATTTTTCATGAGTTCTCGGCGATCAGAAGAGAGTCTCATTGAGATATTGCAGTTTGATTCTCAGCTCCATGCCCCATTGAATTCATCGTAGCACATCTTCAGTGAACTAAGCTTTATTATATCATGATAATAAAATATTCTCGGGCTTCCGTCCGGTTGAGTGGGTCCATGTTGGCCGACGTTTCGATGCTCGACTCGAGCATCTTCCTCGGGACAGAGGTGAATGCCGTGTGTGGTGAACAGTCGTCTGTATATACATCTATATAATACCCTGCGAGCCGCCGCATAGGCGTGTGGGAGGGGGTGTTAGGTCACCAGCTGTGTAAAGATGTAAGTTTTTGAGAGATGAAATGGTGACATGTATTTCAGGAGTGTGTTTAGTGGGGCTCAATTTTTATTGTGGTCACTTATTGTGCGCGGAAAGAACGAGTTTTGGAACCTATATGTTCAGCAGTGTATCTCTCTTATTCTGTCGAATCTGTCAGACCTAGAGATGTAGTGAGGAGTCATGATAATATTCTCTGTGTGGCTCTAAAAAATATCAATATATCAATCAAGTAATGTACCAAGGGGGACGCCAGGCGCGAGAAACGTCGGCCAATATGGACCCACTCACCCGGACGGAAGCCCGAGAAATTCTGAGAAACTCTTACGCCGGGAAAGCACCAGATCTTAAATTAAGATAATACTTTTTAAAAAAAGGATTAAATATAGTATTTAACGCAACTTTGTGTATATTCTATTGTTACAATTTAGGATAAATTATGCACTCGAAGTTAGTATTGGTGGGGAAGAATATTTCTTCTTAACGTATTTTAAATTGAATTTTTATACTCTTTCCTCTTTGTTCGCATTCTATATTTTACTGGCAGGCTGATCAGATGGGCGTGCTGGTTTCAGAAGCTCTCCTGAAGACTGAAAGCACTGAGATAAGAAGAGAGGTGAGTGGTCATTCTAACGATAACATTCATTTGTTAGGTGAATTTGGTGAAAGATAATATCAAAAAAATGTTTGTGTATTAGAAGTACTTGATATTACAATTGTGCGAAAGACGAGGATAATTCATGCACTTAAAAGTCATTTACATATGGTTATGAGTGTAGATACAAAAAAATTTCAACAAAAGCAGTAATGATGGAAAATAAATGTTAACAAAACTTGCTATTAATGGTGCGCCAAAGGCGAGGATCACTCATATTCGCAGAAGTGACTTAAATATGGTCAAAGTGTAAACTTAATAAAATAAAAACAAAGGCAGTAACGATGGAAAATGAATTGAAATATCTACTATTTAATGAAAAAACAACTAGTAAAATTTATGAGGCTTATAATCAGGAGATATAAAGTTGCTTTATCTATAAGAGAGCATCTTTTCTCCGAAGATCCAAATTGTATTACGAAATTCGGAATGATGCAGAAGGCACAGTTTCATTGAAAGAGTGCGGATTCTAAAATAGAAGCCTGCTGGTAGATATGCACCTAATGAAGCCAGATGAAGCTTGCTAAGTGAAACATGCCAGGTTTATCTTCGCATTCATGAGAAATATTAAATCTATTGGAAAAAAGATAGACTAGTCTCTGGGATGGCACATGAAAATATCCGTCTGATTTGCATCATATATACTGCCTGTGAAAATTCAAATATCCTGTATATGGAACACAGCCATCGTTTCTAATGTAATAGCATTCACAAAATTAACCCTAGTAAACACAATTATTACGCATGTATAAGAGGTGGTTGCGAGCGCTCATATCCGAGATACTAGTTTCTTTTCAAATAAAATTGGATTTACTTAAAGAGTCCTACCTATTCTTACCACATGTTTATTAGGGCATAATTATTAAACTCAGAGAAGGCTGACGATTTTTTTCTCAGAGAAAAATAACACCCCGTCCTCATTCCATACAGTAAACTGTTCTTGAGTCTTCAAGATATATCTCTCTTTCTAATTTCGAAATGACTATCAATGTATTTTTCTTGAAACTCAACAAGTAAAATATTTGTTGATAATTTTCGATGCGTTATATGAGTTCACGTTTCTTTCAAAAAGTCGTCAAATAAGAATTCATGTTGTGAATAAAGCGTTGCTAACAAATATTCTTATGATGTTACTCTCCTTTTTTCAGCTTCATCTTTTCTCCCATCAACTTCTTCATACAAAAATCCGATTCTCAGCCTGTGGTTTTTTCCCGCTGGACTACAGACTTCTAACTTCGGTAAGTATCATTTTGATCAATGCGTATTACATTTTGCTCAGGAATAATGAATGAATGATGATAACGATGAACAATAAAAAACAAGGATATCAGTGTAGAGATCAATTTGGAGTTCATTCCTTCAATGAAGCCGCTTTCTTAATCCCATACCAATAGGTGATTAATTATTTCGTGCATATTGGGTCAACCTCGAGAACAGCACAGAAAATTTATTATGAGATAATATCTTGATGGGAACAGATAAGACAACTCCACGGAAATGGTTTAAAAACCCAACAGATATGTTCACATCAAAACCATATAAATTTGATATATGTACCAGAGCTGATCGAAATTATTGATATTATTCTGGGAAAAGAAAAACTGCATTTTAAAATTCATTTTTGTTATCGACAACTTCATGGTGAAACTCCCTACCTTTGTGCATAAAAAATTCCGCCCCTCCTTATCCTAAAGTCCAACTTACTCATTTTTGGAGGAACACGTCCAAGTGATGTAATCGTGTTACATACCTGCGAAGCTCATTTTTTCTTCGTTAAATCATTTTTGGGAGTGAATTGTTATTCATATATTTGACTATGAAAACTATAAATTGTATCATTGAATAAATTTTTTATAATTAATTTCATTCATTCTATTGTTTGCTGAATTATGTACTAATATTGATATTAATTTAAATGCTATCACACTGATTATTTTGTTTAATTGATAGTTCATTTTCTCATTTTCCTGTTTGCTTCCTTCTATTTATTTGCTTGTTATATTATATTTATGGTTATTAGAAATTCAAATATTGTAATCCTTTTGAGAGTTGATTAATTTTAATTTTTTACTATGTTCTTATGGAGCATTTTCTTCGGGACAATTAAGATTCACCCCTTGTCACCTTATCTAGTACCACATCTAGGTTAAATTTTCAAAGTTATGAAAAGTACACGTCAAACTGAAATTAATCATTTGTTCAGTCCAGTAGCTTGTTATCTTTGGGGCTTGTTATGCATACCAGCACGCCCCGTTAGTAATTGTCGGGTTATTATTATTAATTTCAAATAATTTAGTAGTTACGAATTTGTCCCTTTATTAATTACAATTCGTACCAGCTTCACCACAATCAGTTTTAGTCCACTCATAAGTGGAATGAGTGTGGATTTTAGATAGACGCCATTCACTCATACACTATGTTACAATATATGTTAACTTATTTTTTTGGGTCAATTCTATTTTGATAGATATACTTCAAAAGCTGGCAATCGGTGACATTGTGTATGACACTTGAAACGTATTATTTTTGCAACTCTTAAGTATATTTTTTCCGAGGAGCTATTTTTACCCGTCATTACTCAATCAAAGTGCCTGATTCTTAGAAAAGTCTTAATAATCACAACCTGTTTTGATAGCATAAAATAAGGAAATTAATAAATGTCTACGGATTTAAAAAGCGCAATACCTCAGCGAGATTTTTCTCTTTTACAGTTATCTGCCGCCATTGTCACCCATTTAGTCATCCTTGTCCAGTTCCAACTATCTGAGAAGAGTACACCAATATGCATATGTGTTGTATGCAACTCGACCTCTATGTATTGGCCAACGACGACTCCAACAAATTGAGTAGTTTCAAATAAAGCAATCTCAATCTTTCAGTATGTTCGATGGTTTTTTAATTCATAATCAGCAAGTGAATTCAATAATCATACCTTTTTTTCCAAGGTAGGAATTCAGTTACGTAAAATGATACTGTAGGAAAATGCACTCTAACATCCGGTGAACAGGAAGGTCTGATTGATACGTCAGTCTCCTAAAGGAGACTTAAGTGAAATATCGCTAACAATTAAATTGACAAATTTGACCTCTTTATAACGAAAAAGATCCCATATTTATAATTAAACTATCATTTTATCCACTCATTGCATTACTTTTCGAGATTTTGACTCTTAATAGTAGTCGTTTTCATGGGATTTTATGCTGTGCTATGTGCTCTAGGAGAGGCGTGGGGAGAGATGGAGGTAGGAATAACGGATAGAGGGGATCTGACATATCTAGTGAGGTTTGCTGATGATCAAGCATTGGTTTGCCATTTTCATATAAATACGGAACCAGCCGCGGAGTAACTTTAACGGAGTCACCCGCTAGGGTTCACACTATTGTGTGAATCCTAGCGGGTGGAAAATCGGGTGGTGGGCTTCATGGTGGAAAAATCATACGCCTAGACTGGGAATCGAGTCCAGACCCCTCGAATCCGCGACGAGTGCTCTAACCAATGAAGTGTTCTCTTCCACCGTGAATATCATTGGGGTTTTAAGGAGAAAGTTGTCCTCACAGGCACCGTATGCGAGCGCTAGGCGCTACCGTCCACGGGGTAGAGCACAACTGTAAACACAAAAATGTTTACTTTGAACATTTTCTACAAACGACGGAACTAGCCGCGCAGAGACTTCACCGGAGTCACCCGCTAAGGTTCACACGGTTCCGTAGTTCTTTGAAAATTTCCGAGTTAACCCCTTTGCATTTAAAGTTGGGCTTCACCCCGTGGACGGTAGCGATGAGTACTCGCACACGGTACTTCTGGCATTACATGCACTGCACCTGTGAGGACAACTTACCCCTCAAAGCCCCCTTGATATTCACAGCGGTAGAGGACGCCTGGGTAGCTAAATTGGTTAGAGCACTCGGCGAGAAATCGAGTGGTCTGATTTCGATTCCGTCCAGGCGAATGTTTTTTCCACTGTGAATTGCACATAATTGGTTTTCCAGTCAGTCAAGGGGTTACAGTTAAGGATGAATTCGTTAGAGGTGCATTGCAAGATGCATAGGATGAAGATAGATCATAAAAAGGCAAAAGTGATGAGATAATCTTCAAGCAAGAAGGCGGGGCTATATATAAGAGTGGGGGGACACAAAATAGAGTAAACCGAGCAGTTTGCATATCAGGGAAATATTTTCGATGAAAATGGGTTTAGAGGTAGGGAAATACGATATAGAATCGCCATGGCTAAAGAAGTATTTTCAAAGAGGATGGAATTGATAAGGACGGATCTGAGTAGAAACGTAAAGAAAATGCTAGTGGAAACTCTAATATGGAGCGTGGCGTTGTATGGGTCGGATACCTAGTCATTCCGAAAAGAGGATGTTGGTAGACTTAAGGCGTTTGAGATGTGGGTGTGGAAAAGGATGGAAAGGGTGAGGTGGGTGGCGAGAAGGACGAACGAGGAGGTTTTTGATACGTTTGGAGAGGAGAGGAAGCTGACGGAGGAGGCAGAAAAGATGGATGGAGGATGTTTTAAAAAGAGAAGGATAAAATAGGGGATAAAACTAGGGAAGAGAGGAAAATGATAGGTATTTTGAAAGAAATAAGAAGAGGGAGATGATATGATGAATTCAAAAGATAGGCATCTAATGGCGGGTCATCCATAGATTAGAAACCGTAAAAATTTGCCAGAAACTATGACATTCTGATAAGCACTGTTGAAAAACCTACATATCAGCTGGTGGAATAGGCAAGTGAATGAAATGTACTCCATGAGGAGTCAGTAAAATTATTCTGGCGCATAAACACGTGAGAAATTTAACTGTCAGCAGTTTGAATGCTGTGTTTCAATTATTTCTACAAGTAAAAACATTTTTTAGGGATGTTATCTGTGAGATCACTACTACAAGTGTGCACTTATATTCAGCGTACTGCGGGCCATCAGTAAAATAAGTTTTCATTGTGGTCGCTTATTGTGTACGGAAAGAACGAGTTCTTGTACAATCTATTCGGGAATGTATCTCTCTTATTTTATCGCTTCTGTCAGACCTAGAGATGTAGTGTTTTGTATGTATCTCGAGTATGTACAATACATACAAAGTGAATGACTAAGATACTCGGCAAATTTAAACATTTTTTTGCTTAATTAGTG
This sequence comes from Ceriagrion tenellum, assembly GCA_963169105.1. Taxonomy (NCBI): domain Eukaryota; kingdom Metazoa; phylum Arthropoda; class Insecta; order Odonata; family Coenagrionidae; genus Ceriagrion; species Ceriagrion tenellum. Next base: position 83,728,997 of record OY720634.1, on the reverse strand, counting down.
TTACAATATCGACTAAATATTTCCAAACCTGGTCTATCTTTAAAATAAACTTTGAGTTCGACTTAGTCTCTATTATTATTTGAGAAAGTTCTAGTTTTAACTACCTCAATACCCTATCTTATCTGGCATATAAAAAAATTATCCAATAGGATATGGCTCAAATATACCCCTTTAGTATAAATAACCTGTTTTTGCGTGGAGTTGTGGATACCCTGCTAAATGCAGAAGGAGCACACTGGCTTCTCTTCTGAGGCTTTTTGAGAAGTAGAGGCTAAAGTGTGGAAATTTTTCTTATTCAAGCCTTCCTCATCGAGATATAAATATCGATAGCAAACGTTATCTGAAAATAACCAAATAACCATTTAAATCAATCTGCTAAGGTTAGATATATATTGTCGAATATATATAATTGCTCTAACATGATATTTCTTTATTTCGCGCCGTGTACTATAGTCAGTTAACCCACCGAGGCGCCCCCTTCCCTTGTGGTATTTTGTGGACTTTTAAAGTAACAATGGGTTCTAGACTACCAGAATTAGTTAGTTAATGGATATTTCTTTTCTAAATAACCTGGAACCATTTGTTATATTGCTACTGCCACTACACATTGTCACACTTCCACCACCATTGAGATAAGGTGATTTACCTACTCTAATATGCTATTACTTCATTCATATAACATTCCATCAGGCATCTATCTTACATATCTCTTGTTTTATAGGTATTTTACAGCTAGGGAAACCATTGCATATCCATCGGCAAAGGGCAATCCACAACTTTAATCACATTAAATAAAGACGCGGAAAAGTCTGAGACATAATGCATAATTACTTTCAACCAATATTTTGAAGGAGGGATATATAGCAAGTATGTAATTGATCAAGCAAAGAGATTTTTGATTGATAAAGGGCCCTCCGTAAAAACTGTGGGTAGGTATCACTAACTTACGTTAAATAAGGCTCATATTTTTATCTTCCCTTGGCAGCCTTCGTCAAAAACAGCAGTATACTAGTAACTCAAGCATGAATTACCTACCTACTAGCATAAGCGCCGAAGTGGGGCTAGTTTCTTCGATTACCTAGGTGACAAAAGAAGAGTTACCGTTAAAGCACCGAAATATGAAAACACGAAACAGTATAGGTTCGTCAAGTCGAAACTCCTGCATTCTATAGAGCTCTGGTAAAAAAATGAATCTTAGACTAAATTCCATTGTTATACGGTGGTTGTGACATTTTTTACGAGTTACAAAGACGGCATCATTGAGTCAACGGTTCTATCGCTAGCATCAGCTAGTTTACACATCCGAGGGGAGAAAGCTATAATTTCCCATATTTCGGGTTGCGAAATGGATCTACTACATGCAACCACCGACTTGAAAAGCGTTCTTTGAACAAAATCCCGTTTCTAAATTTACAAACCCTGTTGAGGATGGACGTTTTCCGTGAACTTCGACCGGTGCTATGGATCTGCCGGTTTCTTTGCGTAGCACCTTTCCCATTCCAACCGGGCTATGGACAGAAAGACCAGGAGTCGGCGAGAGTGAAGGAAATCCTACTCATTAGTGCCGTATTTTCCCTCGTAGTGATCGCAGGGACTGTTTATTTGGATGCGTTTATCATAGCCTTTGTAGTTAACCTCTACTTTTCAACGGGAAAGTTTTTTGAAAGGATGTTGTACCTTTGTTGGACATTGCACGATCAAGTAGGTGGGATGATCTGTGCGGCGATAGTTCTGTCAAAATCAAAGCAATTGTATATTTTACTGGACAGAATTGCCACCGTAGATCCCAAGTTTGGTCGACTTATAAGGGGGAAAAGTTACTTGGAATCCGCCGTGAAAGAAACAAAGATTCAAATGCTACTGTCTTCAATGTCACTACCGTGTTTCTGGTACATAAACTGGTGTGAATTGAAGAGGGAGAGAGATTTTGTGAAGTACGCACGGAATTTATTTTGGATGACTTTGCTCGTTGCGTCACAGTGCCAAGTACTATGTGTTTACAAGGTTTGCGCGAGAAGAATATCTATCGTGAACAATTTTTTAGCCACGGCGCCCCAATGGCATTCGCGCGAACGTAATGAACGACCCTATTCCAGAAACCGCTTGTTTCGAGCACGATTGCTGAGACCGAAAAATAAAAATTCGAATTTAAGGAGATCCATAAATCTTTTATCGTACATACACATGCAAATAATCTCTTCACTGAAGGATGTGGACAGCATTTATGGGCTCTTGGTGCTAAATCAGGTGTCCTTCGCAGTATTTGGAACCGTGGTGGGAATATCATTTCTTCTAACCTCCACCCATGCACTGGATGCAATTACATATTTCTGCATTTCGTTCAAGCAAGTGTTATACCTTGCTGGTGTAGTGCGCATGACTGCCGTCGGGGAACTATGCAAGCGACAGGTAATGAATTCACGCCTCAAGAAATTGTTGTGAAGATGTAGGGTATGACTCATTCATTTATTGGTTCTTCAATCCTTAGACTAGTTGACAGCAGTCCTTCACCGTTCTCTATCTAATTCTAGCTCCCTTACTTCCTGTTAACTCCTCCTATGTACTTTCCTCTTTATTTGGTTCATGAACTTATTCCGGGGCCTTTCTTTGGGGACTTTTCCCTCTATTTTACCTTCAATTAAGCTCATTTTGTCTCAGGGCGTGGTCAATCCATCAGGTTCCTTTTTTTTGTCTGGTGTTCCATATCGGCATTTGCTCTGCTACACTCCTGTACATTTCATCATTTCTTATTTTGCCCGTCCATTTTATCTTCAGTAGGTATCCTCCTCCAGCACCAGGTTTCGAAGGCTTCTAGTATATCCTGGTCAGCTTTTCCAATGGTCCAAGCTTTAGTTCCATGGAGTGCCACGCTACACACGAATGTTTTCACAGACTCTTTCCCGGTTTGTAGTCTTATCTTCTTTGAGTACAGCAGTTGTCTTTTTCCCATGAATGCCTTATTAGTTTACTCTATTCTCAGCTTGATGTCCGTTACACTTCTTCTGCTCAACGTGGTGGTACTTCAGAGACAGGTGAAGGAATCCACTCCACTTCTCTCTTCCGCATACAAGGATTTTGGTCTTTGTCTTATTTATTTTCATACTTGGTATGACTAGGACTGGGCATGACTTTATCATTTAAGCTCTACGGACTGGGGATAAAATTTTTATAAACCATGCATGTACTGCTGAGCGGCTCGTTTTCATCCAAATGTACTGACCGTTTTGTTTAATGTCCTTCTTCAACCTGACATGCATCGTGCATAAAATCGTCATTATCACAATCAGTCGTTCATCGTAACTGTTTTGTCATAACTTACTACATCTCTGACCTCGAATTCATTATCATCCAATTGCTCCATTTGTCGCTTTAGTTGGAACTCCTTATTAATTCTTCCCATTCACTTTTCTGCCGTATTTTTAAGAGACTTTGGTGTTTCGGAATGTATCAAATCAGGTTACATTTGCACATAAGCGTTTCCTTCAGAAACCTACCCATCCTCTCAAATCTTGCTGGGTCTTCTTCGACATTCCACTCCAATCTTTCTTTGTCCCCTACTTTGCCACTGCTAATAAAATGCCCAATGTATTCCACCTTTGGTCTTCTACTTTTCCCATTCCTTCTATTAGATCTTAGAGCTGTTTCTTTATAAATACTTTCTACCAGACCTGGTCCTGAGGTGGAAAGGTCCAGCTACCTCTACATTTCTTAGTCTCTTATCTGGTATTCATGGCAGACGGTGACCCTACAGGCCCTGTAGTGTTTCACAACTTTTGAAGGGTTTAAGGTGGGAGCCACAAGAGACTCGCTTGGCTTAGCTTGCTTGACAAATTCAAAACTGGTGTATTTCAGAGCGACACAGAGAATATTACCATGACGCCTCACTACATCTCTTGGTCTGACAGATGCGACAAAATAAGAGAGGTACATTGCTAAAGAGACAGGTACAAAAAATTGTTCTTTCCGCGCACAATAAGTGACCACGATAAAAACTCAGCTTCTCTAAATACACTCCCATAATACACGTTACAATTTCACTTCGCAAAATCTTATTTATCCCTTTCATCTTTACACGGCTGGTATGCTAATACACCCTAAAACACGCCCATGTGGCGGCTCGCAGCGTAGAATGTATATATAGCAGTAGAATTCCGCATGATCTTGGAATCTTTGGAATCCCTGAGTCATCAATTCCTTCCACATTCTCTCTCCAGAAGCTTCTTCTCTTTCTGCCCCAACTTGCTATGTCTTCATCGCTGGTTTTATGGATCTCTTTATTCCGTCTCATAGTATTTTTCCTACCAATGGTCGCTATGTCTTCTTTTAAGTGGGTCTGAGAAGGCCAGGTTAGATGGTCCCTACAATTATTTCGATTCAGTAACAAATGATGAGTCGGATGCATGTTTCATCAATTCAGACTCCGCTTTCCACCAGCTTGATTTATAACTCCAGACAGTATCTTTAAGGAATACTGAGATCACTGCCGTTCTAGTTTTTCACTCTTTGGCTTACTTATATAGATAACTGCAGCCTGACATATCCAAACCTAGATATTAAAATTTCATCGCTACATATGGTCAGCTACAATAATTCGTCCCATACGTTGTACCTTGCTTAGTTTGGATCACAAGGCTATTTTGTCTAAGAACTCTACCAGGACTTTTTTATTGACCATCTCTTCCCACAGATCTCAGCATTTTAATGTTTTAATTCGTGTATGTTGCCTTAAAGAGACTGCAATTTCTAACTCATGAAGATCTTTTTCCGCCATATAGATACAGGAATGTTTCGTAGTTGTAACATTTTCATCTACATTCCCGATGATAATTTCCCAACCTATGCTTTTCCTCTAATCGATTATGACTAAATGAATCCCAGCAGGTCACAGCATGAGCGTGTATCATCACCACAACGAGGAAAGAAGAAAGATGGAAGAATACGTTTTTTCATACGTCAATATCTTTTATCAAGGTCATCCATATACTAATATATAAAATGTAATGGTGTCTGTCTGTCTGTTGCTCCATCGCGCGAAAACTACCGGACCGATTGAGCTGAAATTTGGCATGAAGATAGAAATATAACTAGTTGTAACGTAGGTTGTTATCGGGAGATATCTCTAAGAACCTATTCTTCAACATTCAGCCCTCAGGGCCCCAAAAGGCCCATCCTGGTTGTCCATTCTGAGCATTGGGTTTGGTGCAGTGGTTTCAATTTTTGCTCTTTAAAAGTGCTTTCACGCTTGATTGAGGGCTGAGATTTTTTGAACCGATAGCTGAATAAATGAAGTTCATAATTCTTTCAATTGATTTTCTTTTACGCTTTGTATTTGACTAAAAATCATGGTTGTAGCTGTAAGATATCACATTTTTCTCTGAAATCAACAATATCATATTTCCTTGGCAACCAAAGATTCGATTTTCAAAGAATACCCATGCCTCTAGCATTTAAATACCACATTTTTCTGCAACCAATGGTAGCACGTAGAAAGAATATCTGTATAATAAGGGCCTAGGGTGATAGAGCCCATGATAGGTTGCTTCGGATAAGTAATGGTAACACAACGTACAAGATTGGTAACGAACTCCTAAAATGACCACGCTGACAGTATTCTTCAGGCTTTGTGGCTATAAAAAAAGTTTAATGTTTTTCACACTAGCTGAATTTCAACGGATACCTTCCGCTAGTATGTGATTAAAGTAAGAATCAGATCCTTCTGTAAGTACTTGCATCTGAAACCATCATAAGGATCAAAAATGAAAGAGTAAATAAAAGTTAGGAAAAATCGGATCTGTTCGAGAATTAACCAGCCCAGTTTTGCCTTTGCTATGCGCCTTGCGTGGTTCAAATACATCTACATCCTGCGAGCTGCCGCATGGGCATGTGGCAGGGAGTGTTAGTACACCAGCCGTGTAATGATGTAAGGTTTTGGGAGGTGAAATGGTGACGTGTATTATAGGAGTGTATTTAGTGAAGCTCAGTTTTTATTGTGATCGCTTATTGTGCGCGGAAAGAACCAGCTTTTGTACCTATCTATTCGGCAATGTATCTCTCTTATTCCATCGCTTCTGTCAGACCTAGAGATGTAGTGAGGCGCCATGGTAACATTCTGTGTGCCGCTCTGAAACACACCAGTTTTGGATTTCTCTAGCATGGGCTTCGATGAAATGTACTGTATCACGAGCATAACCATGATTCGATATTTTTCATTGAATCGTTCAGACTGCAGGGTTTTGTGTCGCCTATTTTATGTGCCTTAGTGATCGAGTTTGCCTTTTGCGATGATGAAATCTTAGATTTTCCCAGTGTATCTGCTAGATAATGGTCTCTCAGGTATTCCACCGGGTTGGTGGCTCTATATCTCCAGACGAACGACTCCGAAGAACGACTTGTTCTTCATCATCACGGTTCTGAAACAGTCTTCAGAACCCTTCAGAACAGAGGTTATTAGAGCTCTACTTCGGATTCTATCCCGCTCATGAATTTAAAGTTTATTAGCTAGGCCTCCGAATGGTTGAGCATAATTTTCAGTACAAACAAACAGTTTTCCAGTTTTTCACTACGAACTTTTCGCAAATCGTCTTGTTGCCATTCCATCCACATTTAACTTCCTATTATGTTTTCATCTTACCCACTTCCTGCAGTCCTCCAATGTCCTTAAATATATTCCTTCTCCACATACTCTACCTAATGCTAGTTTATTATTAGTTGCTTTCCAGTACTACAATCTAATTCACCAATATGTACTTCACCAATATTCAATCAATTCAGTATGCATGATTGTTTCAAGTTTTATGTAGTACCAGTTCCATTTTCAACAGGGCATGTTGAAATGCCCAATGATGGCATGGTTGTTTGTAACTGAAATATGAAAAACGAAGGTTTAGAGTACGACGGGACCATTCCTGTTGATTTGTCCTCTTCATTTTTTAAGGCACATCGCACTGGAGTACTTGTGTCTGAAGCCATCATAAGGGTAAAAAACAAAGAAGTCAGGAAGGAGGTAAGACCTATTTAATCGAACTCAACTCAAGAGTGTACTAGTTTCTAAAACGATACATTTTACTTTCAAACACAAACTTCAATGTTTTGGTATCTCTGCTTTATTTAGCATAAATTATTTAGAAATCATTATACTTTATCGTTTAGTATATTGTAATCGTTAAAAATTTTTTCTCGTATTTAGAGGGCCGAGACGAGTGATGGATCTTTGTAAAAAAATAGCTAGTTACTCTGTAAACGTTTAGTTCAGCAGAAATTACTAGAAAATCACCAGGAAATAATTCTTTGAAGAATGATAAATAAGTTTTATTATAATGATAGAAACAATCAATACTAAAATACCACGTGTCTCATACGCTTTATGGAAAACTGAGGACTTGAGCTCTCATTATTTTCTGCAACGTAATTGATGGAATCTCTTTCAGTTATGTGCATTCTCATTCCAACTGTTGCTCGCCGGCTCAGTCCAACCAACCGCCTGTGGTTTCTTCAACATAGATTGTGGTATTTTACCGTCGGTAAGTTTTAGCCATACATAAGTAATATTAAATATTTATTTTACTTCAGTTAAACATGAGTATGGACAAATTTAGTGGAAACCTCAACAAGGAGATGGAATATCATGAGTTTTAAGAATAAGAGAGCGTGGATAAAGCTAATGCATAAGGGTAATGCATGCGACAGAAATACTCAAGGAATGGCAATGAGCATTATGAAGGAAGTAAATTGTTAATATGTCACTTTTTTAGGCCAAACAAATAAATTTGACTTCTTTCAATTTCCCATTCTCGAAAAGTAATGGCTCAATATGTAGGTATGTGTTTATATGTACATAAGAATGGGAAATATTTACTTAAAATGCCAGTTATATGGTGCATTCTTTCGTAAGGAAGCAGTCTTTATCCCCCTGAGGCTCAATAATTCTCTATTAAGTAAATATCAATTAATTACGTCGCAATACCTAGATTTAAGCAATCCATGAAGATTATTTAAAATATATATAGTTTCAGTGCGAGGAGTTTAAGAGGACGGTTGCCAGGAGGCGGTGAGTTGATGGAGGGGTCTCGTGGAGTTTAAGATATCGCACAGGATGACAGGACTCTTAAAAGATACTGAGGGATATGCAGGTCAGAGAAAGGAAAGAAAAGTATTGTATTTCATTACTGGGTTTAGATATTGGATGACCTATTTAATATTTTGTGTCTTAGGGAACCAAAGACAAGTCTATCGCGGTGGAGGGTTTTGATCTAAACAGTATCCATGCAGTGGGGAGCAAGATTTTATTAAAGAGAGTGATAGCGGTGGGAGGCTTATCTGTATATTGCTAGAGAATGGGGGTTGTCGCAGGTGAGGTGGCCGCGGATGAAGATGGCTACGGAGTGGACCTTATGGTATGTGACAGTCGGCAACCATTAAAATGGATTTTTGTTCATGGCTATTGGGTTTCTTGAGAACGGAGGAAGTGCAATTGTCTTTTAGTACAATAATTACCCAAAGCAATGTAATGAAGGACTAGAACATGGAAGAGGTAAATGAAAAGAGAGAATTAAATCAGGGAATGAAGGAAGTTATAAGCAATGATATTGAGACCCATGTAGCGTAATATTTATCCGGCAAAGAATAAATTATCTTCTTTAGATTGACAGATAAGGGATCAAATGATGCCATACGTGAAAAAATACCTACATATCCGAAGTACTTCGGCAACTAAATGATCCCTGTCTTTATTCCTTCAACTAGCACTCTCATTATACTGGATTCCAAAGAGAAATATGCTTGGCTATTCCTTAAGGAACTTGAACCGAAGGGCTCATTCTCATCAAAATCACTTCCTTATTGCTTCTAACTTGAGAGCCTATTTCTTTTACATGGCTACTTAAAATTTAGAGACCTTAAAATTTCGTCCGCCGTATAACCTCAAGCATCAATTGCAGTACTGAGAGCATCCCAGCACCGGCTGAACATTATCTACGAACCATAGTCATGTCTAGAATGTAAAGCTCTCGGGTTTTAAACCAGATTATGGTAGTTTGCGGTACTAACGCTTCGATAGCGTATTCTGCCATCATCTTCAGGGTGACGACGACTTCACTCTGAGGACGTTAGCAGACTACGCCATCAGAACGTCGGGACCGCAAACTACCATCACCCGATTGGAAACCCGAGAGCTTTACATTCCAGGCATTCGCCGGGAAAGCCTGAAAGCTTACATAGTCATGTATCTCTCCTCCTTTGTTAAAGACTTTCAATGCCTCCACATTGGGACAGAGTGTAAAAGTCCTAATTCCTTGTTTTTCATCGCGTTTTATGAACTGAATTATCTCTTTCAGATGCTCGTGGTAATTCTCACGCATATAGCGATTGCGGTTCAGATACAGAATGCAGAGGACACAAGAACCCAAGCTATGGAAGACTGTACTGGAAGATGCCTGCCAAATGATCATTCCGTCGTGGAAATATTTCTCGATTTCTGCAAACAGAGAATGTAATTTCTAAAATTTGATACCGTTAACTTCAGGTAGTAAAAAATGTATCTTTGGATGAGGATTAGATCACAGATGAAGTTTCTCGTGACGCTCATAGCCATTGATCATGATTACGTAATGCAATTGACTTATTTAGTTACCTGAAGATCGACAAAATGCTGATAATTGTTATAATGCATATGTAAATATGAAGAAAATGAGAAATTAAATGCCAAGAAATTGTATACTCTGACTTCACTTGATATCCTGTGTGTCAAGATGAGATTGCACCACTTTTTGTAGTAGAAACACATAGATCAGCAAAGTAAATGGTGCAAATGCGGTGCAGGAGATATCGATACCTTAAATTTGTAAAAACCTTTATTGTATTTATACCAATGTAAAGTACATTTTGCTCACGAAATTTTTGCATTGAAGACTGAGTGCCTTTTTGGTCATCTTTGGCATAACTTTTCGGTGCCTGGAGACTGTTTGGAGTAGATGCTGCATTTGCTACTAATCCTTGATCAATCCAGTCCGAGAATACTCCTTGATGAGATCAACGCCAATCTCGGCGAGATCTTTAACAACCCCCCTCCCGAAGTGGTAACCAATTTAAGCCTACATATCAGAACTATCAACAGATGGGGAATGGCACGGAGGTCCGTGAGCGGGGGCTTCTCAAACGAGTGGCGCGTGCTTATGGGAACCCCAATGCTAAACGTAAAGCTGCGTGCGCCACTCCTAAATATAATCCGGTTTCTAAATTTTTTTAAACCTCATTTTCTCATCAAATGCCACCATCTGAGACGCAAAAACCCATGACTCTCAGACATCGATGCAAAATGGGACACCCTAACGGGCCAACTAATAAAGAGAGAGAAACAGAATCCATAATGTATCTGCAGTAGGAAGAACTTACACCTCATACCAAATTCAGAGAGGTGTGAAGTACATGCAAATAAGGGCTCACCTGCATAAAGTATACCATTAGCGTTGGAATAAAAAAATATTGATTTTCAAATATTGACATTTTCATGCCTCTGGAGTGAACACTCACGAAAAATATATTGGAATTTACAACAGCTTATGATCTGAGAATGTATGGAGTAGCATTATGCCATCAAGAGCTTAGGCATATCTGTGCTTTGCTAATCTCTAAACTTTACTCCCTCGGGATCTCGAAAACGACAAAAATAAAAGGGAGGGCAGACACAAAGGTTACGTCCAGAAAAAAAAGTCACTGAACTAGCTAAGACAGCCAAACCAAGCCGGTGAAAACTGTATGGACTTGACAATTTGTAGATAACCTTGACAAGGATTGAGAAGGTAAGTGAAACCGAGGGAGGCCTAAAACATGATGCAAAGGGTATTTATTTAAGAATGTAACAAAGGCCGAACGGAGGACGAGTACGTGGTAAGAGAGGTGGACACTTATCAGAAAGGGCGATCGTTAATGAAAATGGAAAAGCCTAAGAAAGAGTTTGAGAATGATGTTTAACAACCACTTCGAATAAATAACACTGGTCGATAACATTTTTGTAACAAGGAAAGCGATGGGTATTCTAACCTAGGTCGCTGGTCCTAAATTCGAAACTGCTATCTTTTTTTCTATCGGGCCCGGATGTTTGTGATTCTACATTAACGTATTTTTTTTAAATTCCATCAAAATGTCAATGATCACACATTTGTAATAGTTGATTCCTTTGTTCTGGAGACTTAATTGTTGAAATACGTGCCAGAACATGCTATTGGAATTCTCATACAAGTCACTGAAGTCATAAATTTGCTTCCACTTCCTCCACTCCAACTTGTAAATGAGAGGGAGCCATTAAATTCAATGAATTTGTTGAACCCACTGCGGTAAATTACTCTACCAAAAAAACATTTGCGGAATATATAACCGCTCCAAAAAACTAGGATTACAACTTGAGGAAGTTGTACCTGAAAACATGTTTACCTGACGTACCAGATATGGAGTGTTGCACTCTACAGCTAAGAGACATGGCTCACTGGGAAACTAGAACAGAAGTTAAGAGAGGCTTTCGAAACTAGGTGCTAGAGACGGATGTTGAATATCAAATGGATGGATATGATAGAAATACTACAATTATTCGCCGAGAAAGCTACAAAAACTTAAGAGGTGCTACTTCGGAAAATGTCAGAGAAGTAGACGAATAATGAGCACAAAGCTGGACAAATAATTAGCACTGGTTGGGGATGAAAGGAAGTTTTGGCACAATAGCGATAAAACGAATGATAAATGGAGGCATTAGGGTCTTAAAGATTGTTAGGCAAGAAATGTTTATTTGCTAGTAAAGGTGTTGGGATTAGACTAAGTCATAAGAGATATGAGACTGATGTATGGGCACTATGGTGAAGAATAAATTGGTCAACGTCAAAAGATTTATAAAGGCCATATAATTCGTTTATATACTGCTTCATTGCCCGCTTAGACTATAACAAGTTAAATAAGGCATCAGGGATAGAAGGATTAACTTTGAAATTCCAAATTGTAAAAGATTTATTTACGACCGGTTTCTCCGCAGTGCAGCATCATCAGGTACACAGACATTTTCCACTCTATATATATACATATGAAATTCTAAGGATGAAGGAGAGGGGGCGAGTGTAGGGGAGGGAGGGGAAGTCACAGGTAAGGCGTTGGGAAGGGATTGGTTCGGATGGGTGGGGGTGGGAGGCTCTATGTTTGATTGGATGAGGAGGGGTGAGGAGCTAGAGTATTGGACATAATCCGGGAAGCGGACGCTGGATAGGGCGTCGCGGGAGGAGGCAATGGCCTCGGCGGCTGGTTGGTTGGTTGTAGGTTGAGCGAGGCTGTAGGTTGAGCATTGGTTGTAGGTTGAGCGAGGGTTGTGGTTGTGGGATGAGTAAGGATGTTTTTGGTAGGGGTCACGACGTGTAGGAGAGGGGAACGGGAGGGGTACAAAAGTTCGTTAACGAACTCTCACGTACATGGGTAGAAAATTTGTGACTAGAAAGGTAGGAAATTTGTGACTAGAGTGAAAGGACATACAGCCTGTTACATAAACAATAACTATAATTCACAGTTTGCAAAACATTTAGTAGACAATGGACACTCCAGCAATTTTACCCCTAAAACTCTACACATTCAAGAAGAAGGACCGAAGTTAGATGCTTTGGAAGAATTGGAAAAGTTTGCACAGGGCAAATTCAAACGGATTTCATATTATTAACGAACTTTTATACCCCTCCCGTTCCCCTCTCCTACACGTCCTGACTCCTTCCAAAAACCTCCTCCTCCCACCCCCACCCATCCAACCCAATACCTTCCCAACGCCTTACCTGTGACTTCCCCTCCCTCCCCTTCACCCGCTCCCTCTCCTTCCTCCATAGAATTTCATATGTATATATAGAGTGGAAAATATGTCTGTGTACTTGATGTACTCAGCTCATCTCACCTCGGGCTTCGGCTTCGACTTGGACTACCTCGAATCGGACGAGCTCACTGCTATTTGCCTACCTTAAAGGACTAGCTGGTTTTGGCTACTTTGAGGGAGCTCTTGTTATTTGGCTACCTTGAGTGGCCTGGAGCCATTTGGCTACCTTGCATAGGAAATTAACGTGACTACCACACTACTGCGACAGGACATGGCTGGGAGGCTCGAGGGGGGGGGGTGGCTAACTAGACCCACCTTCACACCCATGAGTGTAACTCAGCTGTGACCCCCACCCCTAGGTCGTTCCACTTGATAACCTGGGAGGAGGGCACTCTTCCTTTGGGCTGAGAGCAACTCCTGGGAAATAGGGTGGATCCATTTCTTAGGGCATAGGTGGTAGGATAGGGAGGGGCCTGGGTAAGGTCGGCCTGTGCCATGACCACCGAGAGTACAAGGCCTAGGCGGTGTTTTGTGACGTCACGCGCTAAGGGCCGAGCGTCGCATAGCAGCCGGGAAGCGCTCTCTCTGGTAAAACGGTCATGACCGCGGCAAATAAACTTCACTGTGAGTGCTAATTCTCTGCGTAAAATTTTAAGATTTTACATAGAATTTCGATACTGCGAAAGTTAAAGGGCATCTTAAGCCAAATAGCAGGAGAAAATCATTCATATTCGTATCTACTTTGCACCATAGATCACTCGCATAACAAGGTACAATTAATGTTCCTCGAATATGTATTTCATAAACAAAATAGCCACAGTTATTACTAAGGAATCATTCCTGTTATGTTACTGTCTCATAAATATTTACTTCTTCAACTAGAAGTCCAGTGAAAATTTCGGAGTCCCTCACTTTCCGTAAAGCATAAATTAACGGAAACATACGACAATGTGCCATCTAGAAAAGTAATAGTCTCACGCATCAATACACAGCTGTGTGCAATAGCTCCTCCCGAAAAGGGGTAACATCGCCAAAACTAACGTAATTAATTAAAAATTTTTGGATGGCTAGTCCCAGGCTGCCGTTTTTACATAAATAAGAATTAAAGGAAGAGAGGAGACGGTTTCAGACCAAGACTGTATAAGATATGGCACAGAAAATAGCAACTAGGTGAGCAGGATCACCGCCGAAGGGGCTGGTTACCGCAACGCTGGTAATTCTACCCTCCTAGTAGCCCCTGACACTCAAGATAATTGCACAGAGAAACAGATCTTGAGCAAATCAAACTAAAAAAATCAGAATCAACCAGTTCCCATTACTTTACCATTCTTGGTGCAGAGGAAATATTTCTTATCTCTGTAGATTTGCTAGCATTAAACAGTATTTGGAGAATAGATATAGCTTTCCATTACACATTTATGCCATTTCTCAAAGCAAAAATGAGTGTTAAGAAATTAGGCAGGTAGCCCAATTTCAACTACTAATTCCCCGATCATGAAGAAATTTTATTTATATCCCAGGAAAGAGACGCTTTCAGACCGTAAGGCGGCATAAGGTATGGCACAGAAAATAGCAACTAAGTGAGCAGGATCACCGCCAAAGGGGCTGGTTACCGCAACCTTGGGAATTCTACCCTCCTAGTAGCCGCAGGCACTTATGATAATAATCAGTTGATTAAAATCCATTACATATACATACTTTTGTACATAAAATTACTAGCAAAGACTCAACACCATAGCCCAATCATCATTAGAGCAGCTGCTGAGACTAAATTAACATACAAATACAACCAGCTGGTATAACTACAAACTAGGAGAGATTACAATTAACAAGCAAAAGGATAAATGTGTGCCATAAACTCACTACATATACAATTTGTGTATATAATACACTACATTGCTAGCAGATGCTAAATATACATACACAATCAGCTGGCATAACAACTTAATAGTGGAGACTAGAAACAGCCAGGGAATAAGGAGTTTACCCCATATTACATCTCATATGTTTACATCATTAGTATTTCGCATTTAGCATTAGTTTACATCATTATATCATGGCTGTGCCCGCACCGCTAGCCGGTCGGATCGGTCGGCTGCCCAACAGGGCTCATTAGCTTCTCCCCTTCCCACCCCCCCACTAACAGGATAGTGTAGTCACAATGTTTCGATCACCTCCCCGTGATCCAAGAAACAAGGAAAACAGGCTACCACTCCCGCCAAACATCAGCAGTGTGCTCTTTTCCCATGTACCTGAAGATGCTGCACTGCGGCGAAACCGGTCGTAAATAAATCTTTTACAATGTGGAATTGCAAAGTTAATCCTTCTATCCCTGATATCAAGGAATTCCACCGAGTGAGGTCTTTTAAAAATTGACTTTAAAATACTTTAATCATAACATTCAGCTTCGATTTTCACCATTTACTCATCAAACGTCTTCTTTTATCTATTAAAAACTCTCCTAAATCGAAATGAAACTTGAGTCCATCATCATAGCCACAAGCCATTTATTCAAAGCATTCGGTAAGTGCTGTTCACGTGCCATCATTTAGTTTCGCCTTTGCACTCGATGCCCGCGTCACATGGATGTGATCACTAAATTTTACTTACGGCTAAGAGTTCAGAATGCCGAGCATACAATAATACTGCACGTTCTACTTTGATACGACACACGTTTTCGTTGTTCACGAACGGTATCTGGAAACCTGGCGACCACTAGTGGATAATGGAGAATGTAGAATGGCGTCGAGCATTAGGGCCAGTTCTCCGCATCAATGCGGCCGTTGCATAGCTCTTCCGATGTCGTGTTCCCGGAGCGATTCGTCTTTTTTTCTAGAAGAGAGCAGCATTCTACTTTCTGATGGGGCTGGTGTCAGGAATCCCTACCATCACCACACTACATAAATTTGTGAGCATTTCACAGCGCTCTTTTAGCAATCGTTTCGTCCACTTGCTGTGGAATTTACACTACATTTCATTCGGTAGTAGGTATGGATGCATGTTCACCTTGAAATTGAAGGATGTTCACAGACTTTTTCAGGAGCTACACGCCCTAGAATATGGGTCACACGGCCGTGAAATTATAACGCTGAGAGACGTTCGCAGATCGCTGCATATTCAAATAGTTTTTGTGGTGCTTAATTTTTCCCAGTTTCTTCTGAACATATGCCTTGCCGGGATGACTTACAGAAATCTAACACTTCATCTACATCTAAATCTACGTAATACCCTGAGAGCCACCACGAGGGTGTATGGCAGGTGGTGAAGATCACCAAACATGCTCTATTGACATGCAACTAGGATATTAAAATGAGACATGCTAGAAAATAGGGTCACATGGAGCTAGATGGTTAGTATCTACATAATAAGGAAGGGATTATTGGTTGTCATTACATGCATCATGCACTACAGACTACTCTAAATATATTTCACCTACCTATCCCTTTGCTACGCTGCCTATTGTTTTCTCTTATAGTACGCGGGAAAATCACATTTTAAATCTATCGGTACGACAATCTATCTCTCTAATCTTGTTATGATGATCAAACCTAGCATAATACGTAGGGGTTCTATATATATATCCAACGTCATCTGTGAACAAATCGGTTTCGAATTTACTTAAAAGATTTAACCTAAATTTTAACCTGCGTTCTGATAGTAATTCCCATCCGAGTTCTTCTATTAAGCTCGTAAGACTTATACATTTATCATAACGGCCTTTAAAAAACTTAGCGGATCTCCTTTGCACGCGCTCTAATTCTTTTATCATACCTTCCTCGTACGGATCCCATATACTAGCGGCATATTCTAAATGAGGCCTGACAATTGTAAAATAGCTTCTTTCTCGTATTTTCTCATCGCATTTGCCTAGAACCCTTTTTACGAATCCTAATCTACGGTGTGCTACACTAGAAATTTCCCTGATGTGTTTCCCCCATGACATGTCTTCAGTGATGGTGACGCCTAAGTATTTAATACATTATACGTTAGATATTTTCTTTTCTTTGATGCAATAATTATTCAAGGGAAAGCCATTCTTTTTCCAAAAGTTCATTATCGCGCATTTCTTCAAATTTAATTCTAGCTGCCAACTATCACACCAATCATCAATCGCATCTAAATCCTTAGCTAAACACTGACTGTCCTCTTCATTTCTAATTTCCTTATACACTACTACATCATCGGCAAAAAGACGGAGCTTGCTATTTTTTACTACTGTATTCAAGTCATTTACGTAGAGAAGAAATAAAATTTGGTCTATCACTTGGTTTTACCCGGACTTTGTTCGTGGCATTTTGGGGATTTCTGATGTGCATGCCAAATTGGCAGTTTTCCATCAAGATTTCTCTGCTCTTCAGAAGCTCGGTAAATTTGAACAATGCATTAGAAAGTATGATAGGAGAGTATTACACCGAGCAAAAAGATTTTTTGTGTAATGTTTCGAGAGTAAGCTCCGCGGTGAGTGAGGTTAAATGCCTTCAAAGACAACAATACAAAATATACCAAACTTTCAAAGGATTGTGTGTGGTGTACGGGAAACCGGCTTTGCTTCTGGCGGTAGTGAATCTTATGAACGTCACCTTCATATGTTTTGCCTATGTAGACAGGATCATTACACCTGAAGAACCCGCCTGGAATCTCAAGTTAACTTTAGGCAGCTCTCTCTGGGTCTATTGTCTCCTTTCTCTGCTCTTTCATGTGATCTCCACTTGTGGCAGAACTCAGAGAAAGGTAAACGAAGAATTAAAGAGGGTTGTGGAGAAAGTATTACCTCATATTTTTTTCTAAGAACTATTTATTCAACAAAAATTAAATATACAAATATAAAATAAGGATGCTTCATCTACTAGCTCTATTTTTTCTCATAATCTCCTTAAAGTTCTATTGTCTTTCTCCAGCGATTCACTAGGGCGAATGCCCGGTCGGTAATAGTACTCGCTCTGGATATGGAGCCCGGTTTCACTGCGCCAATCGCGTCTTCGTTATCCAAAGTAGAATTGGAAAAGTAATTAGTATCAATATTCGAAATGCATTAGGTAACAAGAAGAAAATTTACGTATAAATTCACTTTCTTTCACGTGTTTGATTCTGGACTGGTTTAGACAGGTATTGGCGAGTCCAATCTTACAGTCTGTCCTCTGCAGAGTCCAGAGTTGTTGAAGCACTCAGATGTTATATACAGTTGCGTTGTGATAGACTGATAAGGCTTTGCGAACAATGGAGATGCGTCTGTCGATGGTCGTTTCAACGCACTGATTTCTGATATTAGGGAGTTTAAAAAAATGTGGGGCATTACCTTTTGAGCACCCGTCGAATACTTTAAATACTACATTCGACTCCAGCTTGTATTTAGGTATTTCAATACGCACCAAATTGTGCTGTATTCTGGTGAAGTTACAGGCTTTATTTTGGGGAAGTCATGCATCATTGAACTTCGTTTTACAGATTACATAGAAATTACAGGGAATCGGTCCTAGGCTATTTCTTTATATTTTGTTGCTGTTGATTTCTATATTTAGACAATACAAAATCAATATCATCTCATTCAGATGGTTGGTTTATTTCAACCTTGTTCTCTTAATTTTCAGCCTTATCTTTTTCAGCTATCCATTTCACTTCTTCACAATTGTAAATTTTAAAGTCCTTTTTCTAGTCGCCATGCTTTTCATCCAAGTATTTTTATTCTTTCTATCCTTGTTTATTCCTTGTATCCTCAAGGTGATCTAATCTTTCGCGAAGTCCAAGCACGGAGAAAAAAATGGCAAATTATTTTCTTAACTCATTTTTTCAATCCAGATGACCAGACATTAATAACCATCATATTTCCTTTGGATAATCCATCACCGCGTCATATTGTAAAAGAATAATGCTCTCATTTCTAATTTTAAGCACAATATGATAGGGAAAAATAAGCCATTAATGTTGCTCCTAAATTTGTGAAGACTATCTTCACTTTTGCTACACATTTCACGGCTTTCAATTGAGTTAAATGTTTAAAATTAAAAATTAAGCCCGTTGTTTGGCACTGCTATTGACACAAAATAAATTTTAGCCGTCATGAAAGGGGAGAGTTTCATTGTCAAGAGAACATCAGTTTCACTTACTCTACGCTGGAGGAGTGACATTGCTGAGTGAAGCTATTAGGGATAACTTCGAAGCAAAGATTCCAGTAGAAGACGATCGAAGAACATTAGGAAAAATTCAAGTCGTCGATCCAGTTAATATTTAATATATCCTCCGTAAGCTGGACTTGAATAACATCTACCCAAACCAAGAAAGGGACATGACAGGGTCGTCTTTTCGTTCAGTTATTGCTCCATAGTGAGGGTAAAAGTTTATGCTTTGTATTGAAACTATATGCATCTTATACAGTTAGAATAAATTTAGAACTAAGAATGACAGAGGATGACGGATAATCCAACAGTACCTATTATTAAGGAAACCTTCAAATTAAGGTTTGATTAACTTTGATAATGCCAAGTGATATATTGACAAATCCTCTCAGGTATGTGTTGAATTGAATTTAACCTCCCGTGCTTCGCGTAGAATTATTTGCCGTAAAATGAATTGATTACATAAATTTATCATAAATATGTCAGGAAATTTAATAAAAAGGCCAACGTGCGATTTAGAACAATCTTTTGGAGCAGTGTTAATCTTGAACAGGGCTTTGGGATTGGCGCCCAGGAGTAAAAAAGATCAAGAGTCTCGCTGTAATTTTCGAAATATTTTTTATGATATCATGTCAGCTTGCAGTATTATTACCCAAATGATATCGCTCAAAAGTGAAGAATTTACAGAGAGAATGTCAAGTTTTTGGGGTTG
Organism: Ceriagrion tenellum; assembly: GCA_963169105.1. NCBI lineage: Eukaryota > Metazoa > Arthropoda > Insecta > Odonata > Coenagrionidae > Ceriagrion > Ceriagrion tenellum. The sequence continues at coordinate 83,709,343 of OY720634.1, read as the reverse complement.
TTTGCAAATTGCCTGGAGCTATTTAGTATTTTTCATGACCTCATGGGCCAGTTACAGGCTTTCCAGATCACACGTTACACTTCAATTGATTTTTCTCGATTTGGAAAAGTGCTATGTTATCCTTCATAGGTTAGGATACGAAACTGAAATGTTCAAAATACGAATTTTGAGTAAAATTCAATCGGCGCTGATTGCTCTAACGATTTCCATGAGCCTTTTTGGCCTATCGGGTTATTTTAGATATGCTGAAGTAATAAATCCACTTTTGATTGCTTTGTCCCTCGTGCAATATGCCTGGTTTATAATTTGCATGAGTTTGTGGAGCATGATGAGCGTCTTCGTATTCATGGGTGGTGAATTTCTATTCACCTTGTGTAAGTTTATCAGAGACGTATGCGAGTCACACAATCAAAGACCCGCGAGTGTAGATATGGCCTTTAAGAAGGAATCACATGAACTGGTAATTGTGGTGAAACGATGGAGAGAAATCCAGAAAAGGATTTACAGAGTGACGAAAAACGTGAACAATAGCTACGGTGCCACAGTGGTAGTACTCGTAATTTTAAACTTCATCAACATCACTCTTTACCTCAACGATGTGCTACAATACATCGTCACAGGATCTGAGCGGGTTGAGGATTTCTATCTGTTGATATTGAAGCCTCTTCTCATAAGTGCTTGGTTTTTCACTTGGGTCATCATCCTATGGATTTGTAACGGAATTCATAACATGGTAAATATATTTTACTTCTTTATTCGTGCAAGTAACTCATTAGTCTCTAGTAGTCAAAGTAATTTCAAGGTATGTTCCTGCCTCTCATCATCATCATTGGTCGTTCAATTCTAAGACTAGTTGAATGCAGCCCTCCTCCCTTCCCATCTAATGCTAGTTCCCTTACCTCCTGGTATCATTTCCTATTTACTTTCTTCTTTTTTGGCCCATAAAATTATTCCTGGGTCTTCCACTGGGGACTTTTCCCTCTATTTTACCTCCAATTTTTTTCCTCACCTACTGATTTTGTCTCAGGGTGTGCCCAATCCATCTGGTTCTTTTTTATGTGTGGTGTTTCATATGGTCCTTTTCTCTTTTACACATCTGAATTTTTCATTGATTTCTTATTGATTTCTTATTTTGTCCGTTCATTTTATCTTCAGCATCCTCGTCAGCAAAGTAGGGTGGTCGCCAGCATAACGTTTTATATCGACAACTTTCCCCTCCATCTCTTTTAGTTTCATAAGGAAAGTCTTATTTGGGCAGTACGGCTTCAGATTAAGATATAAATTTTGTGTAGTTCAATATACATTTCGTCAGTGAGTGAATAATTTCACACGGTCAAGCCTGTGGCCGTTCATTTCGTACCAGTTTACCTTTCCGTTCTTGCTCTAACACTCATTTCAACCGCGAATGGTAATATTTTTTTCATGCATGGAGTGTAACAAGCGCAGATTCACATGGTCTCTGTATTCATTCGTATGGCAGAAGATGTTAACCCCTCCTAAGGGGTTACTGACTGCTTAAAAGTTGGCTCCAGACATTCGACATTTTTAAATGGTTCTTCAACTCTTTTAGTTCAACTCATCCAAATTATAATACAGAATCGCGGAATTCATTTCTCTACTCCTTATTTACCTATTCATGATTTTTCTTAATTCATGAACTATCCTCATGGACCAAACCTCCGCCCGTTCTGACCCTATGTATGCTAGAACACAGCAAAGTGAATAATAATATATCGTTTAACACCAGTGTCATTCGAGATGACGTATATATTGCTCTATCGATATCGAATCGGGGGAGGAAGACGGCCAAGATATCGAAAAATATAGGATAATAACATCACATTTCCTGTGGAAAATCTATCGCCTTGTGATATTTCAGCAAAATTATCCTCTCGATGTTAATTTTTAAGCACCATATGTAAAAAAAATCGTTCTGATGAAATGTGTTCATGTGTTTCAGGCAGCTAATGTAAATTTGTTGCAGATTACCTTCATTTATGCTAGATATTTTACGGCTTCCAATTAAATTAAATGTTTAAAATGAAAAATATAGTCCATCATTTAGCACTGCTGTTGTCAAACAAAACTTTTGGTTCTCACGAAAGGGGATGAGTTTCAATGCCAAGAGTTTATCAGTTTTAATGTCAAGCGTTTATCAGTTTCACTTATTCTACTTTGACGAGAGGTGTTGTCGAGGAAAGCTATTAACACGCAAGGGATAACTTCGGAGCAAATATTGCAGTATGATTAGATCGCAGAACATTCGGAATAACTAAAATCATCGATCCTGTTAATATGTTGCATATCCCTCATAAGCTGTACTTACATTACGTCTATTCAAACCGAGAAAGTGGTTTGACATTGTCGTCTATTATATCAGTTATTGCTCCTAAGTGAGAGTAAAAATTTAAGCCTTGTATTAGAATTACGCATATCTTATTCAGTTTTTGTATCTATGTAATTGGTAACATATCGTTTTGTCCATTTAGCAATGTAAGCAATCCATGCAATCAGCTCACGCCACCTTTCTTTAAAACAAAACTTAAAGACGTTTAAATTTTCACTAACAATGTAGTAATAATTATCTGCGGACGATTTCTGATATCTTCGAAAAATGTTCGTTTTACAGATTACATAAAATCAAGAACAGCATAAAGAGACTTTAAGGCGGAAATATAGTGGCTTTAGGTGGATAAATACAATGAGAGATAGTTTTGGTAACTGATTCAAATAAAATTGACGATAAGAATGCGACAGGATGACGGATTATCCAAACGCAGATATAATAGATGAAAACTTCAAATTAAGGTTTGATTCATACATTTGACTAATACCAAATGATATACTCGCAAAACCTCTCAGGTAAGCGTTGAATTGAATCTAATTTCCCGCGCTTCGCGGAGTATTATTTGCAGTCAAATTTAATGATTAAATAAATTCATCTCAAATATGTCAGAAAATGTGATAAACAGGCCAAAGTATGATTTAGAAAAATATTTTGGACCAGTGTTAATCTTGAATAGGGCTTTGGGATTGGCGCCCAGGAGTAAAAAAGATCAAGAGTCTCGCTGTAATTTTCGAAATATTTTTTATGATATCCTGTTAGCTGTCAGTATTTTTGGCATGATGAAATATCTTCACAGTGACGAATTTAATTATAGAAAGTCATATTTTTGGGGTATTTTGCAAGTAGCCTGGAACTATTTTGTATTTATTATGACCTCATGGGCTGGTTACGGACTTTCTAGAGCACACAAAACACTTCAATTGATTTTTCGCGATTTAGATAAGTGCTATATTATCCTTCATAGGCTGGGATATGAAAAGGAAAAGTTCAAAATGAGAATTTTGAGTAAAATTCAATCGTTGTTGATTGCTCTAACAATTTCCTTGAGCCTTTTCGGCCTATCGGGTTATTTTAGATATACTGAAGTAATAAATCCACTTTTGATTGCTTTACACCTCGTGCAATATACCTGGTTTATAATTTGTGTGAGTTTGTGGAGCATGATGAGCGTCATCGTATTCATGAGTGGTGGATTTCTATTCACCTTGTGTAAGTTCATCAGGGACGCATGCGAGTCACACAATGAAAAACCCGCGAGTGTAGATATGGCCTTTAAGAAGGAATCACATGAACTGGTAATTGTGGTGAAACGATGGAGAGAAATCCAGAAAAGGATTTACAAAGTGACGAAAAACGTGAACAATAGCTACGGTGCCACAGTGGTAGTACTCGTAATTTTAAACTTCATCAACATCACTCTTTACCTCAACGATGTCCTTCAATACGTCGTCATAGGATCTGAGCGGGCTGAGGATTTCTCTTTGTTGATATTGAAGCCTCTTTTCACAAGTGTCTGGTTTTTCACTTGGATGATCTTCCTATGGATTTGTAACGGAGTGCATAACATGGTAAATATATTTAACTTCTTTATTCGTGCTTGTAACCCAATAGTCTTTGCTTGTCAAAGTAAATTTAAGGTCGGTTTTTAACTCTATCACTCAATTATTTTCTTATAAACGTTTAAGTTTTGGATACATATATTTCCTACACAAATGATCGTTCCATACATTATATGTTTCTGTATTTATTTGCGTTTTATAATTTCCTTTATATCACCAGTTAAACAGCAGCTCTTCTCATTCACTTGAGTCATAGCATTTCTGGCTTGGCTTGATAGCCATGTTGAATCTCCAAGAAAGCAAGGTAAAAAATAAGCAGTATAAGAGTACGAATTCCATATTTAGTAGTATGATTTCCGGAAAAAGGAACATCCTTTGTCTGCCATTAAATTCCAAAGGAGTCAAATCTGGTTAAATCCCTTCATTTTATTGTTATACTAGCTGATTGGCAGGATTTTGAAGGGATCCTAATCTAACGTTTTATTTTCTTGCATATCGTTCTGCTTTATATCTTTTACGTATTCCGCCATTTGATCCCTCCTAAGTACATCATATGGTCTTCCACTCTTTGTTTCGTCCATCATCAGAATCCTTTTTCTACAGATTCCACGCTTCCTCAGGACTCTCCCCACAATTGGCCATTCAAGCATCCTCTCTTTTCAAAACATCCTCTTTCCATGTCTTCTGGCTCCTCCATACCTCCGCCACCTTCTTTCTCAACTCTCCTGCCGTATCCAAAACCTCCTTGTTCGTCCTTCTCGCCACCCAGCTCATCCTCTTCATTCTACTGCCCACCCACTTCTCAAATGCCTCAAGTCTACATACACACCCCCCTCCACAATGACCGAGTCTCCAACCCATGCAGTGCCACGCTCCATATTAGAGTTTTTTCAAACAAATTTACATAAAATATGTTGATATTCAACATTAAGGATCAGCCAAGTGCACTGACTGGACGTATAACTGACCTATAGGAACTTTAACCAGCCACTACGCTTCAATTCTTTCTCTGACAGATGTACAAAGTTTAAGTGCTCACCGAGGTAAGCAATACAAAATCCAAGGTGATGAGTCCAAAAGCAGAAATCTGTACTTAGGTATGAAACATTTGAAGCGAAAGCAATCGTAACTTTGAATCTGATTAAAGATTCCGGTTGAGATGTCTGTCCCTCTAGTCGACTCCTAATTCTTTTTATAACTTCCATTAATTTTGGCCAGTCCACCCTATCAAACGTATTCTCGAAGTCAATAGAGCAAGCAAACACATCTGCCCATTTTGTAAGTTTATTTCTTCTAGCGTTCTCATCACTCCTATACCATCCCGCGTTCTCGTCCCTCTCTGAAACCTAAACTGGACGTTACTCAGGTAGTCGTTAGCCTTATTCTCTAGCCTCCTGTTTATTATTCTAAGGATCTCGCGAGGGATATTAAGCTTTAAGTCATGTAGTCCTCACAAGCTTGTGTTCATCTTTGGTATAAGAATAAGGGTTTTCTGCGCGAGGTCTTCCGTCCCCACTCCCTCATTAATCCCACGAATAAGAGCGGTATAGGTATTTCCATCTTCCGTTCTGGCCCGTAGTCTTTAGAAACTCAGCAGGCATGTTATCCATCCCAATAGCCCTATACCTTTTCATGTCTCGTAGTGCTATTTCGATGTTCACATTCAAGAATACCTGATCCGATAGCAACCCTAAATAGTTTCGAAGAAAAATGCGTCAATAAGTTGGCCGTCATTCTAGGAAAGCCACAGAAAGGCTAGCTTATCAGTTGGTTAATAGCATTGATATAGACCGCAGGGTCAAAATACCTTTCGTACAAAATATTTACTTCAAACAACAAAAATTTCTCCCAGATGGTAAATTTGAAGCGTCCTCCGAAGTTCAAAAGACCGATACGACCATCAAGGCAGATGTATAGTGTACGAAATACAATGTAATGAATGCGAAGTGTGCTACATCGGTCAAACCGGAGTCAAATCGTAGCATTAGTTGTGTTGCAGAAAATTACCAGATAAAGCGTTTTATGAATAGTGACAGTAAATTGTAATTTACATAAATATATATATCCACAGATGTATTTTATAAATATTTTAAGTCCCTTCAACACCCTTTGCAAGTTTAGCCTCCCATTACTTAGTTCAAGATTCCAGTCATCCAATATTTCTCTACACCTCACGTATGCCGGATATCTCCGATCATTTACCGTATTCAACATGTTATGACTTATAATTAATTACTCACGCCTCTTTTTCTTCGTCCATTGAAAAATCTGCCAAGAGCTTACTATTTTCATGACACCTCCACTTTTTTTCCCTCACCTTCTGGCTTACTCTTACCCTTCATTCAACAATGAACAACAACATTCATCAAGATGATGAACAACATTCATCAAGTCTCCGTGAAATAAAATATACCGTGTAAAGCGGCCTGAAGAGGATCTACCATCTTCAAAGTGTTCAAATGGAATTGACTCAGGTAAAGACAGGTAATGCAACGGTCGATAAAGACAGACATTTGGTGCCGATTATTAGTGTTACCTGCCTTCTAATAATACGTTAAAGATACTAATTAGTCCATTTTTCTAGCATTAATTTTTATACATCTGTGACTAACGACCAACAAAAAGTTTGTATACGACTGTTGAAGTCATCACCATTACTAACTCCATCCAGACAAGTCGCAAGTTTCTTATTAACAAAGAAGCAAAGGGGTTTGCTTCATTGAGGGAAATTAAAAACGCGCAGTAAAATATATGGAAGCTGAGGAGACAGCCATAAAAATAATTACTAAATGCTTCATTTTTTGTCCATCTACAACTCAATGTTTTCTTGAGAGGTGCTAATCCTAAAACCCCATTTAAGGACAACAATGTCCCAAAATATCCCTCTATACCGTAATAACCGCGGAAACTCATATCCGCGGTTATTACGCTCCATACAAATACCCGGCTTCATATAAGACCTTCGATCATATACGACCTCGTAACTTCGATTTCTTACACCATGACCTTTGACACCCTCGGCCTGAATATTTCATTCTTGCGAACGCTATGGTGTCTTTCAGAGCTCATCTCACCATTCTTCGCTTTTGTCGGTATTCACGATGCCACCATAACCCCCTATGAAGTAATATTGGTGATTATAAGACGTACTCATGTCATTGATCCAAATCCAACATCCAGAACCAAACGCTATTAAAAGTATGCTACTTTGAAATTTAAAATGTTATTTTATGAAGACATGTAACACAGAATAATCTCCTAAGCAAGTGCTAGTGAAATTTAAAAAAAAAATAATTTCACAGAAAGACCGATTTAAAGATACCGTTGTATAATATATCGACCCTTTCAGTCACAGCTCAAGTCTTCGACACATAGGCTTGAAAATACTTCACTTCTGTACGGACAACATGGAATTTGAACGTCAAATTTAGCATGAAGTTCAATTAGCTTCATACCTAGATAGATATTCAAGATATCTGTGAACTGGGAAATGAGTTTCCGCAATTATTACGGTATAGAGCGATATTTTGGGACTTTGTTGTCCTTAAATAGGGCTTTAGGATTAGCACCTCGCAGGAAAACATTGAGTTGTAGATGGGCAAAAAATGAAGCATTTAGTAATTATTTTTATGGCTTTCTCCTCAGCTTCAATATATTTTACTGCGCGTTTTTAATTTTCCTCAATGAAGCAAACCCCTCTGCTTCTTTGTTAATAAGAAACTTGCGACTTGTCTGGATGGAGTTAGTAACGGTGATGACTTCAACAGTCGTATACAAACTTTCTAGGTCGCATAAAACAATCGAATCCATTTTCCAGGATTTAAGAAAGTGCTGTTATATGCTCCACAAGGCTGGATATATGATAAAAACTTCGAAGATGAAAAATGAGTCTAACATTCTACTGTTTTTCATATTTCTTATTATTCCCCTGATAGTTTTTGGAGTTCACGGCATATACATGAGTACTAATCGCCGTTTCGTATCAGCTGTTAGTGTGACCATTCTATTCGCCTGGCCCGTAATTTGTGCTAACATGTGGTGTCTTATGTGCGTCGTTATTTTAATGACTAGCACTTTGCATTCCACCTTGAGAAAATTCATTCGCGATGTCTGTGCGTCATACCAGCATCGAACGCAGAAATTACCACCGATCTCCAATGGAGATATCCACGAACTGGCACTCACAGTGAGGCGATGGAGGGAAATCCAGAAGAGAATATTCAGGGTTTCAAAAAACGTGAATAGTAGTTATGGTGCCACGGTAGTGGTGCTTGTCATTTTAAACTTCACCAACATCACTCTCTACCTCAACGACGCCCTTGGTGATATTGTCACCACAACTGCGTCACCGGACCCAAGTTGGTTTAAGTTGTTCAACATTCTCTGGACGTTCTGGATTTTTTTACTCTTCGCAAGAGTCATGTGGAGATGTGAAGGAGCCCAATTTATGGTAAATATGTGTGTGTTACGATCTTTAAGTACATTTTTCTGCCTTTCAAACATGGATTGACACCCTTCTATTACTATAAGCTACATGTCGAGCAAAACGAAGAGTAAAGGATGACCAAGTAATTTCCTTGTATTCATCCGCGTCAATTACTCCGGTGGACTAGTTTCGCTTGCAATCCTCCAGGCTTCCTCAGGGCCAGTTGACCTGTATAAGACTGCAGGACAGCGGGCGAAATACAGTTCATAAGATGAGACGACGCGGCAAACAAAACCAGATCATCAACCCTACCCACCCCCTCAGCTAAGCCTAGAAATATTGCAACCGACGTAGACTTGGATGCGGTGTGGTTCAGTTTGGAAACCGACGGGTTCAATTTTCTAAACACGGCCATGGAACTTAAATCGTTGTTAAGTGTATTTCTTCGTTACTGTTAATGTCTTTTGCCTGCGAGATATCTACCCGGTATAATTAATTTATGGAAAATCAGTATTTCGAAGTAAAATTCTTTTTTATGCTTTCGTTCCTCACTTTCTACTCCGTCGCTTACCTTACACCTTCCATTAGCATCAATGGCACACACATTACCCTTTTAGAAATGATATAGGATGCAAGGAAATGCAAATTTCTCACCCTTTAATGTTTCTCGCCTGATTAGGTGTTAATTAAGCGTGTGTGTGGAAGTAGATTACCAACAACGTAGGGTGGAAAAATAAAAAGTGATTTTAAATGTAGGTATACAACCCTTAAGTAATGTAAGCACCACACACAACGCTGTGTCTTGCGCATCTAACTCCAGCTAGCTATATGTTGAGCTAATTACCGAATGTAAACGGTAAGATTTTCCACAACTCAATAAATCTTGGGCAATATATTTTCCCGATGTTTCTTACAGAAAAGCCTGACTTTTGTTTGATAGTCTCAAGATACCGAAAGCTTTTAATGAAAAACTAACATTTATTTCTTCTAACTCATGGTATTTCAATTTGGTCTCGGCTAAAATCGTGGAAATGAGAAACCTTTGACCTCTCCCCGTTAATACAATTGCTTTTAATGGCTCATCAACGATGGGAGTACAAGTTCATTCTGCTTGGCGAGAATTATACTCTTCTAGATAAGTGGATAGTAGAAAAAATTGTGTTTATAAATGCTTTTTTTGCATCTCGGACGATTCTGTTGACTCGTATGTCCCTGAAATCCCAATAGGCTGCTAAGTCTTTCATCAGATTTTCCAGGGACTGAGACAACAGAACTCGACATACATCCATGCCCTGGGTGCTGAAAAACCCACGCAGGCGGGACTCAAACCCGAGACACTAAGTTTAGCAGGCGAGGACTTTACCCCGTCGCCACCGGGGCCTGCTTCTTGATGATTTCTCTCTAAACTGAATGTTATAGTTACATTTGCGGACGAATGTTATATAACAACATTTTTGATTAACTCTAAAGGCTTCTACGTCCACTTGAGACCCTGATGGGGGCCAATTCTTTCGAAATGAAGAACTGGTAGTATCCTCTTGAGGTGCCTTTCCGCGCTGGAAACAATTATTCACCGGATAGTAAGGACCAGACTTTACTGTCGAAACTTGGTCTAAAATGACACGAGGTACGGTAGCACGGAACACGATCTCAGGTTCTTCACAGCGGAACGTAGCGGCCGGAGAACTGAGCGGCGAGCAGCGCTGAGTCGTCCGAGTTACGTTTTTGGAGAGAACTGCTTGGGTCAACCGGCGGCTCGCCTTATAAAGGGCCGTCGAAGGTCCTCGACCCAGGTAGTCGACTCGACTCAGTCAGACTCGACTCACTAAGACTCAAGGACTCAGCAGCAGTAATCGACTCACTAAGACTCAAGGACTCAGCAGCAGTAATCGACTCACTAAGACTCAAGGACTCAGCAGCAGTAATCGACTCAGCAGTCACTGCATTGTAAACAGTGTATCTAACCCCTATCGGACGCGGTTGGAGCATACTCTGGACCTTGTCCATAGTGTGTTTTGGTATTATGGTATCCGGTTGGAGCACATCTATATTCTGAAGGCACCCACCCAAGGGTCTTGGCGACAGCCATGGCTGACGCTGAGGTGGCACCATCCTTGACGAAGGAACATTCCAACAATCCTCCAACAATCATCGAAAACGATGGGTACGCTATGCCAAAGCGCACCATTAAAAATATCACCCCATCGTTCTCTAAACGACCTTTCATCACCGCAGAGGAATTTGCGCTAAATCGCGCACGAACCTCCGCCGACGCCTTTGCGGTTAACGTCCCCACGTCAAACCATTTTGACGGCATTGTGCCTCAAGACGCGGATGAACACACGGAGAACTCCGTATCAGCACCCGCTGACATGGAAACCGAGCCATCCCCCAACCCTCCCCAAACCCACCTAAGGCTCCTCGACCTCCCGCGCTTATCTTCTATGACATCAACGACGTTACCGCGTTAAGAAAATTGAATAATACCACGATCCAGAATCAAAACTTCACCATCACATATGAAGAATCATCAGCCAGGGTGCAGTGCCGCACTTTGGCCGATTTTAACGAGTTGCGGACCAAACTGGGTACGGAGAAGGATGACGTATCCTCTTGCGCTCACGAACACGAACGTACCACCGCATTCACCATCTGCGGCTTATCGGCACAACACTCTCCGGATGCTATCCTGGCCGACCTGCGGGATATGGACATTCGTGCCCGTAGGGTCAGGCAGGTGCACAATAACAGCACCTCGATTGACGTCTTCGTCGCCGCAATAACCCCGACTCCCGAATGGTACATCGGCGCTCTCAAGCACTTGAAAGCCATCTCAAACGAGATATTCAATGTCCGATTGCATAAGCACAGATTTCCCTAAATCTATCGCCGTTGATCTCGCTTCCGGCACAGCAGCTTCTTCAGTACCGCCAGCCCCCGTTCCCGTTGCCTCCAGTGCTCTTGAGACCACGAGGTGAAGGACTGCCCCCAAAATCTATTAAAAAATGCCCGAGCTGCGGTGGACCTCACGCAGCTTACAATACGACCTGCACCATCTGGTCCAACGAGATGAAAAAGCTGGAGTCACGCGCCCAGAACTCTTGCGGCAAAGGGCAGGCGAAGAAGAACACTGGAGCCGCTCCTCCTTCGCCACATTCTTCATCCAGCAACGCTAGCCGGCCAACTCCATCCGCAGTTCCAACCCTCGGCACCTGGAACTCCTGGGGCCGTGGAAACGCTCCATGCGGTCAGCAACCGCAGCGAAGCACACTGCGCCGCCGCCTGGACATTCCCACTCGTCGCGATCCTTACCCCAATCTCCCAGAACCGACTCCCACACCGAGAGAATCCGTAGAGTCCCTCAGCATCCCACTGAGGCACTTCCAAGGCCTTCCATACTTCTGGCGATTTTCAATGCGTGCCTTTCCATTGGTCACTTCCCCACCATTTGGGAAACGGCACGCGTTGTTTGTATTCCGAAAGCAGGCCAACCTCCAACGTCTGCTGCCAACTTCCGCCCCATCTCTCTCCTCAGTATGTTTGGGAAACTACTGGAGGGAGTTCTGCTTCCCCATCTAAAGCGGCTCACCGACGATCTCAACGTGCTACGAGATCAGCAGTTCGACTTCTGGGACGAGCACTCCACCACGCACCAAGTTGCTTGCCTGCTCAACTTCGTTGTCGAAGGATTCAACTGGCCACACCCCACCATCGGCGCCTTCTACGACTTGATAAAGGCGTTTGACCATGTGCGGCACGAGGGCCTGCTCTGGAGGCTGGACTGCTTCGGATATCCTGAATGACTATCTGCCATCATCCAATCATGGCTCCATGGGCGGAAATTCTTTGTTACCTGGGGATCAGCTTCATCGCAGGGCAGGTACATCAACGCTGGCGTCCCACAAGACAGTCTTCTCTTACCGCTTCTCTTTAACATGTTCGTGGCCGACATGCCACAAGACTTCGGCCACAACATCCTATCGGTGTTGTACGCTGATAGGATGTAGTAGCTGATCGAAGTACGATGGAGAGAAGCCATTACTTGCCTAGGCGTGGTGCTAGAAAAACGCCTCAGCATGCGTAGGCATGCCAGGAAACTTGCAGCAATCGCCGCCGTCCACAGTTCCGCCCAATCTTGGGCAACCACATAATCCCCTGCATCATCGCCTTCAACTCCACAACGCTTTCCTGCGATCCATTCTAACTTACGCCGCACCAGCTTGGAGTGGACTTCTGTCATCCGATGCCCGCTCCATCTTGGACGTCTCTGACCACACCTCTATCCGCATCGTCCTTAGACTAGGCTGGAACCCCGCGAACACCGCTCCATGGCAAATGGCAAGAATTGATCCTCTTTCGGAAATTCTACGCCGACACCCCATGGACTTTTTCTACCAACTCCAATCATCACCATTCCCTGCTATCACATAGATCTCTGCCCATCAAGTTCTCCCATGGGACAAGTACCCTCGCCCCAGAGCAGGAACCGGAGAGGAAGATCATCAACCGCTCATAAAAAAGAAACACCAAAAGGACACCATACAGTCCAAGCGACTGAGCGACACCACTTGCGGTGTTCGCGATTCTGAAACCAGCATGGAATCATAGGCCGAAGGGCCCAATGTGAGCCGACTGCACGCCGAGAATATCCTCGGCGGCGCGAACACCAGCCACCAAGGTAGTCGAAAGATCGCGAAGGGTCGCGGGCTGTGGGGAGGCTTCCGGGCGCGTCCCTGCGGCAGTAAAGCCCTCGCGTCGAATGGGGTCAGGCTGGAGGCTTCCGACGGTTCTAGGTTCTAGGTTTCTAGGTCAAAAGGGCCGCCACACTCTCCATTACAAAAACTCTGGTATTTTTTACATTGAAATTAGTAACAGAGTTTGAAATCCTTAATAATCTAGACAAGACTCTTATTATACACCTTGAATGCACACATGTTACTATAAATTTCAGTTCAGAGAGAAATCGTCACGAAGCAAAAATAAATCCGATTTTTTCTACTATCTACTAATCTACAAGAATTCCATACTTTTTTGCTAACAACAGTTATAGGCATATCATGCCACTTTTAAGGAGACAGGATTAGTATGGTTCGCCCTTTTTAAATACCAGGAAGTAAGTGGGTGGGGAAAATCCTAAGGTATGGGAAAAGAAGGGGTGTAAAAATGACAGTAGAATGATTTCATAAAAACAAAACGAGGGGAATGGGAGTGTGGTAAGGAAAATCACGGTAAAGTTTGAGACTGATAAGGTAGGTAGGTGGAAAGATTGGGGGGTAAGTTGTTGCATGAGAGAAGTGAATAGGTAGGAAACATTGTCATATACTAGAATTATACTGAAATTTCTTGTTTAAATTGAAAAATATCTCCCATCAAACAATAGGGATAAAATTACTTTTGGTTTCAATGGAAGGATTGAGTTCCATCGTCAAGTAGGCATTTATTTCATTCCTTCATCGCTTCATGGGCGTCACGACAGAGTATAGTTATAAATAGAAAGGCGAGAGCAAATTTTCAAGGAAAATAACATGAAGTATAAGTTTATTTGGAATAACTTCAAGTTCTTCTCTTTAACGTTTACTAAATAAGCAGGCCATAGCTTCACGCATGTTAAAATGGAAGAATTGACATGACAACCTTAGCCTTTCAGGTGAGAATGGGTAAGTTCTGTGACAGAGGTTTGTCTGGAATTTATGGAGTTAGGGGTTACTTGGTGGAATTTACGACGTTAAACATGATTAAAAGACATTCATTCAACAATTCGACACATGTTTCTACCGCCAACTGGTTGAGACGACTATAGCGACATTTGTAAGACACATTAGCGTCATTTTCAAGACACATAAACTTTGAGAATGACGCGGCAGACGTCAAATCGATTGGTAAAATAAACAAGAGTTGAATCGTATTACGTGTATCCGTCAACCTTGTGTAAGCCAGTTTTGACATTTTATATCACTTATTCATATAAATTTCGAATTAATAAATAAGTAATCACCACTTCGATAGGATTATGAAAAGATGTCATGCAATGAGTGATATTTCGTAACAATGTCCATCACTCAGCTATTCACGTTCATATGAAAACTAAAAACTAGAGGTATTCTTCATACGAATTAGGATATCTTCAAGAAACTTCTAATTTATCGGATTTGCAGGAATTTACGACATATTATACCTTGTTGGGAGAAGGTCAGGAGAAGGATTTACAGATCAGTGTACATACTTCTTCTATTTCTTTTGAATGATTTGCATTTTTTTTCGAATATCAAAAACAACACCTAAAGCTTTCAAAACGGAATCCTTTTAGTGTGTGGAGGATAAATATATTGATCGCTGGTTTTCGCCACCGCGTTGAATAAAATGAGCAATCACTATTTTACAGGACCACGGATTAACCAAAAGCAGATATGTCACACACAAAAATGTCAAATTAAAGCCTGGCTCCGACAGATTACACAGCTCAAGGGAAAAGTCGCAAATCACTGGAGTGAGCGTGGAAAATAAATCGGTTGGAACAGTGTAGGAAGTATTTGCTGCAATCGAAGTTATTAACTATATAGATTCTTAGGAGGAAAGTCAGTCAAGAAATGTTATTTCCAGTAACTCATATGATTTAGATCAATTGGGCACGTAAATCGTGAATAGACGAATGGCGTTGGCATCGGTAAGGGTTAAAAAGTAATATAATCTCATATACTATGAGCAGGTATTGTATCTGCAGTCTCAGTTATTAATACAGTATTTCTCCTAATATATAAGCCGCACCCCGATATTTGAGGTCTCAAACAGGGAAAAAAGTTAATACGCGAATATAAGCCGCACCCTTTTCAGTGCATCTCCTCAGAGTGTAAAAAGTAACTAAAAGACGGGATGAGAAGGACTTTTCTCGTGCCGTCAGTGCCAGTCAGAGAATTGATTACAGCCATTGGGATCGCGCCACGAGTCGCCCTAGACATACGACACACTGCTACAACCTTGAACCTTGCCCCCTCCCGTTTTCTCCTGCGCGCACCCTTTTGCAGACCTACTCTGGTACTACGTCCGACGTCCGTGGCTCAGGCGTGTTTAGGTGGCGTCCGCGAGAATCCGAATGGCTGGTTTGCTCAAATCCATCATTTTTACGAATTTTTATGAAAGTTCTCGAATTTAAGCCGCACCTCGAATATAAGCCGCACCCCAATTTTGAGGCCACAAAATCGGGAAAAAAAGTGCGGCTTATATTCGATGAAATATAGTAACATAGATTTCTACAAGATATGTCAGGAAATGTCATTAAGAGGTCATCATTCGATTTAACACAGTATTTTGGAGCAGTGCTAACCGTGAATAGGGCTTTGGGATTGATGCCCCGGAGAAAGAAATGTCAAGAGCCTTGCTATAATTTTCGAAATTATTTTTATGGCGTCCTCTTTGCTGTCACAGCCATTGGTTTGGTGATCTTTCTTGACAATGGCAAAAACAAGTCTTTCTGGGGAATTTTGCAAGTAGCTTGGGCAGAATTATCATTGATCATGTTCTCATTGGCCGGTCTCACACTTTTAAGAGCACACGGAAAACTTGAATTTATATTCCTCGATCTAGAGAAAAGTTGTTTTATCCTGCATAGGCTAGGATATAATATTGGAAAGTTCAAAATGAGAATTGTGAGTAGTATTCAATCAACGTTGATTGCTCTGGCGATTTCCTTGAGCATTTTTGGTCTATCGGGTCATTTTATACATAACGAAGTAACAAATCCATTTATTATTGCTTTATCGATCGTGCAATATGCCTGGTTTATAATTTGCGAGTGTTTTTGGTGCATGATGAGCGTCTTCGTATTCATGAGTGGTGATTTGCTTTCCACCTTGTGTAAGTTCATCCGAGACGCATGCGCGTCATACAGTCAAAGACCCACGAGTGTACAGAACGCCTCCGAGAAGGAATCGCATGAACTGGTGAATGTGGTGAAACGATGCAGAGAAATCCATAAATGGATTCACAGAGTGACAAAAAACGTGAACTGTACCTACGGTGCCACAGTGGTAGTGCTCGTGATTTTAAATTTCATTCATATCACTCTTTATCTCAACGATGTCCTACAATACGTCGTCACAGGAACTGTGCCAAAAGAGGATTCCTATATGTATGTTTTGAAGCCTCTTCTCACAGGTGTCCACTTTTTAACTTGGGTCATTATCTTATGGAGTTGTTACGGAGTTCATAATACGGTAAATACGTTTTAAGTCTCTATTCTTCTTAATAAATCATAAGTCTCCGTAGCACAAATTTTATTTTAAAGAAAAAGTTTTATCGCTCTATTTTCCCTCACTTCCAATAATGTTTTCTTTTTGGAGAAAATTATTTCCTACATATGCACATAAATTATATGTCCTCATCTTTGATTCATCCAATTTGCGTGTTACAATTTACATGATATCACCGATTGTACAGCATTCTTTACCATGCTCCTTAATCAATTCCATTCAGGCTTTGCCTGATGAGCAAATTCAACATCCAAGATATTAAGCCCAAAAACGGTCAGGGGAATCATAAGAAAACAATCAGCAGCAAAGGACTGACGCTGTCATGCTCAAGAGAAGAATTTACAGATCAGTGAACATTCTTCTTCATTTTTTAATGATGTTTTTTCCCAGAAATACTTTCTCCTACACTTATCCTTTGGTGGCAAGGTCCAGCTATCCCTCCATCTCTTATCTGGACCTCCTTGTAGACGGTGACACTCTGGAATTCTGGATGGTACAACCTTAAGAAACCTTGAGTCATTCATCCTTTCCTCGTGGTCTGTCCAAAAATATCTTCTCTTTCTGCCTCAACGGACAATATCTTCCACGCAGATTTTACGTATCACATCATTCCGTATTCCGTCCCGAAGTGTTTTTCCCACCAATAGTCGCTGTGTCTTCCGCTCAGTGGTTCTGAAGAGGTACATAGTTCTGGTGGTCTCTACTCTTGTTTCGATTCCGTAAGTTATGATGGGTCGGGTGCATGTTTCATAAATTCTGACATTGCTTTCCACCAGCAGGTTTTCACTACTCCAGACAGTATCTCTAAGGCATCCATAAATAGCTGCCGCTCTTGCTGCTTGTTCTCTGACTTCATCATACAGGTTGCTGCAGCCAGATAGCTCCACACCCAGATATCCCAGATATTAAAAGTCCATTACTTGTTAATGAACATTTAAACATTTAAAATGTGTGTGATTTAAATAATTTTGGCAAATTCTGACGCTTTAGTTTTGTATCTCATTGCCAACAGAGCAGTTGAATTTATTAAACCAATTTTTACCCTGGAAACTATACTGTTGAAGCCGAGGACGGTTAGCATTCAATTGTAGTGTTAAATGTTTTTCCAAAACTATAATTTAGTTAGAAACTCTTGTTTGCATCAGTCACTCATGAATTCATTACTAATAAAATAAGGATTAAATCCATTTTAATATTAAAACTCATACGGCATGGCGATTCACGCTTGGCCTGCTGAGCAAGTATTCTATCCAAGAAATCCAGAAGGCGGAATATTAATAATTTGTTTTCCTTTTTTGAGTGTGCTTTATCTATTCTTTCATTCCATCAACAAAATTCGACCTCATGTGTTCCTTTTCCACCTAATTTGATCGTTTTCCTTACATCACTATTGTTTACCTCCCACCAACTCACGTTTCACCAAATTATATTGACAAACTATATCACGTTTCCATCAATCCTGATTCCGTGCGTATTCCTTACAAGATTTTCGCTCTCATCACGATTTATTATCCGCCTTATTTATCCCGTCCTTTACCAAACCTATATTTTATGAAAGAAATAAATTTCTCTCACACAAACCTCATAATTCAGCTTTCAAAACCACTCAACTTCATACGCAACTTCAAGCTTATCGTTAACACAATAAATGGAAAATATATATTTTGAGCCCTTCCACAGCTAATTTATTTGGTATACACATTCGACAGAAAATGGCATTCTTCAGCTAACCATATTCACGATGACGTCACCCCAAAATTTTAATAGTTTTGATAAGGGAAAGTCCGGAGAAGATTCAAGTACTACACA
This sequence comes from Ceriagrion tenellum, assembly GCA_963169105.1. NCBI lineage: Eukaryota > Metazoa > Arthropoda > Insecta > Odonata > Coenagrionidae > Ceriagrion > Ceriagrion tenellum. The sequence goes on along the minus strand of OY720634.1, from coordinate 83,690,956 downwards.
GGACAATTAAACAGACTCATACATTACTGGGTGGAAACGAAATGCCAACGAATATGGGAAAGCTTCGTTTACTTCACGCATGAAACAACTCAGTTACTTAACACAGTTACAATGAAGGGTTCGACTACTCTGCAGTCATTTTCTAACTACTGATTAAAGGTCGCGACCGAATATGTATGAAAATCATGGAAGAATAATCTAGCAAATACAAAGGAAGCAAGTCGTCACAATGCGAATGAGAGACGGAAGTCAGATGAAACCAAAAGTTTACAAAGGAGTAACACAAGGATGCAACCTCTCACCAGCAGTGTTCAACATAAAATTGGAGGAGGCCATACGAGAAGCACAAGAATTGGACTGAGCGGAGTTAAGATAAACGGAGAAGGTATAAACATGCTCCACTTCACAGATGATATCACAGCCATTGATGGAAATCGCGATGATCTTCAAAAGTGACTAAACGTAATGGACCAAGTTCTCCAAGAATACAACATGAAGATAAGTAAGGCAAAGGCTGAAGCCCTAGTATGCGGAAGAGAAAAGCTGAATGCTGAAGTCACCTTGAGAGGAGAGAAATTAGAGCAAGTGGATTCCTTCACCTATCTCGCAAGTACCACCACGTGGGATGGAAGAAATACAACGGACCTCAAACGGAGAATAGCCCAAGCTAAGAAAGCGTTCATGGAAAAAAGATAACTGCTGTGCTCAAAGAAAATAGGACTACAAACCAGGAAACAGTATGTGCAAACATTTGAGTGGAATATACCACTCTATGGATCGGAAGCATGAACCATTGGAAAAGCTGACCAAAAAAGACTAGAAGCCTTCGAAACCTGGTGCTGGAGGAGGATGCTGTAGATAAAATGGACGTACAAAATAAGAATGAGGAAGAGTGCATTAGATTAGAAGAGCAAAGGACCATATAGAATGCCACAGAGAAAAAGAGAACAATACGGATTGGATACACCCTGAGACACAATGTGTTGTTGAAGAACAGAAAAGAATAAGTGATGGCAAATAGAGGAAAAAGTCCCTAGAGGAAGATCCAGGAATAATTTCATGAACCAAATAAAGAGGAAAGTAGGTACATAGGAAAAGATACCAGGAGGTATGGGAACTAACATTAGATAGGGAAAAGTAGAGGGCTGCAGTTAAGCAATCTAAGGATTGAACAACCAATCAACGAATGAACCAGAAGGTGGAGGAGCATATCGAGGTATTCGTAAGTGAGAGGTGGAAGGTGAAGTGGTTGCGTAAGGGTTTCCTTTACATAATCGCAGAAATCCAAGTGTGACGCAAGGGCTGGGGGAAGATGAGAGAATACGAAGGGGGAAAAATCATTGATGAGATTGTTTCCTACAATGGAGCTATTACAGCTATTGAAACAGAAAGCCCATGTGTGCGTACTGAAGAACTACGATCACGCACAATCTGCGGATCCAACCCTCTTCATACTTTGACACAGGTAATTTCTTACGTAATGATTTGGTGACGTACAAAGTCTTCGCCCTTCATTGGGCATCATTTACAGCGCCCGGTGTATTGTATACCGTTTCAATAATGAACCGTATATAATACCAGGAATTGTATACCGTTTCGGGGACCATTTCAATACATATATTATGTAGAACTTCAAAAACTCATTATAATAAATTAGTGGCTGTGACTAATAGACATGTTAGATAAAAATTGTAATATTTAAAGATATCTACTCATTATAAAACGACTCTCTACGTAACAGGTACTTAATGCTTAATGAAAATATTAAGGATGGGTAGAATCCAAATGCCGATTCTTGATCCGAATAGTGGAATAGACTCATCCCTAGAAAATATATGACAACATTTTTAGACTCAGATTTGCCATTCAAACTAAAGGAAATTTTAGAATCCATCAGTCCTGTCTCATATTAGTTATTTTTGATTTCTGGCTGCTGGTTCTTACACAGCGTGAAAAGGTTTCGTCTGACCCAAATATCCCATTGATGCGTTACACTGCTTTTAGAACAAGGAGATACATATGAAAAAGCTACGCGATGCATTAAAGATCGGCTGACAAGTCTCTCACTTTGATCACCAGCAACGTGAGAGCACATTAAAATTTTTTAATATTTTGCAGCCAAATGCTGAGAAATTACGAAAAACGATTACTGCAAGTAAAATATCAGGAAGGTACAACATGCTATTTGAATTTTAGATTTTCCCCCTACCCCTTGGTGTATATAGGTGGATCTTCACCAGTCATGACAATCACATCTGCCTTGAAGACTATACTTGAGTCGTGTATCAAAAAGTCGGTCATCATGGACCCACTCACCCGGACGGAAGCCCGGGAAAACTTTAAGAAGCTGTTAAGCCAGGAGAGCGCCAGACCGTACAAGAAGAAGTCGGGTTCATGAATTCTTCATACATATTTCTCTTTGAAGAGCAATGTTATTATAGAAGATGGCGATTTGAAGTATAAAACAAATGTCTTAACAGAATTAATTGTATTGACAGTTACTTGGTGGAATTCCTTCATAATGAAATGATGTATAACTTTTTTTTCCACAAAATATTTATTACTTTCTTACGACCAGGGTTTCATCGCTGCGCGTAATCATCAGGTACAGTGCTGTAAAACACATCGCAGTCAAAAATGAGGGGGGGAAGAAGGTAGTATTCAGGTGACGGTTGGAGGTTATGGGAGTAGTTGAGAGATCGGTGCCTTGAAGTGCCTTCGTTGCCTTCTGTGCCTTCGTTGCGCGACATCAACAGGTATAGACGTAGTAACACATTGTTTAAATAATAAAAAATGAGAGGGGGAAAGGTAGTCTACAAGTGACTGGTGGGAAATTTTGGGAATAGAAGCGGGGAGGGATCCATGCCTCGAGCCTGAGTTAGGCTACGACGGTGGGTGGTAGCGACTTATAAAGTGGCAGGCAAGGGGTGGGAGGAGAGGATGGGCGATCTTCAGGGGTCCAGGCATGTGCTCCGACATCGAGTTTCGAAATTCGTAATTTGACGCAAATTTAGTTTCGAGTTTCAGAGATTCCAAACGTCTTAACAAAAAAATAAAACCCTTCTGCATCTACTAGGGACACTGAGTGTCGTCGTAATGGTCTCGGTCTGTATCTGGGTGGTCATTTAATGTGCAGTGATGTGCAGTGTAAAAAAATTGGTAATATCATCTCTATCACAAACTCATGTGTTCTTCACAACGAAATACGTAACCGAGTCTGATACAACAGTTCTTTTTGCTAACACCGACCCAGTTGTCGGCACATCAAGCCATTTTCAAAGAACAAGATTAGTATTTTCATGACGAAATGATGAAACTTGGTAAACTCTACACTTATTTATTAAATCAGAACCGGCCCGAGTTTCAGCGATTGAGTGCCATTTTCAAAGTACTGCTGTCGTAGGTGGCTTAGTATATATACGGGTAAGAGTGGAGGGAGAGGGAGGAAAAAGAGGGGAGGAAGTGGTGAAGGGGAGTAAGGAAAAGGGGGTAATTGCTGGAGGTATCCCTTGTTTTTCCTCCCTCTCCCACCACCCTTTCCCGTATATACACTCAGCCACTCAAAACAACAATACCTTGAAAATGGCACTCAGTTGCTAAAACCCGGATCGGATCTAACTTGATATATTAGTGTGGATTTTACCAAGTTTTATCATTTCATTATGAATATCCACAAATTCCACCAAGTAAGGGGCCATTCAAGTATTACGTAAGACGTTTTTTGGAGCTTAGAATCAATGAGAGAAAAACGAAACACATGAAAATGTCGGCCATGGAAGACAGAAGTTGGACTCAAAACATTACATTTGGGCAGCACAATTTTGAAATATTTCTGTTGCCTCGGTTTTAATTTAAACTGTAAGAACTCAATGGCAGAGGAGATCAACAAGAGGATAATGGCCGGAAATAGGGCTTAATTTGCTAATATTAAGCTCCTGAAGTCCACCCTGCTATCTAAGGTGATGAAAAACAAGATCTACAAGAAACTTATCAGACCGGTCGTGACATACGGAGCAGAAACGTAGACCATCTCTTCTGGAAATGAGCAAGCTCAACGGATATTTGAACGAAAGGTTTTACGATGGATATATGGCTCCGTGACAGATGGTGTAACATGGAGCATAAGAGCAAACAGGGAAATAGAAAATAGTATCAGAAACGAAGAGTTAGATTTATGAAGACCCAACGGTTAGCTTGGCTAGGTCATGTGGAAAGAATGAGTGAAGAAAGGATGCCTAACAAGTTGCTACATGGAAATATGGATGGAAAGAGAAAAAGAGGAAGACCAAGGAAAATATGGACGCTGGATTTGAAAGAAGGCATAAAGACTCAAAGGATCGTAAGATGGTGGACGAAAGTGCAGAACAGGAGAGAATGGACCGGCGTCTTGAGGGTAGCCAAAGCTCATACTGGGCTGTAGCGCCGAAGAAGTAAGTGAGCTTTTGGAAGTGGGGGGCGGGGGGTTGGGAACATCTTACGTTTTCTTATATAGGGGAGGTGGGCAGGGGGTGTGGTACCAATTTACGTAAGATTTTTGTCCGTCTTGAAACATTGTATTGCTTCCAAATATCCTGTTTTTTCAAATATCCTGTGATTGTTCACAACTTTATCATCTGTGATACTGTTTCGCTCTCAATTTTATGAAAGTGGTACTCTAACACTGCATAATTATACGATATGCAGTGCCCAAGGCTGTAAGATGGCTTCTATGGTAAGATGAAACTGCAGAAAGCGAGCATTTAATACGAAGCGTAGATACAAATACCTAACGTCTTACGTAAGACTGAGAGGGAGGGGGGGATTGGGAAAATCTTACATTGTCATACATAGGGGGAGGTCAAAAATGGCATAAATCGTCTTACGTAATACTTGAACGGCCCCTAACGCCTGAAACAGTTTCATTTGATAGGATTTGCATCGGACGTCCTTTTTAAATACCAGGGAGTAAGGGGGAGGAGAGGATTCTAGGCTATGGGAAAAGACTAGGCTATGGGGGTTAAATATGACTGTAGAATGTATGCATGAACTCAAAGGAGAGGAAAGGGAGCGAGGTAAGGAGAATCATGTACAAGTTAAAGACTGATGGATGTGACTTGATGAATAAGAGGAGTGAAAGAGAAGGAAACCTTTTGTCATATCCAAGGATTGCGATCAAATTAAGTGTTTAAATTTGAAAAAATGTCGCTCATCATCCAATTCTCCTGTTGTCACCAAATTAATTTAGGTTTTGATTGAAAGCGTTGGGTTCTCTTGACCTAAAGTCATTTATTTCACTCATTCACTGCTTGACGGGCGTCATCTCGGGGAGAAGTTGTTCACATGAAGGACGAAAATGCGGTGCAAAAATTTCTAGGGCATTAAATTTACAAGTACATTTGGAATAATTTCAGTTTCCACCCTAATACCTTTACTCAATATATTGGCCTTTGCTTTATGTATGTTGAATGGGATAAAGTGTCATGACAATATCATCTTTGCTATGCAAGGTGAAGTTCTGAGACAGCTAATAGCATTTCTAAAATTGATGGAATTTTCACTACTACGAAGTAATTTTCAAAGTAAAACATGATTGACAGAAACGCATGACTTAACGCTAGTTTCTTCCACCGATCGATAAAGACATTCTTAGTGACATATTCAAGACACATGAGATTGTCCATAGACCTTGAAAATGACGCTGCAGACGTCAAAATCAATCGGAGAAAAGAATATGAGGGGAAATGTGAATAGTGTTTCCGTCAATAATTCGTGAGCTAGTCTTGACATATCACTTTATGCCACTTTTATATCATTAATTCAGTTTAAATTTGAAGCATTAGCAATGATATCGCTACGTCGATAGTTATATGAAAACATATCATACAAAGATCGCACGCCACCTGGATTGCATAGACATCCATTATTTAATTACGTCAATATTTCAACTAAAAATTGTAGATTATATTCAGATGAATTTGTACATCTTCGAAAAACGTCTAACTTACGGGATCCATTTAATCAAGATAAACGCCTAGAGCTCCCAAAACCGAATCCCGGTAGTATATGGAGGAGAAATACATTGAGAGCTCGTTTTCGTCACCGGTTTGAATAAAATGAGCAATAACTATTATATGGAACCAAGGATAATCCAAATCAGATATTACGTACATGAGAAAAAACGTTAAATTCAGGCCTGTTACTGACACTTAAAACATCTCAGAGGGTAAAATAGCAAATCCACTTAGGCTGGTGTTGAAAATGTATCTGCCTGCTAGGTTACGAAGTATTTGATGCAATCAGAAGAATCAATTATATAGTTTTCAAGGAGATATCTCATGAAGGGCATTTACAGGCCCTCGTATGGTTTTGATCAATATTTTGGAGCACTGTTTATCGTAAATAGTTGGAAAGCGTTGGCTAGAGGAGAAGGGTTGAAAATGAATCCAAACTCACCCACTACAAAGTATTTTATCTGCGGTCTCATTGATTAATGAAATAGAGATATATCAGGAAATGTCATGAACAGAAACTCGTATGATTTAAAACAGTATTTTGGAGCAGTGCTAATCGTGAATAGAGCTTTAGGAGTGGTGCCCAGGAGAAAGAAAGGTCACGGGTCTTACCCGAATTTTCGAAATTATTTTTATGGCGTCTTGTTTGCACTCACAGCCTATGGCGTGATTAATGTACCTGTAATTGAGGAAGCAAAAAAGAAAACACACAGTTTATGGGGAATATTTCAACTAGCTTGGGCCGAACTATCATTGATCATGTACTCATTGGCCGGTTACACACTTTTAAGAGCACACGGAACACTTGAATCGATTTTCCTTGATTTGGAGAAGTGCTGTTTCATCCTTCATAGATTAGGATATGATACAGAAAAGTTTAAAATGAGAACCTTGTGCAAAATTGAATCGCTGTTGATTTCTCTAGTGGTTACCTTGTGTATTTTTGGTCTATCGGGGTATTTTCGAGAGGCAAAAGTAATAAGTCTTTTCCTCGTTACATTATCGATCGTACAATATGTCTGGTTTATAATTTGCGAGTGTTTGTGGTGCATGATGAGCGTCCTCGTATTCATGAGTGGTGAATTGCTATCCACTCTGTGTAAGTGTATCCGAGACGTATGCGCGTCATGCAGTCAAAGACCCACGAGTGAACAGAACGCCTCACAGAAGGAATCGCATGAACTGGTGAATGTGGTGAAACGATGGAGAGAGATCCAAAAAAGGATTCACAGAGTGACGAAAAACGTGAACTATAGCTACGGCGCCACAGTGGTTGTGCTCACGATTATAAACTTCACCAATATTACTCTATACCTCAATGATCTCTTTCACGACGTCATCACTGGAACTAAGAAACAAGAGGATTTATATTTGTTTGTATTCAAGCCAATTCTCACAATTTCCGTTATGATGCCTTTGGTTATCATCGTGTGGAGTTGCAACGGAGTCCACAACATGGTAAATACATTTAAATCCCTAATCGCCTCAGTTACTCACGAGTCTCTAAATCCACTGGAAAAGTTTTAATAAGTACGCTTCCGCCTCTATCACCCGATTAATTGCCCAATTACGTTGCACTCTTGGAGATATCCGTTTTCAACATGCATTGATTCCACAAAAATATGTCCTATGGCTTTCATTTACTCGTAGTTTCATTTAGGCTGTGCCGCATATGATTTTCATGTGTGTTGTCCACGAAAAAACAGATATTTACATAATTCCCAGGTATTTGGCTTCATCCATAGATCTTTAAGATGATTTAATGGTTACATTTACAAAACCACAACTTAAAAAACACACACGACCCGGGTTTCAACGCTTGAGCGTCATCTTCAGGTCACCTGAAGGTAGAACTGAAGATGACGCTCAAGCGTTGAAACCCGGGTCGTGTGTGTTTTATAAGTTGTGGTTTTGTAAATGTAACCATAAAATCATCTGAAAGATAAAATGGAATACCACAAAGTTAACAAAGAACTTGTATTATTTATTCATTCATAGACTTTATGTTTACTCCTCTCACAGTGATTTTTATTCCTCTCAATGTAGTGATGGCTTCCACAAGAAGAGTACTTCAGTGAATTTACTAAGATTTAGTTCAAGCCCTCACTTCTGGCACCACGAGCTAATGTTGCTCAGCTCCAATGATAGAAATTGTCTGCATCTTCGCTTATTTTGCGGTAGATGACCGTATCGTCAACCAATGATTTAAATTTTCCAATTAAATGAGAACTGTTGCCACTTTTAAAAGTAATGAATAATAAAAAGGGGTCTATCAGGCTTCTCTGTGGGACGCTGGATGTCACTTTGACCATATCAAAGCTGATGCCGTTAATAAATACTTTTTGATTACGATAACTGAAAAAGTCACGCATTTAATTAACTATATTTTGGATCACCCCGCATGATTGTAATTCGAACATGAGCTTTTTTGTGAGGAACCTTGTAGAATGCTTTCTTTAAATTTAGGAATATCGCGTCAATTCGATTTTTTCGATTCCCCTGATTTTAGGATGTCATGAAAGAAGAAAGCAAGCGGTGTTTTGCAAGATCTACCCTTCTGAAAGCCATGCTGAATACTGTGGAAGAAGTTTCAATAGTCCTGGAACTTCACCATGATGTTGATGATAGTGTAAGAATTTTACAAAAAGTGATGTTAATGAGATAGGGTGGCATTTTTTCTGGATTACGTCTCTACTCCCTGACCTAACCCAATTTACGTGTCGTAGTCTCCATAATATCACCGATTCCAACACCCCGACGCTCTTCTTCACTTCCGATTTCTCTCATTGAAGGAATTATTAATACATATCACTTTATAAATACATCGTTTAGCCGATCAAAAGACCGAAAATATCAGTTGCATCGTTCATCTGGACAGGGTTACCTTAACTCAGAATGCAGAAGGAGGAAAGGCCAATATGAAATAAGGGAAAATCTGTACGTATGAACTTCATTATTTTGCTGTGAACAAGCTAAAGGTCGATTTTGCAACAGGGCAAACATTATTATTTTCAGCCTTTATTCGTTGAAGGTTATTCCGGATTCCCACCGCGTCAAACTCTCCATCTCGGCCGACGTTTCGATGAAGGAGTCGTCCATCGCTATCGTCATCATGCCCTGATGGACGATGGACGACTCGTTCATCGAAACGTCGATCGAGATGGAGAGTTTGACCCATCGGGAAGCCCGAATAACCTTCAACGACTACCTACGCCGGGAAAGTCTTACATCTTTCTTCAGCCTTTATTATCTTTCTACCGCTAAGCCATTACTACCATTGATAGGAGGGAAAATCCGACGGTCTATACCTCCTTCTGTGTTCGACTCTACTGCTATTTCTGTTTATTCTTCTCTCTATCAACCAGTAGAAAGAGCGATATATACTGGGTGTTGGCCAAAATATAAATATGTTTTTTCTAATATTTTCGGGTAATGACGAAAATCAGATTTTGTTGGAATCAGTAATGTACGTCATTTACTTGCTATATTTCATTATAATGCAGAAAAAATGTTTTTACAACTTCACGCCTTCCATTTTTGAGTCAACAATAAAATATTTCACGCGGCTCTGCTGTTTCCAATCGGGTGAGTCTACCTGTCGCCGACCATCATCATGAAATTTCTGTAAAAAAGAGTATTCCATTAAGATGCTCTTATTCTGCAACCTACTGGAGTGGCAATATCGATTAATGATATGGATGCCACCCTGGCCATATCGATACCGATGCCGTTAATAGCTATATTTTTTGCAATAACTGAGAAAGTCACCCATCCAATTTACTATGTTTGTGTTTTCCCTTTCAGTATCCCTCACCTTTAACTACTTCGAAAAATCATTTTTCCTCAAGCTAGACATTGCTCTTACAGAATTTTTCCCGCATTTGCTCGTTAGAGAACTGATGGTGAACAAAATTTATATTCCACTGCTCTTTGAGCACAATGATTGCATCTTCCGCTGAATTCATTAAATCACGAATGGATTGGTAAGTTTTTGTAAATGGGCTGTAAATTTTTGGAGGCTTTAGTATACTCTTGCCTGCTGTTCGTATTTTATTTCCGGAAATAGTCTCAAATTTTTATCTTCATCAATATCTATCCAGCTTTGTCTTCACACAAGAACTCTCGCTTCCCATTGGCCTCTTCCATTAGGCAAAAAGAACTGTTTCATAGGTGTCACATGTACGATATGTACAAGCACCGTTCTCCATGATATAGCTTTGTTTGTATTAATAGACATCAGCTAGGCTCGCTTTCAAAGGTAGATATCGACAAATAACATAACTCCCGAGAGACTTAGCCATATTTAGCCTCGCAGTTAGCATCGTTCTTCTTCCCGAGCAGAGGAATTGAGTAACGTATCCCTGTAACTTGTTATTTTCACTATCCGGGGGCAAAACATGTGTTGATTTATTCAATTTTTGTTAAGTGATGAGTTTATACGCACGCTGTGTTCAAACCCACTTCAGGTTTTTTAAAACGCAATGAATAGCTCAGCACGAATCAATAGTTCGCTCAATGTTCTTGTCTGTCGTGACATGATATTTAATTCATTTGGCGTTAATATTTTAATATTACTTTGACACTGTCAAATACGCTCATAGGGTACCAAAACGCAAAGCGTAGCATAACTTTTTCGGATAGAGGAACTATGAAGCATTGGTAAAGTTCTCCAAATTCTTATTTAGCGCCTTTCAAGGAAATTTTTTCCCACGTAGGCTACATCTCATTTCATTAATGGATCGATTCAACGAAATTTCGGCCTATTCACAGAATGTTTTCACTGACGGTATCACTACTTGCCAGAAGTTGACAAACCCAGCTACTATTGTTTATTATTGCCATTTTTTATGACGTCTCTCCTCGGTCGTTTAATCCTAATATTGCTTAAACTGCAGCCTTCCATCTTCGCCTATCAAATACTAGTTTAAAACCTATTTCAGCGGATATGTCAACTGATCTGAGTGATAGTGGATTTCGCAATGCGGAGAAATGTTTTGGAGGCGTGTTGCTCGTAAACAGGGCTTTGGGGTTGGTACCTCGGAGAACGGAAAAGCATTTACACAGAGGTTCCAATTATTCCCATAGTAATTATGTTTACACTCTCATATACTGTTTTACCGTTTTTTCGGAGATATTGCGACTTCACAACAAGCATATAACCTCCTCCAAATTTTCATGGAACGAAGCTCTGCTATTCTCTTGGACTGGACTTGAACTTATTTTACTTTTACCAGTAGTTTATCAAATTTCAAGATCGCAAGGAATGATTATTTTCGTGTTTGAGGCTTTAGCAAAGTGCTATCTCACGTTACAAAGATCAGGCCGTAAAATTGACAGTCGTAGGATCAGATATTTGGCCAGTATTCAGATACTTTTAATAGTTTGTACGGTTCTGGAGGGCATCCAACATTTTGAAATGGAGTATCGAAACTCGAAGAACAGAATCATTGACAATATATTCATGGTCTGTATGTCCGTATGGACTATAATTACTGTTAGCATGTGGCATTTAATGGGCACATTTGTTATTGTGATTAATACACTGATCACCGTCATCAATGAATTTATTCGTGACGTCAATTTTTTACGGCCACGTCGACTCTTTGAACTTCAGACAGTTTCGGCGGCTAATGCGCCAAAGCTTGTGAAAAAATTGCGAGTAATGTATGGAATCATATTCCGAGCGTCAAAGAACATTGGTAGTTATTACGGTATAACATTGACAGTGCTTGGAGTCATGAATTTAACGAATTTTACCTTCGTCCTCTACTTCATCATCACTGAAGCTACAGCCGACATTGAAAACGTAACAAATTTCGAGTCTCAGATAAACTCAGCTCTCTGGACGATGGAATATTTACTTCCTCTCCTCATCATCGTAGGTGGTTGCAGTGGATTTCATGATTTGGTAAATATTTTTTTCTGGAAAGCAAATTGTCATCCGCCATACGCTTCCACGCCAATTAGTTTTAGGATTATGGTAGAAACAATCAAAGCCATAAGATTAAGGGAATAGGCTGCCGAACCGATAATTTAGAATTTTTTTTTTCCACGTACACTATGAGACCATAAAAGTTGCGAAAGATCAGTTCCACGAAACTTTGACCCCCCCTGGGTGGAGTAGGTTTCGTACTTGAGCTTAATATGTTACCATTATTACGAATAACCTACCCCGTATGAAATTTCCGGCATAATTCAGCTTTTGTATAGTGTATCACCTTCTAGGACAATTTATAAATCGCCTTACTGGTATTTACTGGTACTATGAATAAGTTTTAGTATTATTTGTGTTGCATGGTAGTATTTTAGTTTACGTAGCATTCTCCAAGTTTCAGGTCTGACCGCGCATTGTTATTCGCAAGACGGAACCTGCTAGAAAAGACCAGTTTACACAAGACACTTTAATGCATAGTCTGATGTATAGACTTATATGTGTATTTTTTCCGTACCATATTTTGCTAGAGCCAAACTATTACGTTTCAAACGATCGCATGCATTAAATGAAGGAAACAGGGTGAAGAACCGAGAGATTTATTATCATTATGTCCACGTACAATAAGGACCATAATATTTGCGATATCTCAATTCTATTAAACTTTGGCCCTCAAAAGGTTACGTTGGTTTTGTACTTGTGCTAAATATCTGACCTTAAATATGAACAACCCACCCCGTGTGAAATTTCCGGCATGATTCGGCTTTGCATGATTTAGTACCATGTTGTATTATCTACCAATCACCATAATAATACCAACTAGTGGTTTTGTCTTAAATAGTGTACTGCCACGTAGCGCGTCAGCCAGCTCTCCTAGTCTTGGTCTGACCACGCATTGTTATCCTGACGTCTTTTGGACGGGGGAAAGTGCCCGGTTCTGATTTGAACTGGGATGAGTGTTGCATGCCTGATGTGCAATCACCCAGTGCCACATGCCCTAGTGGTGACGGTATTTTGTAGATGTAGATGAAGTGTGGCGTTTCAATACCTCTCCATCTGGGTATCCCAAGAAAGCGGTCATCTGTGTCAAAAGATTGGACAGTCAGACAGAGTACATCAATTGAAGATTTCTCTGCATATCCCCGCGGGAGATCTAACAGGGGAGACTCGTAGGAAAGAAAAACTTACTAGTCCTGCGAGCTACGAGCGACGTGTGTGTTTTATTTGTAAACGCTTTAAGCTTACACATACGTTATTCAGTCACGCGTTTAAAGCAGACATAAACGCATAAATGCAGCCGCATGACAAATAGTACAATGGGAGACTTCCTTAGTGTCATTAGTCAATCGGCTGACATTCTATGACCTCGGTATCTACAAGATATGCGGTGACACAGAATGTTCTGTAAACCTTTTGTAACTCTCGACACTCGTTTGAACATCGCAATTTCTCTAAAAATATTTTATATGAAAACCATGATACAAAGTTCGGATGCCATTATTGCTATTCTGGCTCAGTTCCTTAGAGTTGTACTTCTTTCTGCACTGGATACTCACGAATAAGCCCTAAAAATAAACAGTTCGGCACACATTGTATTTGAATTGACCACACATTCGAAAGAAATGCAGTAAAATAAGAACAGTGCTTGAACCTGCCAGTATAAAAGAAATAATAACTTATAAACGGGTAAAAATATAACTTAGAACGCACACGTTTTCCTCGAGTCCAATGAATGTATTTATCTTGCAAAGTTCATTCGCCATAAAATATTAATTGTAGCTGAAGCCGCAACTTCCTGCTACCAGGAACGCTGAAAGTATAGCCAGAAATTGATTGGTAAATGTCAAAATATCGTCGCGCTTCGCAGACAGCCAAGCTCTTCAAACAGTCGCATCAAACTCAATAATACTTGAGGCAATGAGTTTTCCTCGCACTTTAAGTGTGAGTGAAGAGTTCTACAACCACTTCTAAATTATGAATGAAGGGACAATATTGTGCTTGGTACAATAAGAAACTTTCCTCGACACAATTCATTCCACCATTACATTTTTTCAACTAATTCCCGTAAATGTATGCCACGGGATCATCTGGAATACTTTTGGGATTCACAAATTTTACTCCCGAGTCCCGACAATTCAGCCATATGGTTTAGATGAATGACGGTTGTAGGAGGTACAGATGTTTTTAAAGAAGTGTCAAATTTTATATGAAGCCTTTCCCAATTTTTTTGGTTTAGCGTTGCCATTTATTTCATAATATTGCGTTGTGATCCATAGGAGAAGCAATTCATATAGGGAAATACATGGTTATAAATTTAAATAGAGATTTTCAAACACGATCATAGTGTATGATATGCAACGAGCTAGGAGGTGGCTTACACGGCATTTCGCAGATGTAGCTGGAGTGTAGTGTTTCAATGCCTTCTCAACTGGGTGTCCCAAGAAGGGGGACGTTTGTGTTGCAAGATTGGACCGTCAGAATGAGTATTTCAATTGAAGGTCTCTCTGCATATTTCCACAGGAGATCCAACAGGGGAGACTCGTTGGAAAGCAAAAACTAACCTCAAGTCCTGCGAGCCACGAGCAACGTGTGTTTTAGTTGTAAACGGATACGCTGTGCCCGCCATTTGTGTAAGGTCTCTCGTGTTAAAAGTACCCGTTACCGCTTTTGTTTTTACATCGCCATCCGAATATAATGCCCGGAAGCATCCACGAATATATTGAAAAAGACATGTACCAAGCGTTTGGCCCATTAATGACTTTAAGCAGGACCCTTTTTCTTGGAAATCCGAAACAAAAGGAAAGGATACGCCCTTCCGTCTATCGCGTGCTTTTGGGCCTCACTTTCCTCTTCGAATTTTGGGGAATCGTCACTTACAAAAAATATTATCCCTCATTTTCACTGAAAGATTCCTTGGCTTTCTTTTGGAATTCTCTGGAGATACTCACGGCTTTACTTTCAGTGCACCATTTTTTCGCATCCCGAAAGACTGTCGAAAGCATGTTGGAAAATTTAGTCACCAGCAGTTGCATGTTAAAATTGGCGGGATACGAAATCAAGTATGCTGAACTAAGAACGTCAGTTCGTTTTCAGCTTCTGTATTTATTAATTCTTGTCAGTATGTGTGTAATGCTCGCAGTAGATGATATAAAGAAGAATTGGTTCGATATCGACGTGACTCTGCCATTCTTATTCCTATACTTCTGGTCCATACTTGGCGCATGCCTGTGGATGTTCATGCTCTCAACAGTTTTGACAGTTACCTTACTTTTGTCTACCATGGGAGAAGAATTTTTCGAACCAAGAGTATCACGCAGTAAGATACTAGGTACAGCATCGCCAAAATACACCACTGAGAAGTATGGAGTTCTTTTTAGAGTGATGAAACTGAGAGAAACTCAAAAAGTGCTCTATCAAGTGTCCAAGAGCGTGAATCGTGTTTATGGGATCCCAACAGTGATCCTAGCAGCTTTAAATTTCGCGAACATGGTCATGTCCCTGTTTTTGTACATTGATGCGTATCTGATCACCAAAATAACTCCCACGGAATTGAAATATATTGTGCTGCCTTTGTTTTTGACTTGGTCATCCGGCATACCTCTCCTGCTCATCCTCAGAGCCTGCCATAGAGCACACATTGCGGTAATTACGCAGCAAAACTTTTTAATTATGTTTCATAATGTAATGTACAACAACATTCGAACGAATAAACAAACGAAAGCCTAACAAATTTTGTTTGACGTGCAGTCTCTCTGTCTCAGTGTAAACAGCAAACTTTGCAATCGTGGCTGATTGCTTTAGTTGGAGTTAAGTCTGACCAAACATTATCAGCCTCTTAAAATATTTTGGTGTGGGTTTTTTTTTCGTATTTCCCTGTCTATAGTTTTGCCAGATTATTAAATAACATTACTCAAACATATGTATTACATAGAATATGCAGGCTATTTCTGTGTAATATTAATTTAACCGATTTCAAGGCAACTGAAATAACCAGAGTCGATAAACTCCCATTATTTTTTCGTGCTCCAAGAAAGAGTTCACTTGAACAGGCAAATTTTGATGTTCATATAATTTCTTTTAAATATTGATGGGTCTAAGTTGAGTTTAAAAACTTTTATCATTGTAGTTGCCGTTCATAGAGCAGTTACCAACTTCTTAATACGAATTTATTCAGCGATGCCATTTTTAAGTATCGGCATGAGAGATTTAAAATGTATTCCATAAGTTTACTAATTACGAGGACACATGTAGTTTAACTGAATACTGATATAACCCTAATCACCTCCTTATTTTTAACATTACATCACGTATATACTGTACGGAAGATGGGTTTAAGATTTGTTTGATAAAATGTTTATAACCTTACCCACTGATAATCTTAGCGATGACGTTAACTCAGTCGTCTTATTCCGACCTGAGTCGATCATTTGCTCAGCGACAGTACTGAGAAGGAAGACTGAACTTCACCCACCTAGGTCCCCTTCCCCCTTTTACCATCATATCCCATCCCTTCAACAATCTTTTACATGTGACATCTAATCACTTGTGTTTATCTTGATCCCTAATACTGTTTACAAAAGTTATCTCCTACTCTATTTATGTATATTGTGCTTAGGTATGTGTTTGCGAGTTTGTTACGGTATTTTTCGCAGTGACAGTCTCATTCAACGCTGAACCTATCGTCTGTGTTCAGTTATCCAACTGGAAAACGTACAAATATTATTTATGGATACACGGCTGAATCAATGGTCTTTAATTATTCGTTATCTCATGTTTAACCTGAAGAATAAGTACGTGATAATCATTTTTCTGCATGATATGAAATTGTATATGTGGACAGGTAAAGGCCATCATGTGTAAGTGGAGCTTGTACATAATAACACTAATTTTTCCTTCTTCCCTTCTCAACTGGCGCATTTAATCGCAAGGCTGACCAGACGGGTGTGTTGGTCTCCGAAGCTCTCCTGAAGATCGACAACCATAAGATCAGAAGAGAGGTGAGGGATTTGTTTATATTTTTTCTGTTTTTATTCTCATATAATTCAGATTTATGGCCTCTAAAAAAACTGAAAACTCCATAAATTGCAATGAGGTACGATTTTCATGTAAGACCTGATTGCGTATCAGTTGCAAAGTATCAACCTGTTTTATTTGATTGAAACGCACTTGAAATACGGCTGACCGTGGTACTAGAAAGGAAGCGGCGTTGTGAAGTTTACAGGATTTAGCTTCAATGCAATAACTAATGACACGGTTACAATTAATGTCATATTATACAATCAGAAACATGAATTAAGGCAATCAAGCCCCAATCGGTTGGCACCACTCATGCTCAAAGAGCAAGTAGAAGTCCAGGGCGAATGGCGGCTATTATTATCAAGGGCGAAAATTTTTTAGAAGAACTTCTCGCGCTGACGGCTTGCTGTCACGCTGGCTTTGGGGCCCAGCGAATTGAATAATCTAAAACTGTCTTAATAAGTAAAGAAAATGATCATACACAACATTGCTGACTGGCGAATAAAATATAATTCATTGCAATCCGAGTATGATGTTTTTATGACGGTCAATTCGGGAAAAAAATCACAGAGGAATACCAAAATAACAAATTTCATCGCAAAGAGCTTCTCATTAGCTGTTAATTATCCCGTTTATTTAGCCAGTAATTATCACAATGTCCGTATTTTAACGGTTGGGATGAGGTTTTGGTAATGCCGAAGAGAAGACCCGTCGGGTGTCACAACAAGCAGCGCAAGCGCGACTTGGCATCCGTGAATTGTCACCTGCTAATGCAGGTTCTCTCATACGAAGTAAACAGCCACGTCACGGAAAATATGACAAGAAAGAAAACCCGGTTAAAAATAATTGAAGTAGTTCTGTCACCACTTACCAAAAGGGGCAATTTTGAGGAAGTGGAGCATGATGCGACCTAAAAAAATGCTGAATAGCACTAAATCAATAGCTTTTAGCTAAGAAGTGGTATGAATAAAACTTCAAGAAAACAATATTTCCTATGAAATGAGACATATATTGGGTTTCCTGAAACAACAATTTTAATTTTGTTGAGGGAGAGCCGTGCATTTAGCTAAAAATCACAGTTTTTCCAAACTTCAGTCTCAATGAGGCACAGGTAAACATCAACAAGTTGCGCTGAAACTTTGCCTATCAAATTTTCCAGCTCATTGGATACTTGAAGGGAGGAGCCCCGAAAAAAATTGAGACAAAGATTTCTTGCACCCACCCTAAGCCACAATCTCCCTTTACAAATAAAAAGAGCAACCCAATTCACCTCCAGTGTGAATAATTAAGGCTCTATAACATTGAAACTGCTCAAAAGCATAGCTGTGCACAATGCTTTTTTGCTCCTCAGCACCGATATCTTTGTCGGCATCTGCCGTCGTACCATGCATCAGAATGTCACCACGTCCACTGCGAAGTAGCTTGATCCTAAGCGTTCGGTAACGACAGAAGCAAGTCGTTTCACACGTTCAATTCTCTTCCAACGTCTGTTCGTACGTATGTGGCCACATTTGAAAAAAATTTCTATCACGAAATATTATCAGCCTCGGTTTTGTTTATGTCGTTCATCTAAGTCCGAATCTTCGATGAATTTTTTATGCTCAAACAATTTTTCAGTCATTATTGTTACCAAAGCCTCTCCACGTACATAGAAACGTTCAGTAGCTCGAGGCAGACCGAGACGTATACGTTCCCGACGACCGAAATGGTCATAAGCCGCCTCAGTAATCGACCATGCTGTCGACAATAAATGCCATCGACGCCTACCTGTAATGAAATCACTCACAAAATGTTTCCGATCCAAGACGGAGGGGAGTTTCAAACTTTTTACTCACTAAAGATAACTTTAAGTGATCCTTTTATCTAATAAACATGATGTTGTTCACAGTATTTACCGGTTGGCATTATTCATGCTAGCCAAGTCTTCCTCTCAACAGTACTCAATGCGAGGATGACAAGAGAGCTTGGAATTTCCTTGCCATGCTGAAAGAATTATCATCGGTTGTTCAATTTTAAGATTGGTTGACTACAGCCCTCCACCCCTCCCTATCTAATGCTAGTTCCCGTAACTTCTGGCATCTCTCCCTATGAAAATACTTTCCTCCTCATTTGGTCCATGGAGTTATTCATGGCTATTCCTCAAGGGACATTTCCCTCTATTTTGCTTTCAATTGTGTTCCTCACAAACCCAAAAGAAATATTGCGGAAAGAATATTATTCTAATGTTTCCTTCATGAAGCCAATGCCTGTTCACTACCTAGTTTTCTCTTTATTGCAGCTCCATCTCTTCTCTCACCAACTACTTCACACGAAAATTCGGTTCACCGCTTGTGGCTTCTTCCCCCTTGACTACACGCTACTCACTTCGGTAAGTAATTAACGTTTATTATATAAGCTTCATTATCGTAAAAATCTTTAAGAGGGGGACCAAGTTGCGAACTCTAATTTATGTCTCCATCAATTATGTTAAAATAAAGAGAATTCTCATCAATTATTTAACGTCTGGCTGGTTTCTCTAAGGCTCAAAGAGTAGTTTTTTGGCTGTTGAATCTGTCAATTATCGGGCATTGAATGCTCAATTGTAAGTTTCCGCGGCAGAGTGGCGAAGGTTCATGCATTTTTAGGGTATCTGCCGCGTTGATTGTTTCTTCAGAAAGCATCCATCTGTTGGAACGTGGGGCCATCGTTTCTATTATTTTACCCATGGAACCACGAGAACATTGGCTGATGAATCACGTATGTGTTAAGTACCCAAAACACGCAGTAAATATTCGGTTTGAATCTTACATGGATAACATGGATAATATTTCACTAGTTCTCAAAATTAATTCTCCGAAACTTTTTCACGGATCCACCAATCATATGTTTGTAGCATTGTCAATTAAATTATGTAATTATTCATGTAATGAAGGGGCTCAACTCTTGTGTTCATTTGGTGATTTCTCACAACAATTAAGTGTGTACAGTGTTGTTTTAATCATTTACTAGCAGGCAGCTCCGTGAGCAGGGGTGTGTACCCGCCCCAGAGCTTTCAGCTTTGAGGCTCTAGGGGCAAGTGTCCCAGTCTATAAATAGCTCCTTGGTGAAAATGTTTTTTTTTCATTCACTGTTCTCCTTTGTTGTTAGATTAGATTAGATACTTGGGGAGGCGACCGACAGCTAAGGTTATTTGCGCCATAGGGGATAGGTAAGGGAGGAAGGGTGGATAGAAGCCCGGCGTCGGCATTAGCCTGCTCTTAACGAAAGGCGCCAAGGGGACCATGGTTTAACGTCTCATCCGACAGACGGAGTACTGCACTTGAAGTGCCCTAAGCCACCACACCAACTCGATCCCCTCCTTTGTTGTTTTTTAAGCTATTTGAATAGGAGAGTTATGGGTTTCTTTTGTTTCATCCTTTACACTCGTCCATTCTTCCACTCTCCTTTGGGCCTTTCTCCCTTGTCACTGTGTTTCCCAGCATCTGGTTGTCGCAACCACAGTAAAAAAATGATCCATTTCATCTCCAAATAACTTACACTTTTGTACAGCTGGTGACCTAACACCCCCTGCCACACGCCCAAGCAGCCGCTCTTTTGGATCTCATTCAAACTAACTAAATACACTCCTTTTAATTCAGCGAGATATCAAGGTTTTTTTTTTCCTTGCTTATTGGTGCGCGTGCGCGGCCGCGGCCACGCCAGACAAAATCGGCCATATCTTGGTGCGCTGAAGAGCTATCGTTGTGCTGCGAACTGCATTCAATAGAGTTTCCCGAGAGCTACCTATTCTATCTTGCAGCACTCAGAAAGCTCTCGAGTACAGCGAGATATTAAGATTTTATTATTTACATACACTTTTTGCATAAGAAAAGTAGGGCAGACAGACACGCTGTAGAAATGATTATATTAGATAAGAAATTTGTTTCCTGATCTTAGAGAACATCACGCCCTAGATCTATAAATTCATTTTCATTCATACACTCAGACATTTATTGCGCATCATTTGACGCTTAAGGGTATAATCTGTGAGCAATAAATCTGAAATTTGCATCTTCATATTCTGTTTAATTGGATATTATTTTGGGAGGCGACCGACAGTTAAGGTTATTTTCGCCAAAGGGGATATGTAAGAGAGGAAGAGTGGATAAAAACCCGTCGTCGGCATTAGTCTGCTCTTAACGAAAGGTGCCAAGGGGACCACAGTTTAACGTCTCATCCGGCAGACGGTGTACTGCACTTGAAGTGCCCTCCACAAGACACCCAAGCAAGGATAGGGTTTCCTCTGAAAAATGTCTACATCTAAATACTACCCTGCGAGTCGCCGCATGGGCGTGTGGCAGGGGTCGTTAGGACACCAGCCGTGTATGGATGTAAGGGATGAGGTATTGGGAGGTTAAATCGTGACGTGAATTATGGGAGTCTATTTTGTGGAGCTCAAATTTAATTGTAGTTTGCATATTACGCGCGGAAAGAACAAGTTATTGCACTTATCTTTTCGGCAATGTATATTTATTATTTTTTCGGTTCTATCAGACCCAGGCAATCTGTATGGAGGCATCACAATAATATCCTCTAAGTTGCTCTGAATCACACCAGTTCTGAATTTTTCAAGCAAGTTAAGCCTGAGTGTAGCCTTCGAGTCTCTAGAAGTTCCCACCTTAATCCCTCTTAAAGCTTTGAAACACCATATGTTTGTTCGTAGCAGTTTTTAACGGTGTGTGTAGTTTTTCTATGTATTTTATTGTTTGGTTAAATTTTTGACCTAACCAGAGTGAAGTGGCGTATCTCTTTGACTTTTCCATCCGAGGACCTTCCTATTATGCGCTTAACAAAACCTAGTATCTTTAATGCTGTGCCGCATATGTTGTGTGTGTTCCCCACGATGAATCAGAAGTCAAGGTAATTCTATGATATTTAACTGTATCTGAACATTTTATGCTTACTCCACCCATACCACGTATGGAATTTGTGTGATGATTTGTATCTTCTTAGCAGAGGAGGTTTTTCTATATATATATATATATAGAAAATAAAATAGAAATATATATATGAGTATATATATATATATTTCTATTTTTATTATGAGTATATATATATATATATATATATATATATATATATATATATACTCATATAAAGTTTGTTCATGAGAATATATA
This sequence comes from Ceriagrion tenellum, assembly GCA_963169105.1. Classification (NCBI taxonomy): domain Eukaryota; kingdom Metazoa; phylum Arthropoda; class Insecta; order Odonata; family Coenagrionidae; genus Ceriagrion; species Ceriagrion tenellum. The sequence continues at coordinate 83,668,880 of OY720634.1, read as the reverse complement.
TATATATAAATGTTTATACAGAAAGGTAGAAAGAAAGTGGATAGGAACACATAAAATCAACAGACACAATGGTGGTGTAAAGATGTAAAGATGGCCAATTCCAAGCAGAAAAAATTCGACTGGACCGGGAATCGAACCACGGACCTTTGGATGTCGCGTCCACTGCTCAGACCACCGAGCTACCCAGTCTACAAAGAATCTACTGGAATCGGCGGGGGTTTATATGAACAAACACTCCCCAAGGCATGACCCACGAGACCGGCCAATAGATGGCGCCAGGGCTGCATTTCACCCACCCACATTTCACCCACATTTCAATGCAGCCCTGGCGCCATCTATTGGCCGGTCTCGTGGGTCATGCCTTGGGGAGTGTTTGTTCATATAAACCCCCGCCGATTCCAGAAGATTCTTTGTAGACTGGGTAGCTCGGTGGTCTGAGCAGTGGACGCGACATCCAAAGGTCCGTGGTTCGATTCCCGGTCCAGTCAAATTTTTTCTGCTTGGAATTGGCCATCTTTACATCTTCACACCACCATTGTGTCTGTTGATTTTATGTGTTCCTATCCACTTTCTTTCTACCTTTCTGTATAAACATTTATATGAGTATATTTGCCGCTGAGCGGTCTGAGTGAATGAATGAATGATGATGTATATATATATGAATGATGATGTATATATGAATTTGATATTCCCGTCAAATATGTTTTTCGAGTAATTGCTTTACTACATATGCTATTTAATGTGTGCACGACTATGTTTAATTTTAATAGTAGGGGATAATTTGATGTTTACTATAAGTGCTGAAATCTTCTGAAAGAGTACTCACAAGCAATAGTTTAATTCATTGAAAGAATTTGTGTTATTTCCTTCTTTCTCAGAACCATTCCTCAGCTCATTTGACTTTTATCTTTTACAGATGTCTGCTGCCGTTGTCACATATCTAGTCATCCTAATTCAGTTTCAACTGCCCTCAAACAATACTTCTGCATGTGTGTGCAATTCCACGACGATAGCCTTTCCCTCATAATGTTATTAATTGAAAAATTATGACAAAAAAGCAAATAAAAATATGTTTTAAAAAGTCAGCCAATATTTGTATGCTTTTCGAAGAACACTTTATACCTGTCAAGGTTGGTAGCTTCCTATATTATCATGCAGTGTTGGGAAATGCTTTTCTCAACCTTGGTAATCGAGGGTACTTTTTTAAACCATTGAGAACGCTGAGTCCAATGGCTTATAATATAGCATAAAATGTATTTCCTCTGTGTATGTCGAAATACACGAATATAATTTGTACCATACATGTTACTATGGGCGGCGTTAGCACCATAGGTACATGGATCTTTGACGGAAAGAAATGAATTTCTCAGTAATATAACTTCATTATTAAGATTGAAGGATTTGATTACAAAATCATTAAGTCGGTTTCTAAAATTAATAGATAAGACTCTGAATTTAGGCAAATATCTAAGACCGCAAGGTATATAATGAAAAGAAGAGAATTTTATCATTTTTAACACACTAGTATTTTTATTCAGTCTTCTGAGTTTCATTTCAAATCTGTCAAAAAAACTTGAATTCCAAATATGCTCTGCTCTGTGTAGGACACTAAAGCGTGAAGATAGTTATTAATTGAGTATTACAGAGCGTATGTTTCAAAAACTAATGTCACAAAAAAGAGCCTTCTCTGCAAAAGATGACTCTCGGTTCGTGGCGGATTTCCCCAGACCGTGGCCATTGTAATAATGATATGAATAACCTAGATTTATCAACTTTCGGAAACACACTCAATACTCATTCGATGGTTCATCGTTCAAGTTTTTCGATCCATGAGGACAAAGACTCAGCACGATTCTGTGACTACCGGAACGAGGAAGATCAACCCTTGCCATTGAACATGGCATTTCTTCAACCAATTCCTGAGAAATGTAGGAGTAATCATCCCCGAGTAATGAGTAATAGTTGCTCCCTTCTCTCTCAAGGAGAGCCTTGATGGACTAAGACACCCGCTTTCTGGCTCAGTTACCGTGGATCAGTTTTTAGTCGTTTCTTGAGTTCTATCTTGGCAATTTTCCAGCTTGGATTCAAGTCCCGTCAGTGATGGAGTGTTTTCATTAGATTTTATGCATGGGCACTGTGTGAAGACCATTTCAAGGTACAGTACTCCGTCGTCGGAAGTGACAGCCGAGCATCTTGTACTTTCAAATTTTGTTCAAATTCTTTTGGAAGTTTAGCTCATAAAGGTAGCCAAACATATTTAAACAGGTCGTACAGATAGAATATGAAGAGAGTATTTTGCGCAGAAGATCTTTATTTTAAGGCTTTCACTCATATCCAATGCGCTAATGGCTAATACTTCCCTTTCTGTCGTGTAACCCACCATCTCCAATGGAAATGAAATGGCAAACTGAAAGCATCCGGGAGTATGTGCTGAATTAACTACGCATGGCCCATTTTTCAATTTACCAAACCAAGTCCCAATTAAATTTTCAATATTGTCAATGAACATGGTGACAGTCGAGTCTTTCCTAAGAGCTGCACCCATTACGTGTTTTCATGAAATGAGCACATGCTTGGATTATGGCGATTATGACCTGGCCTGTAACCATAACTGCATTTTACTGTTCTCTACCAACAACATTGTAGTAATCGCAATTTTCAACTTGAAGCGTACATGACGCACTTATTAGGACAACTTTTGAGGGCATTTCTAAAATTTTACCGCCAAACGCCTTTTGAAAAAGGCGTTCAAATAATTAGTACACTTTTAAAAATATCAATGATTGACTTCATCCATAGTTGTGGACATAATGGTCTAAATAAAAAAGTAATAACGTGCTAAACTCTACAGAGGAGAAAAAGTTATCCGTGGCTAGTGCCGACGAACTTAAAAATCGATAAAAAAGTTATATTTGATTTTGTTTTCACCTGAAATCCTCTCCATAAAATCGCGGTCACTCGCATTTTTAGTACCCCAGAAAGTCATCACGACGCCTCGCTGGGTTGCGTTTAAAAAAATCACTGTCAGTTACCATTTATTGACTTTTCAGACTAAATCAAAGAACTTCACACACGAAAGTGAATTTTAGAACGATACTAAACCTGAATTTATAACGTGCCTCAGTGACGGGTTCAAGAAGTTATTTTGTCACGCACAAAAGCTCGACTGCGCACCGTCAGAAATTATGTTCCCCTGGGTAGTATCTAAACTTCTGTTTCCTATACGGCCGAGCAAATGGCATAAATTATTACAACTGCTGAAAAACTAAAATCCTTCGTAGAATTATAAGCAATTACTGTCCACACTTTTTGGGCTTTAGGATTGAGGTTTCTCTAGTATTTTAAGAGCACGAGTTCGCCTTTCGCAACATATAAAAAAATGTCACCCAATAGTCATTTCTACGGTAGTCTTGAACAACTGTATGAAGTGACGAGCGGAACATAATTGAGTACTGTATATGAGAAACAAGAGCTCACTGTCTTTCAGTCAAGTTCAGAGTAGAGTAAACACTTTCCAATGAATATTTACGCAGCACTTTACCCTTTTTTATTGCCGAGCAGATTATTAGGACTGGCGCCATTTTCATTGACACCTGATAACGAAATTGGCAACAGTAAATCGAGCAGAGGGCTCTATTTTGCTTATGGAGTCCTGGTTTTCGTGAGCTCCATTATCCTCACGGTTTACGCGGACACTACGTACTACGCATCCCTCTGGATCAACAACCAGGGGGAGAAAATCATGCTGACCAACTGTGCAATAGTTTGGCTGGCCAACGAAAAGCTGTGCGGGGCAGTGTGCTTCTTAGTCTTCAACCTCCGGTCCGGTACGCTTATCACGGTATTGCAGAACCTTGTCACCTTCGATTCTGCTAGTCTAGGTGCTCGTGCGAAGAGTAAGCGAGAGTTTATCTCCATAGCCTCTCATGCTCTATGCTTCTCGGCCTACATGACTCTTTTCTGTTATGTCTGGAGAAGGAGTTCCAACGACAGAATCCGCAATTGTTTCCTGGGAAACGTGATGTGGATGATGTTCAAGCTGGTGCTACAGTGTCAGGTGATCAGCGTATTCTCCGCCCTACACCGGAGGCTGTCCTTAATCTGTAGCAGCGTGAAGAGGATCCACAATGGATCGAAAAGGAATGATCCAGCTGGAGAAGTAGCTCGTATCTCTTCCTGGTTTGACGATCTCGCCAAAGTAATGAAGAAAGCGAATCGCGTGTACGGAGAAGTGATCCTCTTCCAAGTTTTATCTTTCCTTCTGGACACTTCCCTGCTGGTGTTCTACTTCCTGCAATACTTTCAACCCAATGTTTCTGTAAATGACACCGCATACGTTGTACTCCGGTCATTCCACTATTGGTTTGGTATGGTAACGATCTTGTTGGAATGCCAAAGAATCAAGACCAAGGTATGGAATGTACTCATTAGCCATTTTAGGGCAGATCTATATATTCCCAGGGTGAATGTGTGAAAACTGACATGGTTCGATATATTGGCTAACATTTATATTAATAATAATCTAATAATTAAAATATTACTCTAATAATTTTGAATACCTTCAATCAATGTGATCAATAATATTATTTTAACCATTGAGTTGTCAAATCTGTTCAAAGTGATTCAACTATTAAACTTTTAGAATAGTGAACTATAATTACTTTTACAAAACTAATAAATAGAACGTTAAAAACCGCACCAAATTAGTCCTGGCAGTCTTTTCACGCTCTATCTAACATTTATTGACACTCTAAGGGCTAAAGCGTCGATATTTTCATTAAATTCAGTCGTTGTATGTTGCGGGAAAATTATCTCTTCCATCATCGAGAGAGTTTTCAGAATTCGTGGTAAAAATAAAAGAAATTTGTACAAGAATCAGAATAAATGAAAACGAGGATTTTTCTTTTCATCAAAGTCAGGGAAGAAGCGTTTTTGTGAGTGACAAGATAGAAATCAGTAGAAGTATCAGTAGAAGTACAAAAAGATAATTTTATGTCAATTTAGCTAGATGATATACCCAGAGCCTTTGGGAATAAAAGATGGAAATTCTTCATACGCTTTCGTAAAGATGTGACCGAAAAATAATACGAACTGACGTTTGAACCAAGACAACTACTATTGAAAATACGAGAAGAGCAAGATATTTTATGCACTATTTGAGGCATAATGTCTAATAAATTGCAGGAGGGTTTTTGCTGCATGAATGACCAAATTGATTGTTCGATGTTCATCACACCTCTTACAATTAGTTCCCTGCTTCTTTGCCAGTGGAATCATTTCGCTTCTTGTAAAGTCTTCAGGCCATTCTCGACTGTTGTATATGATGTTACATAATGCTGTTATTTCCTGCAGTCCCTCTTCTTTTAAGCACTTTAACAATTCAACAGGTATCCCATCTATTCCTACTGCATTGCCATTCTTCATATCTTTCATAGCTGCTCTTACCTCCTCCCCCATTATACTTTCTCCTCTGTTGTCGACTTCTACATCTTCGTCCATTTCTATGGTTGTAGCTTTTGGCTTCTCCTTTGCTATATAAAGCTCCTCCATGTATTTCTTCCATCTGCCTAGTACTTCCTTCTCCTCATTTAGTACTTCCCTTGCTTGTCCAATATCTAGTTGAAGTACACCCTTCTCTTTCCTCTATCCATGGCGATAATTCTTACCTTTTTGTACACAAGATCATGCCTTCCCATTCTATTCAGCTGCTCTATCTCTTTACATTCCTCGTTTACTCACTCTTCTCTTACTTTGTATGTTTCTTTTCTCAGAACCGTGTTCAGTATTCTGTAATTTTTCCTACCCTCTCCAGTATTTTGCCTTTAGAACTTTCTTCTTGCCTCAATTTTATCAATCATATTTTGGTTAATCCAAAGCTTTTTTACTCTCTTTCCTTTTCTGTAGGCTATAGTTTTTTCACAAACTCTTTTAATACCCTGCTTTATCCTTTTCCACTTGGCTTCATTGTTTTCTATCAGTGATGTTTTTGAGCTTTTTATTTCTCTTTCCATCTCCAGCCCAAGTTCGTCGCTGTCCAAGGCTTTTAGTCTTTCCATATCTAACTTCTTGAGAGTCGCTGCTAGCTTCACTCTTTTCAGCCTGACTTCCACCACTGCCAGCAGAAGTACATGATGATGAAGGTCTAATAGATAGCATTTTCTATTTGCTTTGAATGAACACCAATCAAGAGCATATTTATGGCCAGGAAACAATTGTGCTGATATTAGTGAGATAAATGACAAAGAACAAGTATAATGGTACGAGTACCTACTTTAAACAAGGTACAACTGGCAAGTTGTGGCCAATCAGTGACTCAGCCAATCCAAATATGTTCTGCCATAAACACGATGCTGATTTGTGCAACACACTTTCTAAGAAAAAGACATAAATATTATCTTGAGTCATAATTTATACCTTTAATTTCTGAAATTGAACAGGTACGCCATGCTGGAGTAGTAGTGTCACAGGCCATACTCAAAGAGAAGAACAAAGAGGCGAAAAGGGAGGTAAGAACTATATATCGTGCGTTGAGCAAAGGAAATTCCTCTTTCAGATAGAAATTTTAACTGAAAATATTTCTTCTGACTCACTTCAGCTCAAAAAATGCAGCGTTTTTGATTGATGTGTTTTTTTTATTAAGTACTTGTGGACCTTTACAATCAAGTGAAAAAACTTAGCAAAAATCTTTCTAGAATGTACAATGGAGGGTTTATTTATAAAATATCCCGCAATAAAACTTTATTCAAAAATAAAACGACTTACTTTGGTTGTATTTACTGCAACAAACCACTTTTTTCATGTCAAGTGTTCTCAAAGATATTTCATCTTATTTTTTCAGCTACGATTGTTCTCGCATCAGCTGCTACATAACAGAATCCAGTTCACTGCTCGCGGGTTCTTTACTTTGGACTTAGGATTGATAACTTCCGTGAGTCACGAGATAGTAATTAATCATATGACTGCCATTTACACGCCTGGTGATATTGAAAATTAAAAACATATTTGGAAAACAAAATCATGGCGTAATTTTACCCCTGGCATAAAAATATAGAGTACGTCACTTCATATGGAGTCAGTGGTTCAGATTTGTGATTATGTTTTGAAATTTATGACATCCCAGGGAAAAAAGTCTCTACCATGGGTGTGCTCTACATAAACTGCGCTAAACTCAGCATTTAGAGCAGTTTCAGTCCTCCTAACTGTACTGGACAGAACTGTGGTTAAATAGTTAAGGATGACCTGCACTCGAAGTGTACTGTACACACTGAACTGAGTAGAGGTCTGTACTGAAAAGGTGCGGCATCACAGCTCAAGAACTGAAATGTGGTTAAAACTGTGCTGTATTACAAGGCTGGAAGTGTACGGTTGCAATACCTGTGTTGCTAAAGTGCTGTGTAATGTGGCAAACTTCTCTTTGTTTCAATTTAAGAAGAGTCTTGAGCACACTTCCAGTACAGCTACAATATAGTAGATCAGATCCACTTTAGTTACAGGACAATTTTTTTCTCTGAGATTGATTTATGATTAAAGGACTAGAGTTCAATCAATCGGAATTTTTTGTTTTTCCCAATATCTTACAGAACTATGAATTTCTTGCAGATGGCAGCAGCCATGGTCACGAACGTGGTAATATTGATACAGTTCCAGTTTTCTGGCCTGACTACAGACGAAACGTCATGTGACTGTGCTGAAGAGTGTATGTCCAACGATCCAACTATGCAGGAGTGATCTCCGACTCCAAGGTGAAAATAGTAAAAAAAATGTTACCTGCTATCTCTCGAGCTCCCTATTTACCCCGGAGTTTCTGTTCATTACAAGCCTCAAATTTATAAAACTACATAACAATTTGGAAATATTTACTCATTTATTACAATAAAAAATTATACTTCTCTGGGTGTAATTTCTTTTTATTGCGTACCAGCATTTATTAGCTAACTCCTAACTCGACCTAAAATAACCAACTACTACAAGGGAAATTTAAGAAAAAACTGCGAATTTTCCACATAACAAAATTCAGCCTCTCAGTATCCAAAGAGAGAGATTTTCCTTGACTAAGATTGTTGATACTGATTGTATGTAAGTTGATGATTGATTGAGCTCGCGAATCGATAGTTCATTTCGATTAAAATAAAAAATTCTTGAAAACTTAACACCTCCCCTGTTCAACGCAACTACTCCAATTACTTTTGCCCCACCAATTCCCAAAATAAGAAGCCGTCATGTCTCTAAACTCGTTCTCACGCTCAATAAATTTTGAAAGTGTTAAAATATCTCGATGACCACTCCTTTGTGTCGCTCACTAAATATAACTCCGGAGCGGTGCAAATATATTTAGAACTCGGTGAGAAAAACCTCTGCGCCAAACTTGGAAAACCTACAAACGGTAACTTTATTGTTAACAAGGAAATTGAATCGCGAAAAATATTTTCCAAATGCTTCGGTCGCAATATATATGAAACCTAAAATTCATACACATTGAAATCCGTACAAAGCGGCAAGCATGGGACCCATAAGATAATTGCCGCTTAAGGAGGTAAACGGTTAAGGGAGGGAAAATTTGCATCGCCTACATGAATGTGAAATTTACTCCGTTCCCGAAAATATCGGTCGCATAAAGAGCTGACCACTTCAGGGAGATGTTCGCTGAGATAGAATACATCGTAAGTGAGAAAAACGATAATTTTCACGCAAGCCCACGTCTCCCTGGACCTCAATGCAGTTCTAATGGAAATTTTGGTGGTCTTAGCTGGGCTTATGCTTTAGAGCAGTGGTTTCCACAGTGCGGGGGCAATCGCCCTCTTCTGTCGGCACAGAAAATATGTGCACTCGAGTTTGGGTTCAAATAAAAACAATAACGAGAAGATCTATAGAAAAATAATCAAAACATTCTTTTTATTTTGATTTTGCGTGATTTAATAATCAATTTAAATGTTTTAAACACATCTTAATATTTTTTACCATGGATGCAATGCAAAAAGTGTCGGTTTTTGACGGCGTGCGAGGAAACTTTGGTAATTCATAATTCAAACACGCGTCCTTCTATTACAACTTTATTTCAATAAATGGTAGATAGACATACTCTCTATACATTTTGCCAGTTTCAGCAATGCATCAATAAAATATTGTAGTGCTTAATCTTGTAAAGTGTTTGTAATTCACAATCGTCGTCGTCGGCGTCGTACAATTTCGTATTTGATTGCGCTGTCATCAGCATGTCTTGAAATTTTCAATTTTGTAATTGTTCAATGTTTCAATAGTAGAGGCATTGCTTCAATCTATGGAGGTGGAAAGTCGTGGAGGCAGGGGGCACTGAAGACCGAACGGTAACATGCGTACACGGACTTGTGTGAAAAAGCTATCATCATGTTTGATTTGAAAATAATTTAATTTATGTATTTCTCAGTGCCAATTTATGGAGAAAATCAATAAAACTGCAGGTAAAACTATACTATGCAACTCTAAGTCTGCGAGTTAAGTATGAGAATGATTTACCGCATGGTTGGCAAGGTATTACTCATTAAAATCGACCGTTTATACACGACATTTATGGAATGCAACGATATACAAGTGCTTATTTCCTTATATCTAAAGAGTTCGATGCATATTACCTCCAAAAAACGATATAAAAAGATATTTGACATTTAAAGCTTAACTCTTAATTTCAAGACGAGTGATTGCATATTATTTTTTAGAAGTTAATGAAAAGCAAAAATAAGCATGAAAGTATGCAGCGATGTTCAAAATAAGACTATAGGTACGTAGAGCATGAATCAATCGGAATATGATTATTCTGAATTATAATAAATCGATATAATTCATTAAAATTCACAATGCATTTCATTCTGAAAATTATTAGACTGATTTTTTTACTATTGATGTTAGCAATTAGGCATGATTAGCGTAGCAGGCTAAGAAAGATATCAATCATTTTTTAACTTAAAATTAATGATCTTTTCGATATGGAGTATTTGTTTATCATTTCAAAGGCCATGGTTTGGGGAACCTACCTATTGGTTTGTGGAACCTTAGGGGCGGTAGGCTTTCTGAAAATTTCTAGCAGGGAGTTGAGTTAATGATTTACTTTCATTTCTCTGCATGAATATTTACATGCCATGTGAATCCTGTGTAGATGGGTATCGTGGAAAAGGATTCACGCATTTAAATTTGGCACCTAAAATGCTAACCAGGTTCTCCCAGGCCGCTAGTGTGCAGCAGTGTTGCCATATTACCCAGGGTCAATTTATTCGATATGTTGCACCATCGATATCTTGAAGGTCATTTCCGGGTATTCCACTGATCAAAGATTGTAAAATGAGCCTCGCGAGCATATGAATTTAAATTCCCATTTCAAAATAAGTATTTGTTGTGCGATGTGAATACACGATGTTTATTTAGGACAGGATATTATAGATAACAATTCTTCGATTCTCAAATCTCGATTATTCGCGTCTCGAAGAGGCGAAGAATCGAGATATCGAACGACCTTGCATATTACCATGGGGCCTATAGGAGCTGCTCTTTCTATCTTCTTCTATCTATGGCGGTAGCTCGAAAGGGAAATTCCGCTTTCGGGGATACAGGAGAGACCTCTACCACAACCACTAAGAACGAGTGCAGAAGCGCATGAGATAATATGAGCCGACCGCGTTTCCAGAAGGATAACAAAGAATTTACCCATATTGATTGATTGAAAGATTAATGGAAGCGTTTGTGGTATGGATTGAACGGTGACAATCAATACAACTCAATACGAGATAAACACAGCGACAATCCACTGCGAATTGAACTTGGAACGGTTTTGAATAGCTTGCACTCAGCGCTAACATGGATGTGAGAAACGTGACACCGGGGTGAGTTTACTTTCGAGAGAAAGGGAATACGTAATGTAAGCGCGGTACCTACTCTGAGTACACAACAGTAATAATTCAACCCTTTTATCACCAGAGGGCCGATCTATCGGGTGACGGAGTATGTGCAAATACTGCCGCGGTCGATATGGAGGGCTGTGTTGAAGCGGGCCGAGTCAATTTATTCCAACTCTTACCTTAACAATTACACGGAGTAGAAACTACGTCAAACATTTCGTCTCTCTGTATTTATGCGATTGGAAAATTCTTTAACTAAAATGGCTTCTATAAAATTTGTACTTCGCAACTGTGTGAAATTCACAGCGGTAAAAATCATTCACCTGGACTGGGAGTCGAACCCAGATCCCTTGATTTCGCTGATTTATCCACTGTAAATTTTTCCACTGCAGCGGGTGACTCTGTTGGAGTTACTGCGCGGCTAGTTCCGTGGTTCTTTGAAAATTTGTAGCGCACCCTTAGAGCAGGGAACGTTAGTGAAAGTTCACCGTCTGAGAAGTACTTTGAGGTTTTGAATTAGAGATGAGAAAATAAAAATATATGATAATACATTTAGAGGAAGACATCAATAGTCTTAGTCACATTAACTTCATTTGGGTATTTGGGTAAGTAATGTGGTGATAACTCACCCCCAGCCACACATCCTTGAGGTGGTTTACAGCGTATTTTTTAAGGTATGTTTTTTCGCACGAAAGAGAGCCAAGTTCAAAGTTACAGTAATTGCCTCTACATCACAGCAATTCTCGAGAGCACTGAGTAAAACAGATGTGAAAATAGTCGGAACTTAGAGCGCGTTTCCCTCAAAATTCAATTTGATGGGCTAAGCCTATGTTAACACAAGATCCTCCCTGTACCGGCTGGCATTTTTATTTTATACGAATGATTATCAATGAGTTAATTATAATAAATTTTACAATTCTATCCAAAAGTATCATTTTTACATTCAATGGTCTCTAGTATACTATCTTAGCTGAAAATATTTAATTTAACAGAACAAATTGAGGTATATGGAGAGGGCACTACGTTATCAGACTGATGCCTGATAATCGAAATAACAACCATATTGGTTATCCCTACTCTCCCTCTTTACTTTATAATGGATAGAACGACGGAATTGACGAACTAGCGAATGTAAAGCACGAATATCCAACATCTGTTTCAAATTTATGGCAAATAACTCATGAAACATACATTGGTTACTTAGTGCTATGGATTCTACTTGATTTTACCCTATATTTCAGCGGGAATGCGGCGTATTTTTAATTTAAATGAATAAACTATAAATGCAAGGAGAATGCATATTAAATGAATAACTGCTAGATAATTTCTATCAAGTTATTGATGAGAAATATAGAAAAATTGCAAAAATTAGTGCGTTAGCTGGCAAGTACTATAGGAAATGAGGTTTAACGGAGATGGCGAACTGGCTTCTAGCATTGGCCTGAATAGCAAGCACCCTCTCCATATACACCTATATGTGAGCAATGAAAACAAGTAACAATCCTCCCGTCGCCAAACACACTTTCTTTTCATCGCATACGCTGATGTTTTGGCCAGCTAGAGTGGTATACCTTGGTAAAGTACCTCGGCCTTCGTGAATACGCGCCCTTAAAGAAGCGGACCATTCTGTTCATGGCCTCGAGGTTTTGACATTCAGATCCGTTCGTTTCCAGCGAAAAGACCGTTTCGTCGTCGAATTTCACACCCCACCACCTTCATCTACATACTACGCCTGCAAGCCACCACATGGACGTGAGCCAGGGGGCATTAAGACACCAGCCGTGTAAAGATGTAAGGTTTTGAGAGGTGAAATGGTGACGTATATTATGGATGTGTATTTAGACGAGCTCAGTTTTTATTGTGGTCGCTTATTGTGCGCGGAAAGAACGCGTTTTTGTACCTATCTGTTCGGCAATGTATCTCTCTTATTTTATCGCTTCAGTCAGACCTAGATATTTAGTGAGGCGTCATGATAATATTCTCTGTGTCGCCCTGAAACACACTAATTCTGAATTTCTTAAGCAAGCTAACCCTATTGTGTATCCTCCGAGTCTCTCAACTCCAAGTCACCTTCTGGAAATACGCGTAACAAACGAGTATTATTACAACAACAGATACTATTTCATTTCATGATGAAGGAACCTGAAGTGATGGAACGACCCCAAGAGTCATAATAATTTCAAAAGCCTAGACGTACGGTCGATATGGTTAGCCTTTTGGTGCTTTTCTTTAAGCGGAGTAAACGGTGAATTCCTGTCCGTAGTGAGCCAAACAAACGAAGCACAAAAGCGTTGAGCAGTATGCGTATTTGCGCAACAGTATCTGCCTTACGCCTTCCATATTGATTTCCAATGTGCCTTCCAAACTACCATATGTTAAAATTAATACTCCTTTCCTCAATGCCACGTGGATTTTTAATAACTTTTGCCAGTTTATATGCAAGCAATTACATTTTTATCTAAGGAACCAGGCAGGAAAAACACTACAATGCACATTATCTGTTGCCATTCATAATAGACTCATTGTAGTCTTGCACCTCTACTCTAGTCATCGCAGTTTTAGTCGTTTCATTAATTCCGAAATTCAAAGTTAACCTTTGTGCCCACTCTAAAAATACAAAAGACATTGTACGAACAGAGAAAAAGTGAAACATGGCCAGTTTCTGCTTAAGCGTGCAGAAGGCGTATTAAAAAAATATAATAATTACCGTAGTTTTCAATGACTGTGGTTGTCAGTAATTATAAGCAGCAGTGGTATTTATCCCAATCTATGACTCCAACAAAAGATGATTTTCCCTGCGCTCAAAATTTATATTACAAAGTATTCTTAGGCGAAAAATTAAGGATAATCAGTAGCCCATTCATAATTCTCTATTAAGGACCAGTGATTTTTCTGCATAAATTCCTCAAAAAAGAGTTTGATCCTTTTTAAATAGGTAAAAAGGTTGAAAGGTGCATTAGGAAGTAAGAGGAGTTTTGTAAATTACGAAGTTTTACAAATGATTTTGACGAGTTTTCCCGCACATACATTTCAAATTCCCGAGTACATATAGCGAAGACAAATATCTTTTCCATAAAATACGCTAGCTTTTCAATAAAAAGGGACGGGTTATAATTATTCAATGCCAGATCTCAACATTTTAGACGAATACAGGCATTTTAGTGCACTTTAATTCAAATAATATATATATATGAAAAATTTTCAGCGAAAACGTAACATTTGAGCTTATGATTAAATAAACTGTAAACTGGAAGGAAATTGTAGCCTGACATTTCACTCTTATCATCGTAAAAAATGAGAAAACGTGAAAGGATGTAGGGCTTTCTTCAATCTTACCCCTTCCCTTTCAACTTTAACTTGTCACTTTAGTGCTCTGGCAAGAACGCCGGATCTTTCTTTTCATGCATTTTAATAATTTATAATGCTGAACCAAATAGTTAGTCATAATTTCAGAATCATGTCGGGTTACTTTTAATGTCCTTACATAGTCATAAATACTTCACAGTTCGATAATAACTTTATCACCTTGTCTTAAGGAAAAAAATTGATGCTTTACCAGCTTTAAAAAAACATCGAACCCTATTGGAACTTACTCCAGTGAAAATGAATTCAAACGGTTAGGCCGGTGTAGAATCACATTTTTTGTGTCGGGGTGATAAAAAATGATCCCGGATAATAACTTTGACGTACTAAAGAGTGTTTAAAAGCTGATGACCTTGAGGTAAAGACTCGGCACACTTTATCGACATTTTGCCGAAAGCAACTCTACGGGGCTTGGGAGGCTTTCAGAAATGCATGAAAACGAAAGTATGCTCCAGGCCTTCAGAGTCACATCGGCGACTTGACGCGCTCGCAGATAAAATGACGAATACATCGCTGGAAAATCGTGCGCTGCTTAAGGAGGTGGAGCCATTACTCATTATCAATTGCCTGATAGGAATCCTGCCCAGGACTATCTGGACGAATGGTAACTCGTTTCGTCTCTGCCGCGGTTTCAACTATGTTGCACTTATTTACGTAATCCTGGCCCTAGGGACAGTGCTATCTTCATTTATTATATTTCTCACTTCACAGACGTATGAGTCCAACACATACGTGAGTCAACTTACGGTGATGTTCTGGACTTGGATTCAAATTGATTTGGGGGCACTGTGTAGTATCGTCCTTGTTTTTCGAATTAATTCTGTCAGAGAGACTTTCACAGTAATTTCAAAGATGGAAGAAGAACTGCAGACGTGCGATTCTAAAGATACGAGTTTCCCGACAATTAATGTGAAATCGAGACTGACTTTAATTTCATTGACAGTTTGTCAGTTTGGAATCAACTTATACGTCGAGAGCTGTCATTTCAGCGTCACGTCTTCCCACTTCGTGTGTTATTCCTGTGCAATATTTTGGACGTTTGTGCTGTTTATGCAAGAGTGGCAGTATTACATAACAATATTACTGATCGATCGAAGTTTCCTGAACTTAAACTCCGAAATTGATGTTCAAATGAGACTGACACACACTAAACAAGTTGATAATCTTCAAGTCAACGTGGGGAAATCAAGAAGTTGTGCACGTAGAGTTAAATGGTGGAAAAGTCGACATCTGCAGCTCTACGACCAAACAAAACTAACGATCAGAATATATGGAGTCGCTAACTTGGTGTTTGCATTCTTTAATTTGGTGAACTGGACCTTTTTCCTCTACTACGCCTCCGACTTCTTGATGAATCCTGGGAAACCAGCAATGACTTCCCTCTCCTTGACAGGTTCATTTCTGTGGGCAGCGACCTACGTAATTTGCCAGGCTTTAGTCACTTCAAGCAGTGGCAATTTACGCAAAAAGGTAAATAGGTTATCACAACATACTTGACAAAATAAAGGGAATTAAGAGTCTCTAGGCACAATCCTATCTTTTCTTCAAGTCCATCCGGAGTGTATACGGCTTCTCCACCTTAATTCCTGTAGTGTTCAATATTCTTAGCGTAACTTTTGATGCGTACTTCACCTTAGACAGGATAATATCACCCAATCCCTACCAGCCCGCAAATACTTTCATTCTCACAAGTTTTGGATTGTCGACTTGGTTATCGTTCTTATCTTCATCGTGTCAGCTTGTCAGATGGGTCAACAGAAGGTAAAGTGTGCAAAATTATCTCATATACTGACTTTCCCTGTTAATTTACAAAAAATAATATACTACACAGTTCTCCGAACATTTTTTTCAGTATAACTTTAATATCAATTGCATAAAATGATGTCATTCATGTTAATTTATTTTACAAAAAATCCATTTTAAAAATTAGTTACATAAGATATGTTTTACCTCCAACGTTCACGTCTATGTCCACCATGATTTCCTTTACCCATGTAAAGAGCAAAGATATTTCCTAATTTGGTATTTTTGTATTTTACAAACCGATTTGGTACGTATTTGAACAGTACTTAACCTGATTCGTTTTCACTACTATGGATGGCCCGCGATTGTATCCCCCTTCAACTCATCATACCGTTTCCCACTTCTCATTCCGTCTAGAAATCCTATTCTTCTCCTTCCACTACCGCACGTCCCCAGCGTTTTCCCCTTTCCCCTCTATCACCATTTTCAGCATTCCCTCTTTTTTCAAAACATCTCCTCTTCTACCTCCGTACCTCCTCTAGTGACTTCCTCTCCTTTCCAACCATATCCAATACCTCGTTCGTCCTCGCCATCTACCTCACCCTCTCCACCCTCTATAGTCCAGTCTGTAGGGAAATTTGAAGGTTTTTTCGTGATACAGGTTAAGAATAGTCAAAAGTTGTAGGAAAGGGAGAGTTATATATACCTATATATTTTTAAACTTCGAACTAGACGTTATAAACAAATTACAGGGGTTCAAAGTTGGCTAAAAACGGTTTTTTAATTCTACAAGCCAAGGTATTCACTTTAAGAAGAAATGTTTCAAATGTTTTTTGTAGACAATTAAAAAACGCATAATTTGAGCTATGGTAATTTTTTTTTCGATAATTATTTATTGCAAAAACTTTGAAAAACCCCCCAAAATGGCGTTTTTTTGCATATCAATTATTTATTGCAAAAATGACTTTTTAAATACTTTTTTGCTTTGTAATTAAGGCTCCATTATGACAAAAATAATAGGATTTATAAAGCCAAATTGGTTCATTTGCTGCTGAGTTATTCCATTTGTTTATTAAAAACATGTCTAATGTTCAATGCTGTAACTTTTTATTGGACCAACATACAGGGTCGCATAAAGGCTCATTCTCTTCGTAAAGGTCCAAAATTTAATAATATTAAAGGAAAATTGAAAAAAAATTATTTTCAATCCCTCAAATAACGCTTGGTGGGGGTAGCGCGACGTGCTCTCCCGCGCGCGAGAGAAAACTGAGTTGGCTACTTCAAATCTGCTGCGCTCGGAAAAATATCTCGTATCTCGGAAAGTTCTGAACCAATTTCGATGTTTTTTTTTTAAATCTGGGGTAGCTTCAAATTTTATTAACAATGACATTGTTAGTTTGTAAAAAATATTAATACTTCCAGCTGAAATGCTATAAATGTAAAATTATTTTTAAAAAACTCCCTTTTTTTGTAAGCGTTATTTGAGGGATTAAAAATAATTTTTTTTCTATTTTCCTTTAATATTATTAAATTTTGGACCTTTACAAAGAGAATGAGTCTTTATGCGACCCTGTATGTTGGTTCAATAAAAAGTTACAGCATTGAACATTAGACATGTTTTTAAGAAACAAATGGAATAACTCAGCAGCAAATGAACCAATTTGGCTTTATAAATCCTATTCTTTTTGTCATAATGGGGGCCTTAATCACAAAGCAAAAAAGTATTAAAAAAGTCATTTTTGCAATAAATAATTGATATGCAAAAAAACGCCATTTTGGGGGGTTTTTCAAAGTTTTTGCAATAAATAATTATCGAAAAAAAATTACCATAGCTCAAATTATGCGTTTTTTAATTGTCTACAAAAAACATTTGAAACATTTCTTCCTAAAGTGAATACCTTGGCTTGTAGAATTAAAAAACCGTTTTTAGCCAACTTTGAACCCCTGTAATTTGTTTATAACGTCTAGTTCGAAGTTTAAAAATAAATAGGTATATATAACTCTCCCTTTCCTACAACTTTTGACTATTCTTAACCTGTATCAAGACAACGTCATAAATGACCCTTTTTTCTCTCCACAGACTGGACTACTACGCCAACATCTGAAACGCCTCAATTCTACGGACATCCTTCCTTCGCAATGACCAGGCCTCAGGACCCAAACAGCGCCACGCTCCAAATAAGAGTTTTGACCAGCCCTTTCTTTACGCTTCTACACAGACCCCCTGTATCAATTCCCTCCTCATTGAAAGTTCTTCATTATATTCAAAGTCTAACAAATTCTACTCAGCAAAAAATGCTCGCAGCTCATTCCAAGCCGACTCAATCACTGACGGTAAAAGTTGCACGATTACTTGCTCATGTGATGCATATCATATTAGCAGATCTACATACGTTGTCCTCCTATCGAGGTGAATCAAATTTCCAATTTGAGTTAGCACAAAGAAGACTCAACGCTATGCACAAAAAATATAACAAATAATTTAAACTGCTTCTTTTTAAAGGATTATAATTAGGGTTGCTAACTGAGAATTTTTTTGCGAACTTCCACAGAGGAAAAATCATTCACCTCGTCCGGGACTCGAAACCGGAACCCTAATCCGGAACGGGACTTGAACCCGCATTAGGGATCGAGCCCCGGATGAACTTTCTTCAGTGGAAGTTCGCACATGTCAGAGAAATTGTTTGAGAAGCTTCTATAGGATAAGGACTAGTTGTTATGATGGGTTTTGCGACTAAAAATGAAAGCTTGGGGCGCTATTGGAATCAGTGTCAAAGTAACATATATTCAATACAGATATAATTGTAAAAGAGAATATATATATATTAAAATACTAATGTGAAATTTAATTGCCATATGTTGAGCACCCCACGCTTTTTTTTAGTCGCATAACCCATCATAACAACTGGTCCTTATCCTATAGAAGCTTCTCACACAATTTCTCGATACCAGCGCATTAAAATGTTCATACAGAAACTCCTTACGCAATTTCTCTATATCAGACCATAGCAATTTTCATACAGGAGCTTTTCACTCAATTTCTCTTTCATGCAATGTTTTAAAATTATTTTTGACTTTTGAGTGCATTTGTTTGTTAAATAAAAGCGATTTAAAAAAATATTTTTTTTAAATCGCTTTATTTTCGAATTTTTGTCTCAAAGTTTGTAATCAATTTTTATCCTTAATTATTTTCCTTCAACAGGAAACAATTATTTTGTTCCCCTGCCATGCATTGCTTTACTTGTCTAAAAAAATAAACATCGCAAGGTTGGAATAACTAGTGTCCCGGTCAACGGAGCACGAATTTTACGAAATTTAAAGAAATCACATCGCTTTACGATAAATATGGACATCTTTGTCTACCCTTAAAACCCTCCAGAAAGTCCCACGACCGATCGTAGCTATGCCTTCCCAAAAAGTATCGGCGGATGTGAATTGTAATAGTGAATTCGCGAAGAGCTTCTTTCCTAAGTAAACCACTGCATTGTCTACTGTACAGCCTTGCATCTAATGTACTGTCGATGCCCATGAAAGTACCGTCGGGGCGCGCTCCTGCCTTTTGTACAGTTATACTTTTATCACTTTTACTTTCCTCTACATTTAGCCTAGTCCAGTCCTGCCAGAACCTGCGAACTTCCCATGAGTTTTTCTGTCATTACAATGTGTCAATCATGGTTATCGCATCTACCCTCATTGTTATTATGACGCATAAAGCGGTTATATTCTCTGTTGGTGATTCCCGAAAATAGCTATTTGCTTTGTCACCTATTTATAACCCTTAATATTGCCTTTTTCCTACTCTCGGATATGCCTTTCTTTCCTTCAAATTTACTCTTTTCCAGGCCGCGTACCGTCCCATCCCAGCATTCCTGTTTCACTCCACAGGCCCGTAACCTTCTTTACCAGCCAACTTTTCTCGCCAATACGCCAATTCCTCGCTTGATTGTGAGATGTGAAAGGTCCTAAAACTTCACCTCCCATGTTCAATTTCCTCTGGAAACCGTATTTTTGCACTTTTCTCACATCTCTTTTCATTTGAAATAATGCCATTTCATGCATGATCACCCATTAGAATTTCATTCAGATCCACCCATTTCTAGAGGTTGAAAAAATTGTCTTCGATAGGACTCTCAGCAACATTTTTACCCCGTCGGGTTGAAACACAAGTTTACAATATTGCATACACTACAGGATATAAAAAAGCAATTAAAAAAACATATTTCTTTAATATTCAATTTATTTTTGACTTTTGTACAACTGAATATTGTATTGTCACCGGAAATGAACCTATGTGAAAAATTTCAGATTTCTAGCTAGTCAAGAAGATAGTTAAAAATTGATTACAAAATTTAACCCTGACACATAAGACCATGATGCACAAGTGAAGTTAAACAAAAGCGATTAAAAAGTGACCTATTTGACCAGGAGACTCAGGCTTTTCCTCTTGGGGCGATTTTTCTCGGGGGTCAGGGTTTCTGATCAATTTCTTCAGATCAAACTCGGGTGCAATACGATCTGCACATGTTTGACTAACACAGATTTTCCATTGGCTGTGCAATATTCTCTCGGAACGAGTACATTTTAATAAATCCAATTCCGTCAATGGTTGTTGAACAAAAAATGAGATCATTCGAAGTAATTTCCATATACATTCACGCATTGTTTGATCGCAAAAAAATCGATATAATGGATAGCTATATTATATTAATCCCCAATTAGTTCATAATATTTTGTGATACATAAAGTTACGTCGATGAAATCATCACTTTAATCAATCTCTAATTATGCAAGTGACAACAGAAACTTCGTAACAACGGAATGAAGTGTGCCCAATCAGATTCTCCGGGTTTTTATACCAAACTTCCGGGACAAGACGTGACAAGCTGATGCTCCCAATTATAACACTGGGTCATGTGGTTTGACTCATTGAGTCAGCAGGTACTCGAACATAAAATCGATCAAAGCTAATACCACTCTATACCCAGAGTGCTTGGTGCATAACATGATACTGAGACCCTCTATCAAACACGAACAGAGAGGTGGTAATGAGCATCCCTTTAAATTAAACTGCAGTTGTCTCTGGAAATATTTGTTTGAATGGACCTTACCTCTTAAGGGCTTGTATTTTGATGTCGCAATATTAAATGGGCACGCATAAATGCCTTTTTGATGGAGTCGCACTCGTTATAATTTTTTAAATTCCTCTTTATTTAAGTTTTTTAGAGCAATAAATGATAGCTCGCTGTACTAAAAATTTTCATAGCCAAACACTGCAGCAAGTAAACTTAGGCTGCAACCGTAATATGTAATTTGCCTGATATATGTCTGTCATTAATTTCATTATAATTTCCAATATTCATTTTCTGAAGCAATGGTTTTTCTCCTCCTACTTTTGGTGTAAGCCAGTCAAACCATCTATCCGGAAGTAGCTCTACCTTGGATGTTTCCCTGTGAACTTATTTTTGTTCCAAGAAGACACCTTCCAACGAAGACAATAATTCTAGTTATGCATCCAGATGCTTAGTGCACCACCAGTGCTCACCGAGGGGAGACTCAGCAGCTGAGATGGGGGACCACTGAACTTTTTGAGTCCAGGGTTAATAAGTACTGGGTGGTAAAATGGAAGCACCTTTGGTCCTGAGTGTGTTCAGAAAATGGAGTATACAGCTGTACCATTACTAGCATAGGGGCAAAGTGAGCAAACTTGGATTATGTACGTACAACTCTATGGAGGAGTACAAGTACCACACAAAAATTTAAAGTCATCTCAAGGTGTACAATAAGATGCAATGTTGAGTTGTATTATTAGATGTAGTTTATGTATAATTAAATTTTTTATATTCTATAAATCTATTCCATGGTAAGCCTTCTACACCCCGAGTAAAAAATCGATTAACCATAAATAGTTTCAAAAAGAATAATTTCCAAAGGCCTTAAAATTTGTCTACTGAAACCAAATTTAGTACATAATTGTACCAAGCCTTAAGCAATCTAATATTTTTATTTGAACCATTTATCTTCATCAGTTTTGGGGATACCATAGTTTGATGTCTTTGGAACAGTACAAATTTAAAGAGCCAGACTTAATTCTGATAGTGAAGGGTGACTCTTGAACATTTAATTCTGGCCATTTGAAGGTTAAAACTTAAATTCCAACAGTGTTTTCTAAACTTTTTCACTGATCTTTTCCCACTTCATGATGATTGGGAAGGCTGACCACACTGGTGCATTGGTTTCCAAGGCACTGTTGGGGATTAAGAGCAGAGGTGCCAGGAAAGAGGTGAGAATAAAATTTTCTCATCAATGAATTGAACCTCCTATATAAATAACATTTGCATCAAAGTCAGCAGAAAAGAAAGAATTTTTTCTCTCACCAGTCAAAATGAGTCATTCAATGCTAATATTGGTATCTGCTTACCTCCACTCTTTCCATCTTAAGGTAACTTCCCCAATTACTCCCCAGTAGTTCATCTTACCCCACTCTCACTTTCTTTACCTCAAGCATATGTGTCTCTCCGTCTTATCAGGATTTCTCTTAAATTCTCACTAGTTCCCTTCTAACTAATCCATCATGTCTCAAATTGCACCCAGTTCACTGATTTCTTTTTCGTATGTTACTCCAAGGGAAAGCATTTATTATTGTCTGATTCTTTTCCTCGTTTTACACTTCGTTAGAAAATAATGATCTTCTTGGGAGGTTTTAGTCAACTGTAAAACATGCCCCAATCCATATTCCATCTTCAATGGCATCCAACTAAAGCCACAGTTTTTATTTCCCTTATCCTAACAGCAATCTTCTTCTTTTCTGAATTAGGCTTTAAGCCTGCTCTGGCTTCACTTTACCACCTTATCCTTGGCCACCTGAAACTTCTAGCCAGTGGCTTTGACTCCAAAGTTTTCTACGGGTATCTTTCCTTAGGTATTCAAAGTGCATGTTCTGTTCATGTAATGTTGTACTCCTTCAACCTTAAAACTCCTCAACTTATTAAAGGCTGAATACCTAGGTCTTCTCTTATGGATGTATTTCTTATTTTGTCTAACCTTGTACACCTTTTCACTGTTTGGAGAAATTTCATTTCTGATGACTCCATCTGCCAAATTTCTGTTTGTTTTGCAGGCTAACATTCTGAGCCATATAACAAAGTAAGAGCTTTGATTACTTTACAAAATATAATCTGGGTTACTTTTCTGGATTTGCCTTTTAAATTTATTTGTATCATGCCACAAATCGTCTGGAAAATGTTAAACTTTATCTGTGATATCTTTGTCCTCGCCATATGTTATATTCCATCCCAGATACCAGAAACGAGAACCTATTTCAGAGCTTTATCTTCTATCAAAATATTTGTTCTAATTGTGTTTCTTCAAAAGAATGCCATAGTTT
This sequence comes from Ceriagrion tenellum, assembly GCA_963169105.1. Lineage (NCBI taxonomy): Eukaryota > Metazoa > Arthropoda > Insecta > Odonata > Coenagrionidae > Ceriagrion > Ceriagrion tenellum. The sequence continues at coordinate 83,645,525 of OY720634.1, read as the reverse complement.
TGGTTTCAGTACTTAATAATTCCAGATTAAATATGCTATGCAGTTTGTATAATTTGTGAACTACCATTTAAAATTTATCTTGTAAAATAACTTGTTCATCAGTAAATAAGATGCACTAAAATGATCCTAAATCCATGCAAGATTGTATAGATTTAGCAAAAAAAGGAACACAGCAGACACTCGCACTAATGAGATTTTAACTCTCCCTTGGCCTCTTGATTGAGATGCATGCATTGGAGCAAAAAAATCCTTCCCTGCTATTTACAGATTTATTTTTTTTAATGCGATTTCAATGAATTTCTCCTTGAATTAGGAAAAGAAGGCATACATCCAGTCTTAAAATTAATGAATTTGCAAAACCGCCTATGCACTGAATTATAAATAATGATTTGAACACAATATATCTAATGTTCTTGCAAACACAAGTAATGGTACAATATGTGATATAAGGTCACTGCATACTCAAGCATTCAAGTGTAAATGGGTAACAATGTTCTAGCTTCATTTTCAAGCTTAAAATTTAAAAAAAATTATCACTAAACTGAAGTTTTTTTTAGATACATGAGGGCCATTCCTGCCAGGAAGAAATAGACCATTAAAAGTCATTACCTTAAAATTTGAGAGCAATGATAAGTTTTCAATATTTTCTTCTCTCTAAGCTACATTTATAACTGAAATATACATAATTAAAAAAAACTAAATCCAACTTTTATGTGTAAGCTAAAATCTATTCATCTATAAAGTGTCAAAAAAATATCTATCAACATAGCTGCTGTCCCATGTACCCTGGTGAAAATATCCTGTGCAGGAAGTGTGCAGGAAACATGAGGAAGTGTGTACATACTTCATGCACACTTCCTGAACGTGAAATGCACAGGAGAAATATTTTTAAGTGCAAAGTGGACCACTGACTGGGAAATTATATGCTTCTATTTGTATGCCTGCAGTACATTAGCTGCACTAAGTTTTATCATAAAATATGCTTTCTGACCCAACGACATAATGTCACCAAAAGATACGTGTTGTGCACATTCTATTGCATACACAATTTTTAAAGTTCCTCTAATTGCTAAGGCTGTAGATAAAAAATTATCCCCAAAGATTCATTTGATTTGGTTGTTCAAAATGAAAACAAATATGGCTGCACTCATGGCTTCATGTGACCTCATAACTGAATGATGAAGTTTTACATCAACATATGTTTTATATTAATGTATGGCAAAAGGCAAAGTAAAATCTATAAAATATTCTATGCTTGTTCAAAGCATTAAGCAACAAATATTATATATAAACATCACTTATAGTTCCTTTTGCTCTGGTACAGGAGCATTATTAGGTTGTAACTGTCTGACCTGCAAACCTCCAGGAAGCTATCTGCTCACTTTCTGAATGTTACCTGCATGCTTCCTGAACATTACCTGCCTGCTTCCCTCGCACTTCCTGCCCACTTCCCTCACACTTCCTGCACATTTTCATCACAGTCCCTGCACAGGGTTTTTTCACCAGGGTAATGTTATTTTGGTCAACAAGAATAAATTTATTCCCATTTTTTTTACCTTGCAGCTTCATCTTTTCTCACAGCAGTTGCTTCATACTAAAATCAGATTCTCTGCCTGTGGCTTTTTCTCCATTGACTACGGTCTCTTTACTTCGGCAAGTATCTCTTTAGTATTTATTTTTATTATGAAAAATCACCAAGTAGGGGAACTCGATTCTTTGGTACACACTAGGATTATAATTATATATTTGCAAGCAGAGAATGATCAATCTATATGAATTATTCGCTCGAAGTCTAAATGAAGATTGTGTACCATGCCTGAAAAACCCATCTATGAAAATTTGATTTCACATTGCGACAGAGCACCAGAGGGCCACCGAAAAGAAGAGATTCAGCCTCTCCACAGTAGCAGAACATGAGTGGTTCGAGCCAGAACATCAGATTGCCTTTGACCAAGTGAGAGTACACTCAAGGGAAAATCATTATTTTCCCAGGCTGATCAGAGAAGCAGTAGAACTGGTAAAATATCCATCAAATTTCAATCGGGAGGATGGATACCCACTTGCCTCAACCTGGGATAGAGTGGTCGGACCACAGCGAGGAGCGGCCAATGGAGACACATTTTGAATCTATGTCCAGCAGATGAACATAATGGTCAACTGAACTAGCAATGAAATATATAACAACAGAAAATAAATAATAACAATAATTACAAAATGTCCAACGGACCTGAAGACGCCCCCAGGAAGAAGGGAGAATTGGTAGTTGTAAAAACATAACACGCAACGAGAATACCTGAAAACAGCAATATTAACAAGGATAGATAATTGTTCACCAGGTATAGAAGTAGAATAGTCCCTCTCCATACAATATTCATGCATCTCATTGAAAACCCGAAAAGATGATTATGCAATGCAGATATCTGATGTGACATGAAGAAATGTCACTTCCTGACGCATGGCCTGTGACTGAATATATGCTATAGGCCACCATTTCAGTAGTGAAGCCATGTGTGCAGTATTACCAGATCAGGATATCACACACAAATTTGGCACACTTTGCTCAAGCCTTCCTCCATGGAAATTACTTTAAGAAATTTGAAGGATTCAGAAAAAATAGAAAATTGTTAAAGTTTGGAATCAACACAAATGGTAATGATTGTACAGTGATAATAAAAAATGTGAGAGTAAACAAAGAACTTGAGGTGGAAAGCCTGGAGCAAATCACCTCACATGAAAGAACAATATCATTGATATGTGATGCTCTGAGACAAGAATTTGTAATAAATACCTATATTCATACGTTGGTGGTGGTACCCAAGAAATTGATCAGCAGATCTTTGAACAAGTGTGACCATAATACAGTCAATAGCAAGGACTTTCCGGTCAACACAACCACTTCTACATGTATTGAGAAAACTAGTGAAGCAAGCCTCTTCTTTGCTTTTCATGTCTAATATCCCCTTAATGCTCCCCATAATCTCTTTTGTTTCCCCAGGTTTCCTTAACCCTCTTAGTGTTGACTCCTGCCAATAGTTCCAACGAGAAATGAGGAGGGTAACTTAATGAAATGTATCACTTTAGGAAAATAAATATTATAAAGTCATTGTTTAAAAGAACCATATGTGGTTTTTCTTATTGTGTAAATATTGAATTAGGTAATAATCAAAAAAGACTTAAACATCATACAAAAAATAATTGTAATTATATTTGTGTGCTAAAGTTAAACAATTTTTTGCCAATGAGCCAATATATCGGCCCGCCGCACTAAGTGGGTTAAATTATTTAATCACAGAGTATACCCCCAGTTAGAACAAGTTGGTTGAACCCACACGGGAACCACATGTATATATGCAAGTGGAAATTTAGTGGAAATAATTGGTGGAATTCACGTGAACTTAGTCACCAGATCTACAAAATTTACACCAAGATGCCAAATTTCCATGAAGGATCAACAACAGTCCTGCGTGGATTCCGCAATGTACCGGCATTGATTCCACCAAAATCCTTAAACCTACTAATTTCAACCGGGGATCCACTTAAACTCTGATGGGTCCAAATCAATTCCACAATGAAAATTTAAATTTTAGGCATTTAATGTTTCATTTGTGAACTTTATCCTTATCCAGAAGGAAACACCTCGTTTACTTCATTGAGATTTTCCACAGTTCCAGGAATTACTTTTTCCTCATAATTTTCACACAATTTCCACGGTGGGTAATCAGTGGAAATTTCCACCTCCCCCAAATATCCACGCACTCAGGTGGATTCCTTGTGGGACCCACGTGGATCCACAGACCTGTTCTCCCTGGGCAGGGGGCTTGCCCATATGAGATATATTCTACACCTTTTTTCTTTCTATTATTCTCCACTAGATGGCTTATTCTCTCAAGGACAAGTAACATCCCTACCCTACCTGCTCTCAGCAATCGAGCTTGAATTTGTCATGGGTGCATATAATTACTTTATGCTCTAATCTATTACCCTATTCAACATGTCCTCTACTCTCATTGCAAACTTTGTCTATTATTTCTGCCAATTACTTGAGTCTCAACTTTCTGTCCTCATTCAACATTTCCCTCAATTTGAAATCCTGAGATCACATGGAGCCATTTATGTCTTCATTTAGAGCTAATTTAAGAGAAGATCCCTGGAAAGGAAAGCCATGGGACAGACTTGTTTATCAAATCAAAGGGTATTCAAGTCAAAAGCAAAATCTGGGAGGAGAGAACTGTACACAGCAATATGAAGAAGACGAGATCCACATCAATATGCTGTAATATGAAAGACAACACTTACTACCCTAAATTCCACCAGAGGGGCACATGATAGGAGAAGTGAGGATTTCAGCCATGGAAAGGGAGGTTTTAGGGATAAGGAGAGGAAGGGGACACAGGTTAATTATACCATTACAATGAGTTTGTAAAGAACATAATTGTTTTTTAGGTTACCGTGATGAGTTCAGTTATATAGCTCAGCTTTCACGATTGTCTCCATGCTGCATTTTCATTTGATGTAAACAGCTCCTCAAGCCATTCTTCTGGCATCTTCATGTGTCAATGCAACTCATGATCCATCATCTGTTCTTAGGGAATGGCTGAGAGATGAATGCCTACTAAATTAAAAAAAAGATCATGACTGGCAAGCCATTTTGGTGGGTGACTGGAATGAAACTGAAGATTTAAGAGAATAAAATGGAGTTAGCAGAGGACAGGGTACAATAGAGGATTTTTGTCAGTCAAACTTAGGACTAAAAGAAAATTATAACTTCATATCATAGTTGGGTAATATGTATTAAATAAGATAGGACAGCTGGCTACAGTAAAGAAAGTTATGACATGAAATATAGATCATTATACCCATTGCAGTCAACAATTACAAAGTTAACACTGAGAATCACGCTGACATGCCTGTAGAGTGAAAATTCAAACTTTGACATGAAATGCAGATGATGATACCCTTGAAATGTCATAAACTAAAGAAACATTGAGCTAAACCTCAGAATCATGCTGACATATCCAGTCAAAATGCACTTCTTAATCTTTTCTTGAAAGTATTGAAATGCTATCAATTGTAAAAATTTCATAAAAAGTTTTACAGGCCTTTCGACTGAGGAAGAGAGCTTCAAATATCACCTAATACTATATTAAAACAATCATCGATGATTGTCTCTCAATAATCTCAATGAGGATTTTGAACATCATGAAGGAGGGTAGAAGGCATGAAGAGTTTAAGATTGGGATATGACATCTTCCTTCCGATAAAACTTCATGGTATTTATTTAGTGGATATCTATCTAATGTGCAACCAAGGGCAAGGGCATTTGATGTGTGTTTTGAGAAATAAACCTGTTTGTTAAAGGGTATTTATGTCTATGAAATTTGTATCTGAGTAGCCAAATTAATTCCAAATTACATTCTTGTTCAGAGGAAAATGCACTGGTTCAGTCATTTAATAACACTTTTTCTATTTCACAGATGGCTGCTGCTGTAGTGACACATTTGGTAATCTTGGTTCAGTTTCAACTCTCTGCAATCGACAAACCTCCATGCATCTGCACATTCAGCTGATGATGTGATGAGTCATGAAATTTATTCTTCTGCTTCCACCACTCCATTTGATACGTCCACTAATGAGAGCATCTAATCTTTGTATGTTGAAATAAAATTAACTCTTATACAAATATGCATGAAATCCTTTTCTTAAAAGAATGCAATGACTCTTTCTATTAATGTATATATTAGTTGGGTACATTTAAAATTCTGGCTCAAGAGTATCTGATGTATGACCAATATAATTAGTGCACTCCAACATATGATTAAACAGTTTGAGGTTGATCTTGAGATGAAAACTGAACAAACTGGAGTTGGTAGAACACTTTTATTGTACTAGAGCAGGTTTAGAGATGAAAACAGGCATATTAGAGGAGATAAAGATGGAAATTGCGTTATAGCAAAAGTGGCATTGGGTAATGGTAGAGAAATGGTGCTAAGTAGCTCTATTATTGATTCTACGGGCATGATTAATGAATTGACTTCTAGGGAGTGAAGAGTCACAAGATGCAGAGACCTGAATGCTGAGAGAGGAGGATGAGAGTAGGTATTCATATTTTCCTTAAGGATAATGGAGGAGTAGGATTTATTTGGAGTATTCATTGAGCATGTCGAGCTGTGTGACCCTAACTCTGCCAAGCCTAACACTTAAGAAACATTTGATGCAAGGTGAAGAAATTCATTAGGTAACCTCAAGCGATGTATATAAATAGGAACAATTGGACAATTAATGGATGTCATGAGGATGATGATTCAAATATTTAGTCTGGATAGGTATGAGGAATAGATATGTGCTAGTATATTTCATTTTGGTCTATATTCTCCCGGATTTTTTAAAATGAAAAAATATATGTTTTTCAAAATATACATTATACAGTGCATCAATTAACTTAATAAACAAGCACATTCTGAAATAAAAAACATAGCCATTGAATTTTCTCAATGGTTTACTTACAGATGACTGGTTTTGCTGCATACTTGACATCCTCATGTCACTCATGAGGATGCAATGAAACCAATTGTAAGTGAATGAGACAGGTGAAAATTACAATAAAAGAACATAAAACTTCTATTAGTGATTCAGTTATATTGTATTTTCACCTCATTATACCCAAAAATATTACATTACATAAATTCACATAAATTTAAAAATCCCCTCAACTCATTTTAAGTGAGTCAACATTCACTTAGTTTGTAAGAGGTCATAACAAACCCAATGCTCAAATTATTGGTGATTTTCTTCAAATAATTCCACAACTGACATCAACTTCCAGATGTAGGTATAAGCCTTTAAGAGATATCATTCAGAGAAGCAACTTCATCCACCAGGGGCCAATAACTTTCAGTTGGATGTGGTTCACATTAACCAAAAGCAAAGGAATCAGAAGTATAGACAATCTAGGGCAAACTTTGCTGCTTGTAGTTACTATACATCTGAAGGTGATGGCCCCAAAGTGGCAACAAGCAATCAGTTGATTAGGATTTAATGCTTTCCCAGCAAATGCTTAGTGTAGATTCTCCTTGGGAATCCCACCTGGTTAAATTTGTAAGCAGTAAAGATTTTTAAATGGATGACTTGCCCATCATCATTGGGGTGAGTAAACATCAGTGTTGTTTACAAATTTAACCCAGTGGAATTTCTGAGAACTAATGTAATCAGTTGATCACTTTATGGGAGAGATTAGTCCTCCTCAGAATATATGGGAGGTATCCTTACCAATTGAAGTATATAGCATCAACAGCCATTAATGGTCAAGGGGATTGAGTACGTGTGGTGGCTAGAGATTTGGCATCTTATCATGAGGACCTGGGTTTGAATCCCAGCAGTAGCTGTGATTATTCTCTAAAATCCTAGTCCTTAACTGAGTGCAATATGGAGAAAATTTTAAGAAAAGTACTCCATATTCTGGGTGAGGCATTACAGTCTGGTCCCTTTGGTGGTTTTGTTTAGATAGGCTTACGCCCATGTCAGATTTCTCTCCTTTTTTCATCCATTTGCAAATGATCCATATCACTCTATCCATCTTTGTTTAATATGTTCCTTTCCCCTGTAATGGAGCCATTGAGACTGATATACATATATTCAGGTGGGTGAGGATAGGGGGGAATATTATTGATGGAGAAAACAGCTGAAATGATTTAGTTATCCCAAGATAAAAGCACAATTTAAATATGCTTAAATATGGCTTAAAATAAATGACATGGAAACAATTGTTTCATAATCATAAAATTTTAACAAATGGATTCTTAGGGTAAGACTGCCCAAGAGTACGCACTGCTCAAGAGTATGCATTGAGCTTAAATTTTTACCCGATAGATTTCAGCATCTGTCGCAAGAAGGGGATGGGCTTCTTAACCAGCTGAAACCTGTTGGCACACAGCAATTGAGATTCTTTCACCAAGAGAGGAGATATGTTGAATTTGTTGTGTTACTGCTATTTTGTTCTTATATTTGTCGCAAAGTAGTATACTGTTTTTACATGTAAATGTTAATATTTTAAATTGTATTTTTTATATTTTATTATTACATGTTCCTGGTTCATATGTAATGGCAAATCTACTTGATACATGAAGTAGTTTCGATATTAAGATGTCCAAAAAGAAAAATGGCACAATGTCATAAGAGTACGCATTGGCTTCTTTAATGCGTACTCTTAGGACACTTCATATGAGATTGTGCCTTCAATGAATTTTCTTCATTCCAGGTACCATGTCATCAAAATATAAACGTAAAAGTGATAGGCAGTTGTTCACTCAAGAGCAATTGACCACATATTAAGAAAACATTGCAGTAGGTAGTAGTGTGAGAACTGCAGCAAAATTTGTGGGAGTACATGAGGCAATGCTGCAGAAGAGATTGAAATCATTAAGTTCACTGTATTTATTCATTTGGTTGTCTTATGGTATATTAACAATAGTAAGCCTATTCTCCCTAAATTAAAAAAAGGGCCAAATAATAATTATTGTGATAGCCTGTTAATTATTTTAGATAATAATAATGACTGCCTCCGTGATGTAGTGGTCAGCATGTCCGGAGGTTCTGTGTTCGATCCCTGGCACCCCCAGAAAGGACCCCACATGTTCCTTATGGAAAATGGCCCACGGCTAAATTTGCTGAAACTTTGCACAAAGGTAGTTCTTGGCATGCAAATCAAAAGTCTCAATGGGCGCTAGGCTCGAAAAATTAGATTTTTTGAGATACAGCTGAATATTGCCCGTGGTTCAAATGTGGTATGTGAAATTGCAGGTGGTACGTTTTTCTACTAAAAATTGCAGAAAAGAATCGCAAAGAGGTGGGGTGGGGCCCTGAGAGGGGAGGGCCGTTGAGGAAGGGGATATCTACATCTACATAATACCCCGCGAGCTGCCAAATGGGCGTGTGGCAGGGGGTTTTAGGACACCAGCTGTGTAAAGATGTAAGGTTTTGGGAGGTGAAATGGTGACGTGTGTTATGGGAGTGTAATTAGTGGATCTCAGTTTTCATTGTAATAGCTTATTGTGCGTGGAAAGAACGAGTTTTTGTACCTTTTTTTTTTTTTTTGCGATTGGGATATTGGGCTATTGGGCATTTACTCAATGACCTAATGAAGCAAAACTTTCAGGCTTTGAATTATTAGTCATTTTTTCTAAAGGCATGATACTTTTTCTACTAAATGTCATTTTATTTTATCACGGAATTCACTTTTACCAAATGCTAATGACTCCTATCTCCTTATTATTTTTGTTACATCATCTTAGATAATTATTAATTTTCCACAAATACCATTTATTATTCTTTCATATTGAGCCGTGGTCCATCCCAAGTATATCCCAAATCAGAGGCAGTCGCCCAGTCAACAGGGAAATGCTTTGGCCTCGGGCCAATTGGCGGGAGGGGAGGGCCTACAGTTACCTCAAAGTTATTTTTGATTATCCTTCTAGACAAGCGGTTTCTAGCGCCGTAGATTGAATAAGATCATCATTGGCGGATAGATTGCACGTGGTTTGAATTTTTCTACCAAAAATAGCAGAAAAGAATGGCAAAGAGGTGAAGTGGGGCACTGAGAGGGGAGAGCTGTTGAGGAAGGGGATATTGGGTTATTGGGAAAGGGTCTCCACCCACAGATGTGTAGGTGAAGGATCATGGTCAAAGAGGAGTGTTGTGGAATAGTGGAATGATGCTCAAGAGAAAGGATTGGTAGTGGCGTTATGTGCAGCGAATAAAAAGGGGTAGGGAATGATGCTCAAGAGAAAGGATTGGTAGTGGCGTTATGCGCAGCGAATAAAAAGGGGTAGGGAATGATGCTCAAGAGAAAGGATTGGTAGTGGCGTTATGCGCAGCGAATAAAAAGGGGTAGGGAATGATGCTCAAGAGAAAGGATTGGTAGTGGCGTTATGCGCAGCGAATAAAAAGGGGTAGGGAATGATGCTCAAGAGAAAGGATTGGTAGTGGCGTTATGCGCAGCGAATAAAAAGGGGTAGGGAATGATGCTCAAGAGAAAGGAATGGTAGTGGCGTTATGCGCAGCGAATAAAAAGGGGTAGGGAATGATGCTCAAGAGAAAGGATTGGTAGTGGCGTTATGCGCAGCGAATAAAAAGGGGTAGGGAATGATGCTCAAGAGAAAGGATTGGTAGTGGCGTTATGTGCAGCGAATAAAAAGGGGTAGGGAAAGGGAGAAATAATATGCAGGAAAGACGTGTGGGGTATTAGGTATGGAGGAGAGGAACGGGGATCGTGAGAAAGAAAGAGGTTGTAGAGGGAGCCAATGGAGGAGTGGATACATGGGAAATGGTACATGAGGGAATGGCAAAAATAGGGATAAGTGAGCATATAAGGTGAGCAGTGCAGTTTACTCTTTAACTGTGTGTAGATTATTTTCTTTGAGATACGAATGAAAAAGAACAAAATGGTTTTTTAACACTTTGAGTGCCAACTGATTTTCTAGGTAATATGCTAAAATTGCCGAGGCATTTTTGCTTTTAACTTCATAAATAATCTGCATTTAGGTGCCATCTGTGAACAATCAGTGAAATACCAGCATCTAAGAGTGGCATTGCAGGAGGAGCGCTATCGCGCTCCTGGCACTTTTCGCGAGAGACAGGAGGAGCGCGTCAGCGCTCCCTGGCACTCTAAGGGTTAAAGAAAAAAGTGAAATATTCAATCCTACTATTATTTATTAATTAATATGTAAATCATATTTTCAACTATTTTATTACATACAGTAATCGTAATTGTAACACAGGAAGCTTTAAATATCCACTAGAAGTGTCCATACATATGACTATAATAAACACAACTTTAATGAAAATCTTAAGTTTCAAGAGAAGAGAGATAAATAAACCACTACTTTACTTAATGTGCATCTCAATGCACAAATTCATTTTGCTAGTCGATTCTCTATATTATCATTATTAGCATATATTGTTGTATCCAAGAGTGAATTATCCAGATAATTAATATGTTGTTGGTACCGTGCATAACCAAGAAACCATGTCACACATACCACTTGGGAACATGTTCCCACAGTCCTCGCTCCTAACTGACATGTGCAATATTATTCAGTGATCAGACCATGATTATTTTCATAAATTAACTCTTCATCCATATTTTTATAATCAATAAATATTTGATGCTTTGTAGAATTCCGAAACTTTGAAAACATTCTTATTATCATGAAACCTGGGTCATCAATATTTTCATCTAGTTGAATATATGATGGAGAAAGATTAACTTGATAAATACCTACAGCCAAATTGCTAAGGTACTGAGGGTCAAGAATAGGAAAACCTTGACTATCACGATGATTCAAACGCCTCAATTGTCCATTTCTCATTCGACGATTGTCTACCTAGACTCAATCAAGCAATGACTTCTGTAAGGTTTTCTGAGCTAATGCAGCTGTTGTTCCTTGCATGGTTATAGCAGGATGGCATCTATTCAAAATAGCACCAGCAATCCAGTAAAAATCACTGAGATTCTTAGCATGTTGTATACTACATGCTCCTGTGAAAAATGGGAATATCAATCGGAGATGGGCATTCCTACTTTCCACTATCCAACGATTTTTCGTAACTATACGTGATTTATTAGCATCTTCAGTAGTCTTCTGAAGATACTGAAGGATACACTCCCATTATGCATGTCACCATTTTACCTCCCAAAACCTTACATCTTTACACGGCTGGCATCCTAAGACCCCATGCAACACGCCCATGTGGTAGCTCGCGGGGTATTATGTAGATGTTGATATCCCCTTCCTCAACGGCCCTCCCCTCTCAGGGCCCCACCCCACATCTTTGCGATTCTTTTCTGCAATTTTTAGTAGAAAAACTTACCACGTGCAATTTCACATACCACATTCAAACCACGGGCAATATTCTGCTATATCTCAAAAAATTTAATTTTTTGAGCCTAGTGCCCACTGAGACTTTTAATCAGCATTCTGAGAACTACCTTTGTGCAAAATTTCAGCAAATTTAGCCGTGAGCAATTTTCCAAATGGAACGGGCGGGGTCCTTTTTCCAAGGGAAATGGAACTGGAATGGGGTCCACCCAGCCTAGTGAGGACAAATGGGTAGCACTTAACCGATTGGTAGCGGATATGGTTAAGAAAGTTGGCATCTTAACAGGTTGAGAAGTGCGTGGTGCTAACCAAATCACTCCCTGATAGACAGTGGTGGCAACCTGGCTGACTGCCCTAGGCTCCTCGGAGCTGTTGAGCCATAAATTTATAATAATAATAATTGTATTTTTGATGGCGCATAGTATCAACATCAATTCTTAAGATCTTTGTTGGTTACTCAATCACACTGGCTAAGTAATCACAACTTTGCTAACAATTGTTAAAATTCAAATCTTCGCAAAGATACATGCTGACATCATTGCTGGATAGACTCCTCCAACTGGAGTTTTCAGTGTTTTATGTTAGAAAATGGAAACTCTTCAAAAACAAATGATGGACAGGATATTTGGGAAGGAGACCTACGGCTAAGGTCATTTGCGCCATAGGGGATAGGTAAGGGAGGAAGGGTGGATAGAAACCCAGCGTCGGCTTTAGCCTGCTCTAAACGGAAGGCGCCAAGGGGACCAGGGTTTAACGTCTCATCCAACAGACGGAGTACTCAACTTGAAGTGCCCTCCACAAGACACTCAAGTAGGGATCGGGTTTCCTCTAAAAAACATCCACCTCTGCAGGGATTTGAACCCTGGCCGCCCGTGTGGTAGGAGAGTACTCTAGCCACAACACCAACCCGATCCCCCAACAAATGATGTAGAATATTCTTGGATAACTTACCAGATGGTGACAGGAAGTAAAATATCAAGCAGAAATTTTCTACATCAATTGGCGGAAGAACTTATATCAGAGAATGAGGCATGCTCTGCTACTCTGACCTGAGACAGGTCAAGGCAATAATGCAATCTCCTCTCCATTGGTGGAAACATAGGTAATGCAGCATAAAAAAATGTAAAAATAATGTTGACATGTACAACAGCTGTATAAAGCTATTGGGCAAAATGTGCAATATATGTAATAGTTAAGTTTATGAGTAAACTGCTCCTAAAAATTGGTGCAACAACATATGCACATGTTTGAATTAATGTAAGGATATTTTCAGGGAAGTAATTGTTATCTATGCATCACTTAATTGTGCTTTAAACATGTCACCTTCATAATCACTAGTGATGCCTTTGTAATGTGAAGTAATAAATATAAATGATTGTGATGACTTTTTAACTCCCTAATAAGTGCCTACACCCTTGACTTGAAATAATGACTTTTTGAAAAGCTACTTCATACTAGAAGATATGATAGATCAGTGGAAAATTTCATGTTAATAAAATGTAAGTAATCATGTTTCATCATATATTGTTCCATAGCAAACCAAAATACTAAAAAGGTTGTGAAAAGTTGACTTAAAAAACCAAATTGGTGATTTCAGTCCTTCTAATACCCTTAAACTAAGGCATGTTTATTTTTTCACAATACAACTTCTCTGAATTGAAAATGGAAACTTATCAAAAACATCAGGAAGCATGGATCTGCTAATCTGGTTGAACACCTGAGAGAGCTTAATTCATGCAGTAGGCCGTTAGCAACACAAGTTAGAAAACCGTCCAATTCCATTTTGGGAGGGGAATCATATTACATAAGGTCAGACTGCCTAAGAGTACATTCTTTTTATTTGCAATAATATTTCATAACAGGATTTGACAATTTCTTCTATAAACCAAGAGAAGGAAAATAGTGTAGAAGGTGTGATCATGAATGATAGTGCACCCAAATCTACCATAGATTAATAGATTCTCTTGATTGGGGCAATGCTTGAAGTTAAGTGAGGGATGTTAGCATTGTTTTCTGATTGCTTCATTTTTACAACAATGCTCCATAACAAGAAATTGAAACCCATTAGTAATGGTTCATTTGACGAAGAAGTGGGTATAAAAAATGGGTGAGTTATTAAATGCCCATCAAAAATTTGTGAATTTGTCGATCATAGAAAAAAACCTTTCTTCTCTTATTTTGGTAGAGGTGAGCTTATTTGTAGTAAGCAGTGTTACCCTGGTGATTTTTCATAGAATGACTCTCATATGTCTCAGATAATTATCGCGCATATTGATATGTGAATTAGTACATTATTTTTGTAACGAATGGTCCACTGATTTTGCACATGAGTATTAGTTGTTTTCTTTAAAAACTCCCCTATGAATGCCAGAGTTCTGATGTTTCATTCAACTAACATGGGAAATTTCCTCGTATCTTCAATCCTTGCAGGGGAGAGGAATCTTCAAGTTGCCTAGTCATGACAGCTATACACAAGGCAAAATTTAATTTTAGGATGGCATTGCCTTTGGCCCTGGGTAATAATGAATGCTTAGCCCATCAATGCCCAATGAGTCATTAGCAACTTACCTCAAAAACAAAATTTTACTTGACAAACAGCCTAGTGTACAAGGCTATTTATAGATCCTCTTAAAATATTTATACACACTTTTTCAAACAATTAAAAAATTAAACTGTCCTAAATTCTACAGCCATATTCAAGTACTGGTTCAAACGGTTAAAAAGAAATTAATGTCATACTTAAATATAGGCATGCCTCCGGGTAAATAATTAATCTTTGAAAACACTAACAATATTTAGTATAATTGAAGAAAATTTCTGTGTGCGTGGAAATCTTTGTGTGCATGTATTTCTGAGCATCAGCATAATGAAATGATGCTGTTATACATCAGAAGTGAGTATGGGTGGCATCCACCCAGTGGCGCCTGCAATGGCCCCAGAAAGGACCTCCCCTTACCCTCAGGGCCCTCTCCAACCACTAATGGAAGCCACCTAGCAAATGTAAAGTTCAGTGAAGGTGAGTAAACTAAGATAACCCAGGAAAAAATATTTGGTCTATTACTGCTCTGATGGACTAATATCTGTTCTGGGAGTGGTCAGTTATTCATCTGGATTTGAAAAATTTATAAAATCCAGATCCTTTCAGGGCAATAACAGAACACTTCCAGATCAGATATTAGTCTTTCAGAGCAGTTGTAGACCAAATATTTTTATCTTGAAAGATGAAGGAGTGATCTTCTTGGGTTACGCTATCTTTGCTTTTGGGTTACATTTTCTTTGTCCATCATGGGACTTTTTACAGAAAAAACAATTTTTGAAAAGTTCTTTGTTCTGATAGGAGAATAGACCACTTAATCAGTGAACTCGACAGTGACATCTCTATTGTTCTTGGCCATTGATTCCTAGAGAGGAAAAGCTGGGCAGTGAGAGTACCTTTTTCACACTGTTCTCCAATTTCCAGAAATCTTAGTAAAGATTTGTTACATGCATCACCAAAAGAAAAATCGAATCTCTTCTGACTCAATCCATAGTTTTTTTAGCCATCAGTAGTCGTGACGACATCGAATAATGCCACTATTTATTATGAAGTATTATAATGAAAGGAGGATTTCTACAACTCAAGGGATAAATTGGGAATCTCTTGAGTGGCAACATCTCAAAGTACATTGATACTTTTGGACATCATTCTACCTTCAATTTACTCCAAAGTTATGCTATGTATTTCAATAGAGAGATACTTATCACATTAGAATGACTAACTAGAGCTAAAAGTTGACAGAGTGTTGTAATTTTAACATAGTATCGACATTAATTCTTAAGATCTATTGGTTGGTTACTTAACCTAGTTGGTTACTCAACCACACAGGCCAAGTAGCTGCAGCTTTGCTAACAATCGTTAACATTATAATCTCCGCAAAGATACATGCTGATATAATTGCTGGCAGACTCTGCCTCCAACTGGAGTTTTCAGTGTTTAATATTGGAAACATAGCAGGGAGAAAGCGCATGGTTTTCTCATTTCACAAACTCTTAATTGAGCACTATTTTGTGATACGTTTCCTGGCATAATCATTTACTTTAACCCAAGACATTTCATTGTATAACTTTGATATTTTCTTGTCAGTGCCTTGCCTTGCGTCACTTTTAGATCTGTCTATGCCAGGTTTCATCATCTTAGGGCATCTCAAAGTTGAAAATTATGACTGAAAGCTTCAGTCATTCCATGAGGGCTGTGTGGTATGTATGAACATCAATGTTAAAATAAAAAGCCAGAGTTCTTAAGTGAGCATCTCAATACCTGCTCCGAAAACGTATAAACATTAGAGGAGGGTCAATTATTTTATCCCGGATGCTAATTAATTACTATTCAGCGTTTAGGCGACGCCATTAAATATGCAAAATCCAATCGCATCCATGAAGATAGACGCAAGGGCATGGGCATAGCCAGGATTAATGCTAGGGTCAGGACATCCATCCGTAGCTGAAGGTATAAGCCGGGGGAGGGAGAGGGAGGACATCATCCTGTCCGTCTCCATATGGCAGACTTGGTATGAAAAGTCTAGTCCTGAGGGGAGCACCTGCCTCCCTCCTCCCCCAAACTACGCCCCAGCTCAACGGTATTTCTGGCGAATGAGCACCTTCTACAAATTACGGAGTAATAAGAAGGTAATAACAGTCTCAAATACAAACCGGATTTCCCCAGATTCATTGCTGCATTGACTGAGAATTCGGACCGACTCAAAAAATAACACTAAATCACGCCGAACGAATTTATAGGTATCCCATGAGTGTAGAAGAATATTAAATTCATTGACAGCGATGATCAAAATCTCGAGAGGACTCACGTAAAATGTACCGCAAAGAGTAAAACTCTGACATATTCTTCCAGCTAGCTCAAACAAAATGATAGGTACTTCGAATAACACTGAGACAAAAATGCTCTTATAATGCTGTCGACATAACGTACTTCTATACTTACGCTAACATCATCCTTCGCATCTCCGGCCGGGTTCCACGATACTATATTCGAATCAAAGTATTACCAGTATTTACTATTCAATATTTACCCAGAGAGAGCAATGAGGTGATGAGTATCCATGGTCGAATGTCACAAATAAATCGATATTTTCTAGATATCGACAAGTATAGTCGAGACAATGCAATTCAAACATGGCGCAACTCTTAAAAGCTATAAATTCTTGCTACATAGATTGTTGATAAAACTAATCTAATGAGGAGCGTATTTGACTGGAAAAGTGACGTGGGTCTGCAATGGCGGGGCGAAATATATGTCACCGGAACGGTATTTTTCACGACAGAGACGAAAAATAAACAATGGTATCGTGGGAAGGAATAGAAAGTAATTATGAAATAGAAAGATAACCTCAAAAGGAACAGTGGACGGATTATTCGAGGAGTCTTGCTCACTTCCATAAAAATTCCATTAGCAAAGATGGCTCCCTCGCCTCCAGTGCCAAAAATGTTGTAAACTCAAGAATTACCATCACACGTACACGAAGTCTCCGACGATGGGGACGGATACTTTTTACAGCCAACCGATATTTCGCGGCTCACCCAAAGAAGTCGTTAACTACGAAGACTAAGGCCTGAGAGCGTTCACGTCAATAACGTTTTGGAGGTTCCCACGAGACTGCGTTAGGAAGAAACAAATTAAAAATTTCACGTTTTAGTTGCAACCATTTTCAATACATCTAAACTTCCAATGAAGACATGTTTAAGCCTCTAGAAAGCAAATATAAGTTACTATAACTGCATATTCATGACCGATTACATTTTACAGCTCAAGAATATTGATGGAGCGTATTTTCATCTGAACAAATGCATTTTTACAACAATGGCTTCAGTCCGATTTAGCTTCAACAAAAAAACCAGAACAAATAAGCGTTTTATGAAAATTTAATTTTCTAAAAATGTTCAACCCAAAGTCCTGTTCTTCTCATTGCACCGGTGTCTCTTTATGTTTAGCTCTTGAAAAATATAATTAATAGCCAAGTAAGGCTATGGACGATATTAGAATATGGACACGATTTTATCCAAGTTTTCTTGAGATTACAATGGCGTTTTAATCTTATAGTAATCGATCCTCCCCAAGAAATTTTCTAAGAAGAAGATTTTTAAATTACAACTAAGAATGCTCAAAGGCTTGAGCCTTTTTTCTCGCAGTTTTTAGGATGGAATACCATGTTTTACCAAGTTTGAAAACTTTGGTCCCGACTGGAGGTCTGAACTTCTTGGTGGATTGCTATGTCCTCCTCGATGACCCATTATAAGAGCAGAGTAAACTTTTTCATGACCAGTTGCATTGAATGATTACCTAAACAATTATAATGGACCTAATACGAAGGGAATAGCACAAAAAACACTCTTTAAAATGTCTGACAGCTACACAATGACGTTAGAGATGTCTCCGAAAAGTTGCACAGACCAATTTATCGCGACAGCATTCGATTTCCTAAAATTTATAAAAATAAGCCCAAAATATTTCCTACAGAGTAGGATATATTCTATTTCATGACAATTATTTCGATTCTAGGCTTTTAGAATAGTGTAATTCGTTATCCAGGCCATGAAAGTGGGTATTCAATAAAGTTCTTTATTTCATCTTGCTTAGCACACACCTGTAAATGTGCTTGGTCTGTTCTATGGAGAGCAAATAGAGGCAAACTGTTTATTTTGCCATTAAAAACTATAATAAATACACATAATTATTAATTCAAGTAAATTTAAGTTTTATTTACCAATCTAATGACACATATTATATGAGTATGCAAAAATTCGCGAGGATTTTTACATAGAGTGAACTACAATAAAAAGCAAAATCGATATCAAAGCCGCATATATTTGAGATTAACGAAAAATTACTGTACAATATTTTACTTAAATACAGTCTTATCGCAAGGTATCTATTTTTATTTTACAGGCTTTTGATTGCATTACCGTCCAAAAGACATTCGTTGCAGGCAGACGCCATTAGTATTCGTAACATTCCACGCCTTCTCACTTGAGAAATTCCACAACACTTTAAAACTTTTACCTCGCACATCAACTAATTTTTTTCACATACGAATATCACTTCATGTTCACAAAACATTATAATAAAAATTGAAACGCAAAAAACTCTGGGATTCCGCCTTAATTCGCCGCTCACATTTTAGTTGTCAACAACTCCACTCATAAATTTCATAGCCAGGCCAGGCAAAAGTAGTATTCTCGCACTTCATGCATGGTATATTCAATTCTCACATGAAAAAGATCGATCGGTTCGTCAAAAGCAACAGAAATATGGCTACAAACACGGCACACGGGAGGAAAACCGAGTTAAATGACAACGCCTTCACCAGTTCTCTCATAATTAATGCTCTCATCAATAATCGCCGATGGTGAATGCCACGTTTGAAATTAAAACTGTCATTGAGGTAGCAGGTCGCTGGCCATAGACAAGTACGACGGAGGTAAATTAAGACTCTCATATTTTTCGATCAATTACTCAGTGCACAGCTACACTGTGGCGGGCCGGATGACACAGGTGAAGAATTTGCCAAAGAAGAGAACACTGTATCCTTGGTCACCCAAACCGGTACTCCTCTACAGATTATTTGGGATTGCTCCGAGCACAACAGGTTTAAATGGCCGGAATAAGCCGTATTCAAAACTATCGAAAGGAGTATACTTCGCGGCAATGATATTATCATTAGTTTTAAACTTGTATGCATGGGAGCAAGAACGTAGATTTCGATCAGAATCCCTCTTGACATTCCTCAGCTTCTCACTCCGGTGCTACGATGCGGTAGTTTGTTCAGTTAACTGCTACATTTTTGTCTCGAGGCTTGATGCCGTGGACCATATTGCCATTGGCTTCATCTCAATTGATAATGTTACACAAGCTATTCAAGGTTCTAAAATACAACCCTTCGGCAGTAAAGTTTTGTCGACAATACATTTGTTGTTCCTTGTCTTGTTCATGTCGGCAACCGTATGTTTTACCTTCATCCTCAAGTATCCCATTCCCAGTATCGGTTTTGAGATTCTGGTCAGGATGTCAGTGTTTTGGAACACGGCGAATTTTCTTCAGGAATGGCAATACTTACACAGCATGACCATTATCCGATCTTTCATCAACGATTTGAATATTAAGACGGGTAAATTGTCAAGTTACGTAAAGGATTCACTAGTATCAACTGGAGTTCACCACTGGGAAGACCGTGCGATGAGAAAGCTGGTGATAGAGATAAGGACTCTGAGAAGGATTCATTTGAAAGTATTTGCTGTGATGAGAAGGATTCACAGAGTCTACGGTCTTCCCACGATCGTATTCATGATACGGAGCCTCATGAGTGTCATCTTCGCTTCGTACTTAGGCGCAGCAGTCATGACAACATATTTCTTTCACAGCCATCACACTGTCACCCATTACTTCTGGACCAGCGGGGCAGTTCACCTGGCTGCAGTGATGCTTCTCGCTGATTTCTGCAGCACCACGTTCAAGGAGGTAGTAACTTTAGATCACAAAGAAATTTATGACTGAGTAATGCGCGGCAGGTTGACCGGGTAAACTGCGGCTTTTAATTATTGAATTTTCAAATGCTTTAATAAAGGTTTTTATATAATGCGCGGTGGGATTTCATTACAAAGAATGAAATAGCTCAATGTGGGGGAGATTTTTCTCTGAACTTCCGGTATCAGCTTGGGTAGCTCATGGGGCGCACCTCAGTAGGTATGATGTTCTTTTCGGTTGCTGAGATAAAAACTGAGAGTCTCTCAGCGTCTTTCGTTAAGATTAGGCTAATGACCCACGCCAAGTTTTGTACACCCATCCTCCACTCCCAAAGATGATGCTTCCCGCATCATCCTTCCACAAAATGTTATTCATATTTCCAAATCTTACCTGCAAGGGGAGTGCTCTACAGTTACGAATGTATTGAGTTACTTCCCCTTGCCTCTAATACCTTTCCCACGTAATTAAAGGCGCTTAATACTCACCTTTCCACTTTCATAATGACGATTTGTTGTTTCGATGGAATAAAATTTGGACCATTTTATTTGTGCTTTTGTTAACTACTTAAGTGCAGCCGGAGGTATTCGAACAATAACTATTGAGTTCATAAAACATCGAAATGGAATAACTGTCTGATGAACAATGAAGTGTGGAAGAGCTTCCACATTTCCACTGTTCACTCTGAACTAGGGAAGCGACAGTGGCTGACCACCTTGAGGACAGATGAGAACCTTTTGTGGGGATAGTTCAAACTTAATTGTATGGCAAATATGTGTTTCTTTTCTCTACTAACTATAAGTTTTTAGTCTAAAATGCCTCGTCAACACTACATATGCTTTTAAGTAGGATTTACTTAAAAGTAGCACTTAAATGTAGACGAGCGTCTACACGTATACACTAAATCGACCGTAGCCCATCTAGTATTTATGGATATAACTTTGGATCACATTTTTTTGAGTTTATTTTTGTATTTTGAAATACGTATAACAGCAAAAGCATGAAAAAGAAGAAAAACACGTACAGAATTACTCAACACCTCATATAAATAATGTAAACACAACTAAGATGCGTATGACTGTCGAAACTCCTTGAAGTGGATCCGTCATTTCATCGATGAAAGGACTTCTACACTGTGCACTTTCGTGAAAGGTATCATTAAATGTTCACTTAAGTGGTCAGTGTAGACCAGGCAGGAACAAGAAAAGCAATGCAGACAGCGAGAGTCCACTTAGGATCAGCCGGGTTGGTGTGGTGGCTTGTGTACTGGCCAATCATACAGGCGGCCAGGGTTCAAATCCCAGTAGAGGAAGGTATTTCCCGTTGGTAACCCGATCCATATTTGAATATCTTGTGGAGGGCACTATAAGTGTAGTATTCCGTCTGTCGGATGAGACGTTAAACCGAGGTCCCCTTGGTGCCTTTTGTTAACAGCATACTAATATTGGCCCTGTATTTCTATCCACCCTTCCTCCCTTGCCTATCCCATATGGCGCAAATGACCTCACCGAACACCTCACCAAAATCCAATCCAACCAACAGGCCTCTACGTGGGGGATGGACTTAGTTGCTGTGAAACATTCACCCCATTCTCCCAAAGAAATAGAAAAATAACCATATCTTAGAAAAAAGGCAGCCATTTGTAAAGTTCCTATTAACCTTTGAGACCTGGAGTTGGATCTTAAGATACTGCGTTCAAATAACTTATACTGAGTTCCTTTTATGAATGCTGAATGAACATCACGTTGAGTCTCATAGATATGCATTTATTCCACCAAGATGCCTTATTCACGAAGGACTAGGTATCATCGACGATAGTAAAAAAAGAGAGCTCGGCCTCGGCAAATTCTGACTGGGGGTTTCACTAGAAACGTTTGCTGAGGATAAGATGGAAAACAACAACAATACCGAAGGTTTTGAGACCCATCATTGTCGGTAAATCATCCGGAGAAAACATTAAGGGTACCACATGAAATGGAATTCACAATACCATTGCTATGATTAAGATTTAAACACCAATATTTGTGAGAAAATAGATACTTATCAATGTTAACAAGAGGCTAGATTATAAATTGTTTCTCTTTCTAGCTTTAGTTATATAAATATGCAGTTCTTAAACATATGTGTAAGGTAATTAAAATTGCAGTGCGGCTTCAAACTAGCAATGTACTGGTACTGGACGTGGTATTTAGTTGAATTATCATCATTAATTAAATATTTTCCGGGGTTTAATTCTTCAGATTCGGAATATTACATCTATTGCTTCTATACGTAAGCGCTGGCGATGATTCATTTGCATATTTCAATAATGATTCAGTTGAAAGGTCAAATGCACATATTGCCTTTTAACAAAGGGATATCTTCTCTGAATACAACACAAAAATCAATCAAGAGTTACCTTCACTTATCATTCATTACAACTAATCTTACGGACTACTAACTGCCCCCTGACCTCAAATTTATAGCAACTGAGATAAGCCGTTAGCTATGAAAAGTATGCATTAATATTTAATTTCTATTCTATGGTACCTTTATTGAAGGCTGACCAGACTGGATCATTGGTTTCCGAAGCACTTCTTAAGATTAAGACCCAAGAGGCCAGACGTGAGGTGAGTGCCTACGATTTTACAGAAATGTAATAAGTTCATGTTGAAGAAAATATGAAGAAAACATTGGATAATGGCAGGCTGGAAAAAATATCTCCTTAAAACAGCAGCTCGTGTAAATTATATGACAGCAAAGGTAGAAGTTTTAATTAATATGCAGGCAAGCGCCATTTACATGGTTAAAAACAATAAAAATGAAAAACGTTCAGCGTTGAAAATCAGAGAGGCTTAGAATGCATTCAAGAAATAGTGAAACTATGTATTATAAGGTATTTTAACGCAGGTATGAGAATATATTTACTTGAAAGCATCACTTCCAATGGTAGCTAGATCGGGTTGAACGACAGTACTCATATCAAAATAGTGCGTTCAAGTTCTGAATGTATTTAAAGGGATGAGTCCGTACCTTCCCAATAAAATGTATCTCATCATTGTAGAAGGACTTGCTCCTTCAGTTTTTCCAGAGTAGTTATGGTGAAATAATGAATTAAAATATAGTTGAGGTAATTGTTTACTCATTATTATTTGTCCACACAAATTATAGCCCTTTTCAAACAATACTATCTGCAATTTCTTTGAAGGCTTCCGCGACTCATATACTTGTTAATATTGCTGTTTTCAGGTATTCTCGTCGCGTGCTTTAGTTTTTCTGACTACAGTTTCTCCCCTCTTCTTCAATTATTACAAAATGTCCATCGGACCTGAAGACGCCCCCAGGAAGAGGGGAGAAACTGTAGTCAGAAAAACTAAGCACGCGACAAGATACCTGAAAACAGCAATATTAACAAATACTATCTGCAATTTACTTAGTATATTTAGATATTAAGTAGTTTTTCTGAGCTAATTACATTATTTCAATGAGTAGGAAAAATGATGGTTCTAGAAAAATAATTTGGTGAATTTACGGAGAACAAATAAATTAAATGATTTCGCGTTTGTACGGTAACATTTTCCGAAATTTTACAGCTGAATAACTTTATATTTATTTTATAACCGCTTGGAATTAATTTCTGTGATATCCCCGGTCACAACCAATCCTGTCATCGCTGACTTTTTGGTCTAATTTTGTTAATATTTTATGATGAATTTCAACGTAACCACTAGGTAGCTCGTATAACAAGTCGAAATTGTCAAGCGCGAACGAATCGCTGACCAAAATCTGCAATAGTAGACTCCTTGCTCATTATTTAAACTCTGTATTCAGATTGAAGTACATTCTCCAATGCTGAAGTAAGCCATAATAGATCGACATGTATATCGAAGACAAATAAGAGTCGAAATACTTACTTTCTGCATGTTCATTTTATGAGAATGTTTCGAAAATAGTTTCTAAAATTGTCACTGTAATGTTTGCAAATATTCGATATAAACCTCTAATCTCAAAACCAAAGTACTTTCAATAAAGTTGAAGGCCGCAAATGACACCAGATATAGTAATGACGAGCTCAGATTGGTTGACATATTGCCAGCCGTAAGGCGTAAAATGTAAAGATGAAACTTTACAACCCTCCTTACGGCAGTGTCTTACGGCGTACGGCAGGACCTTACGACCCTCTTACGGCTTACGTCCGTAGAATGTCGAATGGGCTTTAATGTTACCGAAAAATCTCCGAAGAAACATCTTTCCAAGCTGTCGCTACAGTGTACTGGTTCGAAGTTAATACCATTTGAAAGTTCACAAATTTGTGGGCACGAGTACATAAGTTAGAATCATCACTAAGCGAATACTTAAGAAATGACTAAAGTTATTGTTTATATTGCAGCTTCATCTCTTCTCACAGCAGTTACTCCACACGAAAATGCGTTTCACCGCTTTGGGCTTCTTTCCATTGGACAACAGCCTCGTGACTTCGGTAATTAAATATTATTAATTTGAATTCCAAATTTTTGTCAACAATCCTTTAACGAATGTAACATTTTTGATTTAAATATTCTGACAGATCATTTAATACATCTCTTTAGGAGAAATAGTGAAAATATGATCTCATGATATACACTTATGGATCAAATCAACACATTTTCTTAGAATAAAGTTCTTCGTGGAGTGAAATATTTGAGAATTTTTACTTGCAGATGAAACGCCTGTTCTTTTTATGGAGACAGCTTACAATAGCAATTAAATATACCTATAATCTAATGTTGTATCAATTTATACTAAATAATTTTACTTAATGTGAGTGAAACATTGTACCCATAGAAAGTATTGTTACAAAGGATATGTAATAAGTTTCAAGATGTAACAAAATTGGATTTTAAACTCTATTTTACGACAGATGTATAATTTCTAATTTTAAAAGAGGATAAAAATATTAAATGTGTTTTACAGATGATTGCCGCAATGGTGACATACGTGGTTATTTTAATCCAATTCGAAATCTCTAAAGAGGAACAAGTTTGCAAGAGTGAGCCAGTCACAGCCATTCAATTGCCAATGTCCTCTACAGCGACTCAGCAATGAAGATTGCATTTGATTTCTTATGGCCTTGTAAACATGTAGAATAATGTAAATAAAAAGATAATTCATGTTAATTAAACCAAAATGATTGAAATTCATTAACATTCTTAGCCTTAATGTTTGTTCAAATAATTATTCACCATGTCCATTGGCGCTTTTAGTGTACGTTAGCAGTTAGATAGACGAATATGAGGGTAAGTCAATAAATAACTCGCAAAACTGGAAAGAGGCAATAAAGAAGAAAGTAACTTCCTGAAATTCATTTCACCTTTCTACATACTCACCCTGTACATTCAGACACTTTTTCCATATCTTTACACATCTTTGATGGCCAGGAGCAAAGAAGCCTTTTGCTTGCTGTCGCAGCCAACGAGTAACCCCTTGGACTAAAGCAACATTTTCAAAACGTCGACCAGCCAACTAGTTTCTTAGGGGCCCGAGCAGATGACAATCACGAAAGTCGGGACTGTACGGTGAATGTTCCAAGCGTTCCCAATTAAATCCATACGACTGGTGCTGATGATGAAATGCTTAAGTTTGCGACTTATTTATTAACCTATACTCTTCTTTTTTGGAGTAAAAAAGGCTCTTAAACATTGTGCATGTGCGCAAAATATCCTTTGATAGTTTACGTACAATTTTAACAAGTCAAAACGTTAACCATCGTCAGTACTTTTTTTTCACACACTACCGCACTACTTACTCTGTATTCTTTGGCAAATTTCGTGTCTTTTTTGTAATCGACTGGCACTTTCACACAGGGTTTCAGGAGGAAGGTTCAGTAATATATTCTGGTATTTGTCTCTTCTCCTAATAGTAACCATGCATTGATTCCTCCAAATTAAAAATATCACCGACGGTGTATACTGACCAATATGAGTGTCTTGCTTAACTAATCATTTCCTGATGCATTAGGGTGGAGAGTACTTAAAGTGAAAATTACAGTTTTTAAAAGAAGTTTTCCTTGATAGAAGGTTTGGAAGATATCATAATTTTTTAGTAGGACGCTCTGATAAAAAGGTATTCGAAGGGTCTTCAGCTGTCTGGGGACTTCTCTCCACTCTTGATTAAAGTTTCCCTCTGGGCTTTTACTTGCAATCAGCTTTTTTGAGGAAAAAAGTTATATCAAGTAACATTTACACCATCATTAATAAATGCAGATAGTTTTCCATGACTTACTCAGAAAGACGCTCATTATATCGCCTCAAGTCATCCTTACCTTGGCAAGGAAATGAATTTAATATATACCTTTTGTCCATATCGATAGCCATCTTGAATTCATGTTCGTATTTATCTTTCACTGACTGCATGCACTGAATAACTTGGCATCGAGCTTCGTTTGAGAGGAGATGATCGGCGATGGAAACACAATATCCAGGAATAAAGAACACTTGAGAGTTAGAATTAAATATGTTCCACGTTTATGAAATAAGAGCGAACTTATCACATGGCATGCATTCTCTCCCAGATGCCTTCATATTAAATTAAGGTGAAAATTTTATCCATCACGTCAATAGAAGTATCTGTTTTCACTTTCAAGAGACTGCAGAGAATCACTATGAGCATTCATCCTCCTGGATTGAAGGTGTTCAGCTTGAGGCGTTGTTGAGTTTGATATGGTATCTACCATTTTAGTTGCTTTTAGACAACGATCGTAAATATGCATAATTTCTCGGTCACGCCTTTGTGATGCTTTATCGAGTAAAATTAAAGCCTTATAAAAATGTGGGACATTTCCATTGGTCACATAACAAGTAAAATATTGATTCACCCCAGGTCGTTTTAAATCCCACCATTTTCACCCATTAAGTCTCTCTGTCGGAAGAATGTAAATCTGAGTCGAAATCAGCTGTGATTTCGTTGCTGATTGGGATATTTTATTGGTCTTTTGAAACTTCACTGCTACTTTTACTTTCTTATCTGACAGAATCTTGAGATTCGTCTTCAGATATCTCCTGGAGAGTGGCAATTATTTCATGAAATCAGAGTTGCTCCGGTGCCATGATGAACGAATATCTAATACAGAGGCACCGTATACCTCCTACCATACATACATCAGGTGACTCTTGGAGTATTATGTAAATATGTAAAGCAATGCTGGGTGAATCAAATAGGGAGAGTATTAAAGTACCTGTAATATTTTTCGATGAAAAAAAGAAGGGGTCAAAAATTACCCCTTGCCGTCTTTTAAGTTTATAATGCGGATAGTCGTTAAAGTTTCTAGAATAAATATAAAATGTTTTTGCGGAATAATCTCTTCTGTAAATGATGAAAAATCACAGAGTTAAAGGCTGATTCATATATAAACTACAATGTGGTGAAATTGAGCATAATTAAAGAAAGGCTAAAGGGGATGATGGAACAAACTGTAGACGAAGACCAGTTTGGGTTAAGAACAGAGAGAGGATCAAGAGAAACAATTTTAGCACTTAGACAGATTTTGGATAGAAGAATAGAAGTAAACAGAAAAACCTTCGCAACCTTCATAGACGTGGAAAAAGCCTACGAAAATGAAGATTGGGAAATACTTTTTCAAACTATGAGTAGATTTGAGGTTGACTGGAAGGATAAAAGGCTGATTTTAAGTCTATACAAACACCAAACATCTGAAATAAATTTAAATGAAAGCAAGCAGGAAGCAAGTACCTATAAGAAGAGGTGTAAGAGAAGGCTGTCCCATATTACTATACTTATTTAACATTTTCATTGAGGAATCAATCAGAAAAGTGAAAGAAAAAACGAAGGGAATTAAAATAAAAGGAGTGCCAGTATTCATAAAATTCGTTTTGCAGACGACATAGTAGTTCTAGCCGATTCTGAAAAGGAAATAAATGAAATACTTGAAGTTTTGTCAAATGCCCTTAAACACTGTAAAATGAAGATTAATATAAATAAAACAAAAACAATGGTAATCGGAAAATAAAAAGGAATTTATAAAGCTAATATATGTCTTCAAAATACAATCCTCGACCAAGTTGATACTTTCTGTTACTTAGGAAGCATTGTAAATAATTATCATAGATGTGAAACAGAAATTAGGAGAAGAATAAGCCTCGCAAAACAAACATTTAAAAATAAAAGGAATTTATTAACAAATGACCGCTTAAGTAGAGAAGTAAGAACAACATTTGCCAAAAGATTGGTATGGAGTGTATTAAGTTGTGAGATATGGATAATCGGAAAAGCAGAGTATAAGAAACTAGAAACAACAGAAATATGGATATGGAGGAGACTTACAACGGCGAGCTTGATAGAGAGAAAAACAAATAACCAAGTGCCTACTTTAGTGAAAGAGAAGAGAAGACTCTTAAATACAATTAAGGAAAGGAGAGCGCAGCTAGCGGGACATATACTATGACACCACAGTTTTCTGACCAATATTTTTAAGGGAAAAGTGCTTGGGGAAAAAACCAAGAAGGAATACCAAAACTTCTTACTTTAAGACGACATTTACGGAATTAGACCTGCAGTCATGTGAAAATATGAAGAAAACAACAATGAAGAGAGAGGCATTGCTACAACGATAAGGTATCGCCTTTAGAGAAGGTATCGCCTTTATGATGAATATGGTGAAATGCGAATTTCGGAAAGAGTCATAAATGACCCCCTCCGTTCTTTTAGTGTTCATTTGTGAGTTCTCATATCACCATCGATAGATGAGTTTGCATCAATGAAACAATATATAAAAATTTATTATCTTCGTAAAAAATTTCTATCTCAAGATGCTTTGTAACAATTAGGGTGCTTAACCCACGGGTACTCGCTTATGGGTTGTTTAGACCGAAGCAAATATCAAACTCTTATAACGAACACTTTGATGTAACGCTGCAGTGACCAGTTGTATCTTGTATTCATTTCTTCCTTCGTCCACTTTTATCTGTTTTTCGTCAACCACTCTGATGTCACCCCCGAACCAACTTGACAGCAACACACTAGAGCGCTCACCCTCGCTCAATGTCTCACCCAACCTAACCACCCGCCGATATTTGCACAGTGCATTCACCTCGACCAACGACACGGTTCCCAACTCAGACCACACCTGCACTACCCAGCCCACCCTCCCAACCCTTCACTTCCACCCCTAGCAGGTTTCAACCCCCACAATGCACATCGTCCTTAAAATCGATTTCGCCCTTATGCCTCAACTCTAAGCCCTTTAGCCACTCCTTTTCCGCCTGTTTCGTTTCGTCCCCCTGCGGCTACCATACGAAAGCCACGTGCGCATGAGTTCACATCTGTTCCTTCCAAGAAACACGTCATAAATATTCTCCCCCATGGATCCTACATGCCTTTGACGCACACCTCGGCACTTGTCCATACTGAGTGGTTTACCCCTCCCAGTAGTCCCCACCCGGAGATCCGATTGGGGGACTATTTTACCTCCGGAATATTATACTGGGAGCAGTGCCATCACGACACACATATAGTAACAATAGAGGCCTACATCTTCTAGGGATGCTAATGATGTGGCTTCCCAGTTGCCTCCCACATCGCAGTACCCTGGCCGATTCCGTGAACTTCCACTCTCGCCAGAATCTGAGGCTGCTGATCGGTCCAATCTCCTTGATCTTTGCATCAATGCCTTCTGCTAAAACTGCTACCTCTCAGTAGTGGGGTCGACTCAACACCTCTGGACAATCACTAAAGGAAAAGTTAAATCGCTTTCCAAGGACACTAAAAATGATCCTCCTTAGCATTCAAAGTTTATCTCCTCACATGAAAGAGTTGCGTAGCTTGCTCAACGATGCCATTAACCACATTATATCCCTAGCTAAAACATGACTGAAGCCTTTTGCACTCTCTAAAGCCGTTGAAATTCCAGGTTATCGTGTTTATGGTAATGACCGTATCGGGAAAGGTGACGGAGGCGTAGGCGTGAAACTAAGGTGTGATTGACACTGCAAAGTTGTTGCCAGAAGAGATTCAAATTCACTCAGATAGAAGTTCAAATTAACTCAATCAAAATCCTAATCATTAAAATATACAGGTCATCGAAAGTAGGTCATTTATCTGACTTAGAAGAAGATGTCTCATATTACACGTAAGAATACGAACATATAATTCTAACAGGAGGCTTAAATGCTATTTTAAACGCAGTTGCAAACGACACATACTTCCTCCAGCTAATATTCACCGAGAAAAATGTTAACATTCTCCAATTATCATCAACTTATACCACCCTGATACCCTTAAAGTGGATTTATTTAGCCATTACATCCAAAAAAGAAAAAATAATCTCACATGGTGAAATATCGGTAAATGGAATGTGGTACTATGGTTTGATCTACCTTGTATATTCAGCTAAAACCGCTAAATTCCAGTAGAAGTTCACTCGTCAACATAACGTTTGCGAAATAAATGATGAAGAACTAATAAAAAAACAAACAAGCTACCTTGCTCCTCAATTGAATTCATAGAAATATTTGACGATAAAGTTGAAGTATTGAATACCCTGATGATTTAACTCTTAGACAAATTTGCCCCGAAAAAAAGTAGTTCGTGTATTCATACTTAATGTTCCATCGTAAAATAATGAAACCAAACTATCAATGACAAAGCGTGACTAAGCCATTTACTCGTTTAAAAAAATCCAGTGATGCTAGGGCCTATAGTACACACAAAAATATCAGGAGTAAAAAGATACAACTCATAAAAAATGCAACTTTTTTCACTCAGCCGCTACGTTCCATACAATTCAGCTATTACATACAACATACCCAATTGGAGACTGTGAAAATCTGCAAAATACCTCGTAGTAAAACTATCTAATCATCTTCTGTGGAGCAAACATATTTGGGAAATAATTGACCAAGCTAATCGTAAATAAGGTTTGTTAAAAGGGGCAAGTACGACGATAATTTACGAGAAATGTGCTACTTCTCCCTTGTTAGACCCCACTTGGAATACGCTGCCGGTGTTTAGAATCCTCATGAGGTAGACTGAAAAACAGAAATTGGACGCAAGTAGAGAATAACAGCAAGATACACGAAAGGTCGTTATCATAGTCATGTTAGTGTTAGTGGCATCTTGCAACAACTTGGATGGGAATCACTATCAGACCGTCGATTGAAAATTAGATTCAATCTTTTACATAAATACAAATCCAATATGCTTCCAACGAAGTTGTCAAAATCTCACGAAATTCATCATAATACGGTGGATCAGACCATAAGAATGAAATAAGGGAATAGAAATATGGATTTTAGAATAGAAAGGCTTATAATGTCGTTTTTCCCAAGATCAATAAGAGACCATAATGGCTGCGTTGAGACTTTAAAGTTGGATAGTTGACAAGTAGTGTAGCCTATTAATTGATGTGGTCCCAAATGCATGTTTCTAAATCTGTCGAGTACTGCTAACACCATGTTTTGCATGTTTCCTGCATGCCTGTTGAGTCACGTTTACGTAGCTACATTATAAATTATTTTGGTAGTTTCTGTAGCATTTGTAGCATGATCATAGTGTGGTGCATATTGGTGAAAGTTAATTTCTTCACTCTAGTTCATGTTGGTGATATGTCATCCCCTGCCAAGCACCTCCATAGTGGCTTGCAGGGTAATAAATAGATGTAGAATAACAAAATTTAACTGCAAAAACAGCCGAGTGTCCAAGGCCATATATTGATACTCTCAAAATATGCACACTTTTAAAAATGTTTACATTCAGTTCTTAAAAAAATTGCAACCATTAACGAATCTAAAGCCGTATGCATGCACTGATTTTTAAAGTTTTAAAAATTAAATTTCAAACCTACGTAGCCCTATCTCAGTGTGAATAATTATATCTTTAAAATATCATTATTGTTGAAGAAAAATGTTTGGTTCGCGAAAATTGTTGTTATTGCTTTTCTGAAACTATAAAATAAAATGTAAAGCGGCAGCATTGAGTCTGGAAACTCTTTATGACCAGGATTCCAAATGCTCGCGGCGTATTTGAGGTGTGGTCTAATCAGAGTGAAGTAGCATCTTTCTTTGACTTTTTCCTCCGAGGACCTTCCTATTATAAGCTAAACAAAAACTAGTTTCTTTAATGCTGTGCCTTATATGTTTTGTATGTGTAATCCCCACGATATATCAGAAGCTAAGGTAATTCCAAGATATTTTTATGGATTGTAAATTGAGGATTGTAAAAGAGACCTTCAAGCCTCGACTATTATATTGTAAACACAGTTAATATTCCAACATAGTATTTCATAAAGTTGGCCAAATATATAGAATGTAGTAACCAATATTGATAGCTAGTTAAATAATGTACCAAAATGATACTATTTATGCTTACTACCAACTCCTCATCCCAAAGACAGGTATCCTCAAGGA
This sequence comes from Ceriagrion tenellum, assembly GCA_963169105.1. Classification (NCBI taxonomy): domain Eukaryota; kingdom Metazoa; phylum Arthropoda; class Insecta; order Odonata; family Coenagrionidae; genus Ceriagrion; species Ceriagrion tenellum. The sequence continues at coordinate 83,612,763 of OY720634.1, read as the reverse complement.
TATAAAGTGACGTCACGATTTTCGCTCACCAGAGCCCGATGTCAACTCACCTTTCTGAACACTTTGGGCTGTGGATGCCCCTGAAATGACCTCCATCCCCGCTCAACACCGCTTAGCGATCCACCTCCCCTATCACTAGGAAAAGCCACCAGTGAAAAGTAACGAAGATCATTGGTTAGTAAACAAAGATAAGTCTAATTAATTAATGGCTCTCATTAATTAATATGATAATAATTCAAGAGCAAACACTCCGGGATTCCTTATTCATCCACCCCATACGTTCTGGTTTGTCAATAATACACTGTGAGATTATTTGAAAGTTTAACCATACTGGCTCCAAGCAATGAAGTGCCTCTAGTGAACCAAGCTTTATAAATGCAATTATAAAAAAACATGCAAAAATGATAATGGTATCGATTGAAATATAAATTTATGTTTAATTTTGGCTAAAACATAGCGGGCGGTATTTATATTTTTGGCAAAATATACATCCGAAACTCTATTTTTATTATGATGGATTTATTAGGGATGGAATTTTTATCCATAGTTCCTCTTTATTTGTTAATCTATCGCTTAGAAATAAGAAAATAAATGCACTCATAATGATTGATTTCATAATCGGGCCGAGCCAAAATAACATTCTCGTACTTCATGATTTGCAAATTCAAGTCTCACATAAAATGGATCGATCAATTGGTCAAAAGCAATCCAAAGATGGCGACAAACGCGGCACACATGAGGAATGCCGAGTTAAATGACAATGCCTTCACCAGTTCTCTCATAATTAATGCCCTCATCAACAATCGCCGAGGGTGAAGGCTGCGGCTGAAATTACGCAGTCATTGGGGTAAGAGGTCGGAGGCCATCGACAAGTATGACGGGGGTAAATTACGACACTCATATTTTTCAGTCAATTACTCAGTTCACAGCTACACTGTGGCAGGCCGGATGACACATGGGAAGAATTTTCCAAAAGAGAGAGCACTGTATCCTTGGTTACCTAAACCAGTGCTCCTCTACAGATTATTTGGGATCGCTCCGTGCACAACAGGTTTAAATGGTCGTAATAAATTGTCTTCAAAACTAGCAAAAGGAGCTTACGCCACGGCAATCATATTATCCTTTATTTTAAACTTGTATGGGTGGGAACAAGAACGAAGATCGCGATCACAATCCCTCTTCACATTCGTCGGCTTTGCCATTAGGTTCTACGATGCGGTCGTTTGTTCAGTTAACTGCTACATTTTTACCTCGAGACTTGATGCCTTGGACCATATCGTCAATCAATTCATCTCAATTGATAAAGCTATACGAACTTTGAAAGATTGTAAGATCCATCCCTCCGGCAGTAAAGTTTTGTCATCTATGCATTATCTGTTCCTTGCCTTGTACATGTCAGCGACCGTATGTTTTCTCCTCATCCTCAAGTATCCCATTCCCAGTATCGGTTTTGAGATTCTGGTCAGGATGTCAGTGTTTTGGAACACGGCGAATTTTCTTCAGGAATGGCAATACTTACACAGCATGACAATCGTCCGATCTTTCATCAACGATGTGAACATTAAGACGGGTAAATTGTCAAGTTACGTAAAGGATTCACTAGTATCAACTGGATTTCACCACTGGGATGACCTTGCGATGAGAAGGCTGGTGATAGAGATAAGGACTCTGAGAAGGATTCATCTGAAAGTATTTGCTGTAATGAGAAGCATTCATAGAGCCTACGGCCTTCCAACGATCGTATTCATGATACGGAGCCTCATGAGTATCATCTTCGCTTCGTACTTAGGTGCTCTTGTCATGACAACATTTTTCTTTCTCCGTGGCCACGCAGTCACCCATTACTTCTGGACCAGCGGGGTAGTTCACCTGGCTGCAGTGATGCTTCTCGCTGATTTCTGCAGCACCACGTTCAAAGAGGTAGTTACTTATGATGGCCAATTTTAATTTTCTCGAGTGAAGCTAACTAGCGGTTCATTACTTTTCAAATTTCCATTGCTTAAGGTTTTTATAAGATTATTTGTGGAGATTCTTTAAAAGTAACGAAAAAACACACATTTAGGGATAAGTTTCACTTGAATTACGATTTAAAAGTGAGTGTCATAGCTTCTCAATAGATGTGCTTTCTTTATTTTTGCTAGGAAAATTTGAGGGCCCTTAGGAGTCCATTGTTAGGATTAGAGTAATATCTACGCCAGGCTTCTCTACAACCTTCCTATATCCCCTAAGTATATGCTTCTCCTACCAACCTCCCTCTAAGTATAGTTTTAATCTTTTCAGCAAGGGTAATGCTCTTACAACAATTCTTGAGTCCCTTTCATCTGCCTCTGGCAATTTACCTGCGTTTCGAAAGGCGATTGATGCTAATCTTCCCAATTTTAGAATAACAATTGCGGCGGTGCACACTCGTCGCCAGCAAAACTCTCTATGGTAGTTGATTTGTCAATTTATTCAAAAGAACTGCCACTTTCAATCAGCAATTCTTTTAGCAACTGAAATCATGAAATTTATAAAAATCAATATTGGATAATGTTAGTGTTTTATAGGTGATGGCAGTATTTAGAAACGACCAATTAAGTTCCCAAAACATTAGGATTGAATATACTTCTAATGAACAAGGAAGAGTTCTAAGATATCGTCCGGCAAGCAAAAAAAAAAAAATACTTACTCCGAACCAGAAAAAAGTCATTGGCTGTTTATCCTTACGACAGATAAGACCTTTTGATGGGGATTCATCTACGTAATACATCTACATCTACGTAATACCCTGCGAGCCACCACGAGGGTGTGTGGCAGGGGGTCAATATCACCAAACATGCACTATTGACATGCAACTAGGATATTTAATGGAGACATGCTAGAGAACAGGGTCACATGCAGCTAGATGGTTAGTATCTACGTAATAAGGAAGGGATTATTCACACTTAGTAATTTGCGTGATCCGACCAGAAGCACCAATACTGTACACGCGGGGACGCGTCGACCCAGGTTATAATGAATGAAAAGCGAGTAAAATTTCACGATCTGTCGTTTTATATCCAACGCGCAAACCGACGGAACGGTTGGCAATTGTCCGTGACCACTTGATCCAGACTCTCGAAGCACATAGTAATAAAAGCCCCAAGGGCCACGCACGCCACAGGATCAAAATGCGTGGATCAGAAAGGTAGCTGCTCCCCTAGGGAGCGGTAATTGTGCCGCCTAGAAATTCCTCACTCGATAAGGGTAAGAAGGGGTTCCTTCTTTTGCTGGCAGCAGGAAAAAGGAACTGGATGAACTGCAAAAATAAACGCGCCGAAATGTCCCCGCCCATTCACGGTCAGTTGATTGATGCCCGGCATGACAATCTAGGTGCGTCATTTTGGGCGCGCCAGGAATACACTACTCACGTGCCAGGCCAAAACCTTCAGTCCTGGGCCGCAAACAGTCGTAAATTCAACCGATTACACTTTCTGAAGTCTCGTGGAAGACAATCTCGTACGTAAAGTAAAGAATTGTAAACACTTCAAGAATTCTAGACGTCTAGACCATCTAAAGAGCTACTGCAAATACTCATATTAGCCGGATAAAAATGATATTATGTGCAGGTACCTGTCCTTCCAGGAATGCGGCATCCCCCACACGGTCACTTTTGGCGTGTCGTTACTCCGGTAATCCCAACCGGCTGGATTCATTGCTCCTGGTGCGAAACGGCGTGATAGGCCATCGAGCTGGAAGCGAGTGGCTTAACACTTGGTCAGTTTTGAGATGAACATATCAACAGACACGCCCGGAAATTACTGACCAATTGATTCGTTAATTTATTGCAATAAATTATATTGTGGAAAGGTGAAATTAACTCATCGTCCTTTAATAAAGGGATACCTTATCTGTGAGAATTTTTTGAGAAAAATAGATATTTACCCACGTTAGCAAGAGTCTAAATAATAATTTTTCTCCTTTTAGCACTCATTTCTGTCATCATTAAGGTATGTGTAAGGAAATTAAACTTGCAGCGCAGCTTCAAACTATCAATTTACTGACGTGGTATTTAGTTAAATCATCATCATTAATTAAATATTTCTCCGTTTTTTTCAGTTTCGGAATATTAAATTTCTTTCCTCTATGTGCTATTACTGGTGATGATTCGTTTACTTATTTCAATAAGATGATAATGGGGAAAGATGAATTCAACTCATTGCCATCTAAAAATGAGATACCTTCTACGAATACAAGAATAAGATCAATAAAGTGTTATCTGCACTCTTATTTCATTACAGTTTATCTTCCTGATGACTAACTTCCCCCTCACATCAAATGATTCAACTGAAATAAGCCGTTTGTGATATAAAAGCATGTATTAATATTCAATTTTTACTTTCTGCTTGTACATACGGGACCTAAATTGAAGGCCGCCCAGACTGGATCAGTGGTTTCTGAAGCACTTCTCAAGATTAGGGCCCATGAGGTCAGACGTGAGGTGAGTGACAGAGAATTTAAAGCAAAAAAGTAAAGTGAAATAATAATAAAATAATAGTGAAAATGTAGGATAAATCAAGGAATGACAACCTAGATAAAAATTGTGCCATGAAAGAAAAGTTTTGGTCAATTATTTGTTGGAATTTCAACAAAACTTTGGAACGTAAGTGTGATTAACATAATAAACATACTCAAAATTAAAAGCGCAAAAATTAACATCCAGTGAAAACTGTAGAAACTCAGAAAGCATCGAAGATGTAGTGAAATGTTAGGTTCTCATTATATTTGCATGCTCTTATGAGAAAATGTTTATTCTTAAGCATCGATTCCAATGGTGTGTGGACCAGGTTGAGCGATGGTGGTCATACCAAAATGTTGTGTTCCAGCACTGAGTATTGATCTAAGATTTTAAATACATAACTCATTGTTTTGTCAATGCACAGAATGTCGTAATTGTCGAAGCTCAAAGGGCATGCTCCTTTAGCTTCACAAGTGTTGTTCTGAGATATGAATTAAAAAACTGCCATTTTTGTAGTTGGTTACACCTTATTTTTTAGTCATGAACATTATTGATAATTTGTAAACTATGTGATTTGCGATTTATTTTGATGTGAAGAAGGTTTTTCTGAGCGCACCTATGTATTACAATGAGTATAAAAAATGAAGTTTTTAGAAAACAATTTTCTGAATATGGGGATGGTAAAATAAATTTGTTTTCACGTTTTAACAGTAACATTTCCCTAAGTTTTCCAATTAAGCACTATTAAAATGACGCCTCGTGGTCGATCATATGCACTTGGTCACATGTTTTCTCCGGTCTCCTGTATCTTGTCATTGAAGATTCTTTCAATCTACCGTCATAAATATGTTACGATGGATTTCATAGAAATTAGTGGGCAGGTACAAATAACTGAACACATACGAATCACTGCCAAAAATAAGCCTTCATGAGTAAAATCAGGTTGTTTATTACTTAAACAATGTTTTTGGATACATAGATATGAAAATTTTTCCAGAGAAACATCTTCCAAAATTTCTAAGTTGTAACACTGTTGTTAGGTGCACTTTCACGGGGTTACCACCGTTTGCACGTTTAGAAAATAATGGGAAGGTGTCTGGAAATGAAAACCATTACAATTATAATGGTTTAAGTAAATTTGAGAAACTATTAAAGCAATGGTAATTGTTCACATTTCAGCTTCATCTCTTCTCCCAGCAACTTCTCCACACGAGGATCCGTTTCACCGCATTGGGCTTCTTTCCATTGGACAACAGCCTCGTGACTTCGGTGATTACGTTCATTTTAACACTAACATTATAAATCTGCTGCCAATTAATTTTTAATGAAGCTGACTTATTTTATTAAAAGTGATAACATAACATATGTTAATACATATGTTTGGTGGAATGGTGAAGATGAAAGCTCGTCTTATATGCTTATGGAACGTATGTGACGCATTTTTTTAGATAAAATTCTTCACGGAGTTTAATAGTTGAGTAGTTTAATTTACTGATGAAAGTACTAACTTTTTTAACAATCCATTGCATCACATAGTATAAAAACTTTCCTATCGTTCGATGCGTTTAGTAATAGAAGAGAGCTGATGACTGGGACACTGGGTAAGGATGTGAAGAAGAGGCTGGTGAAGAGTTTGATATGGAGCGTAGCGTTGTATGGGGCAGAAACGTGGACCCTGAGAAAAGAGGACGAGAATAGGCTGCAGGCATTTGAGATGTGGGTGTGGAGAAGGATGGAGAAAGTTAGGTGGACGGAAAGGAAGACTAACGAGGATGTGCTAGAGACGGTGGGCGAGGAAAGGAAACTTTTGAGTGAAATCTGGGATAGGCAGGGTAGATGGCTGAAGGAGGTAATAAAGGGTGATGGGTTGCTGAAGAGTGTAATAGAGGGAAGGATGTTGGGCAAGCGGGGAAGGGGAAGAAAGAGAATAGGTTTCATGGACGGGATGAAGAAGGATAGATCTTCTGCAGAGGCAAAAAAGGATATATTAGAGGGAGATAGGCCCCGGGATGTGTAAAAGGCCGGGAGCGGATTCTCAGACATTCAACAAAACCTACCTTTACCGGTGGAATACCTAATAATAATAATAATCGTTCGATGCAGAGTTTAGTTTTACGGATGAGTTTTTTACTTCGACTGAAAAAATGAAATCCGCTAAAATTTAAACATTTTTTCCAAAATATCCAGAAAAAAAGAGCATTAAGGATTTGTAATAAGTTTCAAGATGAGAAAAAAATTGAATTTTATGCTTGATTTAACGAAAATTGCCAATTTTACTCTCATCTGAAAATATTAATGAAGAAATGCTAATTGTTTTACAGATGATTGCCGCCATGGTGACCAATGTGGTTCTTTTAGTCCAGTTCGGAGTCTCCAATGAGGAAAGTAATTACAAGTGTCAACCAGCCACAGCCATTCAAATGCCAGCGTCCTCTTCAACAAATCAATAATGACGGTTGTATTTGTTTCCTGATGGAATTTGTAAACATGCGTAAGCATATTATTAAAGAGATAATTTAAACAAAAATATGATTGAATCACATTAATATCCCTAACCTTATTACATGCTCAAAGACATAATTATCATGTTCATAAGGGCAGTAAGTGGACGACAATCTGTTTGATTGAGTATTCTTTTCTAGACCAATAGTTTGGACGCTAAACACGAGTCCTTTCATAGGTTTTGAGTTATAAAATTATCAGCTGAGGGTAGAGTTATATCAACATTATTTCATAGTGATTGATGTAGGAATAAAAGTAGGAGGACAGGTGATACAATTACATCTACATACTATCCTGCGAGCCGCTTTGGCATGTGACAGGTGGTGTTAGGACACCAGCCGTGTAAAGATGTAAGGGATATGGTTTTGGGAGGTGAAATCGCGACGTGTATTATGATATTAGTGTATTTATTGGAGCTCAGTTTTTATTGCGGTCACTTATCGTGCGCGGAAAGTACTAGTTTTTGTACCAATCTGTTCGGTAATGTGTCTTTCTTATTTTATCGCTTCTGTCAGACCTAGAGATTCAGTGAGGCGTCATGATAATACTTTCTGTATCGAGCTGACACAAACCAGTTTTGAATTTCTCGGGCTAACTGAGGCTAACATGAAGCCTGTGAGTCTCTAGGGGCTCCCACTTTAATTCCTCTTGAGGCTGTGAAACACTATATTCTCGCTATCAGCAGTTTTTTACAAATCGCTCAGATTTTCTTAGTATTTTATTATTTTTTTGTTAAATCTTTATATCAGGGTCCAAAATGCTCATGACGTAATCGAGGTGTGGCCTAATCAGAGCAAAGTAGCACCTCTTATGCTTTTTCTTTCGAGAACCTTCCTATTATAAGCTTCATAAAACCTAGTTTCTTTAACTTCTGACGTAGATTTTCGCGGCCATGCTGAAGTCTGGAATGGGGACGACCACGGCATAGTAGGTGAAACGTCACCATCAACAAAGGTGCCTACGTAAATGAAACCCGAAAACCAGCCTTAATGCTAGTTCTTTAAATGCTGTGCCGCATATGTTTTGTATATATGTTCCCCACGATATATCAGAAGTTAAGGTAATTCCAACATATTTTACTTTATTTGAAGATTTTATGATAAATCCATCCGCAAGATAGATATGGCAATTGTGTGATAACTCTCTTAAGAAAAATAGAATTGTTATGATTCATAAACCACTTGACGTTGGTCAGCCGAGCATCCGAGTGATTTCAGGTGATGTTAGCACGGAATGGTGATAAGTAATAAGGAAATAAAAGATTGTATTAGGATAAGAGAGCGAGATTAATTTAAATGAAAGAAGGTACAATCTGGAGAAAGTAAAACAGTGTGACTTCTTTGGTAGGATGCTGTAAGATAATTGATATTGTGACAGACACTTGAGGAGATATAGCGCTAGCGAAAGTGGCGTTCGGTCATAGTGGGAAGCTAATGATGAGAGTCCATCGGTTATGCGTTGTTTAGTGCACAAATGAGAACTCTAAGAAAAGGGGACGTAGATAGACCGCAGTGGTTCGAGGTTGGGAGTGGATGAGGATGTAGAAGGTGCGGGGTACTGAAAGGGAGCCAAACAATTAAGTGCTTGGAATATTGAGTGAAGAAAGGAAACTTCGGGGTGATAGAGGAAGAAGATACAGTGAAACCTGTATTGAGCCACCACCATCGGGCCCATGAGATAATTGCTACTTATAGAGGTGGTCGCTGAAGGGAGAGAAAATTTGCATTGCTTATATGTCCGGAAAATGTATTCTGTTCCCAAAAAAATTTGCCGCAGGAAGAGGCTTAGGGGAGGTGAACACGGAGGCAGTCACAAATAGATAGGGCCCTGTACATAGCTATTACCACAGATCTTTCACTCACTTCCACGAAAACTATCTAAATCTGATATAATTATTTGGAGTCGATTCAAGAAAAATTGCAAATCAGCTAAAGTCAGCTTCATACCGTGTAAAATTGAGTTGAGTGATAGATACCACATAATCGGAGTAAGAACAAAATGCCATATCCTGCGTCTATTTAGAAAAAACATGGACACAATTAAACTAAATTTTGTCATCATGAAATTGTTTTGGGGTCAATACACAATGGGAAATATATATGACTTCACTTTTCTTACGTACGTATGAATTTTGTGAAGAAATTAACATGAACGCTTTCTTTACTTCCTCTGAAATTTATTATGACCTATCGTGTCTTTGAAAAAGATGGCCATCTAGCCTCAACAATTCCCCTGATGCAAGATGGATGATGACATAGTTTGCAGAGTCCCACTTTCGTTCTTTTATCTCCTTTATTTTGAAACAGAAAGGTAAGTCTTAAGAATTTTAATATTTTTAGCCCTCGTTAAAGATAATTTGCATTTCAGTTTATTCCTAATGCCACTGAAACAGCACAACAATGAATTAATGAATAATGCTGCCACTATTGATTTTCCATTGTGAAATCAACGTTCACCTCGAAAGGACAAGCATTGGCTACTTCTGGTTAGTCATCAATTTTGACCCGTGGAAGAGAATTCTTGAGACGGGTGTTGTTCAAAATATCTTTTTCCATTTTTCAAATAACTTCAAAGAGAAATAGCAATGAGGTACCTCAAAGTTAAATTTACTTATCATCAATCGCGGGTGTGCTGCAAGGACGGTACTTACATTCCATGTCAAAAAAGCTGGTTATTAACAATGAAGATTTTGAAGAATGTGGGTATCCTTCTTTCAGCGAGTAGTATTTGTCTTCAGTTAGCAGTAAGATATTGAGAAGATGACTGAAGAGCAGTTTTTGTGGGGAAACAAAGTGACTCCCTGGCTACCGAGACCGATTTGCCTTTACAGGCTTCTAGGCGTTGCGCCATGGGTCTCTCACTCCAGTGTTGAAAGCGACTTGTTCCAGGAACGCATAAAGACAATTTATACCGTACTGCTTATTGTCTCAATCATTTTGAATGTGCACGAGTGGGCAGTTGTCCTAAACACATCATATTCACTATCAGAAGTCCTCGGTCTCGCCATGAGGACTAATGATTCGCTGATTGGTTCCATTAATGTATGTATTTTCACAACGAAATATAGAATCGTCCAAAAAGTATACCGCAATTTTGAATCAATGAGAAAAACTTTGAAAACTTTTCCACCGAAAAAAATCGATTCAATTTTAATAGAACATTTATCATTCACCAGTTTTCTATTGCTATTCCTTTTCTTGTCATTGAATACAGTGTACGTGATCCTTTTAAAAAGTTCAAGCGATGCCACAAGCCTGTTGAATAAAGTGACCATATTCTTCAGCATCGTAACTTTTATGCAGGAATGTCAATTGTTACACAAAATGAAGGGGGTTTGGTGTTTGATAAACAGCATCAATTCTGATGCGAGGAGCTTGGCGATTCTTGCGAAAGACTTTTCGACTTCTAGAATCGGCCGACACAAATCGTATGCGACGAAAATATTTGTTGCGGAAGTGACGCGCCTTAAAATAATGAACTTAAGAACGTTTCGAGTGACTAAAAGCGTTTGGTCTGTGTACAGTATACCAACGTTTGTTTTCATAACACGGAGCTTCCTCATTTCTACCTTCATCTTATACAAAAGTGTATTTATAAACATCGAGGTTTTCTCATCCTTTGGAAGCATTTCCCTTCACTTCGGTATCCGGACAGCTATAGCGGTTCAGATTGTAGCCACGGTGTTATTGGTTTCATTATTTGAATCAACAATGAAACAGGTAATACCTTTATTTTCTTCTAATAATTGGCACTGCACGTTATCTCAGAATATTATTTTCCATTTAAAGAGCAAAAAAAGATATTTGTTCACATGTATAAGGCAGTTGATCCACTACATTATATAATTTCCTCCGGCAGTCTCCTTTTTGCCTTTGCTTTGCACCACCTTTGCACCACCACCATCCATGCACCTCTTTTTGTCGCGATTATCGTACATCAAGCTTTATTCACTATCTTCCACCTCCAAATATCAAACATCTCACATAAATTCTTATTCTCCTTCCTCAGCGTCCGAGTTTCTATACCACGCAACGCACTACGTATCAAGTACCAGTCTCTTGCCAAATTACCCTAACAAAAGCCATTGCCTTTGTCTCATCTATTAATAATTAACGCCACTATTACCAATGAAACTATCCCCTTCTTTTCCCAAATACTACTCTTGCTTTCAACTATTTTAGTATCCTCTCTTTCCTCAATTATTTAGGCTATTGAATTACTCTAGCCACAACAGTTAGTGTCGACACACTTATAGTACTGTCCAATTGCTCTTATTACGATCATACCAACGGTTAAAAACCTATTCTAAACAAAAAATACTTCTTACAGAGAGAATACGCAGATTTGATGAGAGTTGAACATTTTACTCAACCTTAAGTATCGCTAAAGATATTCTGCTAACCTTTCCCGGTGAAAAATTAAGCACTTATCTTACTAATGTATAAATATTTAGTGGTGTCTGTCTGTTACTCATCACTCTTAATCTACTAAATTGATTGAAACAAAATATGGCAGAAAGATACTTTATATATCTGGTTCATGCATAGGCTATAGAACAAGGGTTTTGGGGTTCTAGAAGGCCCTCAAGTGAGTCAATGTATCGCCAAAAAATGGCCCTAGAAGATAATTATTGCCTGTATTAGAAACACGTAAAATATACCAATAGTAAGTGTACAACAATATTGTGGTCGTAAGTCACGCTGGGCTCCCAGAAGGCCTAAGGTTCTAAAATAATGCTTTCTTAAAAGCCTCATCGGTATTGAACGAGTGAACCGATTTTAGTGAAATTTTCACACATGGGATCGTAAGCGTAAAGGCCCCAAGGCCCTACGTATTGGGCCGTCTGGTGTCGTATGTGTTTGAAAAACTCAAGTCTAAACATTTTGGTTCAAGTGCAGAGGTTTCTATTTTTGCATATTTTAATTAGTTTTACTAAAGATAGAAGGCAATAGTATTCGTCTTAAATGAATAAAAAAATTGCAGTTCCTTATTTTATCATTCAGTTTTCTTTTACGGATAAAATTTCCTTATAAATCGGGTTTTTGATGACAAAATCATAAATTTTACTTCTGTCAGCAATAGAATATTTCCTTGGTAACCATAGAATTAGTATTAGCTTTAAAAGGGTAATGGGATCATTACAACGGCGGCTGGATTTTATATCTAGAGATAGGTATTACAATGGAAATCTAGGCCGTATACTGAAATGTTGCTGATTACGATATTTTCAGGGATATTTTTGTCTAAAATTGGCAAAATTCATTTCAAGTGGACTGATATAAGTTGGACCCATGTAAAACAGGAGAATGCCACGATGTTATATTAATACGACTAGGCTCTAGAATGCAAATGGCCTGTAGTTTAGTTTCCATATGTTACTGCAAGTGAATGCCAAAACTCGGTAAGCATATTATAATGAGGTTTTCATCTGCTGAATCAAAAAATAAAACTAAAATTATAGCTGATTTGCCCAGAAAAAAATACACCTCAAGAGTGACTCGAGCCTACAACCTATATGCCATGTCTTTCTTTCATCCCCGAGGTAAAATTCAACGGGTATCTTTGCTAGTATATTTATAATTACATAGTGAACATTTGTTATGGACCCCTCATGAGCTGAATTATTTGATACGTATCACTGGAATAGGCTATTATAAAAATTCATAGAATGTGAAATACCACTCAAAAGACATATTAATCGAGGAACATCTAAAAACTTTCAGCACAGTTCGACTTAACAGGATTTTGAAAGTGTCCAAAATGAAAATTCCAAATGTGGTGAAATAAACTATTGGGTACCTAAACTATTATTGGATGTACCTATGAAGAGTTTTTGAAAATGTCCCTTGGATCCATTGTAACAAAATGGAAATCGTCTCCCAAATATGTTAGATTGTTAGTTGGGGGAGCCTTCGACAGGAGCTCGGGCACCCAGACCTTTAGTGGTCCATTGTGCCAACCCCATTTTTGTCCTTTCTGCTACATGAAGATAGGGGCCAAGAGCGCGACGGTGAAGGTATTAATGGTTACCCATCCAACCCTCGTCCGGGCAGTTGCCCAAAATTGCTCAACTTCAGTGATCTTACGGGAACTGATGTTTCAATGAGGCTAGACCCTTGCCCCACCCAAATATGTAATATCATTTTACGCAGAGGCACTGGATGTTGAACCACATTTGAAGTTAACCCACACAAGAATTATACAGGAGCTTCGGTACATTTTTAGGCTGAAATCGCTGAGTGAAATTATTCCTTTAAAAATTTGCATTGCTTAGAAGAATTTGTACCAATGACGTGGAAACCGATAAAAAATACGTATCATTTTATAAATAAGTGAAGATCAAAAGTACAATCAAAATACGTGATTACCTTCTAAGAAACATCACTAAAGCTCTGAAATAGAAGAAACTGAATTATTTTACTTATATAACATAAGCACTACAGTCCGATGACTGGCAGCGGCGTAAGCAACGCTCCTGGGATACTTTTTTAGGTTAATATCCTTAAGAATGCCAATAATTCTGGCGACGGTTGAACTTCTGAACTACAATTCGAGAATTCATTGGAACTTCTTAGAATCTTCAACAAAATAAAATAAAATTTAACTACTTTTATGTGAAAAATAATGTTTTTTCTCAAAAAATATGTATCTAATAAACTGCTATATATTATTCAATTAAAATTCATCCTCAGCCATCAAGCAGGTGATATTGAATATAAAAATGGAATAGAAAGGTAAAAAACAATAATTAAAAGCTAGAACAAAGATAACAAATAGCTTCTTAAAAACATATTCTTTCTATGCATTATACTACCTCAAAACATTCGATTAAAATTAGTCATTTTGTTATTGAGTATAGACGACATTGGATTTTTTTGTGGTATTTACCTCATGAATCTTGCAAACTTTGCGACTCAAAATAAGCTCTTACATTTGGGAAAGGACAAAAATTTTAGCATCGTAACTAACATATGAGCATACAAAATACTTAAAAATGAGGAGAAGTCAATTTTTATCGCGATTTGGCATGGAACAGATAGCAAGCTAGAGACTACGATAACATAATCAGAGACTTTTAGCGTATTTAGTGGAATTTTCTTGTACTCACATATTTGTATTCCATGAAATAAAATTCTTCAATAGAGTTTTGGAAAATGTTTCGTAATATATGCCCAAGTATTTTTTACACGAAAGTTTAGCCTCTTACCTAACTTGATCGTAATAGAAAATGAGTTTGTAAAGCTCGACTATCTGACCATCAGAATACCATTAATCGCCCATGAAAGATATTAGTAAAATAATGGGTCTCTAGGTCAATTAAGGTATGACCAAATATATGAAAATATCATTTACACACAGAAGACGTGCGATAAATAACAAAATTAGGGAAATCTCGAGTTTGAAGGAGCCAAAAAAGAAAGTTAACCAGAAGTCATTGTGAAAAAAATGAAAAGAAATTTCTAATGAAACAGACCAGCTATATGGTATCTCTTGCTAATTTACCTCTCCCTAAATTAACCTCATTGTCAATAGATATAATATTGATGTTGAGAAATATAAGACCCGTTGTAGCATAATCCTCATGAGACCTGTTGTAGCATATTCAGAAGAGACATGAGCCCCATCCAACAATGGTAAAGAAATAAAACTTCCAAACACAAAAACAAAAAACACAATACTTCCGAAGGAGTACGATGTGGACGTTGAAAATAAAATGGGAGATAAATGTAATGATTAGGAAAGGATAAATGTAATGATGTAATGATTAGGATAGTGATATATCGTTTAGCTCTCCTAGATTTCCACTGTAATACCTATCTCTAAGCATAAAACCCAGTCACCGTTGTAATGGTCTCATTTCCCTTCTAAAGCTAATGCTAATTCCATGGTTACCAAAGAAATATTCTATTGCTGACAGAAGTAAAATTTATGATTTTGTCATCAAAAACCCGATTTCTAAGGAAATTTTATCCGTATAAGAAAACTGAATGATAAAATAAGGAAGTGAATTTTTTTTATCCATTTAAGGCGAAAACACAATGTGCACAAAGTGAAACCTCTGCACTTGAACCAAAATGTTTAGACTTGAGTTTTTCAAACACATACGACACCAGACGGCCCAGTACGCTGCCCTTGGGTGCTTTTCTGATCCCATGTGTGAAAATTTCACTAAAATCGGTTAACTCGTTCAATACTTATGAGGCTATTAAAAAGCATTCTTTTAAAACCTTAAGCCTTCTGGGAGCCCAGTGTGACTTACGACCCCAATATTGTTGTACACTCACTGTTGGTATATTTTACGTGTTTCTAATACAGGCAAGAATTATCTTCCTGGGCCATTTTTTGGCGATAAAAGGGCCCACTTGGGGGCCTTCTAGGACCCCAAAGCCCTTGTTCTATAGCCTATGCGTGAACCAGATATATCAAGTATCTTTCTGCCAAATTTTGTTTCAATCGATGTAGTGGATTAAGAGTGATGAGTAACAGTTTGTCTCAGCGGCTGGCATGCCTAGGCAACTTAGAAGGACTCAAAGGGGTGAAGAATGCCCAAAAGATAACTCAATTTCACAATGGAAGGGGTAAGAAAGAGGAATACCGCAAAATTTATGCTGGCAGGATGCTGAGAAAGATCTTGAGAGCAAGTGGAGTTGAAAAATGGAAGAGTAATGCAAGAAGAAGATTAGAATGGAGACATATCTCATTGGAAGCCGAGGCCCACCTCAGAATGTTGATGAAGTTATTTTATGGAAATGAAGAGATAAAAATGAGTCGCAAGAACAAAGCGTAAGAAGGCATGAAAGATTAGAAGGCAGCAGGGACCGTTATGAAAGTCTAAGTAAGATCAACGGAAAGGAAGATAAAGAATGGAGTGACTTGGAAGATGGGTCAAGAAATGGAACCTTTTGATGAAATTGGGTAGAGGTAAAGAAGGTGGCTACATGAGATATTAAGAGGTGAAGGATTACTTACGGCAGAAATATACACAGTACACAGATAATATTATCATAAAGACTCACTAAATTTCTAGGTCTGACAGATGCGAAAAAATAAGAGAGGTACTCTGCCGAACAGATAAGAACAAAAACTCGTTCTTTCCCTGCACAATAAGTGACCACAATAGAAACTGATCTCTTCCAAACACACTGCCATGGGACGTGTCACCATTTCTCCTCCAAAACTTTTACATCTTTACACGGCTGGTGACCTACCACTCCCTGCCACATGCCCAAGCGGCGGCTATCAGGGTAGTATGTAGATGTACAGTATTGGGGAGGATATTGGTAAGCGGGGAATGGGAGGAAAGAAAATAGGTTTTATGGCAGGGGATGAAGAAGGCTAGGACCTAGGCTCAGATGAGGAAGGATAATCATTTTCAAAATGTACCCCAACTAAATATAAAAATTTTTTACTTAATTACTATTCAACCCTCCTCAACCATGAAATAAAATGGTAAAAAATCAGTGAAGAGTTGAAAGTGAAAATCAGTGAGAAAAATTGAAAGCTAATTTTATAACAGTTATCGCCATGCAGGGTAGAGTCAAAGGTGCCATATAACCTTAATGGAAACAAAAACGCCTTCTGATATATGTTAAGGAAAATACAATAACAAGCTAACTCATAACGACATGTTATTTCACTATGAGTCCACTATAAAGAATAGAAATCAGGTCATTTAGCGTTTCACAGTGAATGCACGAAAGAATAAATGCCACGCCACTTTTCTTGCGTACGCATATAGGTGTTTTGTGTAACTAATAGCATCGAGTCTCAGCGTCATAATTTGTATAAATGTAACGATATACGACAATGCTATAAAATCACGGGAAATTCTTGCCTGCTTTTGGCCATTACACTGATAACTGATGCAAAAAAGGATGTAAATGAGTAAAATAGCGTGAAAAATATATAGGAAATTGCGTGGAAGAAATGCATAAACCAAAACGATATAGAAAAACTGGCATAAGAGGTATGATTCAACTGAACTAAAAGAACTCCTCAGTTCCTGGGCTTCTATTACCTATTGCTTCTTTGATAAATAATTACGTCAACCTGACTACCCTACTCAAGCAGTGCGACGATTGACAGTTTCTAGAGGCCGCATTTCGTTCATTTTCTACTTTATTGAAACAAATTAAGTGGGTTATTTCAAAACTCCGAATCGAATAATCATATAGATTTACATCTTATTCTTCTAATCCTTTTCACTGATCTAAGAACTGTTGTTTTATAGAAATACTTTCTCCTACACTTAGTCCTTTGGTGGAGAGGTCCAGATCTCTCTTTATCTCTTAGCTGATCTTCCTAACAGACGGTGACCCCAAGGAGTTCTACGTGATACAATCTAAGGAATCCTTGAGTCATCCATTTTTTCCTCACGGTCTCTCCAAAAGTATTCTGTTTTTGCCCCAACTCACAAAATCTTCTACATTGCAAGTTTTACTGATCTCTTCATTCCTTATTCTGTCCGGTGGTGTTTGTTCTACCATTGGTCACAGTGTCTTCATATCAGTAGTTCTGAAGAGGTAAATTCCTCTGGGAGTCTCTTCTCTTGTTTCGATTCCGTAAGCCATGATGGGTCGGATGCATATTATATTAACTCTAACTTTATTTTCACCTCATATCCTTCTCCTCCTCAACCCTAAGGTTGGTGGGAATTCAAATCTTTCTTTCCAGAACAAGTCTCTTTGTTTCTGCAGACCCCTCATCTCCAGTCTCATTCAGGAATTCCTGCCTAGGCTTTTCCTGCACATAACTCCACCATTCTTTCCATCAAGGCAGTCCTCCAGTCATCCAGTTAAGTTTCGCAACATATGTCCAATGCTTCTTTCTCTCTTTATTGAAATTGAACCTGGTAATCAAGATTTGAATCCCACCAACCTACTAATTTTCGCTCCTTCCTAACTCTTTCCAGAGCCTCGATGTTTGTTTCCATCAGCATGTTTTCATTACTCCAGACAGTATCTCTAAAGCAACCAGAGATAGTTGTCGCCCTTGCTGTTATCTTTCTGACTACATCATACATATCACTGCATCCTTATATCACCACATCCAGATATTTATATTACATTGCTTATTCTATCGGTCTATATCAATGATCAGTTTATACCTACAAGGTTGACTAGATATTGTGAAGCATTCGGTTTTTCAACTGATGTTGTAATATTATACTTCATAGATGCAAGGTGGAGCCTGTACGACATTTGCTGCCGATTTAGCTCGTATGGTTGAATCATAAGCGTAAAATATTATATTTACGAGTTTTTCAGCATTTTACGTCGTATATCAAGAGATATAAGTTCCTCAATGACTTTGCTTACAATTAAATTAAGCAGGAAGGGACTAAGACTGTCTCCTTGTCTGATTCCTATTGATATTGGTATCTGTTTGGAGAGTTTCCCATTTACTTTCCTTATTTTCGCATTAGTGTTCAAGCAGTTTCACGTAATTATTGATTTTCCATCGTGAAATCGATTAGAGCAAGAATGTGCTGCTTCTAGATAGCCATTGAAGCCTGTGTAAGTCAGTTCAATGTAGGTTTTAATAAAAAGAATCAACACTCATTGAAAAGGTATTTTAGATCAAAGAGAACCAGTAATGCAACATTTCAATTTTTGAAATAACTCCTCATCAATCGCGGATGTGTTACACGGATGAAATTGATAGGTCGCAACTCCTCAAAAGGGCTGGTTATTAATGATGGCGTTTCAAATAATCTAGCTATCCTTATTTCATACAGCAGTTTTCTACAACAGTTAACTCTCTGGTTTCGTGAAGATGTCAGCAGGACAGTTTTTAATGGGAAGGGAAGTGGATCCCTGGCTACCGTAACCGATTTGTCCTTATCGAAATTTAGGCATTGTACCGTGGGCCTTACACTCCAATACTGCAAGTGAACCGTTCCAGGAAATCTTCAAGACAATTTACACCATATTCCTCTTTGCTTCCATTACCTTGAATATGTATGAGTTGAGAATGATCTCAAACTCTTCAAGTCCATTTCCAGTTATCCTTTCTCTTGCCATTAGGACGAACGATTTTCTGATTGGTTCCATAAATAGCTATGTATTTGCAATGAGATATAAAGTTATCCAAAACGTATTCCACGATTTAGATAGGATTGGGAAATTTTTTGAAACTTTTCAACAGAAAGAAACCGATTCAATTTACCTGAAGTATTTCTTACTCATCAGTTTTATAGTGCTATTCCTTTCCTTGTCGTTAAACTCCGTTCTGATGCTCATTTTTAGACAACCAAGCACCGTCCAAAGCCTGTTGAATGCGATGGGCACATTCTTCGGCATTGTAACTTTCATGCAGGAATGGCAGTTGCTGCACAATATGAAGGGGGTTTGGTACTTTATTAGTGGCGTCAATTCCGATGCAAGCAGCTTGCCAATTCTCGCGATGGACTTGCCGACTCAGAATCGGCCAACGCGAATCGTACGCGACGAAAAGATTTGTCGCGGAAGGTACGCGCCTTAAAATAATGAACTTAAGAACGTTTCGAGTGATTAAAAAGGTGTGGTATGTGTACAGTATGCCAAAGTTTGTTTTCATTACACGGAGCTACCTCATTTCGACCTTCATCTTATTCAGGCTAAGGCTCACACCGGGTTGTTGGTGATGAGGTGATTTGGTGGCGATGAAAAGGCAAATGTGAGTCGTAACAAAAATACGTGACAGGACATGTAAGATAAGAAGTCAACAAGAAGAGCTACGAATGTGTAAATGGTATAAATTGAATGCACGAAGGCAATTTGATCAAAAAAACTAGGAAGTACCAAAGTATATGTGAATACTGATTTGAGACATGCCCTAACGTGACTAGGAAACGAAATGAAATTAAGAGCCATGCGTGATCTTCAGCAATATCAGAAGACATTTGCTCGCGGGATGTAGGATATCACCCTTTTACCCTTTTTTTTAGAACACTTTTACTTATCAGCCCCTAATGCGTGGTTCTTAGTGATTGTACAATTTCGATGAAATCAAAATGTGAAAATAAGTTGGGAACTAAATAGCGAACGAGCACTCAACCATTGAAAAAATTACCTTGGAAATTTTTGAAATAGTTCATCTTTTGTAGATTTCATAACATGGGCAAAAAATATTTCCAGAGATAAAGAATTGCAAATTTGGATACTAAACCCCATGTTGTACCTGTACAAATGTTTTGAAATTTCCCCTTGGAATTTAAACGTCATCAGAAGGCAGCTCTTTACTCAATGATGCTCGCTATTCCAATTGGGGTTCAAGTAATAGTATTCCATCGTAGACTCACGAAATGGTCAGGTGACTTATTACTTTACCTTGGTTTTTTTATCCGTTACTATGGTTCATTGGCTGGGTCCATCAGTGGCTATATTTTTTAAAGGAAACAAAGAGAAGTTGAAAACATGTTTTGTGAACTTATATCAATTATGAAAGGAAGCAAATTAACGGTATATTATACCTTTTGGACCAAGCCCCTCACCATTATGCAGCTTCTCCTCCTGCTTACATTTATATGGATTACGCTTGTTCGAACATCGATCTACATACAATTTGAAAGATATTTATGGCTTCATATACTTCTTAATTTCCTTTTTCTAGTATCTCATGACGTTAGTGCAAATTATGCAATTGTCAAACAAAATTGTAGATGTTCGATATGTAGTAAGTCATATGCAGTTGTGTACACGGGCCTTATCCGTCTCTACAAAGATAATCACGCATTCAGAAAAAACGCCTCACAAGCATCGTTACACTTCAGCATACCTGGTGACCGAAATAAGGCATCTTAGAAAGGTTCAACTGAGAATTTTAAGGTCATGAGAGAAATCCACAAGGTATACGGGCTTCCAGCGTTTGTTTTCATAACGTGGACCTTCTTGGTCAGTGTATACTCTTTATACATTGCAATATCGATTATCCTTCACTTCGGAGACGGTGGAAAAATTGGTCCCTTTAGGCAGTATCTTTGGGCCCTTGGAGGATTACTAAGCTCTACTTTATTGTTGCCATTGGATTTATTGGTGGTATTCTGCCAAGAGTTCTGCAACAAGGTAAATACATACTTTATCCTTAAAATATAAGTCTAAAATTATCCAAATAGTCGTCTACATTGTTAAAATTGCTAAAAATTGCTAAACATGAGAATTGTTAAAAATTGTTAAACATGGAAATTAAAATTAATTCAATTATTAAAAACTACATCATAAAAAATGTTTTTGGACCAATTTGTAAAAGTAAACGTAAAATAACCGTCTTTGGTGCCCTTGTGGCAAATTATTTGATGCATAATTTGTTTTAAATGGATCCGAGGCATGGAGTTTATATTAATCCAGGGTGACTTTTCATCTATGAGGACATGATTGTTTGTTCATGTGTAGATTGTCTGCAGTTGTTCATTTTTATCGCCGTTGTCGCATTCGTGTTTCTTTCTTCTTCATTTTCTCTGCCTTATCCCGCAAAGCACAGAGTCTGCAGTCCCAATTCTCGGCTTTCTCCTCCAATTCTTCTGGTCCAGGGCATCTCCCGGGCTCCACCATCTCTCCCGCAGTTCCTCCACCTTCTTTTCACTCCACCAAAGTTGAGCCACCCTCTTCCACTCCCCACCCACACTTCCCGTGTAGAGATGGGAAAATCTGTTCATTTTTGAGAACTTGTTCACTATGGGCTGGTGCTTTTCGGGTCCCATTCCTTCTCACTCGTTCACCTGGTGGTCATGTATATTTATTTTTAACATGTTCTTGGTGTTTAAATGATATAAAAAAACTGGAAATACTTGGTATACCGTAATGATGGGGTTTAAGAATGCTAAATACAATAAAAGATGGAAGGTAATTGGTTATAACTTCTTACAAGGTTTCAAAATAGGTTTAATTTACTCAAAGAAAAAAAGTACCGCCAATTAAACCGCTTGCATCTGCAGATGAATGTTTAGGGTTTTATAAAGAACATCCTATCTCTTAAAGATAAGAGCGAAAGAGTAAAAGTAAAGACGAACCGAAAAGATCGAAAGACCGAAAGGACTGACGGACCGAAATGAACGGGGGACCGAAAGGACCGACTGATTGTAGGGAACTATGGACCGAAAGGAACGAAGGACCGAAAGGGACGAGGAACCGGAAGGACCAACTGACCAAAAGGAACGAAAGACCGAAAGGACCGACTGATTGAAAGGAACGAGAGGCCGAAAAGAAATTAAAATCAGATGAATGGTCAAAATCCGATAAATGCTTAGCAAACATAGATTTGTTGTCAGAATACAAAAATGAATTAATTTTCATATTTTACATGTCATTGACAAAGGTGCTAAACTGGATTTCTTGGAAAATTTTAAAATTGGGGCATTTCAAAATATGTATGGAAATAGAATTGTTAACGAGGTTGTGTCGATGACGCATGCACCTTTGTTTACTGTGCGGGTTCCTAACCCCCCTAAAATCTTTTTCGAAAACCCCGACCTTGCTCCTTAAACTTAAGTCCCCACCTCCTGCCTCCTTCCCTATGCTTACCCCACCTACTTATCAAACATTTATTAGTTAGACAAATTGCTCACTCTGTCTCCTCTTGAAAGTGACGTGTAAGCGTTGAAACCGGTCAAGGTGCAATAAAGAATGTGGAAAATACAAAGTGTTATCTTTTATTATAATGAATTTATACAAAATAAACCCGTCAACGATTGATCTAATTCTGCTCTCCTGCACTTCCTTTCCTGTTGGTTCAACCTGACCTTCCCTCTTCTGTAGTTGTACCTAATCCAGTCTTATACTGTTGCCCCGCTCATTTATCTTAGCGTTCTCATCTCCTCTACCTCTCCCCATGCTCGTGTGCCATCGTTATTGACCACTTTTCCCTTCCATCGAGCATTGCTCGTCTCACAACTGTCTTTAATATTTCGTCTGCATGTTGTTTGCCATGTAATTTCGTATAAATTGATTACTTTTACTAAGCATTACCTTGCAAACTATGCGGTAAATTAATACCCATTTAAACTCAGAGAATGTTTTTTTAATTCAACTCCTTTACCCTCCATTTCATGATTTTATTTTATTTACTGAAATGACAATGAAGTAGGTACATTTATTTTCGACATTAGGATATTTCAATGAATCACTCAATAAGGAGGCAGCTCTATGAATAAAAGAGCGATTTCGTGTTTAAACAGTAGATCAGGACGTTCCCCTTCCATTTCTAGAGAAGGAAAATTAATGTGTGTAAATTTAAAAAAAAATGTAGAGCATAAGGGGAGGATGCAATTATATTGGGACAGATTAAAAATGAGGAAATCCTTGGAGGGAACCAGTGTGGATTCCGACAGGGCAGAAGCTTTACTGATCAGATATTTGTTATGAGACAAATAATGGAATGATTTTATGAATACGACGTAGATTTACATATCTTATTAGTTGACTTAGGCAAGCCTTTGACAGTGTCAGCCAGAATGGACTGCACAGAGCACTAGGAGAATATAGCATACCACAAAAAATTATAAGATTAATAATAATGACTATGAAAGACACCAAAGCAAAAGTAAAATTAAACAACAAGTTGAGTGAAGAATTCGAATTTAACACAGGAGTGAAGCAAGGAGATGGGCTCTTAGCCATTTTATTTGCTTTGGCTCTGCCCAAGGTGATAAATATGATTGATCAGAAGGGTACAATATTCAGGAAATCGAGTCAGATATGTGCGTACGCAGATGATATTGCAATTATTTCAAGGACAACGCACAGCCTTAAATAAATCTATGAGCGAATGGAAAAAGAAGCAGAAAAAATTGGACTTAAGGCAATTGAAAAGAAGACTAAGTACATGATAATGCCCATGCAGCAGACTAGGAGAGTGCTACGAGATCAGACAATAGGGAAGAAGAAATTTGAAAGAGCTTCCTGTTTTAAATATCTAGGGGTGATGGAATATTATAATAATGAGATAAGCAGATAAATAAAGGAAAAAATACAGGCGGGATATCTAGCGTATTTTGCAAACAAACAATTGTTCAGGGAATAACTCATCACAAGAAATAAAAAGATGAAAATATATAAGACGTTGGTCTGACCAGTAGTCACCTACGGTTTAGAGAGGACCATGAAGAGATCAGATGAAAAAATGCCCTATGAGTATTTGAGCGACAAATATTAAGAAAGATGATGAACCTACAAATAAAAATGATGAATGGAGAATAAGGTGTAATGCAGGGCTGGATCAATTAATTGAAGGCCAAAGCATAGTAAAATATGTGAAAGCTCGGAGAATGAAGTGGCTGGGTCATAGATAGAGAATTATAGAAGAGTGAGGATGAAAGGATGCCCAAAAGAATAACGAGGAAAAAGTTCTACCTTATCATAAAGAAAGGCAGGCCAAGAATCAGATGGATAGATGACGTTACTGCAAACCTTCAGATAATAAAAATCAAGGGGTGGAGGAGTAGGGTGAAAATATGTAAGACTGGAGGCAAATTGTGAAGAAGGCTAAGGCCCACCGAGGGCTGTAGAGCCATGAAGAGAGAGAGAGAGGGCGAGAGAGAGGGGGGGAGAGAGTGGGAGAGAGAGAGATTTAAAATGAAGGGAAGACCTAATTAAAACTTTATATCGGCTTGATTCGCCCATTAGGTTTTGAAAGGTGGTAAACATGACTGAAAAAAACTACGCGGGCATCTCTTTTAAAATATCGCATTTATAAATTTTACCGATATTCTCCTGAAGAGGATTGAATGTAAGCCAAAAAAATTCTTGAAGAACGTCAGTATGGCTTCAGACCTGGAGAAAGTAACCATAGCCATACATTCCAGCCCGGCAAACAATGGAGAAGGGAAAAAAGTACAACACAGATTTGGATTCACACATCAGTTACCTCCTGCCTTCCCCTATCTCGGAAGTACCATTACATGGGACTGAAGAAGTACAATGGACATCAAGTGGAGAATAGCCCAAGCTAAGAAGGCGTTTATGGAAAAAAGACAACGGCTCTGCTCATGAAGATAGGACTACAGACAAGGAAAAAATACGTGAAGACATTCGTATGGAGCGTGGCACTCTATGGATCGAAAGCATGGACCATTGGAAAAGTTAACCAGAAAAGAATAGAGGCCTTCAAAACCTGATGTTGGAGAATGTTGAAGATAAAGTGGACGGACAAAATAAAAATGATGAAGTGCACAGAAGAGTAGAAGAAGAAAGGGTCACATGGAACAACACTGAGAAAAGAAGAACCAGATGGATTAGACACACTATTAGACACAATGGATTTGTGTAGAACAAAATGGAAGAAACAATGGGAAGAAAGGTCTCCTGTTGAAGACAAAGGAATATGTTCATGGGCAAAATAAAAAGGAAAACACATGGGAAGGGACACCAGGAAACAAAGGACATTACATTAAACAGGATAGGGTGGAGGGCTGCAGTCAACCAATCTTAGGATTGAACGACCAATCCTCGTCGGTCCTAAAAAATACCTCGCCTATGAAAAAATGTTTTCTCAATTAATTTAGTCAAACATGGGGCTAATGAAATTATATGTTGATTGTTTTTGCTTAAGTAAAAATATTCTTAAAATATTTATGTCCGCGTATGTGGTCATTGGGATCACATAACTTAATCGTGGAATTCACATTTTGTTTTTACCACCGCGACCGTAATAAAACTGTTATTGTTTGATACCCTTGACCAATGCCTCTTCAGACTTATTAGAAGTTTATTTACCGAAAAAAAGTATAAATATTAGCCCACAGTATTAAAGGAAAATTTGCCATATTGGAATTTTTATTACATAATTTTGTACAGTTTTTAAATAAATATTTACTAAACGTATTTCATCCAAAAATAAAACAATGGTAAGTATTTGTACATTCTTAGTACTACTGTTAAGTCTGGTAGTGAGTACAAATATATTTTTTAGCAAACAAACAGGAATCTTGTGTTCTAGGCGTGCTTCATTCGATATGTTTGTCGTCTAGTATGATATTTTAGGAAACAGCCGAAGCTCACGCATAAACTGATGTCACACTTTTGACATATAACCATGGTTCTTGATGTGCAGGCTTCATGTCTACACCGAGATAAATTTTTGTCATTGCAAAAAAATAGGCCAACGATTATTTTTGTCGAATCTAATGATTTTGACCGGGTGACTGATTTTATGCCGTTTTTACTGGGTTTGATTCTCATTCTCATCAGGCTGATCTTCAATTTGTCTGATTTATCATGGCAACGTATTTGAGATCTCTCATGAGAGCCTGAATTAGAATTAATATATTTTGTTGACCCTTCACTTTTTTTGGGTCTCCTCCACGGTTTCTACCCTTCTAGATTCGAAGTAAATCTTTGTGGTGGCTAATTGTGTTTTAAATGGCAGAAGGGTGGTAATGTCCGTATTTTGTACAAGGGCCTAAACACAATTTGGGTGGTTTACTACCCAGGAATTGACAATGGCCATGTCGATACAGTGTGTAAAAACCAGTCAAGGTCATTTTTTGTGCGTGTTGAAGTACTATAATAAGCTAAGAGCCGATCGTAAAGATAAATTTCCCCCATGCATTGATTATATATTTTTTACAGCGAGAGGCTGCATGACTTCACATTTCTTTTTCTCAGATTCGGACCATCTGAAGCAAGATGAGTGGGGCTCACTGCCTATACACGTAGAGGACGGATTGTGACTGTCTTACTATGCTGCCACTTCCCGCAACACTTTTTTCGCCTCTTCGTAAAATTTCATCGAATTCACCGTGTTTTGAATCTTTGTCTGATTTTAAAATATTAACAGTACCTCCTACTCTGGTTTAAATGACAGACGCACAAAGGTCAAAATTAATTGCCTCTAGGTGGTCACCAAGTTTTTCACCAGTGCAGAAGCGGTTGCTGTAGATGATGGAATTGCTGATGTCCTCGTCAGCAACTTCACGATTCCTGCACCCAAACCCAGTTCCCTCATGTCCGTTTCAGGAATGGTTTCTTTCCCAACATAGATATGGAAATCAATCCATCCATCTCTTTCAGACAGAGCAAACTTTTTTCAACCCCACTGGATGCGGTTATGTAGGTACATATTGCCTATTAGGGCATCGACCAGTGAAAGAAATCATTTGCTCGTCCACAGATTGCTCATTTGATCTGGGTAGCGTATGGCATTATTTCAAAAAGACATTCAGAATCCGTCTTACATTACGTAGATTGTCATCATTACTATTAATAAAAAATTTGTCTGTAAAGTGTAAATGATTTATCAACTCGAAAAATGTGTAGAATCACTCAATGAAAATTTACTTTCTTGTAATGGGTCCATTTTTTATTTTTTGACGAGTCCTTTTTTGACATTACTTAAAGGAGTTCAGCTACAGGAACATCATTCTCACTTGAATATTCTTCTAAATATTCATTGTTATCAACCACGTCATCTTCATCCCCTCGATATCCCACCTGGTAAACCCACATTACTTTCTCCTAACAATTCCAAAATTTCATCAGCAGAGAGCCCTATAACTAGTACAACACCAAAGATAAACCCGATGTCCACGCATGTGTACAGTTTTTTTTGGGTGATAGGGAGAGAATAGATGATGACAAGATAAATAAATATGTATCACCTTAAATATAAATATAGTGTGCATAAACAGAAAAAAATGCTGCATAGGAATGAGAAAAGAGATGAAATGTAGATTACTTACATTACATGCCTTCATAAGTGGCTGTATCTTGATTTCTCACAGACAAAAGCTAAAAGAAATTGTTTCTTGTCCTCTAAGTTGGCGCTGTCAGAGCAGTAAATTCAAAATTAAGCATGTCCACAGATGTGTACGCCAGTAAAATACTCTGGTGGAAAAATATACCCTTTGAGGGACGTGTAAACTGGTTGTTCACATATGTGGACAAAAGGACCAAAGAGGCTATGAAGGTAATGATCGTGTACTTATGACAAGCCTTGGACTGTGTAGATAGGATATTGATGTTCCAGCCATTGAGAGGTTACCGTATTCCAGACAATGTGATTAGACAATGGTTGAAGTTATACTGATCCCAACATTGCATTTTCCTAGGTAGAGCAATTAAGTATAGTCTTCAAGGTGACGACCGGGTTGGGACAAAGGGATTTACTATTAGTGGCATTACTCACTCAGCTTAGTTTTCCACACGGCAGTAAAAGAACTGAAACTAGTGGGAACTATTTTTCACGAGTCTAAGCAAGGATTTGCATCTGGAGATATAATAGCTCTGATAACGCGGAATGTGAATGATACCAAGGTAATTTTATGCGTCTTGGAAGGAATCAGAAAAAGAATGGAACTTAACGTCAATGAAAAAAGACCTGATATGAGGAAACATCATTTGCCAAAAAGTTCACTTAATAAACAGTCAGTTATAAAGGAAAGAAAATAATATTCGTAATGAGTTCGGTTAAGGGGTGATGATCGCTAGTTAGGCATATTTTGTTCATGAACTTCTACTAAAATGAACCTTTTTGTCAAGATACATAAAACTAAAAATATAGATCTTCATGCGATCTGTTGTTACATAGTCATCAGAGGCGTTAGGCCCATCCTAAAATGGTAAGGAGATTTAGTTGCTCGAACAAAGAGGGACAGGTAAGATGATTAGATTAAATGGAAAATAAATGAAATATTAGAAGAGTAAGATATGATTAGGCTCTCCAAGTCTCTGCAGATGGCATTGCTGGGCCACTTAGATGGAAGAGGTAGGTTCATAATGCCCTAACGACTCCTCAATTTCAAGATGGAAAGGATCAGAAAGAGAGGAAGTCTACAAAAAATAATGGCAGTAGTATGTTGAGGAAGATCTTGAGGAGTATTTAAGTAGGAAAATGGAAGGAAAATGCAAAAATAATATCGGAATGGAGGCATTTGATAAAAAAATCCGAGGCTCACACAGGGTTATTAAAAATGCGGTTATGTTATGGAATTGAAAAGATAAAAATAAGCCGCAAGAACAATTAGAGGACATAAGAAGTAAACGAGGAGCGTAATAAAGGTGCAGACAATATAAATTGAATACACGAAGGCCATTTGATTAAAAAACGGGGAAGTGACAATCTGTATGTAAATATTGATTTGGGACGTGTCCTAATGTGACTAGGAAATTAAGAGAAACTAAGTGCCTAGCGTGACCTTCAGCGACATCAGACGATATTCGTTAAGGTGTAGCGTACTAACTTTTTACCCTTTTTAAGGGTACGTTTCTTTATCTGCTTCTAATGGGCGTGTAGCATTTCTAAGATATCAAAATGTGAAGAAAGTTGGGAACTATATACAGTGACGAACGTTGAGACATTGAAAAAATTTACTTTATTCCTTGACGTCGTTCAGCTAGAGCATATTTCAGAACCTAGGCATAAAGAATTCTCACAGAGAAAGGGATTGGAAATTTGGCAACCAATACCCTTATTATACATGTACAAAGGTTTTGAAATTGTCCCTTGGAATTTAAACGCCATCAGTGGAAGCCCTCATTGAAATGTGTTAAGATTTTTTACGCGATGATGTTCGCAATTTCTATTTGGGTTCAAGTAGTAGCATTTTGACGAGAACTCACGATTTGGTCAGGTGGTTTTATATTCTATCTGGGTTTTTTTCTCAGTTACTATGGTTTATTGTCTGGTTCCATCAATGGCTTTATTTTTGCGAGGAGACTAAGGGAAGTTGACAAAACGTTTCATGATTTCATCTCAATTATGAAAGACAGCCGATTATAGGTAAGTTACACCTTTTGGGCTAAATCTGTCACCATTACTCAGCTACTTCTCCTGCTTGAATTACTTTGGAAAATTTTTGTTCATGCAACGATACCTTAAAAACTTTGGCGAGATAAATATGATTTTATGACCTTCTTCATGTTCTGTTTTTGGCATCTGTATATATTTCATGCAAATTATGCAAATGCTTAACAAAGTACACATTATCGACATTTCCCATTTTCACCCTCCTCCTCAAATCCTTTCAGTTCAAGGTAGCCGTTTGATATGTAATAACACATATACATTTGTGTACACGATACTTGTCGATTTATGCAAAGAAAAATCCCATCTCAGAATATACGCCTCGTTAAAAGCGTGCAGAAATACCACTGGTGACCGAGATAAGGAGTCTTAGGAAAAGTCATCTGAGAATTTATGCAGTCATTGGAGAAATTAACAAATTATACGGACTCTCTTCGTTAGTTTTTATATCGTGGACTTACTTGACTGAAGTAATCTGTTTAAACATTGCTCTAGAGACTATCATTAACTTTGAAAACGGAAGGAATTATAGGTCTCACAGCCGCAACCTTTGGGTCCATGGAGGGTTTCTAAGTTTTTCTTCTGTGTTGCTGGTGATACTCTGCGAAGATCTCTGCAAAATGGTAAAAACTTATTTCTAAAAGCGTAAAACCACAGTTATTCGAAAAGTTTTCCAATTTGTGTTTCGTAATGTGAAAATTAAAAGTATTCTATTGACGGAAAATAACAAAGTAAACTTTTTGGATGATTTTTAAAAAGAAAACCATAAAATACCGGGCTCTGGTGCCCGAGGTTCAATTTTTTGCCATGTAATTTGACCTAATGTACCCGAGGGCAGGAGCTTCTTTTCTTCCGGTGTATTATCTAAGAGGGCATGATTGTTGTGCACATTTGTTTTTATTTTCTTTTGCTTTTCATTATTATCATTGGCGGTTCCTTTTTTCTGTTTATTTCTTCTGCTTTCACTTTCCTTTTTTTACCCGTTGCACATTGTCGACATTTCCCATTTTCACCCTCCTCTTCCTATCCTTTCAGTTCAAGGTATATCTACCGGACTCCAACCTCACTCCCTCAGGTGCTTCTCCAACTTTTGTTCTCCACCTGAGGTTGAGCCGTTCTTTTGTCCTCTTCCCCCGCCCATCACCAGGTGCTCAACTCGCCTCCCAATATACTCCTCGCTACTCAGCGTTGCCGACCCACCTCACCTTGCTCTCCTGCACTATATTCCCTTTTCTTGATCTACGTCTACTCATTACCCTGCAAGCTACTACAAGAGTGTTTGACTGTGTAAGTGTAAGTGTAAGTTACATCTACATCTACGGCATACCCTGCAAGCCACCCAAAGGGTGTGTGGCAGGGGGTGCTTCCACACCAGGCATGCATGAATGATACGGTAGAACACCGAAATTACATTGAAACCCGCGTACCACACATGCAAAGCGCCAATTAAAAATCGAATACCCAAGAAAGATGTTGATGCTCAGCTGGAAAGATAGAGTCACGAATGAAGAGGGACTGAAAAGAGTTCAAGAAACCAGATCCCTGTGGAGGCATATCCAAACAAGAAGAGACAAACTCGTAGGGCACATTCTAAGACACGACAACATCGTTTTAACAATAGCAGAAGGAGCTATAGAGGGAAGGAATCGCCGGGGACGACCAAGGATGTCATTCATGCAGCAGATTGTGAATGATATGGGTTGCACCACATACACAGAAATGAAGAGAAAAGCAGGCAGAAGGGAGGAATGGCGTGCTGCTGCAAACCAACTCCAGGGTTGAACACTGAAGAAGAGACCCAAGAAACATTCTATCGTCAATCGTTCCAACATGTAAGGGATACAAAGAGTACTACTACAGATTCTAAATATCATGCATAAATAAGAACATCAATATTTACATCATTCATAAATTAGAAAGAGGAGAATATAAAGAAAAAGATTTACTGTCTGCCCATTGTCACAATTCGAACTATTCATGACGACGATCACAGCTGTTATGGTCCCGAATGGTACTCGGAAAAAATGACATTTTATACCTCTCGGTTCTACAATTTATCATTAACATGAACTACAGTGAAGGACTTTTCTTTCACCGACAGGAACCGCACTATTGGTATGCTACAGGTACTACAGAAACTACTAAAATAATTTATAACGTAACTATATCCAGGATTTGTCTGCAGTGTAATGAGACTGGATGCTCCAGTCGCCAACAGCGCGCTCACCGGCGGCAGGATTTGTGGTGGGGGTCTAAGCAAAGCAACGCACCGGAAGGCAGTCACGTCTGACCTCTAACGCGGTGAGGATCACGCGTGACAAAAAAGATGTTTTTGAGTTTTTGTCACGGCAGAAATCGTCAAAAATGGAGCGTTCGCTGGAGCAGCGCTACGCGATTTAATATTTCATTCACCTGGGTAAAGATGCTTTAGATGCTTCCTTGTTTTAGAAAGGCAAGGAGGCTCACAAAGACGTCGCTCTGTCAAAGACTCAGATTTTTCGGTGGTTCATTGAGTTCATAATCGGACGGGAAACCGTTGAAGACATTAAGCGATCTGGATGACTTCCAAAGAGTTGTTTGGACAAAAATGTGGCCATAGCAAAAAAAATCTCCTGGACTCCGAATGTCGTTTGAGTGTAAGGCTAATCGCTAAAGGCCTCACGTGGAGCGTGATAAAGATTCAGATGATATAAATTGAATGTACGTAGGCCATTTGATGAAAAAAATGGGAAGTAACAATGTGAATGTTTATATTGATTTGAGACGTGTCCTAACGTGAATAGGAAACGAAGATAATTTAAGTGCCTTGCGTGACCTTCAGCAATAGCAGAAGATAATTGTTCACAGGTGTATGATACCGTCTTTAAACCTTTTTAAGTTGCGTTTTTTTTACAGCTTATAACAGGAGGCATTCGGTAAGTGTACCATTTCGATGGTATCAAAATGTAAAAACACATTAGGAACTATATAGTGAACGAGCATTGAGACATCTAAAAAAAACCTTCTTATTTCTTGACGTCGTCCATCTTTTGTATATTTCATATCATGGGCAATAAGAATAGTTCCAGGGAAAATGAATTGCAAATTTGGCTACCAAAATTTATGTTGTACCTGTACAAATGTTTTGGAATTGCCCCTTGGAATTTAAACGTAATCACAAGAAGGCCACTCGCACGGAAACGCATTCAGTTTTTTTACGGACTATTACTCGCTTTTTCAATTTGGATTCTTATTGTAGTTCTTCGACGAGATCTTACAAATTGGTCAGGTAGTATGTTAATTTATCTGGTTTATTTTCTCAATTACTATTGTTCATTGTCTGGTTCCATCAGTGGCTATATTTTTGCGAGGAGGCTAAGAGATGTTGACAAAACGTTTTATGATCTGATTTCAATTATGAAAGGCAGCCGATCAAAGGTAAATTACACCTTTTGGGCTAAATCTCTCACCATTACCCAGCTACTCATCCTGTTTGTATTACTGTGGATAATAATCGGACGTGCAATGAAATTTAGGCAAAATTGTAAAGATGAATATGATTATATGACCTTCTTGATATCCAGTTTTTGGCATCTTTTCACGTTCATTCAAATTATGCAAATGTCAAACAAACTTGTCACAGTTCGATATGCAGTAACTCATATAAATTTGTGCATGCGGTGCATGTCAGTTTCTGCAAAGGTAATTCATATCTCAGAAAATGCGCCCTGTAAAATTCGTGCTGAAACTCCACTGTTGACCAAGATAAGGAGTTTTAGGAAGATTCAGCTAAGAATTCATGCAGTGACGAGAGTAATCCGCAATATATACGGACTTCCTTCCTTTGTTTTTATATCTTGGTCATTATTGGCTGGCGTATTTTCATTATACGTGGCACTAGCAAGTACCCTAAACTTCGAAAACGATAGGAGTTATCGGCCCCTCAGCCGCATTCTGTGGGTCCATGAAGGATTACTAGGTTGTGCTTCTGTGTTGCTGGTGACCTTATGCGAAGATCTCTGCAAAAAGGTAAAAATATGAAGTAAAAATCTGCCTAAAAGTAAAAATCTGAAATTTTTCAAAAAGTTTCAAAAATTAAAATTCGTCACGTAAAAATTAAGATTATTCCAAATATTAATAATACCAAAGTAAACATAAAAGATTTTTCTTGGACGATTGGCAAAAAGCTATTAAATACCGGGGTCTGAAGTCCGAGTCTCAATTACCTGGCACACAATTTGATTTTATGTACCTGAAAACGGGAGCTTCTGTTCTTCCAGGGTGGTATGTTATCTAAGAGGACATGTATCTTTGTACTTATGCAAATTTTATCATTTCCAAAAGCTTTTCATTAGCATTACTAGTGTTCTCGCATTCATGTTTCCTTCTTCTTAGTTCGCATTGCTCTATTCTCCTGTCACCCGCTTTTTGCTAGACATATGGTCGGTATTTCCCATTCTCACCCTACTCTTCCAATCCTTCCGGTTCCAGTTATGTCTACTGGGCTCCATCCTCTCTTCCTCAGATTCTTCGCCAACTTTTGTTCTCCACCTGAGTTTGGGGCGTTCCTTTCTCCTCTTGCCCGCACATTATCAGGTGCTCAACTCGCATCCCGAAGTACTCCTCACTACTCTACTCAACGTTGCCTACCCACTTCAGCTTTCTTTCCTGAACTTTATTCCCTTCTCTTGATCTACGTCTACTCATTACCTTGTAAGCCACTACCAGAGTGTTTGGCAAGGTGTGACTTATCACCAACATGCACTTGAGTGAATAAATTTACTTTCACCAACAAGCACAACGCTATGGGTATGCTAGAAATACTACAGAAACTAATAAAATAATTTATAACGAAAATATACATACTTCTCACAAGAGTCATGTAGGGAACATGCAGAGCATGGTGTTAGCTCTACTTAGCAGATTTAGTAGATTTAGAATCAGCTACACTACCCGTCAAACCTACTTCCAAGTCCAAACGCAGCCATTATGGTCTCTTATCAATCGCGGAAGAAGCGGAATTTTTATCTTTTATGTTCTACAATTAATGTTCCCTAATTCATTTTTATGATCTGATCTGCCGTAGTATGTTAGAGCTCGTAAGATATTGTTAAGGCCATTGGAAAATTATTCGGATTTGAATTTACATAAAATATCGAGTTTTTTACTCGATATTTTATGTAAATTCGAAATCTAAATCGAGACTGACCCTCTTTAGCATCTGTTCCTAACCCTGTACTTTATTGTCACATTTCTCAGTTATTTAAGCACATTCATCTCTGCCGCTTTCACCCTACGCTCTTGCACCTTCTGTAATGGCCTCCTCTCCGCACCATGTAGCATAGTTGGTCTCACAATCTTCATGTACAGCTCTCATGCACTTTCTTTCCTAATGGACATATATAATTGTCCCAATTGAGGCGCTCTATTCGACGTAAAAATGCATGGGACTATAACAGCAAACAACGAACACCATTATTGCCAAATTCGGGATAAATATTCATTGTTTACTTCTATCATCCTTTTTTTTGGAAGAAAACTGGGAAGTTATGTGTATTCAAAACAATGCCCTGCTAGTGGCGATACGATTCGAGATATCGGTACACTTGCTACATCCATGAAAATCAACTTCTATTATTAATGCGACCTTAACGTTGAGTAAAAATTGCCAATTTTACTAAGTAATACCTCACCAGATGCGTGGTAAATTGATTCTAAATGTAACTCAGATACTTTTATTTCTATAATACAGTTTTACTTCCAGTTTCATAAATTTTATTAAAGAACTGATATGACTTGGAGGTACCATCTTATGCTACTACAAGGTTATCCACAGCTCCTCTGGTAATATACGTCTCCTTTACTAATTCAATTATTCCCCTCATGTCTATGCTACGATGCCGCGTTTCCTCCAGCAATAAGCTCATATGATTTCAGTCTCACCTTTGTTTTTTGTTTTGTGTCCATCCAGCAAAACGATTTGTCCATTCCTTTCACTTGCGATCGTACGAATATTTAATTTCTATTTTGACCTGAAACTCTTATAAATAGAAGGCGAAGGCTGAATGAGATTACCTATATTTACGGTACTTTATCAAATCACAGCTTTCTCATGCCGGCAAAGACAGGCACACGTACCAAAAATGCTCTGCTGAGTAAATAATTCGCTCACGTGATTAGATAGTTCTTTCGAATAAATGATATGAGAATAATCTTTTTAGGTGTTAAGAATTTCTTGCTTATTATATGACATGCTTTTGAGTTTATGCATTAATACTTTTGATAAATCCGTAAGAACTGTATTATAATATTCCTAGAATACCTTTTGTCTCAACTAATCATTATAGCATATATCTATGTAAGACCCTTAGGATACTGATAACTTATAATTGGACCACTACTTTCGAACAGAGAGACACGACATATTGCAATCCGAAAAGACACGATAGGTGGTATTCTGCTGGGTTTATCCTTAATATCCCGTATTCCTGACCTGATATCTCACTACCAACGGAAAAATTAAGATAAGAAATAAAGCTTTTGCTGCCATGTATAAGTCACAAGAAATGCTAAGAATGTGATAAACATTAACTACCTAAACTGCCTGGTGGAGCTATCTATAAATATTTCTTACACATGCTAAGAAAGTGCTAGGGGGTAAGGTAAGGAAGAAGTGGGTAGCGTTTATAAAATTTTCTTTACCGAAACACTTTACTGAACACAATGGCGAATAATCAATCGGGCGAAGGAAAATTGGTGATAATTCAATGGGAGGAAATAGAGAAATTACCGAAAGTAGGAAAAGTTGGTGCGTTAGATACTAGGATAAAATTGCTATCGGGAGATTAGAAAAGGCAAACGGTACCAAAGATAAAGGACAGGAGGGGTAGAATATTAATCGAGCAGGAATATTTTCAAAATAGATGGGAGAATATGTGGAGGAAATATATGACAGCGATAGTAGACCGACTAATTTAGATAGAGAGGATGAGGAAACACTAGATGAAGATAACCTCGGGCCAATGGTTCTCAAAAGTGAGATAGAGAAAACATTGAACGTATATATATAAAGTATAAGGTAAGAATAGCCGCAGAAGTAGTAGGCATTTCTTCGAAACTTCTTAAGAATGTAAGAAAAAAAGGTAGGGACGCTTTTTTTTTGGAACATTTACGCAGGATCTACGAGGAAGGGGTATGGCCAGAGGACTTCGTGAAATAGTGCTGATTCCTATACCGAAAAAGAATAATGCATCAGAATGCGAGGAATATTGAGCAATTAGTTTGATTTCACCCGCAGCCAAAGCTTAACTTCGAATAACCAATAGAATGTTGGAGAGCAAGGCTAAGTACTATTTTAGGCGATGACCATTTTGGATTCCGAAAGGGAAGGTCAACTCGGGATGCCATAGTGGTGATGAGATGACTTACCGAAATAAACATTGAGTATAATCAGAATATTTTCGCATGCCTTATTGGAATAAACTAACGGGGATACTCGGGAAAATGGAAATAGATGGGAGAGACAGGAGACTAATCTGAAACTAGTTTATGACGCAAAGGGCGCAGGTGAGAGTGGCGGATGGTGAATCAGCGTGGGCTACTCTAGGTCGCGAGGTTAGGCAAGGGCGCCCGTTGTCACCATTGCTACTCAATACATATGTTAAGGAAATGGTCGGACAGGCATGGGAGGAACTTGAGGCTGGAATCAAAAAGGGAGGGAATCTGATAAAGTCAGATTTGCGGACGATCAGGCATTGGTTTGTGGATCTTCGAAGAAACTGCAAGGCTTGGTAGATGATTTACGAACACAGTGAGGAATATAGCGTATAGCGTTGGCCTCAATAGCACCCTTAGGGTCCTTTCAATCTTTCACAATGCTCGAGAGTAACGAAATGCCGGAGACATTACTACGTGTAAGTAATGAACGACAATAATGCACCGCGCATTATGCAGGTAATCAATGATTGTAAATTGGTTAGCGTATTAACAAGCCTTCGGTTTCATCCAAACTAGCACCACATTTTCATCGTTAGCTTCATAAATGGGAATTAATAATGATTAAAGAATGAGTCTAGTTATGTGTTTCCATGACCACGATCGGAGGTACCATCACGTGGGACGGAATAAGTACAGCGGATATGTAGCGGAGAAAAGCCCAAGATAAGAAATCTCTCATGGACAAAAGACAACCGTTTTGTACAAAGAAGATAGGATTACAAACCAGGAAACGGTATGTGAAAACATTCGTGTGAAGCATGCACTCCATGAATCGGAAGCATAGACCATTGGTAAAGTTGACCAGAATAGACTAGAAGCTTAGCAGAAGCAGAAGAATAGAACTTGGTTCTGAAGGAAGATGCTGAAGATAAAATGGACGGAAAAATAAGAAATGATGAAGATGAAGGACCATAGGGAACGCATGCAGAATAGAAGAACCAGATGGATTGGACACATCCTGTGATACAAAGGGTCTGTGAAATTTATAATTAAAGGTAAAATGGAGGGAAAATTCCCAGAGGAAGGTACAGGAATAAGTTCATGGATCAAATCACAAAGACAGTGCGTAGGGAAAGATACCAGAAGGTAATGGAACTGTCATTAGATAGGAAAGAGTGGAGGGCTGCAGTCTTAGGATTGAACGACCGATTATAAAGAGCCATGATCACATAAAAAGAAATATTCTTTTGCTAATTTTGGAGTTTAATCACTTATGCCGCATCATGACTGAGTAATTTTCAATTATATTTGTTTAACCTGCTAAGGTAATGTAAATACTGAGCATAAACTGAGGAAACTGATAGTGAACATGTACCAAGAATACATTCTCAGCACTAACTGCGGGAAATAGTGTTGTGAACCAGTTCTAAGCTCATTTTCAGCATGTGTGGAGTTTATGTGACATGAATTGGTTTCCGAACGATAGGAACAATTTCCCCACCTGTACTAAGTATATTTTCAGTGGTGAAATGTTGTCAAGTTTTCGCATGTGGTTCTGAAATATTCTCTGCATATTCCAATGCGCTGGTCGAACGTGCATAGTAAATTTGCAACGAATCATTTTATTGACCAAGCAAGCATCACTGAAGTCATTTCGCGAACGATCCCTGGGACAGGAAAATGTACTTAATTATTCATGCCTACAAAGTGAATACGCCATCAGGCTCTTATGAGCAAGCTTACGATATAATTATCTTAGATACAGGTCTAAACAAAAAAACAGGAATAAAAGAAGAAAATTCATTATATTCAGATAGAAATTATGATCCAGGGTAATCGAAAAAGACCTAAACACTCAGCCGATTTTGAAAGATGCCGAAACCTAAATTTTCCAAATATTGGGAAATACACAATCGGATGCTAAAACCGTTACTTTATCTATGCAGAGTTTTAGGAACTGCCCCGTGGAATCTTATCTATCATAACCAAAGTAAATAGCCACCAAAGACGCAATTAAGCAAATATTATTTCCTACGAAGATTTATTACACTTTATTTCTTGTCATACCATCTAGTGTTCAGGCTTTACAATTATGCCGTCAAATTTTGCTCATGGATAAGTCCTTACAATTTTACGTCCATTTTGCATTTCGTTCCTACGGGCCCATCACCGCGGGTGTCAATTACTGCGTATTCATAATGAGGCGCAGAGAAGTTGAAAATATCTTTGCAGATTTGACTTCAATTCTTAAATTACGTCATGATACAGGCATTGATTCAACAACATTTTTTCAGCTATTTATTCTCCATTTACTCATGCTCGCAGCATTTGAGAGAATATTTTGCCATGAATATTCCTTGAATGTTTTATGTGAACTACTAAGTATTGGCACTTTCTTGACATGGCATTTGTTTATCTTTCTTCAGCTGTGGCAGTTAGTAAAAAATATTGCCGCACTCCGATGTATCACAAATGATATTAATCGGAGGACACATACCTTGCCAACTGGTGCGAGAAACCATACTACATTTAAATGTAGCTTGCACGAAGAAAGTGCCATGAGAATGGCACAATTATTAACCGAAATTCGAAGACTGAAATGGATTAACTTAAGAATTTTTAAATTGATGAAAGGTCGAAGGGTTTACGGAATTACAACGGTTATTTTCACGAACTGGACAAATTTCCTCATCGTCCTTTCTTTATACGTTGCAACACTGATTATTATAGGCACGGATACTCCTGCTATCTACCACATCTAGGTCATTGGTGTATTGCATTTTTCAGTTTTAATTCTTCTCTTGGTCAACTGCGAGGAATTCTTCGAAAAGGTAATAATTTAACATAAATTATCTCTATATAATATTATAAAGTCATAAGTGTTTTGATAATAGCATGGCAGCATTTGAGTATTGACAGTTACTATCCCCTGTCATTACTGGATTTGATACCAAATCATTACTTTAACTTGAGGCCCATAGCTATCGATTTTGTCGTATTTTTAATTATAAGCTGATAGTACTGGAAAAGTTTTGATGGACCGTCTCTCCTAGTTGACCAAACAAAACATCCAAGAATGTGTTTTGTTATGGAGAAGGCATGTAACTTTAATTATGTTAAAAATGGCAACAATTTATTTAATATTGAATTGAGAAAAGATGAAGATATTAGATGTTGGTAACGATAGATGATACTATTTTAAGAAATTATTAAGTGCATATTGGTGATTAAATGTATTACCACGTGAAACAGACCTGCAATGCAACAACCACGTAACAGAAACGAAAAAGTTGATTTTCTATTGTTTATCAAAAGTATTTCATTTGTATGTAGCCGTTCTTTTAATAATTCTGGACCTTTAATCAAGAGTTAT
Organism: Ceriagrion tenellum; assembly: GCA_963169105.1. NCBI lineage: Eukaryota > Metazoa > Arthropoda > Insecta > Odonata > Coenagrionidae > Ceriagrion > Ceriagrion tenellum. Next base: position 83,572,279 of record OY720634.1, on the reverse strand, counting down.
TTAAATTTAATAACGTTCATTCTTTGTAAATTTGAATGGAATGCTCTCTTTCATTGTTTATAATGCGGATGACAGGTTAAACTAAATATTCTTTTATTATATCCTAAATAAATGTGCAATATGTATTTCTAAAAATCTAATATAATGACTATTGGTCCATTTAATGTACAAATGGTCATCATAAGACATCCTAAGCTTCAAAGAATGCAAAATTTACTGATTATTATGTGTTTATTTCCTTATGTAATCATATCAAAATGCAAGTCTGCAGAGACCAGAGAGTTGGTTTCCGATGCAATACTCAAGATCAAGAGCACTGCGGCAAGGAGAGAGGTGAGTGAGACACTTCAAATATCTATGAGACTTTCTAATCGCTGATATAATATATCACTTAATTATCCATTTATATTTTGTGGTTGTTCAATTTATGTAAAAAAATACTGATCTAAAAACGACAAACAGTAACGATGATCGTTATACATTTACAGCTTCACCTGTTCTCTCTTCAGCTACTCCACACTAAGTACCGCTTCACAGCATGTGGGCTTTTCCCTTTGGACTACAGCCTGTTAATTTCGGTAATTACTCTTTTGTTAACACATCTACTAACAATGATTTGTGTATAATTTTACGCTTCATTTATTGTGATTTTTCTTTTAACGATATTTAAAAATTACAAATTGAATTGACCTGACAGCAACAAGTCAAAGCAATTCAATTTCTTAGTTAAAATCGAGGATAAGCTCCTACAGAAGCATTATCAAAAGAAGCAAACTCTCATGATTTCGCGAACATATCCAGAGAAAATTGAAATAATTATGACATTAATTTAAACTTTTTAGAAATTTACCTAAAAAATCCCCAAGTTTTCCAACTCAGAGTCAAAATTTTTTAAAAGAATGTTTCCTGGCAAGCTCATGTATTGAGTCATGCGTTTGCTAAAGAAATTGTTACTCAAACTAAACTCGAAGCTCTTTTGGAATATAACACGGTAATACCGTTTCTAAATTGTATTATTCATTAATAGTTTCCAAACGGTATTACATATTTTAATTGAGATGGATTTTGATGTTTACAATCCACAACATGAAATCCTGACTTGTGTTAAAATAATAGTTAATTAATTATATTTATTCCAATTCCATTATTTTCAGATGGCTGCTGCTGTAATGACAAATTTGATCATCTTAGTTCAGTTCCAACTTGACCAACGGGACATGTGTCCATGTCCAGTGCACCATACAACTGCGGTTCCTCCAATCTTAACCACCCCATATTAGAGTAATGTCTAAACTTATAAAGCTCTGGTGCCGTTGCAAAGAAATATACCGTGAAGAAGTTGCACTTAAATGGATATCAACAGTGTAACCTTGGACTCAGCGGGACAGTAGAAAGATAAACAAAAACAAAACTTTCAATATGATGTATAATAATAAATACCCTCGTCATTCTTTACTTCGTCATATAGAAAATTTCAATGTTATTTTTATTGATATTAATGTGAATAGTACTCACATATATTTTAAATCAATAGCATTTTACAATTTCCGTTGTTAATGAATTTTCAATGTTTTTCATATAATCTACATTTGTTTGACCCAATAGATATTTCCAGAACTTACCTTACATTCTGCAATATATCAATGTGTCTGTGATGCCAGAGAAATGAGAAAACGAGTTTGATAAATTATATGTATTGTATCTGAAAATTTTCTAATGTTCCAATGAACCATTTAATATTCATGTACGAATGTATGCCACAAAAATACAGTTTTTATAGCTATTTTTTGCGTTTTCTTAAGTCATGGAAAATTCAGGAATTTTTGAAAGTTGTATCAGTTTCTAACTCTTGTTAACAGGGTTGTGGAGTAAATAGTTTTACTCTAAATTTATATATTTTACCCGTAATTTAAATGAAATTGCAAATTTGACTACTTACCTTCTTACTTGTTTGCTGTTTCTTTCCAAACTGTTTGCAAAAAGTTCGGATATATTTTGAACGGACCTGGTATCAACAAGAAAACATATAAGACCAAGAAGGGACACCCATGCAACGTTTTTAAAAGGACCTATTGATGATAATTTATCCATTCCTGACCATCATGCGTGGTTGAGTGTTATCATGCATAGAATATAACGGCCGTATCACGTCAAAAGAACTTAGTATCAATAGTGAGTGTTGGAAAAACATCCATTACTCAACGTCTTACTGCTTTCCCTGGATACCAAAACCGCTGTGCTTTTACAGACTTTTAGGCATCGCGCCATGGAATATGCTTTCTATTACTAACAGCGAAACGTTTCAGGAATATGTGAAGACAATCTATAACATATTGCTCATCGTTTCCATCAGTTTGAATGAACATGAGTTGAGAAGTGATTCGTGGATGACATACCATTTTGCTGTGATCCTAGGCATCGTCATATGGACGTACAATTCGCCCAATGGTGCCATAAATAGCTACATTTTCTCAGTGAGATACAAAGTCGCCCAAAAAATATTCCTTGAACTTCATTCAATGAAAAAAATCCTGAAATGTAATTGAGAAAATGAAACTAATTCGTTTTTGGTTGAATATTTCTCGTTCGTCAGTCTTTTGGGTTATTCCTCTTTTGGTCTGCAAATTCAGTGTTTGCTTTCTTTTTCAAAGATTTCAGCATAGCGGGAAGATTATTAAATAATTCGGCTATATTCTTCAGCATTTTGACTTTTTGCAGGAATGACAATTGTTAAGCAAAATGAATGGGGTTTGGCACTGTATAAACTGTTTTAATTCCATTGTTAGCAAACCAGGGATTCTCGCGGGGGACTTGACGACTCCAAGAATTGAACGACGAAAATAGAGAAACATTAAGGGTCAGTTTCACCAACAAGGATAATAGATTTAACTCGGATAATTTTTGGGAAAGCCGAGTTAATACATTGCTTGTGTTTAACCAGTCACATAACCTCGGTTTTGGTTTAGACTATTACTGGCGATATTCCTCCGTTATAAGCTTATTATCCGACTTAACGTGAACGCAGAGGCAACATGGCGTGCAGGCGCCTAGGCGGCTTCATCAGCTCTTAGAAGATACAAGTGACAGCGACGAAGAATTAGAGCAAAATAATTGAAGGAGACGCCTGAGGTGGATAAAGGAGCGTGCAGATTATTTTCATGTATATGATGATTAATTATTATTATTATGCGCACGAAACAGACGGAGCGACCCCAAGTGGACGGCCTTCTGCATGCGGGCTGCTAGTGATTCCGCCAGTGCCACGCAAGCAAGAATACACTTGATGCTCTGTATCAGCGAGCCCTTGATTCCACCGTGCATACCTATGACTAGGACTACCAAAAAATTAAAACCAAGGAAAACTTATTTATTTATTTGTAACTTTTCTGTGATGCATAATATGTAAAAATTTTATTATATGTTGATGTCTTTTATTTCCATTGATGCCGCGTTGCCAAACTGGACGGCGCCGCACGGCGACCGAAAGTCCGTTCATCGGGGGGATGGCGACAAAGCCCGTCATATTGCAGCGCAAGCAAATATAATGGACAGAACCAACTCCGTGTGTATTTCTGTGCGTTCGTTGATTACATTGACATGAAAACCATGATACATGCAAAAAAAGTTTTTTTCTCAGATTTGTATAATTTCACGCATTCCACGCATTTACCTGTAACATTTATAAGTATTGATTGCATCGTCATACATGTTAATGAGGATATTCCAATAGCACCGACTTATTTTTAAACTTTTGGAATGAGAACCCCAGCCATTTAAGACACCTCAGTACTGTGTTTGGGCTAACGTCAGGAAAATCCTCTAGATCTTACTTCAATGCATCCAGTATTTTGACAATAGTAGGAGACTTCTTATGTGGTAAAAGGAATGCACTTTTCGGCGAATAACTCCTTTGGTAAACTCATCAAGCACAATGCATGACCTTCCGTGACTTTTTTTTTCAAAGATGACACTTAACTATCGGCAATTTTCTCTACTTTTTTAAATGATGTTAGGTTCAGTTTTCTCACTCACGCGTATAAATTGCTGTATTGTACACAACTTTATTGGTGTCAATAAACAAATCATCTTCCTCTGCACTGTAAAGAACTCCTTAATATTGGTGATGATATCCTCATCGCGTCTTTTCAAATACTTGGGCCTCCTTCTTGCACAATTTTCTTCCTCAGAACTTTCCGATCTCAGATTTTGCAGTCTAAGGACACTTGTCGTCGGAGATATCTTGCTCGCATGGAATTTTGAGCTGAACTGAAGGAGTAAACGACAACATAAACATATTTTCCTCGGCGCCAATTGGGTATACACTTATCGTGAGAGAAAAGGGTAAGCGATGATGTAGAAGGTAGGGAATTCAAAAATTACAGTTCTCGGTTTGAAACGTCAAAGAAGCATGAACACATGTGAGCACCGCAGAGTGGAACATACGAAACCCACACCTGGGGCGAAGTGAGTGGCTCACAGGGGGGTTAGCGAGACCGTATCATCAAAGCCATGGGTAGGAGTTCAAATGGAGGTAATACATGGTACTTACAACCGTTCTTGTTTCTTTTCAGAGAAATTTTGCTCTTATAGTCCACGCACATAGTGTATTCGGGCCTGCGTTAAACTCGTTATTCTTAGCGTACACACCTTGGGAGGCTTGGGACACGAGGCGGGGGGCATGGATACACACGGAGTTGGTCCTGACCATTATATTTGCTTGCGCAGCAATATGACAGGAGGAGTCTGAGGAAGAAAATTGTGCAAGAAGGAGACCCAAGAATTTGAAAAGACGCGATGAGAATAATGCTGAATAAGTGACAATAATAAAAACGGAGCTCCTTTTAAAACTCGTAATAAATTTCACCATTTCACCTCCAAAAATCTCAGCCCTTACACATTTGTATGGGTGGTGATATAAAATCCCCTGCCAGACACACATGCGTTCGCTCGGAGAGTAGTGTTTTAAGATCTATGTAAGAAATTAACAAACACTGCTTTTCCAACATTTGCACAATTTACAATATATTCAATTCACATTTTGGATGTGAAAAGTACACTTATGGGTGTGTATATGATAACTATTAACAAAGGTAGCATGAGGATGAAAATGACTGGAATAAAGGATTCGTAATAAGAAAGTAAGTGTTAATTTCAGACAAAGATTAACACATAAGTCTAAAAATCCTGAATAATCCTTTAATGCATATGGTATCATTAAATGGAAATGAATAGAAAGTCCAAAAATCACCGTGAAAACATTGAAGAAATTATTAATTGCATATAAAAAGACCAACTGAGAAGGTAGATGATAAAACCTGATAGCATGGAATCAGTATAAAGTGTATAAATTTTACTTCTCCTTTCAATATTTCAATAGACGTGATCGTTGTGGAATGGCGTCATGTATCACCGTAACACCTTTAGACATATCGCAATAAGATGATACCGTGATATATGACTGAAAATTGAGTAAATGAAACGATTAAGGGCTATGTGGCATTCAGATCAGTCATCGGAGATATGCATCTGAGGGGAAGGGTAATTCATTTTTAATATCTACCAGCAGTAACTCTCCTTATAAACCTTCAAAAGGCGGAGTTGAATGAAATAACAGCTTAGATAAAATCATAATTGCAGCATCCACAATGTCAATGATTGTACACATTCAAACGTAGCTCTGGAAAAATATACAGCACAAACACTCCCACAGTTCTTGATTTGTAGAAATTCGAAATGTGCAAAGGAAAATTCCGGAGTGTAAGGTATTGGCTGCCTAAGCTCACGTTAAACATCCGAAAATTCTTTGGAATTGCTCCTTGGAGTTTTAGCAACATCAGGAGAAGAAAATACGCGCAAAAATGCATCAAAATCGTTTATGCGGTGGCATTAACTATTTCCTTATATCTGGAAGTTTTAGCTGTAGGGCACAAATACATGGTTCCGTCCAGAATGTTGACAAAACTTGCTTTATCAACCCACCGCTTTTTGAATTTGATCGGTGCCATTAACGGCTATATGTTTGCGACGAAACAAAGGGAAGTTTTTAAACATTTTTCTGATCTCAGATCTCTTATGTTAGGCAGCCGATCAACTGAAAATTACACCATTTGGACCAATCTACTTGCCGTTGCTGAGCTTCTACTATTTTTCACAGTCCTTGGACTATCGTTATACCGTACATCATATGGGAAATATTTCTGGATAGATAAATTATACATGATATCGTTCTTTATTGGCGTTTTTTGGAATTTAGTGATTATCATGCATGTATGGCAACTATTAAATAAAATGTTTTCTCTGTTGCTCATTATTGGTGATATAAATTCCAGAACAAAATTTTTGTGCACTGCTGAGGAAAGTATTATGTCGCCTGGTTTGATACAGAAACATTATTTGCCGACAATATTTATCGCTGAACTTCGGCGTCTCAGAAAAATTCATCTTAGAATGTATGCAGTCATGAAAGACATGAATAGTGTCTACGGCTTTCCCGCGTTTGTTTTCGCAACTTGGGTAGTCATTACAAACATATATGCCTTATATACAGCAATACTGTACGTATTTGGTTTGGAATCATTTGCCAAAGATAATCCTATCACTCGCCATATATGGGGCATCGGAGGAATAATATTCTCATCTTTATTGATAGTCGTGATACTCTGCGAAAAAGTATACAATAAGGTAAGACCTTTGATTTAAATGTAAAATAAAGTGTTGTGTAATTCAAGATGTCAAAAAGTGAAAAAAAAGTGAACAATCGGTTTACTACATACAAATTAATATTTGGCCATAGTGTTCATTCACATCCATAGCTGAGGTTACTGAATTACATACCGCAATAAGGATATACTAATTGTTGAGTGAAGTAATGAGTAAAATGTAAGAGGTAAGAGATCAGAAAAGAAATTTCAAAGAAAATTCATATAATGGATAAGGTTATGAAAAAAAATCGGAGAAGTCATTAGTCCAAAACATGTATGGAAGTCCCTTAGATTGTTTTCGGTAACAGAAGCGAAAATACCATGGAAAAAAATGAGGTCTGATAAGGGTTATGGGAAAAAAATTGACTTGCATGATACAAATAATTTGTCTACGCCTTGAATATGGAAAAATAAAAGTCCGCTTTAGATTCTTTGGTTAGAAATTATCACAATGTAATGTAAAGAAGTCAACAAGAAGATATGATTTAAAAAATATTGGTAGTAAAAGGGAATAATTCATGATGATTATTTGACGCTATTAAGACACGGTAATATATGGACAGTTGTCTATGTAGTTGTAAGTATAATATATTAATAGCTTGATAATAGTTTTGTCATTATGTTTTATAGATATTAGATAAAATACTGGGGTAATGGGAATATTAAATCTGCCCTTAGTAAAATGTGTACTAATCACTTCATGCTTACTATCATCTTGTGTCCAATTTTATATTACCGGAAGGCTGAGCAGACTAAAATGTTGGTGGCTGAAGGCGCATTAAAGATTAAGAACATCGAAGCTAGAAGGGAGGTGAGTTTGTCAGCTATTATTTGTAATTCAGTATTTCATAATTTTCTTGTTTTTACAATCATGAATAGTGATAATAAAATTACGAATAACTCTTGTTTGCAATGCTAAAATGTTATAGTAAAATCCTGGGAATATGTTCCCTTACTGAAAATGCACGTTTTCCATATGATGAATGCGAATGCAATAATCGAAATTATGTTATGGAAATATTTCCAAAATAGATATCCAAGTTTTTAAAGCTCGTTTTATGTAAGCGATTATTTTCTCCTTTTTTGGATGGGTAAATTCGAGAATGTGGCACAATTTAGCAAATTAAAAGATACGATTGTCTACGCACCCTTTATTTAACTCTACAAGTTTGTACTAAATTGCCTTTTGTTATGATTTATCATTGAAAATTAAAATTAATTGTGGATTTCCAATATTTCAGCTGATATTTCATATACGTTACAATTGAAAATTACATAAACATGAAAAAAGCTTGTTTTTGTTTACTATGTTCGTTTTAAAAAATTCTTTCGCGCAGAATTTGAATGAAAATTTTACTAAAAGATAATTTAATAGTTTGTCATTAAAAATCTATAGCCTTCTTTGCGAACTCAGATGTGATGGCATAAGCTTGGATTTAAATGCTCAAAGTACTACTATTACTTACTATTCTTTTTCCAGCTGCACCTGTTCTCTCTGCAGCTACGGCACACCAAAGTCCGCTTCACAGGATGCGGTTTCTTCTCTTTTGACTACAGCCTATTAATTTCGGTGATTACACATTTTTTATTACTTTCTGTGAAGAATATGTGGCTAATAATTTGAATGAATAGCGTGTCATAAGTTTTACATCGAGTTTTAATGTTTAATTTCTTATTAATTATATCATTAACCGGCCGTACAGTGGACCTAACTCGGAAAAAGCTGGCCAAAAATCAGTAACTGCCTTGATGTGCTCAAAAACGTCAATCCAAAATTTTATTAGAATTATAAAATTTATTTTTGAAATTAGTTTGAGCGTATTATTGGTATTAACTCATGTATTGATATGATATATTGAGAAAAACCGGAGTATAAAGGAGGAAGAAAGCTAAAAGTATTTGTGGTAAGAAATAAACTACTCTTTATGAACTTTATGCGTAATATTTTGTCTCACAATAACTACTAATTAAGGAAACCACATGAAAAAGTTAAGTCACGGAACTAGAATGGCCAAATAGTCGGAATCTGAAATCATTGATGTTTCTACCTACGTTTCGCATTATTTGATTGATGGCGAAATTAACCCACAGTCCGAGTCTAATCCAGAGATAATCGGATGACTTGGACTAAAATGGGGAGAATGTTAAATATTACTTTTTTGAGGAAGGTTAAGAGTTAAAACGTTTGCATTGGATCAAAACATTTATCATTTAACTAGGTATTCATTGAGTATCGTTCTTGATATTTTTCTGGTGTCTTTTTCCTTATATTTGCGTAAAATGATTTAGTTTCACCTGATTTCGACACTACCATCAATGGGTGACTTGCCGGTGATTCAACTATCGATAAATGCCGGTTTTATTAAGTTACGTCGGAGGTTTCTTACCAGTATATTTGAGACGTCTGCAATTGACTTTTAAGTAATATTTATTACATGAGAGAAATAATCGGTTAAAATTTTAATATCCTCATAGATGCATTTTGCCTCATAATTCACCTATATCGGATTATTTACGGTAGTTTTTATATTTTATGCATTTTTTAAAATTTAAAAGTAATAACCTATTACCCAAAAATTGTAATATAGAACCCGAAAAGAGCAATCGGATACTAATATAGATACATACGGATTTAACTGATCTACAATTAATTATTTCCAGATGGCGGCAGCTATTATCACAAATATGATCATCTTAATTCAGTTTCAAATAGACCATAATTCCAGGCCTACCTGTGACTCTCCTCTGATCAGCATAACCACAACTACACCTATCTCAGTCTTACGGTCATAGACCACATTTTATTCATTTTTATTTTATGTTCTTAAAATATCTAACGGGTGCTGACGCACGCTGTATAGGATAATGGTTATCTCATTTTAAAACCTTTGTTACGAATCGAATGAATCAGTAAACAAATAAATGCAGTATTTGATTTATATATCAGTGTTAAAAAATGATAATCAATATCAAATGCCACTGCATAGCCTATCACCATTAAATATTTGTAAGTATGAAATTACGGATTAAAAATAAAGCAGATGAACCATCACTGATTGTTTTAAATATCTTAATCTTTTAATTGGTACATAATCAATATCTCTGACGGAATGTATTTTGTGACCTACTTCAGTAGTTATTTTCTTGAATCACCATCACATGACAGGTTATAGACATCGGGCACAGTGAGATCAGAAAACTTTGTACCTTCTTCAGTTAGGTAAAAACCTGGCGTCAACTACATTTCATCTGTTTCCTAACCTACGACCAATGCGTGCACGATCTCACTGAATGATTGAATGTGCACTGGCCACTGGCGCAATTTCTTTTTGATTTCAACTCCCTAGGATACCTGTATCAGATTAAGAACATGTAAAAGAAAAAAACAATACTATTGAACAATTGTGAACGAATGTAGGACAAATGTAGGCTTTCTTCATATCCTGTGAGGTACTCCGCAGCGATTATAGTGCTTCATTTACAATGGAAGTTTTTCTTTTATTTTCTTCATCAAGACATAATTCACTCCATGGAAACGTTTTGTCAGTTACTGTTCAGGAATTCATTCCACCTAAATATTAGGATGCCTGTCGAGGCCACGAAATAGCGGATTAATTTCCGTAAAAGCTATAGAACATGAGTTGCAACATAGTTAAATAATTATCGAGTGAAAAATAGATGCTGAATATTCTTCAACAGTAGTAATACTCATACGGGCTTTGGTGCGTTACCATCTTACCAACGGAATAATATTAGCAAGAAATGCATAACAAATGATACGCCAATTCCTCAGTGACAGAGCGAAGGGTCAGAAATATTAGTTTATGGACACTTAACCACGTCTATACGCTTCAAGGGTGGCAGCATGACTATACAGAAGGCATAGAAATACGTATGAATACAAGTGATAGGCGATTCGTGGGTCATTCATTTATAATGTTTATTCATTAATAAAGTTCATTCATTTATAATTGGCAAGAAATTACGAGTGGACTGAAGAGAATCGAGATGAGTAAGGGGAAAAGCAGTTCGCATGAAGTGTTGTGGGCACTACCATCCAAGCCATTACTAGCCATTACTTGGGCGTTGGGACTCATGCCGTATACTTTAAGAGACACAGGAGGAGTCCGAATATCCCGAGAATATTCTCTGGCTGCCAGAGTCACATATTCAGTGTTAGCCATCTTGAACCTCTGCTATCTGCCAAGCTTTATATATCAAACTTGAGAGTCGAATTTCGATCACAGTTAGCTAGTTTAGTGGTGATAGTGTGACAGATGACTATCTATGTCCTTTGGGCATCAACTGTATGCGTGCATGCACATAGACACAATCTGAAGAAGTTTTGAGAAAGTTCCTTGAGTTTGAGGAAGACTTGAATGAATCCTTGTCAGTGAGCCTCAACGGGATGCGTCGGACGATGAATGTGCTTGTTTTCTTCGTTGCTTTGTTCATCATACACATCGGATTCCACGTGCACTTAATATCAATATTGATGAAATATTTGTCAATGGGGGTCATTATGATGTACGGTTTACTTTACTGGTCGTTCGCCGAGGTGATGATCAATCTGCGAAGTTACAGCTTGGTGCTTATCCTTACATGGTGCGTGGTGAACGCACATACCGAAATTGGCTTAATTTCGGAAAATTTACGTTCTCGAAAGCAGGACACATTCAATAATCAGCAAGAATTGCATGAGTTTAAAATTATTAAACGTCTCAAAAGACTTCAAATCAGCACCTATAATATTTGTAGGTTCTTGAACAGTATATATGGCTTACCCACTTTGACTCTTGGAGCGATCGTTCTTATCAGCATTATATTAGTTCTTTACTTAGAAATCGTGAAAATCCTAACGAATGAATCTGGATTCTCGCTACACATCCTGATTATTTCAACCAATTGGGTTTTTATTTTAACCATCCCAATGGCTATCATCATCTTAGCTTGCGAAAATACACAACGGCAGGTAATTCAACTTGAATAACTTTCTTTGAAAATTATATGAATGCTTACAGTGATTTAGATGGGCATAATTTTGGATAATTCAGTCTTTTTCTGAGAGACTGATCTGTGCGAATATCTCTAGGCAGTTATTTTCCATTCCAATACCCACCTAATTCAAACTCCCGTTTACTTGAGAGGCAGCCACTCGACTCGCTGGGTAATTCAATTGTCGCAAATACCTCACGCGAAGATGCAGGAATACGACAGCCTAATCAGGTTGTCCTAATATTTTGGGTAACTTTGGCCATTTTACTTGAAACGATTTCCGGATGCAAGTTTATTGTGACTCTTGACAGCGTGAGAGACGTTTTGAATTGTCTGTGTGAATAATAAACTACTCATATGAGTTATTCATTAGCTTCTCCAAGAAAAATACACCGTAAGATATGCTGCGTCGACCTTAATCAGTGCTACACTGAATTTAATAGAAATTACTTTCACGTCGTACTACGTGCTGGACTCAATTTTGATTATGAGCAATCCCACATTCAACGTTTCCGGCCTAATGACATTATCTGTGAGGATCATCGAATTATTTATGCTGCTCTACATGATGCTTTCTGTTTGCACCCGAACGGAGAATATGGTAAATGTAAAAATAGGAAACTTTCTGATCAACAGGAAAGTGATAATTTACTTTTGCCCTTGTTGTGGTATATATTCTTAATATCCACCTTACTTCCTTTGGTAGAGTTAAAGTCATAAAGTGTAATTGCTGTATTAAATCTCTCAAAAAAGAGAATTCTGGATAATCGTGTGCTATATCTGCAAAGTCCCGAAGTCTCGTGTAATTAATACGCACGCATATCCCATCCCATTCCCATCACGCAAATCACTTTTGGGGTAGACAGAGGGAAATAATCAACTTATAGCCTTAAGTCCTAGAAAAGTGATTCTCTCTAAACTGTATTTTTCAATGTTCCCAATCCTTACAAACATCTCAATCTAAATAAAAAATAGAAAACAGTTCATGGAGTGTAGTGTTTTAACTAAATTCCAAGTACATAAGATTCAAAGAGAATATTTTGTGAAATTGAAGAAGACAAATCATCGAAAACCTTATCTTAATGGGTACACAACCAGATAAAAATGATAAATTGGGGCAACCAGAAGAGAAATGTATTTGAATGAACACGAAGGTAAGGTATCAATATAGTATCCATCGGGAACTCTTGAATCGGACTTGAGCCAGGGAGTGCGAATGGGTCTACTCCCGACATCTTGACCATTATATTAGTATTTTTTCGGTGGAACATCAGTGGAGGAAAAATCCTAACAGTCTCCAAGTAAAAAAGAAACTGAGAAGAGCACTTGAAACGTGTTTCCACCTCCAGAATCGATTCATATTTCGCACCGTTACAATTTCAAACGAAGAATTCAACTTGCGAAATATCTTGAGACCTCGTGCGGCCAGTGAGTTGAGAGATCGTAATGAAGCCATTTGAAACCCGTGCAACTACAACTTGGCCTCGATTTCATCGTTTGCACAGTTATCCAGTTGAATACAGACACGGGCAATGCAAAGCGAATATCTTTCAAAGACAGAGATATAAGATTAAGCACATCTTTGACTTTTAGCTATTAAGACGTTACGGTGAAGTTGGGTGACTTGCCAATCACTTACTTTGATATTTAAAATGATCGACTCAATGGACATTGTAGCATAAAAAATTTCACCAAATTCATTTTTTTATTGAGAGATTTTATTATGTTGGGTATCAACCGAATCGGGTGTTAACATTCCCAAAGTCATCCTTGTGATACGTCGAGGGTCACTGTTATTACCATCCGGAAGGTGGGAGTGCCTGTGCTGTTTTTGGTTTCTTCTTCAACACTGTGTTCATTCCATTTATTTTCTATCATGGCTGCCTTCATATCAACCTCCCCATTTTTCAATTTCCATGTGTCCCTCGAGGATAACAATATTGGGAGGTCCAAATTCTTCTTCTGCTTACGCAGGTTTTTCTCGCGTTCTGTCTACGTGACTCGGTCTTCACAAATGAAGGCAGAAAAATAAGCAGGTACAGTGTTTTGAGGATGATATCGATTTTATTCCCACGCATCTTTTGACTACCCTATTTTCGCACGAAAAGCAAATAAATGCCCAGTCCGCGGAGGATTTAATCGATGAGTGATGTCACTCCACCCCGTTTACATAAGGAGTTCTCGGAAAGTGAGGTAAAGACAATACCACAAACAAATACGTAATACCACAAACTTGTTTACTTGCCATGAATACTTCATTCCTTATATCGTCGAGTCATTTTTCCGAACCTATCCGCACGAAAACGGCTCAATGAGAAAACTTTGTAAACGTGAGGCATGCTTACCTTATGTCGTATTTATTGAATCAAAATGACGTAAATTAATTGCAAAAATTCTAAATTGTTAGATATTTAAAGTACCGTTAAAAATGCAAGCACACATCATCGACGAAATTTATATCATTTCACTCCAGCAGACAGGGTTATAATTTTTATAGCCAGGGTACGGGATTCAACCACAAAATGTGTGGATAACTTGGTAAAAGTTTCACAGAAATCCCCTTTCATAAGATTGTGCTTTGTCAACAGACGCATCTCACGTGAAAGTTGTCTCTGCCCGTGCAAACCATTTTCCTGCATTCTCATTTCATTTTGCCAAATTTAATATGATTCTTAATTTTTTTCCCTTGAACTGGAGAATTTTCCTTTGTGTATCCTTGATCGAAGAGTTAAAATTGGCTTCAGTGATGAGCTACAAATACAATTTAGTCAAGTATTTTCTCGGTATAAAAACCGATGTTATTTCTTTTTTTCTTCAAGAACGTTCACGTCAACTAAAAGACAGTTTCATATTAAGACTAGAGGTCGAGGTTAACTCCAAATTATGAAGGGCGTGTATAATTATGCTGTTAGTGTTAAGCAGGCATAAAACCGGATGTCTGTGTACCTTCAAGCAGAATAATTTGGACTGTACATATTGCTGTTTCAATTTCCCACTCTCCCAGGCTAAGATCAATTATATTGGCAATTATGACTAATATGTCCTCATCCTCTCTCTCCCATCAATTTCTCTGTCGAAATATTATTCTTCTTGACATAACTTCATGAGCAAAGAAGTAATATTAGGAATAACTCATCACACAGAGTTATACAAGACATGGCGTAATTAATTGATTAAAATAATGAGTTAATCGATTTTTTCCTGAGGATAATTTTATAATCACCATTTTTATCGAAAAGAAAATAATGTAGGGTACCCTTAAAATTTTCGAAAACTTAAAAAGCGCCATCAAAGCTAGCCATTGGCGCGTATAAGCCGAGGAAATTCATGTGCACACATGAGATGCCGCGAAATTGTGCACTTGACATGAATTTTACAGTGTTTAAAAGGTGAATCATTACGATGTATTTTTGCAAAAACATGGAGAAGGAGCGACCTGAAACCTTCAAATCTTTAACGGTTCCCACGGCAATAACTTGTGTTATAATATGAGACCAAATCGATTAAGGGTTGCAGTACAACCACTAAAAGAGGTCATGAAAAGTATAGCATTAACGTAAGTATCCACCGATCACCAAGCGTATTTTTGGACCCTATTGAATATTTGTTAAATAAATAAGAAAATGAATTTCGTAGCAGAGATGTCTCGTTTAAATGCACCTAATAAGGCTATAGGAGTGAAAGCGAGAGGGAAAAAATTTTACTCCTTAACTTGAGGACTTGCCATACGGATATGCGCCATATTTCACAGCAAAAACTCAACGGACAACAGGGACTTGTTTTATGCCCTGAAGGCAATGAAGCCTTTGGACATATTTTTTGGAGTTGGACATCGTTGCGGGTCAAAAGGAAAGGGATACCCTTTGATCTTCGAACATTTTTACTAACTCATGCATTTGGCTTTGCTATAATAGTAACACAAAGGAGAGATTTTGGAGAAAATTTGACCTGTTGACCGACTCTCTAGTTACTTGTTCCAATGGAGGCACTAAGTTGCGTACTCAACGGTTTTTATATTTAACTTTTAGCTCGTTAACTTTCCACTAGGAATAAGTCTTTACGAATCTAATCAAGGCAATTTAATTTACTTCTTAGAATAATATAATTTTTTCCAGAAGTTGCCTTACAATCATTTTCCAAGGCAAGTCTTGAGCTTACAACACAGCAAATACACACAAACTTGAAAAAAGTAAAAATACAATTACTCGAGATAACACTTAACTTTTTGGTTCCTTGTATTGATACGTAATCTTCTCTCGCCACTAAAGATCTAATTTTTCATCTGCCTAGCTCGTAAAATCAGAATTACAACCTTTACTTATGCATAAAACTATAAACGAAAGAAGAGAATTGATTCGGAGATTGCTGGCGATGGAATCTACAGCTGTGGGCGCATATTTCACCGCGATCGATCACATTTGGACATTTAATCAGACTTGATTGGAAATTTAAAAAAAACTGCAGTAGATGAAACTTACATTTTGAAATGACACAAAAGCGATGAATTGTGGTATGTGGGACACTTGATTTGTTTTGACAATTTGGAGATATTTGGCACATTTTCCTCTTTTGTGCTCTTATGGATGTGGCTATGGTTTTTGATGAATTTTTGTTTGTTTGAATCGAGCATGAAGGTGAGGGTTCGATAAGAAATGAGATTCCCAACACTTCTTCGACTAAATTTTGAATAAATTTCTTGCGACTCAGTATACTATTCGTAATTTCCCTATAGAGAACCAAGCTATTTATCGAGATGTTCAAATTTTTCTGAGCGATGAATATGATGGAATTGTGGAGGCTCAAGGAGGCACAGTAGTAAATACGTCAGTCATTGTTTTGGCCGAGTTTCTCAGCCCACAGTCGCAGGAGGCGCCATCCTTTCCGGCTAGCTGGAACTGCAACAATATCACTAGATGAGTTACCACCGCTGCAGTCATCTGTGGAATCAAAAATTAAAATTTAGATTGGAAATAATGGCAAAAAAATCCCCTCATTGATTATATTCTGGCCCAAATTCGTAATTCCTCTTTTCAGGGTCACATCTTGCTTTGGAACTCTTCTTTTTGTAAGATGGGAGCAGTTTCATGGCATGGCCGCAAAGAGCAAAATTGTACTTGAACGATTTAAATATTTTTTCATGACAGGGAAATTAAATTCAAATATCCATTAGTTACCTAATGGATCATGGAATGTATTTATATTAACTTTTAGAATCGACTCATCAATTCATCAATTCCGCATCAAGCATCAATTCCGTTTTGGTGATGATTGAAAAGTAACTGACATAAACTAACTTCTAGTATCATAAAAATGACGGGAATTTGCTTATAATTTGTTCCTTTTACGGTTGCCAAAATTTTGAAACAACAGTACCCTAATGTCATGAACCCTTTCTTCTCGAACAAGGTCTTTATAAACTCTGCTAATATCAGAATATACGTCTATCAAGTGCTAGATGTTGTATGTAGATGCATTTTCAATAATTATAAAAGCTAGTTACATTAGCCATCTCTTCTCAGTAGAAAGGAACTTTTCATATCACAACCTAGAGCAAGGTGTGTTCTTGGCTCAAATGGCTAAGGAAGACGATACCGAACTAAAGAAACATTCAAGCATTACTGCTCACAAGGATTACTATCCTAGATTTTTCTCAAGGTAATATAAGATACTGATACAAAATTTTAACGAGAAAGATAAAGCGAGCATTTAGGTAACCTGTAGCTGACATTTTGGTTTATTTTTAAGCTAAGCATAAGTCGTTCAGTCGGCACACTGAACGACTGAGTAATTAAAACAAAAAAGGATGGATGTAACGATCCATACGAGGGACTATTTCTCGTATGAAGGTATTTGCACCAAATTTACTTATGTAGTGATACATAAGTGGCCTCGGTGTATCTTTTCTGATGTAAGGAGTATAAATTACGAATATTACCATTAACGAGAAATAAAGCTGAAAAAAGGGGAATATATTAACTTTTGGGGTAAATTAATGTAGTGCTTTAAATTGTAAACCACTGAATCTAAAGAACTTGTCAATACGTAATTCAAGAAAAAATAATTTGTACCTCCGATCAGTCAACCAACAAGTGATAAAATAATTCTCTGGAAAAAGGCATATCACACAATTTTCAGCTCATCCATGAGTTGCAACTGTTTTACTTTAACAGGACGGGAGTTTCGCGCTACCTAAAAGGACGGATAGGGGTATTTTGACCCCAACTTCGTTTTATCATTTTAAAAGCAGTTTTATCTTCCCACAGACTCTTTTATTGTAGTTTTATTCACATTCATTCTTTAACAACTCATCCCACATAGCACAAAATATCTACTAGATATTTACAGCATGTCTTCAATGTCTTGGATATTTGAAATATCTACTAGATGTCTAGAATATGTCTATTTTGAGCGACGACTCTTATTATATGTCTAGTGCAATTAGCCAAAAAAACACCAGAATCTAAAAAAAATGTAACTGCTATGCTTTTTGGTGGATGGATAGATGAAGTCATTGTACACATGTGCACCAAAAAAGCAAGGGAAAGTCTTCTGGAAAATGTTTATAAAAGCGATTTAAAGTTAAGAAAAGTAGTTTTTTAAATGATACAATGAAAAGTACGAAGTTAAGGCAATAACTTTTCCAACAAAAGTTGTAGAAGATAAAAAATTCTACGAATTGGTAGAAACCCGATCAAAATCCAACTATTAGTTAACCCAGAAGGTCGATTTCAACAAAGAAATCGCTCATTTTTCATTATTTAATTATTCAGCAGGTTTAAACCTCAGCATCTTGAAACAATAAAAAATGATAGACCTACGTAATAGCTATGAGATCCCAAAATTCTGGATATCAAAGTTGAATAGTTTGAACAAAATAATGGGTTAAATGATAAATGTTTAAGCACCTCTATCGATGGCCATAGGGCAGCTGCTTTGTTTTAATAGATATTATAATGAAGGTAAAGGTTTAAAATTATAGATTCATTTTTAAAAGTTTTTTAATTTTTAAAATAACCGGAGATATTTAAATTGTTTATTAGTATGTATTTTTGATAATTTTGCAACTCTGTATAAAATACATGTTGCTACTAGCAACTATTACTTCTACTGTTATATATGTTCATTCATGAACTTGTACATGAACACGTACGGGTTAATGTATCGTGTAACCAGGCCTTAAGTCATTTATCCTGAATTTTCCCAGTGGGTCCAAATTGAATATGAATGTTTAGAAAATATCTTCTCAAGATATCTTGTAGATATAGGAAAAGCGGACATTCAGATATCTACAATATGTCTAGAAGATGTCTACAAGTTATTACAAGATGTTTTCTAGATATTAGCAAAAGACGTATTAGATATTTTATAGATATATTGTAGATATTTTGTGCTATGTGGGATATAAGCATTAGTTATGGTATTCCAATAGTTAAAAATACATAATTATAAATACTAAAAACAATGAATTAAATTACATTCAATGGCCCAGTTTCAAATGTATAGTCATTCTAATCACGAAATTGCATTATTATTGCTTGATACAAAAGATATACTTCAAAATTTCTTAATGAGCATGATGGCTTTTTCATACTTTGCAATAAAAAAGTTAAAAAATATTACTTTGTTGAATATTTTAGACACATGGTTCTTTTTTCGGCGCACTATCCACAAAATATTTTTTCACACTGAAAATATACACTTGATGATTTGTTTTGACAATTTGGAGGTTCCCAACACTTCTTCGACTAAATTTTGAATAAATTTCTTGCAACCCAGTTTACTATTCGTAGTTTCCCTATAGAGAACCAAGCTATTTATCGAGGCCAGATCAAATATATTAAAAAACACATGAACAGGCCACCTTTTTGTAGCTGTTAGGGTTGAATATTTCCGGCACATACTGTCCATAACATCTACTCCCAGTTTGTTTTTATTGCAAAACAGGATGGTGTCTTGCTTTATTTTTATAAGTGTCGGAAATCGTCACATCTGAGTGCAAGGTACTTAGTAAAAGAACACTCTTCTTCTTTTTTGCATGGTAACTTTTGCATGGTAACAAGGTAACCTGAGTGTTTTTGTATATCTAGATGTGTAAATTTCATAATTCATTCGGGCAGAAGGAGGTAGGTCTCGCCTGTTTTTTATTATGGTTACGAAAAGAGAAATTTTCCTTTTTTTTCAAGTTTTCTGCCGGTTGAATTGATGAAAAATAATTGTTACAGGTAACGTTTATGCCTGAATTCTTATAAGGCTCAGTCAATCTCACTATAACATATTCACCCAATGCTTTATCTGATGGCCTTTCTTCATCTTTCCCACAATACAGAAATGCATTTAGACAGTATTTAGATTTCACGTCAGCCAAAACCCAGTTCTTGATTCCGAATTTGTCCGCTTTCTTCGGCATATACTGTATGAAAGGACACCTGCATTTCATTGGATACAGCTGTTTATCGGCCGTTACGCTTTCACTTGCATTGTAGCAGGCTCGGGAATTGGTGACAAAGTTGTTCCAAGGATCAGAAGCCAAACTAAACTTATCAGCCCTTAGTGCTTGACTACGAGTCGTCTTTGAATCGAAGAGTATATTTTTCATTATATTCAACAATCGATCCCTTGGCATTACACTCGAGAATATTTTTGAGCCCCAGGTTTTATCCCAGCATCTTTTTATAGACATATGCCGCTGTCCCAAGATGCCTCTTGCATATATAAACGCGATAAATATAAGAAGTTCTTCTCTCGACAAGCACCAATCAGGATTTTGAAGGTTCCCATGCTCCACAGTATTCTTAAAATGTAGTCTAACAGGATGTCACCATGGAAGAAGAAGTCGGGTGGCAATGGAATCCGGGCAGAGACAAAAACATCACAAAGAATGGATGTGAGGTCGATGGACAATGATGTTTTGCACCGTTTCTCAAAGGCCGCTAAACCATAGTTATATGAGGCATGGCTGGATGAAGACACACATATCAATGGGAGTACACATGATTTTCGAGGCGTGAATGAAAAAAAAAATAAGATAAACAAAATACGAAAAATACCCATAAAAAACCATAAGTGAGTGAAATCCACACAGAATAATACGGGGTGCCACTTAATTTTCCTTCGCCGCTTGTGATACTCCGAAAGATCGGGTACAAAATGATCACTAAGGTTACACTTCTGATATGGGTGTCTAGAGGAATCACCCGGCATCGAACCGGGTACCCTCTGGTTCCTGGTACCCATTTCCAAGCACTATACCTACTTCACTACAACGGCACAGAATATAATGATCTTTATGATAAATGAAGAGCCTAAGTGTACGAGGAATATGAAGATACAGCGCGAAAACAAGTTGTGGGTCAAATGACCCCAAGCCGTCCTTCTACGTAAAACCTCTTGTAAAATACAACAATAAACGATAAGAGTTAATTTTTTCCAGTTTATCTAATTTCAGGTAAAAATAGAGAAAGTGAAGAAGTTTCAAAAAATTTGAAAATATTTTACAAAGAGAAATTTTAATTTGAATTCTGAAAATGGGTCAAATGACCCCTGCCGACCTTCTAGTGTTAACAGTTTTCAGGAAAAAATCTTTCCCACGGTTGGTAAAGGCGATATCATCGCCATTCAATATCAATTTATTCTTCCTTCGATACACCTCTTCGCAACGTAAACAAGTACGCCACATATGAGCTCATTTTTGTGTTTTCTCCTTGAGTATAGCTCAGATTGTTCAACGTTTTTGTCGTTTTGTCAGTGCATTAGTATTCGAAATGAAGCCTTGCGTGGCATGTTCACTGATTTTCGTGGGTGAGCTCTGGCAGTAAGTACTCAATGAGCCCATTTATAGCGCCCTTGTGGTGGACATGGTTACAAAGACCCATAAAAATTGAGCTACGAGTAAATATAATCGAACGACCCTGGGGCGATACTAACCGACGTCAGGAGACTGAAGTCAAGAGTGAAAAATCCGCACGCCGTGAAACGAACCTTGGTGTGGAGCAGTTGATGGGAAAACAGGCGGAGCTGAAAACATGAAATTGAAATGCAAGGTTGACAACTTAAACATGAGCACATACAGCCAAGAGACACCATTGAAAAAATAGCTATTGAGTAATATTTTCAGCTACCAACATGAAACGTATGACAGCAATGAAATTTATAATTCATGAAATATTTAGTCAACTTCGGATATAATTCACCATAATATCGTAAACACAATGACTGCCACGATAATTCTCACCTCTCTTCTTGTCTGATGGTCCCGCACCTTCAGTAGAGCTTCAGATACTAATGTTCCGGTTATTTCAGCCTTTTTTTTGGTCCATGGATAGTGAAAGAGAAAAAAGGATAAACTAATGGGAGGTGCATAGGCATTAATAAATAGGCTCTTACTTTTAGCATAAAATTAAAAATAATGTTTCATGAGATATTTATCTTCCACACAAATAGTATGGAACGAAGAAGAACTTGTCGAACACTTATATAAAACCGTTTTAAGTCGCATACTTTTAACTATCATAATTGCAGATCATAAAATTCTTGATACCACTAATGAATTAAATAAATATTATTAGGATTAAGTACAAAGACAACTTAAAAATATGAGATCTATCTGTTTTGATATTGACTCGTAGGGATTATTCCAATGCAAAAGTTACATATGAATAAATGCATAAAAAACAATACATTTTAAGTCAAGAAATCCATCGTCATCATACAGATATATACTTCTAACCATTTATACTAAGTCACTGGCGTTTTTGTTAGGAATAGTGGATTTTATAAGGGTTTTCGATCATGTGAAATAGATTTTAGCGTCAAGTGAAGAATATGATTCATTTTCAGGTGAAATACAAATTTGAACCCAACAGACTTATGAATTACGTTTAGCCTTCCTCTGTTAAAAAATGGTTTCACAACAAAATTGTCGTTTTTGACTCAAATCCGGTTCTTTTCCTCATCAATTCAGGCCTTACTAATGCAATCCAACGAAGAAACCTTCTATTTCTGTTCCCGCATCCTACACAGCCAGCGGAGACGGAAGAGGGATTTTCCCTCTATTAGATATATTTGGAAATTTTTTAAATCGTACCTTGCCGTATTGAAAGTAGTATTTAAAAGTTTAATTAATATTATTCAAAATTAAACATTTTATAGGAGTGACAATTAAATTAACGAGTGTCTAAAATTGTTCAAAAATCGATAAAATGCTCATATTTGATCAAAAAGCACAAAAAAAACGAGAAAGGAAACTGCAGAAGCAACGCGTTTTTTAAATTTTCGGCAGATTAACTCATAAAAAACTCAAAGGTTATCCGTATAATATAAAATAATTACAATTGAGCGATACAACTGGCCAATGATAGTTTTTTCTGGTCAAATGTAATAGATGATTTAAATATTGAAGTGGAGGAATGACTCCAATAATTCCATAATAGAACAACATTTCTTGAAAATTTGAATAATAATTCCAAAATATAAAAATAGTTTTATTGCTAAGCAATAAATCCTCCAGCAATTTTCCACGCTGCTCGGGGATAAATACTTGATTATTCTTTCACCATGCCATAATTCCGCAACGCTCCCGAAAAGTAATGTTAAGTATGAAAAATATTCGAATTATGCAAAAAAGTCATATATATGCTACAAAGTATTGTTATCTAAAAACGTTATCGATAAATATTGTAATCGAATAATATTGGAGAATATTTGGATGGAGTGCTATTTTGATAATCCATGAGTTATATGCGTGATAAATAAATGTTTTCTGGGAAAACTTAAGGCCAAAGAATTAAGAAAAAAACTCAGTGCTTGCAGCAACGTCTTTGCGTTTAAGTAGGAAGTCATTTCCTTTCTGGAAATGCCAAAAACCAGAGGTGGATAATAGATTAACAAAACAGCTAGCGTTCTTCAATAAAATTAGAATAAAAAACATGTATAAAACGTCAAATAAACCGTAAATAGTAAAACGCTCTTGATAGTCGTGCTACATTAGCCCTCGGTGGTCTACATGCCTAACGTATGGTCTCAAAACTTTCAGCTGAAGGTATCATCCATAACACTGAACAAAAATTCTAAAACTGCTGCAAACGTTCCGATAGTGCAACTCATTTGATAATAAATAATAAATAAGTAATATTAAAGCAGCAAAAAATAATATTAAAATTTACGTGGTATTTCCGCAGTCTCACCGTGTCTCACGTCATGCACTACACAGTTGCCTAGGAGACAACTTTCTCTGCCGACATTATTTCAATAAATGGCCCAATGGCATATCTCAAGGTAGCGAACTATTCAGGTCTGTCTTCTTAGCCTACTTCCGGGCACACAAGTTGTCAAAGGGTTCAAATGGTCAAAGAAAACCATCGCTCCAGATATGTCTGTCCAACACATTTTACCTTAAATTCTGTGAATCTATTTACTGACATAACTGAAGTGTAGCCATACGCTCTAACGTTTAAAGACTGTGGGGATTCACAGAGCAAAGATTATTTGTATACGCAGGGGCTGAACCCAAATCCTCAAACTTTTACTTCTTTTGTGGCCAAAGGTTTTAAAAAGGAATTTAATGGATGCTTCAATGGGGCAATGTGTTTGTTCGCGTCACACAGATGATGAGTTTACAATGGCACAAGTGATTGTGCGTCAGCTATTTGCAATACGATGTACGAAGTAAATCCGAATTGTAAACCAAAGGGTGTCTATTGAAGCCAAGTATAATGAGCGGCAAGACCAGTCATGAATTGATGACCACACTCTCCTCCCATATTGACGACATACATATACACTTAAAGCTAGGTGATAAAAAAATATCACGTTTACAATGTAATATTAAGCACAACGATATTAAAGATAACAGATATCCTTCATTTAAAGCCAACATTTTTTAAAATAATAATTAAGTGGACGGTTAGAGGATTTGGCTAACGTTCAAAACTTTGAAGAACTATTTTTTGAAGTTTTCCCATTAACAAAACTAAGGTTCATTAAGGTATGCACTCGATACTTGCCTACAATTATCTTGGATGGACGTATCTCATTCGAAATGGCATTACATGAGCTGATAATTTTACAAAAAATGAAGAGCACTTGCATAATCCAAACAAGCGTGAGAATTAATTCCTGGTCTTTAGTTAGGTTTCCAAATGGTAAAGAAGCGCTGCGTAATAGGACCAGAGGGTCACGTTCAAAAAAACTATATTGGCCAGAATGAAATCGTGTTTTCCGTAAGACCCGATCACTTCGTCGCACAGTCTTGATAAAGTTAAAATTTTCTCCGCGAGCTACTTGATTCACGCGATGGAAACTCAATCTAACCTTAACATTAACGTAATGGTATTTGTTAAAAACATACGGAATCTGTTTACCCCGCCACAGGTGAACTTTGAGCGAAATAATTTCACTATTTAAAGACATTGACAAGATAAAGATATTTAAAGACGTGCTTTGATAAAAATTAAGATGCCAAAAAATTGCAAATTCAGAACGACCACAGCCGTTGACCTAAAAAGGTTTTAAAGGTACGTAAGAGCAAGCGCACCATTGTAATCAATCACTATGTTCGAATTTATGGTTATAATTGATTTATACCAAACGAAAGTGACAGGAAGAATTATGCGAAGAAAAACTATCTTCCTCAGCCTAGAGACTGCTTGTGTTGGGGAGGGTGGTCTGGCCGGTGGTGTATCTCTCTGAACACGCGGTTGTTAAGGAATTTCCTTTTTCGGCAGGTGGTTGGCATCGTCGGG
Source organism: Ceriagrion tenellum (assembly GCA_963169105.1). Taxonomy (NCBI): domain Eukaryota; kingdom Metazoa; phylum Arthropoda; class Insecta; order Odonata; family Coenagrionidae; genus Ceriagrion; species Ceriagrion tenellum. Next base: position 83,546,844 of record OY720634.1, on the reverse strand, counting down.
CAGATTCTGCTGCGACAGGTGGTTATGTTCAGAATGCATCTCACACCAGAAAGAGTGCATCCTTGCCATATACTCCATGCGATTGGCCTCGCTGGCAGCATAGCATGCGAGGAGGTCGCCCCTTTGGGATTCCGCCCACTACATACAAGTTCCCCTCTTGGTGTATCGTTATTGCCACACCCAAGTCCATTAGGGCTCCCATCCGACAGGTTGTGGGTGGCATTTCTGGTACTCTTCTTTGGATACAGATAATTATGCATGTGGGGTGATTAGCTCCACATGAAGAGGTCCACATTGGCCGACAGAGCCGTTACCATGTACGCTCGGGAGGCTGGTGTTCCGCTTTCGTACCTTTATTATTATTATCATCATTATTTTGGTAGCGTTCCCCTCCGAGTCCTCGGCAAGCTACCATTGGGTCGTTCGGGCGAAATAGACAGAGGGACCAAAGTATAACGGCCTTCTGCATGCGAGCTGCAAGTGACTCCGCCTGTGCCACGCAGGACGGAATGCACTTCATGCTCTCCAGCAGAGAGCCCTTAACACCTCCGAGCACACCTATGACGAGGACCGCCAGTTTAAAAGAAGGTCCTGGGTATATTTGACGAAGTTCAAATAGCAGGTCTTGATATTTTGCTCGTTTCTCCGCCTCCTTTGCATCCATGTTCATTTCAGCCGGGGCCGAAAACTCTATCACAAACATGGAGCGTGAGAGGTAATCAAGGAGATCATATCAGACTTGTCGCCTCCAACTGCCTGGTGGTGTAAAAAGAGTAATTCCACCAGATGGTGCATTTATCATTCTCCACGACGAACTCAATTTCTCTAGGGGCATACGGCATCACAGGAGTAGCGTCGATGCCAAAATTGTGTCGAAGGTGGAAGTATAAAACCCGCAGGGCCACATTGTGCCTAGAAATGTACGCTGACTTGGCGTAATAGCTGCAGCCGGAGAGAAGGTGGCTCAAATTCTCCGGCTGGGCTCGGCATGCCCTGCATTTCGTGTCCACACCCTCCATCTTGAAATTATGCGCCGGTTCACGAGTGTGTTTATGACACCATCCTGTCATGCGAGGACGAAACCCTCGGTCTCTGACTTTAGACCAGCGGAGCGGAGGAAGGCAAACGCCAACTCCTTTGATAGCCCATGCTTCTCCAGGTTTCAACAGAAAAATCCATGCATTGACTTATGGGTATGTACCTTGAGTAAGGTTTTCTGCTCGGCGTTTTATTTTTAGAGCTTAAGGTCGTCTGCCTTCAACGACAAGATGGTCCTGTCATCGTCGCTACCTTCCGATGTCGGATCAAATTCCATACGTGTTTCGTCCGCTGCCCTCTTGGCCGCCTGGAAGAGAAACGGCGCTTTTGTTGTCTCTTACCAGACTGAGCAGGGGGCCTCTGCTTTTGAGCACTCGGCGTGCTGTTCCAAGGACAACTCTGTTTCCAGGTTCAACAGACACTCCAGGCTTAACAGACCTCTACCATCTACACTGTGAGAGAAATACAGTCTGGAGACGAAAAATTTAGGATGAAGACTTCTACAGATGGTCATCATCTTCCTCGTTCCCCTGTCGAGGTTATGCAACTCGCTGACGTTTCATTTCATGCATTCGAAGGTGTACAGAAGTGTGGAACTGCTAACATATTTGTGGTAAGAACCGTTATCTTGCCAGACAGCTCAAAACTCCAGATTTATCTGAGAGTCTGTCTCTACTTAGCGGTGACTTTTTCCTTCACTACTACAACCTTCTGCATTCGGCTTTGGGAGAAGCCGAGGTATTCGTAGCTGTTATCACCCTCCAGGTGGCGAATGACGCTGCCGTCAACGAGGTGCACGTCTTCCTTGTTCTCCGAAAATCTTCCTCTTGCCAGGTGGATGTATGTACACTTGTCCAATACGAACTCCATCCTTATAGCATCAATGTACTCCAGTACGGTGTCTAGGGCCACGCAAAGTTCTTTTGCATTGGAAGCGTAGATCTTCAGATCATCCATATAAAAGAAATTGGTGTCGCTATGCTTCCTGGCACTTGGCACACCGCACATGTATCCTTTTTATATTTATATGGTAATATATGGCACATATATCTCTTCATCTTTTTTATTCAGTCATTCAACGTCATTTTTTTCATATTTAAACATCCGTAATGTCGTCGACATACGCATATTAACGTAGTTTTACACCCGTATAGGTGAGCTAAAGAGCCAGGAGAATCGGCAAGAAGGGGCTGGTTCCCGCAATCTCCCGATCCATAGTCCCACCACCCTTCCAGAAATGTGAACACGTTTCTTACGCTGTAATATTGGTGTTATAAACATTCATCATTATTTTCTTGAAAAACATATATTCTTCTTGATGCGGAGATGTTCAATATTTTCCTAGCTTAAGTTTACTGTCCTCTTCCATGCACTGTACACCGTCAATTGACTAGATGGAATTGAATGTGGATAGTGTGTGCCTACTTTTGTAATAGGCATACTCCCTGGTCACTGACTTAATTAATTCTCTTTGGAAACTGCAAAGATGTACTCTAGTTTGGATTTCCTTTTTAGAGAGAAATCTGAAGTTTTTGTAAATCGTGCTCTTTGCTTGAGTCATCAGGTAATTTGCTAGGCGTACCCTATTGTTGTACGTCTTTCCTTCAGGAAAGCCACAGTTTATTTCTTCCCGTTCGATGGAGGTTCTATTTAGCAGAATTCGTCACTGCTCTCCATAGATCTTGGATTTGGATGCGGGCGAGTATTATATGAGCGCCAGTTACATCTGCGGCCCAGCAAACAGGACACGACTGGTCTTTAGCAATCCTGGTCTTTTGGAGGAAAACGCTGTCCGCTAAACGGCCCAAGGCAAGCCTTCTGGCCACTTCTCCTTCTTTGCCGAAACTTGGCTTCCTTGATAAACATTTCCAGTTTATGGTCTCACCATGATTCGTCTCCTTCATAGGCCATTTTTCTCCCAGTCGCAGATAAAGAATTTCTTTGTAAATTTCCCGCCTCGGGATTGACAGAAGCACTGTCGTTTGCTGCTTCCGGCTTTTGAAGCCAAATTCTTCAAGAGAGAACGGTGGCGGCCATGGTTCTGGGATGACTGTTGTTCTTCCAGCGGACATTGGTTTCAGGCATTTCCATACCTCCCTGACCTCGGTGTGGAAGGGCAATGTTATCATTCTTTCGCCTGTCATGTGGCTGTGAGCCATGACTTTCAACGGATCCATGTAGAGTGGCGAGAGTAGTCTCTGGTAGTAACGGAGACGAAATGATGTGAGTTTTTCTTCAACTGTCACTAAACCTAGCCCTCCTTGTGACAGTTGGGCACACAGACAATCCCCTGCAACCCAATGCCTCTGCTTTCACCACACATAATTGACTAATTTTGTCTGTAGTTTTCTAATGGATGAGTGCGAATTAGATACCACCTGGAGAATGTGCAGCATCCGTGGGGCCAAGAATTGATAGGCAACCCTCACCCTGCCTAGGAGTTAGAGCAACTCTCCCCTCAATCACGCTCCCAAGCCTATTTGGAGCTTCTCAATTGCCTGCATGGACGCTGTTTCGTCGATGCGTCGGTTGTTACCAAGCCACACTCCTAAACATTTTTGCCCATCCGTTGTCGGCTTGAAAATGCTCGGGGGAGAGAAAACAGTGTTACGGCCGGGGCCCCAGAGCCCTTGGCTTTTAGCCACTATCATCTTGGCTCCTGACGATTTGAAGTAGACTTCAAAAGCGGTTGTTAACTTGCGCACTTCCTTCTCTGTTTTGAGGAAGATTGTCATGTCGTTGGCAAACGCATAGACTGCCAGCGTGTTGTGACTCGACCCCCAACGACCGAAAATTCAGCCACGAGCCTAGCACGCTTCGCAAGGGTTGAGAGTTGGCTGCCAAAATTCAAGAGCCTGCCACTACCGCTCTTGAGCACGCTGCGCTCTCCGCCGCTCTACCGGATGTTCACCCTTCCCTCGCCGCTGACGCCGTATACTGACAAGGAGAACCTGCTCTGGCGCCCAAGGGACCCCCGATTTATCCGGAACCTCTTCGGCCCTTCGTCTAAGAAGAGGGGACTAACGCTGGAGATCACCACTGCCTCATAGGGACTTCTGACCAGTCACCCACGGCCGGCTCTCCACGGACGTGACCCCTTAGGGTCCAATGAGACTATACCATTTCTCTTGTTGTTTGATCGGATTTATTAAACTTAATATTGGAAGAAGAATTAATAAAACCCATGAAGTATCTCTCGGGCTATTTCTTCACCCCACTCCAAAATCCAGATGAGAACCAGGTCGCAGACGCTTGAGAGCGACCGCTCCTCCAACGACCCACCCACCGACGATAGGAAAAGCGTTTTTGAACTACCACTGGGCATCAACTTACTTCTCCCTCTGGTTACTTGTCGTCACGTGCGCCATGAACAATACGATATTAGTCGGGCTTGATTTTATTTTACCTCTAATATACTATCTCTCACCCGTTGAATGTTTACCACGCGCATCCCAAATTTTGCATTTAATATCATAGCCTAGCCTGTTTGACCGTTAATCCCACCACTACTGATTGCTCTGTAACTATCACCCCAGTCATCCCCGCTGTCTCTCACATCTCACCTTGCACAGCCCCAAGGCATTTGTTTGTTCCTGTCTCCACATCCCATTTCATATTTTCTATCTCCTTAAATTATATCATTGTCCAATGATTCAAAGTTCCTAATTCTAGTGGTATTTCCCTTCTCTCTTCACATTTTCCTCCTTCCTTCTCTCGAAATCCTTGTATCCTGGGATGAATTTGTTGCATTAAACTTATATGTCGTGACAACCGGGGATGTCTGACCTACTTTGACGGTAGGCACGACAGCCACCCTAGTGGGAGGGATTCCATATTTTCCAGTGCTCAATGCTCGTAGAATATTTCAATTTTAATCCGAATTATGGCTGTTCGGGCTACAATTTGCCATGCCAGTTTTTTTTCAATATGATAGCACCACGTGGACTACCTATCATCTATCTCCTACCCTTTGACATATTTATAGGGCCATACCTTTGACGTTGCTTCCTGTAGGGCTATGTAGAAACATGCACACATGGCCCTACCGGAGATCACCTACCTTTGCCAGCCTAACTCTAGTGGTCAGCGTAACGCGTAAGTCCTTACACCACATCAAGTTTTTTATCCATATACGAAGGGATGGCATGCAAATATCCTCCGTTTATTGTCACTCTTTCTGGCTAACACTGGATTACATTAGCTGGTAACTGCGGGCGTGCCCCTTATATCCATAATATTTTTATTAAATGGTAAATGTTTTAAAATGCAGAAAATAACTTATCGTATCAATGTAGTCATGAGATGAAAACTAACGCTGAAAATCACCTTTTCCCTTGAAGAATCACAAGCTGAAAGTGAGATATACAATTCTATGAACATCAAGCTGACCCAAATCGAACTACTGATGGGTACCTCCATATTATAAGCTTCCCCTTCGACGCCATACACTAATGAGTCCACAACGTAGTATAATACGAATGTACCATTGATAAAATTCAACAGCGTATAAAGAAAATTTGAAAGGCCATAAACTTTGCATATTTTCTGAGCTAGACGAAACGCATTTAAATGGTGTTTTTTCAATTGTATAACACGATCCACAGAGTTTAAATCTCGTAACTCATCGATGTTAAAATTATATTTATCGAAAACATACCCTTTATCAAGGGAATCGATCATAATGTTCAGACTTGATAAGCATTTGGAAAGCAATAGAACCTGGTTATAAAACTGCCAGTTTTGCATGAAGTTGTTGAATGCCCAAAGCGCAATGGTAACTTTGATTATCGAAGACAGTACCGATTTATAAGTAGATGCCGCAATAAATATGTGCATTGAATATTGAATGGCGTTGATTGCAACAAAAATCAGTTGTCTTTTAATTGACTTGTTGGTCGATATCAGTGGTTTCATAGGACTCGATTGCAAGAGGGATTCAAATTTCATCAGTTTCTTAAAAATTTCGGAGATTTCCTTCAACCTGAACGTGAAAGCGCACCCCGATATGGCGCCATTTGATAAGTAAAACACAACCCAGGCTTTATTCACAGTGTTACTTGTCGTGGAATTTAGAGAGAGAATTTCTGTTCGGTGAAGATATGTGATCACCAACGCGGTTGTCAAAAGTCCCATTGATAAATACGTGGTGATGCTCTTGCGCTGATAGACTAAAAACTTATCTATTCCCTTTTTGGATAGAAAAGGAGGTGCTATTCCAATAGCTGCGTTGACTATGATCATCGGCTTCAGGGACTGGTAGAATCCAACGTTCACCATATTGCACAAAGTTCGATGATTATTATTTTTCCTACTATCTTTCAGTCACTTCGGCACGGTTTTCTATCATTCGTAAGCACGACATAGAGTTCACAAACCTTCTTCAGAACTAAAGAAGTTTAAACTGATGTACATGATACGATATTTTATCTATAACGTGACATAGACAAGGTGACACGAGAGACGACAGACTAAGCTTGCCCTAATAAATAACAAATGTTCACTTTTCATGATAATCGTTCTTCTCAAAAGATCATTATTTTTCTTCTACGAGGGAAAGATGAATAACTGAAGCCACCACCCTGTCGATCGGTGGTGTAGAGTATTGCGTTTCGTTTCTTTCTCTCTTATTTACATAATTCCAAATATGCTATCGAGGCCTCTTGTCATTCAATCCATTCAGTGAAAGCCTGAAAGATGATTTGATAAATCGCCTCTAAATATTTCTCGACATAATGCACTAAGAGGCAAAGAAATAAAAACATTCAAGTTTAGAAGAGGATGTTTTCTTACCAGGGGTGTCCAAAATTTCCAGGTAATTCATCTGACAGGTGCACACGGTTTTCAAATAATGGATATCATAAATTTAATTTTAGGTTTAGATATCCTAAAACATCCCTCTGAAATAAGAACCTAGCATCAACCACTCAACGCAATTCCCATCGATATACAGTTAACTTAGTGACGTCTTCAAGCACGTCAGCTTAAATTATTATTCCCCTTTCCCTAGTGAAGGGAAAAATATTAATGTTTTGATAGGAAATATTACCATGGAAAGTGAAAATTTGTTATTTATTAGGGCAAGTTGAGACTATTCTCTCCCTTGTAACCTTGTCTGTGTCACGTTATAGATAACATATAGTATCACTTACATCTGTTTAGGCTTCTAAGTCCTGAAGAAGGTTTGTGAATTCTATGCGGTGCTTACGAATGATAGGAATCCTTCCGAGCCTCTTTTTTATACATAAAAGTTAAATTTCGTGAAGTGGAAAGAACAACGATTGAAGTTTTAATCACTGTTCCTCGTTATCTGTTTTTCCCAACATTTGCGATTAGAAAAATTTCAAAAACTTGTCATCAGTACTCAGATAATGTTATGATAATGTCTAATGTTACATTTTTCAATCCATCCCACTTGTTTTTCAATGAAGCATATAGATATTTGCTTTTAAGGCTTTTCCAGAGTATGTTCCATATAATTGTTCTATAAGCGTAGGCAATTTATGTTTCAATTCATGAAGTTGATATCCGAAAGGAAATGGCTGATAGCCTTTGTGTTTACATCACCAATTTGTGTGCCATTCATCAAATAAAAAGTTACAGAATTGGTTGAAATTTCTATTAAGAAAGTACACACATGGTTGGAATTTCTGAATAATTATGCAAGCCAGTTGTCAAGAGGCACTAGAGGAAGAGTCTGACCGGTCACTCACACCAACAAAAAAGGAAGAGAAGGAGGATGGTAGAGGACATTGAATTGGCATCTATACGTAAAAGCTACTTTTTTTCGTTTTCTCAGTTGTTTATTTCAAATTCACCATAAAATTTGCGTCAATCCATTCAGAAATCGACAATTTGAAGATTGGTTCTACTGGTCAACACTAAATATCGCTGCATTATACGCTTTAAGGGCAGAAAAGTTACCCTCCCAACGTAGGGGGAGTGACTCCTTTTGGTCCGTCTTAGATGTCTTAGAGACCAGGTAACCCGACAGTTTCATCAGATGAACTTTAGGTCAAGATCTTCTTCAGTCAACTACAGGACCTAAAGGTTCATTTAAAAAAGCAACAGCAGCAGAGCTACTAAAATATAATTGCACAAATCAATCATTTAAATACTGATATTGATCTAAAACTCATGTGCATGAAAACGCAAACCCTTGAGAACATAATTTTACTAAAATAGATTTGAAGTCTCTTTAATTAGAAGTTGAAACTCTATAAACATTTTATAACGAATTTCGTAATATTATCGTCAGTACTTACCAAAATAAAACTTGAAGAACAAGAATATATTAATGAAAAAATCTCTAGTGGAAAAACGTATAAGCGAGAAAAGCAGGTTGATTATGTCCGACATCTCTGAAGATAGATCCCTTCCCTGAAAAATATCGCCAATGAGAAAATCCTGAGATCCCTATTTGGAGATGTGCAGAATGCCTCACCGTGGAAGTGAAAAAAGTTTTGATGCAAATTTTATATAAAACAAACTCCGAAATGCTTAACATGGGATTATACCAGGCCTTGAAGCTTATGTTAATTCTTAGCGCAGCCATTGGAATAGCACCGCCTCTACTATACAGTGAGAGCATTGAGTTTTTAACATTAATGTTTGATTATTTTGGTTTTTTATAATATATGACCTAGGGGCATTATGTTTGGCTAGTATTACAGCAGGTTCCCACAATCACCCTTGCCTGTAAACTACATTATCTCCAGGTCTAAGTTCTGGTTGGTATACTGCTCCTTGATCGTAATATAATTTATTTTTTAATTGATTTGAAGTAAATTTAGGTGGAACATCCAATGGTAATTCTGGTTTTAATAAGTATTTATTGATATAATTTTCTATATCTTAATATTTGGCCGATACATGACTAATCGCCTTATTGCTTTTGTTTTCTCCACTCCCATATGTCCTTCATGTAAAAGTTTCAGCTTTAACGGTCTTAACTTAAGAGGCACAATTAACTTGTTACAACAGAACACAAGAGTATCATCAGCATGGATGTCTTGCCTCATTTTATAGAAGATCTTTATTTCTTTAGAAAATTTTGAGCTACTATTAGGCCAGACCTTAGCAGTATAACCTTTTACAAGTCATTATCTTTTAATGTCTCTTGTCTACATTCAGTTTTCCGCTCTTCACTCATTTGTAAGTTTTGTGTCACACCTACAAGGTGAACAAGTTCTGAGAGACATGGCCCATAATGACTGTCAGTTTCACTAAAAGATCTTGACAGAAGGTCAGCTACGTACCTATATTAACCCGGTAGATACTGTACTTGCAAATCATATTTCAATAGCTTTATTTTCATTCTTTGTAATCGCGGTGATTCCACATTAGCTACAAAACCAAAGGTTTATGATAAGTCATTATGTTTACGGGTCTTCCATAAATATAATTGTGAAATTTGGAAATACCAAAAAGAATACTCAGGAACTCTTTGTCTATCTGTGAAAAATTCTTTTGAGTCTCAGTTAGACTACAGGATGCATATGCCACTGGTTGTCCATCACTCATTAAGCAGCAAACAAGACCATTTTGTGAAGCATCACATTGTAATGTCAATAGCTTCTTGTTGGGGACTTGAACACCATCTTTTTTAGTTTATCCAAAGTTTCTGAATAATTTGCAACCAATGCCACACATTTTTCTTTTTTAAGAGATCTAGAGTTTAGAGTTTAAGAGTTATAACTGACATATTTGGTATGAACTTTCTCACATAGTTGAACATGCCTAGAAGTCTTTGAAGTTCTTCTTTATTGCTGGGGTTTTTTATATTACTTAAAGCTTTTGTAGTATTGCACTAGCATTCACATACCAAGATATAAATTTTCAAAATACAGCGGAACATCATTTTAACGCCGATCCTCGTAGTCGGCGTTAGTCCAACCTTTGAAGTTAAATATCTCCCTTGTTTATGAATAGCCCTCAACGTAATTAGTTTATGAGGCAATAAAAAAGACTAACGTGTCGAACTAGAACAAAAATTTAAAAATAAAAATATCTGTATTTTTATTATTAAACTTTAAACATTTAAAATTTAAACACTTTCAATAAAATTTAGTTTATGTACAAAAATGATAACATGTAAATGCTGTACATTCTTTTGCATTCTTTTTAATAAAACATCAACCGTTTCTCTAGCTATTTGCCTTTAGGGGATATAGCAAAAAGAAAAAAAGGTCTAGCCGCAAAATGGTCGAAACTTTGATCGTCTCTAGATCTGCCAAAAACTTTTTTTCCCAAAACGCTTCTTTAATTCTTCTTTTAACGTAAGATGGAACCCACACAAAAATTTTAGTTTGAATCGGAGTCCCAAAGGGTCAACTCACTGCTGATCTGGCGTGGAATGACCCATTTACAATACTGGTTGTGATCGGGTTGTTCTTTTATATCGTTTCAAGGACACATGCGGTTCTAACTGTGCTAGAATTATTGAGAAGGCCTCAGGTGAAATCCTTGATGCGAGGAAAGTGTCAAGGTATTCTAATCTAGACGCTAAATGTAATGGCTCTAAGTAATTAATCAAGATATCTGATTTGAAGATAAAACATTTTTATTTGCGAATAAAACTGATTCAAAACAAAGCCTCTGAAGGACAATCAAGGGAATTTTCAAGTTCACATCAATAACGTCTAAATATTGACGATTGGATGATTAAAACGGAAGAGCCACGCTGGCTTCAGTCTAGAAATTCTTACTTATTGGTTCATTTAGAACAGCTTCTATGCATGACTAAAAAGAAAATCAGTAAAATTAACATGGTAGTTAAGCAGGATAGCATAGATCCTATGAGCATAAATGTAAGGCCTATTTTCATTTTTCCCAAAATATAAGCGGTCAGTATTATACGTTTGGTAACCTTAACTCATCGTCAGTGAACTACGAAAGGGAATAATAGCAAAATGAAATAAGGTGAGTCAGCTGGTAATTTCAACTGATGAAAAGGTTGAATGCATCCTTCTACATGCACATACTACTTAATAGGCCTCAACAAGGGGGGTGTATGACAGGGATTTTTCTGGTACCATCCGTTTAAAGGGAAAGAGATATGGGAAGGAGAAAAGGACAAAGGTGAATAGTTTTTCCGCTCTGTATTTGCTTGCCACGCGCTATTTTTTCCATAAAAAGTCATAAATGACGAGCAAATACACAGAAATTTTGTACTCATCAATTTGGCAATGAAACTTTTTTATTTCTTTGCTTCTATCATTTCTACACAAGTCCGTCTGGGCGAAAATAATATCTACCGGTTGAAACTAAAACTCGCAGGATCAGACTTTTTTTAAAGTAATACGAGCCTAGCCAGTAACATCCGAGAAATTAGCGGCTCTCAGTTTGATCCTTTCCTCAGCTGTCTAACTCTTTCTCAGTGTTCGTAGCAGTTTTTTGCGAAGCAGGTGAATTGTCTTTGTTTTACTTCTTTTGCGAATCAAATGTTTACGTGCATGGTCCCAAATGAAAGCGGCCTGGCAACTACGAAATAGGGTTAGAGTAGGGTTTTATCAAATCGCCAGATTTTGTCGGATGGTCACCAAATTTAGGATTTATCACATATTTTACATTATAAACAATACTAGATGTGGACGAAAGCGCTTCGAAAACAATTAAAATATGATAAATACGGTATTTATGTTGATTAGGGATGGGTGCTTCGTCTGCTTAGGCAGCCATAACAGACGTCAATAGACGATCGAATCAACAAGCGACTAGGTGACAAGAACTCCCCCTTTTATTTAAAATTATTTTGCTTCATTTAGAAGGGAAAAACTTACCACTAGTTTATTTTTAGTAGAAAGTTTAACTGATATATGTCGACTAGCCGCTTGTTGATTAGATCATCTATTGTCGTCTCTTATGGCTGCCGAAGCAAACGAGGTACCCATCCCAAATCAAGATATGTACCGTACTTATTTTAATTGTTGTCGGAGCGCTTTTATCTATATCTAGTGTTGTTTAGAATGTGAAATAAGTTATAAATCCTAATCTGAAATCAAAACATTCAAGTAATGGTCCACTAATATTTTTATTATTTACGACCCGGGTTTCGTCACGTAATGACATCTTCAGGTACAAATATTATTCCACATGGGTATATATACAAAATCAGGTGCAGAGGAAGGAGGGGAAGGGAATGGGGGAGAAGGAAAAGCCGTTGGAGTATGGTGTAATGGGTAAGGGACAGGTAGGAAGGGGTCGGGGAGGGGGGGGGGAAGCGTTGGGCTGGTTGGAGAGAATACCGGGCGGCGGGAAGGGGGGGGAGGAGTGGTAGGGGAAAATAGGAAGAAAAAACATACATTTTTCTAAGAAATTAAAAAAATACAATGTATACACAGGTCGACGATGATTAGCAAGTCCAGGCTATTGATGAGAGTACAGTTCAAATGGAGTGGATGGCTCTTTGTTGATGCTCAATGATGGTTTAATTACTCGGAAAACCTTGAAGACGTAAAAGACTATATAAAATGTATTCACAAGTCACTGAGATTAGCATTCCGGGCTATTGATGCGGGTGAGTTTCAATTGGAGGGGAAAGCACTTGGGAAATTTGTTTATGGCTACTGATAATCACTTACATGGAAAACTGTTGAGACTGGGAAGACCGTTAAGTGGGGAGTGGAGTGAGAAGTAAACTCCACTTTCTCAGGCGAGATATCGTAGAACAGCATGACGAGTAAAAGCTCAAAAGATTTCGTACTGTCTACTAATTTTTATTTCACCTCTTGCTACACGTGTTTCGACTGACTAGCAGTCATCCTCAGGCAAGACTGGTCTTGCTGGACTGGTCAGGCAAGACTAGTCTTGCCTGAGGATGACTGTTAGTCAGTGGAAACACGTGTAGCAAGAGATGAAATAAAAATTAGTAGACAGTACGAAATCTTTTCAGCTTTTACTGGAGTGAGAAGCACTGTTGTCACTGAGGAAATAGTTCATTATGTGGGATGAAGAATAAGGGGGAGTGGGAAGGAAACAATTGCTCATTCGCCTGGGGTACGTTGTTCTTGGAGTGCTGAATGATCTCCAACGATTCCAAGGCGTCGAGTCTCCTCCAATTTCCTTCTGAGTGAAGGATCACCGGTATGAAGTCACTCCAATGTTTTTGGTCCAGCAGGTGCTTGGCAAAATTCGACTGCACTTTCTTCTTATCAAAACAATGTTTATGCTCATTCACTCTTATTTGAACACTTCTTTCTGTTTTCCCTATGTATATGACACCACATTTATTGCACTTCAGAGAATACACACCACTTTTTTGAACGGGTGGGAAGGGGTCTTTGGCGTTGAAAAGGGTATTTTTAAGGGTTGATGGAATATAGAATGCAATTCTGTAATTTTCATTTGGGAAACAAGATGTTATAGTATGTGAAATCTTCTCTTATAAAGGTAACCTGCACCACTTCTTTGGATTTTTGATAGGGGACAGTGAAGTCAAAATTGATATGGACTGTTTCTTGCGGGATTTATCTATAATATTTACTATGATTTCTGGTCGGTAATCATTTATTGCCGAACAAAACTGCCGAACAAAACTGGAAGCCAAAATGTCAAACCCTAATATATTCTATTGATATTTATTCTGGGAGTTATTTTTTTTGCCTGATATATTGCGTTCGAGCCGTCCAAAACGGTTACTTGCGAGAAGCTTTAGGAGAGAAGGAATAAAAACTCAATATTTTGTGAAGAAGCGAGTTCTGTTACAAGAGGGAATAGTTGGCGATGGTAAGTGAGTGAGGCATCAGTTGATCAGAAATAAAGCATCTATAAGGTCATATGACTACTATGGTGAGAATATGAAGCCTAAAGTTCGCTGGCGCCATTGCTTCTCGTGTTTTAATTACTCGTAATGCCCATTGAAGATCTGCTGCTACCGGTTAAAGACAAAACGGGTCTAGGATAGAGATTAGCGATCGTATATAGGGTTGCGTTGTGGTCCTCTGGAATCTTAGGTTCCATCGTGGCAGTAAAAATAAGTTACTATCAATAGATGGAAACGGCGAACGAGGGAAAAATTGAAGCGTTGTGGCCGATATTCTAATGTTTTTGCATGTCGTGTCACAGTGTTTTTGGGGCTCTGACTCTGGTTCCAAATACGGCGATCTACACTCTCAAATTTATTAAAAAAGCTTTACAGAATGGTTTACCAATTGGTATTTGAAAAAATGTTCCTCTCAAAACTGAGAATTCTGGGACTCAGCTTGGTCATTTGGCTAATTTCTACAGTTTCCGCAATAGCATACAGTTATTACAATATTTATAGAAAACGTCCCTGGGAAGAGTTCAATATATTTTAAAACTTTTTGTGGGCTATTGTAATTATTTTATTCCAATTATACTTTTTTATTTTATATATGATGATATTCATCTTTATTATCCTGAACAATGGCATTAGGGAACTAGGTTTGCCTCGAGTCAGTTCTGCAGTGACCTTACGCTCACCCGAGGTCGAAACAGTAGGTGACATTCCAGGAATTTCATTAAATGATTCGAGGTACTTCTGAGAAATTTCACGTCGGACAAGTTTAAGTTTGAAATTATACTCCACATTCCAAGTGGCAAATAACGTGTTCGGATTTTTTATGCTGTGTCATTGTATCTACAACTTGATATATGCTACATTTGAGCTGTGTGACCTCCTGCGGAATGAGCACACATTTTGAACATAGACTTAATTTTTTTATTTGCTGATTCATTCATCTTCTTGGAATACCTGTTTGGATTCATCGCCATCATTTCATTAGGAGTTGCAGCTCAAAATCAGGTATGTGCTCTAAATAAAGAAGACGATTCCAAAGTTTTTTGGAATGAGGACACATTTTGAACATATACTTAATTTCCTTGTTTGCGGATACATTCATCTTCTTGGTATACTTGTTTAGATCATTGACATCACTTCATTAGGAATTACAGCTGAACATCAGGTATGTGCTGTAAATAAACAAGACGATACCCCAAGTTTTTTGAGCGTATTTGATTAATAAAATCACGAGTGTATATGTTTCTGCAATACCTGAATTTGTTGCTGCTCGTAATCATAAAGCATTTTTAATGCCTTTAGTTGCTTATAGGCTCACTCAAACCTTGATTTTCACTACTTGGGCAATGAATTATGTCTCTTTACTGACCTAAAAATCTCAAATGATAACAATATGGCCATATTGTTGATGCTCCAATTGACGATTTTTGAATTAGAAGTATATAATTTTAGCATTTGAACCCATGGCTTTTTCCTTCATAATTTTTTGTTTCCATGTCCATCATAGTTTGAAAAATTGACGAGTTCCTTGGCCTTTCCGACATTCAAATCTCTCTGAAGTGTAGAATTCACAATGTTTTTCTGACATATTAGCATGTCCTCTGATCTTTAAAAAGCTTTTTTAGTTGCCTCTTCTGATATGTAGTATGATGCACATATTATTGCCTGTATACGAACTCATTCCCCCAATCATCGTTCCAGAGCACTAAATTTCCAATTTCCATTATCTTCAAGTTCATTTTCTGTGAACTTATGCATATACTGCCGTCAGTACATGGTAGTAAGTATCTATTAGAGTCATTTCGTCCACTAAAATTAATTTGGAGAAGGTTATTTCTCAAATAATTTCTCTTTATGTTTTTAATTAGTTTTAGGTAAAAATGACATTATATCAGCGGTCACATATCAGAATGGAATATAAACCGCACTCTTGAACTATTTTTGAACAAGGAAACGTACAGATAATTTTCGATCCGAATTCAATCATTAGCCACGTTCACTAAGTATAAGAAAAGTATTAGAAAATGGAAAAGATTTTTGGTGGTACACTTTTTGGCCACTTGAGTATCCATTATTTTAATGGTTTTATGGTAGACTCTTAATATGGGTTCCATTTTACATAAAATAATTATTAGTTCTCTAAGAGGTATGACACAAAAAATAGCGCATAAAATATTTGAAACATTCTATATGCTGATAAAATAGCGAATGATACATAATTTATTAAATCGATATATTTGATCATTCTTTGAAAGGAGGTTAGGTATTTACTTTAGTTTTGATAGATTTATGATTTGTTCAATGTTTAATTCAAGTGTGTTTTTGAAAACAGCTGAACTATGGGTGTCTCTTGGTACATTAAAACACCCACTTACATACTATTCACTTAAAGCGTGCCACTCCAAATTATTTAGTCCCGTTTCGCATCAGGTGATTCTGAAATGAGTGTACGTGAAATGACATATTGGAGTCCAAATAAAAAGAAATCAATAAAACATGCCATAGAAGGCAAAATCAAAATATGATATTGGAAACTCGAAGGAACCAGTTCGCACGCTTGTTCTCTTCGATTCTCTCTCCAGAAGAATAGACGTGGAGCATACCAGATCCGTGACGTTCCTCTTCAACATATTCCAAATACTTGGGATGTCCATTAAAGATTTAATCACTCCGGATAGATCTACAGTGCGACTACGAAAGAGACTAAAGAACTGTTATAGGATCTGGGTGGTTGCGATAAGCGTGTATATCTCTTACATATCGGTGATGACTAGCTTCACTGAATGGAGGAAAACCCCGAATGTAGACGGCACTCCAACATTCTGGATGGAATTCCAGTGGATTTGGACAGCAATACATCACATCTTAGGTGCTATGGTATACGCTTGGTTCCAGTTTCATCGTAATACTCTCACTCTCCTGGTCAACAATCTTGCAATTATAAACTCGGAAGATATTGAAGTACCTTTGAGGTCGAATCTCAACTCATTCGGGTTTTTCCTGGTTTTCTTGTTTTTGTTTCATTTTCTTTCCACGATTTTATTCAGCTACTGGAACGTCGTGAGAGCGCTGTGGGAATTTTGGAACTCCGCGGCACTAAGTGTGTGGTGTTTGGTGAATTTTACTTTCCAGTTGTATTTCAATCTAGTACAATATCTTTTCTTACAAAACGTGATTATTTTGAACGACGGAATCAATCAACTCATTGCTGGAAAGGGGAAAATAATGCATTCCCTTGGAAAAATTAACAGGAAAATTGTCCCGCCGGAGAATAGCATAACACACAAGAATCTCCTACTAGAAATCGAAAATTGGCGATTGTTCAACGTAAAAATGTACTACTATCGCCGTTCCATCAATGGAATATTCGGATTCGTCTCGCTATTTCAGTTCGGTTATTGCGTGATACACCTTACATTTACACTCTTTGAAGTCATAAATTTGCAGACATCGATCAATACCTTCATCATTACCCTAATTCGACTAAGTGTAATTCAGATGTACTTGCTTGGTCCCCTAGCCATCACCATACTCTTTGAAGTCATAGAAAGTGAGGTAAGTAGTTTTTAAAACAATTCTATACGACGAATATTTTTATAAAATTAATTTTAAAATTCTACGAGTAGCGCCGAACATTGTATACCATTATCAGCATGGCGCATCTTTTGTGTGCTTGATTTAGATAAAATTCCTTTGACACACTCTATAAAGTGAGGCATTAAAAATAGGTGATATAAAATTCTATAAAGTGAGCCATTAAAATTAGGTGATATAAAATTCATAGAGGTCTGCACGCTTTCAAATTCAGCTGTTTAAGGCCAAAATTCTCCCTTCAAAGCTTGAATTAATTCATAAGACACCAATCAAGCGACTCTAGTTTCCAATTTTTATTGACCTTGAGCGGAAGGTACGACAAGTGTTCATTTATCCATCTTGAACGTTCATACGTCAAATATTAAAGGGAAAATTTAAAATCGTACAAAATATCTTAGACTTTAGGCTGTCTTCTGAATACAAAACCTTACGTTGAAATGCTAGACCTTTAAATTTTTCAATGGTATTTTTCGAGGAAAATATTTTATAAGCGTTATGCTGCCTACACGCACGTTATCCGAAACGATTAAATATTGCAGGATAGGAGAAGAAAATTTGCAATTTTCTGAAGAAGCAGTTGATTACAAAACTTTCTCGAATGGCGTACTAATTCACCAGTAACGACACGTTCCTTGAGAAACCTATAGATAATGGGGGTCCTCTTGGCCTTTTAGTTCAACCTCATTCACTTTTGAAATGACATACAATTTTAATATAAATTACATCAAATTTCCGTGGATAATTATTATCTGGTTATAAGGTTTTACCAGACTGTGATTGCTATTTAATTTCAGTTATACTTCACACAGTGTAATGCTATGCGTCACAGCAATTTTGAACAAAGGCATCAAGTGACGAACCTTCCCTCCAGCGGGTTCTATAGTGGGGGATCACTTACTCGAAGCCGCTAATGTTACTTTCTAGGATGCTACTTGAAGATTAGTGAGAAAAGTAAGTGATAGATAAAGGAGGAAATGCATAGGATGATCTCGTAGAGACATTTCAAATAATCAGAGTATTTACAGAGTTCCAATTTGAACTGCTATCTGCGAACAATGAGCTATAATTGAAATGTTTCATCTACTGCCAAATGACAATAAGTTTACATTTTTGTCTTTCTTTTCAGAATTCTACCAGCTGATTTGTAGGCTTTTGGGCAGTACTTATTATAAAGGCCTAATTTCAGGCGTATCCTTTTTATTTCCCCCATGCACACGAACCATCCTCAGATCTGACTTGCATTCATCAAATCGTCTGCCTCTTCATATTTCGTTCGGAATTCCTATTCTTCACTTTCATCTTCCATGCATCCCCTGAATTTGGGCCTCTGTTACCCCCTGCACCTTTCCCTATCTTTTCAAAACCTCCACTATCCGTCGCTTCTCTCCCCTCCAAACCTGCGACACTTAATTTCTATCCGCTTTAACAATATGCTATTCCTCCTCATTTTTTTTCTCGCTATCCAGCTCACCCTCTCCATTCTTCACACCCACATCTTAAACGCCTCAAGTCTACGCACTTCCCTCCATCGAAATGAATTAATCTCCACCCCAAATAAGTCAACTAACCAAACTAGAGTTATCACCAGCATTTTCTTTTCTTCTAACCTCAGATCCCCTTTCTTTAATTCCCATCTCTTAAAAAATGCTTCTTTAGACATAATTATTTTGCAACTTACATCCCTACCACTAAACCCATTTTTCTCCAAAGTGCTATCTAAATATGTAAACTGCTCGTATTGATGTCATTTTTTCCCTTTCTTTCTTATACTGTTACCCACCTTCTAGCCTCTTGAAAGTCTTATCACTTTCCATTTCTTACGGTTTACCTTCATTCCCTATCTTTCGATCTGCATCTCTAACGCATTCATTATTGACCGCATCTCATTAGCTGACTGACAAACCGATGCTTAGCCTTTTGTAAATTTCACTGACTATAGCAGATCCCTTTCTACTTTAACTCTCCCCATAACCTCCTCTCAATTTTTCTGAATACGCGTAAAACGCTACGGTGAGAATGGGCACCCCTGCCGCACTCCGTCCAACCACGTCGAATCCAGATTCTTCCTCTACCACCCTAACCCGCACCTTCTGGTTCATATAAAGATTTAGGAGACAACGTCTCTTCCTACAACGATTGCTTATTTCTTCAGAGGTTCTATTGATTTCGCCCAAACTACAAAAACAAACACCTTCTCGAAATCTAAAAGAGAATCTCACACGTCCTCTACACATTCTTGGTTTCTCTCCATTACCGTCCTCATCACTTCTCGAAAGCGCCCCAAATTCTCCTCCTTCTCCTAAACCCAAACTGACCATCACCCAGATATTCGTTAACCTTGTTTTCTATATCTCTATACTAATACTCAATAATTCTCACGGCTGCTTTGGTCGCGTGGGATAATAGGTTTTGGTCCCATAATTCTCGCTAGTTTTTGCCTGGTTCTCTGTCGGTTATCGGTATTAGTGTTGCCTTTCATCTTCAGTCCCCATTCCCTCATGAAACATCCAATAAATAAATGCACAAAGTTTAACTCCTCCACTCTAGCCCATGCTGTTCAGAAACCTTTAGGTATGTTACTTATTCCCACTACCATAATCCTTTTTATATATTGTAGTACTCTATCGACTTCACTTCCAAGGATACGTGGTCCGTTGCATTTTCTATGAGTGACGTCTTCCATTTCAACATCCGGCCTGTAGGGCCTAATTTCCTAACCATAGAGCACTTTGACATATTTCCTCCAACTCTCTTGATTCTCTTTTGGCCCTAAGATCTTATTTCCAATATTTTCTGTCATAGTTTCTATTCTCCTTCTTCTACTACTATCCAAAAATTGCTTAATTGTCATTTTGCTTTCTCTCTATTTGGAAATTTGAATAAAATCCTAGTTAGCATATTCATTTATCTTCTTGGTATATCTCGATGGATTCGCCATTATCATTTTATTAGGAATCTCATCTAAAAAGAAGATATGCCATTTATATTGTGACGATACGCACCATAGGACGGGATTCGCGCCCCACGTTGGGCGCCAGATGTGACGATACGTACCATCGGACGAGCTCGCCAACTCTGATGTTGGACGATTTCGATCCCCGGCCCCACTGGTTAGAAACCAGCTGCGATAGTGCATACCTTCACGTAGTCCGCTGAGTCACCCACAGCGGGTCGACGGCGGACGGATCCTACTGAAAGGAAAACCACGTGGGTTCTACGGCACGCGATCACGAAAGAGAAGGAGAATACGGGAATTTTGGAGCTCGGTGCGAAGCACAGCAAAGACGAAACGACCTCGTTCAGATTGTGAATGGTTTTAGGCATTTATTGGCAAAACAAAAAATAAACACAAGCAACTTTCTCCTTAAATCTAATGAGGGATGAAATGATTATCCGTTTGAATGACACACTGATGGAAAGAGAACACAAAAACGCAATAACCCACCAAAAAAACTAATACGAACACATAACAAAATTCACATTGGCCTCTGTAAGAATCTCTACTACAATTCTTATTGTCGAGTTGATTGTCCACCTTGAATTTTACATGCTCCGCGTCCGATCGTGCGAAAGTGTCCAACACTACTGGGATTTACAACACAAATCACAAGGACGGGAGAATAATTATACAGATTTTTGCTTTGTGACAAGCTTAGTAACTTTAAGTGGAATTGTTCCTGAGTCACTATTGCATGCGATCACCTCCACTCGAGGTGTCTTCTTCGGTGGAGAAATGCTGGTTGGAGCAGGAAGAGTGGATAATTCACTATCCAGGGAGAAGGGGATTTGTAGAGTACTTATGTGTCAAGCTGTGGCTCCACGTCGAATTCACCGCTGGGCGCGTCATCAACCCACAGGTCTTTGGTTGCCTGAGGTTTTCTGGATGATCGGCGTATGGGCGTTAGACGACGTGACGAATCTCCTTGACACTGCACCTCGGCCCTCTTTTCTCTCTCTCTCTGTCTTGCTCCCCGGTGCTCTGCTGAACCTTGCTGCCAGTCTACGGAGTACATGGGATTGCCTCCTCGCACCTTCCACCAGCATAACTCCCAGACGCCTTGCGACGGGCCCGTTTTATACGGTCGTTCACCACGTGACACAATACACAAAAAATGACATGCGAAACCCTAGTAGTTAAAAGTGAGGCCGCTTGTCTAACGCTGTGCCCGCGAAATCTGAACGAGCAAAAGCTCGAGACAGGGAACGTCCGAAACGAAAAATGGAATAAAAAAATGAAACGTGAATTGTGCGGGGCATACCGTCACAATGTATAATGGACTAGTATTATTGTTTTTTAACGTATTCAATGAAAAAGGACCCACAATTTGTCGTTCCACCAAGTGATGACCCTACAATAGTGAAAATAGAGGTGTGTTTTGATATAATTTAAGCCGCTGGCCTTATTCTTTCATAAGTTTTCATTTGCATGTCCATTATTGTTTGAAAAATTGATGTTTTATTGTCTTTCCACCTTTAAAATCCCACTAAAGAATAGAATTAAGATAGCTTTTAGGGCGTATTAGTCTATCTTGTCACTTCAAACAGCTTTCTTCGTTGCCTCCTCTGATAAATAACATGATTCACATAATTATTGCCCTCTTTCCCTCAATCATCGTTCTACAGGACCATATTTCCCTTTTCCATTATCTTCATGCCTTTTTTCTGATAACATTATTGCCGTTAGTACTCCTTATAAAGTTTCTATGAGAATAATTTCGTGCACCAAAACCGGTTTGTAAAAAACATAAGCTAGTTAAACAGTAAAATTATTCAAATATTCTTTAAAATTTATGGTGCTAACTATTACTAAAACCACTAGATTTATTAATCAACGATCCAGGTTTCGATGTGCATTCACATCATTTTTAGGTTCCAAGTGAGACTGGCTGTAGTGAGTGATATTCAAATATTCTTTTTACATATTTCTCATGTTCTACGTGTACCTTTTAGAAAAATGTGTTAATATATTAGATGTGCCCATTAACCGTGCTTTTGAACTATTTTTGAGCAAGGATACGCATAGATTACTTCCAATTCGAATACAATCGTTAGCCAAATTCATTTGGTATTTGAGAAAAAAGAAAACATTTCTGGTGGTAGAAAACACTAATCAGGGCTTTCCAAATTAATTTCTCATAAAATGGTGTTATTTTTCAGTTTATTTTGGCGAAAATATACACAGAGCAGCCAACCTTAGCAACTACCTCCCTTATGCGATCACCTCTCTGAGCGGCCGACTTGTTTGGGAACAAATGAATACTTCATAGCACATCGTACGGTAAATTTTCCCTTCCTCTTATGGTTATTCTCTTGAATATTCAGTCTCTGGGTCCAGTGGTGACGCTTTATATAGGTTTTATTGTAAACAAAATTCTTCTATGATTTTAGCGGGATACGTGAAAAAATTGTCAAATAAAAATATTCGAAAAATTTTAGAATCTGACTGATTGGTGAATAATGCATGGTGATTTTCTTCGGTGTTTTTTATATTCTTTTTGCTCTTTTTATTCAAGATATCCTCTGATTGGAAGTTAATTAGTTTATTAACATCTACATTTACATAAGGCCGTGCAGGTCACCACAATATTGCATGGTGATTCCGCACCAAAGGAGAAGCACTCATTTTGGTTCTAATCAGAACCTTGCTCCTTCTCAACACATCTAGGCTTATACCAGATAGCAGTGATGTAGGAAGACAAAGTGCAGTCAGAATGGAAACTAATAGAGAGATTCGTAGATGAACATATAAAAATGCAATACTCTGTGAGATAAAACTATAGTCAATATTATTGTTGCTTTTCATTTAAAACGCTACTGGATAATAATTCGTGCGGAGACAAAAACTTGTCAGACATTTCAATTAGGGTGAGTTGTTACCAACGTGTTTAATGGTATCAAGATTTAAAAAAATGGAAGAAAAAAAACTATGCCTTGTAAAGGTTAGATTATCATAGAACTTAACCATCGAAACCATTAAGGTTCCTTACCGAACGTGAAAAAAAAAGGAAATTAAAATCCATTGGTTCTGCAGTCTCTTACAAAATAATTTGCCTTTGATCTGATCAACTGCAATATTTCGGCTCCATTAAAACAGTTTGAACACCTTGCATAAAATAGCCTGCAACAATTTGGCAAAGAACGCGACGAAATATTCCTGCTTGTTTCTACATCCACATCTACTTTAGTATGTTTTTCGATTGTAATTCGTCCATTGCTTACCGAAGTGTTTTATTACCGAGAACTATGTTATGTGTGCCTCATCTTTCATCAAATAACTGATAATTCCGTGCCGTAATGGGTGACTCTGCGAGGAGGGGGCGAGAAATTACTTATCGGATCCCAAAAGACATTGATCAATATGGCGAGCAAAAGCAAGCAAAACAAAATATTGGAAACTTCAATAAACAAGTACGTGTACTAGTTTCCTTCGTTTCACTCATCAGAAAAATGGACGTGCAGCATACCAGATCCGTGGCGTTTCTCTTCAACATATTCCAAATACTTGGGATGTCCATCAAAGATATAATTACTCCGGATAGATCTACCGTGCGACTTCTAAAGAAGCTTAAGAAATTTTATAGAATATGGGTGGTTGCGATCGGCGTATTTTTCTCTTACATGTCTGTGATGACTGGGTTCACTGAGTCGAGAATAACCCTGAAAGGAGGAGGTGCTCCAACATTCTGGACGGAATTCCAGTGGATTTGGACGACGTTACATCACATCTTAGGTGCTATGGTATACGCGTGGTTCCAGTGGCATCGTACCAAGCTCACTCTCCTGGTCAAAAATCTTGATATGCAAATGTCATCAGCAAGTTTTGGAGCACATTTGAGGTCGAATCTCAACTCATTCGGGTTTTTCATGGTGTTTTTATTTTTGTTTCATTTTCTTTCCACGATTTTCTTCGCCTACTGGAACTTCGTGAGATCGCTGCGGGAATTTTGGAACTCCGCGGCATTAAGTGTGTGGTGTTTGGTGAATTTTACTTTCCAGTTGTATTTCAATCTAGTACAATATCTTTTCTTACAAAACGTGATTATTTTGAACGACGGAATCAATCAACTCATTGCTGGAAAGGGGAAAATAATGCATTCCCTTGGAAAAAATAAAAGGAAAATTGTCCCGCCGCAGAATAGCATAAAACACAAGAATCTCCTACTAGAAATCGAAAATTGGCGATTGTTCAACGTGAAAATGTATTACTATTGCCGTTCAATCAATGGGATATTCGGATTCATCTCGCTATTTCAGTTCGGCTATTGCGTTATGCATCTTACATTTACATTCTTTGAAGTCATACATTTGCAGACATCGTTCAATACCTTCATCATTACCCTAATTCGACTAAGTGTAATTCAGATGTACTTGCTTGGTCCCCTAGCCATCACCATACTCTCTGAAGTCATAGAAAGTGAGGTAAGTAGTTTTTAAAATAATTCTATACGACGAATATTTTTATAGAATTAATTTTCAAATTCTACGAGTAGCGCCGAACATTGCATACCATTATCAGCATGGCGTATCATTTGTGTGCTTGATTTAGATAAAATTCCTTTGACACACTATAAAGTGAGCCATTAAAAATAGGTGATATAAAATTCATAGAGGTCTGCACGCTTTCAAATTCAGCTGTTTAAGGCCAAAATTCTCCCTTCAAAGCTTGAATTAATTCATAAGACACCAATCAAACGACTCTAGTTTCCAATTTTTATTGACCTTGAGCGGAAGGAAGGTACGACAAGTGTGTTCATTCATTTATCCATCTTGAACGTTCATACGTCAAATATTACAAGGAAAATTTAAAATCGTACAAAATATCTAAGACTTCAGGCTGTCTTCTGAATACAAAACCTTACGATGAAATACTAGACCTTAAAATTTTTCAATGGTATTTTTCCAGGAAAATATTTTATAAGCGTTATGCTGCCTACACGCACGTTATCCGAAACGATTAAATATTGCAGGATAGGAGAAGAAAATTTGCAATTTTCTGAAGAAGCAGTTGATTACAAAACTTTCTCGAATGGCGTACTAATTCACCAGTTCCTTGAGAAACCTATAGATAATGGGTGTCCTCTTGGCCTTTTAGTTCAACCTCATTCACTTTTGAAATGACATACAATTTTAATATAAATTACAGCAAATTTCCGTGGATAATTATTATCTGGTTATAAGGTTTCACCTTGCTGTGATTGCTATTTAATTTCAGTTATACTTCACACAGTGTGATGATATGCGTCATAGCAATTTTGAACAAAGGCATCAAGTGACGAACCTTCCCTCCAGCGGGTTCTACAGTGGGGGATCACTTACTCGAAGTCGCTAATGTTACTTTCTAGGATGCTACTTGAAGATTAGTGAGGAAATTAAGTGATAGATAAAGGAAGAAATGCATAGGATGATCTCGTAGAGACATTTCAAATAATCAGAGTATTTACAGAGTTCCAATTTGAACTGCTATCTGCGAACAATGGGCTATAATTGAAATGTTTCATCTACTGCCAAATGACAATAAGTTTAAATTTTTGTCTTACTTTTCAGAATTCTACCAGCTAATTTGTAGGCTTTTGGGCAGTACTTATTATAATGGCCTAATTTCTGGCGTATCCTTTTTCTTTCCCTCATGCACACGAACCATCCTCAGATCTGACTTGCATTCATCAAATCGTCTGCCTCTTCATATTTCGTTCGGAATTCCTATTCTTCACTTTCATCTTCCATGCATCCCCTGAATTTGGGCCTCTGTTACCCCCTGCACCTTTCCCTATCTTTTCAAAACCTCCACTATCCGTCGCTTCTCTCCCCTCCAAACCTGCGACACTTAATTTCTATCCGCTTTAACAATATGCTATTCCTCCTCATTTTTTTTCTCGCTATCCAGCTCACCCTCTCCATTCTTCACACCCACATCTTAAACGCCTCAAGTCTACGCACTTCCCTCCATCGAAATGAATTAATCTCCACCCCAAATAAGTCAACTAACCAAACTAGAGTTATCACCAGCATTTTCTTTTCTTCTAACCTCAGATCCCCTTTCTTTAATTCCCATCTCTTAAAAAATGCTTCTTTAGACATAATTATTTTGCAACTTACATCCCTACCACTAAACCCATTTTTCTCCAAAGTGCTATCTAAATATGTAAACTGCTCGTATTGATGTCATTTTTTCCCTTTCTTTCTTATACTGTTACCCACCTTCTAGCCTCTTGAAAGTCTTATCACTTTCCATTTCTTACGGTTTACCTTCATTCCCTATCTTTCGATCTGCATCTCTAACGCATTCATTATTGACCGCATCTCATTAGCTGACTGACAAACCGATGCTTAGCCTTTTGTAAATTTCACTGACTATAGCAGATCCCTTTCTACTTTAACTCTCCCCATAACCTCCTCTCAATTTTTCTGAATACGCGTAAAACGCTACGGTGAGAATGGGCACCCCTGCCGCACTCCGTCCAACCACGTCGAATCCAGATTCTTCCTCTACCACCCTAACCCGCACCTTCTGGTTCATATAAAGATTTAGGAGACAACGTCTCTTCCTACAACGATTGCTTATTTCTTCAGAGGTTCTATTGATTTCGCCCAAACTACAAAAACAAACACCTTCTCGAAATCTAAAAGAGAATCTCACACGTCCTCTACACATTCTTGGTTTCTCTCCATTACCGTCCTCATCACTTCTCGAAAGCGCCCCAAATTCTCCTCCTTCTCCTAAACCCAAACTGACCATCACCCAGATATTCGTTAACCTTGTTTTCTATATCTCTATACTAATACTCAATAATTCTCACGGCTGCTTTGGTCGCGTGGGATAATAGGTTTTGGTCCCATAATTCTCGCTAGTTTTTGCCTGGTTCTCTGTCGGTTATCGGTATTAGTGTTGCCTTTCATCTTCAGTCCCCATTCCCTCATGAAACATCCAATAAATAAATGCACAAAGTTTAACTCCTCCACTCTAGCCCATGCTGTTCAGAAACCTTTAGGTATGTTACTTATTCCCACTACCATAATCCTTTTTATATATTGTAGTACTCTATCGACTTCACTTCCAAGGATACGTGGTCCGTTGCATTTTCTATGAGTGACGTCTTCCATTTCAACATCCGGCCTGTAGGGCCTAATTTCCTAACCATAGAGCACTTTGACATATTTCCTCCAACTCTCTTGATTCTCTTTTGGCCCTAAGATCTTATTTCCAATATTTTCTGTCATAGTTTCTATTCTCCTTCTTCTACTACTATCCAAAAATTGCTTAATTGTCATTTTGCTTTCTCTCTATTTGGAAATTTGAATAAAATCCTAGTTAGCATATTCATTTATCTTCTTGGTATATCTCGATGGATTCACCATTATCATTTTATTAGGAATCTCATCTAAAAAGAAGATATGCCATTTATATAAAATGGACTAGTATTATTGTTTTTTAACGTATTCAATGAAAAAGGACCCACAATTTGTCGTTCCACCAAGTGATGACGCTACTATAGTGAAAATAGACGCGTGTTCTCTTATGATTTAAGCCGCTGGCCTTATTCATTCATAAGTTTTCATTTGCATGTCCATTATTGTTTGAAAAATTGATGTTTTATTGTCTTTCCACCTTTAAAATCCCACTAAAGAATAGAATTAAGATAGCTTTTAGGGCGTATTAGTCTATCTTGTCACTTCAAAAAGCTTTCTTCGTTGCCTCCTCTGATAAATAGCATGATTAACAATAATATTGCCCTCTTTCCCTAAATCATCGTTCTACAGGACCATATTTCCCTTTTCCATTATCTTCATGCTTATTTTCTGATAACTTTATGGCTATATTGCCGTTAGTACTTCGTATCAAGTTTCTTTAAGAATCATTTCGTGCACCGAAACTGGTTTGTAAAAAACATATGTTAGTTACACAGTAAAATTACTCAAATATTATAATTCACATTTTTAAATTTTTCTTTAAAATTTCTTTTAGAGAAGTACGTTATAATATTAGATGTGCCTACTACCCGTATTTTTGAACTATTTTTGAGTAAGGATACGCATCGATTAATTCCAATCCAAATACAATCGCTTGCCAAATTTATTTGGTAAATTTGAGAAAAAAAGTATTTGGTATTTGAGAAAAAAAGGAAACATTTCAGGTGGTAGGAAAATAATCAGGGCATTCCCAATTGATTTATGGTAAAATGGTGTGATTTTTCAGTTTATTTTGGAGAAAATATACACAGAGCAACCAACCTCAGCAACTACCTCTCTTATGCGATCACCCCTCTGAGCGGCCGACTTCTTCGGGAACGGAATGAATATTTCATACCACATCGTACGGTAAATTTTCCCTTCCTCTTATGGTTATTTCCTTGAGTGGTCATCGTCTCTGAGTCCAAAGGTGATGCTTTATATAGGTTTTGGTGTAAACAAAATTCTTCTATGATTTTGACGGGATACGTGAAAAAATTT
This sequence comes from Ceriagrion tenellum, assembly GCA_963169105.1. NCBI lineage: Eukaryota > Metazoa > Arthropoda > Insecta > Odonata > Coenagrionidae > Ceriagrion > Ceriagrion tenellum. The sequence continues at coordinate 83,518,007 of OY720634.1, read as the reverse complement.
CAAACAAAAATATTAGAAATATTTTAGAATCTGATATATTAGTGAATAAAACAAGGTTAACATCTTCGGTATTTTTGATCTTTTTTATCTTTCTATTTAAGATATTCTCTGATTGGTAGTTAAGTAATTAATTTACATCTACATTTACCTAACGCCGTGGAAATAACTACAAGGGTGAATGGTGATTCCATACCAAAGGAGAAGCACTCATTTCGGTTCTAATCAGTACCTCGCTCCTTCTCACTACCTCTAGGTTTAGGGCAGAAAGCAGTGAAGTAGGAAGACAAAGTGCAGTCAGAACGGAAACTAATAGATTGATTCGTAGATGAACGTATTAAAATGCAATACTGTGTAATATAAAACTATGGTCAATATTATTGTTGCTTTTCATTAAAAACACTACTGGATACTAATTTGTGCAGAAACAAAACCTTGTCAGACATTTCAATTAGGGTGAGTTGTTACCAGCGTGTTTAATGGTATCAAAATTTAAAAAAATGGAAGAAAACAAACTATGCCTTGTAAAGGTTGGATTATCATAGAACCTAACAATCGAAACCATTAAGGTTCCTTACCGAACGTGGAAAAAATTAAATTTAAATCCATTGGTTCTGCAGTCTTTTTACAAAATAATTTGTCTATGATCTGATCAACTGCCATATTTCGGCTCCATTAAAATAGTTTGAACGCCTTGCAAAAAAAGAACTGCGACAATCTTGCATAGAACTCGACGTAATATTCCTGCTTGTTTCTATATCCACATCTACTTTAGCTTATTATTCGATTGTAATTCGTCCATTGTTTACCGTAGTGTTTTATTGTCGATAACTATATTATTTGTGCCTCTTGTTTCATCAAATAGCTGATAATTCAGTGCCGTAACAGGTGGCTCCGCGAGGAGGGGACGAGAAAGTACTTATTGGATCCCAAATGACAGCCATCAATAAGGCTAGCCAAAGCAAGCAAAACAAAATATTGGAAACTCCAATAAATAAGTACGTGTACTAGTTTCCTTCGTTTCACTCTTAAGAAAAATGGACGTGCAGCATACCAGATTCGTGGCGTTTCTCTTCAACATATTCCAATTACTTGGGATGTCCATCAAAGATATAATTACTCCGGATAGATCTACAGTGCGACTGCAAAAGAAGCTTAAGAACTTTTATAGAATATGGGTGGTTGCGATTGGCGTGTTTTTCTCTTACATGTCTGTGATGACTAACTTCAATGAACGGAGGACAACCCTGAATAGAGGCGGCGCCCCAACATTCTGGACGGAATTCCAGTGGATTTGGACGACGTTACATTACATCTTAGGTGCTATGGTATACACGTGGTTCCAGTGGCATCGCACCACGCTCACTCTCCTGCTGAACAACCTTGCAATGCAAAACTCGGAAGTAAATATCGAAGGACCTTTGAGGTCGAATCTCAACTCATTCGGTTTTATCCTGGTGTTTTTGTTTTCGTTTCATTTTCTTTCCACAATTTTCTTCAGGTACTGGAATGTCGTGAGAGCGCAGTGGGAATTTTGGAACTCCGCGGCACTAAGTGTGTGGTGTTTGGTGAATTTTACTTTCCAGTTATATTTCAATCTAGTGCAGTATCTTTTCTTGCAAAACGTGATTATTTTGAACGACGGAATCAGTCAACTCATTGCTGGAAAGGGAGAAAAAGTCAATCCTCTTGGCAAAGTTAACAGGAAATTTGTCCCGCCGGAGAATAGCATAAAACACAATAATCTCCTAGAAATAGAATACTGGCGATTGTTTAACGTGAAAATGTACTATTATCGCCGTTCGATCAATGGGTTATTCGGATTTGTATCACTATTCCAGTTCGGCTATTGCGTGATGCATCTTACATTTATATTCTTTGAAGCCATAAGTTTGCAATTTCCTTACAACCCTCTCATCACTTGCATACTTCAACTAATTTTGATCCTTACGTACATGCTGGGTCCCCTGGCCATTATTGTACTCTGTGAAGTCGTAGAAAATGAGGTAAGTAGTTTTTCTTAATGTTTCTATTTAATGGCTGCTATGTTTGATGAATGTATATTTTCCATTTTAGCGTCGAGCATATTATCTCATTATTGGTATGCGTAGACCTAGATTATAATTACGTTCATCGGAATTATTGTTAACTCAACGACTGTGATTGTATCACTCCTCTGTTCTGCAGCGACTACTTTTTACCAAATTCTCCATTACATTGCGAATGCAACCTCTCACTAGCTTTATTCCTGCCGCTATACATTAGTCTATGGTTATTGGGAGATTGGGTTGGTGTGGTGGCTAACGTACTTGCCTACCACATGGGTGGCCAGGGTTCAAATCCCTACAGAGGCGGATGTTTTTCAGAGGGAACCCCTACCCTTTTTGAGTGTCTTGTGGAGGTCACTTCAAGTGGAGTACTCCGTCTTCTGGATTAGACATTAAGTCGTGGTCCCCTTGGCATCTCTCGTTAAGAGTAGGCTAAGGCCGACGCCGGGTTTCTATCCACCCTTCCTCCCTTCCCTATCGCCTATGGCGCAAATGACCTTAGCCGTCAGTCGCCTCCCTAAATATCCAATCCAATCCATCCCATAGTTATTGGTCCAATCGTGGACGTCATACTACCATCTTTCTTCTCTTAGATCCATGTTGTATACACCCATATTGTCCAATTCTTTCTTCATTTCACCAAACTTCCTCTCTCTTTGCGCAGTCCATACATTATATGTGCCTATTCTGATTGTTGCGTTACTCTTCTGTTACGTTACTCTTCTGTTGTGTTACTCTTCTTCTTATCTTATTGCTTTAGCATTTGCTTCTACTTTGGGGCACAGATTTCGTATGATGACGACCGCTAGGGCCTTGCTCCCTCTTCTGCCCGTTTATGACACCAAGCCTCCCGGGCCGAGTACCTTAGCTGCTAGGATTCTTTTCTGCATTAGACTGTTCAATAATTCAAGATTTTGCCTTAGTGGATTTTATCTTCAGTTGCCTTCTAAATAGTTTTGTCCCATCCGGCCGTCCCATTGGGGTCAGATGCCTTTTGAAGTCACCTTACCGAGGAACAGACACTGCGAGGACCACCATTTGTCTGTCTCCTCACTTTCAACCTATCTAGCTTTAGTGGTCCTACTAGGAGTATTATTCCCATCAGTTCATCTCTAGGGGTAATCGAAGCACACAAGTCTTTCCACCACGATCAGGTCGTGGTCCTTGGGAAGATACGTTAAACTAAAGACTTAGTAACTTGTTTCAGATGCCTTTTTTTGCGTAGATGTTTGGATATGTAGCCACTATTGTCCATGTCCATCAGGCTGCTTAAAAACTGTTAAATATAAAAAGGCCCAGACTGTAACTTTGAAAGTACCCATTTCATGCCAGATAAGGCGAGAATGCGTCAACGATGGTTGTTCAATCCTATAATTAGATGACTGCAACCCTCCGCCCTTCCATATCTAATGCTAGTTCCCTTACCTCCTGGTTGCTCTTCCTATGTACCTTCCTCTTTATTTGGTCCACGAACTTATTCCTGAGTTTTCTCTGGGGACTTTTTCCTCCATTTTTTCCATCAGTTTTGTTCTTTACAAATCATCGTATCTCAGTATCTGTCAAATCCACCTTGTTCTTTATTTATGCATGGTGTTCTTGTGATCCTATTTTCTCTTCACGGTCCTATTAAACTCTATCACTTCCTATTTTTTCCGCGCATTTTTGCTTCAGTATATTCTACAACACCAGATAATGAAGGTTTCTAGTATTTTCAAGTTGGCCTTTCCAATGATCCATGCTTCCGATCCATAAAGTGCCACACTCCAATGCTTCGTTTTCTTCTTGGCTTGTCTTCTTCTCAGGTGAATCTGTCCTTCGCCAAGTTTCAATTAAACTGCTCCTTCCACGCACATCAAATTTTTGCTTCCTTCCTCAACTCTTCGTAACTCCTCCCATTCAGAATATCAGTCATGATATTATTTTCTCGTCTCCGTCTTTCTCTCATTCTTTCGATCTTTCCTTCAAATATTCTTTTCAGCAGGCAATAGGACGTCCTTAGGACAAGTACAATCCAGTTCACCTTTCTCTTCCTTACTGATCTTAAAATATACTTCTTCTCATTCACCCTTGCTAGAACTTCCTCAATGATCACTTCATTACGCCATTCAAAACTTTCCATTCTTCTCCATTGCCATGGTTGAAAACCCTCTTGATTTTTCTCCTCTTCCCTCCAAAAATGATTATTTCGTTGACTGCCGGCTCGATATAGTTCTTAACAAGCCACTCAATTATTTATTTCTTCGTCCATTTCATATTTGGACTCTTTGTCTGGGGTAAAACGTGTGATACGGCGCTTGGCCTAACACCAAAACTAATTTTTCAGGTAGGTGCTGAAATGTCGTCCGAAAATTCTCCTCTAAATGAAGAGCATTCATCTCGGAGTGATAATCCGCGCTGTCCTTCTTCCCTTAGAAGGCAAGCATTGTTTCTTCCTCGGGTTGAAGAAAACTACTTTTACTACCAATATGAAAAATGATAACAGGTTACCCTGATTCCGAAGATGTTGAAATTTTGCCTTTCCACGCATTACCCGTAACATATATAAGTATTGATTGAATCCTCATTCATGTTTTTCTTCTTCTTCGGTGTTCAACCCTGGGGTTGATTTGCAGCAGTACGCCATTCATTTTTTCTGTCTGCTTTCCTCTTCATTTCTGTGTATGTGGTGCAACACATATCATTCACAATCTGCTGCATGAATGACATCCTTGGTCGTCCCCGGCGATTCCTTCCCTCTATAGCTCCTGCTATTGTTAAAACGATGTTGTCGTGTCTTAGAATGTACCCTACGAGTTTGTCTCTTCTTGTTTGGATATGCCTCCACAGGGATCTGGTTTCTTGAACTCTTTTCAGTACCTCTTCTTTCGTGACTCTATCTTTCCAGCTGAGCTTCAACATCCTTCTGTAGAGCCACATCTCCAGGGCTTCTAGCCGCCTTCTCTCTTGTTTTCTTATCACCCATATTTCGCTCCCGTATAGGGCCACACTCCAAACAAATGCTTTCATCATCCGTTTCCTTATTTCCAAAGTAATGTTCTTGCCGGTGAGTAGATTCTTTCTTACATAGAATGCAATTTTGGCCTGATGTATTCTCCTTACAGTTTCTTTCTGGCTTCTACCGTCTCTTGTTATTCTGCTTCCCAAGTAGGCAAATTCCTCTATTACTTCTAGCATTTCTCCTCCAATTCTCATTATTGGGGGTTCATATTGTTCTTCATTACTGCAAACCATCACCTTGGTTTTGCGTTTGTTTATTCTCATGCCATACTGTTTACAGAAAATCCTACCCATTGTGTTGAGCATCCTTTCTAGATCTTCTTTGGTCTCTGTGATCACAGCAATATCATCTGCATAACGCAGCATATCTATCTTCTGTCCATTAATTTTAATCCCCACCTTAGTAGTTTCACGAACTTGGTCTATAGCTTCCTGGATGTAAGCACTGAATATAAGAGGAGAGAGAGCACATCCTTGTCTCACGCCTTTTCTAACTTTTGCTTCTTGCTTTTGATGAAAATTCCTTATCACAACCATTTCGTTCTTGTATAAGCTGAGTATTACCCGCATGTCTTTATATTTTAGGCCTGCTTTCTTCAGCACTCTGAACATCTCTTTCCAGATCCATTCATGTTAATAACACGAAATATGTCATCGGAAAATTCTCCATTATTCTACATGGTATGTCGAAAAAAAACAGCAACACTTTACCTCTTGCATTCTTCCACGATCGAAGTTTATTCTTCTGCTCTCGTCACTGACTTTCTCCTGCCATGCGTATTTACTGTATGGTTAGAGCCACAACAAGTTTCATGGCAGTAAAATACTTTCCAGCGTAACGCCCGTAATTTTTTAATTGTTCGGAGGAAAATTTGTTGTTGATCAGCCACTCGCAGATTTTCCAATAGCACCGACTTATTTTTTAATTTTGGAAATGTGAACCCCAGCCTTTTAAGCCTCCTTAGCGTTGCGCTTGGGCTAACATGAGGAAAATCCTCCAGATCTCACTTCAATTAATCCAGTAGTTTGATAATAGTAGGAAACTTTTTGTGTGGTAAAATGAATGCCTTTTTCGGTGAATAACTTCTGAAATGAACTCATCAAGCACAATAGAAGACCTTACGTGACTTTTTATCGACGATAACACATCACTATTGGCAATTTCTCTCCTTTATTTAATGATGTTAAGAACTGTTTTCTCACTCACGCGCTCACAAATTGCTATACGGTACACTACTTTATTAGTTTATCGCATCTACTTGATTTCTTGGGTCTCCTTCATGTACGATTTTCTTCCTCAAAACTGTCCGCTCTTAGATTTTCCAGTCTAAGTACACTTTTTTTGTCGGAGACATCTTGCTCGCATGGGATTTTGAGCCGAACTGAAGGAGTAAACGGCAAACAGAAACGTCTTTTCCTCGGTGCCAATTGTGTATGCACTTATTCTGAGAGAGAAGGGTAAGGGTTTTCTCACTCACGCGCTCACAAATTGCTATATTGTACACTACTTTATTGGTTTTTCCCATCTACTCAAATTCTTGGGTCTCCTTCATGTACGATTTTCTTCCTCAGAACTTTCCAAACTTCCTGAGCACATGTGAGCACCGCAGAGTGGAACATTAGAAAGCCACACCAGGGGCATTTAGGGATGCAAGGTGAGTGGCTCACAGGGAGTTAATGCGACCTCATCATCAAAGCCATGCGTAGGGGTTTAAATGGAGATAATATATGGCATTTACAACCTTTTTTAAGTCTTTTAGGATAATTTTTCTCTCGTAGTCCACGTATATCTATACATAGTGTTTTCGGGCCCGCGCTAAACTTTTTTCTCTTAGCGTACACACCTCGGGAGGCTAGGGATTCGAAGTGGGGGGATAGATGGAGTTCATGGGTCTCAATCATCAAATCTGTGCCCATAGGTTCGAAGAAAATCAAGAAATAGCATTTCAAGCGTTGTCGGCATTAGCCTGCTTTTAACGAAAGACACCAAAGGGACCACGGTTTAATGTCTCATCCGACAGACGGAGTACTGTACCTTAAGTGCCCTCCATAAGAATCTCAAGTACGGATCGGATTTCCCCTGAAAAACTTCCTTTCACTGCAGGGGTTTGAACCCTGGCTGTCCAGATGGTTAGGTAGTACTCTAGCCACCACACCAACTGGCTCACCTTCGACAATAATGTGCCAAGGAACCTTGCGTGGTCGTTGCGGCCTGTACAGCTGGCCACTTATTGGTTATCCCCAGGGGTGCCACTGAAAGATGTCTTAATGTCGGCGCTGGACACTGAAGGGTTTTTGGCAGCATGCGGTATCTCATTTGTGATTGTTTCAATTATAAACAATTGCTATGAATACAAGAGGCTTCTACCAACGTTTTGGTCCGTGTTTCAATGTTTCCGTTTGGTGACTCATAACATGCTCGGATCTTTCACATTCTCATGGTTCCAAAGACATTGTACTCATATTTATAGAATTATGCGAGCAATTGCTCGACTAGGGTGTGAGGTCGATCTTAATGGAAACATTTTCAAAGATCCACGGATTATAAGAACTTGTCTGGCTTTTTATTTCGCATTTCTAGCAGGATTCATATTTTTCGCTTCTTACTTTGTTCACGCCACAACATGGTGGGAGACGATAGATGTGATTTCGTACACTAATAGGGCCGTAGTAATCCTTATTTCCCAGTTTTATTTCATATTGCTACTGTACTCCTCCTTGTATATGACCATAACTTTAATGCAGGAATTGGGCAGTTAAACCGTTCTCTTACCATTGCTGCTGAAAATCGATCTCCTTTTTACCTCAATAACGGCAGAATTTTCTTTAAATGTTTGATGCACTCGTGCAACTGTAATAAAATTACATCCTGGATTAGGTTAGATTTAAAGCTGTACTCGGTTTTTTTATCAACAAATTCGACATTTGTACTCCCTATACTCTTTTAAATGAGTTTTGTCTTTCTGAACATAACCTTTAAGCTGTTTTACGAGAGAAATAGAGGATTTTTATTGAAAACGCGAGGGTCTTTGATAGCCCATCATTTTAGATTTGCTACGTTCACGCTAGGATCCATCGCCATCATCGCGTATTGTGTGGCGATCAAAAATCAGGCGAGTCATAGAAATATTAAGAGCATTTTTTCACACACTTCGACGAATTAATCTGGAGTCTACTTAGCACGTAATTCATTGTTTTGCCAACTGAGTACATGCTGTGATAACCCTAATGGGTTGAAATTCGTGATAAAAATCATATGATGTTGCATGCAACCTAATCCAAATCTTCGGAACACCGGCTAGGTGTGATAGTCTGTTTCATCTCCAACACATATCTATTATAGGGATTGGCTCATCTCTATTGTATACCCGGCTAAAATGCCTGACCATTAAATTGGAGACCCTGGGGGTCATTCTGTTACTCCGAACCGATCGGTACGGGAGCCTTTTCGTCGGGTGGGACGTCATAGCTAAATTTTCTAACTGAACAGTGTTCATATCATTTGTACTATCGAAGGGATGTTTGAAATATACATTCTGCTAGCCTGAGAAAGTTATCGCTCATTTTACGTCTAAAACTAGCTTTGCTTGACTTGATATTTCTTTACCCTCTTCAAACTAATATTTCTCCTAATTATATAAACAACTCAAAGTTTTATTCATAACTTCAATTAAATGGAAAGGTTTGTATTTGGCAAACCGATTGCTATATGGCAAGAAATATTTTTCTTTCTTTCAATTTTTCACTCCCCTTAAAAAGAACTCTTTGGCGTCGAAAAGTGAGTTATGTCGTTCATCCATCAAAAATAAGATAATCAGTGCTTTTCTGGTGAATGTCAGAGACTCGGTTTATAAATGGCATTTTACCCGCATGAGGTTTCATCATCGTGCGCAGTAGTTCTTTTTTCAAAGGTTGACCTACATTTCGATAAAAAGTTCAGAACCTTACCTAGCACTTCATTCAAATATTCATAAATAGTACCGTGCGAGCCACTTCAGGGCGTGTTTGGATACCAGCCATTGAAGTGAAGCGATTGGGAAATTGAGGAGAAAGAGAACGGAGCTGAATTATGACAATTTGTCTAACATTAGAGTCACACCTTTTAAGCCATAGTACTTCAAGGCGAGTGGTGAAAAGTTGGGTATCATAGAAACGCACCTACAAGGGCGTGAAAAAAGGAGAAGGCAACTATTTTGCCACATCCAAACTTTTATTGCAGCAGCCAGTCGGGTGAACACAAAGGGATATAAAAAAGCGGGAGGGGGAGGAAGGGAAGGAAGAGCACCAAATGATATGAAAAGAAAATGGCCCAAGTTACCGAGCGTAATGATCGGTGGTGGCCGAGGAGCAGGGCAGCTACTGAGGCACCAGCGTCGGGGACGAATGTCTTTCCATAGAGCACCGGCACCACCCGCAAATGAGAAAAGAGTCCGCTACTAGAACTAGAGGGTTGTCCCCGTTTTCCGATCTTAGGTCCACCAATTCAACCACCTGTCGTCCATACGACGCACGGTGACACCGAAGGAGGCGGGGATGGGCACTTTCCCTGCTGCTTCGCAAGGCGTGTAGAACTCCGAACGGAGAAAATGTCCTTGAATGGACGGCTCATCATTAATAATTTTGTCGCATCTATCTGTATGAGATATAGATTACCGATGGGTAAAATCAAGACTACGATTGAAAATTGAAATACCTGAAATTGAAAACCTAAATGCATATATTAGTTATTTGATTTTGCAATTCCACTATATGACGGAAATTATTTGTAAATTAGCTGCATTGATATATTATAATGTGTGTTACTAATTAATGAGTTATAATAGCTCAACGGAACCTGCCAATACACCAAATGAGGTTTGGAAGAACCAAATAATGTATGTAATATTCTATTAACCGATATACTTATTTCGAAATATTTTATCATTAATTAAGATACATTTAAAAAAAAAGATAAAGTATGCGGGTAAAATTACATCCCCCGCGTCAAACTTAAACTTGTCTAATTTGTGTGAAAATCTCTCGGGATTCACACCGGGTTAAATTTATGGCTGCTCTCAACGTATTGATGGATAACACTTCCATCGTCATGATGATCATTACCCTGATGACGATGGAAGTGCTATCCATCAAAACGTTGGTAGCAGCCACAAACTTTAATCTGGTGTGAATCCCGGGAGAATTTCACACATAATATTCGCCGGAAAAGTATTAAATCATTTATTGCCCAATGTGAATTTCTGAAATATTTGCAGGCTGCCATGTAACCTATGACACTCAAACGACTCCCAAACAAGTCTTTTCATCATTTACGCAAAATAAAATGGGAGATTATATTCAAATATATTGGGTGAAATACGGTCAAGTTGCTGCGAAAAAAAATTCTGTCTGGGCCAGAAATTAAACCACAAATATTTCATATGTCGAACTAGTATGCAGACCACTGCGCTATCCCGGTCTAGGCCACATTTCTTGTGGCAATTTTTACGTATTTCACTGACTATAATTCACCGATTTCACCGCCTTTACATGGCCAATCACGGCTTAAGTGCTGGTTATGGATATAGTCACTTGGGTGTAGTTTCTTTGAAGCCCTCTTCTCCCATGCTTTACCATCTTAGTTAAACCTCATGAACCTAAGATCAAGGTCCCTTGTATCCGCCAAAATTGCCATGAGAATTAGAAAAGAAGAAATGTCTTAAACACTCTGGAACCTCTCCTAAAGCTTTTTAGGACAACTGGAGAATTCAGAGTCATGCACGCAAAGGGAGCGATGAGAATGCGAACAATTCATTTCATGTGATCATGATATCCGTGCATAAAGAGCAGTCGTTCTTCCATACACTACTGTTCGAGGGAGTTTCAGCAGTTTACATCTGGGAGATAGCGTAAAACACCATGACACCAATCAACGTGTTTTCTTACAGGGCTTAATGAGATAGGCTCTCAGGAATCTCACTACGTTATAGACGTGCTGCGAGGCTATCAGAAGTTTCTATGACAAAGAAAAATTTAATTCGACCTTCGCAAAACTACATTCCCTCGGAAAAATATGAATATTTATTTTTTTGTGTAAAGAAAGTCAAATTCTTTCCATAAATCAATTATTGGGATTCATTTCATTGATTTATTGGTTCATCGATCTCAAGATTGGTTAACTGTAACCCTCGATCCTTCCCTACCTAATGTTAGTTCCCTTACCTCCTAGTATATTTTTCTATGTACTTTCCCACACGGAAAATAGATATCTATAGATATCTATATCTTGTCTACACTGGTCTATGGCTAGATATTTGATCTAATAGATGCCTATAATTGGTCAGTAACCTGTCTTAAAATACCCATCTGTATATGTACACCTAATAGATATCTAATAGATGTCTACGATAGATATTATGAGGACAATGGGACTACAGCATTAGCACCACTCAGATTATGGATGTCTATTTTTGGTCTAGTCACATATATACCTAGATATAGATCTAATAGATATCTATAATTGATCATTAACCTGTCTTGAAATACCCATCTGTATAAGAACAGCTAATAGGTGACTAATAAATGTCTATGATAGTTATTATGAGGATAATGGTGCTATAGCATTAGCACCACTCAGGTAATAGATGACTATTTTTGGTCTAGTTACATCTATGCCTAGATGTAGATCTAATAGATGCCTATTAAATGTCAATAATTGGTAGGAGTCATGTCCGTGGCGGAAAATTAAGGAATCACTCCTTCAAAGTCAGAGATTTCTGCTAGAGGCCTATAGAGGCATACATGCTCAAACGACAAATACCTTTAACTGCTGCTCATTACTCTTGCTAGCTTTTTCATAAATAAATAACCACAAGTTTATTCCTATGGAGAATTATTCACTCAGATGAGAAAAAAGCCGGGAATCCATCTCCCTCGGGTTTCTCGCAGCACTTATTTCTTAGAAGTAAAAAATCATTAGTATAATACAGGTTTACATTGTTTACATAACAGTTTTCTTCAAATGGGTATTTCTGGACTGGTCAGAGACGTTTATTTTTCAGCAGTTACCTCGCAAATGTGCCGGGCCCTTCCTCTCAAGCTTCTGAGGAATAACTAAGCGCACCCGGTCCTCAAACACCAACATCTAATAGACATCTAATGGATATCTTTTAGAGGTTCATCTTCATCTGCGCATTTATTGAAAACACATAGCCGTTTTCTTACCGGTAGTCTTCAAGGGAATAAATGCATACCATCTATTTCTTTGTGCCAACCCACACAGCACAAAAGTCCGTGGGGCGTCTCAGGGACGTCCCGTATGTCCCGAAGTCGTCCCGGGACTAAACTCGGCCGTTCGGAACGCGTATAGGACGTCGTTTGCGAGTCGTTTATACCGGGGTCTAGTTTCCCAAATGTATATTCAATATCAATAATAAATAAATAATATAATCCATAGTGTGGCCTAACGTGGCATGAAAATTGGTACAATCTTATTTCTTTCTCAATGCTACTTCGAAATAATGTCTATTAGAACGCCATTAATAATGTGTTATAAAGAAAAGCCGTATAAGCGTTCCTGATGTCAGATATGAAGCTTTAAAATCATCAGCCTTAGGTGATAAACGTCAGCTATGTTGAAATTACGTACTTAAGAGCAGAGCCATATCGAACGAAACGACTACATTTTTTATAAAGCATAAAATACACGTTAATGTTTTGATCTGAAATAGCGTAGTGCTATAGAGTAGGATTATCGAGCGGTCGAAGGTTCGATTCCCCAACATTGGAATCAAAGGACATCTTCTGGGTATTGTCGCCGATCCGGCGCATCAGAAAGGCTATGGGATTGGCCTTATTTAGACTGGATACTTCTTGCTAGAGAAATGTTGAGAAATGAGATGAGAAATGAGAAATATGTTGTCCACCGTTAGCACACTAATGTCGTTCTTTCAAAGAGAGCAGGCTAAAGATCTTCTGGTGTGCATTTCTATGGAGGAAGGTGATAAAGGCGGCTCCCAGCGCTTGGCTGGGTTAAGGGGAGCCGTTAAGGGTTGAGGGAGAGAGTTGAGGGAGCCGTTACTGGCTTTCGTCACGTTCGGTGCTTATATGTTCTACAGTTTCCACGTTCTGGAACTATACAGATATCTGGAGTGAGCCAGGATTCTGATCATAGTATAATAGATTTGCTACGAATTGATGATGCAGCTCTACAACGTCTATAAGTATCTAGAGCTCTTAAAAATGACAATGTAATTAAGAGATCCAAACCCATGCAGAAGGCGGCCAGCATTCTATACAAGGCCATGGACTACCGACCCAAAGGCACCAACAAAGGCATCTACACCGCACCTTGCAGCTACGACTCTACCTATACTGGACAAACTTACAGAGCACTCGAGTGCCGCATGCAGGAGTATCTAAGAACTACAAAGCAGAAGCAGGTCCAGCTTCCTGCCATTGCAGACAATATCTGGGAGGGAGACATTGCAGAGCATGTCTGGCACAATATTCTATTCTCAAAGGCGACTATTCTGTGCTTAAAAGACAGGTGTTTCTCCCGTCTCATAATAGAAGCGGTGAAAATTGCAAAACTCCCCAGAAACTATAATAGAGATAACGGACACCCACTCACTGCTGCCTAAAAAGCACATTTCCAAGAAGACTCTCAGCGGATCAGTCAGAGAGAGGAGCCAAAAAGTCAGAAAAACCACGCTCTATGTAGCGGAGCCACTTGAAATGACCTATCACTTGGACTTGAGGAAGCCTGTAGGATTGCAGACGAAATATTGCCCTCGAGATCAAACAACGCGGTGGTCACCCCAGAAATCGGAAGAACCAATCTTCTACAACGTCCTCTTGCTCTGGAGAGGGCGCCTCATTGGTCGTTCAATCAATGTTCATCATTTATTATTTTGTCTGTCCATTTTAATTTTAGCATCCTCCTCCAGCACCAGGTTTTAAAGGCCTCTAGTCTTTTCCGGTCAGGTTTTCCAATGGTCCATGCTTCCGATCCGTAGATTGCTACGCTTCACACGAAAGTTTTCACAGATGTCGTCTATTTCAGTTGAATTCTAGCTTGAGAGACTTAATCTATCGTTAAGATGACCAAAGGTCTTTTGTTGCTCTAACGGGAACCAAATGCAGTAAATGCGGAGGTTCAAAACCCTCCGTTAAGAGTTTTAGACTTTGCAAGTCTATGCTCTTCCGTATTCATATCCTGTGCAAGGAAGCCAACTTCATCCACGGACTCACGATATCATTGCTAATTTTTGCAACTTTTTGGTCACCCCAATCATCCTTTACTATGTGCTTACCATGGAGGTGCTGGATAATATGAACAAGGACAACCTTCTCGACTTTTTGTTTAATGCGAGGCTCATAGTTATCTTAAGCACAGTTTTAGTACTCTAAACTCATATATGCGAGGGCATTTTGAAAGAGGTAACGATAAAAATTTGTTGATTCAATTGTTTTCTGAGTGTCGTAAGAATGTAGTATTTGCACTTATGCCAAATCTGCGTCTGTAAAAATCTGCTCATTTTAAATGATTTCGAAATTGTCATCAAATTAGCCAACGACCATTCATTTTTATGGAGCAATGAATTGAATCTTCATTATAGTTGTTTTTTGTGTATTACTTAACTTTCCTCCCTTTTACCTCTCTTACCTGAATTAAAACTATCAAATAGTTTCGAATTAAATTTTACCAATTAGGTACTGACAGTTAGGCCGCGCAGCATTCACGTCTTGTGTTAATAGAAATTGTAAAACTAATGTTTATAATTAATTTTAATAAGCATGCTGTGCCACTTTCACTAATTTTATCTCTTTTCTCTTTCTTTCTGTGGGACTAACCAATTCGTCACTGAGTCAGGCTGACAAGACTGGTCAACTGGTATCGGAAGCAATTTTGAAAGTGAAGGAAAACCATCTGCGCCGAGAGGTAAATACAAATCACGCTATTAGAAACGGTTTCTTAAAATCAAGACACTACCTTACTGGAGTAAAATACTGAGTAAACAAAGGCTTCTATAAAATGATAACTAAAAATCGGTAATTGAAAATGTATGACGGTTTGAAAGGAAGAATAGCATATATTTACTCAAAATAATATGACATCGTGAGCAAAACTATTGTGATTGAATTAGATGCTCATTTACATGTAGAAATAAAACTCAGTAATAATATTCACACATTTTCAATGATTTGAATACCCGACAATAGTTTCAACATTTAATGCCATTATCAAGGTAAAAAATTCAAAATCCCATCTTAATAATTACCAGTGCGTAAGAAAAAGAGTGGTAGGAAGGGTGACAGAGGTGAGGGTAAGGGACATGACATGATTCTTGTTGACAAAATTGGTTAAAAAAATAGGGGAAAGGAAGAATAGAACAAGAAAGTGAAATAGAATTATATGGAGGTGAAGGCCTAACTAAAGATTAGTGTATCAAAAGGAGATGTAAAATTAACAGAGAAGAGTCAATGAAAATAAAACATCATACAAATATTATCCGGGCCATTGACATTTTAAAATTTCTCCTGAAATATAATTTAGGCCCTTATTCAGTATAGTGTTAAAAATCTGTGTCAAAACTGTTAATATTATATGAACAGCGCTAATGTTTTGCCAGGCATGATTTGTCGTCCCTTTTTTTAAAATTCCTCTCCATGGGTTACCACCTTATCGTGGTGGAGAGGTTTGCGTTCCCCAGTGATCCGGAGAGCTATGCTGGTGGCGGGAGCTTAAACTCCCGGTAGGGCCACCCAAGTCAGACAGGTCAAAGAGTAGGGGACAGACAAAGAGTAACCCACTGGTCCTCCAGGTTGGGGGTTGTGCGACAGGCCGGTAACCTGTACACATAAAAACTTTACTAGCTCATAAGCTTCGCGTAGAGCCTCGGAACAGGATTGGATCCAATAGACGACGACTAGGCAAGAATAAGAACATGAATACTGGAATAACGGATATATTGAATATTTCAACTTGGAATGTACAAGGCTTGGGTACTAACGAATCATAACTTAATAACACTCTTAAAACATATAGAGTTAATATAGCTGTCATTGCAGAAACAAAAAGGAAACTCAAAGGCACGAAAGAATAAGAAGACTATGTAATGATATAAAGTGGAGTTAATCAAAACAGAAGAGCTTGTTTTGGAGTAGCTGTTTTAATAAGCTACTCCACTAATAGGCCAAGCAGACTTTGGAATATAAGCCATTAGGGAAAAGGAGTGTTGGGGGGTCAAGGTTGAGATGGTGATGTGAAGCTGGAACAGGCTGAAAGCCTAATCCTGGAAGGAAGAAGAAGAAGATTTTTAAAATTTCTTCTATGACTGCAGTATGAAAAATTGAGTTACTTTCAATGCGATAGCATTAATTACGACCGATTTCGCTTTATATTGCATTTTCAGGCAGAAACAACACCTGAAGATGCTACCTGACTTGGCGCAGGCCGGAGATTAGTCTTGTGAGTTGGATTTGCTAGTTTAAAAAGACTAACTTGAATTGGTGTACCCTGGAGGTAAGCTCAGCTCAACCATATGTAAATTCGAGCCAATACCTGCTTCGCTATCAATATTCGGGCAGCAAATTATTACTTCATTTGATATCTCCTTAGGAAGCCGTACTGAAAACAAGGTTTTGCTGTGCGAATGCCTGCGAGTAAGGTAAATGGAAAGTACTTCCGGAGAAGTTAATTAGGTCAGCAAACAAATAACCCTGAAATATATAGCAAACACTCCATTTCTTTTACTCCTATTGCTCAACGCGCTACTTACAAGTGATACACCTCAACTGAGCTGAAGTGGATGTAGCAAGAGACATCCATTCACTCCTCCTTCATCCTATTTCCTCAAAAGCACCCCTTCTTGAGAAAAAACGCCGTTTGTAATTATTGACAACTGTGAAATTATCCCAGCATCTGAAAAACGCTGTTTTTTTCTTTTTTCTTCTTTCAAAGTTATGGTAATTTGTTCCACTTTCCCAGAACATTATGTGAGTTCTTAATGCTGAGTCGTTATATATTAAATTGATTTTTAAATACTCTTTGAAGACCTTTAATCACATGTATAGAAAATTTGTAGAACCATTAACCACTGCCCATCAATCAGTTACATCTGTCATTTGTCGACAAATGATATGAAAATTGTTAGCTTTCGGTTGAATTGTATAATACTATGACATAATTTTCAATAGTTGCTTCTCTTTGATATAATATATGCCAAAACAGAATAAATAACCATGTATTCATTACTTTTGGAGATAACGGGAAATATTATCCCAGTAAAATATTAAACTACTAGTGTTACATGCATAAATCGGTTTGAGTTTCAAATTGATATAAAAATTAAAATTTACTCAAAATTATTCTCACAAATAATTTAATTGATACATCATAGGCGCACTTTATATTAATGGCTGCTTTTAATAATTAAAAGAAGACGGCTTTTAATGGCAAGTATATTTTGTTACAGCTTCGCCTGTTTTCACATCAGTTACTGTTCACGAGAATTAGATTCACCGCCTGTGGATTTTTCTCCCTGGACTTCAATCTGCTGACATCTGTAACTATGCCAAATTATTTTGATCGTGACTGATAGATTTTGCCAAATATTTCTGCTTTTAACAATCACTACAATTGTTATTATCTTATCGATGCTGTATCAACTTGGGAATTCATCTTCCAAGTTATAATGGTAGTTAAACATCTCAAGTATTTATTCCACCAGCCATTCTTCATTCCCGAAATACTTTTATTTTTACTTAAGATATGATATACTAATTCACTAGTTGGTATGTCTAAAACGCTGTTAAATCATTTACAGTTTTCATCTGAGATATTAGTAGATTAGAATTCATATCACTATCAGAAGCAAAGTCTTTCGGTTATTGATATCTAATTAGCATTTATCCCTCAACTACCTCATTCTACTTCTTCATGTATTTTAATTAGAAGGTTTTATTAAGTTCCACCTCTTTGTCAGGGTCATATCCTGTAATTGAGTACCCTGAGTATTAGCTGCTTGTCGAAAGCACTTATTGTAACCAAATTTTAACTATATTCCCGATTACTTAGAGCATCGAAATTTTGCCCTTACTACAGTTTTTGGTGACATTACGGTTACATTTTTCCGTTAACTAAATGGTTTTCTTAAGCATGAACTGCTTATGAACATCAAATATCACAACCAAAATTGAACCAACTGCTCAATTACTTAGAGCACTGAAAATTTGCTCTTGGATCCAATTCCATTGACAAAGCAGTAAACAATTTAGACTGAAACTGATTTATTAATTACGCGCTTTTATCCGAGAGATTTAATGGAGGTGCCCAAATTCTCCACGAAGGAGTCGTTTTCTCCATTGTTGCTCTCGTTCTCAGACTGGTCCATTCCAAGGCCCGCCCATCCACTCAAAAATGGCATAGCGTTAATACAATCCCAAAAACAACTCACAAGCATTGGGATGGGATGGTTTACAAAAATCCATAGGTGTGGTTAATAAAGTTAGTCTTTCTTTACAAGTAATTCAAAACTAAAAAATGTATTGAAAAATAAAAAAAATTTTCTTTATAAAGTCCCCTTTTAATATGTTTTATGTATCATTAATTTATGATGAATGACGAATAAATATGCGACAATTTTATTCATATAGCAGTGCAGGTATCAACATTTTTCAAACTATTTACCCTTTTTGTTTGCTATTTCCATCAAAAGATGAGGAATATTTCAACGTTAATGAACATGTAGAAAAGAATTTACTGGGCTCTGCAAAACATTCTTATAAAAAATATGTTGCATATATTCTTCCCATGCTAACGGCTCAAAAAATTCAAAACTTTTTTTGCATTTGAAATGTCTTTTCTTACCTAAAAGTCTCACAAATTTGCCTATTTCTTTTAAATTAGTACAAATATAGTGTAATAGATATTTTCACCTGGAATGAATTAATTCAATTTTCGATGTTATATTTTCAGATGACTGCTGCCGTTGTGACTTATCTCGTCATACTAGTTCAGTTTCAAGTTGCCGATAAAGAAAAAGCATGCTCTTGCGACGAAATATTCAACACTACGGTCTTACCATGAACATCAACAACCGTTAAGCAGCGAATGGCTTTCCTGCCTCTCGTCAAACTTGCATAAGCTTGGAGACTGAATAATCCGAGGTTGAATATTAGTCATTACTTTGCGTTGTATTTCTCTGTTATTTCTACCATAGAAATATGAAATTAACAGTTGTGTTTATTCCTGCTGTAAGATTTACGCATGTAAAATGAGAGTAATACCGTCTTAAGTATATTTCTGAAAATTATGCTCTAAAAAATATAATATCAAGGATGACAATATTTGAGCCGTAAGACACATTGCTACAAACCCTTTTGGCGAATTGCAGGACAGCAAGTAGATATGGATAAGCAGTTTTAAATCCCAGTTTAACTCCTCCGTAATTTCCTCCCACAGTACTCCTATATTGACCGTCTGCTCAAAAGGAAATTGATACAGATTTCCAATTCATCGCATTGCATTTACCTACAGTTGCCTTCGTATGAGCTCGACGCCAAATAAATCTGCCACCTTAGAACAAACTCTGAATTTATCCATTTTTTGCTTCAATAGGTTAAAACTCATCTTTTTTCCTCCATTCCTCCTCATAGCTTAATCTATAAATATACCTTCTTATGAGCACGACACCTAATGAATCTGCCACCTTAGAATTAAAACTAATTTTTTTCCTTTTTTGGTTTCAATTGGTTAAATTTATATCCCATTTTTTTGTTTCATTCCTTCTCATAGCTATATCTATAAATTCAACTTGCTATAGTCTTTGCGTGAGACTGTGCTTCTCTTACAGAAAATGCTGCGTTTACGTAATCACCTCTTTGCCAATACCCATTTAAACCAATACCAATACTGCCCAATCGGATCTATCAGTTCCTTCTAATTTTCTCCAAACATATGCAATATCGCCGAATTTCATATTTCTTCGGAGTCTTAACATCGACGGAAGGTTGATAGGGAACAGAACTGAACTTAATAAAAATCTCTCTTCAGTAACCTTGCGGGACTCCATATTTTTGAAATATTTAATCGTTATTAACTTTTACAAAGACCACACTTAACATATGTAATACATTTTCAGGCTTCACTTGGTGGAACAATATAGAGAATATTTGCAAATGAATTCATTTTGAAATATTCCACGATGGTTTTTATTACTCCAACCTAGGTTTCAACTCAAGTCATTATCAAGGTGCCAATATCGCACCACGAACCACTTATATACATTGTCAGGGTGTAGGGAAGCGGAAGTACGGGATGGGAAAGCAGTTAAGTGGTGGAGGGTGGATGACTGGTTCGAAAAAAGTGGGGGGAAGAAAGGATTGAGTATTGTTTAAGGATTTAAGTCATGGGAAGGGGGTAGGGAAAGGTAAGGTCAGGAAAGGAGAGTGGGAAGGAAACATTTCATTTAGCACACACAAATTTTGATTTTTCGAATGTAAAACTATTTCCAGATTTTCTAAATAATCCAATTTGTGCCCCTTACATTGTATGGGTGCAAAGGTGCAAAGGAGGCGTATTGTTAAATTAAGAAATTAATACACAGCTTTGCCAACTTGAGACATTCGAAAGGAGCGTTATCCAATATTGATGGAACGTCAACTTATTCTCATATATTGAGACATTTTTATTTACCGAATTCCGAATGTTGTTTAAAAGTACATATCGATAATGATCAACCAAAAATCTGTTATTAAACTGCATTTAACGCTTGTGGAGTACTTAAAACTTTGATAAAAACTACGCTGATTTGTTTTCGTTTCCTTAATAAATAATTTCACTTTTTTGTTACTCGTGATGTGTTATTTTTTTGAAAAGTTACTAAAAATTGATCTCATTAATCTTTCAACCAGCGATCCGATAGGCAGCACTGACATGTAGGGTATTCAGCTCATATGAGTGATAGTAGAAGCGTGATCTCTGAATGGTATATTATCCACTTCTGAGTCTTTTTAATGAAAATAAACGAATCAAAATAGGTGGTTTTTATTTTATATTGTTTCTCTTAAAGGAATAGGTCTGTATTCATTCCAACAAAATATGATGGATTATGATACATCTGTAAATTTTTAACTATTATTGAGATAACTTGACTGATGGTCTTAAAATGAAAGCACAGGAACTTATCGTGGTTGGTATATCTGGGCGAAGGCAGTAAACAAATTCGAATCGTTTTATCTCTCTGAAGGGTTAAATGCAGCGACACCTATGTCGGTTGACATTAAATAAAAAGTGAAGTGAAATATATTTTTATTGGCTATATCATTAGGAGTAATTACAATCTGAGAATACACTTTGTTTCTGTGAAAGATTATATTGCCATTTCTAGCCTCATTATGCCATCAATAAACACAGGCTTAATCGCCCAGAATCTCACCCACCGCGGTTGCAATCCGCGGGAATAAAGTTAATACGCATTGTAGGGTAGTGGTGAACCTTGTGTCTCAGTGTGTCTACAATTTTGCAAGAGATACAGAGATTATTATCATGATAAGCGTTCTATCGAGGTCTGACAGAATCGATAAAATAAGAGAGATACATTGCTGAACAGATATGTGCTAAACCTCTTTCTTTCAGCGCTCTATAAGTGACCACAACACAAACCGAGCACAACTATATACACGACACCATTTTACCACCCAAAATCTTAAATTATTCACGACTGGTGTCCTAACACCGCATCCTCCCACACGCCCATGCGGCGGCTCGCAGGGTAGTATGTATATGTTGATGATAATTATGCATGCAGAGAGGTGGATCAAGAGGCTGCGTCGGGGTTAAAAAAAACAATATATATTGATTTTAATAACGCAATTGTGTGAAGTTCACTGTAGAAAAATCATTCACATGGACTGGGAATGGAACCTAGACCGGAGTGCTCTAACCAATTATGATAGCCAGGCGTCCTAATCATAATGAAAGCTCACGGGGGAGCAACTTATCCTCCCAGATACGGTGCATATAATCCCGTACCCGTATGCGACCGCTAAGCTCTGCAGTCTACAAGGTAAGGCCCAACTTAAAAACACAAAGGTGTTTACTTTTGACATTTTCAGGGAACCACGGAACTAGCCGCGCAGTAACTTCAATGGAGTCACTTGCTAGTGATCACACAGTTGTGTGAAATTCACAGTGAAAAAATTATTCGCGTGGAATGGGAATAAAACCCGTAGTTCTTTGAAAATTGATTTTGATATTTTCCGTAACTTGATTTTTAACTGTAAGTGATTAATCATTGTTTTGTATTGTCCTAACCTGAAGGTAGATATAAGTACAATTTTTTTTACTTGGACATATTAACTTGGTCACATTGGGGCAATCCTACTTCTCCGTAACTATTTTCCTGCAAATAGCCACATGTTTTAATTTTACGATCTCCACTTATTCGAAAATTCTATTGAATTTTTGCCATGGTTTTGTTTCCTTTGCATAGTATAAGGGATAAAACACTATAAAAGCAAGATTGATGAGACTCAGCGTAACAAGGAAATTTGCATTATCATTTGCATCCCTCAAATTGCTTACAAGCAGAAAATGACGAATATATTTATGAACAGTTCAGATAAGGGAAAGTTAAACACTAAGTAAGCACGTTTATTTGAGTAAATAAAGGTCATGACAATTGTAAATGAGATCATGCAAAAATGGCTTCAGTTTGTTGAGTCTTATCCATAAATATTAGCCATTGCATAACACATTACAATAACATAATATATAATTTCACAAGATATTTGAGAAATGAATAGTATTAGCTCTAAGTTAATTAGAAGCAGACGAAATTTTGAGTTTATTTACATAAATCCTCATATTATTACGATTGATCCACCAAATATCAAAGATCGTGTCGTTCCAAAGGTCATGTTATTTCTTCCACAATAATGCATCATCCAGGAATATAATAATTACGTCCGCTATTAGTGCGGCTATGTTTGGAGATGATGAATACTTATTCCTGCATATCAGAAGAGTCCACGCGATGAAGGCTGTGATTACAAGTTTATATTGCATGTGTAAGTGTATGGCGTGATAAACACTACGTATTTCACATCTCCGTCGTTCTTTTAATTTTACATAAACTTTTAAGAAAATCACCTAGTAACCTACTATATCCCTATTTTTATTTTCAAAAGGAAAGGATATTGCCTTAACTGCGATGCTGGACTAATAACTGATTTATCCCATTTTTACCTTTTAAAATTTAATAATGTATGTCACTTCATAGTTTCTACCGTTTTTTTACAACACTTATTTTCAATTTCCTTCCTCTCCCACCTCGCCACCGGACAAACTGATCATTCGACTCCCTTCATTTCTCCCCTCTCCTAAAGCAATAAGTATTAGTTCCAGAGTGTTAGAAATTTTGATGGATTGCCTCTTAAATATTAATGGTCGCAGCAAGGAGTGGAGGTATTTTTTGTGACAGAAGAACAGAAAATCAATTTTCATGTGGTTGTATAGAGTCCAAAATTGAATTTTCAAGTTTCATATTCTCAAGATGGCCCAAAAAATACCAATGATCCTAGATTCTCAGAGGGATTATCCGGACATGTTCAAAAATAATATCCTCAGTGCTCACAAAGAAATTCGTGTCGCCTTGCAGCTGCTGCTAGTGTGGAACAATATCCATGGAGTTCGCGAACACAAGGAACGAAGGAGATGTGGAGTATGTACTGTTTATGACGCAGTAAAAATACACATCCACTATGGACTTCTAATTACAACCACCATAGCTTTGATTCTTACGATATACAAGAATATCTATGACCCTTCTCGAAACATAGCTGCACTCAGCAGTTCGCTCATGGTCCTCTGGATATCGCTAGAGATTTTCATGATTGCGATGGCATTACAGTATTATATTCTTCGTCGCCAAAACGTGAAGATTATATACAAGGATATAACTACGTGCATCAAGTTGTTGTCTGCATTTGTATCGCAGAATGATTCCTATATGTTGAGTCGTTCTGTTGTTCTACAATTGTTACTTCTAACAATGAAAGTGTTCTGGTTACCCATCAGCTACATGCGGGTGCTAGGGAGGGTTTAGATGATCTCGACATGCTTATTGCCTATATCTTGTTTGGTATTTGGTCAATAGCTGCTACATTCTTGTGGTTGCAAATGTATGCAACGCTTATATTTTTAAATTTCATTCTGATAACTTTCAATCGATGCCTTCGCTCTCTAAGCGGTCCTGTTTCCGAATTCGTATGGCATGACGTGTCAAGCGGAAACAAACTCGGAACAGAGTCAAACTATTTGGCCATTTTTGCAAGAAGAAAGAGAGTACTTCACATGATGGTATATCGAGTGTTTAAAACCACTGGGAAGGTTTACGGACTCACCACTTTGCCTTTGGGATTGCTCAATCTCATTAGCATCACCTTATCTTTCTACTTCATATTCGATCACCTCTTTAACCCAGTACAAACTCAAATGAAAGAAAGCAGTTCCGTGTTACATTCCTTCGCTTGGACGCTTGGCTATTTCTGCCTCCTGTATTTCATCGTCAGGGCCAGCAGCAGGACTCAGAATGAGGTAATGGATTTTGATTATATATCTACATTACTCACGACCACAAGGAATTATAAAGCACTTATGTAAAAAGTTGATGATGTGGTTTTCGAGTGTTCGGCAATGGTTAGCTTTTGCATTTACCTATTATTCACGTCATTCCTACGGTCTTGGATTCTGGTTTAAATTAAGCGGCAGTTTTGCCCAACGGTATTGCCATCACACTGAAACTCGAAAGCCACTTTGCCATCAACCAACTTCTGGGAAGGTCTACACTCCAAAACATAAAAAATCGACAGGGGCCATTCATACACTACGTAAGGCGTTTATGGCGAAAGGGAGTTTAAGGTTATCTTACTTTGTCTTAAGAAAAGAGGGGCAGATGGTCTGGAACAAATTTAAGTTTTTTTCCATCTTGAAGCATTATATCGTTTCCAAATATCCTGTGAACTTGTTTACGACTTACGGGAGGGATTTAAATCCCTTCCGACGGCTTGCAATCGCCCGCGTTGATAAACTTGCGGCATCCTCATCACCCAGCCTCTGCCTGATAAATTCCTTGCTGTTCATCTTCCGTCCGTCTTCCCACACTCTTGCACTTCCCCTTGTGTTGTTTTTATCCTCCTTTGTCAACGATGCCCTAGCTTTAACATTGGTTTGACCACGACTCCGCTTAACATCCGCATGAATGGCCACCGCTCTAGTTGCAATGATCCACCATCCGTTACCGTTTCCCTCCCTGTCGCCACCCAAGTTTCTTCCCACCACTCTACTTTTAATAATATTTTTAAGGTTGGTATTTTTGCCTCCCTTCCTCATCCCGCCTCCAACTCAAAGATCTTGAGTCTTCTTGTATTTACTTTTTCCAAGCTTTCTCCGCCAGGACTCAATAAATTTCACTAACTTCTATCATCTCTGCTCAGACTATCTATTCCTTTTAAATTTCCTCTACTTCCCGCTTCCCGTCCCCACCCTTCCTCTCTCTCCCCCTCCTCCCCTTCCACTCTGTTATGAGAGCCTTTATCAATGTCCACTATAATCTTAGTACTCTGACTTAGTTACATAAACATTAACAAATCAGCAAGGCCTCCTTGGCAAAAATATAGAAAATGATAGCACCATTTACAGTCAGCACAAAAACGTCAAAAAAAAATTCCTAGAGCCCGATCGCAGAGCCTTCTACCGGATTCATTTTTGAATCTAAACCATCCAGTATATATATAAAGATATGTGGACAGATACAGAAGGACTCTGTTTAAAATGATATTGTAATTTTGAGTGTTGTTAAAGTTTCGCTCCCTATCCTCTTTTCAGAGTCCCAACACAGAGATGCCGTTCGACATCAAAGCCTACGGCTCTTGCGACTCCCACAACTTGGTTTATATTTTACAATGCAAACTATGTCCTTGTTTTTATGTTGGCGAATGCATTACGACACTGAATATTAGAATGAATAGCCGATGGTTATAGTTGTAATTAAATTAATATTTGGATACTATATCACAGTTATGTCCCCTGAGGAATAACTGTAGCGATTGTTTTTCCAAGATACAGATAAGATATGTTAAATCGGATTCCTGCTATGGAAAACCCGTGATCGCGGGTAAGCACCTGATAACAAAATAAAAAACTTAACTAACTCCTACCTTTCTATTGCATTGGTGTCTACTCAATCGTGCTGCAAGGCTGACCAGACTGGAGTATTAGTATCTGAAGCACTTCTCAAAGTTAAGAACCACGAGGCTAGAAGGGAAGTGAGTATTCCTAATACCAAGCTACTCTAACTTTGTAGATATTTTCCTTTTTCCTTCAATAATTTCATAATTATGATTAATATTTTTCCTTCAATTGCAGCAACTTCGGTTTAGATTTCAAATCCATATTTTCATATAAATTTACATAGTACTTTTTTTTAATGAGGTGCAACGAGACAAAATGAGACAACTCCCTGGTATTGAGCTTATGTGTTTGTTTTCACAAAAGTTTGCTCCCAACTTGATAAGTGAAGGTCATAAATTAAAATATTAGAAATAGATCAATGCTTTATTTTCATTTAATATAGTAAAGACTGATTAAATAGTCAAGTAGCCCGTATATTAAAAAAATTGAATGTATTCTGGAAATGTTGGTAGAGTAGTAAGATATGCTTTTAACGCGGCAGAGGAGATTTTATTATATTATAATGTAGACTTGTTTACTATGAAAATATTGTAATAATTATTTCTTATTATATTTCAGCTTCATCTCTTCTCCCATCAGCTACTCCACACTAAGTTTCGCTTCACGGCTTGCGGCTTCTTTCCTTTGGATTACAGTCTGTTGACTTCGGTGATTATTAATACTTTATGGTGTACTATTCATGTTGGAAAAATGTTGGTACTAATCTCTTTTGGTTGTTTCATACATATTAATGCATGGTAATTAATGACTAAGCTTATTGACTGACTCTCCGTAGTTTATGCCAAGTTGCCATTTGGTAACTCAAAAAAAAGCCATGGAAAAATATATCTTTACATAACTAAGTAACCCTTTGAATATTTTTAGTTTGCCAATTGGAAAAAACATATTTCGTTTAAAAGAAATTTTAAGTGTTTACGGTGAAGCATTATTAAGTAATTACTTCATGTTCACTGCAGTAAATAAACGAGGCATTCAAGTAACATGTCGTTTCCACATGATGCAAAATTCCATTTAATTGACGAGTGTTTAACAAATTTTGACAACCATTATAGTTTATCACTCGTTTAAAATATTAGACAAATGGTGCAACGAGTTGCCTTGCATGTATTGATTATAATGTATGCATCAGTAAAAATACTTTTTAGAGGAGTTTTACTGTCTTCCGTTGGAATATTTTTCTTTATATTTATCAGGTTTTTCTCATTAACACTGTTAGTAGTTTATAAACACTCAAAATGCGAATTCATTATCGAATCAGGCATGCATTAATGAAATCCCGGGATCAAGTCTTCATATGAAGCGCCGTATCCTGTATGTTGAAATAGCAAACCACAGTGTGTTGAAGCGCCAAATTTTCAGAGCACTATTTGACTGGTCTGAATTACTTAGAACAGCCAGGTTAACGACAATCATACTAATATTAGTGGGATGTGAAAGTTTGTATGTTTGTTACTCAATCACTCAAAAACTACCGGACCGATTGAGCTGAAATTTGGCATGTAGATAGAAAATATATTTGTGTGTAATATAAACTATATTAAAAAGCCCTCAGGGTCCCATAAGGCTCTCCAAAGGCCCCTCTGGAGGTCTATGCTAATCATTGGGTTCGGTTCAGTGCTTTTTAAAACTACTTTCACTCAAGATAGAGAGCGGGAATTTTTTTTATCGGATGGCAGAATAAATGAAAAGTCTCATTATTTCAATCGATTTTCTATGACGTTTCGTATTCGTGTGCAAGTCATGTTTTTAGCTGAAAAATCTCACATTTTCTGTAAAATCAATAATATCGTTTTTTCCTTGGCAACCAGCGATTAGATGCCTCTACCATTTAAATATCATGCTTTCCTGCAGGCCCATGATAGCACGTAGGAAGAAAATCTGTAAAAGAAGGGCCGACAGTCCCAAGGGTCCCATGACAGATTGCTTCGAGGAATGATCGATAAATACTACGTATATTTACAACAAGGGTACTCTTCAATGTCTATTCTCAACGTACCTCTTATAGGGGCACTGAATGTATCTGAAAGATCATTACGTAGTGAACGATAAAAATAAAGTAATTACATAGACTATACACGAGGTTAAATGTGCAAGAATACTTACACACAGCGAATTGTAATTAAGGACATCCGTGCGTTAAAATTGGAAATTGCTCTAGGAATCACCATTGATTTTGATTCAGTAACCAAAACCAGTGATTATGGCTAGCCTTTACGCCGAAGGCGCCTAGTAACGAAGATTTTATGGGTCAAATAAACATGGCTGCTACAGAAAATGCTCCTTTTGACGTTGTCAACCGCTGGATTGTACCCTACTCTCCAATACTGATTAAAATACTCAACGCTCATATCAACATTGGATAACGCAACCTAATTAGGTCACTGGTTGAAAATATATGTATGTACACAAGGAAAGCGATCAAGCCGTCATTCACTTGGAAGATGGCTCAAGAGAACCGGGGAACGAGGTGACAATATTTGAATCTGGGTGTTATTTAAGTAGTAAAGAGTCTGCTTGGCTCATTTTTTGGTTTCTCGTGCATGAAAGAGGACCAGAAGTTACTCATTTCTGCGTGAACCTGAAAAACGGTCAGTGCATCCACTGCACCGAACACAATGTACAAGATATGTTACGAGCTCTACAAATGAGCACGCCGATTGCATTCTTCAGAGTGGGTGGTTTTGTTATAAATTAACT
This sequence comes from Ceriagrion tenellum, assembly GCA_963169105.1. NCBI lineage: Eukaryota > Metazoa > Arthropoda > Insecta > Odonata > Coenagrionidae > Ceriagrion > Ceriagrion tenellum. Next base: position 83,489,033 of record OY720634.1, on the reverse strand, counting down.
TCAATTTTTTTCACAGCCGTTGAATTTCAACGGGTTCCTTCGGCTAGTAAGTCATATATTAGTAAGTCATATATTAGTAATTAGTTGGGCTAGTAAGTCATATATTAAGTAATATTAGTTCATCTTAAGGTAAAAGCTTACCAGTGGCATAAATTACAACAAGAAAATAACCCTAATACACTTTATGACAAAATATGTAATATCTTTTCTAGAATCTATGATGAGTCAAATCAGGTCCAATGACAAGCCTGGTAGACAAAATAGTAAGGATTGGATAAATAATTACATTATTAAATTGGTACTGGAAGAAACAAAGCTTTTAAAAAATGGCAGAGTTGCCCCACAAATGTAATTTACAAACAGATATATAAACAGTTGAGGAATAAAGCTGTATGTGAGATAAAAAAGAACAAAATATAAATAGAGTTTAGACAGATTTTCAAATTTTAAGGACAGCAAGAGCATGTAGAAGCTAATTAACAAGCTGACTGGAAGATCTCAGCACATAGACAATGATGACAAGATGACAAGATTATATCTCATTTTGGAAATAACACAGATGTGGCTGATGTTGGCAATGACTTCTTGAAAAGCTTTGCCATTAGAATAGAAAATATTAAAAAGAAATGTGAAGTCATACTTGGGAATAAATTCTCACTTACTCCAGAGAGTAGGAGAATAGTATATGTATGGTAGATCCTGATGAAAAAATCGTTGCAAAAATAGTTTTTAAGCTTAAAAATCAAGGGTCAAGGACATGATGAAATCAGATTTAGAGATAGTAAAAGCAAATTTGAATTTAATTCCCGTAATAACCACTGAAGTTACAACCAGTATAAGACCTGAAGGATAAAAAAAGCCATATTAAAATCAATAAACAAAGAAGGTCAGTGTAAAGATTTTGGAAATAATAGGCCCATTTTTTATTGACAACTATAAATAAGATTCTTGAAAATTATGTTGCTGACTGTTTTGTGGCATTAAAAAATATGGGATTATTTCAAATTTTCAATTTGGCTTTCAAAAAGGCACCAAAATATAGGCAACTAAAATGCTTTGGAAACCTTAGTTAATAAAAACCTGAATGTCAACAATGAGGTTGTTGCCGTATTTATAGATTACAAAAAGGCATTTAATGCTGTAAACCATAATGAAATATTTAGCCCAATGTCAAATATGAGAGTAAGAGGTAAGGCTTAGGATTGGTCAAAAGTTGCTTAGAAAAAAGGACTGTTTATGTTAAGCTTAAAAATAGCTTTAGTGAGACCTGTACAGTGGAATACTGTGTCCCACAAGGCTCGATTTTAGGACCAATTCTGTTTATAATGTACATAAATAGTATTTCTGATTGTATAAAAGTCTGTGCAATCTTACTATATGCACACGATGTTGTCCTAATATCTGCCCATAAACTTATGGAGATAGCATTATTGAATATTTTTAAGGACTTAAATGGGGTCTCTATATGGTTTCATAATAATGATCTGGTTATTAATGCAAAAAAATCAAAGTGCATGCATATTATTAGTTATTCTAATTAGCTCAGTACCACTAATTATACATGAACATCAATGTCTGCCAAAAACATGAACAAACTACACTGTAAATGCAACTATGTAGAACAAATGCCTAAATATAAATATTTGAGAATAACTATAGACCAAAATTTCAAGTTTGGGGAACAAACAGAAAATATGTAGCAATTTAATAAAAATTGCGTATCAGATGTACCACATTAGGGATTGCGTACCAGTTAAATGTAAAAAAAATGTATATTTTCCCTTTTGGAATTTGTACTAAAATATGACTTAAGGTAAGATAAGAGATAAGGTGTGGGGTCACACCAGTAACAACTATGAGACCAAATTTTATACTATGTAAAATAGAACAATAAAATAAATACGTTACAACGCTACAAATAACAGTGATTTCATTATTAACGAGAAAAAAATAAGTGTAAACCAAATGTATACTTAACTCGAAATTTTTCCGCTAGAAGACCTACTACGATACATATTAACAGTTGAAAATTATTATAGTGATAAATATAAAAACAAAATTCAAAGAACATAATATGAAAACAAGAAATACTATAAGACATGATGAACCAAGATGCTTTATTAATTAGGGAGGAAATAGACTTAATAGCATTATTCCAAATATTTTAATAGACTGCCAATTGATCTACTGAATTTAAATAATAGGTGAGGTTAAATATAGCTTGTAATAAAGGCTTCATGTAAAATATTATGTATATTTGTATTTCATCTATGTTCATGTATGGAAAAATGAAAAAGTAAATTTAACACTATATGGTGAATAGTTGAATCGTAATGCAGAGTAATAATGGGAGAACCTTCTGTGAGCCAATAAAAGGCTCAGGAGGACTCCAATTACTTTCCTTTAATATTATAAAATTGTTCATATATTTTATAACTGTTTAAGAAAACACTGTTATGACAAAACGATTGCAAAAGTAAACAATGTTTTTGTACGTAATATATAATATCTTTGATTATCATATCAATATTATAATAATTTGCATTAAAATAACAAATTGTTTCTAAGGGGTCGCGGCATACCTATCAGAACTCCATCAGTAGGGATAGGTATGCTGTGGTCCGGTACTTCTGGGGTCAATAAAACATTGAAATGCGCATTTATTTTTACAGATGACAGCTGCAGTTGTGACACACTTGGTAATCTTGGTCCAATTTCTACTCTCTGGAAAGGATAAACCTCCATGCAGCTGTAGCTTCACCAATGTTACTGAGGCATTCCCAACCTCCAAAACTGCATTTGTATAAAGATTAAACGATGATGACTTTTGAATGACACTAATTTGAATGTTTCAGGAACAATAACTTCTGTTTATACCATACATGATGGTTGGAGTCATAATCGTTCTACAGAAACAATTACACCTACAATCAATTATTCCTGAAAATGCCAATTTTCATTTAGCTTACTTGGAAAATATTTTTATGTTTTGGAAAACGTTTTTTATGTATGTCATGAAAAATGTTTTTATGTTTTGAGCCAAAATTTTGAATTATAGAAATAGCAAATTTTGAAAGAGTATGATAAGGTTGTTTATTATTTTAGAGGAAAATTTTCTTCGCCAATAAAATTATTCCTTCCCTTACTTGATCAAAAATCAAGTCATTTATTTAATTAATAAAATCGATCACTCAAGAGAGATATTCATATCCGACAATTATTTAAATGGGGAATATGCGATAATTTTTATCAACTATTTGTGTATAAAAATATACCATGATCAGCATTTTGTTAATGAAATTCATCATTTTCTGATGTTATTTATCAATAAGGACTTCTCGCTAATTGTGGCTTCAAAGTTCTAAGTTATCGGCAAACTAGTAGGTGTTGCCATTAAGCGTCATCGTTGACAGAAATATGACTTATCTCACGCAAAGTTCAGTCAATTTACCAAGCAAATGGAAATAAAATGTTTTTGTAACCTTCATGAAAATCGACGGACAAGTAACATTTGATTCTTCTAGTAATAATATTTCTTATAAAACTCAATATTTCTCATATAAACTTCATTAGATATGAAGATGAGAAGAAAATCCGTGCCGTGATGTTTGATAATGATTATACCGTTTTGGATCGAGTTACTTTGTAGAAATTTGTCTATTGTACCAAATACAGCTTTCATTCCTTCGGATCATATATTTGAGTTAGAAAATTAATCTTTTATTGGCACGATAAGAAGAACTTGCATGCGAATTATCTTATATTTTTTCAGTAATGATCTAAAGTTAATTGATGGGTATCTTTCTCTCTCTTTTTGAGAGGGTTTACAATTGCAATTTACTTCTTCGAATTCCTTCTGCTTGGATATGGAGTATTTTACTTCAAGGAAAATTTTTCAGAAGTTACCTCTGAGGTTGATAGGTTTCTGTATGAATTTACAATAGCAATGTTTTATATGCAACTTTGTAGGTAAGTAATTCCATTGGACACTCTCTTCAAAAGGAAGCTGTAAGAATCTAGCAGAATTAACATGCTAGTTCAAACCAACCTTTACGTACTATAGCAAAGAAAGTTACATCAACGGGTAAAATTATAATATTGAACTTGAACGTTGAGTGAGTTTAAGCGATCATGTAAACATGGCGTCATCATCATCATCTGGTGTTCTGCCTGCTGGCAGGTCACGTACACCTCTGCCGTCTCCATCCGCTTCTGTCCCGAGCTTCCGTCTTTGCTTCATCATACCTGATGTTCTTCACCTGATCCACCAATTTAATTCTTCTCCTTCTTCTCTTTTTCTTTCCTTCAATTGAACCCTCAAGTGCCACAGTTATTATACTTTTCCCTCTCATCACATGGCCCAACCAGTTTCCTTTCCTTTTCCTTATTTCCTATAGGAACGATCTTCCTTCTTTTACTTTTCTCAAAACCTCTTCTAAACATGGCCTAGAATGTAAAAATACATTTTTTATTGAATAACTCCCCTATGCATTCAGATATTTGTTACTTTCTCTTTTTCTGTTAAAGTATGAAGTCAACTGCTATATAATCGAGCTACTGTCATAGATAAGTGTGAATAAAATGATCCAAAAATTTCAAGTGTTGAAAGATTACTGTTCAGTTACACTAGGGCCTGGAATCGCTTAAATACGAGTTACAGGCGAATGATCATAATTATGGTCAACTTGTGATAGTTTCTGCAGAGAACCTTTTCGATCACACCTTTAAACTAGCTATGAAACCCACCCAGCACCTTATTTATCATTGCCCAATCTGTTCAAAATTTTGAGTCGAGTTATCTTCGTCCGCAGTAGCCAAATTTGTGGATTTTCAATATAATTATAGCCAGTTAAATTAAAATCAATCCCCTGGATTACAAATATTTTTGCTCAGTTGAGATGAGGCCATTGCTTCATCAATCGGTACATGGATTTCTACCCACGTAACAACCTGACACAAGACAAAATTAATATTTAGACACTTTCATCAAACACAGAAAACGTTTTCCAGAATACTGATTACCATAAGACTAACAATAGGCTGAATATAACTAAATTCCCTTTTAAGATAAGTGCATTCAATGGAATAATAAAATATTTGCGGTTGAAATTTTACTTCTGCCACCGAGATCAACTCAAATAGTTTTCAGGTCAATAATTACCTTATTACCTTTATTGTGAGGGACCTTTGTATTGCAGAAGTTCAGCATTTACTGATTAATTATTTTGTTTTAATGTAAAATATTTATCCAAGCATTTAAAAAATCTCTAATTAGTGTACCTAATACAGCAAAGAAGAAAGTTGAGATGAAAGAGCGAAGGATGTTAAAGCTTGCGGAGTGTCCAAGTTAAGTAGCAAAATTGATCTCATGGAGCCCTAAGTTTCTTTTAAGAAAATTATGGATGAGAATACTGTTTGAGACTCAAAATATTTTTCATACTTTTTGAAATTCTGGGTTTGGATAAATGATGAAAACTTTATTGCATCACTGCTACTTGCAATGCTATCTGGCATCCCTGACACTAATCGTTTTGAAACCGAGCAAATGCTGTCGTGTCTTGTCATCGCGACAAATCCTATGCACTCTAAACGGAAATATTCCACTCATTTGATAATGATGATATTCGCTCGTATTTATCAAGATAACCCTAGATAAACATTTCGGCCCAATATTCACATTGCAATTAATTAGGTCCTTCCAATAAATGAAAAAATAGCGAAAATGTTGGAGAATTTGAGATGAGCGAATTTTGATACATTTGCGACTGGCCAGAGTTTCTATAGGAACCAACGTTTTGGGGTCGGAAAAGTTTCTCGTCCTTTAAGATGGAAATCCAAGATATCCATGATAAAATCTACATCCCTGATGAAAAGGGACGAGCCGAACCTCAAAACCTAAGTTACAATGGAATATTTGCCGTCATCTGTCGCCTCGTAATCCGACCATGGGACAAGCCCTTTGTGTAACAATGCAACAAAACTTTACTCAAACTACGAAAATATAAATTTTCTCCAAAAAAAACATTTTAATGCTACAGAAATATATTAACTTGAGGCAGCGCATAGCGTTTGAGTCTCAGGTGAATATGCTTTAAGTACTCTCGGAGCTTAAGTTTTTCTCATCCAGAGGTAGCGAAGTCATCAAATTTTATGCCGCTCTTCGCATTACTATAGAAAACTCTGCATTTTAAAAAGGGAATCAATAGGTATCATAAATTATGCTGGCACAAATCATAAAAATTTTTAATTTTCAAGGAAAAATGGATCAAATGAGGGTCAGCAAAAAAAAACGAATCTATTACCACGAAATTGCTAAATGACTCGTAGAGTTTTCTTAAACCAGAATACAATGTATTATTATTATCTCGGTTTCCATAGGCCTCCGGAATAAGGATTGATATTAAAAATGAGTGTCGCAAAAGTTTCGCAGTTCGAACCCTGCATAATTATTTTTATCGCGGAAGAAACAACACGTGAATTTTTCCAAGTCAAGCGATCACCATAACGCTGACAATGAATATTTTTAAAATCTGTGCACTTTTTGTAAATAAGAATCCTTCATCACTATGTAAAATCATTGAAATATTGAAAACTGTGTATTATGAGGTCACTGTGAACAATCTCCTGAACCATTGCTACACATGTTTCACAGTACTGTCGATGGCGCTGTTGTCGCGAGTGGGTAATAGAGGGGAAGGCGAATATCTCTCACAAGCCTCGGCACAAGGCTGAACTAATAGGGCGTTTCTAGCCCAGGTGCACAGACCATTTAAGGCAACGCATCACACCCGCTCGACATGTCGGAATTGTGATGATTTCCGACCCCAGATTTTTTGTTTAAGTCTTACGTCATCAACTTGAAATTTTTATAGTATAAATAATAGACCTTTGCCAAGGGAGGCTCGTATCTGAAATATGAAAATTTTATCCCGCAGCGTAATTAAACCATCGGGAAAACGGCAATGTGTAGGGTATAGTTTTGTAAAAACTATTATTATTATTGACATATCTAAAATTAATGGAGATGTATCAATCCCTCCTCTATCGGAATGCTAAGTAACAGCCGTCACGGTTGTAAGATCTGAAATCTGTAATTGGTATATTTCAACAAGCTACGTGAATGGTTTCCGGCCAAGATGTGCTCGGACGGTGATGCAATTAGTTCAGTCTTCTTTCACAGATCTTATATAAGTGCTGCCTGTACTGACGCGCCGGAGACTTGGCTACAACTTACCGACGACTGTTGCCTTGTGCGAGAGTTATCCTGGAGTAAGAGACTCCTGACGCTAAAACGTCTCGAACGGGTGCGAGTGACGCCATCTTGTAGATTTTCGACAGAAATTTTACCGAAGGTTATGATGCGTTCTCTTAAGAAGAGACTTTATTCCGTCATCACATCAAGTAGGTAACCGCTTATGAATTAGCCACTGTTTCAGTTAAGAATCACTGATAATGCTACCAACATTTTTACTGCATATAAGTTTATTTTTGACAGCTGATAACATTTAAAATTTGAGGTGTGGACTAGTAATCATACCGATTGTCAGTTTTGATGGTTTTTGATAAGAATAATTTGTAACAGAATTCTTAATTTTAGACCAACTTTGACCACTATCCAGTTCATTATTTGCAGACTTTATCTATGCCTACTTTTCCCACTCACGATGCTTGCCACATTTTCTCTTTGTCCGTAGCAGTGTGAAAGCAAACTCAGTTTTTTTGTGCTGACTTATTAATTATCAAATTTAAATCCCCCAATAAGGTTCTATATTTTTGAGGCATAAATCAAATGAGGCCGATACTTAATCAATTAACCTTTATACGTCTAACCCAGTTACATCTTGCTAGTAAACATATAATATTTTTATTATTATTGAGGCACCCAGTATATATTTTGGAAATTTTTTACTACCTGAAGAATAACACGAGGCCGGCTTTAACTAATGCCCAATTTTAGACAAACATCTTATTCTAAGGATATTACAATGCCTATACAAATCGTTCTTTAGTGATCTCAACCTTCCACCAAGATCAAATTAAATAATTTTTGATTGAAAAAATATTTATTCTAACCTTTATTTTGAAGGCTTTATGAGTTGAAGAAGAAAAAATTTTAAGCCAGGCTTATTCATAGTTTATTATTACTTCATCCATACATTCTAAATCAACTGATTCACATTAAGGTAGAGAAGAAGCATCATAAAATATATGAACTAGCATTGGATACTTCAGCTTGCGACACAATCAAGTTAATTATGTAAAAAATTGAGCAAAAATATAGTATAAAAAACCACAAGTTAACAGAAATTGAGAAAAAATATTGCTTATTGAGCCTAAATTCTTGAAAATTATTTTTATACTCCTGAGCTTGAAAAATGCGCTACATAAAATGCCATCTGGCACTTATATCAATGCCCGTACACGAAAAAATATTCAAGTTGGATTTCGCTCCGATGCACTCCCAGTTGCAAATGACCAACCTGAAGATGCTAAGATTTACCAACCATTTTGAACGTTTCAAGCTCAGTTTCAGCTTCACTTTCAGACTTCGTGGTTTGCTGATGCCACAGAAATAGAAGCAAATGACAGGTTGGGTGATAAATAAGTAGCAGAAAGATACACTTCATCAATTTGTAGAAAGTAACCTTAATAATTTATTTTCATCTCCAAAAATATCAAAAGCAAACTCCAAAGTAATTTTTTCGCTGTAGCAAACATAACTCAAGCAACGAAAAGATGTTTAATTCAGCATTCACTATGCGATGTCCTTGTTTTTTAATTTCCTTTAAATCAGCCTAAAGTTGCATTTGACTTCTAAACACGTACAGGAAATCATAGATATGACCTGTAACCAGAGATACCAGAGACTGAATAATCGCAGTATTATTATAATTGTGGATATTCATTGCCATTTCTTGGCAAGCACTCAGGAAGTTACGGCTACACGACAAAATGCAATCGATGCCACATAACTATAATTTTGAAGGATTTACGTGTTGAAGAAGAAACAGGACACACTCTTAAAAAAAAGGACACCCTTAAAAAATCTGCATTATAACCTTGTATAGATAGCCTCTCTTCTACCACATTAGTTATTCATTCACGCCACGATTTGCACGTGGGAATTTTCTATTTAAATATTTATATTCATTCAGTTAGAGAATGTATAAACAAGTATGTCAAATTCCGGCAACCGTTAACTTTCTCCATGATAACTATGTCAGACAATTGAAGAAAATGACCGGTTTACTAAAGAGACCTTAAAATTCATCTGCCTGAAAAATATATTCGGCATTTTGAAGATGGCTGACCGTTTCAATTTAGTTCATTATTTTTGACTAATTTGTGAGAATAAAACTCTTTGCTCTTAATAACAACTTTTTTACGTGTAACACTCAATGGCTACTGAATTTGTGAGCAAATGAATACTCAACGGTATTTAATTTTTAGCTCGTTTATTTACCACTTGGGAGGAGTGTTTACAAATCTCATCAAAGCAATTGAAATACTTCTTAGAATAATATATTTTTTCCATAAATTGCCTTCCAATCATTTTTCTAGCCAAGACATGAGCTTACAACCAAGCGAATACGCACAAACTTGAAAAAAGTAGAAAATATAATTACTCGTGATAACACTAAACTTTTCTGTTCCTTGTGCTAGTACGTAATTTACTCTCACTACTAAAGACTAATTTATTTATTTTCCTAGCCGAATTACAACCTTTACTCATATATAAAACTATAAATGAAAGAGGAGAATTTATGCAGCGATTACTTGCAATGGAATCGTAAGTATCACTACACCGCACTAAATGGATCAGATGAGGGTTAATATATATACGAACAGATTATATTGACATGGTTTAATTGCCGGAGATAATTTCTTTGGTAAAAAAATTTCCAGAAGTTGAATTCATCATAATATCATTCACTAGAATACTTGTGTACTACATATCTTAGTATTAGTAAATAAATTAGTTGCTACATCATGAGTTGCTCATAGGTACAGCATATATTTGTAAAAGTACATTATTACTACGGCATGCATTAATGAAGAATACCTACATAAAATAGTTGAATTACATTAGTTATAATTTTGATTTGAGTCAATTATTAAGAGCACACACCATCTAGTTTCCTAAGTCACGTATAAAACATAATGTTTGGTACGGGAATGATGAAAACCTTGACCTAGTAAAAATGAAAGTAAATCAAGTTATTATATGCCCACATTATAGAATCCACTATTCACACAAAGAAAAGTCAACGTTAAAGCTCTAGAAGTCAAAGCTTGAATCAGAGGTCATCGATTCCTCTCTGCTATTATCAACCTACCCAGTTTTATGACACGATATCTAATGCAGAGAAACACATCGATATAGTCTCTTTTTAAGATACTTACTTCATCACTATGCTAAGGAGTTCACCTCACTTATTTGCCGAACCCACTATATCTGTGGACGCATCAATATTACAGAAAAGCGATGAATTGTGGATGAAAGAGATGTCCAATTTTTGCCAATGACGAAGTTGTGGAGGTTCAAGGAGACACAGTGGAAAATAAGTCAGTCATTGTTGTGGTCGAGTTTCTCAACCCACAATCACAGGAGGCGCCATCCTTTCCGGTTAGCTGGAACTGCATCAATATCACTAGATGAGTTACCACCGCTGCGGTCATCTGTGGAGTCCAAAATTAAAACTCAGATTGGAAATAATGGCCAATAAAATCCTCTCGCTGCTTGTATCCTGGCCAAACTTTGTATGACCTCTTTGAAGGGTCACATCTTGGTTTGAAACTCTATTTTTTTTTAGATGTGAGCAGTTTAAATACATGGCATTGCCGCAATGGTTAAATTATTATTTGCCTGAACAATAGTGCAGTCAAAGTATTTAAGCGAGCATTATATTTCAACGATTTAAATATTTATTCATGAAGGGGAAAATAAATTCCATTATCAATTGATAAAATTTCCAATCATTGCCAATCAATAAATTCCAAATTATGTGGTACGAAGTCACTCGCACGCGTGCATATACACCGGGGTTGAAATTCGCCATGAAAAAATCATTTGATTCTGGCTAACACACCTGACCGGCAATTGGGAGAACCGAGTTCGAATCCCGGTCAAGTCAAATGATTTTTTCATGGTGAATTTCAACCCTGGTATCTATTAATTACTGCAATGGATCATGAAATGTATTATTCATCATCATATTAACATTTAGAGTTGTCTCAAGATTCAATTCCGTTTTGGACATGATTGAAAAGTAACTGACAAAATTTTGACTTCTAGTATTATAAAAATGACGGGAAGTCATTTTACGGTTGACAAAATTTCGAAACAGCAGTATCCTAATGACACGAACCCTTTCTTCTGGAACAACGTTTTTGTATACTCTGCTAATATAAGTGAATATGTCTATAAAGTGCTAGCTGTTATATGTAGATGCGTTTTCAATAATTATAAAAGCTAGTTACATAAGCCATCTCTTCTCAGTAGAAAGGAGCTTTGCATATCACAACCTAGAGCAAGGTATGTTCTCGGCTCAAATGGCTAAAGCTGATAGACGATACCGAACAAAAGAAACATTCATGCATTACTGCTCACAAGGATTACTATCCTAGAATTTCCTCAAGGTTATATAAGTTACTGATACAAAATTTGAACGAGAAAGGTGAAGTCCAGAAGAGCATCCAGGTAACCTATAGCTGACATTAAAGTTTATTTTTAAGATAAGCATAAATCCGTCAGGACACTGAAGGAAAGAGTAATTAAAACAACAAAAGGATGGGTGTAACTATTCATACGAGAGACTATTTCTCGTATGAACGTATTTGCACCTGATTTGACTTTGTAGTGATATATAAGTGGCTTTGGTGTATCTTTTCTGATGTTAGGAATATGAACTAATAATATTACCATCAACGAAAAATCACGCTGAAAAAATAGGAATATGTTTACTTTTGGGGTAGATAAATGTAGTGTTTTAAACTGTAAACTGCTGAATCTAAAGAACTTGTCAACACGCAATTCAAGAAAAAATCATTTGCATCTCCGATCAGTCAACCAACAAGTGATAAAATAAGTCTGTGGAAAAAGGCATATCACACAGTTTTCAGCTTGTCCACGAGTTAAAACTTTACCAGTTTTGAGGAAATAATCTTTCCCGATAAAGTTGGTAAAGGCGATATAATCGCCATTCAATATCGATTTATTCCTCCTTCGATACACGTCTTTGCAACGTAAACAAGTACGTCACATATGAGCTCAGTTTGGTGTTTTCTCCAGGAGTATAGCTCAGATTGTTCAACGTTTTTATCGTTTTAACAGTGCATGAGTATTCGAAATGAAGCCTTGCATCGTATGTTCACTGATTTTCGTGGGTGAGCTTTGGCAGTAAATACTCAATGAGCTCATTTATAGCCGCCCTGGCGGTGGACATGGTTGCAGAGACCCATGTAGATTGAGCTACGAGTATATATAATTGAACAAATCTGGGGCGATACTAACCGACGTCAGGAGACTGAAGTCAAGAGTGAAAAATCCGCACGCCGTGAAACGAACCTTGGTGTGGAGCAGTTGATGGGAAAACAGGCGGAGCTGGAAAAATGAAATTGAAATGCAAGATTGACAACTTGAACATGAGACAGTTCTATAATTAAAAAAAATGTATTAAGGGGGCATTAATGCCCGAAATTCGACAAAAACACATCGAAAGTATTCATTTATATTGATACTTCTTTGTAGAAGCAATTATGTTTTGGTAACATTATTCTAGAAAATAAAGAAAGGTATTATTTTTACTTGTCAACAGCTAAGAGACACCATTGAAAAAAAAACTATTGTGCAACATGTTCAGCTACTAACATGAAATGTATGACAACAATGAAATTTATAATTCATGAAATATTTAGTCAACTTCGGATATAATTCACCATAATATCGTAAACACAATGACTGCCACGATAATTCTCACCTCTCTTCTTGTCTGATGGTCCTGCACCTTCAGTAGAGCTTCAGACACCAATGTTCCGGTTTTATCAGCCTTTTTTGATTGGTCCATGGATAGTGAAAGAGAAAAAAGGATAACAAACTATTGGGGAGGTGTATAGGTATGAATCAATCAGCTCTTACTTTTAGCATAACATTAAAAATAATGTCTCATGAGATATTCATCCTCCACACAAATAGTATGGAAAGAAGAAGAACTTGTCGAACACTTGCATACAACCGTTTTAATTTGCATATATAAACTATCATAATTTTCGATCGTAAAATTCTTGATACGCACTAATGAATTAAATAAGTGTTCGATCAATAGGTCGACCAGGATTGTTTGGTTTGTGAATTTTGGGGAGAATAAAAAAAGAGGAGTTTTCGGATGAGCGGAGGAGAGCAAGGATATGTCTGCGGAAAATAGACCCTTCAAAGCCCCTTTTTCTTAGAGGAAGGATATAATTTCAACTTGAAAACCGCGATTAGGGGTCACTGGGGACTACGGAATAGGAGGACGTATCTGAGAGCTACCTATTGGCTTCTGAAAAGTAGTGGGACGTGTCCAGGACAACGACAGTGGCACCTTTGTCAGCTGAGGTGATGACTATATCCGGGTTGCGGATTAACTTTCTTTGTTTCTTCCCGCAATTCCCCCACGGAAAGAATTTTGACATTCGTCGACTATTACCTCCAACCGCTGGTGTGCGCTTTACCGTCTTATGTGAAAGACACCTACCAATTCCTTCAAATCCTTAAGTCTACCCCCCTCCCTGCTGATACCCAAATCTTAATGGCCACAATAGATGTCACCTCACTTTACACTAGTATTCCTCACCCTGAAGGTCTGTCTTTCCTGCGATTTTTACTCTCCAAACGGCCGCATCCTCAGGGTCCTAGTACGGAACTCCTCTTAAAATTGACGGAGATTGCTTCGTTTCTGCTTCCAATTGATTTGCCTTCCGGCCAATTATAAAAATGATATCCACAAATAATATAATTTAACAGGCGACCTTTGGTTATGCTTGCTCTTTATAAAAGAGCGCGCTTATTGTGTCAGGTGTCATGTTGCAAGAAAAGTTGTCACTCACGATAAGTAGAGGCTTGAATGTAGTTTGATTTAAAGCAAGTGGACTTTTAGTCAGATTGAAAGAACAATCACTCGTCGAACACAGGGCTTTCAAGGGTATCTGTCAAAACTACCAGGTAAATAGTCACTTAAGTCAATTCACGAAAGCATCTTAAATATCAGAGTAAATTTTAAATGAAAGAAATATCAATATATGGTTCAATCGCATTGCGCAGGATAACTTCTTTCATTGTTGTCACATAGATGAGTTCTCTTTTCAAAATCGGTTAGGTGACGTAAGTGAAACGTTTTGACAAGCTTTTCGGATGCATATTTCTCGATGCATACGATAATGGAAGAGAGCAAATAAAAGATGCGTGGGCGTGTTTCTCGACGCCACTGCGGAAATTGCTCGAAGATATCACATAACTGTCTCGAATCATGCAACGAAGTCATAATCGCCATTCAATTGACCCTCCGTACCTCTCTGGTGAAGTCAATAGAACCTCCTAACCTCTCCGTGCTTTCTGATAAAACCTGCACTGATAGCATTACAAATGATATTATTTGAGACTTTCTGGATCGGACAATCATATTACACTTAATAAACGTAAAATTAACAGCTGCACAGTAGATTTCTGAATAAATTGTCAGGGTGTTGAAAATTACAATTATATTTCATATTCAAAGAAATAAAAAAATCACCTCAGACCATCACCTCAGACAAAATCAAAATTAAATATTTGCTTTGGAATGTCTAACAATCGAGACATTTTTTCACAAAAAATCATATGGTATTTTTAACTTTTTCCTCTTTTTTAAGTCCACAACTACCCACTTCAGAAATTATTTAAAAAATTATGCTCTAAACGCAACTCATTAACATCAATTATTCAGTACAAACAAGCCATAAAGCGTGACCCGCTCCATTGAAAGTTTAGCGTAAACTTTGGAATTGTTTTCCGCTCACCAACTTTCATCACAAATAATAACAATAAAAAAGTAGAGATAAATGCTCAATTGGATTACTAATGTCCTCCTTGAAAAGCAACTAAGGTTTTTCGAGCTTCAATAAAATTGGATGCAAATTGATCACAGAAAATCATTTAGAAACTATGAACATGAAAATTATTTTAACATTTGAGTATTTTGCAGAAAAATTCGATACTGTGGGGATCTGAATAGTTGGCCATGTTTGCTTACACCATGCATACTGTCGAAAGCAGGTTACTTAAACGGGAGAGGGTAAAACAGAGTGATATTTTAACGAATCTCTCTAACACAATAAGGGACACAATTGATTTATGAAGGAATACGAAACTTACATATTTTTTACAGTCTTCATATACTTCATATGGTATGCTTAATTTTGAATTTAGTCACATTCAGAGGGTTCCTTCCAAATTTCAGGAGGTGTTTTTTATAAACTTTCAAAATTGTTTCAGAAAATTTCAATGTTTTTGTCAAGTCTGAATCGAAATACGTTTCACTAAGTCACCACAAAAGTTCACACGGTCGTGCCAATATTTCATAAGACATCCGCGACAGTATATAGCGGTCAAATAACAATGAAAATACTAGGTAGCGAATATAATAGATGGCGATAGACCCTTGAATGATAATGACAGACCATTCAAGATGATTTCAGGGGCAGAAAATGACAGACAGCTGGGGTGAAATAAACTCAAAAATCATTTTTAACTTGCCTTCTTGACACAATGATTCTATTATGGCAAAAATGCTGCGTTTGCAGTTTATATGCGGAAAAAATTCAAGAATATTAAAGCGAACCGTTTCAATTCTCTGATCAAGTGCAGAAGGACATTCACGCAAATGAAGAGTGCTTGGTAAACAGATGTTTAAAGCAGCAAATATGAGTTTGTATTCCAAAGTCCGTCTCAAAAACCAAATAAAAGGAAAATAAGCAGTACAAATTTAAATGAAGTAGAATATACTTTCTGTTGACTCAAAAATATTATTAAAATCAATACGCTAATTTGAATTTTATTTCTCGTTTGTACTTACACAGCATGTAGACTTTCTCTTTCGCCGTTAGAAATATTCGTTGACGTTTTTGTCATGATGTTGAGGGTAAAATATTTTTTTACATATACTTAATAATAAGGCTTTAACATGCATACTCCATGATATAGAGTAAGTCATCATAATGACTAAAAACTAAAACATATTGTGCATGGGAATTTCTTTTAGAATATGACCAATCTCTCTGAAAGCAAGTTTAAATCTGCCTTTGCAGATGTTATTTCAAGTTAGTAATCGAGAATACAGGAGATAAAAAGTTTTGAAAGAGTTATTTACTTCTAAAGCAAATGAATAAAATTTTGGTTTGTAGATTTTTGCAGCGATTAGATGCACTAGTATCAACCATTTCTGGGTATACTGCTGCGTGATGAACTTAAATGGCTCAACGTTTCGTTCCTCCTGCTGAGAACGTCGTCCGGAGACTCCTCCTCCTGGCGACGTTCCCAGCAAGAGGAACGAAACGTTGAGCCGTTAATGTTCAGCACGCAGTAGTATACCCGGAAATGGTTGATACTAGTGCAAATGAATTAAACTTTATTCTGAGAAGAAAATGTTCGACGACACACCTGATTGACTGGGAAAATATTTGGAAAATATATAACGGCTCATTTCGACAGACTTTCACTTTGTTTTGGATAGATAACTCCATTATATACTTATGAAATACTTTATAATAAGCCAATATTTCAAGAGCCGTTCAGATACTGTTTATGTGTCAAGTGAAACATGCCAAACCATTGAATTTGGCAAATAAAAAGGATTTTTGATGAAAGAGAGGAGCATAAGTTATTTACTCATACAAACAGGATATTTTCTATTTTATAGTCGACAAAGAGTAATTAAATGGAAGTACAACTACTAAGTGAGCCCACCAGTTGCAGTGGACGCACATCCACACATTCATTGTGCGGTGGTCACGCGAATTACTAACGGAATGTTTCACTTAGAATAAATAAGACAATGGATAAATTAGTTAAAGCTTTTATTAAAACCAAAGATACAGATCTGAAGATGGTCTTAGCGCCGAAAAAAGGGTCGCGTTTTTTAGATTGTGTTATTAAACCCTGTGGTTTTAGTAAAAGTTTTAACTAATTTATTTACTGTCTTATTTATCAAAATGGATTACCACAAAGTTACTTAAGACAACATTTAATTTGTTTCAATTGGAGATAACGAGAGCAGAGTCCATGAACTACAATCAAGTAATGAATGATTTTTATCTTTATCTCGCTCTCAAGTAGCAGTTCTCTTTGAATTTTCAAGCGAGCACCATCCTAATATACGCTTAACAAAATCTAGTTTCCTTAGTGATTTGTCGCATGTATTTTTATTCATGTTCCCCACGATATACCAGAAGTTAAGGTAATTTCAAGATTTCACTGCATCTGAAGATTGATTTTGAAGTAGTTGAATTAAACTAGCCAACATGTGCTTGATAACATTGGCAAATTCTTCCAATATGTTTGCTTGGCATGCAAGAAACTAATTTGCTCTTATAAATGCTTAAACTTGACTCAATTTTTTGCTATGCATAATACAATTTATACACAAATAAATGGACCGAAATGTGGTAATTTTTCTTTTCCAGGTCGGCAGCATTTCAGAAGGGAGAGGAAGCATTTTTGTAGTTCCATTATATTCATCCTTCCTAATCTATCAGAGGCACAGTTTGACCAACTGTATTGTAGGTTTACTAGTGATATGTTTGGCTAATCATGGGTAGTTATAACGTAGTTCATTTATCTCTTCATCTTTATGCTACACTGCGTGCCACCACGTGGGCATGTAGGAGGGGGTGTTCGGACGCCAGTCGTGTAAAAATCTAAGAGATTTGGGTTTGGGAGGTGAAATGGTGAGGTGAATTATGGAAGTGCATTAAGTGGCGCTCAGTTTCTATTATGGTCTCTTATTGTTCGCGGAAAGAACATATATTTGAATCTATATGTTAGGAAATATATATCTTTTTTCATTTTTTTTTAAATCACCTCTGATAGACCTAGAGTGTGGTGAGGTGTCTTGATAATATTCTCTTTGTCTCCCTGAAACAAACCAATTATGAATTTCTCAAGTAAGATAATCATAGCGTGTAGATTCCGAGTCTCTAGTAGTTGTAGAAGTCAAATCAATTGGTTTTATTATACAAGCTTACAATAAATTCTGAAAAGTTAATTATGAAGCTAACCAAAGCAAATTTAAAAAAATCAAGCACTACTTGCCTCTCAGTTGCCAGCTTGGTAAAAAGGACAAGAATTGGGAACCGCATCTGTGGTGTGTTATTTGTTTTGAGGGTCTTTCTGAGTGGAAGAAAGGAATGAAAGAAGCATGCCATTTGTAGTCTCTATGACTTGGAGAGACGCAGAAAATAAAGTAGATGATTTCTATATTTTCCTTGCAAACACAGAAGGAAATTCGAAAATCTTGAAACATAGTATAAGAATTTTTATCCTAACCCACCTTCAGCTAAAAGTCTTGTTCCTTTGAAGAAAGAATTCTAAATCACCATAGAACTGTATGAAGTTGAGGAAAGAAATGCAACCCACAATATTGCACACAATTATATGTTAACTTTCCTAGGGAAATATCTTGCGTACAAAGTAAGGCCAGATTCCTTAGTTTTCTAAGAAAATGGTCATTTAAGCCAATAGGTATAGACCATTTTTCAATGTTGAAGTATCTAACACCATAAAATGTCATTGATATAACTCTGTTATTAATTATTACCTAATTTGCTATTTGCTTTGTATTGGTCTATCATTAAGTTCATTCAGGCTACCCATGTATTTCAGTTTACATTTAATTGAGCACACTTTGTGTAATATATATTTATTTATTTATCCCTTATTATTAAACTACTACTGAAGACATTGTAACCAATTGATGACAACCCACATTACAGGTCTCTTCAGGGGTGCCTAATTTCACCAAGAACATTATTAAATGGAATGAATTGTATATCTAGGCGTGTGAAAATACACAGAGTTATATACTGCAACAGCCGAGAGTGAAAAAGAAACGGGCATAGGAAAGTATTAACCCCACATATGATCTTGGAGTCTCAAATGAACCACGTCTCATAAAGCAGAAGGAACTAAATGGGTTGGTATCTGATTGCATCTGTTCTATCAAAAAGCTTATCTTTTAGGACCAAAACTGCAAGAATGAAACCTACTGAGTAGAGAAACGAGGATAGCTTCATTTAGAAAAAAGAAATAATAAACTCACTTGTTTATTTATAACGGAAGGTTCTGCTTGAATTTGTACGAAGCTGCTGGTTTAATGAATGGACTTGGCTATCCATTAAATCGGCACAATCCTGATGAATGGTGTCATTTATATTGATTCATAAATTAATAGTTATAAAGCTAGGTTGCTTCATAATGGGAGCGAAAAGCCTTCTATTCCGCTGGCTTGCTCAGCTTCTATGAAGGAAACGCTCAAAAACAAATCTGCAATATTAAACTGAATGCGGTATGAGCAATATATTTGGAAATTGTGAGGTCAAAACACGAATCCTTAGGGAAAAGCAAAACGTACTTGCTACAAAAAGTCAATTATTGAGGTAGCGAAAGATTTTTTGGAAACGAAAGAGAAAAAACTGCCAAGATCTCATTAAATAAGTAGGAATTGCCTAAAGATAAACTCTTTTTCTGCAATTTTTTCCAAAGCATTTCGGTGACGTGAGATATGAACAGAGGGGGAAAAAATTAACAAATACAATCAATGGAAATCCGCTGCTGAGGACAGAATGATTCAACAATGCTGAGGGCCTGCTGCTGATTTTTGAAGAAAGATGGTACTACAGTGCACGAGAGAAAATATTGGCACTTCATACAAAAAAACGAATTGTAGGTTATTTTAAACACATTGACGTCACTATACAATATTAGAGTTATACCTCTAATGGCTTATTCAAAATGTGCACGGGTATTGCTCAGCCTTAGTTCAATTGAATCTTAAAGAATCATATTTAAAATACAATATATATAAACTATTTTTGTATTTCGAGTCCTAAAAATAAAAAACTATGAGTAATATGTTTTTAAGGATTTCATTTGAATCGAACGGTGCCAAATTTGGCGTGAAGAGTCTGTCTTAAACTTTAATAGAAGAATTATTGTTGAGTAGCGTTATTAGTCTACACTTCCATTACATCGCGAGTACTTGGGACCCTGATCATAAAAATGTTACCAAAAACTCATTAAAATACAAATAAAAGCTGAGCATCTCGTTAAAAATTACTACAAGCAAACATATAGTGTATCACAACTTTCAGAGGGATTAATGTGGGAGCCCCTAGAGACTCAAAAGCTTAGCTTGCTTGAGAAATTGAGGATTTGTGTGTTTCAGAGCGAAACAGAAATTATTATCATGACGCCTCACTATATCTCTAGGTCTGACAGAAGCGATTGAATAAGAGAGATACATTGCTGAAAATATGTACAAAATAACACGTTCCTTCCACGCACAATAAGCGACCACAATAAAAACTGATCTCTATTAATTACACTCCCATAATACACGCCACCATTTCACCTCCCATAACCTTATTCCTCACATTTTTACACGACTGGTGTACTAACCTTCCCTGCCTCAAGTCCATGCGGCGGCTCGCAGGGTAGTAAGTAGATGTAGATATATTAAGGTAACCTTAGTCTTAAAAAAAATTTCTATAGTTCACCGCCAAAATGTGTCATTCTACAAACAAAATATCCCTTTGGAAGTCATGAATGATTTTCCGAGATCCGGAAAAATACAAAAGCATGCTTATGAGTTTTAATCGAGAAAATCCAATATGGAGTTTTTGAAGAATAATAAAAACAGCGGAAATTTTCCCTTCCGCAGGAGAACTCAATTTCGTGCACCAGTACCAACTAAATGAGTAAAATTGTATCTGGAGCATATTGGCATGGACACAGTGTAGGAGTGCATATTGGAACACGCAAGTTTAGGATGATCAGTGAAGAAACATTTCGGGAGAAAAAATCACCATATTTATGAATCGAGGAATATGATAGTAGTTTTCATGCTGCTGATAACAGAAAATAAAAAAGTGTTAAAACATATACTTCAAAAACATTAGTATTGCAAAAATACTCCAAGTCCAGTTAATAATTTCAACGGGAAACGATATTTTCAACACAAATTAATACAAAGAGAACGTTTAAGTATTACGTAAGACGATTTGTGCAATTTTTGACCTCCCCCTTTGACCCAATGTAAGATTTTCCCAACCCCACCTCCCTCTCAGTCTTATGTAAGATGTTAGATATCTGAATCTGCTATTAATTAATTACTCGCTTTCTCCTGTTTCATCTTTCCATGGAAGCCATCGTACAGCTTTGAGCACTGAATATTGTAAAATTTTGTAGTGATGGAGTGCCTCATTCATTAACATTAAGAGCGAACTGTACCACAGTTGATGAGGTTGTGAACAATCATAGGATATTTGGAAAAAAACACAGGATATTTAAAATGATGCAATATCTCAAGACGGACAAAAATCTTACGTAAGACCCGTTTAAGACCCCCTGTCCCCCTCTTCATAAGACAAAGTAAGACCCCCCTCCCCAAAAACGTCATACGTAATACTTGAATGGCCCCAAAGCTCGTGTCCAGTGACCTCAAACAGCAATACGATTAACATGATTGTTGAGATCTTGGTTGAGATGATCATGACGGTTTACAAACATGAATTTAAAATACCCATAAAATTAGGAGAAAATTCACTATCTAGAGAGATTTCATTTTGATGTATGTTATTTAATCAAGGATGATGATTGATGGTAAAAGCCAGGAGGTGAAAATGTTGACAATAGAATCGACATCGCAGATAGTTCAAGAGTTTTTCATCTTACGACACTAGGAGAGCTAAATCTAATCAAAATGAAATATGGGACATGCATTCAATTCATATGAGGTCGCAACATAGAAAGAAATGCAAAGACGATGAGTTGGCATAGTGGATGTGGGTTCAGAGACGGGAATGCTTGGGTGAATTGGCAACAAAAAGGCATAATAAATGTTGACAGCTGGCAAATAAAGACCTCTGAAAGGGCACTCCCCCGGAGTGGTGACAATACCCTTCGATGTAAATTATAGAGTAAGAGACTGATGGTTTGTAGGAAGAAAATGACCCTTGAAAGATATTTGACTGTTGCATTGACATTTAGTTCCTTCCTCCACCTTAGTTTCAGAGGTGACACCTTTCAATCCAAGATATATGGACAAAAGAGTAAAAGAAAAAACATTTACAGTACACCGAAAGCAGAGACAACTATAATAGTAACAATGTGAATAGTTTCAAGGGTATGTTTAAGACACCACCGCAGTTCAGAAAGTCGATTTACTGAGGTAATAACTGCTTCACAGTACTGCAGTATTAGTTATTTTCCTCCCTCTCTCTTTTTGCAATTAAAAAGGTACTATAATATTTTGATAGGAGCGTTAACCGGCAGACTAGGGACTTCGTGGTTAATTTACAGCATTTTGAGAGCTAAGAGTTAAGGGTTTGAAACAAAGATTCAAGGTGGTTTGAGGCAGATATTAGATTTCGATGAATTCGGCCAAATTTTAGAGAAAAACTTCTTAATTTAATCGTTTTGGGCGTAACTTAGTGGAGTTACTTCATGGTTATAGAGAGGAAAACTTGGATCAACAGGTACTAATGTTGCAAAGTGACATAATTTAGGAGTTTAAATGAAAACCTTATTTGGATTTCATAAAGTTTTTGAGGTCTATAATCAATTAAAACATCTCGCATTTCCAAAGGAGGCAAAATATCCGATACAAACCGCACGTCCTTTTGAAACGTTTACCGAGACATAAATGCCATTTTCCTTGATAATTCGTACACTTACACACTTCAAAAACACTTATATTGAGATATTTACAACACAAAGACACTGGCACTAAATTCATAGTTTTCGTTTAATTTTTTATCAATTACATTCTAAATTCAATAATTTACTCAAGGCAGAAATTTTGACAGAATCGATAAAACATGTTGTGATGGCGTTTTCATCTATGAGTAAGGAAAAACGAATCAAGGTCTAAGACTAATATAGGCATATGTGTGCAATTGTTTAGAACTTCAGACATACTAACATCATTTACTAGAGTATACATATACTTCATGCCGGTGGCATAATCTAAAATTAAAATATAGCGACCGGTTTTGATACAAGGTATCATCATCAGGCACTTAGTACAATATCATTTTCAATATACAGCAAGAGTCAGGAGGGGTGTTATGATGGAGTGAAAGGGGGTGGAGAGGAGTTTAAGGGGGATTGGGTAGCAGTGTCATGTAAGCGACCCAATGAGGGTGGAATGTGACTTTTGCTATATATTGAAAATAATTCTGCACTAAGTGCCTGATGACGATTCATTGTATCGAAACCGGTCGCCTGATTAAATAATTGTGGAACCTGCTATTGATTTTTCCTTTCTGTTCATCATGAAGGAGTTTCATCATGTTTCGCCTGACACAATTGAATTTTAAATATAGCATTTAAATATGGTCTAAATTATGGATAGAAAGATATTTCAGGAAAAATAACTAAAAACGGTGTAGGCAATTAAGTTGAAAGGTCTAGAACTTTGAAAAAATACAACTTTTGGTCTGCGCAGGTATCGATGTAAAATATATTAATGATATCAGTTTAATTATCATATTTTACCTCTTTGTAGTGATTTTCCCCTTCAAGAACTAACCATGTCAAAATAGTGGCCATATATGTTCCCCAGGTGATGGTAATAATTACATCAACATAGGTCGCAACTCTAACCCCGTTGAAAAAAAATATAAAAGATGCGTCCATAAGGGCTCTCAGACAAAGTATTAGGGCTTGAAATCCATAGATAGTTTGTACCGCCCGGGAAAGGAGATAGAATTCCAATTGAAGTTTGGACCATTTTGTTACCAGTTCGAATCGTTTCCTGCTTGGGCTGGGACGCATATCAGGATCAGCATTCGTCTTTGTTTTTGAAGTGGTGTAAATATTTTGACGGCAAAAAGCTATTATAATATCATTTAAGTATATATTATTGTGCTTCATCAGTATGAATAAGTTCCCCAATTGCAGAGGGGAAACGGCGTGGAAAAAGACCCAGGTTATATTAAGAAAGTAGTTTAGCGCTTTCACGAAATTTAGGTCCTCAATTACGTACTTTTTGATGGCATACATTAAGAAGAGAGCGTTGCAAGCAAGCAGGAATACCGTCTGATAGCGCGCTTTTCTTTCAACTTCCACTAGGGCAAGGGAACTTTGACGCCCTAACCTCTGAACGCATCCAGCGAATTGTTGGAATATGACCTCAATATTTGGCTGCTTGCTAAGTGCAAATGCTACGCTCATGATTCCAATGGTTTGGTGACTAATAATCCAAGAAAAAAATATTGTTTGGAAAAAGGGTTGATCAAGCGCCCCCATTTCTGGCGGTACATTGATTCTAATTAAGAACACGGTGATTGACGATAGTGTTAAAACCGCGAGTACAACATGGCCCAAGAAGACATGTATTCTATTTTGGGATGGATATACACTTTTACAGGTACTCCGCAAGTAAGGAGGAACACATATTACTCTGCAAAGTTTTAATAAGGATGCTAAAGCAGTAAAGAGATCCGTTTCAGCACCACGGTTTAGTGAGACCATGGCAGACTGTCAAAAAAATTCTTTAAATAGCTAATTCCATCCACAGAACAAACAAGCGGAGGAGTTTCTAACAAACGAAAAGACGTCTGGTCGTACTCCTGTATGATGTAAATTAGACCTCAACAACTCGACACGCACCCACTTCAAGGAGATGCTGCTTTTGTTGGTTACGGAAACAAATTCTGAATGTCCTCTCCTCGTGAAAAGCCTATCAAGAATTCGCAATTTACAAATGTTTGGAATACACCAAATCATTCATTAATAACTCGGACTCCACCGCAATCTTCAAAAAAACCTTGATCTAAGAAACGTAGTTACAAGAAAAAATATAAATGCTAAGAATAATATTTCCTCTGCAGGTGTACGTTGTATTTTGGTGTAGGTGTACGTCATACGTTGTATCTCAACTTATTCCCTACTTTCAAACAAGCTTAATAAACCAATGTTTGCAAAATATTCAATATTTAAAAGGAAGAACAGAACTATGGTATTGCAGCAAAAAGCATAAGTAGGTTTCTATTCTATATAAAAGCGTACAGAAACATTACTCTTGGATAAAAGAAAAAATGTTATGAGCTCAAATAATGTGTCTAAAATATTTTATCTTTGAGCGAAGTATAAAAATATACGGATAGAAAGAAAGCCTCAAAGACCACTCTTAAAAATTACGACCGGCAACTTAGACTTAAGTGAAAGGGTAAAAAATGTAATAATGCATCACCTATGACAGCAAAAGTTCTTGACTTCTGAGGGCTTACATTTTCTTTTCCTCGTAAGGGAAATTGTGCGGCTATAAATCGTGGTTGATTTGTTTTACTGAGAAAGACATATGTCACGTAACACCGTGCAACTAGAAATGCACAATGTTATTTTGTAGTACACTACGAGAAGAAAATAAGGCTAACATATTTATGAAAAATATTGTGAAGGAAATACTTTGCATTGCCCATTAAATATCAACATTGCTCACATTGTAGATCGAATAAGTTACCTTATTTTACCCTTTACTCTCTATGGACGACCGAGTAAATTTTTTGGTTTCAATACCATTGAAATATCTGGTTCCTCAGAGGCTTTTCCATTTAGTTGCTTCACCAGAAAAAATGTTAACGCTTCGGATTGTGTGGAAATTTGCGTCTGTTTGGGCAGTTTGTCAATCAATTGGAATAGATACATGAATGCCGCCATGAATCGTCCTTCTGTGGGTGTCCACTAATATACCATTCTATTCCTCCCAACCTCAACGCCCAGTTGCTAGAAAATATTTCTAAATTGTTGAAATTGTTAAACGTTTGTTGAATTTGTTAAAAATTGACATGTCTAAATTTTAACAACGAAAATACAGACATTTTTAAATTTAAAATGTTTTTCTAGTTTGACACGTAGTTGTTTGTCTTACCTCAAATACAATCATTGTTGTGGACAGTGCACAAACAACCGAGATATTCAAGTTCAAAGATTCGACTACGCCTATCAAAATACTGGATGATTTTAAGTGAGATCTGGAGGTTATCCTGACATTAGCCCAATCACAATGCTGAGCTATCTTAAAAGGCTGGGGTTCTGATTCAGAAAATTAAAAATATAGCCGGTCCTATTAGAAAATCCGTGAGTGACTGATCAACGACAAATATTCCTCTGAACAATTGAAAAATTACAAGAGTCACGCAGGAAAGTATTTTACTGCGATGAAACTTGATGTAGCGCTAACCAGACAGTGAATAGTATGACAAAAGAAAGCCAACGATGGGAGCAGAGGAATTGAATTCGACCGTGGAATATTTCAAGAAGTAAAAAGTTGCAATTTTTTTTCAAAATAAACATCGTAGGATAATGGAAAATTTTCCGATTACTATTTTTCCGATGGAGTATTTTTGGAAAACATTACAGAATCTACGTGAAAAAATAATTTTGGCGATAGACCAAGCACCGCTCCACAAGATGCAGGATCCCTAGACAAAGAATCCAAATATGAAATGGACGAAGATAGAAATTATTGACTGGCTTGTAAAGAACCATATCAAGCCGGCAGTCAACAAAGACGGTCATCAGGATTCTTTTAAATCCCATGCAAAAGTGCAATAATTGAGTTGGAAAATCCCAAGTTTAAAATATTTAGATATCTCCTTGATAGTATTTCTCAGGAAAGTGGGTAAAGGGTGAAACTACTGTGAACTCCAGTCGCCCAATGTGAATGTAATGTAATTGAGCTGACTTGGGCGAGGGTGAAACACTGGGTGGCAAAAAACAATAAAATTCATATAATTGAAGATGTTTGTCAGCAATGTATTCAAGTATTGGAACATTATTGACATGAAAGCAAGTAAAAACAGTGGAGTATTAGTGGATCAAGGACCGGTTGGGGGTGGATATCATGGAACATCTTGTCTTAAACATGAGAGAAGAAATCAGTAGTACTTGCAGCAGAACTGATGATGGTTAATTGTAGATTTATGATATTTTACGTTAAGGAACACTTTAACTTGATTTATTTTCCTATGCCAAGATGAATGCAGGTGAATATCAAGATTCTCTATAATATTTACTACGCTCGTAAAAACTTTTAGGTTCGTATAAATTTTTAGGCTCACATGTCATGTTTTTATATTGTCAGTTTTTCTGAGCAAAGTAACATTTTCTGCGGTTGATACTAGTGTTGTATATTATTTGAATATTTTAACACATAACGTTTTAGCCGGCAAATGAATAGTAAAACTTTTGTATGATTTTACACTTTCCCGGCGAATTAAATTAGTGTAAATTTCTCGGGCTCGCCACCGGGTAAGATTTTTATAGACAGCCGACGTTTCGGGTTCCGACTCGTCACCCATTCTCAAGGCTAATGATGCTTGTTTAAAAAAGATTGTTTAATTTGGCGCTAGGCGGGGCGGGATTGGTCGAGCCCCGATGTTTGTTTTGGAGGACCGTTGACCAGCGGGGACTTAGCTCTGGCGTTCTGAATTCTTCTCAGAATTCTATTCCAAGAGCTGCTGATCGTATAACCAGTATCCCGGTTGAAATTCTTCCTCTCCAACCTTATCTCTATCGCCTCTTTGGTTAAGCGATCCCAAAATTGGCCGGATCGCCAAAGAACAGTCGTGTCATCCCAAATGATCTTATGGTCCCGACTCAGGCTATGCTCAACTACTGCTGATTTTTCCGGTTGACCAAGCCGGAAATGCCTACGGTGTTCCTTCAGACGAGTGGATATAGTTCGCCCAGTCTCTCCCACGTAGACTTCACCACATTCACATGGGATTTTATATACCCCCGGAGTCATGAGGCCAACTGGGTCCTTAGCCCTCACAAGGCGGTCTCTTAAATTGGCCATAGGTCTATGGATGCTCTCGATATTGTACCTCTTCAGAACCCTCGAAATTCTCCCTGATATGGTAGATACGTAGGGAAGAATTTCAACCGGGATACTGGTTATACGATCAGCAGCTCTTGGAATAGAATTCTGAGAAGAATTCAGAACGCCAGAGCTAAGTCCCCGCTGGTCAACGGTCCTCCAATACAACAATCGGGGCTCGACCAATCCCGCCCCGCCTAGCGCCAAATTAAACAATCTTTTTTAAACAAGCATCATTAGCCTTGAGAATGGGTGACGAGTCGGAACCCGAAACGTCGGCTGTCTATAAAAATCTTACCCGGTGGCGAGCCCGAGAAATTTACACTAGTAAAACTTTTCGTTAAATGACACAAATATGAGAAAAAACTCATGCTGCGTGTATCATGGTTTTACTGTCAATGTAATGAATGAATGCATCAGAAATACACGTAGAGTTGGTTCTTTCCATTTTATTTGCTTGCACTGCATAATGACATGGGAGTCGACGGGCATTTTAGCTATCATTGAATACCCGTTGAACGGCTATTCCTCTGTGGGACCGGTAGCCGTGCGGCACCGTCCAGTTTGGCGACGCGGCATCAATTCAGATTATTAGCAAGAACAAATAATAAAATTTTTACATATCATGCATCATATAAAAATTCAAAAAAATATATGTTTTTCCTTGGCTTGAATATTATGATTCCGTGCAAGTTGTAGGACTAGATAACGTTTAAACATTCTCTTTCATTAACAACAAAATATGCGTTATAAAAATTTGCGCTTCCAATCTGTATTTTTGTTGACTCTCGCAACTTTTGGTGGAAAGTCAATGCTGTAAATTACGTAGTTTTTCCTAGGCTGAGTCACAAAGCTCAAGAAGTTGTCAAAACTGCCTAATTTAGGGTGTGCGGTGTCGATTATTGCAAGAACGTGTCTGAATTTTTGGTTATATCATATTCTGAAAAATATTGATGAAATTAAAATAAATTATATTTAAATTGGTATGCATAGTATTGCACTAAAATTTACACGGACCAAGATATAAATTTTCAAAATACAACGGCACATAATTTTCACACCAACAGCGGGTCCTTTGGTCGTGGAGGACGAGGGCGTAGTCGAATCTTTGAATTTGAATATCTCGGTTGTTTGTGCACTGCCCACAACCACGATTGTATTTGAGGTAAGACAAACGACTAATGTGTCAAACTAGAAAAAAATTTTAAATTTAAAAGTGTCTGTATTTTCGTTGTTAAAATTTAAACATTTAAATTTTTAAAAATTTCAAAAATCATTAGTTAATTTACTAAACTGATCGCATAATATAGTTGCACATTATTTTTACACAAAATAAGATGTCAACCACATCTCAGCTATTTTAGTTTAGGATATATAGCAAAAAGAAAAAAGGTCTAAGCGCGAAATGGTCGAAACTTTAATCGTCTCTAGATCTGCCAAAAACATTTTTTTCCTAAAACTCTTCCTCACTTTTTCCAAACTTAAGGTTCGAATTGGAACAAATTGAACAGTACGTTCATCTGACGTCGAGTGACCCATATGCAATGAGGATCAAGAGCAATAAAATGGACGCAATTATATTAGCTAGGAGATTAATTTATCTCGTTAGTGATATTAAATGAAAAGAATAAAATAGAACGCCTATTACTTTTACCTTGAGAGTAGTTTGAAAGACAACTAACATGAAAATCCTGGCACTTGGAAAACGATTGCAATGATAGAGTCCGTCTGCTTTCGCAGGAATATAATGATGAGGGAATCTTGGGTGAAAATGAATTAAAAGGACTGCGAGGGAGAACTGTGTTGTACGGAAGTGAGACTAGAACCATTAGGGAGGGGAAATAAATTAAAGTCAAACATATTTATTCCGATATGAAGTCGAATAAAAAGTATACTATACATTAGCTGGAAGACGAACGATTAATCTTAAACTGATCTAAATTTCTATGAGCCGTTGTTTTGATTACATGAGGATTTTGTCATTTTGGACGAAGTTAATTTTGAATTCCATGCTTGCCATTATTTGATGCAGAAACTGGGAGTATACTACAAAATACACTTGAGTAATAAAAATATTTTTGAAGTGGTGAAATTGTAAAGTACTTCATCCTAGTGGGCAGAAGAGAGCCTGAGAGTGAAGCGGGAAACTAATGTTTGGAGAATCTTTATTTTTTAAAGCATCCATTCTGTCCAAGTACCTTGATCGATGGTAATGATTATATTAGGAGTTGACCATTGTGATAATAGAATTGGATAATAGAATAGTTAAAGTGACAGCTAATACATCTAGAGTCATTCATACCTTCACGGTGCAGTAGGAATATGACATAGATCAAAATGGAATATGGGTAATCTATTCCGCACATTCAAGGCCACACCAATAATAGAAACGCTAAGGCGACGAGTGAGCAAAGTGCATGCGGGTTGACACACGACTGAAGAAAGAACGTGCGGAGGGAATTGGCATACATATGTCATTATTGTATTTGAAATTTGGCGAACTAAGGCCTGTGGAAGCACCCTCAGAGGTGGCAATATTCATTTTTAAGATCAGTGGACAGATATGTCAAAGTAAAAATATCTGTAATGACAAGTAGTGAGGTGATAACACGATAATAAGGATAGAGGATATTTATATGCAAGACGCCTGGGGAGTATTAAAAACCAAAATTAGGGGCAATTAATCATGTGATTTTTGAGAAATTGAAATAATGGAATATTATACTTATATCTCAAGGCTGAGAGCCAGAATAATACAAGGATTTCACACTCAGTCTGCAGAAATATTGATACAAAGTAAATTAATGATAATGATAGGTAGGTTGCTAAATCTTACCTCTTTATAATATTGTTCGCCTTCAAACAGTAGCCATATCAAAATAGCTGCCATATGTGCTACCCAACAGAAGTAGTAAATTGCATCAGTATTAGTTGCATTACTTATTCCGTTAAAAAACGCAATGAAAGTTGCGTCGATGAAAACTCTCAGACAAAGCAACATAACTTGAAAGCCATACGTAGTTTGCACCACCCGGAAAAGCAGATAGAATTCCAAATGCATTTTGGACCAAAGTTTCACCAATTTGAATGGTTTCCCGCATGAGATAGAACGATTACCAGAATAATTTTTCGTCTTCTGTTTAAAGGTGGTATCACTTGTATGGCGGAAAAATACGTTAATGATATCATTTAAGTTTGCATTATTGTGTTTCATCAGAACGAACAAGTTCCCTAATTGCAGAGGGAAAACGACGTTGTAAATGCTCCACATGAGGTTCAACACGGAGCTAAACATTTGCGCAAAATTTTGGTCTATAATTACATATTTATTGAGGGAGTTCATAAAAAGGGAAACATTACACACAAACACGAATGCCGTTTGATAGCGCACTTTTCTTCCGACTTCAGCTAGAACAAGACAAGATCTTTGACGCCCCCACCTCTGAACACACCCCGCGAATTTTTTAAATATGACCTCAATCCTGGCCTGCTTGATAAGTGCAAATGCTTGGCTCACGATTCCAGTGGTGTAGTGGCCCATTGTCCAGGAAAAATACATCCTTCGCACAAAGGTTTGATCTAACTCAACCTTTCCTAGCGGTATACTGATTTTTATTAAGAATGTGACGACCGACGACAAAGTTAACACCGCAAACATAACATGACCCAAATGGAAACGCTTCCTATTTGGGTTTCGATATGCACTTCTACAAGGGCTTTGTATGTAAGGCGGTAGACATAACACGTAGCATATTTTCAATAATGGTGCTATCGCAGCATAGAGATCCAATTCAATACCACAACCTCGTGAATGCATTGCCTTCTCTGGACAAACTACTTCAATATCTAATACTCTCCTTCTCTAAAACCAATTGAGTATTGGAAAAATGGATTTAAATACGAATAGGAGAAATTTTAAGATTCAAGATTGACAATTACGCCACTCAACCAGACTAGTACTTGCACAAGTTGACGGATAAGACGGGAAATTGGAAAATGTGGTTCTCACAAATCAGAAGGCGACTAATCAAATTCGAGGAGAACATGAAGATGAATTAGAGTAATCGGGCGCGCACACAACGAAAAGAAAAGTTTTGTATTGTTGCTTTTGAAAATTAGTATTTAAAATCTTTCGCTCGTGTAACGAATATTAAGAATTTACTGTACCTGAATGTTTGAAATGCACTTTACGTTCACCAATCATTTGGAATCCAGCGCCAGCATTAAGGGACAAAGTTAAATGAAAAGTTAAGATGATTGTTGAAACAATTCTTCAGCAAAGTCAACTGGTGCAGCTAAACTCGCTTTCTATATCACCACACGAAGTCAATAAATCGATATCGTTAAATAATATTCACGGTTTGAAAGGGAAGGCAAATATCGTTGCGCTCAAGGGAATAATGGCATTAGGACGTTTCTATCCTATAATCGTTAGCAAAGAAATATTATTGTAGGATGAAAAATATATGTTTTGGCACTGAAGTAGATAGAGATGGAATAAAATGAGAGCTTCCACGGCCGCTTTAAAAAATGACGTCCCGCACTTGCGACATGTGTGAACTGATGTTGAAAAGAGGACGCATCATTGAAGGACAGTAAATATTCCAGTCACCAGAGGTATTATATTTTTTTCTTTTCTCGTAAGGTAAACTTTGCAAGTTTTTTGCGAGTGTATTTAGGGGATTATGGGAGTATATTTAGAGGAGAACAGTTTTCATTTTGGTATCTAATTTTGCGCGGAAAGAACGAGTTTTTGTACCTATCTGTTCAGCAGTTGAACTGAGATATGTGCGTATGCTTTATTGACTATGAGACGGCATTTAATAGGTTCAGATGGGATATCTTGTTAGATACTTTGAGAGAAATAAATATAAATTGGAAAGACAAGATTTTTAAAGCTTATGTATATGCATCCATCGGATAGTAGCTGTAAGAATAGGGGAAGTGGAAACAAAGGAAACTCCAATAGGAAGGGGAGTAAGGCAGGGTTACTGTCTGTCACCATGCCACTCCAAGTTGTATGCAGACAAACTGCTGGAAGAAGCTATAGGAGACATTAGGAGCATAACAGTGGGAGGTGAGAGAATAAAAACCATCAAATATGCGGATGGCCAGGCTACAATAGCAGAGAACCAAGAAGATGATGAAAAGAATTTGGAAGAAAAGTGAAGAGTATGGAATGAAAATAAATAGAAATAAAAATATGGTGATGAGGGTATCGAAGGCATAAAATCCATTAAATATATGGCTGGAAAAATAAAAATTAAAGCAAGTAAGTTTCTGCAAGAACCTGGGAAGTATAGTTACTCAGAACGGCAATTGTTCAGAGGAAATTAAAAGTAGAATTTCGCAAGGAAAAGTAGCCTTAAGAAAGATTAAGGAACTGGTGACAACGAGGAATGTCAGGAAAGATATAAGAAAAAGGTTCGCCTACTTCTTCATATGTAGTATTGTACTGTACGGATGCAAAATATGGACCTTGAAGAAGAGAAAAGAAAAGTACTTGGAAAGCTTTGAGATGTGACTGTGGCGACAAATTTAGAGAATTGGGTGGCAAGATAGAGTTGGGAATGATGAGGTGCTGAGGAGGATTGGAGAAGAGAGGAGTATCTTGAGAGAAACTAAAAAGAGTATGACTAATTGGATTAGGCATATTTTAATGAGGTATAATGTTCATAAATTAATCATAGAAGAGAAAATAGAAGGGAATAGAGTAAGAGGAAGGAGGAGGCATGAAATGCTGACAGATATCAAAAAAAGAAGGAGCAATGAATAAATTAAGAGAGAGGCCCAGGACAGAATTCTGTGGAGGCAGTACAGTTGAAACCTGTCCTAGGACAGAATCACAATGGTGATGATGGTGATGAATTTTGGCAGTGTATCTCTCTTATTTTGTTGCTTCTGTTAGACTTAAAGGTGCAGTGAGGCGTCACGATGATATTCTCTGTGTCGCACTGAAACACACTAGATCTGAAGTTCTCAAGAAAACTAAGCCTAGCGTGTAGCTTCCGAGTCTCTAGGGACTTCCCTCCCTCTAAAAGTAGTGAAACACTGTATGTTTTCTCCTAGCATCTTTAAACGAAGCATGCTGCGTTTCTTTTTTAAATTAATTATTTTTAAATTAATTTATAAATTAAGTCATTATGATCAGGGCCCCAATTACTCGCGGCAAATTTTAGATGAGGCCTAACCAGAGCAAAGTATCATTTCTATTTGACTTTTTCATCCGAGGATGCGTTTAACAAAATCTAGTTTCTATAATGCTGTGCTACAATGCTATAGTGCTACATATGTTTTGCATGTGTAATCCCCAGGATATATATAACACACCTTTTCCGAATTTCTCAAGCAAGCTAAGCCTAGCGAGTAGCCTCCGAGTATCTAGGGACATCCTTTCCTAATCCCTCTAAAAGTCGTGAAACTTTTAATTCGAGGATCTTCCTATTATACGCTTAACAAAATATATTGAAATGGATTAGGTTTGATCACGCAATACTTAATACTGACGGTGATTTGCAGTGTCAAAACTTTAACAGAGGCATAACTCACGCCAAAATATAGTTGCCACTTCAGATTCAAGAGGTTTGAAAGCTGAGAGATACTCAAAATCAGAATCAAAAAGCTTTATAAGGGGAAAAAATCACATACTAGAATTGGCCTCTCAAAATTATCCAGAATAAAAGGGAAAAGAGAAATGAAAAAAAGAAGGAGAAATCTAATGATATTGGCAAAATAAGTCGTTAAGGGGAAATCAGAGCCTGAGCCTGATATTATACCACAAAACGGTGAAGGAAGAAGAAATAACAGATGGATTATATTATCATCGGTCGTTCAATCTTAAGATTGGTTGACTACAACCCTCCACCATACCCTGTCTTATGCTAGCTCCTTTACCTCCTGGTATCTCTTTCTATGTACTTTCTGCCTAATTTGATCGATAAAAATATTCCTGGGCCTTCATCTGAAGACTTTTCTCTCTATTGTGCCTTCAGTTATGTTCTTCACAAATCAATTGTGCTCAGGTTGTGTCCAATCCATCTTGTTCTTTTCTCTATGGCGCTTCATATTTTTCCTCTCCTCTTCTACTCATCTGTGCACTTCATATTTTTTTATTTTTTTCCGTCCATTTATCTTGAGCATCCTCCTCCATCATCAATATTTGAAGGCCACTGGTTGGTTCTGGTCAGCTTTTCCAATGGTTCATGCTTCCGATCCAAAGAGTGCTTGGCTCCACACGAATTTTTTCACATACTTTTATCTGGTTTAAGTCCTATCTTCTTTGGGCACAGTAGTTATCAATTTAAAACGAACACTTTCTTAAACTGGGATATTCTCCGCTTGATGTCCGTTGCATATCCTCCGTCCCACGTGAAGGTGCTTCTAAGTTAGGTAAAGGAATGCACTTTCTCTAGTTTCTTTCCTTTTAAGGTGACTTCTACATTCAGCTTCTCTCTTCCGCATGCATTATATATCAATGTAAATAAATGATTTGAAGTTAGAAAATTAATTCTTAACAACAGACGAGAGCATCAAAGTACAGTAAAAATCAAATAAGATGCAGGAAATAACAGGCTCAAGGACCTTGTGCAAAGAAGAGGAGACCTAGTTGCTTATATACTTAGCATGAATATGGAACTACTAAGGATAGCATGGGCTATAAATAACGGATTGCAAAATAAGATATGAGAAAATTCCACACCGGATAATAAAAATAAACGTGACCGTGTTGATAGGTAATAAAACAAATTACTCAAGAGCATAGAAAGAAAAGCCTGTGTTCATGGACATTTCCAGCCCTAATAATTGTCAACTAATTTATCGTTTATGATCACACACATTGTAAATCGAATATATTTTTAACGTATCAATTCCATAACGTTACTTAATTTTAGTTACAATTACGAACCGTTGTTACTACACTGATTTTATAGTCACAAAGTTCTGACAATTTCACCGAGATTACCTTACTACATAATATTGACAATGATATTTGATCACGAGTATATCAATATGTAATCCACTGGGTCGGCGAGGCGCTGCCTAAACTGATTGATTTCGGTCAAAAATGACATTGTAAATTTTGGCTTACCTTTTTATAGAAGTCATTACTTTCCTCGATGACCCAATATATTATTAAATTATCACGGAATGTATATAAATTGGTTTGTATTAAGTCATAATTGCTTGAACCAGACAATCCGCCAAAAAAAATGGAGAATATTGCGTCACAACACGCCTTGAAGACTAGGAAAAGCATTTGACTTCCGTAGGCTGCATTCAAGGTACTAAAAGGGTAATCGAGCTTTTTGCAAAATAATGAGCCCTGTTTGACTAAAAAACAACTCCCTGCCATTGGAATCTTTCAATCACACAATACAGAACCACTTAATTTTCGTGAAATTGTTTTAGACTTCTGTTCAATCAAATATATGATTTCTTCATTTAGACAATCGAGGATGTGCCTAATGAAAATTTTAAAAATTGATCAAATGAAATGAAAATATGGCTTTGTAGAAGCTCAAAATAAGCATAATAAGTTTGTCTGTGTATACAAAGTAGTTCTGAATTTCAACTATGTTTTCATTTATACAATCAACCATAAAATATGTACAACTGACAGTGAAGAAAGCAACCTGCCAATGCACTTTCTTTTTAACTTCTTGGAGAGCAAGAAATGTATTCCTGCTTCCTACCTTTTGGTAAATGCCAGAAATATCGCGGAATATACGTTCAATCATGCAATAGCTCATCAACAGGAAAGGTAGCGATATGATCTCAACAAATGAGTGGATAAATGTCCAGCTATACCAAGTTTTGCTGACAAAATCGAGGTGTTTGCGAAATGTTAATCCTCTACTGACTCTAAAAATGGAGGTGACCACGGTCACGAATATCAAAATCACCCTCAGAGTAATTCCAAGAGTCTCCAGTTTGATGCTTGATACGTAATTTTCTTCGGCATGATAGTGTCTTGCGTACGGAGGAGCGCAGATACCTCGGCAGATTTTTACTATTGGTGAAAATACAGTGAATATATCTAGTACTAAATCAGGTTTTCGTGTAGTCATAACTAAGTAATCCTAATTACGTTGGATACCGTAGTTAGCTTTTGATTCAATGGGTTCTCAAACTTTTGGATAAAAATAGTTCCCAGGTGTACGCCACCCATTGTGCCAGTTGGGCTTCCCAAACAAGTCACAATATGCTTATACTACTTCATGTGTGCTGTGTTCACTTGAAATAAGTATCGGTTGTAACTATCACGTCCTATTTAAGTGAAATCCTACATCTATACAGATACTTGTTTACGGTTTAACGTAATTTTTTTATATACTTCGGTGATATTGTGTTTTATCAAAATGTATTCTTAATCACAACTTTCTGATTTTTTTATTAAGTTTATCTTTTTTCCTCTCTTATCGTTATTTCATTAACGATGCTCTTCTCGTGAAATTTTTGCGAGGTTAATTGTTAGTCAAGTTAAAACTCAATGATTCATTATAATATTGCCGAATTACAGCATATGAAATGAACGTAAGAAGGATGTACTGTAGCACTACTTGAAGATGCTTCTGGGATAACCTTTTGAGAAGAATGTTCCGTATTATGTTTCTAAACCATTTTTAGATCGCCTGAAGTTGTTCGACTGCAATCTCACTGTCAAATTTTCCTAGCCCTACCTTTAGGTAATGACATCAGCACATATGCTCTATGATGGTCTGAATGGGTCAGTATGCATAATAGTCGTAATGGAAACAAGTCCCAGACAACATTGACTGTGGGCGGTGATACATTGAGAGCGGTCCCATGCAGCCGTCTTGAAATGACGTCTCAAATAAAACATTAAGATATTGATTGTCACCGAAATTCACCACTTTATTAGAGAGGAAATATTTTTTTCAACTGCCGACTTATGAATTTCATGGAATGTAATTTGAATGGACGTAGAATTCCTTTCTGTTCAATGTTCCCCTCGTGTACGTCAGAAAAACAGCTCATCAACAGACTGACGTTTAATAGTTAAATACTAGAATGCTCAGTAAATCATAATTCTGGCCAACCATGTATTTACATAGTACAGAATACCAGATGAGTTCGTTATAAATCCATTTGATGAGTATGTTCCTACACATTTACCTGCATGCATTCATTTTGTTTGTAAATTACTAATAAAAGATAAGTTATTTAGCGGCACGTGTCGCTAGGAATTTTTGCAGTATACAAGAGCTATGACGTGACATGAAACGTAGTCCTACAAACAACTCAGTAATGTCTGTCAAGTACGAGGCCTCGCAAGAGCCTAAATATTAATTTCGCCAATTATTTTTCAAAATAATTTCTACTAAACCTTGCAGTTTTGAAAGAAATTTGAAATTTGAGCTCATTTGAGTTATTAACGGTAGGTGTTGGTGTTCGTGACGGTAGAATTCGATAAGGAAAAGATAAGGGTAGGAGAAGAATCTGGAGTCATTATTAAAATGCCATCTACGAATGATGTGGAGGGGTCTGGATGTGCGGCTCTGTTTTCTACCAGACTTTATAACATCTTTCTACGGTGGTCTTCTTTCTACCAGAAGATTTGTGAATTTGATAAGCTCCCCATAAACAAATGGTCACAGATTGAATACCACAAAAATCTCACCAACCGCTGAATGGAGTGATTGTATGAAGAACGTTTTTTTCAAACAAACCTTACCGTTTTTTTAGAGATTTCGATATAGATTATTAAATAAATACGCTTTTTTGCTGGACTTCTTTTAACACACTCTACATATTCAATATTCACTTCATCGAAGTTAATAGCATCCATACTTAAAGAATACGAATTTGCATTTTTCCACTGCATTTTATTTTGGGTGGTACAAAACATTTCACCAACTTGCGGTAACATCGGGTACATAACCGTTAGTGCCTGATAATATCCCAAGTCAGTGAAAAGCGTGGTAACATCTGAAATAAAATTCCGTCGAAAAGTGAAAGTTTTTATTCTTTATATGTGGTGGTCTTTGAGTTCCATAATGTTCCATGAGTGAAAACGAACTGATGGATACCGATCCGATCACCTATTCCAGCGTTCGTCTTCGGTCCTTGGGCGTCTAATTGCGAAGGACTATTTCACACATGTTCACGCCATTATATCTCTAATTGCAAAACTTCACAGCAGACGTTGGCCCACATTGGCACGAGAAACGTGTGTCCAGAAGGTTTTACTACGATCTTTTAAATTTAGAAGTTTTTTAAATTATCTGCGTTCTATCTTCATTAAATACGACACTGCGAAAGTACCGTGACTGTCTCACACCTATTTAATATAGAATGTATAAAAATGTCGTACCAATTCAAATAAAATTGCTCAAACATTGAAGATACCAACATATTGATGACAGATGGTGACATAATTCACTGTATTCAAGGCAGGGGACCCGCGTACATGGCCGTGTACAGATGCACGGCGGTATGGTTGAGGTAGAGGAAAAGCTGACCACTGCACCAACTTCGCAAATCTTTTAAACGATGGCTCAAATTGAGATTTTACACCGAGAAAGATCCGGAGATATGAGCGAGTTACGTCACGGCTTTCTATATTATTACTAAATCTTCCACGTCGATTATTCTTAATGTGCATCTATTTCCTTGAGAAAAATACTCAAATTATGAAGGGTCCAGTAGATTTACTTTCACAAAACTCAGCTGTATGATCTTACCTTTTTTTCTCTAATTTATATACAATATAGTTTCAAAATGTCTACAAAATTATCCTTCGATCATAAATACACATTATGGATACTCGACTCGTCGCCAAAAGCTGTTGCCTAGAATTCCGTTAACAAACAACTTCTTCGATTGAGCCACCTTCAAGTGATGACAGACAGCAGTTCAATTGTAAATACCGTCAACAGATCGTAAATAATCGCGTCTTACCGGTTTTACTTACCATTAATCATGACACAGTGGAAAAAAAATGTAGTACTACACGCGAGATGTAATTACACTCTTTTTTCATACTGTCCGGTCTACAGATACATTTAATTCCTCTCCAAATTAAATTACTTAAATTCACAATTAACTTCTAAGCACTTAGTGATAATTGTTCTATGGCAATTTAACAATTAAACGAGTTGAAAAAAGTGAAATGAATTAAAAGACGGATACAGGTAACATAAGGATTACAAAATCAAGATCCGACAATATCATCCGTGGATAAGAAATTGCGCCAATAACTCTTATTTTAATAACAATTAAAGGAGAGATTTTTGAACCTACTCCGCGGTCATACATGAATAATTGGTTACCAATTAACATTCACATCAATCTATCTAGGTCATACCTTCTGATTCCCAACATGTAATAAATCAAAACAATGTAGCTGTAAATTAACAGTAAAAATCCACACACCAGAGAAAAGACTCACGATGGAAGTTTCATATGCCTTTTACAAACTTCCTGTAATATACATTTCCTCTCTATCCTTAAAAAGTCACTGTTTGGTCTCCTATCATTCACAGCATCAATTGGTTCATATCTTTTCAATCGTTATTGAATATTCACCAGAGTCTCAAGTTAACAACAATTAACAACGGCCATTTACGATTAGACTGAGATGATGTATTTCTAAGTGGCGCCAAGTTTCGAGTGAACTAAATGCGGAAATTGAGGCAACGCAT
The DNA here is from genome assembly GCA_963169105.1 of Ceriagrion tenellum. Lineage (NCBI taxonomy): Eukaryota > Metazoa > Arthropoda > Insecta > Odonata > Coenagrionidae > Ceriagrion > Ceriagrion tenellum. The sequence goes on along the minus strand of OY720634.1, from coordinate 83,448,250 downwards.
TACCTAGGCAACGCTTTCAAGCATTTAAATCCATAATAGATATTCATATCTTGGATTTTCCGCACCGTTTTTGAAAATTAACTAATCCATTTTTTTCACATTTCACATTTTCCCAGCGAATGATGCTGACAAATTCTTCCTGGAGTTTTGAATGAGTTAGATTTTTCATAAATGCCGACGTTTTGAGAGGAGTTTATCCTGCCAGCCTCATGGCTGTGGATGCGGATAGTCTCCGTTGTCCAGTTTATAAAGTCTCTGTCCTTCGCCGTGGTCTCAGCTGATTGGCTATCTGTTTCCCGCCTAATAAAGACTAGGTTCCAGGGTTGCATTAGATGACACCCCTATTTCCTATTAACATTGTTGGGTTGAGCAGTATCTTTGGTAAGCCTATCCCAGTAACCTTTGGTTTTTCCGATAATGGTAGTGTCCTCCCAAAGTAGGCTCTCTTGTAGGTTACGATTCGCCGCAGCGGATTTCTCTGGCTGGCCCAGTAGAAGGTGGCGTTGATGCCATTTTAATCTGGTTTCAATGGTTCTACCCGTCTCACCAACATAGATTTTGCCACATACGCATTGGCTGCGGTAAATTTCTAAAATCTCAAGACCGACGGAATCTCTGGGTTTTACTAGTAACTTTTTTTGGGAGGGAGATGGTTTGTTTTTACATTTTGTCTCCCGAGGATCCTGGATATCTTCCCAGATACACTTAATATGTATTTCTCAGCCATTGGCTGCGCCTCCTTTCCTGGTGTGTCGTTTTTCTCTTCCTTAAAGGATCTTCTCAGGGTCTTGGAGATTTCTTGGTAGCCATATCGTTTCTGACAGGTCTTTTTCGGATTTTCCAGTTTTCCGGATAGACTTTTCTTGTCTGAGATTGCCTTGGCCCGGTAAATAAGTAACCAGAAGTCGGCGTTTCTTTGGGAGGAGTGGTGGTGGCTCCTCCCATTTAGGTAAAGATAGGTGCTAGTGGAATTCCGTTATGGCTTTACACATTGTATGCATTGGTGAGACAACTAGAACCATTGAAAATAGATAGAAAGAGCATCGACGCCACCTCCAACTCGGCCAACTAAAGATAACCGCAGTGAAGAATCATCACATACAAGAGAAACACTCCATATATTGAGAGGAAACTACCGTACTCGGTAGTACCAAAGGTCATTAGGATAGAGTAACCTAAGTGGCCATCGAGATCCGACTCAACCCAACAATGTCAATAGGGAACAGAAATTCCACCTAATACAATACTGGAATCCTGTCTTAAAAAGGCGAGAAACCCAAAACTGGCAGTAAACGGATGGCTAATCATCTGAGACCATGTAGAAGGAGAAAGAGTTTATAAGCTAGATAATAGAGATCGTCCACAGCTTTGAAGATGGTAGGAAAGTCTACAGTCAAAATATCGCCATTTATGGAGAATCTAACCCGGAGGGAATCCCGGTAAACAATCCTCAGGAAAGTAACTTTATTCATAAACTCTGACGATTCAGTCAAACATCCGTCTGTAAAAGATACCATCATAAATCAAAATTTTACCATACCATAACAATTTTAACATAGTAAAAATTAACCCATAACACTGTAATAGACGTTAATTGATAGATGATAGAAGTCAAGTTAGATTATTTAATTCTCGCAGACGCAGAGAGGCCTACACCTTAAAGCCTACAAATATGATAGAAAACCGCTTCCATGCACTCAAAGTTTCAGTTAATTTAATCAAACTTGATATTTATATGCCAGTTTCACGTACCTCATAGTACAGAGATTCGCATGAGCGAATTATGCTCACAAGCAGGATAGCCTGGAACCCAATCCACGCCAACGTATCACGAAAATCCAGGTATAAAGTTGACTCTCCAAAATGGAAATGAAGCGAAATATGAAAGCACCATAAGGTTGCATTCAAAAATATGATAAAAGCTAGGAAGAAACCCTGGGCTCCGAACAGCCGGACAGTTTTGCAACAAAGCCTCTTCAAATTCAGGTCTTTCTCAGCCAGATGATTGATTCTTGAGGTTAGAGTGCAAGTTAATGTTACACTTGAAAATGATTGTTCAATAAAACGAGATTTGATGATATTCAAACGATTTGATTTTAACAAACTACAAAAAGACTTTAACTCCCTATTAATGGCCATCGCTCTTGTTTTCATCAGATATAGGATTTCAAGAAATTGAAAACTTAAAAGTATTAGAGCTGTAATCCACAACACGCTGAGAATATTGTTCACAGTGTACACTGTGCCGTTCACGGACTCAACGACAACATTCTCTACGCCGAACAAGAATAAAATCCCAATGATAAATATGTGAAAAAGAACTTGATTTCGCATCTGTTTTAGTTTCAGATCCTCTTTTCTTGTTACGCCACGGTCGTACTTTGCAATTCCTTCAAGCAAAGATTCGACCTCCGACAGGTGCCTGAGAAATGAAGCCACGCATGACATTCCCATAAAATCGTCAACGATAAACCATAGCCTTTGTGTAAGGGCCTCTTCATTCATTCCACCTTTACTCTCAAACACGTACGGTATCGAGAAGATTGTTGTGGTAAGCACTAGAACACGGAATATCCAGGTAATTTTTGTCAAACGCCTTGAACACTGGGTGTTGCTCTCAGTGCCGGAGGAGAAGGGTGCCAATCCAAACACACGGCAGACTTCCATCAGGGGTGCCAATGCGTGGAAGATGTCCACATTATGTTGCAAGTCAAGTCCCGTCTCACCGGTCATGTTTGAATTTCAGACTTTTAGCCTTGTACTTGTGACAAGGAAAGTTGAACTGAATTCACACTACTAGAGGTAATCAATAGTATTGATAGATTTTGGAATTCGATTCACACTACTATTGATTAAGCGCTGCATTCATAATGCATTATGACTCTTGGACGCCTACAGTGCCACTCAAGATGGAAAATAAGATCTCAGCTACATCATTGCTCCATCCCGTTACCATCCACATCACTGTTTGGCGGGGAGTACTTTGCAATAGAGCATAAAAAATGGATGAAAAAATAAAATAAAATTGGGTAGAAACGATACGTTTAACCTCGAGTTTTCAAGTGTAATTAGATAAATATCAAAGTTTTCCCTAGAATATCATGCAAGGGCGCACGTCAGAGAATGTTAGATATTTGGCCAAGTGAGAAGATGAAAATGGGTTGTTGTTGAAAATGGGATAAAGTTGAGGATGAAAGATACAATTTTGGCAACGGATTCAAGTGGGACTTTTGACTTATCCTGCCCTTTTTGTCGCCGTGAATGGTGCAAATGAAGTAAGAGACGCAAACGGATATTCCATATCCTTGGAAATCTTAACATGAGTGAGAGAGGAAAATAGAACCCATAAGAGTTATGAATTAAGAAAACACAACTAATTTTATATTCATCCCATACCCCTTATAAACCGAAGCTAATACTTCGAAAACCTACGATTATTCCACCTCAAACCATATTCCAATTTCTATTTCTCAAAATTTGTGAATTACTATTTATATTTACGAACATTATGACGTTAATGTATTTTCAAGTGTCCCTATTCATTTACAAAGCTGAGGAATAAGAGATAAAATTTGAGAGTAATGGGATCAAGGCTCGATTTTGGTAACCACCAGGCTGGTTGGAAACGAGGAGATGTGGTATTAGACATGAAAAATAAGAGAAATCTCTTTGTATATTCCACATTTAAAACTTTTATTCCTGACCTAGGTTTCGATTGCTTTGCAATCATTTTCAAAGGTCTGTTTTCAATTTGCGAGGCAATCGAAACCTAGGTCTGGAATAAAAGTTTTAAGTGTGGAATATACAAAGAGATTTTTCTTATTTGCCATGTCTACAATAACATTCTACAAAGATACGGCTTCATCAATTAAGTTTATATGTGGTATTACCGAAGTGTTATGAAGACTCAAGAGAGGGAGAGGATCATCTTCGACGGAGTCCTACTAAGATTTGGAGAGAAATAAACGAAAAAGATGAGATAATTTTATTGCAAATACATTGTGTGTGTTTGTATATATGAGGGCAGGAATGGGTATAGTTAAAGAAGTACGTCAAGATAAATGCATCAAACAATTTTTTACGAATGTACGAATGAAGAGCTCAGAAGTTCTAGTTTAAGTAAAAGTTTTTGGATCGAGGCTTCATTAACAGCTGTATAATTGATTAACAGGAGTACCTACAACTAAGGCGCTTGAGGGCAACAAGGTTCCTGCTGAACTTTGGTTTGGCACGCGCCCTAATCTTAGTAAGATAAGAAAATTTAGATGTGTGGCTTTTGTCAAGATAAATAGACCAGAGATAAAAAGTAGGTTTGATACTAGAGGAAAGAAGTGTATTCTGCTTGGCTTCTGTCCAAATTGGTACATTCTATGGAGTTTGAATGAGCACAAGCTAATATCAGCATGTAATGAAGTATTTGATGAGAATAGAACAAAATTTGAAGGTGAGTACTTGGGGGATATTCTTGAAGAAAATTCAGTTAAAATAGATAATTTAGAAAAGTCACGAGATAGGCTTACAGATTCAGATGAGAAGGATTCTGATGAGAAGGATAATCAGGGTGTAAGGAGGATCAACAGAATAAGACAGAAATCTAAGTATTTGAGAGACTATGGAATGGCAGCTATCCCTGAATACAAGGATTTCCTGTTGGAGGAAGGTATGGAGAGAATAGAATTTGCCTGCCTTGCCAAGTTACCTCAAAGTAATGGGTCAGGTATGACTGAAAAACAAAATTTTATCACGATTGTCATAAATGCGGTTGCATACTGTGAAGGAGTTCCAGAAGCCTTTGATGAAATAGGGGAAAGACCAGATAAGGAGGAGTGGTATGCCTCAGTTAAGGAGAGGATGAAGGCATTAGATGACAATAAAACATGGGAACTGACAATATTACCAGCAGGCAGAAAAGCAATTAAGAGTAAGTGGGTATTTTCTGTTAAGAGTAATAGCACAGGAGAAGTAAAAAGATACAAAGCACGATTAGTGGCCAAAGGATGTGCACAAAAAAAAAGCTGGTCAGGATTATTCAGAAACTTATGCACCAGTGGCTAAGTTAGCAACACTTAGAACTGTATTGAGCATTGGTAATTATAAAAATGGTTCATCCATCAACTTGATGTTAAAAATACATTTCTTAATGGTACCCTGAGAGAGGAGATCCTCTGATTCCTCCTGATGGTCTAATAGTTAATGCTGGTTTGGTATGTAAACTTAAAAAAACTTTGTATGGTTTAAAGCAGGCTCCCATGGAGTGGAATGCAAATTTTGATGATTTTGTCAAAGGATTAGGTTTCAAACTGTGCCAATCAGATAAGTTCTTGTATTTAAAAACTAAAAAAAGATATTTCTATGTACTTGTTGTTATATTTTAATGATTTCATAATTGCAAGTAATTGTTTAAATGATTTAAATTCCGAAAGGAGGCTTTAATTAATGAATTCAAGATGATTGGTGATCTTAATTATTTTCTTGGAATTAAGGTGGAAAGACAGGGTGATTCTATGTTCCTTAGTCAATCAAGTTACATTGATAAGGTAATCAAAAGATTTAAAATGGATATGTCAGGGATACATGGATAAAATGGATAAGAGACCATGCCAGAACCTTTAGGTTAACTTCAATGTCAATTTAAAAAATATTTTCTTCAAAAATTCGAAATTTTTGTATGAATTTGAAAGTAGAGTATTTTGTTTTGAGTTACTAACGGCAGCTGTTTGGGGAAGTTATGGTAGGATTTAATTACCAATGTATAAGAAGTGGAGAGAAATCTGAAGTCATCATTAAACTACCATCTATGAAAGATATAGAGGGGTCTGGACGTGCTATCTTTGTTCTGTGAGAAGATTTCTACGTTGATATACTGAAGCTACATTGATATACAATGAAGATGCATTAATACAGACACTATTGGTGCAATACATTGAAGATAGAAGGTTGCTACATTTGAAAAATTCCCCATTGACAAACAGTGGCTGATCGAATGCCACAACACCGAAACATCAACCGCTGAATATGGTGATTAGATGAAAATATTTGCTCACACAAACCCTACTTTTTTTAAAAAGATTTCAATTCAGGTTATAAAATGCATACGCTTGTTAAATACAGTTCTTTGAGTTAAACGGAGATTCATGAGTGATACTGAGCGGAAAGATATCTATCCGATCATCGATTGTAGTGTCAGTCCACATTTTATGTCCAGTTATGAAGAACTATTTAATGCCTATTCACTTAAATATAGCTCTACTTGCGATCTCTCCACAACAGACGTTGGCCCGCATTGGCACAGTGAACGAGTGGTCAGAAACGTTCACTACGTTATGTTAAACATACAAGTTTCCTAAATGGCTGAGTTTGGTCTTCATTATACTCGACGCTTCAAAAATACCGTGACTCAAATATTCATATCTGATTAAAAATTCATTGTAATGTCGTACAAATTCAAATAGAATTGCTCAAACACTTTTAAAAAATTCCGACGTAGTGATGAGATTTTTTTACGCCATTTCCTGTATCCAAGGCGGCTGGCCCCACGAACATGGGCGTAAAAAATGTAGAATGAAATGACTGGGGTAGAGTCCGGGCAGCCCACAACACCAAATCCCTCCTTATGGATATACGATGTGGTTGGTTAGTAACGAAAGAACGAAGCTAAAAATATATGCAACGAATGATTTTTTCCATTGCTTTAGAAAAATACCAGCAATGCATAGTCGTCTGATTGGAAAAACATACTCATTATACGATTCGAAACAAGTCACTAAGGCATAAAATTTTCCCAATATTTCAAAAATCTTTTAAATGATCGCCTAAAATAAAGATTATTATTCCGAGAAATATCCAGGGGTATGGAAAAAATACCCCACGGTTTGCTATAAAATCACATGAACTTCCAAGCTGGTTATTCTGTGAACGCATCTATTTCTTTAAAAAACATACTCAAATTATGAAGGGTCCCGCAGATTATCTTTTTCAAGAACTTAGCTGTAAGTTTTTACCATTTTCACTCTAATTTATTTACCAATTAAAGTTGAAAATGTCCATAAAGATTATTCTTGAATCTTTTGCACCGCTTTTGAGTTTTGATTGAAACCATTGGTAAGATTTCATATTTTCCGTTCGTTAAAAGGATTAAATATAGGTTATATTTGGAGCATTTCACATCAATTGTTTGCAAAAGAAATGGACGAATTATTTAAAAATCTGAATACAATTTATATTTTCTTACCTCTCGCTGAAAACTGATGACTTCCATTAGAATCCAGATGAGCACACAAAACTTGTAGAAAACCCAGAAAAGCGTACGGACGAAGTAGAAAACAGATTTCATCTCCCAGTAGTCAAAGAAAACTACGAATGTTGCGTCAAAAAAAGCTACCAGAGTGAGTATTAAATATTGCACTCCGTATGTGGCGTTTAAGACACGGAATAGACGATAAATTTTTGTGTGAAGGTGCAACCATTGGCTCAGGATTACCCCTTTCCTGATATATTTTAATTTAAACACGAAGCAATTTCTTCTAAAATTGCTAATGAGTCCATTTGTTCTAGCCCACGGAGAAATTTGATCGTTTAAATACATTTGACTTGGTTTAATAAGACTTACCACAGTTCCCAACTGCAGCATTATCACCACAATATATAAATTCCAGATGACAGACAACATTCCACCCACCGCACACTCATAATAACTATTTTCCCATAGGCTCTCATACAGGCAGTCAAAAGAAAAATTAATGTTACACACGAGAACAATCGCCAACTGCAAGCGTATCTTTTTCTCAGCTGCCTTGAGACTGGAAAGATTTTCCCCATGCTTCATCCAAGAGTGTAAGGCAGATAAATTTAGAAAAATTTTTTCAATACGTCGACGATTCTTTAATGCCAAGCTTACACAAGCAATTCCCAGCACCTGACTAAACGCTATCCAGGCAAAGATGATAGACTGAAGAAAATTACCCTCATACTTGCCACAGCCGTGTCCTAACTTAACCCTCAAGTAGAAAGATACAATCGAGGAGAAAGTTAGAAGAGACCACAGAGCAAATCCAAAGCGAAAACGACGTTTGCTAATGGAGTCATCGACGACTTCGCAAAAGGGCGGTACATAAGAAGGAATACCCAAAATCCTACATGTTATGAATAGCGGTGCTATTGCGGTGACAATCTCATTGCGGCTTCCACCTTCCCGTGGATTCATCCTTTAAAAGACACTAAAAATTTTCTTTCGATTCAACCTGTTTCTCAAGAAAAATATTTACGAGCCAATGCGCAAAATGTGTAAACCTCCCTATAGAATAGGAATACGCTGTATTTCAAAAGGTCGATCGAGGTCGGAGAAAAGTAGAAGAAAATTCTGAATTGGAAATCTATACCGATATAGTCACCAGTCAGACGCAGAAGTAATCCATACAACAAGCTCTGAGAAGAAGGAGAAGCAAACTTATCGGCTGCATTTTGTGACGCAACGTAACAAAAATAGTTTCCAAAAGAAATATAACCGAGAAAATTTTCAGGGAAAGGGCAAGAATAGAATTTATCAAGGAAATGATGAAGGACGTCAAAGAAATAGTTATGTTTGAATGAAGCTGTTGGCAGAGAGAATTGAAGAGTTAAAAAATCGGAATGATAACAACTGATGATAAGTTTAGAACAGTTAAAATAGTGATGGTTCCTAAGAATTTCATGACCGAAATTGAAAAATCCAGTTTACTAAATATAATTTTTTTCCTGAAAAATGACTCGCCTTTGAACTGTCAAGTACTGCCGATACCATACCTGAAGTTTAGTGAAAACGAGAGAAATACAGACGACCGATCGAAAGAGAAAGTATGAAATAATAACATTCTCACATCCAAATCTAAGATCTTAGCTTGGTCAACGAAGCCATTGTTAAAGCCTTGCACCACCGTGATGATATAAATTGATGCAAAATAAAGGCAATTAGGTCATTCAGCCCTGATGAGGTTTCCGGCAAAGGAGAAGAAACGTTGGCTTTTTTAAATCTTGACGCGGGTTATCCCAAAAAAAAACCATCACTGCTTGCCATTATCAAAGTAATGAAGCTTTGTGAATATCAAAATCAACAGACCATGACATAGTTTAGTGGAAGTTTGCCATGATAAGAAACAATAATCGCACTTTTTCAAAAATTTTAATTATTAATTACAACACGCTTTTGCAAAAGTTGATTCTTATCAGAGAAGACTATTAACTTTCTCCTTTGGTCGAGGAAGTTTGCAATTCCCAATAACCGAGTTGAAGTTAAAATTGACGAAAAACCCACGTTATTCATCTGTTCCTGTGATTTCCTTAGGGTGTGACATCCTAGCTCTAATATATCATACACAAACAGTGCTCATCGGAGTCCCTTGTGATAAAATGTGCTCTACGAATGAGCCAACGAGAGGAATTGCAACAGATTATTCAGTAGCATTGGATTGAGAATAGATTATTTTAACCAAAGAAGGACTTTGCGTACTTTTTCATACGTTTTAATGAACATCAAAGACTGTAAAGAAATTTACAGAATGAAAAGTTTTGCCTAAACTGGGAATGCGAAGGCCATCATAATTGCAGTGGCTTCACATGAGTAAATAAATTTTTTTTAGGATCCATGGAAACTAGCAGCCTTAAACTCAAATGGCCCTGAAGGACGATACTCGTAATCTAGCTTAAACGAAGCCACCGAGCACGAAACATAGATATAAGGTCTCTTTGCTAGTCGGGAGAGACCGTGATTTGAATCCCGATTCCGGGAATCGTTAAAAATTTTAATTAAATAACGACTTGCAAAACTCACTGAAACAATCCGTTCATTTCAAATTTAATAGAAAATGAGAACAACATGAAATTTAGTTATAATTTAATAAACGCTTATATTTCTTTACCTCCCTATACATCCCATTCCCTTCAGTAATGAGTCAAACGAAAGTAATCTTGAAGAACAACCATAGATGAGAGGCTGGATTGAGATTTATATGGCACTAATGATTAAAAGCAATCAGCGTTTTATCAGACAGCAGAATTAGAGCAAATGGGAAATGTTAAAATCCATAGGCAACTTCTACATTGCGTAAAATGTAACATAAATTAAAATGCATACATGATATTTTTTGTACCAATTACACGTATATTGGATTAGACATTGGACACAATTCTAACATTAGATCTTTCATTTTTCTCCATGCGTTAGTTATTTTGACGAGAGTTCCTTCCAAAAGCATTATTCTATTTTTTAGTTGCCTGCAGACGACTATCATGAACGCAAAAAAGTAACCCATTTGTGGTATGGACACACTAATGAATAAGCTCCAGATAACCAGCGTGGCATTCATCACCTTACTAAAAGTAGCAGGCAGGATGTAAAACTTATGCACAAAGTTCATGGTAAAGCGAACGTTACACAAATATAAAAGCAATGTGCCACCATAAGTTTTCCTAACTGTCTCATTAGTGTTTCGTCGCTTAGCAGAATCAGACAAAGCAAGAGAAGTTGAAATCCAATGGCAATGTTTACATCACGTCAAATGTGGTATAAACTCAGCTGCATACATGATATTTTTTGCACCAATTTATCATATTTTTGACTCGTCATTGGCCACAATACTAGCATTAGACCTTTCATTTTTCTCCCACTATAGGTTTTTTCGAAGGAAATTCCATTCAAAAGCATAAATGATTGGAAAAAAAGATTTGATATACAAAATACATCCCAAATATAAATATGAGTACATTTTCATATCAGTATAATAAGTATTAACCCAGTCCCAAAGTCAGTATCTGAGGATAAAGCTCATGTACCCATTTGAATACCCTGAAGTATTCTACAACTACAGTACTACAGGAATTGTCCATTTCTTTCATCATCATATAACCATTCATAGGTTCAAATTTCTTGGAACAGGCGATTGGATCCAGAACTATCCCTCGTGGATGTGCAAGTACTAAATATTTTTTATATTAGCGTAAATTAGTTAAATAAAGTTAAAACGGTACACTTAAACTTGATAGTTCCCTATGGTTCCATTGAAGCAACGCCGATTCCTCTCATTCAACCCTCACTTACCCAGTCGCCCCCCAACAATTTAGTGCCTACGTATAATTTGTGTACCAATATGAATTTTCCCATGAAGACGATCTTTGGCGTGAAAATCCTGGCCATGTTTAGTTAGATGACTTTCTGTTGAGTCACCAAGTCATAGAATTTGCCAAATCCAGGCGGGATTGCCAAAGGATGTGGCAAAGAAAGACACAGAATCGGGATTTGCTTCAGCTGTTAAAAAATGGTTAATGTGTCACGAGGAAGTAGAGAATTTGTTTCAAAAGATTGTATAAAAATGTATTAGGAATGTTAATTACTAAAATTGGGTTTGTGTTTGCTTTGAGATTGTTTACTGTCAACTTAATTCATCTATTATATGTGGTTTATGCATTTTTTGTTTCCCAAATATAAGTTTTCGTTGAACTGTGTAAATGGTTGATATTGCTCAAGTTATTGTAAAAACTCAAGTTAAAGTGAACGTGTAATAACTTGAATTTTTCATTTTTTTATATATGAATGTACATTAAGGTATAGAAGCACTAGAAAATTTTTTGAGAAAATGTGTTTGATAACTGAACAGCACCAGCTCTGCCACAAAAACTTTCAGATGATGGTAACCCCAAATCAGTTCCTCTGGGGTACCTATGTTCCTATATTTGTATAAATAACCAAATGTACATACATATGAATGGAATAAAGAATTATTATTATTATTATTATTATTAATTTCAATTTTAATATAAATTTGCTTCACCATGTCGCGCGTGTCCACATCAGTACATTGCTTTTAATACAGAAACCTCCTAAGATTAAAAATAATCATTCCAATAACAACAAAAGAAAAGCTTCTCAAAATTCACTCTGGTTTCCAGCCAGTTGAGTGCGTCTATGATTTTCAACGTTTATGTATTCGAATCGAGCATCCTCCTAAGGGCAGAGGTGTACGCCGTGACTATTAATGGCATCAGGACTTCGATAATTATTGCCAGGTATAATATTGTTTCGCACCAAGCACCTGCCAAATTAAAGGAACTGTTAGTGAGAGTCAAGGACACAGTTGGGCTGAAGATTCCAGGGGTGTACCAAATTCCCTGCAAATGCAAAAAAGAGTACGGGGAGACAGGCCGCACCATTATGGCCAGGATAATGAAGTATGAGCGGCCTTTCCAGCTTCGTCAACCAAAAGAATCTGGACTGCATCAACCAGAAAGCAATCGGAATTAGGATGCGGGAGAACACTGTAATCCGCGACTCGGCGTACAAACTCAGCAATATATGTAAGCCCATTTCAAGAAAATTGAGAAAGCCTTCTGTCAATGATCAACTGATTTCACTCTTGATTTTTCCTCTTATATGTATAAACAGGCAGCTCTTCCCTAGCCATGGCTTTCACCTCTGCCCTGCGTACGATGTACGAGTTATCAAAACGTTGACCATCATGTACCCACTCACTCAGAAGGAAAGACGAGAGAAATTTGAGAGCTCAAACCCTTCTGCAATGAAAGTAAAGACTGGAATTCATTAAAATCGACTTACCTCTTTGAAAAACTCCTTCCCCTTTAAAATCATCCATGACAGTATGATAAGCTCATATGGTGGCGTGATAAACAAGCATATAAAATCTGACATCGTATTCAATGTCCAAGATTAAAAGAAGACCAAAAGAGTATCGCACAAAGAGACTATATTCAGTATTAGTAATGGAACTCCGTATGTAGTAGTTAATACACGAAAAATGTGATTATATTTCATATGGAGACCGGTACACTCACGGAATGCTTTAAGTCAGAAAGAGGACTGTATTTCAGTTCAGTTAGCCAGTTTTTTCTCTTGCCATTTATTTCCGAATTGCTTTTTTCCAAAATCAGTATTCATTTATTTACATAGCTGAAATAGTGCTTCATAAATATTAAGAAATTCACCTGTTGAAGAGAGAGCATCACTGTGTAGAAGTTCCAAAAGAAGGTTATCAAGGTGTTTACTGCCTTTGCGTCTGATAAGCGTACCACTACATGTTGATTTAAAATACTCACGGCGAAAAAAGCGTTACATACGACGACAAATGCTACCTGCATGACACTTTTCCTCCTAACCTCACTTAAGTAGGGAGATGCTTTTCTTCTACCTATCCTCTCCGAGCATTTACTGAATTCTCGAAAGAGGAAATCAATGCCAACGTGGTACTTCAATGCAAACGCCGAAGCGACCATTCCAGTTAGATGCTGGACAAATATCCAGACAAAAATAGTGATGTTTATCAAGCTGACATTTTTACCCATAAATCCACGTTCAAAACATAATCTTACTAGGTAAGCTACAACAGATATGACAACTATTAATATCCATCGAGCAATGTCCAAATGCGTGCAACGTGCCTTTTGCTTGAGGAATACTTTTCATTAGACTCGCGGCGTCGTATATAAGGAGGAACATCGAAAACTAAACACAAACTTAGCAATGGAGCTAGAGCTAAAAGTGTCTCATCAGCGATATAACGGCCATGAGAACCCATTGGTGACGTGGGACTGGCGGATGTACTTACAATTTTAAAAATAAATCGAAGAAGGATTTTGGTGAATCCCTAAGTCCTACACATACCAATGGATGGGTATTTCTCATGCAGGCTTGCACTACGATTTTTAAAGTCATCATTCTCATCATCAAGTAGCAACTGCAGTTTCCCCGGGTGTTGTCTATCAGCCATTTTTGAAGAATTTTGATGATATCTTATATTGTTGGGCCTGGTAGAAGAAAATATACTTTTACGGCTAAACATTTGAATTGACTCCGTAAAATTCCACTCTCGATGAAGAATACAGGCGCAATACAAACGTGCTCCAGATGAAAGCTAAAGGGTCCTTATAGAGCTACTGTTTACATTTTGACTTCGATAATCGTTTCTAAAATCGATATCAGCCTTTGGAAACGAAGGATACAATGTATATCATGAACATCCTTGCCTCTGTATGGGACACAATGTTCAACACACGGTTACGACATGATGAAAGTGACTCCCTTAAATTTTGAGTAGATCTATATCGACGTATAATTTATGAGTGCTAAAAAATATTCAAAAATATTGAAGAAGGTTTTTTCCAATCCCATATGGATGACGATATTCATGTTAACGGAAAAGCTTCACAATCGATTTGTGAAAACTCATGGGCTAAATTCAATGGAAAAACATCATTGAGAGTAACATTGACGCATTTTATACCCGCAGTGACGAATATAAAGAAATAAAAAGGTCAGGAAATAAAAATTGAAGTAAATTGGGAGAGTATGTTTGATATATCATACTTTTTATTGCAGTTTCTCATGCAAGAGACCTTTACGGATCTAATAAAACATTGATGCAGTTGAAGCCCAATGACAAACAAGTCGTTAGAAAAGGATTAGTGCATTAGCCCAAGAAAAGATGTTTATTCACACATCACTTATTTAGGCACCTAAATGATGTGCAGTTGCAGGTAAATTTCCACCAAATATTTTCCACTTTACAAACTGTTATCTTTGGGGAAAATATTGCGTTATAATTGAGGTGATAGATTAGGGACAAAAACAGAAAAAAAAGCCTGAGATACGTTAGTTTTACGATAAAACGAGGTCTATTACACGCAGTATATCATATAAAAAGTCTCTCATGCAATGTCAACGTGCGTGTAAAAAAATAGAAAACTCTCTTGAATTAAGAATATTTAACAAAGAAGGATACAAGTTAATCAAACAAACTTCATAAAAACGAAATTGATTCCTGATGTTAAGTGCAAAAAAGAGATTTTTAGCCACTTTTATAAGAAATAGAACTACTAAATTTCATGCTTATGATAAATTTCACTAAAATATGATGGAATTTACAAAATTTCTATTACGTTATCTGAGAAAATCAGGAAATAATTTACAAAAGTACTGCAAGAGCCTAGGTACTGACGCCTACCCTGAGAGAATTCCAAACATCAATGGCATATTATTTATAATGTATCACTAGCGACAGATATTATTCTTTCCCAATTGTACTTTCGCTGAACTTGTCAGAGAATACTGTGTTACGATTAGCTCAATCACTTATTTTCATAAGTGGTATATAATTGCGCAGCAGCATCATCTTTAACCAGTTATTCTAATCTAAAGTATCTCACGCTGTAAGAATACATTTTCCGAAACTTCAAGATCAACAATTGAATATCTCACAATAATAATGAGGTCACCAGCAGTCGAGTTCTTAAAGAAGAATAAAATACATGCTCATTGCAAAAAGGAGGTTAAACAGATCTGTCCAAATTTCATAAAGTGTTAAAAAGACTACTTTTAATTTTATTCCCGTTATATCTAAAACTATAGGCTCAAAATTGCTATAATGTCCTTTTTCCTAACTGATTTTTGCCAGATAAAAATCTTATATACTCATTTACAAAGCTCTTGTTATGTTCTTTAATTCTACATGGAGCCTTCCCTCCGCTGCGGTACGTTTAATTAGTCACAGCGCTTATATCCTAGAGTAGGAATCAATTAAATCCATTGAGCCATGTATTGTCTTTTGGGTGAAATGTTTTAATACCTAGTTTTATAAGGTTATAAAAAGACACATTTCATTTCTCTTTGGTAGACATTTTCAACCTAACACCTAAAGGAAGCTAATCGGTGGCAATAATTAAGGAGTGGATAGATGACTGGACGAGATATCGAACGGTCTGGGTTTGAGTCAAGGTCAATGCGAATGCTTTTACTTCTAAGGAATATGGCAATCGGGTAAATTCTGAAGTGGAATAAAGTCACTAATGAGAGAGGAAGATACCCTGATGGGAAGAGCCTCCTAACTCCTCTTCGTGTTACCCAATGGTAACCGCGAGCGGCGGAAGTTGCTGGCTCCAACGATCTAACCGACTCATGTGGCGGGGGGAGACCGCCGAAAGCAAGCTTCTTTCGTTGTTCGACTGAGGGTGGCTCGAATAGCTGCTGGTAAATGTACGTGGGCAAAAATTTAGGCAAGCTTGGAACTGATTCCTTCAATAAAGCAGAACTTGGATTTTTAATGCCAAAATTAAAAAACCATGTTTCTTGGTTCACTACGCGGCCAAACTAACTGTGACCATGTTTTGAATCTACCCTTTCCGAAAACCCCGTCCCCGTCCTTTTTCCCAACGGTTCGGAGACAATCCTTCTTTCACATATGGGCCATCCCACGGGAGGACGTGCTCCGCAAAGGTGCCCTGGGTTTTTTTCGGTGAATCAACCTTTCCCATACTATCTGAGGAATGTCACACTGAAGTAACTGGCGGATGACTTTGAAAAGGAAATACAGTGGCTAGCCCCTGTACCGTCTGAGTTTGCCAAAAAAGCCCCTGCTTCAATGCCGTACCCGCGTCTTCGCAAGTGCTGTACATCAATTTTAGGTATCAAGTGCCTCGTATAAAATGGCCTTAACTCTGAGCAACCTTATCTACATCCATCCTTGGAATTGCCATTGGGGTGTAAGACAGAGGATGTAAGGACATCGAGCATGGAAATGGCGGCTTTGGGGAAAGGAAGAGAAAAAACAGAGGTGACGATGTGTATGTTTTAACAATGTGTATTTTGTTATTGTCAAGCTGCTTGTTTTATCATTACAAAGTGACCGTGGAAAAGAATCATCAGAAAGTGCAAAAGAGCATAGAAAGAAGGTCTGGCATCTGTATCTTTGTAAGGGTATCTCTCGTATTTCGTTACTTCTATCATTTCTAGAGATATTGCACTAGGTCATAGTAATTCCCTCAATCGCAAACTAAAATTTACCTGATCGGAAATTTTCCAGCAATCTAATCCTAGCGTGCAGCTCCCGAGTATCCGTTGGTCCTCAAACCAGTCTTTTTAACATCTCTTCACAAACTTAAAGAAGGAAAATGCCGCAATCACATAGGTCCCTTAAAAACAAGGTTCAGTTTCTGAAATAGGTTAAATACAGTGGAGAGTAGCGATATTAGTTAAAAGCTACTTCGATAAACGTATCGGTGCTTCTGAATTGTTGAAAGAATAAGGCTAAGAAACGCTAAGATAGGGAAAAACATTGATTGAATAAAATATGCAAGTTTTAGGCACAAGGTTTTTTCCAACGTTCAATATATCTTGCTAGACTACAACTATTACGGTAGAAACTGACTTATTAAAATATTAAGATAAAAGCTTAAAAGATTAAGCAATTATACAACAACATTAAGAGATTTCAAATGTCACTTTTTCCTCGAACAACAAAGGACCATACCAGTTACAATAGATCAGTTCTACAAAACTCTAACCCTAACTAGGTAGATTAGACTGTGCACCTACGTAATATCTTATCATCACCATTAACAACTCACCCCTCTTGAAATTTCCTGCATGATTTTCTTTCGTACATTTATTAATATAGAGAACTGTGATATATTAATACTATTTATAATAATGACTAGTTGTTGCTGAAGTACTGCATTACATGTTAGAATTCATGTCTATGGAACACTCTTCTAGCTTCTGACCTTGTTGCATTCGTCTTTCTTGTCTTTACAAGTTGTTCTCTTCACTGCTTTCTCAGTCTGCACCAAGCATCCGAGGGACATGCTAGGTTCTCATTGTCTGGCTTTAAAATATCAACAGTACCTTCTACTCCGTTTTTCATGACAGATCTAAAAAGTCCAAAATTAATTGCCCCTAGGTAGTCACCAAGTTTTTCACCAGTGAAGAAGCGGTTGCTGTAGACGATGGAATAGCTGATTGTCCTCGTCAGTAACTTCACGATCCCTGTACCCCGACCCAGTTCTCTCATGTCCATTTCAGGAATGGTTCCTTTCCCAACATAGAAATCAAGCACAATTCCAACTCTTTCTGCCACAGAAAATTTTTTTCAACCCCACAGGATGCGGTTTTTTAGGTATATATTGCCTATTAGGGCATCGACCAGTGAAAGAAATCATTTGCGCGTCCACATATTGCTCATTTGATCTGGGTAGCGTATGGCATTTTTTCAAAAAGGTATTCAGAACTGGTCTTACTTTATGGTGTTTGTCATCATTACTATTAGTAAAAGATTTTTCTGTAAAGTGTAAATGATTCCTCAACTCGAAAAATGTGTAGAATCACTGAATAAAATTTTACTTTCTCACCATAGGTCCATTTTTTATTTTTTGTCGAGTCCTTTTTTGAAATTACTGAAAGGATTTCAGCTGCAGGAACATCATTCTCACTTGAATATTCTTATAAATATTCATTATGATCTACCGCGTCATCTTCACCACTCGATATCACATCTTGTAAATCCACATTACATTCTCCTAACAATTCCAAAATTTGATCAGCAGAGAGCCCTATAACTTGAACAATACCGAAGGAAAACCCAATGTCCACGAATGTGTACAGTTGTTTTTTGAACGATAGAGAGAAAATTTATGATGACAAGATAACTAATGAGTACCACCTTAAGCATAAATATTGTGTGCATGAACAGAAAAAAATACCGCATGGGAATGAGAAAAATAGATGAAATGTAGATAACTTACGTTAATGCCTTCATTGGTAGCATCCATCTTGATTTCTCACAGACAAAAGGTAAATGAAATCGTTTCTTGTGCTCTACGTTGGCGCTGTCAGAGCAGTAAATTCAAAATTAAGAATGTCCACAGATGTTTACGCCTGTGCAATATTATGGTGGAAAAAGATACCCTCTGTGGGACGTGTAACCCGGTTTTTCACATATGAGGACAAAAGGACCAAAGAGGCTATGGTGGTAATGATCATGTACTTCCGACAAGCCTTGGACTGTGTAAATAGGAAATTGATGTTCCAGCCATTGAGAGGTTACCGTATTACAGACAATGGTAAAAGTTATACTGATCCCAATGTTACATTTTCCTTGGTTGTGCAGTTAAGTGTAGTCTTCAATGTGACGTCCGGGTTGGGACAAAGGGATTTATTATCAGCGGCATTACTAACTCAGGTTAGTTTTCCACACAGCAATAATAGAACTGCAACTGGTGGGAACTATTTTTCACGATCAAAGCAAGGATTTGCATATGGAGATAATATAGCTCTTACAGCGCGAAATGTGAATAATGTCAAGGTAATTTTATAAGCCTTGGAAGGAATCAGAAAAAGAATGGAACTTAACATCAATGAGAAAAAGACCTGAATTGAGAAAACATCATTTGCCAAAAAGTTCACTTAATTAGAAGTCAGTTATAAAGGAAAGAAAATAATATTTGTAATGAGTTTGATTAAAGGGCGATGATCGCTATTTAGGCATATTTTGTTCATGCACTACTGGTATTGCATAGTCAACAGAGGCGTTAGACCCATCCAAAAATGACGAAGAAACACAAAGGAAAATGGGTAAGGAGATTAAGTTGCTCGAACAAAGAGTGACAGGTAAGATGATTAGAGTAAATGGAAAATAATGAAATATCAGAAGAGTAAGATATGATTAGGCTCTCCAGGTCTCCTCGGATGGCATTGCTGGACCACTTAGATGGAAGAGGTGGGTTCAGAATGCCCTAACGACTCCTCAATTTCAGGATCAGAAAGAGAGGAAGACCACAAAAATTAATGGCGGCAGGATGTTGAGGAAGATCTTAAGTAAAATAGTAGGTGGAAAATGGAAGGGAAACGCCAGAAGAATATTTTAATAGAGGCATATCATATGGGAAGCCGAGACCCACATAGGGTAATTGAAAATGCGGTTATGTTATCGAATTGGAAAGATAAAAATGAGCGAAAGAACAATTAGAGGACATAAGAAGTAAACGAGGAGCGTAATAAAGGTGCAGACAATATAAATTGAATACACGAAGGCCATTTGATTAAAAAAAACGGAAAAGTGACAATTTGTATGTTAATATTGATTTGGGACGTGTCCTAATGTGACCAGGAAACGAAGAGAAACTAAGTGTCTTGCGTGACCTTCAGCGACATCAGAAGATATGTGTTCAGGTGTAGAGAACCTATTTTTTACCCTTTTTAAGGGTACGTCCCTTATTATGCTTCTAATGGGCGGCTATGGATAAGTGTAGCATTTTGCTGATATCAAAATTTGAAAATATGTCGGAAACTATGTATAGTGACGAACGTTGTGAAATCGAAAAAATTTATCTCTTTATTCCTTGAAGTCATTCAGCAATAGTATATTTCAGAACATGGGCATAAAGAATACTTACAGAGAGAAGGAATTGCTAATTTGGCTACCAATACCCTTATTGTACCTGTACAAATGTTTTGGAATTGCCCCTTGGAATTTAAACGCTATCAGAAGAAGGCAGCCCTCACGAAAATGCGTTCAGATTTTTTACGCGCTGATGCTCGCTATTTCTATTTGGGTTCAAATGGTAGATTTTCGACGAAAACTCACAAATTGGTCAGAAAGTTTTACATTCTCTCTGGGTTTTATTCTCATTTACTATGGTTCATTGTCTAGTTCCATCAGTGGCTTTATTTTTGCTATGAGACTAAGGGAAGTTGACCAAATGTTTTATGATCTGATCTCAATTATGAAAGGCAGCCGATCAAAAGTAAATAACACCTTTTGGACTAAACTTCTCACCATTACTCAGCTACTCCTCCTGCTTGAATTGCTTTGGATAATTTTCGTTCGTGCAAATAGAGTTATAAAAAGTTGGCGAGATATATATGGTGTTATGACCTTCTTGATGTTCTATTTTTGGCATCTGTATTTGTTCATGCAAATTATGCAAATGTTAAACAAAGCCGTGGCAGTTCGATATGTAATTACTCACATAAATTTATGTACACGGTTCTTGTCGGTTTCTGCAGAGAAAAATTCCATCTCAGAAAATGCGCCTTGTAAAAAGCGTGTAGAAGCACCACTGGTGACCGAGATAAGGCGTCTTAGGAAGAGTCATCTGAGAATTTATGCAGTCATTGGAAAAATCCACAAAATGTACGGACTCTCTGCGTTAGTTTTTATGTTGTGGACTTTCTTGATTGACGTATTCGGTTTATTCATTGCTGTAGGGATTACCCTTAACTTTGAAGGCGGTAGGAATTATAGGGCTCACTGCCGCAATCTATGGGTCCTAGGAGGGTTTCTAAGTTGTGCTTCAGTGTTGCTGGTGACACTCTGCGAAGATCTCTGCAAAAAGGTAAAAACTTATATCTAAAAGTATAAGACCACTGTTTTTCGAAAAGTTTTCAAATTTATTTTTCGTAATGTAAAAATAAAAAGTATTATAATGATGAAAAATAACAAAGTAAACTTTTTGGATGATCTTTAAAAATAAAACCATAAAATACCGGGCTCTGGTGCCCGAGACTCAATGTTTAGGCATATAATTTGATCTAATGTACCCGAGGACAGGAGTATCTTATTTTCAAGATTATTGTCAAAGAGGAGAGATTGTCAGTTTGGACTTAACCACTCACCATTACTCAGCTACTCCTCCTGTTAGTATTACTGTGGACAATATTTGGTCGTGCAGCGAAATCGAAGAAATATTTGCTAGATAATTATGAATTTATGACCTTCTTGATGTTCTGTTTTTGGCATCTGCATATTTTCATGCAAATTATGCATATTTTAAACAAAATGGTATCCGTTCAATATGTAATAACTCATATAAATTTCTGTTTACAATGCTTGTCGGTTCCTACAGAGATAATTCCCATCTTGGAAAATGCGCCTCGTAAAAATCGTGCAGAAACACCACCGGTGACCGAGATAAGGCGTTTTAGGAAGACTCGGCTGAGAATTTATTCAGTCATGAGGGAAATTCGCAATATATACGGACTTCCAATGTTTATATACATATCTAGGACTTTTTTGAATGGCGTATTCTCTTTATACATTGCATTATCAATTATCCTTAACTTCGAAAACGGCAGGAATTATCGGCCCGTCAGCCGCATTCTTAGGGTTCTTGGAGGACTACTATGTTGTGCTTCAGTGTTGCTGGGGACATTCTGCGAAGATCTCTGTAAAAAGGTAAAAAATTTTGCCTAAAAGTATAAATCTAAAGTATTCCGAAAATTTTTCAAAAATAAATTTCGAAACGTAAAAATTAAGAGATTTTTGGATAATTGGTAAAAGGAATACTATAAAATACCGGGCTCTGAAGTCCAAGGATGAACTATTTTGCATACAGTTGTCAAGAGGCTGAGAGCTGCTTTTCTTCCAAGGTGGTTTAATATCTAAGTGGGCATGATTGTTCATTCAAATTTACTTTTGTTTTATATTGATTATCATTATTATTAATGGTGGTCTCACATTTCTTTATCTTTCTTTTGCTTTCACTTTCCTCTTGTTACCGGTTACACATTGTCAGCGTTCCCCGTTCTCACCCTCCTCCAATCCCTCGACCCCGGTGGCGGCTGAGGAAAGTCCTCGCCTGCTAACTCGAGGGTCGCGGGTTCGAATCCCACCTGGATAGATTATCCACTGCCCAGGACATGGATGCTTGTGTCCTTTAAAATGAGTTAACTGTGAGGACTATACAGTCCTAAATTCGCTCGAAATAAACACAATTTATTATAATTAAGTATTATCCTTCCGGTTCTAGATATCTTTACTGGGCTCCACCCTCTCTCCCTCAAGTTCTTCACCAACTTTTGTTTCCCACCTGGGGTTAGGCCGTTCTTTTCTCCTCTTCCCCTGCACATCACCAGGTACTCATCTTGCTTCCCAATATACTCCTCACTACTCTACTCAACGTTGCCGACCCACCTCAGCTTGCTTTCCTGCACTTTATTCCCTTTTCTTTATCTGCGTCTACTTATTACCTTGCAAGCCACCACAAGAGTGTTTGACAGGGGGTGACATATCACCAAGATGTACTACAGTTAAGAACTTCTTTCACCGTAGAGCACCAAACTATTGGCATACTACAGATACTACAGAAATTACTAAAATAATTTATAACGTAACTATATACAGGGTTTGTCCCTAAAGTAATGAGACTGGATGCCGCGCGTTGCTCCAGTCGCCAGCAGTGCGCTCACCGGCGACAGGATTTGTGGTGAGGGTCTAAGCCAAGCAACCGGGAGGAAGTCTCGTCCGAGCTCTAAAGCCCCGTTCACATGCATGCGTTTCGTGCGAAGAGTGCGCGCAGTTTTGCGCGAAACCACGCGAAAGGTTCACATGCAAGCGTAGGCGACGTCGTCGTCAGGTGCCACCACTCCACGTGCTGACATCTGTCGGCAAATGAATATAGAAGTGGAAAAGGCTAGAACTCCGAGTACGTATCGCTCACCTTGTAGCTATTTCACGGACACGAGTGAAGAGCTGCGTATCATTTTCAAAATGAAGAAATATAAATAACAGTGCAGACCACCGCTTTAATTTTATTTTTCTAACCAAGCGTCGAGATCCATCCCTCCCCTCAGTTTGGAGGTTACCTCTCATCGCCCTATCTCTGCCTACCTCGCTGACAGGAAGATGGTTTAGAAATTAATTCGAAAATTGAGATAGAAAATTTTTCACCTCAATAAAAATATTTAGCTCTTATTGCGAATATCATTACAAACCCCTCACTTATGGTCTAGAACCAAAGTGAGAAACTTCATTCTTTCGGGCATGATACTACTAATTGTAGTAGTATCCTATAAAATGAATTTCAACTCTCTATCTTTAGTTAACGTTATTTTAAAAAGCGAAATAAATTACCGCTGCAAAAATACCAATGCTTAGCATTCCTAATCGGAAACACGGTAAGGATCACACATGGCGCAAAAGCTGTTTTTGTCACGGCAGAAATCGTCAAAAATGGAGCGTTCACTGGAGCAGCGCTACACGATTTAATTTGGCTTTCAACTAGGTCAAAATGCTTCCTAGATGCTTGCCTTGGTTTAGAAAGACAAGGCCCTTTCAAGGACTCAGATTTTTTGGCCGTTTAGTGAGTTCAAGAACGGACGAGAAACCGTTGAAGACATGGAGAGATCTGGATGACTTCCAACGAGTAGTTTGGACAAAAATGTGGCCATAGTAAAAAAATCTCCTGGACTCCGACTGTTGTTTAGTGTAAGGCTAATCGCTAAAGACCTCAGCATGTACATTACAAACGCCATTTTATACAAAGAAGTCCTTGCGCGCCTGCACAGAGCCGTCAAACGGAAACGACTGGAGATTGCCGATCGCTGGAAGCTCCAGCCCACACGGCCTTTGTTATGACCGTCATTCTAGGCCCGGATAGGGGTTTCAATCCTACCGCAGCCATCATACAGCCCCAATGTGATCCCGGATGACATTTTCCTGTTCCCAAAGCTCAAGAGAAGCCTGAAATATCACCGTTTCGAAGACGTTCCCGGCATCCAACGGGCTGTCACAGAGTCTCTGAAAGAGGTTACGACAGCTGACTTCCAGGGAGACTTTACAGGGTGAGAATCGCGTAGGGGTGTATCAACGCACAAGGAGGCTATTTTGAAGAACTTTAACAATATGTACCGGTCGGATCGATAAATTCTTTTTACCAGACCGAGTTGCATTACTTTATGGACAAACCCTCCATACGTGTCAAAAGCGTCATGCAGGTAACATGTAAAGCATGGTGTTAGCACTACTTGGCAGATTTACAAATATGCATTAGGCGGCATATGAATAAATCAGCTACACTACCGGTCAACTTACCTACCTCAAAGTTCAAACACATCCATTACGGTCTATTATCGATCGTGGGAGAAATAATTTTTTTAACCTTTCTGTTCTACAATCAATTTTCCCTTGTTTTATTTAATTATGGTCTGATCTGCCGTAGTATTTTGGAGCTCATAACATGTTGATAACGCTGTCGGAAAATAATTCGCTTTTGAAATTACATGAAAGATTGAGTCTATTGCTTCAACCTTGCCTGACCCTCTTTTGCAGCTGTTCCAAATCCTGTACTCTCTTGTCATAATGCTCATGTATTTAAGAATTTTCATCTCTGCCGTTTCAGCCCTACGCTCTTGCACCTTCGTTAATGGCCTCATCTCCGCACCATGTAGCATAGTTAGGCACATAAGCGTCTTGTACAGCTCTCATGCACCTCCATTTCTCAAGGGTCAATCTTCATGGAACCTCTTTAGTATTTGTACCTAATCCTCTCCTTTCTCGTCATACCGCTCATTCACCTTAGTCTCATCTCTGCCGTGTCCATCCTACGCTGTTTCGTCTTTGTTATTGACCTCGTCTCCGCACCAAGGAACATTTATGGACTTGAAACCGTCTTACACAGTTTACCCTGAACTCAATGGCTCACTTTTTCGTCATCCAGGAGCCCACTAATCTTCAAGTCCAGTTTATTCCCCAAAATGTTAGGCCACACCTCGAATTCTCCGCGAGATTTTGAGCTCTGGTCACGAAGATGTGGCCAAAACACTTAATAAAATACAAAGAAAAGCAGCACGCTTCGTTAAAACTGCTACGATAAAAAAATTAGTGTCTTACAACTTTTAAAGGGATTAAGGTGAGAGCACTTTGAGACTCGGAGGTTACACGCTAGACATAAATTGCTTAAGAAATTTAGAACTGGTTTGTTTCAGAGCAGCACAAAGAATATTATCATGACGCCTCACAATATCTCTAGGTCTGACAAACGCGTTAAAATAAGGCATACAAATGTATGGTAAATATATAAATATATGTAAAAATATATAAATATATAACCTGATGAAAAGTATGGTAAAATCGAGTAAATCGAGCTTACCCTCGACATAACTTTTTGAATAAGCGGAACTCCCAATTCTCTGCTCCAATGCAGTCTTGTTTGTGGATAGTTTAGGAAATCCATCACAATGGATACCCCGAAAAATTTATATTTTCATCATAAGTCGTGTTTATGGAGCGATGAACTGATAATTGCACTGATAAGAGATGGCTTTTTTCCACCACAAACTGCCTAAAGCTGGGAGGAAAATATTCGAGAAACATCTCCAGGAAAGATCGATTGCCTTCTTTAATTTCGTGCAAGAGATTCTTTCGTGAGGTTATGTTTTGTCTAGATGATTCTTTTTCGTGACACCTTTATTTATTAATATAATGTTAATTTCCTGGAGCTATTTTTTACATGCATACATATAAGGAGAGAACATATGAAAAAGCAAATGTGCGCTGATTTCTGATGATTGAAAAACCTCGTAAAATGGCAAAATTAGCATGCCAGCCGTAATCATGAAAGAAAATTTTGCGATAAACATAAAGTTGGAGAGCTGGCCACTACCACGTTAGAGAGCAGGCCTCAGCCATTAAACAAGCGTTGGCCTCAATAGCGAGCGTCCATTCCATCTACCACAATGATATGAAGTAACGAGATGCCGGAAACTTCACAAACTGTAAGTAATAAACGACGATAATGCACCACGCATTATGCTGGTAAGCAATGATTTTTTTATTGATTTGCAAAATATGATATTGATTTTCCAAATACTGAGGGTTACTGCATTCCAAACAATGTGGTTAGACAACATATGAAGTTACATTGATACCAATGTTACGCTTTCCTTGGGAGTGCAGTTAAGTATAATCTTCAAGGTGACGTCCGGGTCGAGACAAATAGATTAACTATCATCGGAATTACTCAGCTTAGATTTACACGCATCAATGAAAGAACTGAAACTGGTAGAGACTATTTTTCACTAGTCCAAGCAAGTATTTACATATGTAAATTATATAGCCTTGAGCGCTAAACATGAATAATTGCAAGGGAATGTTATATGCCTGGGAAGATTAGAAAAAGAATGGGTTTGAATGTCAATGATAATGAGACAAAATATAGGAAAATATCATTTTCAAAGAAGTTCACTCAACTAGGAGTCAGTCACAAAAGAAAGAAAATAATATTTCTAATCAGTTCGGTTAAAGGGTGATGATAGCTAATTAGGGATATTTTGTTAATGTACCTCTACTTTAATCGACCAAATCGTCAAGGTATATCGAACTGGAAATATAGAAGATCCTCATGAAATCTGTTGTAATATATTCAACAGAGGCGTTAGTCCCATTCAAAAATGATGAAGAAACGCTTCCAAAGGAAGTGATATGCAGATACAGCTGCTCCGTCAAAAAGGGTATGATTACTAGTGTAAATGGAAAACATATGGAATATTTGGAAGGTGAGATATGGAATGGAGGGTGATAGAATGGAGGCATTTGATAAAGGAAGCCGAGGCTCACACAGGGTTATTAAACATGTGATTGTGTTACGGAATTGAAAAGATAAAAATAAGCCACAAGAATTATACATGAGAGAATATAAGAAGTCAACGTGGAGCGTAATAAAGGTGCAGAGAATACAAATTGAATGTACGTAGGCCATTTGATAAAAAAAATTGGGAAGTAACAATGTGAATGTTAATATTGATTTGAGAATTGTCCTAACATGAGTTGGAAATGAAGATAATTTAAGTGCCTTGCGTGACCCTCAGCAATATCAGATGATAATTGTTCACAGGTGCATGATACCGCCTTTAAACATTTTTAGGTTGCGTTTTTTACAGCTTATAACAGGAGGCATTCGGTAAGTGTACCATTTCGATGACATCAAAATGTAAAAACACAATAGGAACTATATAGTGAACAAGCAATGAGACACCTAAAAAAATTACCTTTTTATTTCTTGACGTCGTCCATCTTTTGTATATTTCGTATCATGGGCAATAAGAATAGTTCCAGAGAAAATAAATTACAAATTTGGCTACCAAAAATATTGTTGTACCTATACAAATGTTTTGGAACTGCCCCTTGGAATTTAAACATAATCACAAGAAGGCCACGGAAACGCATTCAGTTTTTTTACGGGCTATTACTCGCTTTTTCAATTTGGATTCTTACTGTAGTTCTTCGACGAGATCTTACAAATTGGTCAGGTAGTATGTTAATTTATCTGGTTTATTTTCTCAATTACTATGGTTTATTGTCTGGTTCCATCAGTGGCTATATTTTTGCGAGGAGACTAAGAGATGTTGACAAAACGTTTTATGATCTGATTTCAATTATGAAAGGCAGCCGATCAAAGGTAAATTACACCTTTTGGGCTAAATCTCTCACCATTACTCAGCTACTCATCCTGCTTGTATTACTGTGGATAATAATCGGCCGTGCAACGAAATTTAGGCATAATTGGAAAGATGAATATGATTTTATGACCTTCTTGATATCCAGTTTTTGGCATCTGTTCACGTTCATGCAAATTATGCAAATGTTAAACAAACTTGTAGCAGTTCGATATGCAATAACTCATTTAAATTTGTGTATACGGTGCATGTCAGTTTCTGCCAAGGTAATTCCCATCTCAGAAAATGCGACCTGTAAAATTCGTGCAGAAACACCACTGGTGACCAAGATTAGGCGTTTTAGGAAGATTCAGCTGAGAACTCATGCAGTGACGAGATTAATCCGCAATATATACGGACTTCCTTCCTTTGTTTTTATATCTTGGTCACTATTGGCTGGCGTATTCTCATTATACATTGCACTAGCAATTACCCTAAACTTCGAAAGTGGTAGGAGTTATCGGTCCCTCAGCCGCATTTTGTGGGTCCATGGAGGATTACTAAGTTGTGCTTCTGTGTTGCTGGTGACATTATGCGAAGATCTCTGGAAAAAGGTAAATAATTTTGCCTAAAAGTAAAAATCTGAAGTTTTTCGAAAAGTTAAAGAAATTAAAATTCGTAACGTAAAAATTAAGATTATTCCAAATATTAATAATGCCAAAGTAAACATAAAAGATTTTTCTTGGACGATTGGTAAAAAGCTATTAAATACCGGGGTCTGAAGTCCGAGTCTCAATTATTTGGCACACAATTTGATTTTATGTACCTGAGACCGGGAGCTTCTGTTCTTCCAGGGTGGTATATTATCTAAGAGGACATGTATCTTTGTACTTATGCAAATTTTATTATTTCCAAAAGCTTTTCATTAGCATTACTAGTGTTCTCGCATTCATGTTTCCTTCTTCTTCATTCGCACTGCTCTTTCCTCCTGTCACCCGCTTTTTGCCCGACACATGGTCGGTATTTCCCATTCTCACCCTACTCTTCCAATCCTGCCGGTTCAAGGTATGTCTACTGGGCTCCATCCTCTCTCCCTCAGGTTCTTCGCCAACTTTTGTTCTCCACCTGAGTTTGGGGCGTTCCTTTATCCTTTTCCCCGCACATCACCAGGTGCTCAACTCGCATCCCGAAGTACTCCTCACTACTCTACTCAACGTTGCCTACCCACTTCAGCTTTCTTTCCTGAACTTTATTCCCTTCTCTTGATCTACGTCTACTCATTACCCTGCAAGCCACTACCAGAGTGTTTGGAAAGGTGAGACTTATCACCAACATGCACTTGTGTGAAGAAATTTACTTTCACCGACAAACACAACACTATGGGTATGCTACAAGTACTACATAAATTACTAAAACAATTTATAACAAACGATACGTACGTCTTACAAGAGTCATGTAGGAAACATGCAAAGTAAGGTGTTAGCACTAATTGGCAGATTTAGAAAATACTAGATGACCCGAGTGAATATTTCGCACAGTATGCAGCTTCTTCCTGTTTTTTCCTTCTTTCTTCCTGTTCTTTTATCTCTATCTTCCCATGGACAATTATATGTTATTTATGTTTGTGTTAGAGATATATAACGTAAACGTCAACAGTCACACTGATTGCATGTAGAATGTAAACAATCTAATTAAACGATGTGTAGATGGCACCTCCTACAGTCTTTTAGGCACGTAACCATTGCCAAAATATTAGTTGATTATATTGTCAGCAGATGGCGTTGTATCATTTTTAACAAAAACTTTAATTTTAAACCATTTGTCTATTTTTCATCAATATCGGGGAACATAAGCTTTAAAACGATGTTTGAATCATTAATTTTGATGAATAAATATGAGAGTTATGGCGTTTCGACAAAAAAACACCTTTGAGAAATAATATACACCGATGATGTGTGGAGTCGATATACCTCGAGCGAGTAATCGACATAGAAAAATCGAAACTTTTAAGTCAAATTAATGGGTAAATAGTGAAATTTGAGATTGAGATTGTATTTTTCGTCAAAAGCCGGTGATTCAACGTTTAAAATGATACCTCATTTATCACTGTAGGTGCAGTATTAACGGAGCATATACGGAATGACAGAAAAAGGCCTTTCTGTAATAATATATATGATCATTAGGGGGCATATGAATTAATCAGCTACACTACCCGTCAAATAACCTACTTCCAAGTCCAAACGCAGCCATTATGGTCTCTCATCGATCGCGGAAGAAATGGAATTTTAATCTTTTATGTTCTACCATTAATTTTCCCTTGTTTTTTAAATATCTGATCTGCTGTACTATGTCGGAGCTCGTAAGATATTGATAATGCCATTGGAAAATTATTCGGATTTGAATTTACATAAAAGGTCGAGTATTTTGCCTTGACTGACCCTCTTTAGCAGCTGTTCCTAACCCTGTACTTTATTGTCACAATTCTCAATTATTCAAGCACACTGATCTCTGCCGCTTTCACCCTACGCTCTTGCACCTTCTGTAATGGCCTCCTATCCGCACCATGTAGCATAGTTGATCTCACAATCTTCATGTACATTTCTCATGCACTTTCTTTCCTAATGGACATATATTATTGTCACAAATTACGCACTGAATTCGACGTAATAATGCATGGGACTAAAACGACAAATAACGAACACCATTATTGCCAAATTTGGGCGATTTCTGTAATTATCGTATTCATTGTTTACTTCCGCCATCCTTTTTTGGAAAATTTGGGAAGTTATGTGTATTCAGAACAATGCCCCGCTAGTGGCGATACGATTTGAGATATCGGTACACTCACTGATTCCATGGAAATCAACTTCCATTATTTAAGCCACCTTAACTTAGAGTAAAAATGGTCGATTTTATTAAGTAATACCTCACCAGATGCGTGGTAAATTGATGTCAAATGTAACTCTAGATTGAATTGGATATTTGGAGAGGCGACCGACGGCTAGTGTCATTTGCGCCATAGGGGAGAGGTGAGGAAGCAAGGGTGAATAGAAACGTGGCGTCGGTATTAGCCTGCTCTTAACAAAAGGCGCCAAGGGGACCACGGTTAACCGTCTCATCCGACAGAGGGAGTACTGCACTTAAAATTCCCTCCACAAGGCACTCGAGTAGGGATCGGGTTTCCTCCAAAAAACATCCACCTCAGCAGGGATTTGAATCCTGGCTGCCCGTGTAGTAGGCGAGTACTCGAGCCACCACACCAACCCGATCCCCAAATGTAACTCAGATACTTTTATTTCTATAAAATAGTTATCTAAATAAGTCCCTCAGTGAGGTCAAAAGTGCAATCACAAATCTTAGTGAAAAGCTCGAAAAAACGATCGGCGACTTGTGTCAGTTGCAAAAACGCGTGTTCGAACTAAAAAAACACGTTAGTCAAATGGAGCAAGAAGCAAAGAGAAATGTAGTTGAGATTCAGGGAGTTCCATATTGTAAAGGAGAGCTCCTTAGTGCCATTATCCATCAGATAGGCTTGTTCCTAGGAGTCAAAGTGGAAGCCGCTGACATTGACTTTGTTTACCGTGTGGGAACACAAAGTGACTCGCATGGCCCCCTATCATTGTTCTGCGATTTTTTAGGCAGAGCACTGCTCGTGAGTTCTTAAGCAAACGGAGAGTGAATCGAGACCTAAGCACTCGTGATATTGGAATTGGCAACCTACCCAGTCAGCCCATTTTCATCAAAGAGGCACTCACTCAGTGGAACCGGAAACTATACGCCAAAGCCAGAGACCTCAAAAGAGCAGATAAGTTCAAGTGCCTTTGGATACGAGGAGGCAGAATTTATGTGAGGAAACGTGACGGGGGGGAACGAAGTGTTATTACCTGTCTTGAAGACCTCAGTAACTTTAACTAAATGTTTGACACCCTCGAAATGTTAAAATTGTGTCACGTTAATGCACAGTCTTTATTCAGGCATATTGACTAATTCCGTGACTACTTTCATAAACGTTATCATCACGTTATTGCTGTTTCCGAAAGCTTGCTTAATGAAAATATCTTCTCGGACGCTGTTGAATCAAACAATTACAAATGGTTGCGTAACGATAGACCAGGAAGAGTTGGCGGTGGTGGATGTGTGTATCTTCACGAAAGCTTATCATTTAAATTGTTATTATAGTCTGATGGTACTCCTTTCAGACCTGAATACATGTTTTTAGAAATAGCTGGAAAGGAGGCTAAAATATTGTTTTATGTCATATATAGACCCCCAAAAACCGGTTTCATGTCTGAATATTTTGAGCTGTCACTTCGTTATCTTCTTCCAAGGTACAAAAATGTGATATTGTGTGGTGACCTAAACATTGGCATGTTGAGGAAAACGTATGATAGTGCGTATCTCAGTGACCTGTTATTAAGCTGTAATCTATTCCTTGTTCCCTATCAGTCAACCCACAACCTCATGAACAGCAATACTCTCCTAGACCTTTTCATCGTCAACGATTTGTCAAAGGTAGAAGGGTATGAGCAGCACCCTGCCACATTCTTGTCGGAACATGACGTAATTTATATCAACTATATATTTACTTTAGGTGGTTAAAAGCCCAGTTAAATGTGTTTTCGTGATTTTAAGGGTTTTAATTTAACTGAATTTGAATCAGATGTATTTGAATGTGAATTGAGTGAATTTTTCAATACCCATCTTGTGGATAAAAAAGTTGACATTTTTAACAAACTTATTCTAAAATTGCTTGATACTCATGCGCCTAGAAAAGTAATTATGCCAAAGCGTCAACCTTGGCTAACCCCTGAAATCAGGAACTTTATGTCACTCAGGAATCGTCTTCATCGAAATTTCCGAAGAACTCTTCTACCTCACCTTCACGAGCAATACAGAGTTATTAGAAATTGAGTACAGTACCAAATCCGATCAGCCAAACAAAAGTACTATATTGGTGTTTTTCTGCAAAATGGGACGCCAAATCCATTTGGCAGGAGCTGAGGGGCCTTAGCCTTGGAAAGCCTAGACGTTCCCCAAACAAAATGAACTTCCCCTAGGATGATCTGAACAGCCATTTCCTGACACCAGTCTTCAGGGAATAAAATTCGTACGAATACCCAGATGACATCTATTTTACTCGAATTGAAAACGGTCCAACTTTATTTGATCATACATCATTCTCCGTTTTCGATAGCAAGAGGCTCTATTTCCCTCACTACACGCCTGACATGCATTTAAAGCAAGTGAAAGCTTTATAATTGAATGCTAGAGGTGTTGATGGAATCAGTGCTAAAATTTTATAAGCTATTCTACCCGCTGTAATGCCAATGATACTCAACATCTATAACTGCTCAATAAATTACTCCTTTTTTCCTAACTTGCGGAAATCTGTCTTAGTTAGGCCCATAGCAAAAAAAGCCTGCTCCCAAAGACATGTCCGACTTCAGACCAATAGCGCTACTATGCGCTCTCTCTAAACCTCTCGAGCGCTTAGTTCATACCGCTACAGTGGAACATCTTATGCGGCAAAATTTCTTCGATGAGTATCAATCAGGGTTAAGAAAACACTTAAGCACACAAACAGCTTTCTTAAAGGTAACCGATATCGATCAATAGACGAAAAGAAAGTGACTGTTTTGGTGCAATTCAATCTAAGCAAGGCCTTTGATTCAGTAGATTATGACATACTACTGGAACATATGAGTGGTCTCAATTTCTCTTACTCTGCCCTTTGCTGGTATCGTTCCTACCTGTCAAATCGTCAGCAAGCTGTTAAAGACGAAGACGGCAATGTATCAATTTTCAAACCCGTCTCATGTGGAGTTCCACAGGGTACAATACTTGGGCCCCTTCTATTTAGTAATTTCATCAAGGAATCCGCTAATGAAATATCCCATTGCAAATATAATTTTTACGCTGACAACCTACAAATATATAAAGAGTCCCACCCTTCTGAAAACCACGCCTTCGCGTTGGTTAACGAAAATATTAAATTTATTTGCGATTGGCTGTTCAAAAGTCGATTAAAACTAAATCCCAACAAGACAAAATCAATAATATTAGGAAGTGCTCCTAAAGTACGCATGCTCCTTTCAAAAGACCTACCCAAAGTTACGTTCTAAATATTCAAATTGACTACTCGAACTCAGTCAAGAGCCTTGGAGTTTGCCTGAGCAGTACCTTAGCCTGGCGCGATCAAGTTACTGCCATCTCAAATACAGTTAACAAAACTCTCCACAGGATGAAAGATTTCAGGCATTTAATCCCAACCACACTGCGCCAGAGGTTGGTTGAGAGTTAAATATTTACTAATTTTGATTATTGTTCAATTATTTACTCCGATATGACCAATGACTTAAGCGTTAAATAACAAAGACTGCAAAATTCATGTATGCGATTCATTTTTAATATTCGTTTCAACCAGCATGTATCTCCCTATTACGCAAAGCTGGGTTGGTTAAAATTGAATCAGAGAAGAACAATTCAAAAGGCCTTAATGTTATTCAAAGTACTGAACTCGAAAACTTCTTATTTATATGAAAATTTGATTTTTAATGCCCAAACTAACAAGAGATCGACCCGTCTAACAAAAACATTTTACACCCCCAAATACCGTACAATCAAATACAAACAAACTGTTTTTTAATTTTCATTTACCTCACTCATTTTATATCTCTCTGCTGACTTGAATGTTGTCTGTTTGTTTTTTGCCTGTTTTTTGTGAGACTTTGTATTTTGTCTTTGTATTCCACTCCTCGCGAAGACATGTAAACTAATTCAATGTCCTAAGGGACTTTGTCCCAGGACAATAAAATTGTCTTCTATTCTATTCTATGTAACACACTAGAATAGATAGTAATTGCTTGCTTTCCGATAGCAATCGAATCCGCGATTCGAATCCAAATTCCGCTGTCAAATTGTAGATTTTAGTTTATCATTACGGTATAACATTATTATTCTATAATAAAATTATTCTAAAAATTATATCTCTCAATTATATTCAAATAGAGCGTTGAGGTAGATTTCGATGGCTCTACATTATCAAATTGTAGCCTCGCAACAGAAATCACAACGATATTAGCCATCTTTGCTCTTTCTATATAGTTTTCTTTTAATAGCTCTGGTAAAATGGACAAAAAAATAGGTTTAAAGCAAGGATATCCTCCTGTTGCACGAAACTTACGGCAAACAACTCATGAAACATATTGGTTTCTTGGTGCTATGGATTTTACTAGATTTGACCATAGTTTTCGCCAGGTATACGGAAATTTATTAATGTAAATAAATAAATCTATGCAAAGGGCGAGAATATTTCAAAAACGTTAGTTCGTGATAAATTCTGATGATTTATCCATTGAAACCCTAGTACAATTGCAAAATTAGCGTGTCATCCGTAATCGCGCAAGAAAAAACTGCGGTAAGCCAGGATGGCAAACGGTTCACCCCAAAGCTACAGCGTATAGCGTTGGCCTCAATAGCACCCTCAGGGTCCTTTCAATCTCCCACAACGCTTGAGAGTAGCGGAGCGCCGGAGACATTACCACGTGTAAGTAATGAACGACGGTAATGCACCGTGCATTATGCAGGTAATCAATGATTGTTAATTGGTTAGCGTATTAACGAGCCTTCGGTTTCATCCAAACTAGCACCACTTTTTCATCGTTAGCGTCATAAATGGGAATTGTAATGATTAAAGAATGAGTCTAGTTATGTGTTTCCATGACCACGATCAGATGTACCATCACGTGGGATGGAATAAGTACAGCGGATATCTAGCGGAGAAAATCTCAAGATAAGAAGTCTCTCATGGACAAAAGACAACCATTTTGTACAAAGAAGATAGGATTACAAACCAGGAAACGGTATGTGAAAACATTCGTGCTAAGCGTGCACTCTATGCAACGGAAGCATGGACTATTGGTAAACTTGACCAGAATAGACTAGAAGCCTTCCAAATCTGGTTCTGGAGGAGGATGCTAAAGATAAAATGGACGGACAAAATTAGAAATGATGAAGTGTACAGAAGAGTAGAAGGCGAAAGGACTATACGGAACACATACAGAAAAGAAGAACCAGATGGGTTGGACACATTCTGTGATACAAACGGTTTGTGAAAATTATAATTGAAGGCAAAATGGAGGGAAAATTTCCCAGAGGAAGATCCAAGAATTAGTTCACGGACCAAATAAAGAGGAAAATACATAGGAAGAGATACCAGGAGGTAAGAGCTAATAGCGTTAGATAGAGAAGAGTAGAGGGCTGCAGTCAACCAATCTCATTTTTGAATAACCAATTATAATGAGCCATGATCGCATTAAACGAAATAATTTTTGGCAAATATTGGAGTTTTATAGCTTATGTCACATCATGAATGAGTAATTTTCCATAATAATTGTTTAATCTGCTGACATAATGTAAATACTAGGCATCAACTGAGGAAACTGATAGTAAACATGTAGCCAGAGTAAATTCTCATACAAACTGAGGGAAATAATGTTGTGAACCTGTTCTAATCTCATTTTCAGCGTGTACGGATTTTATGTGACATAATCTGGTTTCCAAACGATAAAAACATGTTCCTCACCAGTGATAACCATATTTTTAGTGGTGCAATGTTATTAAGTTCCCCGCAAGTGGTTCTGAAATATTCAATGCATATTCCAATTTGCTGGTCGAACGTGCATAGCATATTCGTTACAAATTAATTTGGCTGACCAAGCAAGGATAACTGAAGTCATTTCGCGAGCGATCTCTGGGACAGGAAAATGTACTTAATTATTCATACCTATAAAGTGAACACGCCATCAGACTCTTATGAGCAAGATTACGAGATAATTATCTTAGATACAGGTCATAAAAGAGGAATATTCATTATATTGACATAGCAATTAAGATCCAGGGCAATCGAAAAAGAGCTAAACACTCCCCTAGCACTTCGCATTCAGCCGATTTTGAAAGATGCGGAAACTAAAATTTTCAAAATATAGAGAAATACACGATTGGATGCTAAAACCGTTACTTTATCTTTGTAGAGTTTTAGGAACTGCGCCGTGGAATCTAAGCTATCATAACCAAAGTAAATCGCCACCAAAAGACGCAAAAAAGCAGGGATTATTTCCCATGAAGATATATTACACACTAATGCTCGTCATACCATCTGGTGTTCAGGCTTTACGACTGTGCCGTCAACTATTGCTCATGGAGAAGTCATTACAATTTTACCTCAATTTCGCATTTCGTTCCTACGGGACGATCACCGCGGGGGTCAATTGCTGCATATTCATCATGCGGCGCAGAGAAGTTGAAAAAATCTTTGCAAATTTGAATTTAATCCTTAAATATCGTCGTGATACTGGGAGTGATTCCATCTGGAGCAAAGAAACAACATTTTTTCAGTTATTTATTCTAATTTTACTCATACTCGCATCTTTGAGGCATATTTTTCGCCACGAATATTCCTTGAATTATTTATATGAACTACTATGTATTGGCACTTTCTTCTTATGGCATTTGTTTATGTCTCTTCAGCTGTGGCAGTTAATAAATAAAATTGCCGCACTTCGATGTATCACGAATGATATAAATTGGAGAACACATACCTTGTCGACTAGCGCGGGAAACCATACTACAATTAAATGTTGCTCGCAGAAAGATATTGCCATGACAATGGCACCATTATTGACCGAAATCCGAAGACTGAAATGGATTAACTTAAGGATTTTAAAATTGATGAAAGATATCGAAAGGGTTTACGGAATTACAACGGTTATTTTCACGACCTGGACAAATGTTCTTATCGTCTTTGCTTTATACGTTGCAACATTGATTATTATTGGCACGGATACTCCTGCTATCTACCACATCTGGGTCATTGGGGTATTGCATTTTACATTTTTAATTCTTCTACTGGTGAACTGCGAAGAATTCTTCGAAAAGGTAATATTTTAACCTAAATTATTTCTACATAATATTATAAAGACAAAAGTGTTTTGATAATTGCATGGCTAAGGTTGGGAAAATTTCAGCATTTGCATATTGACATTTACTATCGACTGCCATTACTGGATTTGATACCAAATCATAACATTAACTTGAGTCCCATAGCTATCGATTTTTTCGCAGTTTTAATGATAAGTTGATAGTACTGGAAAAGTTTTGATGTACCGTTTCTCCTAGTTGACCAAACAAAACATTCAAGCATGTAGTTTTGGAGAAGATATGTACTGAAATAATGTGAAAAAAGGCAACAAATTATTTCATTTTGAATAGAGAAATGGTGAATATATTAGCTGTCGGTAGGATATTTTAAACTATTATATATTTATTATATCATTGCATTATATGTATTTTATATATACATATATTGTATTATTACACTACTTTAAGAAAGTATTAGGTGTATTTTGGTAATTTAATGTATTACCACGTGTAATATACCTGCAGTAGCAACAACCAGGTAATTAAAGATTAAAAGTTGATACTCTGTTATTTTTCAATAGTATTTCATTGGTTAATAATCATCCTTTTAATAATGCTGGACTTTTAATCAAGAGCTATTAAAAATTTGTCAGTATTTTTTCTGTATTCAGTTGCATGGAATGCTCTCTATCATCGGTTATAATGCATTTGACAAGATAAACTCAATATTCCCTTATTAAATATTTCCATTTATTGAGTAAATGTATTGAAATGTTCAGTATGTATTTCTAACAATCTGATAAAATGAATGTTGATCCATTTAATGTGCAAATGGTTATCATAAGACACTCTAAACTTCCAAGAATGCAAAATTTACTGATTATTATATGTTTACTTCCATATGGGACCATATTCAATCAAACTGCAAGGCTGCAGAGACCAGAGAGTTGGTTTCCGATGCAATACTCAAGATCAAGAGCACTGCGGCAAGGAGAGAGGTGAGGGAGACACTTCATATAATTATGAGACATCTTTAATCGCTGGTATAATATATATCACTTAATTATCCATTTATATTTTGTGGTTGTTCAATTTATGTAAAAAATACTCATCTAAAAATAACAAACAGTAACGATGATCGTTATACATTTACAGCTTCACCTGTTCTCTCTTCAGCTACTCCACACAAAGTACCGCTTCACAGCATGTGGGCTTTTCCCTTTGGACTACAGCCTGTTAATTTCGGTGATTATCCATTTTATACTACGTTCTAAGAACAATGACTTGTGCATATTAAATTTGAACTTTTTTATTGTGATTTTCCGTTTAACGATATAAAAAAATTACCGGTTGAATTTACCTGACATCAACAAGTCAAAGTAATTCAATTCCTCGATTAAAATAGAGGAAATACTCCGACACATATGAAAAGCATTATGAAAAGAAGCAAACTTATGATTTTGCAAATATATCCATAGAAAAATGAAATTATTATGATGGCATTTATTTAAAACTTTTAGAATTTTACCACAAAATTTCAGAAACTCTGAAATCTCGGTTATCCCTAGAATTTCTTGATTAAGTCATCTCAAATCTGTTCATATTTTCAACAACAAAGTAAAGTGCCACGTTGGATTGACGATATTACTGGCAAACAACTAGATTACCCATATATTTAAAAAACACACCATTTCAATTATTCATTATCATAATTATGTGTGTGTTCTTCACCTAGTTTTCATTCTGAAACGTTTCCCAATTCAGAGTCAATATTTTTAAAAAGAATTTCGACTTACGCGCTCGCGTATTGAGTCATGCGATTGCAAAAGAAATTGTTACTCAAACTAAACTCAAAGCATTCTCGGAATATAATATGGTAAAGCCTTCTTTAAATCGTATTATTCATGAGTAGTTTCCAAACGTTATTACATATTCTTGTTGATTGAGATGGATTTTTATGTTTACAATCCGCAATATGAAATCCTGACTTGTGTTAAAATCATGGTTTATTTTAATATTTATTGGAATTCCATTTTTTTCAGATGGCTGCTGCTGTAACGACCAATTTGATCATCTTAGTTCAGTTCCAACTTGACCAAGGGGACAAGTGTCCATGTCCAGCTGGCCATACAACTGCAGTTCCTCCAACCTTAACCACCCCATATTAGATTACTGTCCAAACTTATAAAGCTCTGGTGCCGTTGCAAAGAAATATACCGTGTAGAGGTTGCACTTAAATGGATATCAACAGTTCATCCTTGGACTCAGCAGAACAGTAGAGAGATAAAAAAACAAAACCTTGAATATGGCATATAATAGTAAATACCCTCGTCATTCTTGACTTCGTCACATAGGGAAATTCAATGTTATTTTTTATTGCTATTTACGTCAATATAACTCACAAACAATTTCAAATCAATAGAATTTCACAATTTCCGTTGTTAATAAATTTACAATATGCTTCATTTAACCTATATTTGTTTCACTAAATAGATAATTCCAAAACTAACCTCACATTCTGCAAGATGTCAATGGGTCTGTGAAGCCAGAGAAATGAGAAAACGCGTTTGATAAATTATATATATTGTTTCTCAAAATTTTTAATTATCCAATGAACACTTCTGTATATATGTATAAAATATGACACAAAAATACAGTTTCTCAGCTATATTTAGCGTTTTCCCAAATCATGGATAATGCAGGAATATTTAGTTGTATCAGTTTCTAACTCTTGATAATAGGATTGTGGAGTAAATACCTTTACTCCAAATTTAAATATTTTCCAATAAATTTGAATGAGGTTGAAAATTTGAATTGCTTATCTACTTCACTGTTTAAGAGCAATTTTAAATGAAATAATTGGCACTTCAGGATGGCAACACTTTCTAACAATTCTTACACTAACTAGAAATAGGCTTATCGTCTGTTTTTTTAAATTAACGAGATCGCCTGGTCAGTCTTGAGGGAGATATAGCCGAGAAGCTGCATACTTTGACACTGAAGAAACGGATGTTTTACTTTTATGTTCCACAATATATATTCCCTTGTTTATTTTTATGACCTGATCTGCCGTAGTATGGTGGAGCGTAAGATATTGATAACGCCGTCAGAAAATAATTCGGTTCTGAGTTGACATACAAGATCGAGTCTTTTGCTTTAACCTTAAATTACCCTCTTTTACAGCTGTTCAAATTCTGTATTTTCTTGTCACAGTGCTCATGTATGTAAGCATTTTCATCTCTTACATTTTCGCCCTAAGCTCTTGCACCTTCTTTAACGACCTTGTCTCCGTATCATGCAGCATATTTGGTCTCACAAGCGTCTTGTACAGCTCTCATATACTTTATTTCCTATTGGGACAGTTTCATTGACCCTCCATAGTATTTATGCCTAATTGTCTCCATTCTAGTCATACCGCTCATTCACCTTAGTCTCATTCCTGTCGTGTCCATCCTACGCTGTTGCACTTATGTTATTGACCTCGTCTCTGCACCGATGAGCATTTATGCACTAACAACCATCTCACTCTGCTTTCTTCAAATCCCATGAATCACCCTTTTGTTTCCCAGGACCCTATTAATCTTCAAATCTAGTTTATTCACCTGAATGTTAGGCCACACCTCGAATACACCGTGAGCATTTTGGACCCTGGTGGCGAAGAGGTAACCATAAAAGTTAATAAAATACTAATAAAAGCAGCATGCTTCGTTATGAACTGCTACGAGTGAACCTATATCATTGCTTTCAAATTTATTTGCGATTGGCCCTTCAAACCTCCTCGAAACGGTACGAGCGGCATCACGGCAGGAGGTGGGGCCTTCAAAACCAGGGAAGTGCGTTGGGGAGAGAGAGAGGTGAAAGTTGCCATTTTTACTCATAGGACTTTGTATGTGAATGGAAATGAAAGACCGCCTCTTTGAAACATTCCAAAAGCCATCACGTGGCCCATTGGGAACGCCAGGAGGTTTGGCTGGCGCCGCGGTGGAAGAGATTTTAACCCCTTCTCATCCCTTCTTTCCCCACTCGGACTCCTTATCTCGACCTGTCTTAAGGGCCCCCGCGCACTGGAAACTTTTTCAAAGCAACTATTTGGTTACTTTGAAGAAGTTCCAATGAAACACACGGTATTGACTGTGGCCCCGCGCACGGGCGACTTTTTAGTTGCCGCAACTTAATAATTGCGTCCGAACCTATTCCGAGGGTGAGTAAACTGTTGCCGGCAGGAATAGACCACGTAGGTTTTTGCCCAACCCCGCGCACTGTCAACTATTCAGTTGCTTGACGGCCCTTATTCGGAGCGCATCTTGGGGAGGTTTTTTGCTGTTTGCGTTTTGAAAAGGCCACATAGTTTTTAAAGTAATGGTGGTAGACGTTGAAAAGTTTATCTTGCTTATTGAGAAGCGGCCAGCGCTATACAACACGCGTCTCAAGGAATACAGAGAAAAAAATTTAAAAAAAACATTGTGGTTGGAGGTGTGCGAGGAGTTTATAGAAAACTGGATGGATCCAGGGGATAAAGAAAAGAATGAAAAAGGTAAGTGGCTATTTCCGTTTTTAAAAAAACTGTAAAATGCATTCATAGTTGTCGTTTTGCATTCACTGATTAGAGCTAATAATTAAACAGGCAATAGGTGAGTGAGGTTATAATAAACTAAATAGTTCTGATAGATTCCGAATTCTTTAATAATGTCTCAGAACATTCACAATACATTTAATTATTAAGAATAGATTTAAATTTTATTATATTGCCATGGAACACAACCCTGGGGTGAAGTGAAGTAATTTGCAAAATAATCCCTGCTCGCAGTACCTTTCTTGCTACCCCTTGTCCCAAATGGACATTCATACAATGTATCCTCGAAACGAATGCCATCATGTCTTTAACGTAATTATGAAGGATGCAACACGCTTTTACAATACTGTCAGAAAATTCGACATTTGTGTCAAGTGGCCTATGGAATATGCGTCATTTGTTTGCTAAAATACCAAATGAGCCTTCTACCACTCTCCATCCTCTTGATAGTCTGTAGTTGAAAATTCGTTGTTTTACTGACAGATTTTTGTTAGGATAAGGTCTCAATACATGCTCTGAGAGGGCAAAGGCCTCATCCCCTATAAGTACAAATGGCATTGCTTCTCCATTTTCATCATTGGTAAGATGTTTAGATCCAGGAACATTTAATTATTTTCTTTCTAGTAATTTTGAAAAAGCAGATTTTTTGAAAATATTAGAATCGCTCGAAGAGCCAAAAGCCCCTATTTCTACATAAATGAAATTATAATTGAAATCTGCTATTGCTAAAAGTACTTTGGAAAAAAAGATTTGTAATTAAAAAACTCCGAGCCACTTGAATTGGGTTTTTTTATTCTAATGTGCTTCCCATCGACTGCTCCGATACAATTTGGAAAGTTTGTGTTTTCGTAAAATTCCTTAGAAGTCTTCTGCCAAGAATCTTGATTCATTTCTGGCATATACCTAATACCGCAGCAAGCATTCCCAAATTGCATCAAATGTATCACTTACAATCTCCCTGATTGTCGTTTGCCCTAGTAAATATTCGTAATGTAGGGATACAAAGCTATGACCAGTTGCTAAATACCTGGAAATAAAGTACAAATAAGTTAGCAAATATTTATATTATACAGCAAATATTTACTAAATACCTGGAAATAAAGTAGAAATTGTATATCTCTTATTTACAGGTCAGGAGTTGCAAAAAAATGGAAGAACTTAAGAACCTGTTTCAAAAGGGAATATGATGCTCAAAAAAATCGGCCGTCGCAATCAGATGCAAAGAATAAATATCTGTATTTTGACCAGTTGTTATTTCTGAGAGACTCGGTTGAATGCAGAAAGACATCTAGGTGTCTCGAACAGAATAAAATTGATTTCATCGAAAGCGAAAGTGAAGATATTGACGCAGAGCCTTCACCTAAAACCGACTGCACTCTCAGACCTAGTTCCAAGTCAATTAGTCGAAAAAATTCTACAAGCAGAGGTTACGAAGAGTCTTTGCTACAAATTCTTAAAGAGAAGAAGGACAAAGAAAAAGAAATAGAGGAAGACAAATATTTTCTGTTGTCACTGCTTCCAGCTTTTAAAAAATTCAACGACGACCCAAAATTTTATGCATGGACGGAAATTATGAACGTTATGAGGCGAGTTCAACAGTCAGGGAGCCAAAATAAAATTCAGACCCCGAATGTATTCAAACAGGCCACTTCTCAGGCAACAACAGTTCAATATTATTCATCATTTGCACCAAGAGGGCAATTTAAAGAGCTTCTGTCACCAACTACAATCAGTACTCAAGATGCATGGGAAAATGCGTCGGACGTGTCCTCAATTTTGAACTTAAATTAATTAGTTTACTTCAATAACTACTAATATAAAGCAATGAAAACGTTGTATTTCCATTTATTTTGCAATAAACAATTAAAACTATTAGTGGCATTAATATTGCCCTTACCTTAGAGTCACTGCCAATCTTTCCTGAGGTGGTATAGCCTGTCGTAATGATGTATTTTGGTAAGTTATTCGAGGTCCAAGGGTAACCAGCAGTTGATCATAAGTTTCTATGCTTATTCTAAAATAATTAAAGAACTTATTTGGATGTTCTTTCAATCTATCAAACAGCTTATAAAATTGCCCATCCAGAAGTCTGGAACTAATTATTGGATGTACCCAAAACTTTTTGTTCCTTTGCTTATTTTTTCGCTGTCTCAGAATGAGAGCAACAACACAAGTAGCTTCCACGAGATTCATTGTAAACTGA
Organism: Ceriagrion tenellum; assembly: GCA_963169105.1. NCBI lineage: Eukaryota > Metazoa > Arthropoda > Insecta > Odonata > Coenagrionidae > Ceriagrion > Ceriagrion tenellum. Next base: position 83,403,592 of record OY720634.1, on the reverse strand, counting down.
GCTGAGAGGCAACTATTTAATCGCCAGTGCGCGGTGGCGGGCAACTCACGGGTGAGTAAACTGTTTAGTTGCCGGTGATTAAAGTTGCATGTGCGCGGGGGCCCTAAGGGCCATGGAAAAGATCATGCGTGATTGCTCGATCAGTGAGTCAGAATTGTACGATTTAAAACAAAAGTATTAACTTTTATTTATTTAATTATTCTAACAAATAAATGTTAAACCAAATTTCCTGTGAAGTAAACCGACTAAAACACGTTCAAAAACAGAGTGATTTCGTCAATTTCTGACTACTACCGAGATTGAACGAAGAGTATATTTTTCAAGTTTTTGCAAAGCTCTTTGCTAAAATGTACGACGGAATCATATGCTATTGGGTCTCAAATCAATCAGGTACTACTAAAATATTTGTTATATTTAAAAATATGCCCGCCGAATGTTAAGGTAAATATAATTGTCCAAAATAATACCATTAATGAGTCCACTTATATAAAGAAAAAAAGTTGGAGTGACGGAGAAAGAAAGAAAGGTATTAGGTAATCGGAAAATGTGGGTATACGGTTAGTTCGAAGGAAGATGATCACGGCACAACAAGCAAAGGAATGCAATGGAGATTTGGCGACAACGTTAACTGAAACGCAAAGCTAAGGATGTCTGAGAGTGACTAAATTTCCGAAAGGCTAGGCTCCGCCTACCGTATTCCTGATGTAAGGTTTTGCAAATCTGCGTGCCCCTTTCCCTCACCCTCCAAAAAACTCAGGTCTACCTTTCAGTCGCAAAGATATTCGAAAAGTATTTCAGTGTCTCGCAGCATTTAAAGGTATGAAAGTGGGGGCCCCTTGGGTCTCGGAGGCTACACGATAGTCTCATTTTACTTGAGAAATTAGAAACTGGCGTGTTTCTGAGCGAAATATTATCATGACGCCTCACGACATCTCTAGGTCTGACAGAAGTGATAGAATAAGATGTACACATTGCCAAACAGATAGGTGTAAAGTCCCGTTCCTTCTGCGCACAATAATCGATTAAAATAAAAAATGAGCTCCTTTAAATACAATCCCATAATACACGTCACTTCCCAAAACCTTACATCTTCACACAGCTGGGTTCCTAATAGCCTATTCTACACGCCCTTGTGGCGACACGCAGGGTAGTATGTAGGTGTAGAATGATATTCTATGCTGTACCTCTTCATAAATATGCTGCTCCTCTCTAAAACCGACCTGGAGTTCTTGAAATTCACCACAAATGGTAACCTGTAATCGTGAAGTGGCAAGTACATGCATTCCACCATGTATTTTGTCTTCATCTTGCAATTTCACGCCTATATCCTCCAGAGCCCGTCTTCAATCCTCCGGAGTTAGTCCTAGTTGCTCTCTGGTCGGCCTACAGAGAACAAAATCATCAGCAAACAGCATGCTCCACAGTACTCACATCATCTGATCCTCAATCGACTTATTCATGCTTAGGTCGAAGAAGTTTGAGCTCACGGCCGATCCTTGATGGAGTCCAACGGCGATGGGAAACACCTTGTTCACGCCCACACTGGACCTCACCGGGATTTCCGCGTCTCCGTACATATCCCTCACCAGCCTTGTGTACTTCTCTAGGACATCATATTTCCTCATTAATCTCTTCTTCCCCTCTTGTTTATACCTCTTACTTAGTAATCCGTCCGTATGCCTTCTCTAGATCGATGTTCAACGAGTGCTGCTCCTTCTGTCCGCTCCTATCATTGAGGAATATACAGTTGAGGTAGATTGAGAGGGCACAAAGGGTCGTATTACAGAACGTCACTCTATCCCAGTGGGCACTCACTCTCGGCGGAGTAAGCACTCACACCCATATTGGGAGTAAATGTTGATTCGTATCATAGAAACACAGTCACACTCGGCTCATTTGAGTGATAGTAACGAATCTAGTATTTATTAACTTTATAACAGTTACATTGACGTGAAACAAATGACAAACAATTTCATTTAGCCGTGCAAGTAAATCATTTTTTGTAGTAAAAACTTGATTAAGATGTGAATTCATTTGGAAAAATTTCCAGATTTTATAATTTATTCAATGAAAAATATAGTTATGTATACAACATAAACACTAAATTTTTCTAAACAGATGCCAGAATTGCAAGTAGAGACATATAAATAGCGGCGAATTGCAATGCTTTTTTGACGCGGGCATCGCGAAAACTTGTTGTCGTTGTCGCTACGTCGCATAACAAGTTTCTAAAATGAAAATGCAGCGAACTGAAAAGTCAAGCCGAAGCCCGAAAATAAACCCAGCGATAGGCTCCAATTTGTGGACGTGAGTTTCTTGAAGGTTTTCCTTCCGCTGGTGCGATTACTCCGGAGTATAATTGACTGCATTTTTACTAGTCCTGTTGTTCCTTGCCTGTCCTCATCGTCTCTCGGCGATGTAAAGCTTTCCCAGCAGAGGTAGCAGCCAGCCCTATGGGCCAACTACAAGATTTTTCCAACCCGGCTCCATTCAATCAAGCTCGTAAAATGGGGCTCGTGGGTTTAACTATATCTTTGAAAGTAACTGTACATAAATTATTCATTATACCAATATACAATCAGCCTAAAGTTCTCTGATTCAATATACCCCTTGCAGTATCCTTCAATATTCAATTGTAGATGGGTATTGTAACAAAATTATCAAGAAGTTTAAATTTAGGGCAAAAAACTGACTTTACAGATGGTTTTTGAAAATATGAATTCAGTTGCATATTTGCATTGATAAATCATAACTTTGGCAATTTAATCTGCCTCTCTAGGATATCCATCTATCTTGAACAATTAATTAATGAAAATCGTCCAAATATTCTCATTAATCCCTCTTATTCAACATAAATGACGATAAATACACTAAGCAGGCCGATTTTATCGTAATAGGTATTAATTGAAGTGGAAGGGTAATTGTCTCTATTTGTACTTTACTGATGCTGCAGCAACATGGTAGCCATGTTTGTAGTAAAATTAATAAATGTAGTAATGCAGTAAAAGCAGAATTTAGAATCCACTCTATTCATAGGTAGACATAATATCTTAAATATATCCTGCAATATTGTAGCACAAATTCCGAATCTCAGACAATCGAGTCATCAACAGGGGTCATTCGTTACTGAGGGGAGTCCGAGAGAGCATCGTCACTCGAGTGACGTCTTACAAGACCAATGTAGCAACCGAGTGGAGTTTGAGCAAGGTTTGGGAAAAATCCGCACTCGAGTGTCATTTAATAATACGGCCCTGAGTCATTAAACTCTTGCCTGAAAACCGAAATTACAACCATATTAGCCATTCTTCCTCTTTCTATATTATTTTCTTTGGATAGCTCAGCGGAATGGATGATTAAGTAGATGAAAATCAAGAATATCCACCGTATGTTCGAAACTAATGGCAAATTACTCATGAAACATGTTTTCGTTACTTGTTGCTACGGATTTTACTCAATTTACCATACTTTTCATAAGATATGCGGATTATAATTAATTTTAATCAACTTATATAAGGAGAGAGCACATAAAAAGTAGATGTGCGCTGATTTTTTAGGAGTAGATAATAAAAATAACTTGCCAAATGGCAAAATTAGCATGTCAGCCGTAACTGCAAAAGGAATATTGCGATTATAAAAGGCGAACAGGTCCCAACCATGTTACAGAGTTTAGCAAGCGGCCATTTCATCCACCGCAATGGTCGGAAGTACCGAGATGCCGTAGACTTCTTAACTTGTAAGTAATAAACGACGATAATGCACCACGCATTATTCTGGCAAGCAATGATTGTAAATTTATTAGCAAAATAGGAAAATAATGTTTCAAATATTGAGAGGTTCCCACATTCCAGATAATGTGATTAGACAATGGTTGAAGTTACACTTATCCCAATATTATGTTTTCCTTGGGAATACAGTTAATTATAGTCTTCAAGGTGACGTCCGGGTTGTGACAAAGGTATTAACTATCAGCGGAATTACTCAGCTTAGATTTCCACACAGTAATGAGACAACTGGAACTGGTGAGGAGTATTTTTCACGAATCCAAGCAAGGAATTGCATATGGAGGTGATACAGCTCTGATAGCGCAAAATATGAATGATTTCAAGAAAAAGTAAAACTAAGCATGGAATTAGAAAAAGAATTGGTCTGAGTGACAACGAAGAAAAGACCAAATATACGAAATCATCATTTGCCAAAAAGTTCATGTAACTAGGAGTCAGTTAAAAAGAAAAACAAAATATTTCTAATTAGTTCGGTTAAAGGGTGATGATAGCTAATTAGACATATTTTGCTCATACACTTCTACTTGGGTCAACTGATTCGTCAATATATATAGAATTGAAAGTATAGTATATCCTCATGAGTAGAGTGCGGAAAGTCCTTAATTTTGCAAAACAATTCGCCTAAAAAGTTGCAAATATTTTTGAAAAAAGTTTCTCTAAAGTCTGAGATATTTTCGTGAGAAAGTTGTTAAATTAAACTTAATGATTTAAAAAAAGAGCCGAGAGCTGCGGGTTCATGGGTTTCCGAGTTGTAATATGGACTTCAAGAAAGGAAAAACCACAATTTGCAAAATATTTTTAAAAATCTGAATAACACCTCGTTTGATGAGCAGCAATTATGGAAGAAAAATGTTAATCCCTATTATTTTTATAGCTGATAAATACCTATCTTTATTTTAGGAAGGGAAAATTAAAGTTTTATACATGTTTCAGATAAGATTTTATTTTTTTATGGCATCACTTAAAATATAGGGAAAATATTTATCTACTTTCATTCTTTATAAGTTTAATTACCACGACGACGTCTCATAAAGTAGTGGCAGACAAGATATTTCTCCATGTTTTCCATAGTGAACGTTGTGCGACGATCGCTCAAAATAAGTTTGTACATCGAAAATGATCGCTCAACTTTACAGACTGTCATAGGAGCATACCTCAGCGTAGTCACTTCACTAAGAGAGAGTTTTTGTTAGATGTTAGATGTCTGCTCCTTCAACTCTGCATTGAGATTCCGAGCTACATCACTCATCAACTCGAAGCCTTCGTCTTCACTCAAAACATTACACAATTTTGTATAAACACTTACGGCATGTTCACCCTTTACATTTTTAATTTTCTTCTTTATATTCATCACTGATGACACTGAATTACTTAGGTTCAGGATGGTTGATTCAAAGTGTTTGATTGTTTCAACCAAATACCCAAAGGATGCTGAAATGCATATCAGGTTCAGTGGAAGTGTGCTATTGTCTAGGAGTTCTCGAGCATTTCCTCACATTCTGCGTCATCTTCAGGGTCAATGTTCTGTATAACCTGAAGTAAATAATTAAAATAAAGTTTTCCTCTTAAATTTTGGACGTGCAGTTGTAGTTATAGTTGAGTGATCAAAACTGGCAGGAATTCTATCACATATGATGGAATTGATTCATTTGTCACAAATATAATTACAGATAGTTTTTTACATTCTTAATTTTTCCGAAGTGCTGGGCATTGAACACACAAGCTTCCAGCCATATTCTAAATCTCGTAAGGACTGAGTCTGTAGGCAATGGCAGACCAAAACAAAGTGTTTTATATATATTTCCCGCGCGATGGTGCTTTCAAAAATACCTGCAAAAATATTAAGTGTTAGTACTGCAGTAATGATTTAGCAATTTAAATTAATTTTTATTTTTATTCAGATTAAGAGTAAGTACCTTTTTAATGGTCGACATCCACTCATTTGCAATGGGAAATCTTTTGTGTATTTCTCCATATACCCTGTGAAGAGCGTGCACTTTTCAAGTGATGCAAATCATTTTAGGGTAGAAAACCACCAAAGTCTTGACGGCTTTAACCATGTACGCCACTCCGTCGGTTTGGAGAGGTAAATTCTCTCTAGCACTATTATCTCCACACCAAGAGGTTGTAAAAACAATGGCGCGGACATTATGATACATACGGTAAAGGAGCGGCAAAGACCTCAACTACAAAAGTCATACCGTTAATTAACTTCAGTTCTGATTTCAATATGCTCGCTATTTCAGCAACAATTACACTGTACTAATTTAGGTATAAATACTTACATAAGGATTCGTCAATACAGCGTGCAACCGTGTCATTATTGACTCTTTCAAATTGCTTGGATCCCACAAGGTAGGGCTTATTGGGCTCATCTGGTGTTAATCTTCCAGCCAATATGTTGCACACATATCGTCCCTTAACATCACTTGTCTCATCAGCAGTGGCATATAATTTTCTTTCTTTTAGGTCATCCTTAATACTTTTCGTGTTCAAAAACACAAGAACATTTTTAAAAAGTGATACGGAAGGCAACACTTATAAGAGTAGTAAAAACTTGACATGGGCTAATAATTACTTTCTTCTTGCGAGTGAATACTTTTTTGTTGTTAATTTTATTTCAATCGGATTACCACTAGGAAATTGTGAAAAGATGTCAATAGATAATATTACTTCCGACAGAAACTATGCATGTAAAATTGCATGTATTCAAGGTATAAGTCACACTATAAAATTACACTACTTCTTTTTAAGTGAACCTTAATATATATTTTCAAAAATATATAGCAAAAAGGAAGAGAAAATTTATGCGTCTTGATTGAATAAAGTGAATAAGTGACAGTTTCCCGTAGGACTGTGAGGAAGGACCGCACTCTTTCTCAGTCACCATATTCAAGGAGCCTCGAAGGAGCCCTCAAACAAGATATTTTTCAGGGAGGGTTGATATAATGTTTCCCCAGACCACCCAAATGCCTCAGTGCTGCCCTTGTATCAGTACTTAATAAAATTTTCCCATTTCTAATACCGCATGAAAGCGGTAGTTATGGTGTGGATACGAAGGCCGTCCAATGGATCCAGTATCAATTCCCTTTAAATACTTAAAACAGCTTATGGGAAATTCGCGCTAGGTAAAATATTGGAATCATGAAGTCGTTGAAATTAAAAAATCGTTAAAATTTCAAACTCAAAGATATCAGGAATTTGAGGTTCTTTCCACGAAATATTATGAAAATTTTTCGAAGGGTTGATACATTAAAATATCAATTTAGTTACTCTATTCATTAGAAAATATAAAATTCGAAATCTCATGTTGAAAATTGTTATAACACGCACCCTGGACTTCAAAATGTATTTCCGTCGTGAATTTAGGAATATTATTCAGCTGAGAAAACATTACTTTCCTGTCAACTCTTTATCATATACATTTATTTTTTGAGTGCTAAAATAAGCAATTCTGAGAAAAATATTTCTTCTGAATCGGTATTAAAGCTGTTCTCATTGTGTAAAATAAATTGACAATTACCATTTGACATCAAGAGAGGATAAAGTGTATTACGAATGTAAAGCTAAAGTGTATCATGTATAAAACAACTTTCTATAACTTAATGATTCATACTACTAAATTTCACTTTGAAATCATATTATACCAAAGTTTTTAACGCTTATTTCCTGAGAGCAGATATATGATATAACAATTAAATATCACATTACTATTTTAATATAAATATTCCCTCATACATTTATCTGTATTTATATCTGTATTTATTTATATCTGTATATTTATTTATACCTGTAATGAAAATATGTGACTTTGAAACTGATTCCAATTGCTCCCCACGCTTTTGTTTTTAGTTGCATAACCCATAATAACAAACTGGTCCTTATCCTATAGAAGCTCCTCACACAATTTCTCTCTATCCGCGGATTACAATTTTCACAAAGAAACTCCTTATGCAGTTTCTCTATATCAGAACAATACAATTTTCATATAGGAGCTTTTCACTCAATTTCTCTTTCATGAACTATTTTAAAATTATTTTATTTTAAACTTTTTACAGCATTTTTTGTTAAATATAAGTGATCGGTTTAAAATATTTTTATATTGCTTTAATTTTCGAATTTTTTGCTTAATATTTTGTAATCAATTTTCATCCGTAATTTTTTCAAATTTTATTCAATCAATTATCAGACATTTGAAATTTTGCACATTATTCCACATGCACTTGGTTTATGTGTCATGCTGCTAGTTTCTCATTCGATCAATTTCTGCCAGAGGTTCTGTGTTGCATGGCTTTTTTCCTGTGAACTTTGTCGAGTCCAGCTCTTCTATTTGCAGTCCATTCAATGATCGTACTCTACTTAGCGCCACATCTGCTTGTCCTTTCGCGAAGAGCTTCTTTCCCAGGTAAACCATTGTCTACTGTACAGCCTTGCGTCTTATGTACTGTTGATACCCATGATAGTACCGTCTGGGCGCGCTCCTGCATGCCTTTTGTACAGTTTTCCTTATATCACTCTTAGCTTCCTCTACATTTAGCCTCGTCCAGTCCTACCAGAACCTACGTCCATTCCATGAGTTTTTCTGTCATTAAAATGTGTCAAACATGATTTTCGCACCTACACTCATTGTTATTATGGTACGTAAAACGGTTATATTCTCTGTTGCTGATTCCCAAAAATTGTTATTCACTTTTTCACCTTTTTATACCCTTAATATTGCCTTTTCCCAACTCGCGGAGATACCTTTCTTTCCTTCAAATTTTCTCTTTTCCAGGCCGCGTACCGTCCCAACCCAGCACTCCTGTTTTACTCCACAGGCCCGTAACCTTGTTTACCAGTCAACTTTTTCCACCAATACGCCTATTCCTTTCCTTATTGTGAGATGTGAAAGGTCTTCCATCTCTTGAAAATTAATTGGAAAATACCCAAATGGCCGAAAACTTCGCCGCCCTTTTTCAATTTCCTCTGGAAACCGTATTGTTGCACTTTTCTCACATCTATTTTCACTTAAATAATGCCATTTTATGCACTATTACTCATTAGAATTTAATTCAAATACACTTATACCTAAGGATTGAAAAAATTCTCTTTGGTGGAACGCTCGGCAATATTCTAACCCCGTCGAGGTGACACGCAAGTTTACAACGAAAGCAACTTTCGACTTTTTTCTGACTGAATATTTTGTTGTCATGAAAGAGGAACCTATGCGCAAAATTTCAGATCTCTAGCTAGTCAGAAAGGTGGTAAAAAATTGATTACAAAATTTGACCCTGAGACACAAGACCATGACAAACAAGTGAAGTTAAATATAAGCGATTAATAAAAATGAGCGGCAAGAATAATACATGAGAGGACGTAAGAAGTCAACGAGGAACGTTATAATGGGGCAGACTATAAATTTAATGCACAAAGGCTATCCGATGGGGAAAACTAGGAAGTATTCATATGAATGTTAATAATATTGATTTGAGACGTATCCTAACGTGACTAGGAAACGAAGATAATTTAAGTGCCTTGCGTGACCGTAAGTGATATTAGAAGATATTTGTTCACAGGTGTATGATACCGCCTTTAATCCTTTTTATGATGCGTTCTTTTCATCTTATAACAGAAGGAATTGGGTAAGTGTTCCATTTCGATGAAATCAAAATGTGTAAACACATTGGGAACTATAAAGTGAACGAGCATTGAGACTTCGGAAAAAATTACCATTCTATTTCTTGACCTCGTCCATCTTTGAATGTTCCATAACATGGGCAAAAAGAATAGTTCCAGAGAAAAGCAATTGCTAATTTGGCTACCAAAAGTCTTGTTGTACCTGTACAAATGTTTTGGAATTGCCCCTTGGAATTTAAACGCAATCAAAAGAAGGCAACTCTCACGGAAACGCATTCAGTTTTTTTACGGGCTATTGCTCGCTATTTCAATTTGGATTCTTGTTACAGTATTTCTACGAGATCTCGCAAATTGGTCAGGTACTTTTATATTTTATCTTAGTTTTTTTCTCGGTTACTATGATTCATTGTCTGGTTCCATTAGTAGCTATATTTTTGCAAGGAGACTAAGAGAAGTTGACAAAACGTTTTATGATCTGATCTCAATTATGAAATGCAGCCGATCAAAGGTAAAAAACACCTTTTGGAACAAACCTCTCACAATTGCTCAGCTTATCCTCTTACTTGTATTGCTGTGGACAATATTTGGTCGTGTAGGAAAACATAAGCAACATTGGCAAGATAAATATGATTTTATGATCTTCTTGATGTCCAGTTTTTGGTATCTGTTCACGTTCATGCAAATTATGCAAATTTTAAACAAAATTGTAGCACTTCGATGTATAATAACTCATATAAATTTGTGTATACGGTGCATGTCAGTTTCTGCAAAGATAATTCCCATCTCAGAAAATGCGCCTCGTAAAAATCATGCAGAAACAGCACAGGTGACCGAGATAAGGCGTTTTAGGAAGATTCAGCTGAGAATTTACGCAGTCACGAGAGAAATTCGCAATATATACGGACTTCCAATGTTTATATACACATCTAGGACTTTTTTGACTGGCGTATTCTCTTTATACATTGCATTAGCAATTATCCTTAACTTCGAAAACGGCAGGAATTATCGGCCCGTCAGCCGCATTCTTTGGACCGTTGAAGGGATACAAAGTTCTGCTTTAGTGTTGCTGGTGACATTCTGCGAAGATCTCTGCAAAAAGGTAAAAACTTTTGCCTAAAAGTATAAATCTAAAGTATTCCGAAATTTTTTGAAAAATAAATTTCGAAACATAGAAATTAAGAGATTTTTGGATAATTGGTAAAAGGAAAATTATAAAATACCGACTATTACTATATTATACCGACTATAAAAATTAAGAGATTTTTGGATTATTGGTAAAAGGATAAAATACCAAGGATGAAGAATTTTGCACCCAGTTTGATTTCATGAGGCTGAGGCCGGGAGCTTCTTTTCTTCCAGGGTGGTTTAATATCTAAGTGGACATGATTGATCATGCAAATCTATTTTTATTTTCTATTCCTTTTCATTATTCTTATTGGTAGTCTCACATTTCTGTTTCCTTCTTCCGCTTTCACCTTGCTCTTTTTACCTGTTGCGCATTGTTGGTATTTACCATTCCCACCCTCCTCCAATCCTTCCAGTTCACGGTATATCTACTGGGCTTACACTTCAACTCCCTCAGGTTTTTCACATCCATGATATTGAAGGCTTTTCGGGTTCTCTTCCACGTGTTTCCATTGTCGTAAACGATAGTTTCGACAGCGTTGCAGCTGTATTTTTCAGATCTGAAGTGACGATGCGTGTGAATGCCGGTCTTATATAGCCGGTCGCTTTCCTGCCAATTCAGTCTGGTGCGCTGTCATCGGTCGCTTTAATCACCCACTATCAAAATGCTGCAAAAACTTCAGAAACTGCTAAAATAATCTAAAGCTCAACTATATGTGCGTGTCACGAGTGTCATTCAGGGAATATAGCCAGCTCCTTCGGTGCATTTGAATAAATCGGATATTATTCCTGTCAACTAATCTACTTCAAGGTCCAAACGCAGCCATGAGGCTCTCTTATCCGTCGCGGGAGGAACGGAATTTTAACTTTTATGTTCTACAATTAATATTCCCTTGTTAGTTTTTAGAATCTAAACTGCCGTAGAATGTTGTAGCTTGAAAAATATTGCTAACCCCGTCGGAAAATAGTTCGGTCTTGAAGTTACATAAAAGATCGACCATTTTTCTTCAACCTTGAATGACTCTTTTACAGTGGTTCATAACCCTGAACTTTATTGTCACAATTTTCAATTATTTATGCACATTCATCTCTGACGCTTTAACCCTACGCACTTTCACCTTCTTTATCGGCATCGTCTCCGCACCACGTAGCACATTATGTCTCACAAGCGTCTTGTACAGCTCTCATGCACTTTCTTTCCTAATGAAAAATTATTATTGTCACAATTGACGCACTTGATTGGACGTAATATTGCATATTTATTGTAATGCATACAAATTTATTATACCAACGAATGCATATGGGACTAAAACAGCAATAAACAAAATTATTTCCAAATTTTGGTGATTATCGCAATTCCCGTACTCATTTTTTATTTCCGTCAACCATTGCTTTGGAAAAAGGGGAAAGTTAGGAGTAAGGAGAACGATACCCTGCTACTGGCGATACGATTCGAGATATTGATACACTCGCTACTACCATAGAAATCAACTTTCATTATTAAAGCCGCCTTAACGTTGAATAAGAATGGTCGATTGTATTAAGTATAATCTCACCGGCTACGCGGTAAATTGTTGCCAATTGTAACTCAGATACCTTTAGTTATATATAATAGTTTTTCCCCTGTTTCATAAAGTTTTGAAGAACTAATATGACTAGGAGATATCATATTATACTACCATATGGTTATTGTCCCCAGCTATCTCCTGGTAATATGTCTCCTTTACTAATCGAATTATTCCTCTCATGTTCATGCAACCTTGCCTCTTTTCCTCCAGCATTAAGTACATAATGATTTCAGTCTCAATGAAAATCGTCGTAAAATGGCAAAATTAGCGTGCCATGATTGCGAAAGGAAAAAAGCGATCAAAATTAAGTTAGCGAATAGACTACACCCACGTTAGAGAGCAGGACTCAACCATGTAAAAGGAGTTGGCCTCAAAAGCGAGTGCCGATTCCATCAACCACAATGGTCGGGAGTAACGAGATGCCGGAGACTCTACTTAATATATGAAATAAATGACCATATGGTCGTTTATTTCCACATAACCACGCATGATGCAATGCATGGTAAGCAATGATATGTTATTGATTAGCAATATAGGAAATTGATGTTCCAAACATTTAGAGGTTACATTATTCCGGGCTGTCGGGTTGTGGCAAAGCGATTTGCTACCAGTGGATTAAAACAGCTTAGTTTTCCTCATAGCAATGAAAGAAATGAAAGTGTTGGGGACTATGTTTCACGAGTCCAATCAAGGAGTTGTTTATGGAGGTGATATAGCTCTGGTAGCGCGAAATGTGAATTATATCAAGGAAATTTTATACACCTTGGAAAAAATTAGATAAAAATGGGTCTAAAAGTCAATGAAGAAAAAAACCAAATAGAAGAAAACATCATTTTCCAAAAAGTTCCCTTAGCAAGAAGTCAGTTACAAAGAGAAGAAAATAATATTTCTAATAAGTTTGGTTAAAGAGTGAGGATAGCTAATTGGGCATATTTTGTTAATGTACCTCTACTTCAATCAACCTATGCCTTAAGACGTATAGAAATGAAAATTTGAAGATCCTCATGAGAGCTGGTGCAAAACAATCAACAGAGGCGTTAGTCCCAATCAAAAATGAAGAGGAAACACTTCCAAAGGAAGTAACAAGCAGATTCAGCTGCTCGGTCAAAAAGAGACAGGTATTACGATTAGAGAAAATGGAAAAAAAAAATATTAGGAGGGTAAGGTATGATTAGACTCTCCAAGTCTCTGCGGAAGATCAGGCATTAGTTAGTGGATCTTAGAAGGGACTACAAGAATTGGTGGATGCTTTACAAATACAGTGCATTAAGCATATATGATTTCAGTCTCACCTACAATTTGGTCCGCCCAGCAAAACGAGTAGCCCATTTTTTAAATTGCGACCTTGCGAATATTTATTTTCCATTTTGACCTCAAACTCCTTTAACTAGAAGGCAAAGGCTGAAGAAAATTTACAATATTTACGGTACTTTACCTAATCTCTGCTTTCCCGTGCCGGCAGATACACGCACATGTACCAAAAACGCTCTGCTGAGTAAATAATCCGCGCACGTGATTAGATAGTCCTTTTGAATAGATGCTATAAGAATAATCTTTTTAAGTGTTATCAATTTCTTGCGAATTATATGACGTGCTTTTGAGTTTATGCATTAAAACTTTGAATAAATTCGTTAGAACCGTATTCTACTATTCCTAGAATAACCTTTGCTTCAACTCATCACTATGTCATATCTTTATATACTGATATATGTATACTGATAACTTATAATATGATGACTACTTTGCAACAGAGATACAAGACTTATTGTAATCCGAAAAGACACGAAATGAGACATTAATGCTTGGTTGATACTTAAAATTCCGTATCCCTGACTTGATATCTCACTACTAACGGGAAAATTAATAAAAAATAAAGAGTATGCTGCCATATATGAGTCATAAGAAATGCTAAGAATTGTATAAACATAAACTGTCTAGTAGAACTAGTTAAAAATGCGTCTAACACATGTTAAAAATGTGCTGCGGAGGACATAATATATAACCTTCCATTGAGGCATTAGTAAAGGACAGGTGCATAGAGTTTTTAAAATTTCCTTAACCCGAAATATATAACAGAACTCTATGGTGATAAATAAATCAGGCGAAGGAAATTGGTCGTAATTCAATGGGAGGAAATAGAGAAAATGAATTAAGGAAGGGAAGTGGGTGTGATATAGCTAGGATAGATTTACTTTATGGAGGTATGAGAGGGAAAACTATAGCAAAGATTAAGGACAAGAGAGGTTTAATATTATTAAGTAAGAAGATATTCAAGGAAGATGGCGTTTATATGTGGAGGAGCTTTAGGACAGCGATAGTAGACCGACCTTTGAAGCTGCTAAAGAATTTAGGAAAGAAAGATAGGAAAGATTTTTTTCGAGGCCAGTGGAATTCGTGAAAAAATTTCTCCTTCCTACCCCTAAAAAGAAGAATGCGTCAGAATGAGAGGACTATAAATCAGTTTATTTGCATACGCAGCCAAAGTTTCATTTTGATTAACCAATAGAAGGTTGGAGAGCAAGGCTAAGTACTATTTAATGCGATGACCACTTTGGGTTCCAGAAGGAAGGTCAACTCGGGATGCGATAGTGGTGACAAGAAAACTTATAGAATGAAACATAGAGTATAATCAGGATATTTTGGCATGCTTTATTGATTTTGAAAAATCTTTCGGCAGAATAAGTTGGAATAAACTAGCGGAGATACTCGGGAAAGTGGGAAGGGATGAGCATGACGGAGACTAGCCTAAAACTTGTTTATGACGTAAAGGGTGCAGGTGAGGTGGGCGGATGTTTAATAAGGTTAAGCTACTCTAGGTCGGGAGGTAAGGCATGGGTGCCCGTTGTCACCATTTCTATTCAGTATGTATGCTAAGGAAATGGTAAGACAGGCATGGAAGGAACTTGAGGTTGGAATCAAAGTGGGAGAGAATCTGATATCGTCGGTTAGATTCGCGGACGATCAGTCATTGGTTAGTGGATATTCGAAGGGACTGCAAGGCTTGGTAGATGCTTTTCAAATATAGCGCGAGATATTCTGAATGATATTAAATCTTAAGAGAACAAAAGTAATTAATTCTCTAGGACAAGGAAAGCGAGGCTTGTGCTTAAATTTGGAGGACACAAACTCGTTCAAGTAGAGCATTTTAATTATTTAGGCAGTACGCTAGAGGAAAACGAGCACATTAGAAAAGTCATTCAGAAGAGAATAACGCTTGCTAAGGAAGCGTATAGTAATTAGAGGGAGCTGATGACAGAGACATTGGGTAAGGATGTGAAGAAGAGGCTGGTAAAAAGCTTGATATAGGGTGTAGCCATGTATGGGGCAGAAACATGGACCCTCAGCAAGGAGGACGATAATAGGCCTCAGGAATTTGAGATATGGGTGCGGAGAAGGATGGAGAAGGTTAGGTAACGGAAAGAAAGACTAACGAGGAAGTGCTTGATATGGTGGGTGAGGATAGGAAATGTCTGAATGAAATCCGGAATAGGCAGGGTAGATGTCTGATGGATGTAATAAAGGGTGATCTATTGCTGCAGAGTGTGATAGAGGGAAGAATGTCGGGCGAGCGTGGAAAGAGAAGAAAGAGAATAGGTTTTATGGATTGGATGTAGCTGGTAAGAACGTATGCTGCGGTAAAAAGGATATATTAGAGCGAGATAGGCCCCTAAAAACGTAGAAAACTGGGAGGTGACTCTCTGACATTCAACAGTAGAATACTCTCTAAAAATTTCGCATAGAGAGAAGGTCAATATAATACACTGTCATTAATTGCTTTCCACTAACAATAGAATTCGCAATTCGAATCCAAATTCCGCTGTTGAATTCTGGGTTTTGGGTTATTATTATGGTATAATTTTTATTCTATTACATAATTATTCTAAATTTAATAATGTTGTAAACCTGTTCTCAGCTCATTTTCAGCAAGTGCGGAGTTTATGTGACATGAATTGGTTTCCGAAAAAGAGGAAAATTTCCCCTTCTGTGCTAAACATATTTTCAGTGGTGCGATATTTTCATGTTCTCCGCATGTGTTTCTGGAATATTCTCTGCATATTCAAAAGCGCTGATCGAAAGTTCGCAGCATATTCTCAACGAACCATTTTCCTAACCAAACTAGCATCGCTGAAGTTATTTCGTGAGCCACCTCAGGGACAGGAAAAAATTACTTAATTATTCATACCTACAAAGTGAACGCGCCATAAGACTCTTATGAGCTAGCTTACGAGATATTTATCTTAGATACAGGTCAAAAAATAGGAATATCCATTATATTGAGGTAGCAATTTAGATCCGGGGAAATCAAAAAAGAGCTAAACACTCCCCTAGCAGTTCGCATTCGGCCGACTTTGAAATATGCCGAAACAAAAATTTTCAAAATGTAGGAAAATACACGATTGGATGCTAAAACCGTTACTTTATATATGTAGAGTTTTAGGAACTTCCCCATGAAATCTTAGCTATCATAAATAACGTAAACTGCCACCAAAAGACGCAAGAAAGCAAAGATTATATCCAATGAAGATTTATTACCAACTAATCCTCGTTATACCATCTGGTGTTCAGAGTTTACAGTTGTGCCGTCAATTTTTGCTCATGGAAATGTCCTTACTATTTTACATCAGTTTCGCATTTCGTTCCTACGGGACAATCACCGCGGAGGTCAATTGCTGAATATTCATGATGAGGCGCGGAGAAGTTGAAAAAATGGCACAATTATTGACCAAAATCCGAAGACTGAAATGGATTTATTTAAGGATTTTTAAATTTATGGAAGATATTCGAAGGGTTTACGGAATTACAACAATTATTTACACGACCTGGACAAATATACTCATCATCTTTTCATTATACGTTGCAACATTGATTATTATCGGCGCGGATACTACTGCTATCTATCACATCTGGGTCATTGGGATATTGTGTTTTTCAGTTGGTAAATGGTTGGTTTTTCTATTGGTAAACTGCAAAAAATTCTTCGAAAAAGTAATATTTTAACCAAAATTATCTCTATATAATATTAAAAATTCAAAAGTGTTTTGATAATATTATGGCTAAGGTTTAATTAATTACAATATTAACGTATTGACATTTTCTATCGCCTATCATAACTGAATTTGATATCAAATCATAACTCTAACTTTAGGTCCCCAGCTGCCAATTTTGTCGTAGTTTAAATAATAAGTTGATAATACTGGAAGCGTTTTGATGGACTGTCTCAACAATTTGACCAAACAAAATATCGAAGCATGTGTTTAGTTATGTAGAATACATGTAGCTAAAATTATGCTAAAAAGGGCAACAAAATATTACATTTAAAATAGAAAAATATGATTATTATAGATTTTGCTAATGGTAGATGATACTATTTTAACAAGGTATTAAGTGTATATTGGTAATTATATGTATTACCATGTGTAAAAGTCCTGAAATGCAACAACCACACTATTAAGACCTAAAATTTAATTTTCTATTATTTTTCAAAAGTTTTTCATTTGTATGTAGTAGTCCTTTTAATAATGCTGGAGTTAAGATTATCAAAATAATCCAGAGTTAAAATTAAAAAGCGTTTTTTCTTTATTCAGCAGGATGGAATGCTCTCTTTCATGGTGTATCATGGAGATAATAATATAAACTTAATATTCTTTTATTAAATCCTTTGAAATGTTCAATATGTATTTCTACCATTCTAATAAAATGAATGTTAGTCCATTTAAAGTACAAATGATCATCATAAGACATCCTAAGCTTCAAAGAATGAAAAATGTACTGATTATTATGTGTTTTCTTCCATATCGGACCATATTCTATCAAAATGCAAGGCTGGAGAGACTAGAGAGTTGGTTTCTGATGCAATACTCAAGATCAAGAGCACTGTGGCAAGGAGAGAGGTGAGGGAGACATTTCATATAATTATGAGATATAATTAATCAAAACCGCTGATATAACATCTCATTAAATTATTCAATATATATTTTGTGGTTGTTCAATTAATTTGAAAAAATAATGGTCTAAATGGCAAACGGTAACGATGATCGTTATATATTTACAGCTTCACCTGTTCTCTCTTCAGCTACTCCACACAAAGTACCGCTTCACAGCATGTGGGCTTTTTCCTTTGGACTGCAGCCTTTTAATTTCGGTGATTACCCATTTCATAATACGTTCTAAGAACAATCATTTGTGTATAATGAATTTACACTTTCTATATTGTGAAATAAAATTATCACGTATTTTCCTTTAACTATATAAAAAAATTACAGGTTAAATTGACCTGACAGAAACAATTTTAAGCAATTAAATTCCTCGAATAAAACCGAGAAAATTCTCCGACACCCACCAGAAGCATTATCAAAAGAAGGAAACTCTTATGATTTCACGAACATATCCAAAGAAAATTGAAATTATTATAATAGCATTATTTTAAACCTTTTAGAATTTTACCTCAAATTTCAGAAACTCTCGAAAGAAAGAAAGAAAGTCTTTCAGAAAGTCTCGGCTCTTCTTAGAATTTCTTGATTAAGTCATCTTAACTTCGTACAATTATTCTACAGCAAAGTAAAGTGCATCGTTGGATTGACAATATTACCGGTAAAGAAGCTACCTTGATTATCTATACATTTTGAAATCACAACATTTCAATTACTAATTATCACAATTATGATTGTGTTATTTACCTGGGTTCAATAATTCTGAAAGGATTCCCAAGTTTCACAACTCAGAGTCAATATTTTTTAAAAGAACTTCGACATACACGCTCGAGTATCGAGTCATGCCTTTGCAAAAGAAATTGTTACTCAAATAAACTCAAAGTATTCTCGGAATATAACACGGGAAAACCGTCTCTAAATCGTATTATTCATGAGTAGTTTCCAAACGGTATTACATATTCTATTTGAGATGGATATTTATGTTTACAATCCAAAACATGAAATCCTGACTTATGTTAAAACCATGGTTAATTAATTATATTTATTCGCACTCCATTATTTTCAGATGGCTGCTGCTGTAACGACCAATTTGATCATCTTAGTTCAGTTCCAACTTGACCAAGGGGACAAGTGTTTATGTCCAGTGCACCATACAACTGCAGGTCCTCCAACCTTAACCACCCCATATTAGAGTAATATCCACCCAATAAAGCTCTGGAGCTGTTGCAAAGAAATATACCGTGAAGAAGTTGCACTTAAATGGATATCAACAGTTTATCCTTGGACTCAGCGGAACAGTAGAAAGATAAAAAAACAAAACTTTCATTATGACATATACATACCCTCGTCATTCTTGACTTCGTCATATAGGAAAATTCAATGTTATTTTTATTGATATTTATGTCAATAGACCTCACAAATGATTTCAAATCAATAGAATTTGATAATTTCTGTTGTTAATAAATTTACAATATGCTTCATTTAACCTATATTTGTTTCACCAAATAGATACTTCCAAAACCAACCTTACATTCAGCAAGATATCATTATGTCTGTGAAGCCAGAGAAATGAGAAAACGCGTTTGATAAATTATATGTATTTTATCTGAAAATTTTTAATGATCCAATGAACAATTCGATATTCATGTTCAAAAAAATGCCACAAAAATAGTTTTTATATTTATATTTTGCGATTTCCTAAAATTATGGAAAATGCAGGAATTTTTTTTGGTTGAATCGGCTCCTCTTTTTATAATGGTTGTAATTTTAAAATAAATTAAAGCCAAGGAGACATTTGGCCTGAGGGTATTTACATGGGTTTATTCAAAATTCGTTCTACATATTTAAATTAGTTCTAGGATCCTATTAAAAATAGTATGAAATACTTTAACATGCAAGAAAATAGGAATAAACCAACAGTCATTCCTAAGTATAAAAAATTCGATTGGAAAATTAAAAAAAAACAAATAAGATTCGAGTTCCTTTAATTTTATATGGAAAGTGTTTGTGATAAATAATAAAAAAACACAGAGAAAACAATTAGAGAAACATAAATATTTGAGAATCGAAATCAAATCATTCTAAATAAGTCATGCATAGAAAGGGTCTTAACATGACATTAAATGTAGATAAATGGTGAATTTAATGCGCTGACATTCATGGCAAACGCACACTGATTATCAAAAACCTTTTGATATAGTAAACAGAGAAAACTTCGGGATGCTCTCGTCCGAACAGATATCTCTAAAAAACTAATTTTTTTGGTACAATGTACGTAAACTATATGAAGAGATGCGTTATGCGCTGGATGAGAATCAAAATAAATTATTATTATCACCGAGGAGAGAATAATGAAGGTATAAAACATGGATTTTCTTCTGACACCCACGCTAGCTAATACATGGAGCAAAGTGTGCATGTATCTAACTTATATATGACGCCAACATTGACGCAGTGACTTAACCTGTAATTTGAAAATGACGCCATGAAAAATTGGATAAATAAAATAACTAAACAATCGTCGAGGGACAGGTCAACGGGAAGTATGGCTGATGAAGGTCTGGTTTGGGATAAATAGAACAAGTGATGAAAGATATGCGAAATAAGTACGTAAAATAAAAGAAATACGTAAATTGAGGAGTTTACCTGATAGGAAAATTGAGTGCAGGGAATTGAGAGTGAGAATTGAGTCTAACTATTCTCAGGATTGTTGACTGATGATGATGAAAACTAAAGCAGAAACTTTATCAAGCAAAATCCATGTCAGGTCAAAAACTATCATTGATAGCAAAGGGGAAACATCTAAAAATTTCACATTTATTGGCTGAGCTCTCTCAAGCATCATTTACAACGATGCGTTATTCGACTTTCCTCTGGCATTATTCGGTGAATTTCCGTTAGCTTTGAGCGGATTGAGCTAGCATCTGTCAAGAATTATCTCAAAAAGCACAGTAGACGTTAGGTCAGCAAAATAAAGAAACATCATTTTCACCTTTCATGATCAACGCCATCGTCAATCGTCGCTACTACATGTCAAGGCTCAAAGTATGAGAGATAATATGTTAGTGCAATGAATATTGATAGGGGAAAATACGTCGTATGCATTTTATAATTAATTACTCAGTGAATTTATACATCTCCTCAGACTGGATGAATCATTTGGAGATCTTACGGAGTGAGTGAAGACTGTAATCTTGGTTACCTAAACCCGGGCTCCTCTACAGATTACTCGGAATCGCACCGAGTTTAATGCGCTCCAATCGTAAAAGGAAGCTGTCCATTAAAATCATCAAATCCGTATACATCATGGCAATCACATTATCCTTCACTTTGAACTCGTATCTGGATATACAAGAAAGTAAGAGTGGTGCACGGTCCCTTTTGTCAACCCTCAATCTCGTCCTCAGATTTTACGATGTTGTGGTTTGAACAGTCAACTTTACATTTTTGTCCCGAGACTTTATGCCGTGGATCACATCACCGATTGCTTCATCCCCATGGATAAAATCACGTGCAATCTTCAGGGTTCAAAATTTGCTCCTGAAAATGCGTAACTTGGTGAGTAACATTATGGCACCGACGAGAGCTGACCACTGAAAAGACCGCGCCGTGAAAAGGATGGTGATTGAGATAAGAACCCTGAGTAGAATTCACCTGAAATCATATGCTGTGATGAGAAAAAATTCACAGAGTTTACGGCCTTCTTACGATCATATTCATGACGTGCAGCCTATTTAGTGTCATCTTTGCTTCGTACAGAGGTGCTACGGTCTTGACGACAAATTCCTTTCTTAGCAGTCTAGCGGTCACCCATTACTTCCGGACCAGCGAGTGACTTCACCTGGCTGCAGTGCTGTTATCACTACATTATACAGCACTGAATTCAGGAAGGACAATGTTTACTCCCACCAATTGATTTTAGTTAAGATAACTCAATGGTTTTTATTGTTGAGCATGCCTGTCATTGAGGATTTCAGATTTGACTGGGTAAAACATCCTCACGAATGACGAAAAAACTTTTTGTAGCTGGAATTTTTCATGAAAATCCTGGTTTCAACTTGAGTGCAACCAGGACAGCACTTCTAGCTTAGTATTTGGTCAATTTGATTGAACCCAGGTGCGTTTCTATTAGAGCATGTCGATGCTGATGCAGGGATATCTTCTCAATCCTCTTAATGCCCCCTACCTGCTCCTGCTCCTTCTGTTCTTTCCTATCATTTCTGTTTCTTTGCTTGTCCCTTAAAAACCCTTTCCATCTTCTCTTCCCCAGCTTTAATTTTCATCACACGGTCCACTCAGGAATCTGAGGCTATATTAGCCATACATATACGTAAAAGAATACATCTACATTCTACCCTGAGAGCCACTGCATGGGCGTCTCTATGGGCGCCCATATTAATTCCTTTAAATACTATGAAACACTATATGCTCGGTCGTAGCAGTTTTTAACAAAGCGTGCAGCTTGTCTTTGCATTGTATTATTTGTTTGGTTAAATCTATATGACCAGGGTTCCAAATGCTCGCAGTGTATTCCAGATGTGACGTAACGAGTGTGAAATCTTTTTCTATCTTTTACTTTTTCAGCCGAGGACCTTCCTACTCTACACTTAACAAAATCAAGTTTCTTTAAAGCTAGGCCCCTTCCTTTGTATTTGTTCCCCATAATGTATCAGAATTTAAGTAAAATTCCACGACATTTAACTGCATATGAAGATTTTATGCTTACTCCACCTGTAGTTACGGCAGATACATGGTAGCGGGAATGATATGTCTATTCCAAAACAGACTTCAACACAATACTCAGCAAGTTTTCCTAAAAAAAGTTTTTGGTCTACTATAAAAATCATAAAGTAACTATAAATATCAGATTCTAACTCGTCATTCTATTTTATCAATTATGAATCTATTTATTTATTTTCACATTTTAACACAGTCCAAACTTTATTGAAAAAGATCCATTTATAAAATATAATGAGAATAATGTATCGATTTATTCATACTATAATGCCATATTTTGAACTTGGCTAATTATTTTCTCTCTTAGATATAATTTTAGTTATCTCATTCAAAATAAATATGCTGTCAATCGTCCAGGAATTCGGAATTTAGTTTTATATAGGTCTAATCTCGTTTAGTTAATTTTTTGGTATCTATAAAAAAACTATTTGTTTTAGTAATTTAGTACTTATTCTTCATTGTTTGCCTGTGACTCAGATCAACAATTGTCAATTTTAATAGACAATACCTCACCAGCTACCCGATAAAATGACCCATATGTTATTCAGAGTTTTTTAGTTCTATGAAATAGTTTTATCCCCAGGTATCATTTTTAAAATAATGAATTGATATGACTAAGATATACCATCCTACCCCACCACAAGGTCATTACACCCATTTCTCATCGGTAATAATCCTCTCTTTTAAAATATTAGTCACCCAATCTTGTCCATGCAAATTAGCCTATTTTCCTCAAACAATAAGATAAAACGATTTCATTATCAGCTTTATTTTGTGTCCACTCAGCAAAACGATTAGCCCATTTCTGTTACTTGCTCTCTCGCCGAATATTTAATATCTATTTGACCTAAAAATCCTTTTAATAGATGGCGAAGGCTGAAGAAGATTAATAATTATTACGTTACTTCACCAAATCACTGCTTTTCCGTGCTGGCAGATATAGGCTCACATACCAAATTTCTCTGCTGAGTAAATAATCTGCTCATGTGAATAGATTGTTCTTTCGAATAGATACAATGAAAATGTTCTTGTTAAGTGTTAAGAATTTCTTGCATATTATATGATATGCTTTGGAGTTTATACATTAAAACTTTTAATAAAACGGTAAAAACTGTATTTTTATATCCGAAGAATAACCATGATTCAACTCATCCTTGTGTCACATCTCAGTATGAGCCTCAGAATACAGATAACTTATTTTAAGACCACAACTTTGCAACAGAGAGACACGACTTATTGTTATCCCGAAAAGACACGAAAGGTGACATTATTGCTGGGTTTATCATGAATATGCCGTACTAGATCTCGTTCACCCTGTATAGTCGTGACCTTATCGATGTACTCCCAGTCAAGGGGAGAGAGAAAGGCCGCCAAACGCAGATGCAGTGACTTAAGCTTCTGTGCGTTTCCGTTCAGTACCATCCTATTGTGGTGGATTCGTTCCCGGACCAATCCATGACTGGCCCTCAGCATGATGCGGTTCGCAGCTTCTGACTTCACTGCTGTGCGGACTTGCGCAAACTGTGGCATGATGTTATTGTCCCGGCACCTTAGCAGAAAGGCGAGGCCGCTGAGGAGCCTCCCCCTCTCGATGCAGAGTTCTTCCAACTGACGTATGCTGCGAAGTGTTTCCTCCCAGGAGAGGGCCTTCACGGATCGGAAAGAAACACCTGAGGACAACGACAAACCGGTTGCCAGCGCCTGTCTGCCATACATGTCAACTATTTCTGGGAAAATCTCTAGAATTCTAGGGAAGTACAACATCCGGACCATTCACAAGTCACTTCAGAAACTGAGGAGCAAACTTGTCCGTGTAAAGGATGACCTCGGACTTAAAACACCGGGAGTTTACCGAACTCCCTGCGAATGTGGTGAAGTAGTTATTGGTGAGACGGGCCGGACCATTGAGACGCGGGTTAAGGAGCACATGAGGAGCATCCGACTATGCCATCCGAAACAATCCGCGGTGGCAGAACATAGTCTAAGCAAGGACCACCGTATAATATTTGACGACACTAAACTACTTAGCCGATCCAACGGATACTGGGAACGACTGACGAAGGAAGCCATAGAGATCCGGATGGAGAAGAGAAACTTTAACCGGGACACGGGTAACGCTCTAAGCGAGGCTTGGAACCCAGCCCTTCGCAGAATAAAGGCGGAGAGAAAGAAGATCAGCGCTAGCCAATCAGAGCCGACCTGACCTTTTTGGCGCGAAAACGGCCAGGTATATAAGGAGGCACCATTTTCGATACTGACATGATTGAATCCCTCTCCCACAAGGACAACTCCGTTTGGCAATTAGCGAGAAGCCTTAGACACCGCACCACTCCCTCACCACCTCTCCTCCACAACGGCACTGAAGCCTACAGCGACAGCGAAAAAACCGAAATCTTCACAGCAACTCTTTCCGCCACTTTCAACAACGCCGAGTAGTCGTATATGGACTCCGCCTGCGAGGCAATCTGCTCTTCCCTAGCCCACTGCCCATCCCCCCCTTTCCCGCCCGTATCCCCTGTCGAACTCAAATCCATCATCCGACGCATCCCATCGAGAAAAGCACCAGGACCGGACCAAATCTCCAACCGAGCCATCAAGCACCTCACACCCAACTTCATCGTTTATCTCCGTCATCTCTACAATACCTGCCTCAAGCTTTCATACTTCCCCACACCCTGGAAAACCGCCAAAATGGTCTTAATCGCCAAACCAAATAAACCCAAAAAAGACCCAAATAACTTCCGTACAATCAGCTTACTGTCCGCAATCCGGAAAACGTTTGAAAAAATAATCCTAAACCGTCTTCTCCCAGAACTACTACACCACCAGATCATCAGAGATGAACAGTCAGGATTCCGTCAGAAGCACTCCACCACCCATCAAATCATAAGACTGGTGGAATTCATCTCATTTGGTTTCAACATCCGAAAATAAACCGTCGGAGTGTTCCTGGACCAATCAAAGGCATACGATCGGGTCTGGCACGTCGAACCACTGTACAAACTTTCCTCCACCCCCATCCCGATATACCTATCCAAACTGTTGCAATCCTTCCTCAATGACCGCACCTTCTTCACATCCGTCAACGCCTCATCCTCCAACCTTCACCCAATTACCTCCGGGGTGCCACAAGGTTCTATCCTTTCCCCCATCCTCTTCAACGTCTACATTAACGACATTCCCACCCATCCCAACACCGACCTCTTCCTCTATGCCGATGACACCGCCATTCTTTGCCGTTCCTTCAACTCCAACACTGCAGCCAACCACGTACAGGAACACCTCAACGATATAGAAGAATGGATGAAGAGGTGGAAGCTCACAATGAACCCCACAAAATCGGAAATAATAGAGTTCTCCAGGAGACGAACGAGGAAACTCGCCACACCCGTCCGCTACGTACGCACCATCATCCCTTGGAAAACAACAGCAAAATTCCTTGGAGTAACCCTGGACCAAAAATTAACCTGGGCCGCACACGCCAAAGCTGCAGCCACCAAATTCCGACGCGCCAGTGCCGCCATCTTCCCCCTCATAAAACGCTAAAGCCCCCATATACCTTACCACAAAAATCATTCTATACGAATCGATGCTACGCCCACTCCTCACATACGGCTACCCTGCATGGGGCTCCATAGCACCTACAACCCTTAAAACTCTTGCAACACTACAGAACAAAACACTTCGCACAATAGCAAACGCCCCATGGTTCGTCCGCAACAGCTACCTACAAGAAGACCTCAACATACCTGCCCTAGACACCCACCTCAGAGAAATAGCCACATTTTTCAACAGCACCCTAGGAAATTTAAACAATAAATTACTATACCCTCTATGGCAGTACGAAGACAACCCCCACTTTAAACACAAACGTCCTAAACATTCCACCACGCGTCCCCCACTCTCATGACACCCCCCTAACACCTCTACCTCTGCCACAGAAGAACCGCCCTAGCCCCTGATATAGCCCCTTTTATACTTCAGCCATAATACGTATACCAGCGAAAGCTGAAAATCGTGTAATATGCCCTCATAAAGGCAGTCATATTCGTGTCATGTCGTCGTCGTGATACTGACATGCCCTGCGGACGATGGCGGTGGTAGCTATCAAAACGTCGGCCCACAATGACCTGACCCGGTGGAAAACCCGAGAAGACTTCATCAATCCGTTAATATTTTAGTCAATTTTTTTCGTATATTAAACACCGGTATGGAATTGTATGATTTTGTATACTAATCTGTTATATAATTAATTTATAAAAACGTTCTCTCGATGACATATGAATGGAGCGTTGAGGTAGACTAGGAGGGCACTAAGTCATCAAACTGTTCTCTGAAAACCGAAATTACAACCATATTAGCCATTCTTTCTCTTTCTCCATATTATTTTCTAAGGTTAGCTCAGCGGAATGGACGATTACGTGGATGGAAATCAAGAATATCCACCATATGTTCGAAATTAATGGTAAATTACTCATTAAACATGTTTTAGTCACTTGTTGCTACGGATTTTACTCCATTTACCATACTTTTCACCAGATATGCGAATTCTAATTAATTTTTAATCAATAAATATAAGAAGAGAGCGTATGAAAAAAGTAAATGTGCGCTGATTTCCTATGAGTTTATAATAAAAAAATTGCAAAATGGAAAAATTAGCATGTCAGCCATAAACGCGAAAGGAATATTGCGATAAACATGTAGTTGGCGAATGGGCCACAACCATGTTACAGAGTTTAGCGTTGGCCTCAATAGCGAGCAGCCATTTCATCTACCACAATAGTCGGAAGTAACGAGATGCCGGAGACTTTATAACGTGTAAGTAAGAAACGACGATAATGCAAAACGCATTATGCTGGTAAGCAATGATTGCTGATCTGATCCCAATCTCTGATCACAGTGTTACGTTTTCCATAGGAGTGCTGTTAAGAATAGTCTTCAAGGTGACGTCCGGGTTCTGAAAAAGAGATTTACTATCAGTGGAATTACTCAGTATAGATTTCCACACAGCAATGAGAGAACTGGAACAAGTGCGGAGTATTCTTCACGAATCCAAGCAGGGAATTGCATATGGAGATTATATAGCTCTGATAGCGCGAAATAAAAATAATTTCAAGGATAAGTGATACGCCTTATAAGGAATTATGTTCTGACCCTCAACGAAGATGAGACCAAATATAAAAAAACATCATTTACCAAAAAGTTCACTTACCTTGGAGGCAGTTAAAAAGAAAAGAAAAGAATATTTCTGATTAGTTCGGTTAAAGTGTGATGTTAGCAAACTAGGCATATTTTGTAAATGTACCTCTACTTGGATAAACCTATTCGTTAAGACATATAGAACTGAAAATGTAGATGATCCAAATGAGATCGGTGGTAACAAAATCAACCGAGGTGTTAGTCCCATTCAAAAAATACGAGGAAACACTTCCAAAGGAAGAGATAAGCAGAAACAGATGCTCGGTCAAAAAGGAATAGGTATAATGAATAGAGAAAATGGAAAAAAAATATTAGGAGGGTAAGATATGATTAGGATATCCAAGTCTCTGCTGATGGCATTGCTGGGCCACTGTGATGGAACAAGTGGGTTCAGAATACACTAACGACTCCTCTATTTCTAGATGGAAAGGATCAAAAAGAGAGGAAGACCACGAAAAATGATGACGGCTGGATATTAAGGAAGATCTTGAGGAGTATTTAAGTTGGAAAATGGAAGGGAAATGCAAAATAATATGAGCATGGAGGCATTTGATACAGAAAGCCGAGGCCCACACAGAGTTATTATTGATGCGGTTATGCTATGGAAGTGAAAATATAAAAATGTGCCGCAAGAACTACACTTGAGAGGACATTAAAAGTCAACGTGGAGCGTAATCAAAGTGCAGACAATAAAAATTGAATGCACGAAGGAAATTTGATTGCAAAAACTAGGAAGTATCTATGTTAATGTAAATATTGATTTGAGACGGGTCATAACGTGACTTGGAAACGAAGATAATTTAAGCGCCTTGCATGACCGTCTGTGATAATAGAAGATATTTGTTCACAGGTGTGTGATACCGCCTTTAAACATTTTTAGGTTGCGTTTTTTTCAGCTTATAACAGGAGGCATTGGGTAAGTTTTCGATGTTGATGAAATGAAAATTTGAAAACACATTGTGAACAGTATAGTGAACGAGAATTAAGACATTGAAAAAAAATACCTTTTTATTTCTTGACGTCGTCCATCTTTAGTATATTTCATAATATGGGCATTAAGAATAGTTGCAGAGAAAAGGAATTGCAAATTTGGCTACCAAAACCCTTGTTGTACCTGTACAGATGTTTTGGAATTGCCTCTTGGAATTTTAACGCCGTCAGAAGAAGGCAGCCTTCACAGAAACGCATTCAGTTTTTTTACGGCCTATTGCTCGCTATTTCAATTTGGATTCTTGTTGCAGTGTTTCTACGAGATCTCGCAAATTGGTCAGGTAGTTTTAAATTCTATCTGAGTTTTTTCTTCAGTTACTATGGTTTATTGTCTGGTTCCATTTGTGGCTATATTTTTGCGAGAAGACTTAGAAAAGTTGACAAAACGTTTTATCATCTCATCTCAATTATGAAAAGCAGCCGGTCAAAGGAAAATAACACCTTTTGGAACAAACCTCTCACCATTGCTCAGCTTATCCTCCTACTAGTATTGCTGTGGATAATTTTCAGTGTAGCAGCTGAACCTAAGCATCATTGGCAAGATAAATATGATTTTATTACCTTCTTGATTCACAGTTTTTGGCATCTGTTTACGTTCATGCAAATTATGCAAATGTTAAACAAAATTGTAGCACTTCGATGTATAATAACTCATATAAATTTGTGCATACGGTGCATGTCAGTTTCTGCAAAGATAATTCCCATCTCAGAAAATGCGCCTCGTAAAAATCGTGCAGAAACACCACTGGTGACCAAGATGAGGCGTTTTAGGAAGATTCAGCTGAGAATTCATGCAGTCACGAGAGAAATTCGCAATATATACGGACTTCCTGCGTTCGTTTTTATATCTTGGACAATGTTGGCTGGCGTATTTTCCTTATACATTGCACTAGCGATCATCTTAAACTTCGATAACGCAATGAATTATTGCCACATCAACCACCTTCTTTGGATTGTTGAAGGGATACAAAGTTCTGCTTCAGTGTTGCTGGTGACATTCTGCGAAGACCTCTGCAAAAAGGTAAAAACTTTTGCCTAAAAGTATAAATCTAAAGTATTCCTAAAATTAAAAAAAATTAAAATTCGAAAAGTAAATATTAAGAGTATTTCAAATGTTTACAATACCAAAGTAAACATAATCGATTTTTTGGAAATTGGTAAAAAGAAACCTATCAAATACCGGGCTATGAAGTCCAAGGCTCAATTATTTGGCGCATAATTTGATTTCATGTGCCTGAAGCCAGGAGCTTCTTTTCTTCCAGGGTGGTTTATTATCCAAGTGGACATGATTGTTCACGGAAATTTATTTTTATTTTCTATAGCTTTTCATTGTTCTTACTTGTAGTCTCACATTTCTGTTTCTCTCTTCTGCTTTCACCTTGCTTCTTTTTCCCTGGTACACATGGTCGGCATTTACCATTCTCACCCTCCTCCTCCAATCCTTCCGGTTCAAGGTATATCTACTGGGCTCCAGCCCTCTCTCCCTCAGGTTTTTCACCACCATTTTTCTTCACCTTACATTGGGCCGTTCTTTTCTCCATTTCCTCTCACGTGACCAGTTGCTCAACTCGCTTGCCAAAGAACTTCTCGCAGCACTACTTAACGTTGCCGACCCACCTCAGCCTGCTTTCCTGCGCTTTATTCCCTTTTCTACATCTACGTCAACTAACTCTTCTGCAAACAACCACAGGGACGTTTGACAGGGGGTATTTTATCACCAACTGGAATTACGGTGAGGAAATTCGCTTTCACAATCAATCACCACTTTATCCGTATGCAATAAATACTAAATAAACTACTAAAATAATCTACAACTTAACTTTATGTGTGTGTCACGAGAGTCATCCAAGGAACATGCACATCATGCTGCTAGCACTAGGGCGCATTTGAATAAATCAGATACTCTACCTGTCAACTAACCTACTTCAAAGTCCGAAAGCAGCCATTATGCTCTCTTATCAGTCACGAGAGAAACGGAATTTTTAATTTTTATGTTCTACTATTAATATTCCCTTGTCTGTTTTTATAATCTGGTCTGCCATAGTATATTGTAGCTCGTAGCGTATTGATAACGCCGTCGGAAAATAATTCGGTTTCGAAGGAACATAAAAGATCGAGCCTCTTGCTTCAATCTTGACTGACTCTCTTTTAAATGCTGTTCCTAATCCTGTACTTTATTGTCACAATTCTCAATTTAAGCAATTTAAGCACATTCATCTCTGCCGCTTCCACCTTACGCTCTTGCATCTTCTTTAACGACCTCGTCTCCGCACCATTAAGCACAGTTGGTTTCACAAGCGTCTTGTACATCTCTCATGCACTTTCTATCCTAATGGACAGTTATTAATGTCACAATTGACGCACTCGATTCGACGTATTATTGCATATTTATTGTAATGAATACAAATTTGTTAAAACAACGAATGCATATTGGACGTGTAAGCAGAACAGTGGCGATATGATTCGAGATATCGCTACACTCGCTACTTCCATAGAAGTCAACTTCTATTATTAAAGCTGCCTTAATTTAGAGTACAAATGGTCGATTTTATTAAGTAATACCTCACCAGATACGTAGTAAATTGATGTAAAATGTAACGCAAATACCTTTTGTTCTATAAAATATTTTTACCACCAGTTTTATAAATTTTGTAAAGAAATTATATGAATAGGATATACCAACCTATCCTTCTACAAGGCTATTGTCCCCAGCCCTCTTTTGGTAATATATGGCTCCTTTACTAATTCAATTATTCCCATCATGACCATGCAACTTCGCCTCTTTTCCTCCAGCATTAAGCTCATAATCATTTCAGTCTCACCTTAATTTTGTGTCCGCCCAGCAAAACGATTTGCCCATTCCTTATAATTTTGATATAGCGAATATTTAATTTCTATTTTGACCTAAAACTTTAATAAATAGAAGGCAAAAGCTGAAGAAGATTAACAACATTTACGGCACTTTACCAAAACTCTGCTCTCCCAAGCCGGCAGATACAGGCACATCTAGCTAAAATGCTCTGATGAGTAAATAATTTGCGTACATGATTTGATAGTCCTTTCGAATAGATGCTATGAGAATATTTTTTTAGGTGTCAAGAATTTCTTGCTTATTATATGACGTGCTTTTGAACTTCTGTATTTAAACCTTTAATAAATTGGTAACAACTGTATTCTAATATTCCTAGAATAACCTATGTTTCAACTCATCCTTATGTCAAATCTCTATGTATGACCCTTAGGATACTGATTACGTACAATTGAACCAATACTTTGTACCAGAGACACACGACTTATTTTAAGCCGAAATTACACAAAAGGTAGCATTGCAGCTGGGTTTATACTTAAAATTCCGTATCGCTGACCTAATATCTCACTACCGACGGGAAAATTAGGAAATAAACTAAGAATATGCTGCCATGGATGATAGATTATGGTCATAGATGACGGTCATAGGAAATGCTAAGAATGTGATAAATCCAACCCAACTCAATAAACTATCTAGTAGAGCTGGTTAAACATGCTTCTTACACATGCTAAGAAAGTGCTGCGGAGTTCATAGTATACAATCATCAATTGAGTACACTTAGCAACTCTTATCCCTTCCTTGCCCTAAGGGGTATTTCAACTACCCCAAGCCTTGTTATTTTATTTTTAGTCAGCATGATGAATTAGAAAATGAAAATGATTCGAGGTACTCGTTTATAATACTATAATTTATATTAATATACTTTATACAAGTTCAATTTAATCCAAATTTTTGAAATATTTTGTGCTTAACTTCTGGGGTCGGTAGACTACCCCTCATGGGCTACTGCGGCTCAAATATCATTTTCATTTTTTTCCTGCTGAGAACTACCTTGGTGTAATTTGAGCTCCTAGATTTGCTCACGAAGTAATATATTTCAAACGGATCTTTGTATTGCTACTGGGAACCTCGGAAAGAAAAAACAACTTGCTGTAGCTACGCTGACAACGTTTGTTACGTTCGTTGTTGCAAGATGATGAGAATAAATGACGTGACAACACGCTAAAAACATAGACGTAAAAACACGCTGATTGATCTGTGGACTCAGTCCAGAGCTTTCAAATTCCTTTCTTTAGTGCTGTAATGTCTAGAGAAAGGGTGAAGAGCATTCTTAGATTTATACGGTTTGATGATAAAGCCACTTGAACACAAAGAATGGAAAATGCGATTCATGCGACAAGTTGGAGGATATTAGGACTGTATTCGATATGTTTACGTCAGCTTGCGTGAAAAACTTTTCTCCAAATGTGCACTTCAAAACAGACGAACGGCTAGCAACATTTTGTGGTTAATTTCCCATCCGTGAACATTTAAAATACAAACCAGGATGTTATGAGATTAAAACTTGGGTGTGGGCCGATTCAAAAACTGCTTACATTTTGAATGCATAGGTCTACTTAGGGAAATGTGGGAATATTCGGTAGGTGAATCGAGGGCAGCGTGAGGTTCTCAACTTGGTGAAACCATATGTTAGCAGTGGAAGAGGGGTCACTGTGGGCAACTTTTTTACGTCATTGCCTCTTGCTGCATCTCTTCTGCGAAAGAATCTGTCCCTACTTGGAACATATTGGAGAAAACAGATATACCCAAAGAGTTTCTTCCAAATGAAATCCGAGCTGAACTCTCCTCTATATTTGGTTTTACCAAGAATATGACTTTGGCCGCCTATGTACCAAAAATTCGTTAAAGTGTTATTTTACAAAGCACTCAACATCATGAAGCATCGGTTATTGGACAGCAGGATAGACCGAAACCCGATATCATTATATGAAATACCTGGGAGTTACGATAACTTCGAACCTATCGTGGGGGACACATATAAGAAATATTTGTGGCAGAGCCCTGAAGAAGTTAGGATTTGTCAAGCGTGTTGTGGGAAGATTATCGGATGATAAAGTGAAAGAGAGGTGCTATTTCGCACTCGTCCGGCCACACCTTGAATATGCAGCGAGCATATGGGATCCGGCGGAGAAAGACCTAGTCCATGAACTTGATAAAATACAAAGGAAAGCTGCGCGATTCGTGAAAAACTGCTACGGCCGTACAGAAAGCGTTACACAGATTTTGAAAGATTTAGGGTGGGAGCCGCTAGAGACTCGGAGGCTACGCGCTAGGCTTAGATTGCTTGAGCAATTGAGAATGAATATCTTTCAGAGCGACACGGAGAACATCATATTAGAACCACATTATATTTCCAGGTCCGACAGAATCGATAAATTAAGGGAGATATTTTGCCGAACGGATAGGTATGGGAATTCGTTTTTCCCCCGAACAATTAAGGACTTTAATAAATGCTAGGTGGAACTTTGATTTTTTTTGTTGACGGCTGGTGTCCTAACACCCCCCGCCACACGCCTTTTGAGGCGGCTTGCGGGGTAGTATGTAGATGTAGATGTAGATCATTATGGATTATAGCAGCACAAGGGTGCAGTAGTTGCAGGCAATAAAATGACAAGAGAGTACAGTGGCGAAAGTGACCACTTAGGCTATTTTTGAAATAATCGACATGGCAGCTTTAAATGCTATATTATATGGACTCAAAAATATCCAGAATGGAATGTCAGCTGCAGGAATAGACGAAAATATTTCTTGCAAGAAAGAGCTAGGCTCTCGCAGAACCCCGTATTGAGGGGCATCTAGAAGGGAATAGGGCATCTAGAAGAAGCCGTCTGCATTCAGCAACTGTTGAAGCAATGAAATATTGCAGAATAATTTTTTTGGGGCCTAATGTAGAAAATACTGAAGATGACAGCAAGTTATCCTCTCTTCTTTGGTGCGCTTAATGTCCAAGAAAAGATGACAGTAAAACGCGATTTGCATGAGTGACGTGCAAGGCACCAGTTTGCAATGTTCATAGGGAAGATATGAAAATCGTTAAATGCGACAATTGATTGAACTACTAAATACTTATGTCTTGTTACAGAGATATTTGTTCATATTGTGCATTTAAAATTTTTCAGATTTTCCTGCATTTAAAGCATTGTCAAATTTATTCAGAAAATTTTATTATAATCATGTTTTTATGTAACTGAATCAAAATGAAAATGTTATCTTACAACCACACCTATGTATCATATATACTATATTAATACAGAAATTCATGTACAACTACTAAATACAAATAGATTCGTTATTATTTTTCGTCCCTAAAGAGTATTAGTTTAGAAAACGCATCGGGGTACTAGAAATACCCCCTTGGGCGAGGGATGGTGTGAAATACCTTGGGCAAGGAAGGGTTAAGGAATAAGTGGTTAGCATTTATAAAATTTCTTTTTCTTGAAGCACTTAACTGAACACAATGGTGAATAATCAGCCGGGTGAAGGAAAATTGGTGGTAATTCAATGGAAGGGAATAGAGAAATTACCAAAAGAAGGAGAAGTTGGTGCGTTATATGCTAGGATAAAATTGCTAGTAAAGCTAGCTAAAAATGTTTCTTACACATGCTAAGATAGTGCGGCGAAGTTCATGGTACATAGAGTAGAATAGAATGTTTATTTTTCAGGGAAAATAATTCCCATGGAACACGATAAAAAAGTAATTATAATAGTAGTCACATTCGAGCCATAACAAGCTTTCCAACATCACCAGCATTATTTTTGTTGCACCAGATTACAATTACAATTTCATATCACTTGATTGTTAGAAGAATACATTAAATACGTACGACATTCAAAAATAGAATAAAAATACCGAAAATATATACAGAATACAATTTTATAAAAACAGAACATTAGCAGATAATTTAATTTATAAATTAAGATTTTATTCCTCGGACAGGGAATTTATCCACACAGTTACCCCATATTTGGAATGTGCAAAGTTCTTAATGGATTTCAATTGCCCAGGGAGTGTGTTTCATAGTTTATATGAAGTCACACAGAAGGATCTGCTATATATATTTGAACGGAAAGGTGGAACGTATAGTTCCTTGGTTTTCCGTGTTAATCTTCTCTCCCTATCACCATTGAAAATTATATTTTCATATAAATAGATAGTTTATGATAAGTTTACACATGAATATTGCCTTTTGAAGTTTCCTTCTTTTACTTAGTTTCAACCCCTGGTTATAATTATATAATGGAGTAACATGCTCATTGAAGGCAACATTAAATATTAACCGTAAGCTACAATTCTGGAGTCTTTAAAGTTTAATATTTAATTCCTGGGAGAAATCGAGGTAACAAGAGAGCAGAAATCTACATGTGGCAGTAGAAGTGTGTGCACCAGTTTTTTCCTCAATGGTACCGGAAGTACATCTCTAAATTGCTTAAGTCGGTAAAGTGTGATATGAATTTCGTTTGTGACTATTTTAATGTTCCTTCCACGACAGGTATCTATCAATCGTGATTCCAAGGTTGGTAACTCAAGTGGAGTAATTGATACGAACACCTTGAGCAGCAACTTTTGGAAGCTGGTCAAAGTTGATATGATTTATATGATGACGCCTGCCGATAATAATGCTATATCTTTTCCTGGTATTAAGAGTTAGGGAATATTCTGATACCCAATCACAGATAAGAGTGATGTCCTCATTTACTTTGATGATTGCATGGCGGATATCAATCGGATGGCAGTCGTAATAAATTTGAAGGTCGTCCGCATACAAGTGGTATTTACAGTGGGTTAAAGACATAGGAAGAATTTTGATAAAAATTGTAAACAAAAGGGGACCAAGTACCGATCCTTGAGGGACGCCACAGGGTACTTGAACAAAAGTCGATGTTTGAGCATTATTACCTCTAACGGCTTGTTTTCTGTTAGAGAGATAAGACTCACATCATAAGAGGGTAGATCGTGAAAAATGCATTTCACGCAGACGGGTCAGTAATATACGATGATTAACGGTGTCGAATGCCTTTGAAAAGTCAAAGAGGACTAGCAAAGTGACTCTTTTATTGTCAATGGAGAACCAAATGTCGTCAGTGATTCGTAGGAAAGTCAATTGGGTGCTATAGCCTTTGCAAAATCCGGATTGATACCTGTCGAGTAGGTTATTACGGGTGAGCTGTTTGACTGTTTCATGGTAAACCATTCGTTCAAGGGGCTTTAGTAGTTTGATAGTGTGCAGAGAATGGATATAGATCGGAAAGGAGACATATCGGAAGGATTAGAGATTTTCGATATGGGGTGAATTAAAGAAGATTTCCATAAGGTAGGAAAGGTAGAATAGTTCAATGAGCTATTCTAGATGTTCTTGAATAAATTTGATTGAAATGTTGTCAACACCTAAGGCGTTAGACATGGTCTGTTTGATACTGTTAAACAACATTTCCGGCGTATAAGGTAAAAAATAAGGCCTGTTGCTATTGAACTCATCAGTGTAAGAATAAGTTCCGGTTTGGGATACTGCAACTTGACCGGATTTGACCTATCATTCGCCAACACTTAGGGACTTAAGTGGAGATCATTAATAATATTTACTTTCCCAAAATACTAAACTGATCTCTATGGCGAATAATCAATCAGGCGAAGTAAAATTGGTTGTAATTCATTGGGAGGGAATACAGAAATTGCCAAATAAAGGGGAAGTGGGTGCGTTGTATGCTAGGATAGAATTGCTATCAGGAGGTATGAGAGGGAAAACGATAGCAAAGATTAAGGACAAGAGAGGAAGAATATTAATTGAGTAGGAAGATATTCAAGATAAATGGCGAGAATATGTTGAGGAGCTATATGAAAGCGACAGTAGACCGACTAATTTAGATATAGAGGATGAGGAAACACTAGATGAAGATATCCTCGGGCCAATAATTCTCGAAAGTGAGATAGAGAAAGCATTGAAAAAGATGAGGGCAAGAATAGCCATAGGAGTAGAAGGCATACATTCGGAGCTGCTAAAGTATTTAAGAAAGGAAGGTAGGAAAGCTTTTTTTGAACTTATACACAGGACCTATGAGGAAGGGGTATGGCCAGAGGACTTCGTGAAAAAAGTGCTGATTCCTATCACAAAAAATAAGAATGTATCAGAATGCTAGGACTATTGAACAATCAGTTTGATTTAACAGGCAGCTAAAGCTTTACTTAGAATAACCAATACAAGGTTGGGGTTGGAGAGCAAGGTTAAGTACTATTTAAGGCTATGACCAGTTTGGATTCCGGAAGGGAAGGTCAACTCGGGATGCGATAGCAGCAACTCTAGGTCGGAGGGTAAGGCAAGGGTGCCCGTTATCACTATAGCTTTTCAATATGTATTCTAAAGAAATAGTAAGACAGGCATGGGAGGAACTTGAGGTTGGGATCAAAGTAGGAGAGAATCTGATAAAGTCGCAGACGATCAGGTATTAGTTAGTGGATCTTCGAAGGGACAGCCAGAATTGGTAGATTCTTTACAAATACAGTGCGGGATATTCAAAATGAAGGTAAGTCATAAGAAAACTTAAGTAATTAATTCTTTAGGACAAAGAAAGCGAGGTTTGTGGTCAAAGTTGGAGGGCACAAACTCGAGCAAGTAGAACTTTTTAGCTATGTAGGCAGCATGCTAGAGGCAAATGGGCATAATAGCAAAAAAAATCCGGAAGAGAATAGCGCTAGCTATGGAGGCGTTTAGCAATAGGTAGGAGCTGATTACAGAGGAATTGGGTAACGATGTGGAGAAGAGGCTGGTGAAGAGCTTGACATAGAGCGTAGCGTTGTATGGGGCAGATATGTGGGCCCTCAGAATAGAGGACGAGAATAAAATAGAATATTTTTGAAAATTTCGTATAGATAGAAGGTCTATATAGCACACTATTATTGGTAGTAATTAATTGCTTTCTGATTACAATCGAATCCGAAATTTGAATCCAAATTCCGCTGTAGAATTGTGTGTTTTGGTTTTATTATTATGGTATAACCTTTTTATACTATAATATAATTATTGTAAAAAACATTTCTCTCAATTATATTCTAATAGAGAAATGAGGTAGAGCTAGAGGGCTATAATTCATCAAATCTATAGCCTAGCAATAGAAATTACAGTGTATAAGGCATCCTTGCTCTATCTATAGTATTACTTTCTTTTGAAAGCTTTCCGATATGTTTCTCCGAGCATTTGTGGTGATAGAGCTAAGAGAGTGATTTTAAGCGTGTACACGGAATATATTGACAAGCAAATGCTACGAGAAGTATCTGAGGTTGAGTCTAGAATGTCATTAATCTTTCAATTAAGGAAACTTTTCTATCTAATGAAACATGGAAACAAGGTCAAAATAACACTATTTATTGGTGGTCATTGGGATAATATGTACTAGGTTTTAAATTGAACGTCCTATAAGAAATGTTGAATATTTTTACTCTTAACTGGATTGAGAAAGAAAACTCTCTAAAATCAAGGGTAATGAACTTTAATTTACTATTGACATATTTTTTTGCATTTTGTGGTTATATACATGTCTAGAAGAAAGACTGAAGCCATACTATTGCAACCAGAAGCAGTTCAGAACCGATATTCCATTCACGTTCCAGTACGTCCATCGTCCTCATAAAATATAGGATGACGTACCGTTATGTCCATAGTAATCCGTTAATAATTTAGTTAATATTTTGTCGATTTCAAACTCCGCAATGAAATTGAATGTTTTGGCATACTGATATTATATTATAATATGAATCTATTATATATTTAATCTAAAAATGAGTTCTCTCGATCTCACATGAATGGAGCGTTGATATAGATTGAGAGAGCACTAGGTCATCAAACTGTTGCCTGAAAACCAAAATTAAAACCGTATTACCCATTCTTTCTCTCTCTACAGTATTTCCTAAGGAATAAATACGTAAGACAAAAACTGTCACAAATGGGCGGAGAAAATATTGTAGAATGAAAAAAAGACAGGGAAGCTCCTTAATATTTCGGTGAAGCGTGCGCCTTATTGGCAAGGACGTAGAAGAAAAATCATTCTTCTACGTCCTTGCCTCAATAGCGAGCGCCCATTCCATCAACTGCAATGGTCGAAAGTAACAAGATGGCGGTGACTTTACTAACTATAAGTAATACACGAACATTATGCACCACGCATTATGCTGGTAAGCAATGATTTTTTATTGATTCAAAAAATAGGATATTGATGTTCCTAACATTTAGAGGTTACCGTATTCCAGACAATGTGCTTAGATAAAGGTTGAAATTACACAGACCCCAATGTTACCTTTTCCTTGGGAATGCAGTTTAGTAAGGTCCTCAAGGTGACTTCCAAGTTGAGATAAAGCGATTTACTATCACTGGAATTACACAGCTTAGTTTACCACACAGCAATTACAGAACTGAAACTGTTGGGGACTTTATTTCACGAGTCCAGACAAGGATTTGCATATAAAGTTGATATAGCTCTGTTAGCACGAAATGTGAATGATAATGGAAATTTTATACGCCTTGGAAGGAATTAGAAAAAAAATAGGTCTGAAAGTCAATGAAGAAAAAACTAAATATAAGAAAACAAAATTTTCCAAAAAGTTCACTTCACTAGGAGTCGGTTAAAAAGAAAAGAAAATAATATTTCTAATTAGTTCGGTTAAAGGGTGATAAATTATGCATATATTATTGATGCACCTCTACCTCAATCAACCTATTCTTTAAGATATATAGAACTAAAAATGTAGCAGACCCTCATGAGATCTAATGCAGCATAATCAACAGAGGCGTTAATCCTATCCAAAAATGACGAGGAAACACTTCCAAAGGAAAATGAAAAGGAGATTTAGCAGCTTGGTGAAAGAAGGACAGGTATTATGATTAGGGTAATTGGATAATAAATAAAATATTAGGAGAGTAAGATATGATTAGGCTACTCAAGTCTTTACGGATGGTATTTCTAGGTCGGTTAGATGGAATGGGTGGGTTCAGAATGCCTTAGTGACTCCTCAATTTCATGATTGAAGGGATCAGAAAGAGAGGAAGACCACGAAAAATGATGGTAGCAGGATGTTGAGGAAGACCTTAAGGAGAATTGGAGTTGGAAAATGGAAGGGAAATGCAAAAAAAATATGGAAATGGAGGCATTTGATAAAGGAAGCCGAAGCCCACAATGGATTGTTGACGATGCGGTATCTTATGGAATTGAAAAAATAAAAATGAGCCTCAAGTATGATAAATAAGTGGACATAAGAATTCAACGAGGAACGTTATAAAGGGACCGGCAATATAAATTGAATGCACGAAGACTATTTGATTCAAAAGACTGGGAAGTACCTATGTGTATGTTAATATTGATTTGAGAAGAGTCCTAACGTGGCTAGGTAACGAAGAGAACATAAGTGCCTTGCGTGACCTTCAGCGATATCAGTAGATATTTGCTCACAGGCGTAAGATGCCACCTTTTAACCTTTTTAGGGTGCGTTTTATTCAGCTTCTAATGGGTGGTCTTGGGTGAGTTTACCATTTCAATAAAATGCATTAATTGGGAACTAGATAATGAATGGAAAAAGGAACTAGATTAATGAGACATCGAAAACAACTCTCCCCTTTATTACTTGACGTCTTCCAACTATTGTACATTTCATAGCATGGGCATAAACAATAGTTCCAGAGCACAGGAGTTGAAAATTTGGCTACCAAAACCCTTATTGTACCTGTACAAATGTTTAGGAATTGCCCCTTGGAATTTTAACGCCAGCAGAAGGAAGCAGCCCTCACTGAAATGCATTCAGTTATTTTACGGGATATTGTTCGCTATTTCTATTTGGATTCATGTTGCAGTATTTCGACGAGAACTCACGAATTGGTCAGGTAGTTTTATATTCTATTTGGGTTTTTTTCTCGGTCACTATGGTTCATTGTCTAGTTCCATCAGTGGTTATATTTTTACAAGGAGAC
Source organism: Ceriagrion tenellum (assembly GCA_963169105.1). Taxonomy (NCBI): domain Eukaryota; kingdom Metazoa; phylum Arthropoda; class Insecta; order Odonata; family Coenagrionidae; genus Ceriagrion; species Ceriagrion tenellum. The sequence goes on along the minus strand of OY720634.1, from coordinate 83,361,826 downwards.
TAAGAGAAATTGACAGAACGTTTTATGATCTCATCTCAATTATGAAAGGCAGCCGATCAAAGGTAAATAACACCTTTTGGACCAAATCGCTCACCATTGCTCAGCTACTCCTCCTGTTGGTATTACTGTGGACAATATTTAAATCGAAGAAAAATTTTCTAGAGGATAATGATTTTATGACCTTCTTGATGTTCTATTTTTGGCATCTGCATATTTTCATGCAAATTATGCAAATGTTAAACAAAATGGTAGCAGTTCGATATGTAATAATTCATATAAATTTCTGTATACAATGCTTGTCGGTTCCTACAATGATAATTCCCATCTTAGAAAATGCGCCTTGTAAAAATCGTGCAGAAACACCACTGGTGACCGATATAAGGCGTTTTAGGAAGACTCAGCTGAGAATTTATTTAGTCACGAGAGAAATTCGCAATTTATACGGACTTCCAGCATTTGTTTTTATATCTAGGGCTTTTTTGACTGGCATATTCTCTTTATACATTGCACTAGCAATCACCCTTAACTTCGAAAACGGTAGGAATTATAGGCCCGTCAGCCGCATTCTTTGGGTCCATGGAGGAATACTAAGTTGTGCCTCAGTGTTGCTGGTGACATTCTGCGAAGATCTCTGCAAAAAGGTAAAACCTTTTGCCTAAAAATATAAATCTAATGTTATGCAATAATTAAAAAAAAATAAAATTGTTAACGTAAAAATTAAGAGAATTCCAAAAAATTAATAACTATAAAGTAAACATAATCGATACTTTTGGATAATTGGTAAAAATAAAACTAAAAATACCGGCCTCTGGAGTCCGAGGATCAATTATTTGTCACACAACTTGATATCATGTACCTGAGGCCGGGTGCTTCTTTACTTTCAGGGTTGTTTTTTAAATGAGAGGAAATGAATTTTCATGCAAATTTGTTTTCATTTTCTGTTGCTTTATATCATTCTTATAGAAAGTCTCACATTTCTCTTTCTTTCTTCTGCTTTCAATTTGTTCTCGTTATCCGCTACACATAGTCGGCATTTTCAATTCTCACCCTCCTCCAATCCTTCCAGTTCCTGGTGTGTCTACTGGGCTCCACCCTCTCTCCCTCAGGTTCTTCATGTACTTATGTTCTCCTCCTGAGTTTGGGCCTATGTGTTCTCCTCTTATCCGCACGTCACCAGGTGCTTAACTTGCTTTCCGAAGTACTCCTCGCTACACTAATCAACGCTGCCGACCCACCTTATCCTGCTATCACGTACTTTATTCTCATTTATACATCTACGTCTACTACCTATTCTGCAAGCCACCACAGGAATGTTTGACAGGGGATGACTTATCACGAAATTGAACAACGTTGAATAAGTTCATTTTCACGGATAAGCACTATAATATCGGTTTGCTACAAATACTGCATAAACTACTAAAATAACTTATATTGTAAATATATATATGTGTCAAAAGAGTCATGCAAGGAACATGCAAAACATTCTGTTAGCACTAGGGAGTATATGAATAAATCAGCAACACTAGAAGTCCACAAACATACTTCAAAGTCCGAAAGCAGTCATTATGCTCTCTTATCGGTCGCAGGAGAAACGGAAATTTTATTTTTATGTTCTACAATTAATACTCCTTTGTTTATTTCTATGATCTGATCTGCAGTAGTATGATGTAGCTCATAAGTTATTAATAACGCCATCAGAAAATAATAATAATTTTGAATTTTTATAAAAGATCGAGTCTTTTGCTTTCACCTTGACTAACCCTCTTTTGCAGCTGTTCCAATTCCTCTATTCTACTGTAAAATTTCTCAATTTTTGAAGCAAATTATCTCTGCTGCTTCCACCCTACACCCTTGTACCTTCTTTAATGGCCTCTTGTCCGCACCATAAAGCATAGTTGGTCTGACAAGCGTCTTGTACAGCTCTCATGCAATTTCTTTCCTAATGGACAATTATTACTGTCACAATTGACGCACTCCAATCGACATATAAATGCATGATTATTGTAATGCATACAATTAATTAAATCAACGAATGCCTATGGGAATAAATCAGCTACGTACGAACACCATTATTGCCAGATTTTAGCGATTTTCATAATTACCATATTAATTCTTTACTTCCGTCATCCAATCGTTTGGAAAAAGCTGGAAGTTATGTGTAAGTAGAACAATACCCTGCAAATCAGTATACGATTGGAGTTATCGCTACACTAGCCACTTCGATAGAAGTTAACTTACATTATTAAAGCCACCTTAACGTTGAGTAAAAATGGTCGATTTTAATAAGCAAAATATCACCAGCTTTGCGGTAAATTGATGCCAAATGTAACCCAGATACATTTCGTTCTATAAAATCGTTTTACCGCATTTGTCATAAAGTTTTTAAAGAAACAATAAGGCTAGGAGATACCATCCTATCCTACTACAAGGCAATTATCCACAGCTCTCTCTTGGTAATATACGTCTCATTTACTGTTTCAATTATTCCCCTCTTGTCCATACAACTTAGCCTCTTCTCATCCAGCATTAAGCCCATATGGTTTCAGTTTCACTTTTAATTTGGTCCACCCAGTAGCCCTCTTTTATTGCGATCTTACGAATTTGTTTTTTATTTTGACCTAAACTCATAAAACATAGAGTATTATCAGGATATTTTTGCATGATTTATTAACTTAGGAAAAGCTTTTGGCAAGGTAAGTTGGAATAAACTAGCGGAGATACTCGGGAAAGTGGGAATGGATGAGCAAGACGGAGACTAGCCTGAAACTTGTTTATGACTTAAAGGGTGCAGGTGAGGGTGGCGGATGTTTAATAATGTTGAGCTACTCTAGGTCGGGAGGTAAGGCATGGGTGCCCGTTGTCACCATTTCTATTCAGTATGTATGCTAAGGAAATGGTAAGAAAGGCATGGAAGGAACTTGGGGTTGGAATCAAAGTAGGAGGGAATCTGATAAAGTCGGTTAGATTCGCGGACGATCAGTCATAGGTTAATGGATCTTCGAAGGGACTGCAAGGCTTGGTAGATGCTTTTCAAATACAGCGCGTGATATTGTGAATGATGTTAAATCTTAAGCAAATAAAAGTAATTAATTCTATAGGACAAGGAAATCGAGGCTTGTGCTTAAATTTTGAGGATACCAACTCGTTCAAGTAGAGAATTTTAATTATTTAGGCTGTAATCTGGAGGAAAACGGGCACATTATGAAAGTCATTCAGAAGAGATTATCGCTTGCTAAGGAAGCGTAGAGTAATTAAAGGGAGCTGATGACGGAGACATTGGGTAAGGATGTGAAGAAGAGGCTGGTAAAGAGCTTGATATAGGGTGTAGCCATGTATGGGGCAGAAACATGGACCCTCAGCAAGGAGGACGATAATAGGCCTCAGGAATTTGATATGTGGGTGCGGAGAAGGATGGAGAAGGTTAGGTGACGGAAAGAAAGACTAACGAGGAAGTGCTTGATATGGTGGGTGAGGAAGCCTAGGATTGAACGACCAAATGAACGATCCATGTTTGTTGTTATCTCCTCTTTGAGGTTGTTTTCCTATTCATAGTTGGGACTATTTTACTCTTCATTCCACTGTACTTCTTCCAGCTCACGTGATGGTACTCTCGAGGTCGGTGAAGGAGTCCAAGTGCTCTCTCCACATGCGCTATGCAGTAGCAAGTACGTTAATTCAACACTTGTTTCAACGCTGCATTAAAATGGGGCTAATGGAAACTGGGTGGAAAGACTATTCCTAAAGCAGCACCGGTTAGAGAAGAGAGAATTCAGATCACAGAGGAGTGGAGGAGGAAAACCTCATGAAAGGGATGAGGTAGACGGAGGTGAGGTGCTCGACACCAGCCATCCTCGCCTTTTCGGGGTGCAAACCCTTACGTCTAGAGGGACTCCTAGGGTAGGGGAGTGCCCTGGGTCGGAGACCCGTTTTCTGTTTGACCAAAGAGGCTCTGGACCATCCTTTTCTAATGCGTAAAAATGACACTACTGAACCATACGTGTACCTGAATACACCTTCTTTAGAGCAAATGAAAAGTTTTCCTACTGAGTTAAGCGTAGCAGACCTGGGTTTCGTAAGCGTGTCCGGCCGCTTTAATTTGCGGTCGGGTGCCGGTATGATTCTTTCTTTTCTGTGACCAGCTCTCATTGCCTAATCCTCCCCCTTAGCAGGATATCCGGGTTGAATATGTTGGGGAACCGGCCTACTGGATTTCTTGACGCGGTAGACGTTTTATTCTGTTTTTCATCTTCCCAGTGCTTAAGTGGTCTGTCGATAGTTTTTTTACCATGCATTTGACTGTCCAAAGTTCTTTTTGGTGGTCTCTTGCCATCCATTCCAGCCATATGCTTAGCCGCCTATAGTCGTATTAGTAGTCAGATAAATTGCGAGTCGAGTTTTGAATCGGTGTCGACAAATGAATGACACCACGTAAATTTTGAAATTAAAATAGAATTGGAAAACTTGTTTGATAGAAAAGGAAAAATAAAGAAAGAATGAACATAGGAGTGCCATATTGAGAGATTTTATATCTATCAATAAGCAACACGGATAAGGTGATTACAACATGGCGTGTTCATCAAAGAGAAAGCAAGGACGTTTTGATAATGGATTCCAGTGGATTCTTAGTAGACTGGGTAGCTCGGTGGTCTGAGCAGTGGACGCGACATCCAAAGGTCCGTGGTTCGATTCCCGGTCCAGTCGAATTTTATATATATATATATATATATATATATATATATATATATATATATATATATATATATATATATATATATATATATATATATATATATATATTGTAACGGTCCGCCTGTCCGAGGCGATTCCCGGTTATGTGATTTCGGGTTCCCTCGGGTGAATCACAGGAGGAATACACGGCTCACAGCAGTGTTTGAATTTACCGCCCTGCAGCGGATATATGTACAGTGTCTTGTCTTTAGTTGTAAGACGGTCGCGCGAAGCCAGCGCGATCGAAAGTTTTCTTGGTGAGGTAAAGCAACCTCATCGAGAGAGAACTCACTGAACTACCGTCGAGTACGGACCTCTCGACACACAACGCGAGCAGCAGCGAGTCAGCGGACGAGCGGAGAGAAGTGGGGGGGGAAGAAAGAGACGCCCTACACGTGGCCTGCACTGGTCGTGACACGCCGGTATCCTACAGAGGTGGTACCTATTTGGCGGAGGACACATCGCGCCACGTGGCAGCAGTTTGCAAGGACCAGGAATTTCGATCTAAGCAGCGGGCGTCCATTTCAACTCTTCATAAGTATACGCCCTCTAACCTACTCCCGTCTGCCGCGATCGTGAATTGATCGCATACGCTCCCCTGTTACCGTTGGTGGTGACTTCCCAAGTGTCGTAAAGAAGCGGAATCCCCATTGTTAATGAGTGATTTCCCCTTTCGAGAAGAGAGACCTCCAAGAAGATAATCTCTACCTTCCTAACGTCACTTGCTCTCATTGTATCAATCATTCCCGTCCTACAACTTCTGCTCATAGACTTAAAAGCTCGTTTTGAAGACGTGGAACTTGTAAAGTCGGTACATTCAAGGAGATTGTCACCAAGTTCAGACTCTCCCTTCATTTTTTTGTTATATTTCTTGTAAACTCATTATAATTAGTCAAATTCAGTAGTATTAGTCAAGTTCATTAGGATTAAGTATTTCTAGCACGTAAGTTTATGGGTTCATGTTTCATTTATGTTTCTCTCAGTCATTGCATAAAGGGTTATCATTTTTATGTTTTTTTTGTCCAATAAATCTACGCTCTATTGTCAATGTGAGCCGTGTCTTTCCATCCAAGTGTCATTCCAGACCCAACGACCCGCGCGGTAATCGTAGCTGCCACTCACCCGTGCAAAGACACCCTGTAAGATTTGTCTCAAATTTTTTATTAGTCTGCCGATTGAGGAGCTTGGCCACGGTCAACTTCAAAAACGACCGGGAGATTCCGTGGGTTACCAGAGAGCGTTCCGTCACAATATATATATATATATATATATATATATATATATATATATATATATATATATAAATACGTTGATGGATTGGAGTCAGCCATGCGGCGATGAACACACGATGTGGATAGGATGGAGGAGATAGACACAAAAAAAGAGACGATCACACTTACATAGCTAGCTTTCGGAACTAGTCCGTCTTCAAGGCGTATCACGGAACAAATGTCGTGTGCGCTGGTGAGGATAGGGGTAGGAGGGGCGGTAGGTTAGGGGAGTGGGGATGGGGGAAGGGGAAGGGGTTTTTCCCAGCGGTTGACGAACGGTTCTTGAAAAGGGGAAATTTTTACCAGCTCGTGTCTTGGCCGGAGAGAGCGGAAGGGGTCGCAGTGAGGGTGGGGGGGGGGGAGAGGGAAGGGAAGGGGGTAAATGGAAAACAACGGGGAGCGTGCGATTAATGTATTTTATTTAATCCGGGCGCGGCGTACGATTTTAGCAACCAGATTATGGCCAGCTCCTTCTGGCGCACTTCAATTAACGGGGCTATGAGATAACGGGGAAATGAGGATAGGGGGCGAATTTCGCCCCCTATCCTCATTTCAGAGTCCTAACACAGAGACGCCGTTCGACATCAAAGCCTCCGGCTCTTGCGACTCCCACAACTTAGTTTATGTGTTACAATGTAAACTATGTCCCGGTTTTTATGTGGGCGAATGTATTACACCCCTTAATATTAGAATGAATAACCATCGGTGCACCTGTAAAGACCCATCTTCCACTTTCCCCGTCCCTACTCATGTGCGGAAGCATGGCTTGTCCTTTGACAAGTGCTTTGAGGTGGCAATATTGATCTCCCTTCCCCCGGACGTGTATATATATATATATATATATATATATATATATACACGATGTGGATAGGATGGAGGAGATAGACACACAAAAAAAGAGACGATCACACTTACATAGCTAGCTTTCGGAACTAGTCCGTCTTCAAGGCGTATCACGGAACAAATGTCGTGTGCGCTGGTGAGGATAGGGGTAGGAAGGGCGGTAGGTTAGGGGAGTGGGGAGTGCCCCACTCCCCTAACCTACCGCCCCTCCTACCCCTATCCTCACCAGCGCACACGACATTTGTTCCGTGATACGCCTTGAAGACGGACTAGTTCCGAAAGCTAGCTATGTAAGTGTGATCGTCTCTTTTTTTGTGTGTCTATCTCCTCCATCCTATCCACATCGTGTGTTCATCGCCGCATGGCTGACTCCAATCCATCAACGTATTTATATATATATATATATAATATATATATATATATATATATATATATATATATATATATATATATATAGTTAAGTTACATATATTATATTATCATACTACTTTAAGAAAGTATTAAGCATATTGTAATTAAATTGGTAATTAAATATATTACCACGTGTAATATATCTGCAGTAGCAACAACTACGTAATTAGGAATTGATAATTGATTTTTTCTTATTTTTCAAAATTTGTCAAATTGAAATTTTCAGTATATATTTATAAAAATGCTATAAAATGTATGTTGGTCCATAAAATGTGCAAATGGTCATCTGAAGAAATCCTAAGATTCAAAGAATGAAAAATTTACTGAATATTATGTGTTTACTTCCATATGGGACCATATTCTATCAAAATGCAAGGCTGGAGAGACTAGAGAGTTGGTTTCTGATGCAATACTCAAGATCAAGAGCACTGCGGCAAGGAGAGAGGTGAGGGAGACACTTCATATAATTATGAGACATTATTAATCAAAACCGCTGATATAACATCTCATTAAATTATTCCATATATATTTTGTGGTTGTTCAATTTATGTAAAAAAAATCCTGGTCTAAATGACAAACGGTAACGATGATCGTAATATATATTTACAGCTTCACCTGTTCTCTCTTCAGCTACGCCACACAAAGTACCGCTTTACAGCATGTGGGCTTTTCCCTTTGGACTACAGCCTGTTAATTTCGGTGATTACCCATTTCATAATACGTTATAAGAACAATCATTTGTGCTGAATAAATTAAAACTTTCTTTATCGTGTTATAAAATTATCATGATTATTCGTTTAACGATATAAAAAATTAAAGGTTGAATTGACCTGACAGCTACAAGTCAAAGCAATTCAATTCCTCGACTGATAATCGAGAAAATTCTCCAACATACATCAGAAGCATTATCAAAAGAAGAAAACTCTTATGCTTTCACGAACATGACGTAATATCCATAGAAAATTAAAATTATTTTAAACCTTTTAGAATTTCACCTCAAAATTTCAGAAACTCTCAAGTCTCGGCAATGCTTAGAATTTCTTGATTAAGTTTCCTCAATTCTGTACAAATTTTCAACAGCAAAGTAAAGTGCCGCGTTGGAATGTCAATATTACCGGTAAACAAGCTATCTTGATTACCCAGACATTTTTTAATCACACCATTTCAATTACTAATTATCATGATTATGAGTGTGTTTTCTTTACCTGGCTTCAATTCTGAAGCGTTTCCCATGTTAATAAACTCAGAGTGAATATTTTTGAAAAGAATTTTCACTTACACGCTCGTATATTGAGTCATACGTTTGCAAAATAAATGGTTACTTAATGTAAACTCAAAGCATTCTCTGAATTTAAAGAGGTAAAACCGTCTCGAAATGGTTTTATTCATGGATAGTGTTCAAAAAGTATTAAATATTCTAATTGAGATGGATTATTATATTTACAATTCACGACATGAAATCCTGAATTGTGAAAAATCATTTTTTTTAAATGATATTTATTCGCACTCCATTATTTTCAGATGGCTGCTGCTGTAACGACAAATTTGATCATCTTAGTTCAGTTCCAACTTGACCAAGGAGACAAGTGTCCATGTCCGGTGCACCATACAATTGCAGTTCCTCCAACCTTAACCACCCCATATTAGAGTGCTGTCCAAACTTATAAATATCTGGTACCGTTGCAAACAAATTTACTGTCAAGAAGTTGCATTTAAATGGATATTAAGAGTTTATTCTTGGAGTTAGTGGAAGAGTAAATTTATAAAAGAAACTTTCAAGTTTGACAATTAATAGTAAATTCCCTCGTCAATCTTAACTTCGTCATTTAGGAAAATTCACTGTTATTTTTAATTAATATTAGTGTCAATAATCCTTACACATTATTTCAAGTAAAAATATTAGACAATTCAAGTTATAAAAAATATGCAATATTTTTCATAAACCTATATTTTTTCACTAAATATAAAATCCAAAACTATCCTCACATTCTGCAAGAAGTCTATGTCTGTGAAGCCAGAGAAATGAGAAAATGTGTTTGATAAATTTTATGGATTGTACCTGAAAACTTTCAATGATTCAAAGAACAATACGATATTCATGTATGAAAATGTGCCATATATTTACAGTTTTTGTGGCTAAATTTTGTGTTTTCCTAAAATCATGGAAAGTGCAGGAAATGTTTTTAAATGCATTGGTTTCTAACTCTTGTTAAACAGGGTTGTGAGTTGAATACAAGTTTATTGTAAAGTGAGCCTGCGAGTTGGAGTTTCTGTTCTTTCTCCTTGTTTAAGAGAAACTGTAAATAAAAAAATAATTAGTACTACGGGAAAAATGGCATAACTGTCTAAAAATTCTTACACTAACTTGAAATAGGCTCATTGTCAGTTTATTTTAAATAAACGATATCGCCTAGTCAGTCGTGAGATAGCCGAGAAACTGCATACTTCGACACTGAAGAAATAGAATTTTTACTTTTATGTTCTACAATATATATTCCCTTGTTTATTTTTATGATCTGATCTTCCGTAGTATGCTGGAGCGTTAGATATTGATAACGCCGTCAGAAAATAATTCGGTTCTGAGTTGACATACAAGATCGAGTCTTTTGACCGAGACTTAAATGACCCTCTTTCGCAGCTCTTCTAATCCTGTATTTTCTTGTCACAGTTTATTATTATTAGAGATTATACAGACTTCCAAATATTAACAAGGGAGGTATGCCTTTGAGACCAATTGTGATTGCCATTTCTTATTTAATTAACAATATTAGCATCTTAAATTGCTCATAGTAGTCATCATAACATTCCATCTAGATTAATATGTAATATTTTAAAGCCCAAAATATTCAGAGGGGGGAATTATATAAATTAAATTAAAAAATACTTACGTTACATTTAAATTAGTTCTTGAATTCTATTGAAATTCGTAAGAAATTCTAAAACATGCGAGATAAGTGAATCAACTAACAATCATTCCTAAGCATACAAAAGTGAATGGGAAATTATAAAAATACAATAAGAAATATCTTCTTAAAATTTTTCATGGAAAGTAATTGCAAAATATAATAAACAACACGAAAAACACAATTAGAGAATAATAAATATTTGAGAATCGAAATTATATCACACAAAATAAATCATGCATAAAAGTGTCTTAAAATTAGCACAAAGTATAGAAACATTGTGAATATAATGTGCTGACATTCATGACATTCGCACAGTGGTTACCAAAAAGCATTTGATATGGTAAACAGAGAAAACTTCGGGATACTCTCGTCCGAACAGATATCTCTAATAAACTAATTTGTTTGGTACAATGTACGTAAACTATAGCTGGATGAGAATCAAACTAAATTATCATTATCACCGAAGAGAGAATAATGAAGGTATAAAACATGGATTTTCTTCTAACACCCACTCTAGCTAATACATGGATTAAATTGTGCATGTATCTAACTTATATATGACGCTAACATCGATGCAGTGACTTAACCTGTAATTTGCAAATGACGCCATGAAAAATTGAAAAAATAAAATATCTAAAAACTTCGAGATTAAAAACTGCCCTATAATTTTACTTCATCGTTAACAGATGACGACGATAAAATCAAAATGGATATTTCCGAATGAAAGTGATAAAAATCAATGCACAAATTATCCACCATACAAAATGATTGCATATTAAATATTTTAATTATTTCAACAAACACTACAGAAGAATGATTACAATTATATGGATAGACAAAGTAAATAATGAGGAAGTCCTCAGAAGAGCGGGAGAAAAAGAAGTCTTCTGACAACCTTAACATGAAAATGGGACTACTGCATCAGCCACATCAAGAGTCATGATGGCCTGATGAATACAATTGTTGAGGGACAGATCAACAGGAAGAATAGCTGAGGAAGTTCTGGTTTGAGATATATAGAGCAAGTGATGAAAGATATGAAAGAGATGAAATACGTAGACATGAAGAGTTAAGCTGATAGGAGATTTGAGTTGAGGGAATTGAGAGTGAGAACTGAGTCAAACTAATCTCAGAATTTTTGACTCATGATGATGAAAATAAAAGCAGTAGATTAATCAAGCAAAAGCTATATCAGGTTATAACTATCAAGGACAGCCAAGGAAATAACAGGTAAAAATTTCACATATCTTGGCTGAACTCTCCCAAGCATCAATGTCAACTATGAATTATTCGACATTCCTCTGGTATTATTTGGTAAACGACTGGTAGCTTTGAGCGGATTGAGCTAGCTTCTGTCAAGAATAGGCAGAGACACTTTTGCTTCGTCCTTCCTCTGGTTCAAAACGAGTTTGCGCACTTAACGGCTTTATCTTATTATTATTATCCTACAATGTTACGTAATAAAAAAGGACTTTAACAAGTATAAACGGCTGAATGACTATTGGTAGAATTCCTAACATCAATATGGTTTAAATTAGAGGTGATAAAGCATTTGATGTGAGCGATTAGAATCGTTTCCATTTATTTTTTAATGCTCTAAGGCTCCTTAGATACAGCCAGACCTGTACAAGGATGGAGTGACTGAAGATTTATGATTGAGGAGTGATTGGCGTGGTAAAGGGAGAATGTCACGGATAATGCGATGGAAAAGAATCTTAAGCGGATGAATGTAACGAGTTTTCATAACAGAATGTGTGAAAAATAAGCATGAACGTGGAAGAAGCAAAATTGACTGGCAAAGAATGGGAGCTGGCAGAGATAGGAGAAATACTTCGAGCAGATTCGATTGCTAGGTCTAACAGAACTTGTTAAGCTTTCTTGAAATTTTCGATGCGGTAATGGAACGATGTGGTAATGGAATGTTATCGATTGCAAAATAACTTAGGACATATTTTGCGATTAGAGCACAACCTATACGTCAAAATTATTGAACAATTAGCAATGAAAATGTGATAACAAAACGAAGAATGTCAGGGGTAACTTTGTAAAATTTCTTCATGATGGAAAAAGACGAAACTAAGCGAATTTCACTTGTTTTTTATATCGCGACCCGGGTTTTGACAGTTTATGTCATCTTCAGGTACTGACCTGAAGATGTCATAACCTGAGTCCAGTCAGGACCTGAAGATGACATAAACTGTCGAAACCCGGTCGGGAATAAAAAACTTACAAGTGAAATTCGCAAAGTATGTTCTTTTTCCATAGTGGAAATGTTACTGGACACTCGGGAATTAATGACTGTATAATTATGCATGGCCAACAGTATTAATACATATTATTGACCGTTTCCATTCTTCCCATAATTGTCAATTTCGCGATCAATATTTATAAAAGACTTCCGTATTTTAACCTGTCGCGTCAATGTCACGCCTGGGTTTCGAAAGTTGCCTTTGTTCTTCCTCTTTGCACATTGATTAGCCAAGGGATGACATCTGCAAAGGGCATGAAATGCTGGCATAATAAAACCCAGACGCAGGTGATACGAAAATTTGGAATTTCCCTTTATAAAAATCATTCATACAAAATATATCCACTTGTCATCGTTGACCATTCATTCGAATTCTATTGCCATGCAGAATACGTCTCAATCAGATTTTCATTCGCTCCATACTGGTGGAACGAACGTGCATTGACTGAATTCGTCATATGATTAGGCCAAAAGATTACACTCGTACGAACTTGTAGCATTCGATGCTACTACCTTTTCAATACTTGAAATTGCATATAAATTAATCCATAGAAGTTAAATTGTCGCAAAAAGCACAGAGGACGTGAAGAGAGCCAAATAAATAAACATCACCTTCACCTGTCATGATCAACGCCCTCGTCAATCGTCACTACTACATGTCACGTCTGAAAGTATGAGAGATATGAGAATGCAATGATTATTGACGGGGGAAAATACGTCGTATGTATTTTTCAATCAATTACTTAGTGTATTTTTGCATCTCCTCAGACCGTACGACTCATTTGGAGAACTTACCGAGCAAGAGAAGGCGGGAAACTTGGCTACCTAAACCAGCGCTCCTCTACAGATTTCTCGGAACCGCACCGAGTTTAATACGCTCCAATGGTAAAAGAAAACCGTCCATTAAAACCATCAAATCCGTCTACGCCGTGGCAATCGCATCATCCTTCACTTTGAACTCGTATCTGGGGATACAAGAAAGTAAGAGTGGTGCGTGGTCCCATTTGTCAACCCTCAACCTCGTCCTCAGATTTTACGATGTCGTAGTTTGCACAGTCAACTGTTAAATTTTTGTCTCGAGACTCGATGCCGATCGCACCACCGATGGCTTCATCTCGATCGATAAAATCGTTCAAAATTCGATCCCGTCGGCAGAAAAATTTTATCGTCAATAGTCTTGATATTTATGTGCTTGGTTATGTCAGCGACCATATGTTTCATATCCATTCTCGACGACCCCATTCTCGGCATCGGTTACGGGATACCTGTCAGTTTTTTGGACCACGGCGAATTTTCTCCAGGAATGGCAATACTTGCACAGCATGACCGTCGTTCAATCATTCATCAATTGCATGAACGAGAGGACGCGTAACTTGGTGAGCAATATGATGGCACTGACGAGAGCTGACCACTGGAAAGACCTCACGATGAAAATACTGGTGGTCGAGATAAGAACCCTGAGAAGAAATCACCTGAAATCATTTGCTGTGATGAGAAGCATTCACAGAGTGTACGTCCTTCCTACGATCGTATTCATGACGCGCAGCCTATTGAGTGTCACATTCGCTTCGTCAATAGGTGCTATGGTCTTGACGACAAATTTCTCTCTTAGCAAACACACGGTCACCCATTTTTTCTGGACCAGCGGGACCCTTCACCTGGCTGCAGTGCTGTGTTTCACTACATTATGCAGAACAGGGTAACTCGTGCTCCCCAACCGTCGTCTGACAGTTAGGGAATTTGCTGGAGACTTTTTATTTCGATTAGGTTATAATTTATATAAAGCATCTAGATAAAAAACATAGGTAATCATGTATTTAGATAAAAAATTGAACATGCATCGGTCAGCAGAGTCGTAGCAAAGTTTTTTCCTCGTTTTATGACAGCCAAGCTGAACGAACTTCCTCCACCATGACAACGCCTCCCCCCCCCCACTCAGCCTTGTCAATGCGTGAGTTTTGAGCAAAAAGACAAATTACTGTATTCCTCCAGCCTCCCTACTCACCCGACCTGGCCATGTGCACCTTATTTTAATTTCCCATAGTATAATCAGGGCCTCAAGTACGTCGTATTGATACCATTTACAATATGAGATAGATGTAGGTGATACCAAAGAAGCATTCCAGACTTGAATGACGTAACGGAAACTATGCTAGAACGAGTGAATCTATAGATCAGGAGAGTACTTTGAAGGATATAAGAACCAATTAGTTATAAAAATATTAGATAAACCTTGCAAAAAGTTCAAGTATATTTTTAACGGACCTGGTATCAACAAAAGAGCATATTAGATTAAGAAGAGACACCCATGCTATGTTTATAAAAGGGCCTTTTGATGATCATTTATCCATTCCTGGCCATCATACGTGGTTGATTGTTATCATGCATAGAATAGGACAGCCGTGCCGCTTCAAAAGAACTTGGTATCAATAGTGAGTGCTTGAAAAAACATCCATTACTCAACGTCATACTGCTTATAGTCCGTTTTGGAAAGATGACTGAAGGACAACTTTTAAGAGGAAGCAGGGTGGATCCCTGGATACCAACACCGCTGTGCCTTTACAGACTTCTAGGCATTGCGCCATGGGATATACTTTCCATGACTGACAGCGAAACTTTTCAGAAATGTGTGAAGACAATCTACACCATATTGCTCATTGTTTCTTTCAGTTTGAACGCTTATGAGTTGAGAAATGATTCGGGGATGATATACCAATTCGCTCTGATCCTAGGCATCGTCCTAAGGACGTACGATTCGCTCATTGGTGCCATAAATAGCTATATTTTCTCAGTGAGATACAAAGTCGTCCAAAAAATATTCCTTGAACTTCATACAATTAAAAGAATCCTGAAATGTAATCGAGAGAAAGAAAGTGATTCCTTTTGGGTTGAATATTTCTCGTTCATCAGTCTTTTGGGGTTATTCCTCTTTTTGTCTGCAAATTCAGTGTTCATTTTCTTTTTCAAAGATTTCAGCATTGCCGAAAGCTTGTTGAACAAGTTTTCTATATTCTTCAGCATTTTGACTTTTTTGCAGGAATGGCAATTGTTGAGCAAAATGAATGGGGTTTGGCACATTATAAACTGTTTCAATTCCAATGTTAGCAAATTGGTGTTTCTCGAGGGAGACTTATCGACTCCAAGAATTGAACGACGAAAATTGAGACAAATTAAGAGATTTGTGACAAGAGTTAGGCGCCTCAGGAGAATCAATTTGAAAACATTTAGAGTGATAGCGAATATAAGACGCGTGTACAATATTCCCACGTTGGTTTTCACAACACGGAGCCTCTACATTACTACCTTCTTCTTATACCGAGAGGTATTAACCTATCAAGCAGTATTTGTAGAATATGGGGATCCAGTCCAAAACTGCTACTTCTGGACCTCTGGAACTTTTCAGATAATAGCCACGTCGCTGCTTGTATCATTTTTTGAATCAACAAATAAAGAGGTAATAACATTTTTTACTAAAATACTTTTAATTATGTGTCATTTGTAATATTCAAGTATGATAAGAATTGAGGACTTGACTTAGGTGCATGCCAGATGTCGATCGAACTGCTACATTTTCTTAATTTATGCAGTTACCTCTTCTCATCAACCACTACTCCAAGCACTTCCTTTCTTTTGCTACCTTGCGCTCATCGCATTGCTTTTCATTTATATCACCCAAATCCTCAGTGCCTCAAATTCAACGTCAGCCCACGTCCTTCTCGCTCTGGTTACTGCTCAACACAGTGCTTTATAAATTACTTATCACCAGCCTTTATTTAAATTCTTGCTACGAAACAATTTGTGTGAAATGTTTGTAATAATTTACAAAAGTTTTAAACTTTTGATGGAGGATTACGGAGATATTGATCTGAACCATACGCAGTGTTTTGAATGGTTAACCTGTTTCAAAATTGATGGTCAGTAGATCAAGACGATCCTTGAAAGGAAGGTCTTGAACGCCAATCGATTGCACTTACAGCCCTCTGTTAGGATGGAAGTTTTGAAGTGTCCTCTGTGAGTGTAATGCATTTCAGTAATGCTGTCATCCAGTACTCCAGCTATTTTCCTCTACTTTAAATCCAGGAAAATGGTTTACTTTACCTTCCTCAGTTATACCCAAAGAGTTTTATTATTAGCTCATATCAAGGCCTTAAAGTCTCGACAACCCTAATTATGATCGAAAATTTTTTTTCTATAACGACAATACATAGCATGACGAGAAGTGACAAAAATTTACGCTTTTCTTATTTCCTAGAGCAACATCCTCTCCTCAACCACTATACCAACCACTTTTTTGTTTGTCATTCTTCATGTTCATTGAAATCGCGAAGTTGAGTGTACTCTTAGTTCGGTAAAGATTGCTAAGCATTGTACAGTGTTGGAGCCTGATTCAGTAAGCGCTCACCGATTGCCCATCTCTGCCTTGTCGTGTCGCGAATCCTTGAGCCCGGGATGTGGTGTTACGGCGGATTGGTGCGGCGTTACATCGGCATATTCTTCAGCACCCTGCTGGCTCTCCTTCAACCTTCCCCCTAAGCAAGGATCAGCGGGCTTAGTTCGCTACAGATTCCGGCCTCCTGGCTTCCCTGGCGTGGTAGACGCAGTTTCTTTTATGCTACTTTGTTTTTCGCGCCTTATACATAATGCTGCAAAACTCAGTAGCCCATTTTTGTCTCCTTTGATCATGAACAAATATTTCTACCAATTTTGAGCAAAAACTTACTCATATAATTTATAAGTAGTGATCCAAATGAGTTATTTCAAAGTAGACTGGGAGAGTACACCAAACTTGTGCATTCATTAATGCCATCTGTCAGCGTTGACTGAGACAGATTAAGTACAGACTAATTTCACCTTCCAAGGTAAACGCATTTCATTAGACGCGTATGTGCTGGCTTTTGTGTTTCTAATCTCAGATTTAATAAAAATTTGACGTCCAGAGAAAGCAAGAAAGCATTCAATGTAAGACATTGTAATTGAGAGACGTGCAAAGGATTCCCGGCTAACCACAGACTTGTCGAATTTGAAATATGACCGATCCGGAATTGTCAAAATATTCATTTGTTGGTCGTTCAATCCTAAGATTGGTTGACTGCAGCCTTCCACCCTTCTTTATCTAATGTTAGTTTCCTTACCTCCTGGTATCTCTCTCTACATACTTTCCTCTTTATTTGGTCTATGAACTTATTCCTGGGTTTTCCTCTGGGGACTTCTCCCTCTTTTTTGCCTTCAACTATGCTCTTCACACATCTATTGTCTCAGGACATGTCTAATCTTGTTTTTCTTTTCTCTATGGTGTTCCACATGGTCTTTTCCTCTTCTACTCTTCTGTACACTTCATCAATTCTTATTTTGTCCGTCCGTTTTATCTTCAGCATTCTCCTACAGCACCAGATTTCAAAGGGTTCTAGTCTATTCTGGTCAGCTTTCCAATGGTCAATGCTTTCGATGTATAGAGTGCTATGCTCCACACGAATGTTTTCGCATACTGCTTCCTGTTTTGTAGTTCTATCTTCTTTGAGGACAGCAGTTGTCATTTTCTAATAAATGCCTTTCTAGTGTGTCAAAATGTAACGAACAAATAATTAGTTACCGAATCTATTATTTTATCTGATTATGATTTGGGAATAGCGCCATGGAGTATGACCGTTAGAAACAAAATAAACCGAAACAAAATACGCGAGGAAGTCTTACGTAATGGCGCTTCGCATACCATGTGGTCTAGCGTTTATTTCCTATGCATCGTAGAATAATGAATCTTCCCACTTCCTTGCAAATGGTTCTCCAATTTGTATTTCATTAGCGTGGCTTTATTCTCAGTGGGAGTCAATTCCAGTATTTCTGCATTACGGCTCAGAGAAGGTGCAATAATCTTTGCAGATATTCAATTCTTAAATACAACCGCGTTACAGTAAACGATTCCTCTAAAAGACAAATTCTTACTTTTATTCAGCAATATATCTTAATTATATTCTTCCTCATAATTTTCTGGCCCTTTTTTATATCAAACGCCAAATTACAGATAACTAGAGCATTGCATTAGTCGTCTCTTCTCCTTTGGGTATTTGTTAATCATTCCACAGATATTGCAGTTAATACAGAAACTGGCCACCGTTAAATACATAGCAAATTGCTTAAAATTGGGGAATCGTTTTTTGTTGGTCAGCGCGAAGAACAAAATAGCATTGAAAGCTCGACTTTACTAAGGTTGTACAATGGTAAAATTGTCATCTAAAATAAGAAGACTCAAATGGGTCAATTTAAGAAAAAATGCAGCGATAGCTGAAATTAAAAGGGTCGCGGACCTTCCATGTTAGTTTTCATGATGAGAACACTCATTACCAACTTTTTCTCTTCATAAATCGCAACAGTGGTCATTTGTGGCTCAAGCACTGCCGCCAGAAGAGGTTCTTCGGATGACCATATATTTGACAATGGAGCATTTCACTTATTGATATCTCTGCTACTCGCAATTGTCATGATCGTCTTAGGAAAGGTATTGTAATTAATATTATAATAGTTTTATCTTAAATCAATCTTTGTTTTGACGCTTTTATGCAATGAATTTAATGCTTCGAAAGAGAAAAAAGTTCAAAAGTGTACCAGCGTTTGGCAAACTGCAAAACTGGTTAATTAAAAAGTCTTTATTGGAAACTCCTTCATTTAACATTCTTACAGTGGGACATTTATCGTGAGACTTAGGTAATATTTACGGGCTTTAACGTGTTTCGACAAACACTCACTACATTGATTTTTCTGATCACTCCTTGAGTAAACAAATCCAAGGTTTTGCAAGCGCGCATCCGGCAGCTGTAATTTATCTGCATATCCTTTTTTCACTTCCTCAGCCCTCCGCCTCAGGCAGGGTTAATCAGGTGAGTTCGTTACAGGTACCGAGCTTGCTGGCTTCCCTGGTGCGGTAGACGCCAACTCCATCTTCTTATTCGACGTTCATCGCGCCGTCTCTATTCCCCATTATACCCGAGTAGCTCATTTTCTTCTCATTTAATGATTCTCAAATTTCGTTACCGATTTTGAGGGAAAATCAACTTACAGTTTAGTTATTCAACTGCTATTCCAGTGTGACGTAGGACGTTTTTGGGAGTAGGGGGTTTAAATCATTTTGCATTGTCTTATGTAGTGAAGGGCAGAGGGTCTGGAATCAATTTGTGAACGATTTTTGTCCGTCTTGAAACATTGCATCGTTTCAGAATGAAATTTGGCAGTGACATGTAGCCTCCGCTCGTTACTGGCGTTTTACCGTAATCTCACTGCTACACCAATGCTCCCATTCGGTCGCCTAACTGACTAGCTACATTACCTCTATGCTCATTAACGTACATCTAACGTCTTATTTACTACTGAGAGGGAGGGGAGGTTGGGAATAATCTTACGTAGTCTTACATAAGAGGGGGGGGAGTCAAAACTGGTATAGATCGTCTTACGTAATACTTGAACTCTTATATAATTAGTAGAGGTCATGAAGTATTTAAAGTACACCGAGCTTGAAGATCTTTAAAATGTTTGTCAACGTTTGCATAAAAAGATAAAGTACAAATTAATTTACTTTTCCAAAGTAAACGTATCGAAATCGACTCGCAAGTGCTGGGTTGCGTGTTTTGAATCTAAGGTGCAATGAAAAGTCGATATCCGAAGAACGCGGGATAACAATCGAGGGAAAGAGTAAACAGGGACAAACAAGAGCCATGACCTATTCTCCAAGCCTGCATGGCGTGAGCAGGCTTCAGCGTGACGCGGTGGTGACGTAGGGGAAGCACCCGATCCCGTGCAACAAGTCTGCCGAATATCGTGATATGTACTCGCGCTGAGGCTAGATGTTTAAAACCATCGGCTTTGCTATTCCTTCAGGTTTTGGCCTGATTTAGATAAGAGAAAGTTTGCTCATGGTCAAGCGCATAATGCTAAAGCATTCTTCGCCTCCGCCAAGCAGCCATTTCGGTCAGGGCTAAGAGTTTGCACAGCACTTCCCGCGCAGCTAGACTTCTATCGATTTTGTAAAATGTCCCACCCGAAATTTTCCAAACACTTAGACACAAATAATTGGATACCAAATCCATTATGTCAGCTATACAGAGTTTTGGGAATAGCGCCGTGGAGTCTAAAAGTTCGGGACATAAGGAAACCGTTACAAAAATACCGGATGAGGTTTTACGCAGTGATGCTTCTCATATCATGTGGTTTAATGTTTTTTCTTATGCACCGTAAAAGAATTTTTCTATCTATTTCCTTGCGTATGGCCATCCAATTTGTAATTCGTTTCCTCGAATCAACAAATTTTGCAATAAATTGCTATATTTTTGCATTAAGGCACGAAGAAGTTGCAAAAAGCTTTGCAGATTTATTTTCGATTCTTAAATTCTGCCGCGATAGAGAAAGCGATTTCTTCCTAAGAAAATGTCTCACTCGCATTCAGCTCATCATCCTGATTATTGCCATTCTCATGGATTTTTGGCGCACATATCGTAGCAGACACATCTATAATGACTTCTATGTCGCAATATTCTCTCACCACTTCTCCGTTTGGTATTTATTAACTTTTCTACAGATATTTCAGTTATTAAACAAAATGGCCACGGTTCGATTCATTATAAATGATATAAACCTGAGGATTGGTATTTTGTCGGCTACTTTGAGGGAAAAAACCGTTTTTAAAAAAGGATTGCACCAAGGTTGTAAAATATTTACATTGTTATCTGAAATAAGGATACTCAAACGGATGAATTTAAGGACAAAGGCTGTTACGACTGGAATTGAAAGGATTTACGGAATTCCTGCATTGGTTTATACGATAAGATCGCTTATAACTAACGTTTATTCTTCGTACGTTGCAGCTCTGATTATTTTAGGCACAAGCACTACCGCCGGAACTAGGTCCCCTTATCTCTTTGCCTCCGGAGCATTTAATTTATTCCTATCGCTTTTGCACGTGGTTGTCGTTCAGGAGGTCTACGCAAAGGTAATTCCTATACTATAAAAATGATGTAATATGTAATCGATCTTATTTTCTGGTGCTTCTAGGCTATGAATCTAATGCTTTGACAGGTATAAATGTTTAAAGTAATACATCTACATCTACATACTACCCTGCGAGTCACCGTAGGCCGTGTGGCAGGGGGTGTTAGGACTCCAGCTGTGTAAAGATGTAAGGGATGAGGTTTTTGGAGGCGAAATAGTGACGTGTGTAATGGGAGTGTATTAAGTAAAGCTAAAATTTTATTGTGGTTACTTATTGTATGCGAAAAGAATGAGTTTTTGTACCAATATGCTCGGCTATGTATCTCTCTTATTCTATCGCTTCTGTCAGACCTAGAGATGTAGCGAGGTGTCGTGGTTATATTTTCTCTGTCTCTCTCAAACACACCAGTTCTGAATTTCTCAAGCAAACTAAGCCTACCATGTAGCCTCCGAGTCTCCAGGGGCTCCCACCTTAATCCCTCCGAAAGTTGTGAAACGCTATATGTTTTCTCGTAGCAGTTTTTAACGAAACGTACAGCTTTTCTATTATTTAATTATTTAGTTTATTAATATAGTCACTTAGGAGAATAATAGTTGCATATTAGGCGTTAATTCTTCCTGCGTTCCATTATCAACAGCAGTAAATGGATATTCATAAATTTTTCCACAAAAATTTTGCCTCCATTTTTCATTTTCATACTCCTTTTAACTATTCCCTCCCTTTTTTAAGTTGATATCCCAGCACACCTTGTTTAGTTCCTGAATGGTAGTTTATAGTGGAGTAAATACTTGAAATTATCACTCAGGATTTTTTCTCATTACTTCTTCCGTGAGTGATTTGGAATTTCTCTTTCACTCACTGAACACACCCATCCTTCTTTATCATTGAGACTTTTGTTCAACCGATAACAACTTCGTGTGTCTCTGCTTTTTCTATTCGATTTGTTCATAGAAATTTTATTTCACGCGCTCAAGTGGTAATCCTAAGTGCAGCAAGTAGGTGAATTATTAGGATTTTCTCTCACCTCTCTCTCTCACTCACTGAGCACACCCAACCTTCTTCATCCTTAAGACCCTTACTCAAAATCTCCTTCGTCCCTTTTCACTGTTGAACTGAGCAAAAAGAACAGTGCGTGCGAAATTGAATGTGGTAACAGCAGTAGGTAGTAATGGGTGTTAAAATATAAATAATCAATAATGGAACTGAGTAACAAAATCTTATATTATGGCTGTTGACTGACTTAATATCAATTCATTCTTCCATTTGGACATAAATTGAAGTTTTAAGATTACGTTTCAAGCAGTAAAGCTCAGTAAACAGCATTAAAGCTATGGTCCTCTTGTTAATGGAAGAGAGGTGATCTTAAGAAATATCAAGCTTCTATACGTGAAACGACCGTTTACCGAATTTAATTCATATTTTTACCTATTTTTTCACACCGAAAGGATAAGAAGACTAGAGAGTTGGTTGCTGAAGCAGTACTCAAGGCTAAGAGCAATGAGGCCAGAAGGGAGGTGAGTATGACACTTGTTATCGAGTGACCATGGCTATTTTTCCTTGAAAGAGCTATAATTATACTGTATGTACCTTAATACCATCCTCGTCTTCCAGTGCGTCGCTGTGTATCAAATTCATAATTTTTCAGGTTAAAATACGAAAAATATTTCTCATGTTGGAACGTAATTAATAATATTAAGTAGTGAACGAATAGAGTATATGATTATTTAGAACAAGTAGAAGAATATTTTTTCGATGTAAAAGCACGTTTATCTGTGCTCTAGATGTTAACGCAATCATAATAATATTTGGAATCCTATTAAGACATTGGAATTTGGATTATGGGGCGTTTGAGAGGTCCTTAATGCATTTAAGTCATTTAAAGATATTCTTCCAAATCTAAAATTTTACTCCCTTGACGACTTCGTAATACTCGTATGTTTGCAAAAAAAGGCACTCTAAATCTTCATATAGTGGTCTTAAGTTTTCTTAAACTTTTTCTTGTCAGAAATATCAATATGGCATCCGATTATTTTTATATTAGTTTTTTTCTAATTTCGTAGTAAAAAAATAATTTTAATTCATAACCCCTCGATTTGCGAAAACAGCTCCTCAAACTTATAACGTACCGTTTTCATTTGTGGATCTGATTATTTCATAAAATTTAAAAACTACGACAATAATAATTGACAAAGAGGGTTAATGATCACTATTTATCTTACAGCTTCACCTGTTCTCTCTTCAGCTCCTGCATACGAAGGTCCGCTTCACACCATGCGGTTTATTTTCATTAGACTTCAGCCTATTGACGTCGGTAATTACAAATTTTTATACGTCCAATGAAATATTTAGAGCTATTTTGCAAAGGGTGTATCTAATGGCATGACGTTTGGGTGGCAGGTTTGATATGGAACTGAAAAATAAAATAGTATGAAATATTAAAAATTTTAATGTTTGATGGACCAGTAGGTATAATGGAAAAGCAGTTTATTCCTTTATGTTTATTTTTCTACTCTTACTATTATCCACACCAAGGGCCCGATTTAGATTCTACCCAATACGAGCGAAAGCGTTATCGCTTTTTTTTAAAATGAGCTCATGAGAAAAAAGAAGGAATCGTAATTTGCCTCACTTTGTCAGGTGCTGTAAATCACTTATTTTAATTGATTTATAACGTTATTAGGACAGCTCATTCATTGGTCGTTCAATTCCAAGATTAGTTGACTGCAGCCCTCCACCCTTCCCTATCTAATATTAGCTCTCTAACCTCCTGATATCCCTTCCTATGTACTTTCCTGAACTTATTCCTTGATCTTTCTCTGGGGATTTTTCCCTTAATTTTACCTTCAATTATGTTCCTTAAAAACCCTTGTGTCTCAGAGTGTGTCCAATCCATATGGTTCTTCTTTTACCTAAGGTGTTCCATATGGTAAATGTCTCTTCTACTCTTCTGTACACTTCATCATTTCTTATTTTTCCCGTCTATTTAATCTTCAGCATTCTCCTCCAGCACCAGGTTTTTAAAGCTTCTAGTTTGTTCTGGTCAGCTTTTTCAATGTTCCATGCTTCCGATCCATAGAGTGCTATGCTCCACATGAAGGTTTTCACATACTGTTTCCTGGTTTGTAGTCTTCTTTGAGTACAGCAGTTGTCATTTTCACATGAACGCCTTCTTAGCTTGAGCTATTCTCCGCTTGATGTCCGTAGTACTTATTCCATCCCACATGATAGTGCTTTCAAGATAGGTAAAGGAATCCACTTGCTTTAATTTCTCTCCTCTCAGGGTGAATTCAGCATCCGGCTTCTCTCTTCCGCATACGAAGGCTTTAGTCTTCGTCTTGCTCATCTTCGTGTTGTATTCTTGGATAACTTGGCCCATTACGTTTAGTGACCTTTGAAGATTATCGTAATTTCCAGCCATGACTGCGATGTCATCTGCGAAGCGGAGCATGTTTATTTCTTTTCCGTTTATGTTTATTCCGCTCAGTATGGTTTCTTGCGCTTCTTGTATGGCCTCCTCCAAGTACATGTTAAACAGTGCTGGTGAGAGGTTGCATCCTTGTTTTACTCCTTTGTTAATTTTAGCTTTTATTTGGCTTCCATCTCTCATTCTCATTGTGATGACTTGCTTCCTGTACAGTTGATAGATAATTCTTATGACGTCGTAATCCATTCCGCGTTTTCCCTGCAGTCTAAACATATTTTTCAACTCAACGTTGTCGAAGGCTTTCTCAGTTCCACGAATGCCATATACAATGGTTTGTTCACATTGGGAGAGTAACAAGGGCCAAATATTTTCGATAACGGTTTTAAAAAAACGCAAAGGAAGGAACCATAATCACACCGTATTACTTGATCAAGAATTCAATGCTTTCGGGTCTGATTGTTGAAGTTAATACGCATCATGTTTCCAGCTGGGTTTGGTTCTCAATCTCTCTCCGACGTTTTGATGGAGTTGCCCATCGTCTTCTGGTCCGCTTTCATCGAAACTTCGGCAGAGATGATGGCGAAGAAAGTATCCCGGTATGTTTTAAATTTTCCTTAAATGACGTGACTCAAATATTCCGTGACCGTGTGAGTAGGGTCCCAGTGCACTTTTAATACTCGTTCAGAGTGGTTTGACTGAAGATATCACGAGTAAACTTGCTTCATTACCATCCCACTGTAATACAATGGAATTGAGTAAAGGCATTTCAATTCCATCCTTGTAATATTGCTACTATTTTAATAGAATGTCATAAATTACCACATATAATCAATAGAACATTCACTCCTACTAATATGAATATAGCAGATAGTGTTCAGTGTGAGTCCCAAAAGTCATGAACTACATTCTTTTGTCACGCCGCTCGTCGCAGTGCGTTCAGACCGGTTGAGTTAAGCAAGGAGGACCTTCAGATTCACAGCGCACCCAAGGTCAGTCTACTATGAGCATTGATGGAATCAGGATTGATGATTGAGTGTATCTCTGTTAGAAACCATGTCACCACGCGCGATGGCAGATACTTTCGAACAATATTCGGTGATCAAATTCTGCACAACACTCGACAAAAAAGATGCTGAAACTCACTGTTGCCTAAAAATGCCTAAAAAGAGTCCGCTTTATCGTATAGGCAAGTTAAAAGGTGGGTGAAGAAGTCTAAAGTGGACCAGGAAGGGGAGTAAATGACCCCCGCTCTGGACGGCCATCAAAAAGCCAAACCGATGAAAATGTGACTTGCGTGCCTGATTGGTTGAATTATGACCGTCAAATGAGTGTTCAGTTGTTAGCTGAGTCACTGACATTTCAATAACCATTATGCATCGCATTGTTACGGAAAAATTGAACATGCAAAAAGGTAGATAAAAATAAAATTCTCCAATAGCCGTAAAAATGGCACCACTCGTCAAACATGTACCACTAAAATACACTTACTGTGTTGTTTTGCGGGAAGGGGATTCACAGCAGGGACCAACCACAGCCTCTCCACCAGAATACCCTCCTGTGATGGTTTACGGGAATGTTACTTCCTCGCCAGTGACCAACACAGACACAACCACTCAACCCAGTTTGGGATCCTTTTCGAGGGCTAATGGGACCCTGATAAGGATGCCTGGGTTATAACCTGATATCCTTCATAGGGCTAATGGGACCCTACTAAGGATGCCTGGTTATTACCACATTCACACACACACGCACTCAAATCACTCACTCACAACACACAGATGGGCCCAACTTCTGGGAGAAATCGCTCAAAAAGAGCGTGGTCAAAAGAAAAACACACAGAAAAAAATGAGGGTGAGCGTCGGATACGCGTATTTCGGCCACAAGGTGGCCCTCTTCAGCGAGCTGAAGGGAAAAGCACTTGCAACACGAGGTTGTAAGTGAACGAAAGGGGAGGACAGCCAGGATTAAATACTGAAGGGACAGAAGGAGGGGGGGGGAAGAAAACCAATGACCAATGGGTGTTGAAGAGGGCAAAAAGCATTGGTGGAAAGTGGAGAAAGGGGGAGGGTGGTGAAGAGGACGGAAAGGTGGGGGGAGGGAAGAGAGTGGCGAGTGAACGTAAGTGGCCGTTGTAACTAGGGGGGGGGGGAGTCAAACTGACGGTTGAAGTAGGGGAAAGGGGTGAGGACAAACGAAAACTAAATATCGATATTTAGTGTGTTTTGAGTGATTTGAGTGCGTGTATGTGTGATTGTGGTAATAACCAGGCATCCTTAGTATGGTCCCATTAGCCCTATGAAGGATATCAGGTTATAACCCAGGCATCCTTATCAGGGTCCCATTAGCCCTCGAAAAGGATCCCAAACTGGGTTGAGTGTGTGTCTGTGTTGGTCACTGGCGAGGAAGTAACATTCCCGTAAACCATCACAGGAGGGTATTCTGGTGGAGAGGCTGTGGTTGGTCCCTGCTGTGGAATCCCCTTTTCCCGCAAACCAACACAGTAAGTGTATTTTAGTGGTACATGTTTGACGAGTGGTGCCATTTTTACGGCTATTGGAGAATTTTATTTTTATCTATCTAGAGAGGCCGTAGAGCTCAATTTCCTTTGATTTAATGCAAAAAGGTGCGCGCCAAGCTGGTCCCTAAACTGTCGACGGACGAGCGGCATCACGGCAATTCGCCCAGCCACACGTCTCTGCGCGTCTGTGAGTTTCTGGCGAAGGACAACGTGACTACGCTGCCGCAACCACCCTATAGCCCATACCCAGCGTCGGCCAACTTCTTTTTGTTCCCAAAGGTCAAGACCGCAAACCAATGATGTCGTTTTGACAGCATTGAGGCTATCCAAGAAGCCGTGTCAACAGCTTTAAAGGAGGTTCCCGTCGACGCCTTCGAGGAGGCGTAACGGGCATGGGAGAGTCTGGGGGAAAAATGTGTAGATGCTCATGGAGATTATTTTGAATATTATTAACACTTTGTTTCGCTTTTGTTAATAAATCTTTTTTTGATATATATTTCATAACTTTTGGGACGCACCCTGTATATAACAATAGTAGTCCCTTGAGATCCTAATATACTGGGCTTGCGGTTTTTAAAGGGGAAGAATAGACTCACTCAAAATTAGATATCTACATAATAACTAGCAGTTTCCGAAAAGTTTATTATCATTACGACAGATCATATTGATTTTTTCGGCGTAAAATATTTTGGTTACTATATGAACCCCCCTGTTTCTTGGTTAAATTTATCAATTAGCCCACTTTTATTTACTGGTACTTCATATTTTTCAGATGGTTTCAGCTATCTTCACAAATTTGGTCATCCTAGTTCAGTTTCAACTCGACGAGAATAAAGATCAGCACAATGACTGCCCAATTGGCAACGAAACGAAATAACAGCTACCTCAGTCACTGAATATTAGAATAATTTTTTACTGTCATAAATTTTCTTGTGTTGATGCATAATGATGCTCTCTAGAAGCTGATTGTATATGAATTTAAATAATTATTCTTATGCTAAGAATTTAGACAAATCACAACAGTCTCCGAGGTGGACATTATTTGATCGAAATTTCATTTCATCTTTACATTGCTCTGATTTGTAAAAATGTAATATTAATATCTATTGATATTTTGTCAATTTCACTGGTCAAAATTTCAATAAAAAGAAAAAATAAAAAACCTTCTTTTTCCTAAATATTTTATTTTTAAACGGAGTAATTTTTAAATCATCCTTTGATTATTTAAACTCTGTAATAATGTAATTGTTTATAATTACGAAAATAAACATTTACAAACTTAAGCAAGCTCACAGTTTTTTCTTGTTTCCAAAAATGTTAGACAAAATAAAATAACGACTAAATATACGGTTTTTCACGTTTTATGATTAAATGGGCCACGCATCTATGAAATGCGGTCTTCCTGGTTTGTCCCATTGAAGTGGACAATCTTAGCAGAAAGAAATAACGCAGCGGTATGGTCCCGGCCCCAGAAGACCCTGAGTAACCAACGTGTACACATTTTACATGACGTAGATTGCTTGTCGTTCAGCGTATCATACTAAAGGAAACTTAACTACAACCTAAACAAAAATTCAATACTTATTTTTAGCTTTCAAGCCCCATATTTCAGAAAACATAAATTTTTGTCGGTGAGCACTTAACTCCTCTGCACGCTTTCAATACAGATATATTGAAAGAGACGCCCCTTTTACACTTCTTGAAAGTTTTTCGTAATCATGACGGCAAAAATTATATTACAGTCTTTTAAACAACGTTGTTTTTCCAAAATCGTTTCGTGTATTTAAAGTTAACAAGAATCACCCTGAAACGAAGATTTCGATTCTGGTGTTGTATATTTACTCTTTCATTGAGATAAGGGTAAGAGATCCCTGCGTGTGACATTAGGGTGATCACAAATTTTGGACTTCTCGAAATGGCCAACTGATTCGATCCTTAGTTCCGATCTCGTAAAATATAAAGGGTAATATTAACTGGTTTGGAGATGATTTGCAGGTTAAAGTTGGTACAACTACGAAAATTTTGAATCTGAAAGGAATTGGTGGACTAACGGAAGAGAATTATAGATGACGACAGTTTTTTTTGTCCTTGATACTAGTAGTGAAAAACTTACAGAGCTTAAACCACGATTCCGCGCCTCACATTAAGTAGGTTACATTATCTTATTCTTCGGAATTATCACGTAATCACTAAAGCATCACCAAACCTTCGTTGTTGTGCCATCCAAGTTTTTAATATCGCCAGTAAATACATTTCCATGCTTAAGAAACTTTTTGACGGTAATAATTAACCGTTGGGAACATGGTTTTACACATTTTTTTGCTGCCAAAAAAGTTCAAAAATTGCAGTTAAAGTGATGATAGGGATGATATGAAGCTTTGTGTTTATCACATGCTTTTGCAGTTCAAACTACTATTTTTTGGATGCCACGGATTTATCAGAAATACTTGGGAGTCGGATGCATGTGCTTATGTAATTTGGGAGTGGAAAGGGGTGGCAGTTGCCCTACTAATATTTTCATGAGAAATAATTTTCCTAGCATTGAAAATTCAGAAATAAAATGTTCACACGGACATTTTGCGTTACTCTGATTATATTAACTCAACGAAGATGTTTAATTAAATTAATCAATGAGAATATTTAAGGGAAAATAGACAATATTAACCATTAGTCTGCGGTCGTGAATGTTCTCAGAAGGCTTTAAGATCCATTTATCAACTCCTACCTCCCGGTAATCCCACACGTCAAAATGCTAAAATTTATGCCCATAGCCGAAGAATAAAGGACTATCCTCCAAAAAATTTTGAGGAATTAGTTAAGGCGTTCGCCACCAAAAGATTCAATTAAGATTGCAATAGTTTTAAGGTGTGGCCAACGATTTAGCTGCGGGTATTATAATCTAAACACAAATGGTCGGTTATACTTATGAAAACCCAATTTCACGCAATTAATTCGTGTGCAAGCAATTAACTAATGGGATACAATTGAAATCAAAGCCACGGTATCCGAGTTTTTCACGTAAAACTTCTGTTTACCATCTCCACCTCATTTTGTGGGGTGAAGGAATTACAAATATTAACTTTACTCTGACCTCATAGTGCTTGAATTTCTGTTATTAAAACGCAAAAAAGATTAGTATTCTCAAAAAAAACCGTCATTAAAAGAAAGGTGAGCACAGAAGACTTATAAAACCTCAAAAACTTTAAAGGATACACCCCGGTTTAAAGTACACTATTACCTCTGTAATTAGCCTATTCATTATTTTCCTTTCCTTCCAGCATTCGTGCCCCTTTAATATCTATCATTCCTTATTTGACTGTAAAGAGATGGTTGGTGTGTATTTCAACATTAAAAGCTAAGGTTGTATGGCGATGAAACTGGTAGAAGAGGAAATACTTAGAGGCGGAGAAAGTTTTAGAAGAGGAGCAATAAAAAGTGAGTGAGTTTTTGCATATGTCAGAATGATAGAAAAATAAGATATAAAAATGCTAAAAAAATCTTGAATTACTTTCAGAAAAAGAGAATTTAATTGGAAATGAGTTGAAAGACCACATTACATCAAGAAGTCCTTACTGCAGAGGACTTATTAGATATTTATTGGTGATAAGAAGACTAATAGCAATCGTTCTGAGGATGTAGATGATTTTATAAAGTTTGAGTATCAATTGAATTACGTTTCACAAAAGTGTTACCGTGATACATAACTTAAAATTGAGCTTAAAAAACAATTAAATATTACGTGTCATTCAGCGTCATTGGAGATAAACATGTGAGGGAAGGATCGGATATTTTTGCTGATTTTTTGGCATTGGCCCTCCTTATGAGCCTTCTTAAGGCGGTATTAAGTGAAAGAACACCTTTGCTTTAGAACGAAAGCTTAATTAAATTATCCGCTAAGCACTTTATGGTATGCATTTACACCAAAATCTGGAGAAACATGCAATATAAGTTATTGAACAGTTGTTGTTTCGTAGATTTTATCAAATGTTTGGAAGGAAATATCGGTGTGATATAGATTTGTGGCATTGGAAACCAACACCCATGTTATACCTCTAAAAATATTTTGGCATCACTCCATGGAGTGCAAACGGAAGTAAAAGAAGACATGTGTCACGAAAAACGTCAAATTCTTTTACGCAGTGATATTTGCTGTTTCCTTAATCCTGCAATTATTAGGAATGAAATTCAGAATAAACCAGCCAAGATTGATCATTTAAAACTTTTTTTTCGAAATCCGTGCCTATTGTCTTTGACCAGAACCATCAATGGCCTCAGCTTTGCGACTAAATAAAGTGAAGTCGTCAAAATATTTCTGAAATTGAGTTACATATTAAGTGTATCCAGACAACAATATACTAAACCTTTCGGAGCAATACACTTTTCATTACTGAGCTTCTTCAGCATATTATTTTCCTTGGGATTACGTACTACCGTGCATCATATTGAATATATAACTTGATTTATAACTTTGACATGATTTAATTTTTCATTAACTTCATTTGGCATTTAGTGATTTTCATGCATGTATGGCAATTGTTAAAAAAATATTTTCTGTGTGGTTTATTAAATGTGTTAAACATTGGAGAACAATTTCCTTGTTTAGAATCAGAAGGTTTGTTATACAAAAATTGCTCGCAGTTACCATTTGTCGTTTTTGTTCGTTCATTCGTCGGTGATACCATTTTTCGTACCAG
Organism: Ceriagrion tenellum; assembly: GCA_963169105.1. Lineage (NCBI taxonomy): Eukaryota > Metazoa > Arthropoda > Insecta > Odonata > Coenagrionidae > Ceriagrion > Ceriagrion tenellum. Next base: position 83,329,809 of record OY720634.1, on the reverse strand, counting down.
AAATTAAACGTATCAGAGAGAGGTGTGGAATCATGAATGAAATATACATTATTTACGGATATTCCGTATTTTTTTCGCAACTTGGGCCATCATTCAACATAATCTCCCACACAGCAATGATGTTTTTATATCGATTGGACTCTGCTGTCAAAGACGATGCCATTAGTGATCACGTTTTAGCCATCGGAGGATTAAAATCTCAGCCTTATTACTGCGCCTGGTATTCTGTAAAGAAGTCTACAATAAGGTAAGAAACTTGTTTATATAGAATCTTGACTTTAACGTAAATAAAACATTGAATTATCCTAGCATATGTTCAGACAGTTGTGTGAAATTTACAGTGGAATAATTATTCTCCTGAGCTGGGATCAGACCCAGATCCCTCGATTTCGCCACTAGTGCTCAAACCAATTTTTTCACTTTTTGGCGTGGATTTTTCCGCTGTAAATTTCACACAATTATGTGATCACTAGCGGGTGACTCCGTTGTATTTACTGCTCGGATAATGCCGTGGTTCTTTGAAAATGTCCGAAGTAAACACCTTTGAGTTTCAATTTTTGCTTTACCTCGTGGACTGTAGAACTTAACGCTCGCATCCTGGTGCCTCTGGCATTTTACGCCGGGCACCTGTGAGGACAACTTATTCCTTAAAGCCACCAATAGATTCACAGTGGAAGAGGATGCCTGGGTAGCTAAATTAGTTAGAGAACTTGGCGCTAAATCGAGGGATCTGGGGTCGATTCACAGTCCAGGCGAATGATTTTTCCACAGTGAATATCACACAATTGTGTGACCACTAGCAGGTGACTCCGTTGAAGCTACAACGCGGCTAGTTCCGTGGTTCTTTGAAAAAAGTATATGATTAACATAAAACAGTGAAATCGGCAAATTATGAATACAGAATAATCGGTGTCACTTCATATGGGCAAGTATCCGGTGACGGAGGCGGTTAACTCAAATCCATGTAACCTACGGTCACTGTTTTATGTCCCACAGTTAGGATATGTCAATGAACAAGTAACTTGATGAGTTGCGAGAAGAGGAAAAGAATCGAAAGTGAATTTCAAAGAAGTAAGCAATTGATCGTCTCGACATATGTATTGTACCTATAATATATTGTGGTACTATAAAGTTAGGCAGAGAAGTCCATATCCCAAAAAAGGTCAGGAATTCCAATAGGGAATTATAGGTAATACGCTACTTTTCAATGTAGAATAATCGGTGACTTTGACAGTCGAAAAAGATGAAATCAGGTAGGGGTGATGGAATATGAAAAGATTCTATAATTCAAACACTACCCTAGGCACTTAAGTACTATGGATGAGAAATATATACAGCCACGAAAAGCTTCGGCTAGGGAATATTAGATTATAAATTGAAATAAGCCTACAAAAATTAACCATGATTACAACTGTAGGTAATAAGAGGAAATTATACCTGATAATTTATGGACGTTATCCAGATATGGCCATCCACTGATAGTTGACAAAGCGTCTGTAAGTAAACTTTTTTGGTTGCATAAGATAAAGTTTTGCGATTATGTTCTAAAGTAATCTGAAAAAATACACTGCTTTAATTTATATGGAAAAAGGTATTGTAAGGAAAAACCTCCAAGTATATAATGTATGCTTGTAACCAGATGTTTACTTCATACAATGGCCAATTCATCTTACCGGAAGGCTGAAGAGACTTAAAAGGTGGTAGCTGAAGCTATATTATAGGTTTAGAGCAACGAGACCAGGATGAAGGTGAGTTCTGTGCTTTAATTATTTAGTTCATGCTGTATATGCATATTCAATATACTGTATAAATTCGACATCCGCCATGAATTTGAAATGAGGTCCTCACAATCAACAAAATAACATTTCGGTAACCAAACTACATTGGCGTCCTTTTCCAGTGTGAATTTGATAACAGCTTGTTTCTCAAATTTATTTCAATTTAAATGCGATAAATGGTAATAATTCAAATTATTTACTTTACAGCTGCAACTGCTCTCTCTTCACATAATCCATACAAGTGTCCACTTTACTGCATGTGGTTTTTTCTCTCTAGACTATGGCAAATTAATGTCAGTGATTACATATTTTTTTATTACTTCCCGTGAAGAATTTGTCGCGCATTACTTGAATGTTTGAATTGCTTTAAGTTTAAATACGAGTTTTAATGTGAAATCTCTAATTAATGATTTCTTTTATCGGCCTTTACAACTATTTTGTTGAATTAACCCGTCTGTGATCAGACTAATCAGTTTAGCAAATTATCATTTCAACTAAAGGTCTTTATTTGGGTGTGAGCAAATACAATTTGAACAGAGAAAAAGTAAATACTCCCAATAGCATTTGGAATGCAACACGTTTTACCCGTACACATTAGCCATTACTTCACGTACTTCAGAATACGTCGTGGTCAAAGAGAGACGCTACTTCGCTCTGATTAGGTCACACCTCGAATACACCGCGAGCATTTGGGACCCTGGTCATAAGAATTAACCGAAAAAATTAATAATATACAAAGAAACGCTGCGCGTTTCGTTGAGACCTGGTGCAAGCGAACAAAAAGTGTTTCACAACTTTTAGAGGTCCACGTGGAATGATTGCGCCGGAGGCGCGGCAACTAGACCGTCCCGGTGAGAGGAACTCACCACAACCGGTTTGATGACAAATGGTGCATGGCGGGGGATTTTCATTTGGAGTGTGATGTGTGGTTTGCGTGAAATTTGAAAAATAAACACTATTTTTGTCATAATGAATAAACTAAACTAACCTAAGGGGGTAGATAAAAATAAAATTCTCCAATAGCCGTAAAAATGGCACCACTCGTCAAACATGTACCACAAAAATACACTTACTGTGTTGGTTTGCGGGAAGGGGATTCACAGCAGGGACCAACCACAGCCTCTCTACCAGAATACCCTCCGGTGATGGTTTACGGGAATGTTACTTCCTCGCCAGTGACCAACACAGACACAACCACTCAACCCAGTTTGGGATCCTTTTCGAGGGCTAATGGGACCCTGATAAGGATGCCTGGGTTATAACCTGATATCCTTCATAGGGCTAATGGGACCCTACTAAGGATGCCTGGAAGACATTGTTAAGTTTACAAGATTTTAAAAAACGGATGTCCTCGGCAATTTTCCCGATTTTTGTTTTCAGCTGATGGAACTTATTTAGCTCAGATGACTGGAAAGCCATATTAATTAAATCAAAGGAAATTGAGCTCTACGGCCTCTCTAGATAGATAAAAATAAAATTCTCCAATAGCCACAATCGACCAGATTCCAATCGACCATTCTCCAATAATACAATCATGACTGAATGTCATTCTTTCAGGCGTATCACGGAACAAATGACATTTGTTCCGTGATACGCCTTGAAGACGGACTAGTTCCGAAAGCTAGCTATGTAAGTGTGATCGTCTCTTTTTTTGTGTGTCTATCTCCTCCATCCTATCCACATCGTGTGTTCATCGCCGCATGGCTGACTCCAATCCATCAACGTATTTATATATATATATATATAATTTTTTTCTCCATTTACCTTTATCCATTTATATTATAATATATATTTTTTTTGTTTAATCTATTTTCTCTTTTTTTGTTATTATTTTTTTATGAATATGTATTGTATATATACATTTTATTTATTTATTAATTTAATTTTTTTAAATAAATGATACATATTTTTTCATTTAAGATTGACACACTTAACCTACAAGAAACGTAAAACACAGGAAAGACAAGAAAAGATAGAAGAGTGATATGTTGAGGCAGTGTATATGTGGTGGGGTTAAGGGGGTAATTCCAAATATTAGAGAGAAGGGGATTGTTAGTTTTCTTCAGACAGTATTTAAATTTAGTGACTATTGATTGAATATATGATTTGATGGTTGGTAGGGAGTAGTAGCGACGTACCTCTTTCATATTTACATGTTTGCTTAGTTTCAGTAGACCGAGGATGGTTTTATTTTGAAAAATTTCGAGTTTTTCAATGATGGTTCTGCGGCAGGCAAAGACCTCACAGCCGTACAGAAGTATTGGTCTCATTATGGAGGAGTAGAGTCTCAAGCGCCCTTTGTGGGAGAGCGGAAAATTGCGTTGACAGAGCGATGCTAATGCTACTCGAGCAGAAAGAGCCTTACGTTTGTACTCGGTAAGATGGTTGGCGTACGTTAATTTGGCGTCTAAGTGGATGCCGAGAAACCGAAGGACAGAGAATCTTGGGATCGGTTTTTTTGTGGAAAGCTGGGCGGATTTGGGGTTAGTGTTTGCGTTTGCGTGTAAAGTGTATGTGTGTGCTTTTGTTTGCGTTGATTGATATTTTCCATGTTTGCGTCCATTTGTGTAATTGGTGTAGGTGAGTGTTTTATTTGCGGACATTTGCGTCTCCTGTTTTAGATATGGCAGAAATGTCTGTGTCGTCCGCGTACATGTGAATTTGTGTGTTGGGTGTAGTTGGCATGTTGTTCACGTAAATTTTGAATAGCAGAGGGCTTAGTAGAGAACCTTGGGGAACGCCAGCTTCGGTAGGACGGGTTGAGGAAAGGAATCCTGAGTCAGAGACTCGGAATGTTCGAGTTGTGAGATAGGATTTGATCAGGTTGGTTATCGGGATAGGAAAGTTGAGGAAAGCCAGTTTGACAGTCAGAACAAGAGCACGATTCCAAACTCTGTCAAAGGCGCGAGCTACATCGAGAAAAATGACATCGGTGAATTGCCCACGGTTGAAGCCATGAGAGATCGTTTCTACCAAACGGAGCGTTTGATGTACAGCAGACATTTTGTTTCGAAATTCAAGCTGCTCGGGGCGGAGGATATTGTGGTTGTTGACGTGTGATTTGAGATGGCAGAGGACGATACGTTCAAAAATTTGGGATAGGTTAGACAGAAGGGTGATGGGTCTGGAACAGATGGTTCTTTGTTGGGTTTCGCAATAAGGATAATTTTACCGGTTTTCCATGGGATGGGGAAGTGGGAAAGAGAAAAGGAGCGGGAAAAAGAGGTCGCAGAGAAGATCAATGAAGATTGGTACACGTGAGTCGTGTTTTAGGAGTTCGTTTGAAATGCCGTCCAAACCGGGGCCACGGCGAGGAGGTAGAGAATTGATTATTGCTTTAAGGGCAGAGGGAAAGATATCGGGAGGAGGGGTTGTTGGTAGGTTTTGAAGGGCGAGGAGAGAGTGGTTGATGTCATTATCTAGGGAGGATGGGGAAGGGTCAAGAGACATAACGGATTGAAGGAAGTCAGCTTGGATTTTAGATTTACGTTCCAGGTCGAAAACGAGCTCTTTATTCACTCTAAGTGGAGGAGCCACGACTTTGGTGGTCCAACAAAGAGAGTGCATGGCCTTCCACAAACTGCAGTTCTCGAAGGACAAGGTTTCAATGTGACGGTTCCATTCTGCTGACGATAACTGGCGGATTTCGGTTTTGACTTGGTTTTCCAGGGGGTTGTACGTGGATTTGTCGGATGGAGACCTGAAGAGTTGCCATGTGTGGCGAGCAGAATTTATATTTTTAATTAGGTTAACAATGTATTCCGGAAAGTAAGATAAAGACGTTGGGGACGGCGTGCTGGTACGGGGCAGGTTACATAGTTTTTGGCCGCAAGAAGAGAGTTTGTTAGGAAGGAGGTTCGATTGTCAAGATCGTTGGGAGTGGGGGAGATAAGGTTGGTGTTGGATAAAAGACGGGATTGTAGGGCGCTGGGAATTTGGTTCCAGTCTGTCATGAGGGCTTTTCCATTAGGAGAGAGGTTGGGGGAAAGGGGTAAGATGCAAAGTAGAGGAAAATGGTCAGAGATGAAGGAGTAAATGACAGTAGGACTTGCTAGGATAAGGGGGGTTGGAAATGGCGGAAAAGTCAATTACGTCACCATAGGCATGGTGACGACCTTGTGGTGGATAGTTGGTTGCAGAGACCGGAGCAGCAATATTAATTGGTCGCTGGGAACAGTATTTGAACAGGGTAGTACCGTTTTTGTTTTTTCTTCTGCAGTGCCATGACTATTGTTTTGAGTTCCAGTCACCGAAGATAATGCTGGACGTGATAGATTTAAATAGTTGATCCAAATCCTCTGTCAGTAGCGGTTTACCAGCCCTTTGGTAGAAGGAGCAGATATTCAGTGGGTCAGATGGGATGTGGATAGCTAGTGCGATTGTCTCGGCGTTTGAAGTTCTGGGACATTGAGCATAGTGTGGGATATAGCGGGTTTTATTAGAATGGCCACGCTTCCTTTGTGTGTAAGTCTGTCTAATCTGTAAACTGTGTAGTGTGGTGAGAAGAAGGATATGTTTGGTTTGAGAAAGGTTTCTTGCAGAAGTATGATGTCTATGTGTTGGTCTGTAGCGTATTGCAATAGCTCATGTTTTTTGTTGCTGATGCCATTGCAATTCCAAGAAAGGAGTTTCAAGTTGTGACTGTGAGAGTGTGTCGTGTTTTGTGGGTTCATGAGGTGGTGTAGAGGGCGCACATTTGAAAAATTAAAAAGGCTTTCTTATCGGTGACGGTCGGAAAGGCTGACAGTCGGGCAGAAATGACGGAGAACCAAGTAAAAAGATCTGGGTCATTGGTGGTAAGAGATTGTGGTTGTTGAAGGGGCGGAAATGCTTGTTGAGGACCGTTTGCTGCAGCAGAGTACGACATTTAGAGGGGAGGAGGTGGTGGGACGTTAACAGTTAGACGGGATTGGTTACCAATTTTTGTGATGATTCTCTGCTTAGCAGCCTTGTGAATGGGGCAGCCACGGTAGCAGGCGGGATGGTCGCCCTTGCAGAGGTAACATTTGGGAGGCTGCCTACGGTCTTTGGGGCAAGAGGTGGACTGGTGATTTTCACCACAGAGGACACAGTTTGGTGGTTGGTGACAGTAGCCTTTGGTATGACCAATACCCTGGCAATTGTGGAATTGGAGTAGTTGGCCTGGTTTACGAAATGTGGAGACTTTAACAGTTAATCCGGCTATGTGGCTGATGGCCAGGATTTGGTTAGAGTCCACAGTTGGGTCACAGACAAGTTCCTTTATTAGTTCCTTAGACATTGAAAAATGGATGAAGAGATGGAAACATACAATGAACCCCACCAAACCTGAAATAATTGAATTCTCCAGAAGATGAACGAGGAAACTTGCCACACCCGTCCACTACGGACGCAACATTATCCCGCTCAAAACCACAGCGAAATTCCTCTGAGTCACCCTGGACCAAAAACTGACCAGGGCCCCACACGCCAAAGCTGCAGCCACCAAATTCAAGAACGCCAGTGCCACCATCTTCCCCCTAATAAAACGAGAAAGCTCCTTATCCCTTACCACCAAAATTATGAGCAAAATTCAGAGGTGTACTTATTTATTACATTCTATGCTTATTTATACGTTGAAATGATGGCGTGCAAGAAGCTTTGCTGAATGCAGAACCTAGTAATGGTGTGGTCTTCGTGAAATCAATTTCTTATTTATCATTTCATTTAATTAGAATAAATTGTGATAGACCTATTTTAGCATTATTACATGCCAAAAATTCTACTAAAATGAATTATACGTTTTCATGATGTGCTTCACAATGCTGAAATAATTGTAATAGCTTCAATACTTTTGAAACGATTTCATTTTTTCTCAATGCATTTGCTGTGTTCTATGTAAATAAGTCATTCGCCCAGAATTTAAACACAAACCCTTTCAAATCACGACAAAAATATACAGCAAATAAGCCGCTCAGGAGTCCCCTTACAATGTGGACTCCCAAACAGTTTTTTCACAAATGTTGCAGAATTATGACTGATAAACATTAATGGTGACCATAACTTATCTTTCAGCTGCACCTGTTCTCACAACAGCTACTCCATACAAAGGTCCGCTTCACTGCATGCGGCTTCTTCTCTTTAGACTACGGTCTTGTAATGCCGGTATTTACTCATTTTTAAAAAATAATTTCAAATGACAAATTTACTACCCACCTTTTGTCCATGTGCAGCAACCTGATTACTCAAAAAGAGCTTTGTTGGCATTAAAAGAGACTTTAAAATGGCCCAGGTTTGAAAATTCAATGGCCTTTGATGATTAGGGATATATCACTTTTTTGCACACTTTGCGTATGAAAGGCAAAATTACTAGTAAATACTACTATAAATATCTTCTCATTAAGAAAAAAACTCTCAATTCTAAATGTTTTTCATTTTTTTGATCTTAGAACACTTCTGCAGTAATAAAATTGAGGTAAAATATAGTGGTAATTTCTAAATCATGTATTTATTTATACTTAAGTAAACAGCTCATTTTAAATTTCTTCATTCATGTATCAGTAGTTTTAGGACTTACGGAACGGTGTACGTATATTATAAGATATAGATTATTAATTAGCAGTTGCTGAATAGTTTAGAATCTTTCTAAATTAAATTGATGTTATTTATATATTTTTTGTTAATGAACTGAATTTTGAATATGTTTCATAAACAACAATCATGGCTTATAAACATTTCATATTTTTATGATATGGTAATTGTGTTTTTCAGATGTCTGCAGCTGTTTTCACAAATTTGATCATCCTAATTCAGTTCCGACTCGACGAGAAGAGCAAAGCCACTGGTGATTGTTCACTGGGTACTGAAGTTACACCAAACTCGGTTATTCATCATTAAACTATTTTTGTTGTCACGAAAAAACTCATAATGCACGTACAATGTACGTCGTATATAGATACTCTCCGACAGTGAAGAATATTCAAACTTTAAGTAATGGTTCAACGCAATTGGTGAAAAAGTTTTCATACAAAATCAACAACGGGTTATACAAAGTCTGATGATAATTCATTTTCGTGCTTGAATATCTTTAATCCATTATTAAAATTTATATTTTGAGCTGATGTTTCTGTCAATAGAATGCAATCGTCACTGAGACAAAAAATGAAATTTTTATTTGTAAGTACATAATATCTCTGGTAAATCCTTACCTATTGGCATTTTTAACCTGATAGAACAGCCACTACGAGGAGAGGAAAAATAAACGAACATACAAAAATAAATGGTGTTCACGGTTTTCTTGGAAGATTTGGATGGGTAATTTACTTTGGTTGTTCATAAAATTGGGTAAAAATACAGTTCTTTATGGCTACCCTGTATGTTTTTCTTTAACAGAGTATAACCATAGGTAAAAGATGAAACACTGTAAGTAGCTCACTCTATATAGGGTGTTCAGCGAATTACTTAGGGCCGTATAACAGAACGTCTCTTAATCCGAGTGGGCACTCACTCTCGGTGGAGTAAGCACTCACATTCATATCTATTGGGAGTGAATGTTGATTCGCATCATAGAAACGCACTCACACTCGGCTCACTTGAGTGATAGTAACAAATCTAGAAATTAGTATTTATTAACGTTACTCCTTCCATTGACGTATTTACGTGAAACAATAACGAACGACTTCATTTAGCCGCGCAAGTTAATAATTCTTTGTAGTGAAAACGTGATTACGAAGTGAATTCATCAGGAAAAATTTCCAGATTTTATAATTTATTCAATGAAAAATATATTTATATATTTAACCATACATTAGGCACTAAATTTTCCAAAAGAGAAACTAGAATCGCAAGTGAAGAGATATAAATAGCGGCGAATTGCAATGCTTTTTTGACGCGGGCATTGTAAGAACTTATTGACAATCATTGTTATATTTACAATTCCGCATTCTTTCTCTTTAAAACGAGGTAAAAAGTAACCGTGTATGACGTCATAGTCGCCTGTAATAAAATGTCGAAGGTGGGACCCCTCATCGAAATATCTTTCAAAATATCCGTTGAATCTTATGAATCACTCACAAGAATGCTACCTTATCTTGTAAAACCGTGTTCACAATTCGGTAAATAATGGCAATTGAAGAGACCGCATTAAAAATGGAAAATTTAACTGTGAATTTCCTTTATTTTACTTAATGTTTAAGAGAAATAGTGGCATCCACCTCCTATAAGTAAAACGTAACACATTTGTTCATCGGCAGGTTCCAGTATTGTGCCGTTATTTTTAATTATATACATTATTAAAGATATTTTCTTTATCGCCCTATTCATTTATTAACAGCATCGCATCTGGTCACAATCCCGACCATTGCATACAATTATCATGTATTCTTATTAGGATAATTATACAGATAATGGCTAAGCATGTGACCTTTGCTGTATATTAAATCAAAGGAAATTGAGCTCTACGGCCTCTCAAGATAGCAAAAATTAAAAGATTCTCCAATAGCGGTAAAAATGGAACCACTCGTCAAACATGCAACCACACAACACTTACTGTGTTGGTTTGCGGGAAATGGGATACCACAGCAGGGACCAACCACAGCCTCTCTACCAGAATACCCTCCTGTGATGGTTTACGGGAATGTTACTTCCTCGCCAGTGACCACCACAGACACATTCACTCAACCCAGTTAGGATCCTTTTTTAGGGCTAATGGGACCCTTATAAGGATGCCTGGGTTATAACCTGAGATCCTTCATAGGGCTAATGGGATCCTACTTAGAATGCCTGGTCATTAACACAATCACACTCACAAGCACTCAAATCACTCGCTCACACCTCGTCAAACATGCAACCACACAATTTCTTTTTTATTTTTTTTCTTTCTTTTAATATTGGAATCTTTTAATTTTTGCTACCATGCTGTATAGTCTTTTCTTTTGGAATTTAGTTTTGAGAGATGTCAACCAGCATAATAAATTTCATAGGACAACCTGCTATTATCCTCTGTTGAGATAAAGTTGGTAACATTTGTTAAACCCAGCCAGTTTTCATTTTTATTGTAACGTTGGCAGTGTTTTAAGAATTGTTTTGCTTATTGTTCTGTCGTCACATGGTAATAAAGTGAGTTCCGTTGTGTGTTATTGCAATGAATGATCGATCGACAATATTGTTAAAAAACATAATTTTAAGAGACTTACAGAATTCCACTACGCTCACAAAAGTTGAACCGGTGCACTATATTAAACTTCCCTACCACCCGAAATTCACAAAAGGTCTGGAAAAGATATTTAAGACGGTTAATACAAAAATACCTTTAAGTAATAATAACAAACTAAAACACTTATTGGGGAACACCAAAGATAAAATAGACAGTCGAAAAATTCGGTATATATAAAATATCTTGCTCATCATGTGATTTGTCATACGTAGGGCAAACTCGTAGAATCATTAAAACCAGATTTAAAGAACATATGGCACATTTCAAATACAACCAACCTGAAAAATCCAGTATTGCACAACACTTACTCCACACAGAACACGAAACATCAGAACACAACCTACAACTCATTACACAAATTGATAATCATTTACTTGACGCTTATGAAAGTTTATACATACACAAACCCAGAAGAAACCTAGTAAATAGCGACAAAGGGCCGATTTCTTAATCTCCATTATTTTCTACTATAGACTTAGATGTTTCTCCTTCTGTATATTTCACGTAATTCCTCGTCACCCTCATACATCAACTGTCAGTTTTGTTTCAAATTTAAATTTTGGTGGTTATACCCGTGCCTTACTTCAACCGACGGTTTGTTTTGATATTTAGGTTACATTGGTTTTTTCCTCACCCCCCTCCCATACTTCAACTGTCAGTTTGACCCCCCCCCCCTATTACAACGGCTACTTGCATTCACTCGCCACCCCCCTTTCTCTCTTCCCTCCCGCCTTACATTTCTGTTCACCACCCTCTCCCCTTTCCACCAATGCTTTTTGCTCTCTTCAGCACCCGTTGGTCATTGGTTTCCCTTCTCCCCCCCCCTTTTGTTCCTTCAGTATTTATTCCTGGCTGTCCTCCCCTTTCGTTCACTTACAACCTCGTGTTGCAATAGATTTTCCCTTCAGCTCGCTGCAGAGGACCACCTTGTGGCCGAAATACGCGTATCCGACGCTCACCCTCATTTGTCTCTGTTTATATTTTGACCACGCTCTTTTTGAGCGATTTCTCCCAGAAATTGGTCCCGTCTGTGTGTGTGTGAGTGCTTGTGAGTGTGATTGTGTTAATGACCAGGCATCCTTAGTAGGGTCCCATTAGCCCTATGAAGGATCTCAGGTTATAACCCAGGCATCCTTATAAGGGTCCCATTAGCCCTAAAAAAGGATCCTAACTGGGTTGAGTGCGTGAGACTGTGGTGGTCACTGGCGAGGAAGGAACATTCCCGTAAACCATCACAGGAGGGTATTCTGGTAGAGAGGCTGTGGTTGGTCCCTGCTGTGGTATCCCATTTCCCGCAAACCAACACAGCAAGTGTTGTGTGGTTGCATGTTTGACGAGTGGTGCCATTTTTATGGCTATTGGAGAATCTTTTAATTTTTGCTACCTCGCTGTATAGTCTTTTCTTTTGGTATTTAGTTCTGAGAGATGTCAACCAGCATAATAAATTTCAGAGGACAACCTGCTATTAGCCTCTGTTGAGATAAAGTTGGTAACATTTGTTAAACCCAGCAGTTTTCATTTTTATTGTAAGGTTGGCAGTGTTTCAAGAATTGTTTTGATTATTGTTCTTTCGTCATATAGTAATTAAGTGAGTTCCATTGTGTTTTACTGCAATGAATGGTGTCATCATTTACTCCATTAAACCTTTGTAGCTAATGACTAAGGCCAGAGATCTCCCATAATTTCTAACAGCCTCAAATGCATTATCACATAACTGTTCTCATTTATTCATTTCCATAATAAATCCTCAGAGGCTTTTATAGCTTTCTCATTATCCTTAAGTTCATAATTTTTCTCAGCTTAAGTTCATATCCAAAACAACTGATACAAGACAAGTCTATGGTCAGAGGTGGATACTTGGGTCAACAGCTGCCTGTGTTAGATGTAAGATTAGGAATATGGCTTATGCCTGAATCACACGATCATTTTTTCCATCCCTTTTAAGGGATAGCTCCAGTGATAGCTCAAATGATCGCTCGAAAATGATCGTGTGACTCGAACAAAGTCAGGGATGGCTCCAGTGATAGGGATCTCTATAGCTTTTTCCATCCCTGGGCACGTCCCTTTTTCCGTCCCTGGAGGCATCGCTGACTCCACCATTTAGCCAATCAGAGTGCTCGGCCGCAAAGAGCGACTCTAACGCCACATTCGGCTTTCAATGGAATGAGAGTAGTTAACATAGAAATGATGCGAAAAGGGATGGAAAAAATGATGGAAAAAGGAACGGCCATAATGACCGTGTGATTCAGAAAATGGTAGCTCGAGCTATCATTGTCACTGTCCCTGAAAAGCTATCATTGGAGCTATCCCTTAAAAGGGACGGAAAAATGATCGTGTGATTCAGGCTTTAGATTCTGTAGAAAAGAATGAGTGGTACATTGATCACTGAGTGATATATTGAGACAATGAGGGGCATATTGAAGACAAAGAGTGGTATATTGAGATATTATAGAAACAAACTCATGATACATTTCTAGACTAGTCAAATTTTGCTCAAATAAAGGTTTCCTGTTCTCTTTATCAGTAAATTTTGCTCAGACGAGAGCGAGTTGTGACTATCGACACACGGAAATTTCGTTATAAGACACTTCTTTATAATGAGATGCTGCTGTAATATGAAGTTTGACCATCTGATGATAAGATTGTATTCATCTATCTGATGGATATATTGATATAGATTCCCTTGCCATTTGATATGCTAATGACAGGAGTTCTAATTGCGTCCATGGTACATAAATAATTCATCCTACTGATAGATACCATCAGCCTTAAGTTCTCTTATTCAATATACCCCGTGCAGTATCCCTCAATCTACAATTTTAGATGGGTATTGTAACAAAATTAGCAAGAAGGGTAAATGAAGGGCAAAAAAAGGACTGCATAGATGCTTTTTGAAAATATAAATTCAGTTGCATATTTGTACTGATAAAACAACTCTGGCATGTTAATCCGTCACACAAGGATATCCATCTATCGTGGATAATTAACTAATGAAAATCGCACAAAAATCCTTTTAAATCCCTTTTATTCAACATATATGACCATAAATACACTAAGCAGGCTGATTTTATATGAAAAGGTATCGATTTAAGTGGAGGGGTTATGGTCTCTATTTGTACTTTAATTATGCCAAACATGGTAGCCATGTTTATAATAAAATTATTAAATGTAGTAATGCGGTAAAAGCAGAATTTAGAATCCACTTTCATCACAGGTAGGCATAATATCTTAAATATATCCTGAAATATTGTAGCACAAATTATCCTAGGAGTGATAGAGGATGATTGTTTGTTGAAGTATTTTCTTAACAAATACCTCTGGTGTTCAAATAAATTTAGATGAATGTATGTTGGAATTGGAATGAGGTCAAAAATCATAAGAAATTAGAATATCAAGAGATCTTTTTCAGGCACATCTTCTATTGTGCATGAATATACATTGTCTTTAAAGGGGATGGTGGAAGAGAAGAGAAAGGAGTGAGTAAAAACATTAGTATCAAATGGAAATTGAAAGGATATTTAGTTACACCTTCAAATGAATACAAACAAAATATGGGGGAGTGTATACTGACAGAGAAAATTTTTCATTTGAATTTCAATGAGTTATTACAAAAAATAAGGCTTCAAGAAATAATCAGCCAATGGTTTATGGACATCTTACCTAGAATATGATACCATACATTACAAAAAGTAAATATTTATCGTGGTATGAAATATGGGAGGGATATATCAGTCAAAGAAGACTCCAAGGAGAGCCTTAAGTTTTAATACAATAACATTCAAGAAGAGCTCCATAAATGGGATACATTATATATATTGGCAGTCCTCTCCACTGGTTACTACGGTCTCACAGAATTAATATGGCATCATGAATCAGAGACAGGTCCGTGTGATTAGTTGTAGTGGTCTAGGCAAATTAATTAACAGTTGAGGACAACATTTTAATAAAAACGCACAAAGTATGGTATTTTACCTTTTATGTTGATGTTATGATTTTCAATTCTCACTATCTTTGAAAAATGGTAAAAATGTCCTTAACATTGAAAATATTGAGTAATATCACCGAAGTCAAATGCATATTTGGAACTTAATTCAGTCAAATGTGGAACCTATCATTCATCTATGGCTTTGCTAGAGTTGTGGCTTTAAATGTTTGAACTCACTGGAGCATATCATGCAATACCTTTATCCCATATAATTAGAAAGTGAAATGGACCCCATGAAGTCAACAATATAAGCATTTGCTAGGTAAAAGTTTTCAGTAATTAAGGTCATAAATGAAGTCTGATCACTATTCCTACCATTAACATTCACCACTAATAATCATAAAACAATAACGTAAGTTGTCGTAATAACGTAAATGAAAAATAATGAGGCAAGGTCTGTAGCAGTCATACAACACTCACTTATCACAACATCAGTTTCAATTGTTCCTCATTCAATACCATATATTGTGAGAGGTATACAATATTCAAGTACATATACATATTTCCAGTCATTCTTTGTATCAATGAATTAACCTAGGTAGTAAACAACATTAATTTTACACAGGACTACTATATAAGTAATAGAACCATAGGAAATGGACTCCAAATATATGGAAAGTATAATTTGAATTGGCATGTACATTGATAATAGTTTCATCATCTCGTCATTAATCAGCTGATCTGAACAAAGAATCATTCTTAAAGGGAAATGCCGCGATCGCTGAATTAAACTATTGAAATGTATCACTAAAACCTCAACACTGACTAATTCACTAATATAACATAATATTTACCAATACATACATTACCTGTCGGGGTTAGTTCGACAATAACGGACTTGGAAGGTCCTGTTCTTTGTATCCTCTACTTAACATCCATGCCAACTGTAAAGGATGGGTCTTTGAAAACGGTTATGATAGAACGTTAGTAAATACAATGCTAAGAAGCTTGTATAACATCATCACGCATGTATTGGGAAGAACAAGTTTGCTTACATGTAGTGGTGGATACGTAAAATCATATAAGCATAGAGAAGATACAGTGATATAGAACAGACACGGTTACTTAAAAGAATACTTCCTGCATTCAAAGCGTCGTTCGTTTAACGTTATTGGGCACATCAGCGAGACTTCAAAACTTAAGACAACTAACAACTTTTCACAACTTAAGACGACAACTTTCATAACGTTCAGAAACTAAATATCTTCTCAACTTATGGCATTGATAATAATGCGTAATCCGAGATCTGATTAACTCAGCTAGAACATCAATGATGGATAGCAACAAATGTTATACACACGGATCGTACACCTTTCGAATTGGGAATGATACGTACGTTTACAACCCGGTCTCCAGAAACTTAAACATTCCCATTGTTTTTGGGTCACACGAGACAGCTGCAACATTGTATATACACATTCATGTTGTTCTTAGCGGCCTCGCAGTCCGAAAGGGTCTGAATATCGATTAATTTGTCGCACATTCTTCCCGCTTCGTCCTGTTTGTTGACAGAAATGACTGCTGAGCCACAGATGGCTGAGCACGCTGAGAAATTATGAGCGAAATTCGCAGTTGTCGAGCGATTGTTTCATTTGAATCATGACGCGGGAAAGTTTTATCCCTTCACCGCACGATTTCAATGCACTACACGGATTAATTTAAGTTATTTGTTACTAAAAAAACAAAAATAAAGCTCTAGGAGACTATGGCATAAATATTATCATACCAATAGTCTATGGTAATCACATAATTACATGAAATACCGCGACCATCACACGTTCCCAAATAGTATCAGAGGCTTCGCGAGCATTTTGGCCGATTAGATCGTCTAAAATCTACTTAAAATTGTACTTTCATTCACCAAGATCATTTAAACGCAAAGCACTATAATATTTTCTGTCATAAAATATTCTAATACCTTTGAATTGAATCCAGGTTGTTGTAATCCAGGAACTGTTGTAATCCAGGAAGTATAAGGAATTTGCACGGCCATGTAATTTCAAAAATTACGGCGATTGATGCCACGAATTTCGCTCAAAGCAGTCACATCACCAATGACTAGTATTATTGTCCAGTTACTCATATCAAATCTATCGATTATTTGATCGAATATTAGAATCGTTAAATGCATTGAGTTCATATGGACTCTAGGGAGAGGGAAAGACTTTTCTGGATCCGAGAACCCGTTCCAAATAAACACATGTTCAATTCTATCTTGGAATTACCATAAATTCTGATATATTTCCAGGATTACACGTTGAAAACGTATGTGGCGCAGTATTAAAGAAGCTAAAATTTGTTGAGTGTATAATAGGAAGGTCCTCGGTGGAAAAGGTCAGAGGGATGCTACTTCGCTCTGGTTAGGCTACATCTCGAATACGCCGCGAGCATTTGGGACCCTGGTCAAATAGATTAAACAAAAAACTTAATATAATACAAAGGAAAGAAGCGCGCGTTGTTATAAACTGCTACGAGCGTACGTATAAGGTCGCACAACTTTTAGAGGGATTTAGGTGGGAGCCCCCAGAGACTTGGAGGCTACACGCTAGGCTAATCTTGCTTGATAACTTCAGAACTGATATTTTACAGAGCGATATAGAGAATATTATCATGACTCATCACCACATCTCTAGGTCTGACAGATGCGATAAAATAAGAGAGATACACTGCCTAACAGATAAGTACAAGAACTTGTTTTTTTCGCGCACTATCCGCGAACGCGAACAATAAGTGACCACAATAAAAATTGACCTCCACTAAATATACTCCTATAATATATGTCACCATTCCATCTCCAAAAACTTACGCCTTTACACGGCTGCTGACCTAACACCCCCTGCCACATGCCTATGCGGTGGCTTGCAGGGTATTATGTAGATGTAGATGAATAAGTGTCATGAAAAACTTTTACGTTGCCAGGAAATCCCAAGAGTTCAAAAAGGGCTTAGGACGCGAAGGAGTTTTCAAATGTTGTGAATTATTTAGCGACAAAATCAGGAAGACTAAGTAGTATGGTGATAATACTCAAGACAACTTAATTTTTGATTGATAGATTCTATATTAAAGTTTAGAATTTAAACTTCGTATGTGTAATAATGATTCCGATACTTACTCTATTCCATCAAAGCATCAGTATAAAATACGTGTACATATATACAGCGCTGATTCAATTAGTTATCAATGAATAAGCAAAGCGAAAAACATGCAATAGAGGATAAACCAACTATGAGTGAATCAACTGATTGATTAATGCAATATATAGTCGATTAGTTAATTAATGTTAAAGCGTTTAAAATTAAGTAACGTTGAAAACACTGACAAAATTGGAAGTGCTAACAAAGGCATAACGGAAGTTGAATTTGAAAGATAATTATAATCATCATTTTTGAAAGAAAATTCAGGTCAATCTTACTAATATATAAAGATCTAGTGGTGTCTGTCTGGTTCCCATCACTCAAAAACCACTGAAACGATTAAAACAAAATTTGGATGGAAGATATTTAAAATATCTGGTTCACGCATAGGCTATAGAACAAGTGCCTTGGGACCCTAGAGGACCCTCAAGTGAGGCTTTTCATTGCCAAAAATTACCCTGGAAGATTATTCTTGCCTATATTAGAAACAATTAAAATATACCTATACTAATTGTTCAACAATCATGGGGTCGTAAGTCACGCTGGGGCCCCAGAGGGCCTAAGATTCCAAAAGAATGCTTTCTTAAAAGCATCAAAGGAATTGAACGAATGAACCGATTTTGGTGAAATTTCCAAGCATGGGATTAGTAAAGTTTTTAAGGAAATTTAGACTATGATGGAGGCCCCTGGGCCCCAAATACAGCGTATTGTGCCGTCTGATGTCATACGTGTTTGAAATACTTAAGTCTAAACATTTTGGTTCAAGTGTAGAGGTTTCTCCTTTTTCATATTTTAATTAGTTTTTCTAAAGATAGAAGGCTATAGTTTTCACCAATAGATGGATAAATGATTTTAAATTCTTATTCTTTCATTTAATTTTCTTATACGAATAAAAATTGCCTAGAAATCGCGTTTTTAATGTCATGAATTTTACTTCTGTCAACAAGAGGATATTTCCTTGGTAACCGAGGTATTAGCATTAGCTTTAGAAGGGAAATGGGACAACGGCGGCTGATTTTATATATCTAGAGCATGAATATATATTATGGATTCGGATGTTTGACATTGTTGCCTAGGCTACGTGTGGAGCTTCTTCACATCCACTATTGTTTTGCTTGAAGACATTTTATCCCTAATTGAAGTTGTGGAAACCCCTTCTAACGGTGCGCCTTCACACCGCCACAAGTACCGTTTTCCCTTCCTGGTTGGCCGACCTCGGTGGTCGGTGGCTCAGGGCTAACGCTCGCCTATTAAGAGGGCGCCCTGGGTTCGATTACCGGTCGTGAAGTTTACTATACATTAAGGCTTTGATCTCGCATTTTTCGACTGTTCTAGCACATTGTTCTAACATTTTCCTGAAATGGTATAGCATACTCTAGAATGGTCGCTCTCAGTATAAATATTGAAGCCTTGACCCTATGAGCCAGTCTTGTATCGACATAAAAACAATAAAAAACAGTGAAAATAAATACAAGTCTCTTTCATCGATAGCTGAAATAACCAACCATCAGCTGCATTGGTGACCCCGAACATCTGCACCCAATCAATCATCAGCTGGAAAGTATGCAACTGAAACACTTCAGATTTTATCCACGTTACTGCTGACATTTTTTAATGCAATGAAGTTTGTACGTAATATTCCCCACATACTTTTAATTTCAAGTCATGCGCATTAGAAATGTATTGTAAAATGCATGATTAAATTTGGACGAATATCAGATGTCGATTAAATTGCGAAGAGTTCTTACTTTCTCTTGTTACCCCGTGTTCTTAGCCACTGATCCAAGAACTTCTTTGCTTTCCCTCCTTTTTGTTCATCATATTATTATCTACCGCACCAAAATATAAAATCATTCCCCAAGCTCCCGCCTCAGCGTACAGGTTCTTTTACCACACACCATTGGTAGAATTTCTTATATCCAATCGTAACTAGGCAGTCTACTACATTTATTTACTACCCTGCGAGTAGCTGCATGGGGGTGTGGCAGAAGGTGTTAGAACACCAGCCGTGTAATGAGATAAAATTTTGGGAGATGAAATAATCACGTGTATTTAGTGGAGCTCAGTTTTTATTGTGGCCACTTATAGTGCGCGAAAACAACAAGTTTTTGTATTTATCTGTTTGGCAATGTGTATATCTTATTTTATCGTTTCTGTCAGACCTAAAGATATCGTGAGGCGTCATGATAATATTCTCTGTGTCGCTCTGAAACACACCAGTTCCAAATTTTTCAAGCCAGCCAAACCTAGCGTGAAGCCTTAGAGTCTCTAGGGGCTCCACCCTTAATCCCTCTTAAAGTTGTGGAATAGTATATGTTCGCTCGTAGCAGTTTTAACAAAGCGCACTGTTTTTCGTTGTATTTTATTAATTTTTTGTTAAATCTCATTGAATTGGATACCAAAATTGCGGCGTATTCGAGGTGTGGCCTAATCAGAGCAAAGTAGCATCTCTCTTTTACTTTTACATCCGAGGACCTTTCAATTAGACACTTAACATAACAATTCTGAGCCGCGTATATTTTGTATGTGTGATGATCCACGATATATCAGAGTTAAGGTGATTATAAGACATTTTACTGTATCTGAAGATTATATGTGTATTCCATCCACAGTATAGGTACGGCATTTGTGTGATGAATTTCACAGAAAGTGAACTGTAGTGCATTTACTTAGATTTTATTCTTGCCTCCACTCCTGGCACCATGTCTAATGTGAGATACTAGTCTCTAGGCACCCTATATCAATAAAGTTCTCTTTAACTGATGAAATTATTTTTTATACCAGCCTCAACCGTTCTCTCCAGGAAAATTAATCACAAATCCCCCTCCAGCTTTTGCACACCAACTTCCACGATCAGCCCTATCCACTCACTTTTAACCATGACAAATGTTTTTAGGCTGATTTCTAGTAAAAACTACCTTCTTACAACGAGAAAACATACGTTTAAGGAAACGGAGGCCTGTAATAAAATTGTTTTTTATTTCCTCCAGAAGCCTCCTCTCCTCATTTACTGTCCCAAGCACTTCTTTGTTTGTTATTGTCTACATGAAGGATCGTACATTCCCCTCCTCTATTCACCTGGGTGGCACACTTCTTTCTGTTCCAATCATACCCAAATTCCACAACCAATTTTTAGCGAAAACTTTATACGTTTGGAGAGGGATATTCGTGTTTAAGAGGAACTGAGAGGGTAGATCGAACTTCAAATCATATCGCATAATCGTGCACATTATCATGGACAGGTTAAGTACGATTCATTTTTTCTGACAAAATAAACGCACCTCACTAGACTTGCATGTTCTGGCAGGAGTGTTTTGAATCTAAGATGTAATGAAGTGATATCCATAGAAACCATGGTAGCAATCAACGAACGGTGTAATCGAGATGTGTGCTGAACAACTCCCGCGCCACTAGAGTTTCTGTCGATTTTGAGAGATGACACGCTTGGAATTTCCAAAGCATATGGAAAAAAAGTATTGGATATCGAATCCATTTTTATGTCTGTATAGAGTTTTTGGAATTGCGCTGTGGAGTCAAAACACTATTAACCAAAGGGAACCGTTGCAAAAATATGCCATGACGTTTTATGCCCTGGCACTTCTCCTGCCATGTGGTCTACAGTGTTTTCTTATGCGTCGTAGAATGGACTTCCTTTTTCAATCCCTACGAAACGGTATCATATTTGTGCTTATTTACTGTAGTTCCCTGTCCGTGGGAGTCAATTGCTGTATTTTTGCGCTGAGACACAGAGAAGTTGAAAAAATAATTGCTGATTTGTCTTCAATTCTACATCATAGCCACGATGCGGGATCCGATTCTTTTCAAAGAAGTATCATTTTAATTCAGACTTTTATCCTGCTCCTTTTCTTTCCTATTACTTTCTGGCGCAATTATAGTATCAAACACCGGTTCATCGATTTTTATGACGTAGCAGGCACCTGTACCTACACGTTTTGGCTTCTGCTGATTTACCTACAGATATTTCTGTTAATAAACAAATTGGCCGCAATTAGATACATTATAAAGGACTTAAATTTGAAGACAAGTTTAATGTCAGCAAGTGAAAGTAAAGATAGACCACACTCAGATTTGGTAATGGTCAATTTTTCAACTGAAATCAGGAGGCTCAAGTGGATAAATTTGAAAACTAAGGCAGTGATGAGAGAAATTGAAAGTGTTTACGGAATACCTACGTTGGCTTTCACAACATGGATGCTTATAAGCAACATTTTCTCAACCTTCACCGCAGCAATAGTGATTTTCAAGATAGGCACTTCACCTAAAGAGGGTTCTGGGGATATCGCTGCCATCGGAGCGTTTAACTTAATATTGTTCGTCCTGCTCGTGATTGTCAGCGAGGGAGTCCACGAAAAGGTATTATTTTTAATATAATTTTCTTTTAAGTGTTTATAATACAAAAATGTATTAAAATTGTATGTGCAATATATTACAGTGGTCATTGAAATGCTGTGTGAAAAAAGTTCTCTCGTTTTTCCACGATGACGCAAAGATAAAAGCCCCATTTTAAGCACTGAGGACTATGTCCGAAATAATTATGCGTTTCAAAGGAAAAAGTGAAAATGATTTGGGAGAGAACAGAGTGAAAAATGATAAACGGAGAACAGAGTATGGTAAAAACAAACAATTTGTGAAATTGCACACAATTAAGAGTAAAACCTACCTAATAAAATATTTCTGAAGTGGAATTGAGTAAAATAAGACACTCAGTTGAGATGGAGTTGAAAGTTATGTTTAAATTTCATCACTTCATGGTACAGATTAGACGGAATTTTCCACTGGAGGCAAGTAATTAGAGCTCTCTACCGTATCTGAGTAGATCAGGATAGATATATGCAATATGTAGGTGAATAAGATAACATTTATCACAAACCTCCAAACTTGCATATACAGAAGATACGTAACTAAGTTACCATAGCTGCTATTAGGAAATATGGAACTGGAGAAAAGAGAAATGCCTACAAAAATGAAGGCAATAACGTCAGTAGAATATATCGGAAGTCATTACTTTAATTTAATGTTAATGGCAACAAATAAGAAAAACTTATATTTCGATAGTTGACTGACAATTCTGTGCATTCTTTTGTGTTTACATAAAATGAAATTTTCTGAATGTTTCAATATGAGACAGTAAATTACTTAGATCTTATAATTTATGTGAAAGGGGTGATTATAATAAATATTAAGCGCTCTGAGTGGAATTTTAACGAAATACTGTTATGTAATTTATACTATTTTCTATTTTTATATACTGAAAGGATAATAAGACTGGAGGGTTGGTAACCGAAGCAATACTCAAGGTTAACAGCAATGAGGCCAGGAGGGAGGTGAGTGTGACACTTGAAATATGATGTTTTTGATTTTCTAGAAATTTGTTTCCATTACATCCTCTTTAGTTACCTTTCAGAACGCCATTGTTGCAGATTTAAATGAGGCAATTTTTTTCATATATTGAAACATAACGTATGACATATAGTAGCGTGTGTCTACATACTAGAATTATTTTGAATCGAAAGACGCGTAAAAATGTTCTTTTTATCGTTAACTCAATCATGGAAATATTTGGCATCCCACCAATTGTTTGATATGACATAGGAGAAGCTGCTATAAAATTCATTATAGCCATGTAAGTTTCAAAGCTATGCTTTCAGATTGGAGGCTTTCTCGGCGTGATATGTCATTATTATTACATTATTTGTCCAAAGATTTGTGATATAGATAGCACATACAAATATAGGACACTTCAAGATATACAGGCAAGATAATTATTAGTTCATAAATATGTAAAATATCAAAGGCATTAATTACATGTACAAAAATTCATTTACTGAATAAAACTTCTTAATATGAAGAAAGTTCAGCAAGTTTTTCTTGAAGAGAGACTTTTCTTAGTAATCCTCTTCCATTCTGTTTAGTATTGCTATCTGGGAAGTCCACCGGGTGAGAGACTCCATGACTGCCGACGTTTCGATGGCCGAGTCGACGACTCCGCGAGTCGTCCATCGTCTTCAGGGCAGTTCAGTTAGGCTGGGCAGGGCAGGGAGTTCAGGGCAGGGATTTCTGCCCTGAACTGTCTGAAGTCTGATGTCTGAAGTCGATGCACGACTCGGCCATCAAAACATTGGTTCTCATGGAGTCTCAACCGGTGGACATCCCGAATATAAGTACTGAACTATTCATTCAGCTATAAAACATTTACTCCCACGATGACCCAGTGCTGCCATTTTAAATAAAAAATTACGCATTCTAAATTTTCCTATTGAGATCCTTCAATTTATTAAACTGTTTCTTATCAGAAACGTCTCATTGGTATCAACACATTTGCAGTGTCTAATTTCGCAGTAAATTAGTCATTTTCATCCGTATCCATCCTATTCACGAAAACATTGCTAATAAAAACTCTAAGGTGTTCCCTTATTCAATTCATCTAATAATTAAGTCGATTTTTAAAAACATTTGTTGATTTTAACTTGACAAGCAGTCTTTATAATCATTTAACTTATCTTTCAGCTTCACCTGTTCTCTCTACAGATACTCCATACAAAGGTGCGCTTCACAGCATGCGGTTTATTTCCATTAGACTACAGCATTTTGACGTCGGTAATTACAATTTTTAAAGCATTCAACAATGACTTGATAATTAGAACTATTCCTAAGATATGCTAAATGGAATATCGTGAACACTGAGAGGGAGATTTGAAGTGAAATCAACCAAGGCAATATATTTTAAATGGTACTAACACAAGTGTCCAAAATAGTCATTTTGACTACTTCAGATTTTTGTTTTCTCTCAAATAATTTATTTGAGAAAGAAAAATTTTCATAAATTGTATTCATTTATCATGCACTTGAAATAAATATAGGTTTATGTTAACCGAAATTTTGTTTTTCATCCCACTTTTATAATTTCACTTGTTTCACAAGGTAGTTTTTTTGACTTCCTCTGCTTTTGGGTGAAAATCAATTTATAAATATATTATTTTATAATATAATTATACCTTATTAACGACAAAAGAGGTTCACTTATTTTATCTATATATAAGTAGAAAGATGAAGAGAAAGGAAAAGGACATAATCGACCCAAAGTTAGATTATGTAAAGAAGATTCCAAATATTTTGCTATTATTCAGACGGATTTAATTAATTTGTTGGCTATAAATGTTTTGAGCTTCTATTGGACACTACTTAAACTCTTGGTTACATTATTCAATTATGCTCATCCTTAACTCATTAAGACTTCATATTTTACAGATGGCTGCATCTATCTCCACAATTTTGATTATCTTGGTTCAATTCCAACTAGAAGTGAATAAAAAAGGAACCTACGAGAATTCGATGCACAACATAACAGAAACAATACCTACTTCAGTCGCAGAATATTAGAATACTTTTTTGTAATCGTGACTTTTCTGGTGTAAATGTGTAAAAACACTCTCTAGGAGCCTAACTCTACATGAGTATTTATGATAATTATTACGCAAAGTATGCAGAAAAACGTTAAAAGGATGACATTAGTCATAGAGGAGGAAATTTATTTATAAACAGTTAATTTTATGATTGAGTCGCTTAGATTTGTAAATATTGATGCAATAAAGCATACACTATCATATACTTGACAGTTACATTTACTTAAATATACTCTGCACTCAAAAAACTGAAATGTCTTATTTTTCATTTCCATAAATGTTTTATGAAAACGCCATTGTTATTATCAAGTCAAATATTATTACAGTCCCGAAACAAGGACATCTGTATATCATTGAAGAAAAATATATATCTGTAAAGTAATAAAGGCCACGGTTTTTCTGGTTTTCGAATTATCTGAGCTAAAAAAACTTCATCTCTAAAAATTTGAGACACCATGTTTGATGACTGAATGAGGCAAACATGGATGTAATTCGGTCCTGCTGGTACCTCCCTCTAAATTGGACATTCCTTGCTGAAAAGTATAACGCAGCGTGGAGATTCTGGTGGTTGGAGAGCTTACTACAGCTACACTCACATCCTATACATCTACATACTACCCAGAAACTCATGGCAAAAGTTCAAATCAGCGATAAAAAGGAAAAAAATAACTGCAAATGTAAATTTGGAAAATGTTAACCTTCAACAAGTTAAAGAATTTAACTAATTGGGAAGTAAAAAGTCGTGGGGTTGAAGAAGCACAAGATATATAAATGCAGAATCAACCTATAAAAACCATCATTCAATAAAAATAAAACTATGTTAAGGTCAAAAAGCATTAGTATAGAGATAAAGAGAAATTAATGAACCTACGTTTTGAGTGTCGTGCTTTATGGAAGCGAATTGTGGACTGAAGGGGAAAGTGAAATGAAAATACAGTTAACCTTTGAAGCATGGTGTTACAGAAGGATGTTGAAAGTAAGGTGGACAGAAAGAAAAATAAATAAGGAAATGTTTTAGGAGCTCAGATGGAAAGCATAAATTATAATCATTAAATAAAGAAGAGCTATGAAGAATCATTAAAAAAAGAAAAGCTGAACATATTTTATATTTACTACGGCAAGATAGTCTTGTTAAAATAATAATCGAAGGAAAAATTGATGATATAACTTGCAGATGATAACCCCAACTAGACCAAATGAGCTAAATTATGAAACATATGCAATAAAAATTATACCTGACCTGTAACAGAAAGCTGAGAATAGAGATGAATGGAGGTCTGCTACCAACTAACTAAAGGGCTGAAACGGAAGAAGGCTATCCTGTCAGCCGCCGCATGGGCGTGTGTCAGGGTTGTTAGGATACCAGTCGTATAAAGATGTAAGAGATAAGGTTTTTGGAGGTAAAAATATGAAGTATATAAATGATAATATGCTGCACATAATAATTTGCATTATGGGTCTATTTTAAGTGGAGTTCAGGTTATATTGTGGTCAGTTATTGTTCGTGGAAAGAACAAAAATAGTACCGCCAATCTGCTTTGTGACGTACCTTTCCTGTTTTATTGCTTCTATCGGACCTAAAATTGTACAGTTTTGTCAAAATGGTGTTCTCTTTGTCTTTCTGTATCATATTTGTTCTGACTTTCTCAAGCAAGCTAAGTCTAGTGCTCATCCTTCGAGTCTCCAATGGCTCCCAATCTAATCACAGAGAAACAATATATTCTGTCTCAAGGCAGATTCTAACGAAGCGCACAGTTGTCTTTGATATTTTATTTATATAGTGGTGGACCTGACAGACGTTGTCCTGCCCAAACGTTGGCTTGCCTGCTATCAGCGGGTTCAGCAAACGTGTTATCGATATTCGAATTTTCGATTAACTACATACTAAGTGACATTTGACATTAAGTTTGACATTTCAATCTTTTCATTTCGTCAAAACAACGCCAAGCTACGACGCAAGTACGACGACTTGCGCATGTATTGATGTGTACGTCAAATAACACAGAATTCGACATCAGCGCCTCCTATGGTACACAAACATAACTATAAATAATTCTCAGATGGTCAATTATCCATGAACTTCTAAGAAGGTTTTAACGGTCAATTATTCATAAACTTATGATTTTATTCCTTTTGAAAATATTGGGGGAGAGGACGGGGGGTGAAATTTTGGGGTTATGGTCCCAACACTATCTACCACCTTGAGAGGGTGATGGGCTTCTCGATTTTGACCACCGACGATCGCGCGACTGGAAACGATGACCTTCTGAAACCGACAGCTCCGCAACTTGTCTTGACAAACCCTCGATGGCTAGGTACAGCTTATCATCCGTCGATTTGCTGTTGGGAGAAACGGCATGGACGGCCATATGAGGAGTTGACACCTCGATGATCTTCTCAGCGAGCTCCGTCAGCTTGTCTAGGGGTAACTCCGCCAAGGCAGTTAGGATTCCTTGGACGTGCGGGGTCAATCACCTCAGCCACAGTTGCCGGAAGAGCGGTCGTTCCGGCGAAGGAGCGAAGATGCCGCAAGAGTTGGGAAGGCTTGCGATCGCCGAGATCCTCGTCCAACACTTACTGGCGAATGCGCTGCTCCTCAGGGTCTGACAGACGTTCTATAAGCTTCAATCGTAGAGTCGAATAAGGATTCTGAGACGGAGGATTCATGATTATGTCCTCAACCTCACAGGCCACGCGAGAATCTAAATGTGAGGCAACGTAATGGAATATTAAATAAAACTTGAACGTTGTATTTTTCACACATTATTTGGGAACCCTACCGGTTTTGACACTCTCGTGCCATTTTCAAGGGTAAATCTGGCATTCTCCCAGTGGCGAAACCACATATATAATATATTCACAAAGATGGAAGGAGGGTACTGCAGGAGTGGTTGAAGTAGGGGCTTAGAGGGTAAGATGGAATAGGAGTGTGGAATGTTTTGAAGGTCAGGATGATGGAGGAGTGCTTTTTAAAGGCAGGACAGGGACATGATAAACAGGGGACTGAGGACAGATTAGAAGGCACAATTTCATTTAACAATTTCGGTCCCAATACCTTAGATGCTGATATTATCTCAAAGTTTTCTAAAAAATCCAGCCTTGCACCTTTGTCATGAATATTTAAAATCTCTACTCTAAAATCCGACATTTGATTAAAGCCAGATAAATAAGATGAAAAAATTGATTTGTTATCACCATGAATAAAAGAATTAAAATGTTCGTTTGTCCTTATGTTAAAACTTCTACCAGTCTGTCCAACATAAAAACAATGGCAGTCCTTAGTACCACATCTTAACAAATACACTCCACTTTTGTCTAAGGAATTAAAAAATCTTTAGAATTAAAAAGACACTTTTTTAAAAATTATCGGCTGACTCCATCCTACTTAAACATACTGGAACTTCGTTACCTCGCTTGTGATTTCCAACAGCACGAACTGAGATTCCGCCTGTGAAAACCAAAGACTCGGTTTCTTGGGCCAAAATGGTGGTAGTTTCACGGCAACGCGACAAACCGCAGGCGGGTTCTGCCCGGTGTCTGTGTGGCTGCGTCTTGAATCAGAATCATTTAGTAGCCGATGGAGCTGGGCGTTTTCTCCACGTAAGCGTGGAAGCTCGTCGTGGCGCGGCAAAACCATTTTCACCAAATGTTGAATATTTATTCTCCTTGTCGGGGTCACCAATGTGGAGATGGGTCAGTGAGGAGATCTCCACGCTTATCAAATCAATTTATTAGAGCCTTTATCAATGTCCACTACAGCCTCAATCCTCTGACTTAGTTACATAAACATCAACAAATCAGCAAGGCCTTCTTGGCAACAATAAAGAAGATGATGGCACCATTTACGGTCGCCACAAAAAAGTCGTAAAACCTTCCTAGAACCCGATCGCAGCGCCACCTACCGTGTCCATTTTTGAATCCAAACCATTCAGGGACCTACTCAAATACAGACAAAAAATTTCATCAAAATCGGTCTAGTCGTTTAGGAGGAGTTCAGTGACATACACACGTAGAGAAGAATTATATATTAAAAAATTGGTTAAATGTTCCGAATTGCCTGATTAATAACCTATTAAGACCTAATATAATTACCTATTACTGCTGTCGTTCCGATTTTTTGCGGAATATTTGAGGTGTGGCCTAGCTAGTTCATGATGTAGTGTGCTTGCCGTTCACAGTATGATACGCTTTTATGCGTAGCTCTGGAGAAACATACAGCAGTAACACTCGAACAGTTCTTGATTTGTAGATTTTAAGAAATGTGCAAAGGAAAATTCCGAAGTGAAAGGTATTGGCTGCCAAAGCTCACGCTAAACGTCCGAAAATGTTTTGGAATTGCTCCTTGGAATTTAAACGACACAAAGAGAGGACATTACACACAAAAATGCATCAAAATCGTTTACGCAGTGACATTAATTATTTCTTTAAGTCTGCAAGTTTTAGCTATAGGGCACAAATACATGTTTCCTTCTAGAATATTTATAAAACTTGCCTTATTAACCCGCGCCTTTGGTAATTTGATCGGAGCCATTAACGTCTATATGCTTGCAACCAAACAAAGGGAAGTTTTAAAAATTTTCTGTGATCTCAGATCACTTATATTAGGTAGTCGATCAATGGAAAACTACTCCTTTTGGACCAATCTACTTGCCATTGCTGAGCTTCTACAACTTTTTGCATTGCTTGGACTAACGTTCTACTGTGCATCATATCGAAGATATTTTTGGAAAGATAAATTTAACATAATATTATTCTTTATTGGCGTTTTTTGGCATTGGGTGACTCTCATGCATGTATGGCAACTGATAAACAAAATTTTCTCACTTTTGGTCATTGTTAATGATATAAATTTAAGTACACAATTTTTGTGTGCTGCTAAGAAAAATAAACTGTTGTCTGGTTTGATGCGGAAGCATTGTTCGCCGACACCATTTATCACTGAACTTTGGCGTCTTCGGAAATTTCATCTTAGAATGTATGCAGTCATGAAAGACATACACAGTGTCTATGGATTTCCAGCATTTGTTTTCGTAACTTGGGTGGGAATTATCAACATATTCGCCATATATACCGCAATACTATACGTCTTTGGCTTGGACTCTATTGCCAAAAATGATCCTATCAGTCACCACACATGGGGCGTCGGAGGATTACTATTCTCAACTTTATTGATGGTCGTGATATTCTGCGAAGAAGTCTACAACAAGGTAAGGCCTTTGATTTAAATGCTTTAATACAGTCTTGACTTGTCCAAGTTTTTGAAAATCAAATCGTGACGTGGGAAGCCAATGATAAAGAGCAACTTGTTAAAACCATAAAACCATAAAATAGACAAGGTATTCATATTGAACTATTGGTATCACTACATACAAACAACCTTTGGTCCGTGGTTCGATTCCAGGTCCAGTCGAATTTTTTCTGCTTGGAATCGGCCATCTTTCCACCTTCACACCACCATTGTGTTTGTTTATTTTATGTGTTCCTATCCACTTTCTTTCTATCTTTCTGTATGAACATTTATGTGTGTATTTGCCGCTGAGTGGTCTGAGTGAATGAACGAACGTTTATATATATATAGGATTGCATGATAAGAATAATTTGTCTACGCGTTGAGTATGGAAAATGTAACTCAGCTTAGGATAACTTTGACTAGGAATTATTACATTATAATGTAAATAATGTCTACAAGAAATTACGATGCAAAAATATTGGTAGTAATAAGGGTAATTCATGATGATTTATGGACGCCATTATGACATAATAATGTATTGACAGTTTTATAAGTAGTTGAAAGCATAATTTATTGATTGCTTGAGAATAGTATTGTTATTATGTTTTAAAAATATCTGACAAAATACATTGCTCTAATTTATGAGGGATAATGGGAATAATTAATCAGTACTGAATGAAATGTATAATTATCACATCATGTTAACCATTGTGTCGTGTCCAATTTTATCTTACCGGAAGGCTGAGCAGACTAAAAATTTGGTTGCTGAAGCAATACTAAAGGTTAAGAACAACGAGGCAAGAAGGGAGGTGAGTTTATCAGCTATTATTTGTATATATGTTTTTAATGATTTTCGTGCTATTACAATCATGAAAACTGATAATAACGTTGTCAATATCAATTATTTTTATGCTAAAATTTTAGAGTGAAATCCTCAGAATATTTTCCGGTACTGCAACTTTCACTTATTCATAAGGTGAATGCGAACGCAATTATCGAAGTTATGCTATGAAAAAATTTTCCTGAATCGATAACCAAGTTCTTGAAAGCTTGTTTTATGAAAAAAATTGTTTTCTCTTTTTTTTGATGGGTAGAACCGATACTGTGGCAAATTTAGCAAATTAAATGACTTGAGTGTCAAGTACCTTTGTTCAACTCTACTCAATTGCCTCTTGTTATCATTTATTAACGAAAATTACAATGAATTATGTATTCCCAATATTTTACCTGATGTTTCATATACTTTTACATTGAACAATTAAGCCAACATGAAAAAATCTTGTTTTTGTTTTTCCATGTTCGTTTTAATCGCTCCATACGTGCCGAAATATGTTTTTTTTTCATTTGTGAAGCCTTTCGCGCTACATTCGAAGGACAATTTTACTAAAACGTAAACATACTTTAATAATTAATCATTAAAATATGTTAGCGTTCTTTTTCACCTTAGTTTTAATGGCATGAGCTATGATTTAAATGCTCTAAAATTAATTAAAAGTACTAAATTAATAACTATTCTTCTTGCAGCTGCGCCTGTTCTCTCTTCAGCTACGGCACACAAAGGTCCGCTTCACAGGATGCGGTTTATTCTCTATTGACTACAGCCTATTAATGTCGGTGATTACACATTTTTTATTACTTCCTGTGAATAATATTTGGCTAATTACTTGAATGGATGGAGTGTCTCAACTTCAAATACGAGTTTTAATGTTAAATTTATTAGTAATAACTTCATTGAGCGGCCGCACAATGGACCCAACTCGGATAAAACTGGTCAAAAATCAGAAACTGCGTTTATGTGCTCAAAGCGTTAATTTGAATTATATTTGACCTACAGAATTCACATTTGACATAAGTTTGACCGTATCTGTAGTATGCATTCAAGTATTCATATGATATAATGAGAAAAGCAGGAGTAAAAATGAGAAAAAAAGAAAGTAATTACAACAAGTATTAAAGTATTCTATATCTACTTTCTACGGAATATTTTGTAGTAAAATAACTATCATTTAAGGAAATAACTATTGCTTAAGTCACGAGACTAGAATTGCGAACTAGTCAGAATCTGAAATCATTGATACTTTTTCACCTCCGTTTCGCCTCATTTGAGCGATGCGCGAGCAAAAGTGACCCACAGTCTGAGAAAATCGAGTCATGGAATAGAAGGGGCCAAATGTTAATTTTATTGTTCGAGGGAAAGGTTTAGAGTTAAGATGATTGCATTGGATTAAAACATTGATCTTTTAGCAAGGTATTCATTGAGTGTCAATCTTGATATTTTTCTGGCGTCTGTTTCCTTATATTTGCGTATATCCCTGTTTCTCGCTTATATGTCAGCTATAAAAGCTGTCCGATTGAAAGAATAGATTCCTTATCCATAGATGCACATTATACGAGTATGAGAACCTTGTTTACTGCGGCAAGCATGAAGTACTAACCGTTGAGTTTAGCATATAGGTTAAATTTAATTTTGCTGAAGACAGCTGGGACAAGGTAGTTTACACTATTGCCGCTGGTTAAGGTCTTCAGAATGACCGAAAACCGCGAAATAAAATTCCCAGCGGTCCCTAAAAAAAATAAAAATAGCTAACAAATCATTGTATTTTATATTTATTGAGCATGCAGTGATATTTGGCTTACTGCAATCATTTACACATAAACTAAAGAAACTTTTCGCAAAAAATATTACCAACGTTTGAAATAAACAATATTTTTAAGATTACCTCACAGCTAAAACTCATTAGGCAGAGGTAAATAGTAACTTGATTAGGGACCTCTCAAAGCAAATTAATAAGTAAGAATCTTGTTAAAATGCAAAAAAGGCATAATTTTATACCTTAAAGGAAGTAAAAAATACGATTTATTAATAAAGATCCTCTAAAGTGGGATTATCTCCCGATGTAAACCGCGAGCTCGGGCAGGAAGTTAGAGTGGTGAAGCGTGCCGTGCGACAGATAAAGTGGCCAGAAGTCACCAAAGAGCTGATATCCGTAAGATCTTGCCTTTGATTGTTTACGTGCAATCTTTACACTTTATAACTGTAGAAAAATCTTGATGAAGATAAATGTCGACGGAAAACATTTGTCCCACTAAATATGTATCTTATGTATAAAATGCAATGATATTTAGAGACCAAAGTTAATGTGTTGAGCTATGGAAATATGTATATGATAATACAATTGATTATATAATAAAGATATATTTAACTGGGCGTATACTTTAAAACTGTAATCCATCACCCGAAGCTTTAGTCCAATGATACATATTTTAGATACCTAAAGCCATCGCCGCTGACTGCCCATTTCCCCTGACCTTCGATAATTTGCTAGCGCTTAACAGAGGGCGGAATGAATCCTATTAGGGATGGAATTTTGGGACGACGTGAAGTAGAAAAATAAAAAACTACTAAAAAAATCTCAATTAAGGTGAAAATTTGATTTTTGGCCAGATATTTCCAATTTGGGCCCACTCTGGGCCATGACAATTTATTAGTTGAACTGACACATCTGTAGTCAGGCGAATCAATTTAACAAACCATTTTTTCAACTTAAGGTTGAAATATATTGAATATTACCAAGATTTGGACTACTTTATGGATGCCACATCAATGCTTTCATTAATATAATCTTTTCTCATACGTACATAACTATTATGCCATAATTTTTCGAAGCAGACTAATTCATAGAACTTGTTGAGGTGAAAACATCTTTAGCGGCACCTAACCAAACACTTTTTGCACGGAGAAAAATGTGTAAACTTGCGATAGAATTTTGAATGCGTCATGCTATACCCGTACAAATTAATTCGTACTTTACGTGGTTTCATTATCGAACATCCAACGTCACTGGAGTTATGCTTACTGAGCAAGGTCCTTTTACCCTAGGTATAGGGTATAAGGATTTTGTTCCCGAGCGAAGTGTTTCCGGGTGGCCAGTGAAGAAACTAAGATGTATTTACGAGTGATTATGTATGCATAGTATGTTGAGATTTGATCTTCATCTCTCTCGTTCTTTAATGGATATTAGTATACAAGAGAGAGAGGAATCTTATAAAGCCTTCGCGCAGCATCATCCAAGTATACGTACTGCTATGCATATATTTGTGCATAAATTCTTATACCAGTCGTCTATTAGTACATTTGCTGAAAGATCATTCATGTAATCTGACGAATACAAGCAAAGTATTAACACTCATCAATTCCCTTTTTTAGATTAGAAAATTTATGAAACCAATTTTGTGGCTTCATTAATTTAAATATCCAGTTCTGTCTGCAGTCCCCCGTCTACTACCATTCGTTTACATAAAGACTAGTTAATTGGTATTATCGTAGTAATTTCTCCTTACTGTACTTTTCTTGCATCCTTTTTTGCTCCTCTTACGCCCATCTATTGCTTCATATATGCTCTTTTATCATAATAATAATAATGATGCTTTATTGTCCCATCAGGTCTACAAAAGACATAGAACTCGTCAAACATGAACTTGTCAACCATATCGAATATGTCATACAAGTACAAAATCATATACAAAAGTACTAGTCAAAGTGTTTACAATGGTCATAAAATTCCTCGAGGGAATAAATTGGAGCGTCTAATAAAAAGGATTTGAGTTTCCTTTTAAAAATACAAATAGATTCAACGCTTTTTATTACATTAGGAAGACTATTAAACAATTTCACACCATGATGGTAGGGACCTTTGCTATTGCGCTCACACCTTCTATGTCCAACATGGATATTACATTTAGTTCTTGTATTATAAGCATGGATATCTTGATATAGCTCTAAATTTACAATATTTTTTCTATTAAACAAAATTAGTTCAAAAACATACAGTGCTGGCATTGGCAGTATATTTAAATTGCAGAAAAAACTCCTACAAGATTCTCTTCTGGGTAAATTTAATATTATTCTGATATTTGTATTTTGATTTGTAATTTTTGATTTTGAGAAGATTTTTGTAATTTGAAAACAAATTTGCTTTGGCTTGAGCCTCCCCAGAGAATAATACCATACACCAACAAGGAGTGAAAATTTGAATAATAAACTATAACTATTAATATAACAACTATTTCGATTCCATCCACCATATTCACCCTTGACGTTCACGATATAAAGTGGCAATAAAAATAATTTTGCTCACGGCAATTTTTGCTCCCTAAACAAACAATTATTTTTGTATTTGCATCCCATACTTCCAACAACTTTCCTTCCTGCATTTATACGCCAAATATATCATCATATATCCCACCATCTTCCAGAAAATGTCGTCCAAGATACGAAAATTTGCCTTCTGGCTCAAATATTTCATCAATTGATACTATCATGTAACGATTCTTCCCACTCTAGCTATGTAAATTATATATTTTAGTCTTTTACGTATTAACCATCAAATTCATTCTCTCTGTTGATGCTTATTATTCATTCCGGAGGCATAGAAATACTTATGAAACTTTTCAAATGACGTTATTTTAATACATATTTCCCTGGCGTTAATAATCCGTAATTATGAAGGGTGAAAAAAATTTCGAATCATTGGGTCATTATGTACCAGTTATCATCCTCATTTTTTTCAGAGGAGAAGAGTGTCATATTCGAAAGGCAATGGTACTCGTAAACACGCCGCATATTATTCCTACTATTTTGAATTCGTACCGAAGCATAATTTATTTTCACCTGATTTCGACACTGCCATCAATCTGTGACTTTTTAGTGATTTATTTATCAATGGATGCCGGTTTTGTTTAAGATACATCGAAGGTCTCATCTTTTCTTACCAGTATATTTGTGACGTCTGCAACTGACTTTAAAGTAATAATTAATTGCATGAGAGAAATAGTCACTTAAAATTTTAATATCCTTATTGACGTATTATGCTTTATATGGACCTAAATTGGATTATTTAAGGTAGTTTTTATGTGTTATAAAATGTTTTAATAAAAATTATTAACACATTAGCCAAAAAATTTCTAATTTCTAACATAGTACCCGAAATGAGTAATAGGGTACTAATATTTTTATATACCGTTTAAATTGATCTGTAATTAATGTTTTTCAGATGGCGACAGCTGTTACCACAAATCTGATCATCTTAATTCAGTTCCAAATCGACCAGAATGCCAGGCCTACCTGTGATTGTCCTCTGAACATCTTAACCACAACTACACCAATCTCAGTCACACGGTCATAGACCATATTTTTATGTTCGCAAAATATCTAACGAGTGCTGATGCACACTGTAAAGGTTAATGGTAATTTCGTTTCAACGGATTAAATGAATCAATAAACAAATAAATGCGACATTTTGTTTCTAAATCAGTGTTAAGAGCTACTAATCATTATTAAATACAATGGCATAATCTATCACAATTATAAATTAGTATGTATGAACTTTCGGACTAAAAAATAAAGCAGATGAATGAAACACCAATCGTTTTGAATGTCTTAACCTTTTACTAAGTATATGCTCATTATCTCCGACCTAATGTATTTTGTGACCTACTTCAGTAGTGCTTTTCATGATTCACCATCGCATGACAGGTATAGACGTCGGGCAGAGTGAGATCAGGTAACTTAACGTACCTTCTTTAATCAGGTAACAACCCTAGGTGAACTACAATTCGTGTGTTTCCTATCCATCGACCAATGCGTGCATGACCTCAATAGGAGCATGTGATCTGCTGGTTAAGCTCTACGGGCGATTGGAATGCGTAATTTATTCCACTACAACATGCTTGTAGTCTTTGGGAGGAGATTGAATTAGATGCCTGAAAGAAGTACGATGAGCCTTATTCAAGTAAGTATATCGCGCGGTAGAAATGAGCAATCTGTTACAACCCAAACACTAACACACAGGTAAAGAGTACTATCTATTAAAAAACTAGTAAGTTTCCTAAAATGTAATTTAGCCTCGTATATTTAGGGCAAATTATTCCAAAAGCGAGAAAAAACTGCTGTAAATAAACTTCGAAATACAGAGGAACGGAGCTGAGACCATCAAATAGGATCCACAACATACTGACTACAATGATGAGAGAATATTATAATTAAGAATAGAACATAGATTTAACCCTAGTTTCTACATCGGCCACACTATCTCTGCTATTAATATCCGGATGAATGGCCACCACTTCAGTTGCAACGTTTGCCTTCCTTCTCCATGTCCCTCTAAGGTGCTACCCACGTTTCCTTTCACAGTCCACGTTTAACAATACCATTAAGGTTGGTATTCTCGCCTTTCTTCTCCCCTCCAACTTAAAGACCTTGGGTCCTCATGCATCTATTTTTTCAGGCCTTTTCTCCGCCCGGACTCAACAAATGCCACTAACCTCTTCCATTAAAAAAATTTGTTCCCTTCACGCTACCCTGCTCCCGCCCCCCCCACTTTCTCCACCTCCCCTTTTGTCTCTTTCCTTTCCCCTATTATCCCTCCCCTCCTCCCTCTCCTGCCTCCTCCGTCCTCTCTTTTCTCTCTGTCCTCATTTCTCCCTTGGAAAAGACAGACGACTGTTGAATTACCAGGATCCAACCTGAGTTTTTCGACAGTGTTTTTATGATATTCTTAACTAAATTATAAAGCAGTCCTGAAGTATGCCATCCGTACATAATTCAAGAAAAAATACACCTCAAAAACGTGATAAATGTCACGGTTTTTCTAGTTTTCTAATAAGCAGGGCTAAAAAAAATACCTCTCTAAAAAATGGGAGACTATGCTTGATGACTGAATGAGGCAAATATTGATGGAATTCGGTTCTGCTGGTACTTCCCTCTAAAGTGGATATTCCTAACTGAAAGATATAACGCAGCGTGGAGATTCTGGTGGTTGGATAGCTTACTGCAGCAACACGCATACTCATTACATTTACATGCTATCCTGTGAGCCGCCGCATGGGCGTATGTCAGGCTTGTTAGGACACAAGTCGTATGAATGGTTTGAGGGATCACTCTTTTGGAGGCGATATGGTGTGAAAATTAATATACTAATAATTATACACTGCACATTATACTCTATATTTTGGGTCTATGTAAAGTGGAACTCAGGTTATATTGTGGTCACTTATTGTTTGTGGAAAGAATGAATTGTATCACCAATCTGCTTGGTAACGTATCTCTCCTACCTAATGGCTTCGGTCGGACCTTAAGTTGTAAAACGGCGTCACAATGATATTCTCTGTGTCCCTCTAATTTGCAACTATCCTCACTTTCTCGAGCAAGCTAAGTCTAGTACGCAGCCTCCAAGTCTCCAATTGGCTTCCAATCCATTCCCTATTAATGCTGAGAAACATTATGTCTTCTCTCAGAGCAGTGTATAATGAAGCATTCAGCTTTCTTTTATATTATTTATTTGTTTCTGTCTAGGTTCCGAATTTTTCACGGCCTATTCGAAATGTGGCCGAGCTAATGCTTGCATTTTTCCGTATGATACTCATATGAACGAAATTGAAAGATTATAAAGCACTGCATAGACCAAAATAGTGAACCCAAAAATTTAAAAAATTCAGAGGAATGCGGCGCGCCGCGTTAGAAACTGCCATGAGCAAACGCAGAGTGTTTCACAGTTTTTTGAGGTATGAGGTTGAGAGCTGCTAAATACTCAAAAGCTGCAAGTTAGGCTTAGTTTTCTTGAAACATTCAGAACATGTGAGAATCAGAGCGGAGCAGAAAATATCATTTTGACTCCACACTGTATCTTTAGGTCCGTTGGAAGCGATGAAATAAGAAATATACACGCTTTAACTGTGTAAATATGACGGGTGACATACTGCCGAGACAAAACGAACGGATCCCTCCTCACTCATACGGGAGAGACTACAAGATTGACTGTAGTTATGGCATGGCATACTTCGGGCAGACGGGCAGAGCTGTATGGTTCCGTCTGCAGAAACACGGACGGGCGATGAAGAATAAAAAAATTCCATTTCTCCGCCATGGCGTAAGATGTCCATTCCGAGGCGAGACACTCAGACAACTTGACGGAGGTCAACGTGATCGCCAGAGAATCTCTATTCCTCCCAAGAGTATTTTGGGAGGCTATCAAGATTTAAAAACACCAGATATGTTTAAACCAGGAGGACGGACATCACCTCCACAGCTCATGGAAGAGACTGTTCAAATAAAAGGATCAATCACAGCAACGTGAAAAATGACGCCGAAAAAAGAAAGGTTGCCAGGCCTCTATAAGACCGTCCAATCTCCAGCATTATCACTTAGACTACGTTAGCAAAAACAAACGGAAATTGGATTTTTCCTAGATATTTCAATAGCATTCGACAAAGTATAGCACGACGGATTGCTATAAAATATGGAACAACTTGGCTTCATACACTGGAATTAAAAATATATCTCCTCTTATTTAAGAGACAGAGATTTTTGGGTTAAATGGGTCCACGAATAAAGCAAGCAAAAGAAAATGACATCTGAAGTACCTCAAGGATCAATATACGTGCTATTATTATTTAGCATATTCACCTCTGACTTCCCAAATGATAAAAGTAACGGGCGCACAAAAATAGCCTTATATGCAGATTAAGCAACAATCCCGACAAATAACAAGAATGAATAACTGTGGGCTTAACTGGCACAAAATGCATTGGACAAAGCCATAAGATAGTTTGATAAATGGTAAATTTAAAAATAACACAAATAAAACATACGGACACTTAAGCTCGAAAAACTATTGGGGTTAGAGTAGTCCTATCACCAATTCTCAAATTCGATTCCGTACCAAACGAAATTAAGAAAAAGATAAGCGAGACATATATCAGGCCAATCCCATTATACGCAACGCCGGCATGGGCAGGCCTATGAAAAAAGGGGAAATAAATAAAATGGGAGTGATGGAAAGAAAATGCCTGATATCCATCTGTAAAACTCAATGGACGAAATACACAGATATACTCAAATCAACATAAAGAGAAAACATAATAGACGTCATCAGAAAAAAGAGGCCCATTACTATGAAAATCTCAAAAACAGTGACAAGAAAATGACATAATGACATTGCGAGTATGAAAAGTCCATAGGACCGATATGCCAGAAGTGAGAAACGTACTTAATCTTTAACAGGCTGAGTTAGCCAAAGACAGAGCTCAAAGCACAAATCGACTCCTATAGGACAACTTCTCAAATAAACCTGCAGAATACAGCAGGACACAGGTCGCATCATCACTTCCACCTAAAGATACATGCTGGAATGCAGGCGAAACCATTGCCACCAAAAAAAACA
This sequence comes from Ceriagrion tenellum, assembly GCA_963169105.1. NCBI lineage: Eukaryota > Metazoa > Arthropoda > Insecta > Odonata > Coenagrionidae > Ceriagrion > Ceriagrion tenellum. The sequence continues at coordinate 83,288,866 of OY720634.1, read as the reverse complement.
ACGCTGTGAAAACCTAAAAATGCTGCCAATATCAAAAGAGATACATTGCAGGACATATGGGTACACATATTCGTTCTTTACACAAGCCATAAGTGATCGTAGTGACTGATCTCCTTCTAAAACGCATCGATTAAATAATTCAACATTTCATCTCCCAAAATCTCATCCCTTACACCTTTGAACTGTTGGTGTCAACAAAACCCCTGCCAGACGCCCTTGCGGTGGCTCTCTGTGTAGTGAGTAAAGGTTATTGTATAAAAATTACCTATTACTGCCTTTCCAGCATTTGCACGCTTTACAATCTCTGTTATTCGTAATTTGAATGTCCAAAGGTAACAATTGGGTGTCTTTATAAATATCATTAGTAACGGTTGTGCGAAAATGAAAATGGCTTGATGAAAAGAATAATAATACACAAATAAGTTTAATGTCTGAGAAAAATTAACACAGATAAGACAAAACATCCTGTATAAATGTTTTAAGCACACGGCATAATTTTATGAAAAGGAATGGAAAGTCTAAAATTCATCGTGAAGACTAAAATGATATTAATTGGAGATAAGAAGATCAACAGTGATTGCTCTGGGAAGGCGGATGATAAAAGCTAATAGTATGGAGTTAGTTTAAAGAACATAAAGTGGAAGCATCATTTGAATGTTATTGGACATGAAGGTGTGCCCAAAAGTGATACCGTGATAAATGACTGAAAATTGAGGTTATAAAACGATTATGGCACATGTAGCATTCAGCGTCATTGAAAATATGAGTTTAAGTGGGAAGGGCAATCCATCTTCATATTTTTCAGCCTTACTTCTTTTTATAAACCTTCAAAAGGCGGAGTTGAGTAGAATAACAGCTTAGATAAAATCTTAATTGTAGCATCCGCAAACATCCTGATAGTACGCCCTTATGCGGACCTCTAGAGAAATAACAGCACAAATACTTGAACAGTTCTTGTTTTGCAAATTTTGAGAAATGTACGAAGAAAAATTTCAGCGTGAAAGGTATTGGCTGCCCAAGCTCACGACATACCTCCGAAAATGTTTTGGTATTTCTCCATGGAGTTCTTACGACAGCAAGAGAAGACACTACGCACAAAAATACATCAAAATCGTTTACGCAGTGACCGTCGTTATTTCTTTAAGTGTGCAAGTTTTAGCTATGGAGCACAATTTCAACCTGCCGTCAAAGTTGTTTACAAAACTTGGTTTATCAATCCGCGCCTTTTTAAATTTCATCGGAGCCATTAATGGCTATTTATTAGCGACCAAACAAAAGAAAGTTTTAAAAATTTTTTCTGATCTCAGATCACTTATTAGAGGTAGCCAATCAACAGAAAACTACATCTTTTGGACCAATCTACTAGCCATTGCTGAGCTTCTACAACTTACCACATACCTTGGACTCACATCCTACCGTGCATCATATCGAAAGTATTACTTGAATGATCAATATAACATGATGTACTTCTTAATGGGCGTTATTTGGCATATCGTGATTTTCATGCATATATGGCAACTGATAAACAAAACTGTCGCAATTTTGTTCATTGCTAGTGATATAAATTTAAGTATACGATATTTGTGCGCTGCTGAGAAAAATATTCTGTTGTCTGGTTTGATACGGAGGCATTGTTTGCCGACACCATTTATTACTGAACTTTGGCGTCTTAGAAAAATTCATCTTAGAATGCATGCAGTCATGACGGACATACACAGTGTCTACGGTTTTCCAGCGTTTGTTTTCGTAACTTGGGTGGTCATTATAAACATATTCGCCTTATATACCGCAATGCTATAAGTCTTTGGCTTAGACGCTATTGTCAAAGATGATCCTATCAGTCACCACGTATGGGGCCTCGGAGGATTGCTATTCTCAGCTTTATTGCTGGTCGTGATACTCTGCGAAGAAGTCTGCAATAAGGTAAGACATGATTGTAATGCAAGATGCATTATTGAATTGCTCAGAATTGTGAAAATAAAATAGTTATAAGGGGAGGCCGTCGATAACGAGCAGCTTGATAAAACCACAAAATTGACTAAATATTCATATTGATATTGGTACCAAGTCATACTGGCACATATTCGGCCCAGAGATGGTCAATTCTAGCCCAAATAACCCTGAGGCTATTGGCTTACATATCACAATACGGATATACTAACTCACGTGCAAAATATTTAGTTAAAATGAAAGGAAAGAGATGTGATATGGATTTCCAAGAAATACTTTTATTTTTGTATTCTCATGGAAATAAGTTAGAGAAATGAATATATAAAAACAGGACTTGAATTTTATAAGATTTATTTAATGATAATTAGCTACTCTTGATCACAGAAGCGAAAAACACAATGGAATAAGATAAGCTCAGATAAGGATGATGATGAAGGGGATATGGCATAATTCATTTTGGATTGCATTATGAAGAAAGTCAGTCTTAGCGCTGAGTATGGAAAATAAATGTGAAACAGCATAACATAAATTCGGCTAGGAATTATTACACTGTGCTGTGAAAAGGGCTGCAAGAAGTTACGATGATAGCAAATATTGGTAGTGCATAGTTGGCTATAATTCACTATGATCAATGGACGTTATTGAGATATGGTAATGTATTGAAAGTTGTGAAAGTAATCGTAAGTATATTTTTTCTGATGGCTTGAGACGAAGTTTTGTGATTATGTTTGAAAGTTATCTGGCAAAATACATGACTCTAATTTATGTGAAAAGTTGTATCATACGCAAATAAATCTGCCGTGAACAAAATTCGTTTTAATCACTACATGCTTACTATCATCTCGTTTCCAATTTTATCTTACCGGAAGGTTGAGCAGACTAAAAAGTTGGTTGCTGAAGCAGTGCTTAATGTTAAGAACAATGAGGCCAGAAGGGAGGTGAGTTTTTCAGCTATTATTTGAACGAGGGGTGTTTTTGAAGTAAGCACCGTTTTGAAATTCGGCCACTGCAGTGCTGCGGACGGAATTTAGCGTTTGCGCGCCGTGTACTTACATCTTTTAGGAAGATATATATGTTATTATGGAAAAAATCCATAATATTAACGTTTTTTTTATTTACGCAAATACGCTTATGATTCGTTTTCTTAGTGCTTAAGGGGTGAAGGCGGCTGAAGTTCATCGTCAGATCAGTGAAGTATTTGTAAAAATTTAATGAGGGATGGAATGGTACGGAAATGGGTTACAGCGTATGGGGAATCCAAAACACAAGGCATGGAATGCTGAGTAAGGGGAGCGCTTTGCTCGATGGCAATGGCCGTTCACACACGGCTAATCGAACTCTGATGCTCATCGGATCATTTGGCGGCGAACAATTTGATCGTCCTCCGTACAGTCTTGATCTAGTACTCAGTGACTACCACCTGTTTTTGAATTTAAAGATACATTTGGGTGGTCAGCGCCACAACGACAATGATGAGGTCAAAACGACTGTATTGCAGCTGTTGTGAAATCAGGCGACAGACACCTATGAGGACGGGATTCAAAACCTGGCTCTAGGATGTGATAAGTACATACCTTAACATTTGTGAAAATTGTGGAGAAAAGTAGATTTAGGCATAGGTCTTCATGTTTTCATTTCAAAACGATACTTACTTAAAAAACACGCCTCGTATATATGTATTGATGGATTCAATACATGATGTTCACGCTTTGCCGTTAATTGAAAAGGGGAAAATGGCATAACAATCAACACTTATTCGCTATCTTTATGTTTCAAGGAAGGCAATTAGTAAAGTTATAATTGGAAACAAAGTTCCAAATCAATAACCAAGGTCTTGAATAGCTGTAAAAGCTTTTGTCAACTTATTTTCTCCTTTTTTGGATCGGTAGAACCGAGAAAGTGCCAATTTTAGCAAATGAAATGACACGAGCGTCAAGGTACCTTTGCTAAATTCCACAAAATTACCTCTCGCCAAGATTTATTATTACAAACTACGATGTATTATGAATTTGATGTAGATGAAACTGATAATTCTAATAACTTTACAAAAATCATTATATCAACTTGAAAAATGCTTCTTTTTGATTTCTATGTTCACATGTTAAATTAGTCTTTTGTGATGATTTTGAAACGAAATAATTTGAAGGATAATTTAAAAATTAAGTTGCTTTGCCGTTTTTTCCAACTTATGGCATAATGTTTACATATAGAAATAGTCTTGATTTAAATGCTCTAAGTACTAAAATTGATCACTATTCTTTTGACAGCTGCACCTGTTCTCTCTTCAGCTACGACACACAAAGATCCTCTTCACAGGATGCGGTTTCTTCTCTTTTGACTACGGCCTAATAATGTCGGTGATTACACATTCTTTTTATTAAGTCCTGCGAAGAATATTTAGCTAATTTCTAGAATCGATGAGGTGCATTAACTTTTTGTACGAGATTTAATGTTAAATTTCTAATTAATGATTTCAATAATTAGTAAATTTATTTAATTTTAATTATTTTAAGTATACAGTTCTGTCTACAGTCCTCCGAATGCTACCTTTTATTTGCTGAAAGGACAAATTAATTGTTTTTCTCTTAGTGATTTCTCCTTATTGCCTTATCCTTGCATAATTACTACCTCCTCTGATACCCATTCAGTGCCTCATGAACGCCATTTAATAATTAAGACTATTAATATAATACCTATTAAAAGCCTCCTTCGCCACATTTATCCATGACTTTCACGATATATATCTTCCTCTTAAACGTTTCCCTCTACTGACACAGATGATTCGTTTTCTAACTATCATCCACTCTCTCAGTATGAACAAACCAATGAAGCCTGTGTGCATATTATTGCAGTATCAATACCCTGTTCTTTGATGATTTATTCTCATTACTAATCAAATTCATTCTACATCCACCGCAATCATTTCCAAAGAACCCCGTTTCCTCTGCATTGAAACTACTAATCGGGCATATTCAGGATTCACATTCATATTTTAAAGTAGGAATAAAAATACTATCGTTGGCGGCGATTTTTCTTTCCATAAACAAACTTTATTTTTAAATCTTCTCCCAATGTTTCCTCTGACTTTCCTTCCTGTACTTATGCGACAAATTTCTCTGTATATCCTTCCACCAGCCGCAAAATTTCGTCCAAAATACGTAAATTAGCCTCCTGGGTCAAATATATATCATTTATTATTATCCTATATCTGTTCTTTCTACTCTAGCTAAATTATATACTTTGGTCTTTTACGTACTTACCGTCAAATTCATTCTCGTTGTTTTTCATGAGTCGTTTGGGAGTCACTCCTATTAAACTTTACAAATGCCATTATTTGGATATTTTATGCCGTGGCGTCAACAATCCGTAATTGTGAAGAGTGAAAAAATTTCTAATCTTAAGATCCTAAGTCACTCGTTATCATCATCTTTTTTTACAGAGCATTTGAGAGATACATTCGAATGGCAATGGTACTGGTAATCACGCCGCATATTATTCCTACCATTTTGAATTCGTACCGAAGCATAACTTGTTATTACCTGATTTCGACTACGATACCATTTTGTTACCTATAAGTGATTCATTTATCGATGAATGCCGGTTTCATTTAGTTACCTCGGATGCCTCACCATTTCTTACTGCTATGTTTGTGATCTCTGCAAATAAGTTTTAAGTAATAATTACAAGAAAGAAGTAAAACCTAAAATTTAAATATCCAAATTCACGTATTTTTATATCTTATACATTCCTGTATCGGATTATTTAAAGTATTCTGTAGGTTACACATTAAGTTGTTTCTATAAACTTCTATAATAGTCATTGGGTACTAATATTGTAATGTATCGCTTTAATTTATCTGCAATTACTTTTTTCCAGATGGCGTCAGCTGTTACCACAAATTTGATCATCTTAATTCAGTTTCAAATTGACCAGAATGCCAAGCCTACCTGTGATTGTCCTTTGGACAACTTAACCAAAACTACACCAATCTCAGTCACCCAATCATAGACCTTATTTTTAGGTTCACAAAATATACAACGAGTGCTGATGCACGCTAAAGAGTTTTTAGTTTAAAACTTTTGCAATGCATTGAATGAATCAGTGTACACAAAAATGCAACATTTTATTTAAAATTCAGGGTTATGATCTGATAATTAATATTATATACCACTGCATAATATATCAAGCATTGTATATTTATAAATATAAACTTACGAACTAAAAAATAAAATGCCAATTGTTTTTAATGTCTTCACCTTGGATCAATTACATGCTCTATGAAATTAACTCTAATAGTTTTAAATATAAGTATTTCAATATTTTAACTCCTTCTAAGCGGAACTCCTTGCAATGTATGATATTTTTCGTAAGTAGTTTGAGACCTATTAAAACAACGGTCATCGACAGCTATTTCCTACACGCGGAAAAATATTTTATTGCGAGGGGATTTAATCTGGTGAATATATGCATTTTTGTCCCAAGTAATAATTCTTGCATTGTAACTTTTCTTAAGCTTCAACCAAGAAAAATGTTTTTTAAAGGGCTCAAAGCTCTAAAATAAATGTGGTAAGTATAACTGACTACGACTTCCTAACCTCGACTGTCTGCGTAATGTAATTTATGTCCTGCCTCAGTAGTGTTTCTCATGTATCACCATCACATGACAGGTATGGACATCAGGCTCAGTGAGTTTAGAAACCTTTTCCAGTTAGATATAGACCCTGCGGGAACTTAAATTCGACTTTTTCCTAGCCATTGAACTGAAAAATTTGTACTGCATCGCTTAGCATGGATTACAATTAGAGCCACGATTGGAATAAGTTATGATAGAATACACTCCACCTTGAAGCGGGGATTGAAGAAATGTATAACTTTTTCTCTCAACCAGAATATGATGCTACATCTGCAAGACACATTAGAGTAGAAATTTTGTGAGTAATTAACAACCTCATGCTATTTCATTATAAACATTAACATACCCCTTTGCCATATTTATTTTATTATGAATTTAACTTTATTCCAAGACTTGTTATCTCGATTCTCGTAATCAATATCTGGCTACATATTCAAATTTCTAAGCTTTTAGTTAAGGCTTGAGCCTACACAAAAGAGGAAAAAATCAAAAGTAGGAAAATCAATGGTTTCATATTGCTCCAACTAACTCTCATCTCTCTTTTGCAATAATGCATAAAAACTCAGTTTTTTTTCAAATATCTGACCAAGCGGCCAAAGCGCAATGAAAACCTGGATATCAAGATAATTCTTCTCCGTTGAAGCTAATTACGACATTGGAACCTTCGCATTTGTTGATACAGAGCGATATACAAGAGCTCACTTAACGCTCAGGTCGAATGACTCACATCAAAGAAAACGGGTCTGACGTAATATTGACTGCACTAATGCAGTTGATCATACAAAATGCGAAATGTTCTGATATTTGCACAAAGAAAATAACCCAAGGTGATTCATCCGTGATGAAACTTATGTAGATGAAAGCTATATGGATTCCCTTTGCTCTCTTAATTCAAGAGTCGAAAAATGATATCCAAAAGGTACTTGGTCTAAGGGATCTGCGTTATTTGCAAGTGCGAAACCTTCACCTATCACAAAGGCTATACAGTTCCGCGGGAAGTTTGTGACTTCTGTCGATTAAAAGAGAATGTTTGTATACTTCAGTGGGGATCAGATGGGACGACTGGAGAATTAGCGAACACAAATGGGCCGTGCAGGAAGTGCAGGAAGAAGAGTCGAATAGGGGCAGCGGAAGATAGCTCACGCTACTATGAGGTAGAGTAACAATTGTGTTTGAAAGAAGCAATAAAATGGCAGAAAAAATGTGATTGGGAGGAGAAAATTAACGAAGTCTTAAGAAAATAATGGGAATAACTTTCAAAAATACTTGACCTTATGACCATTGATTTAAATGATCGATAAAAGGTAACCCACAGTTTTAGAAGAAATTATGACGACAGAATTCATTTTCTCAAACGATGCCACGTCCTCCATGTAAAACTTCTATACAAACTGATAATCCGGTTGAAATTACTTTAGAGGGCGATTACATATAACTTAATACAAGGCTACTTTGTGCCAGGTTTTTGTTTTAATGCAGTTTCTAAGTTTTCTCTTCTCATATTAAGTTCCGTAAATATTTATTACTTAGAGAGCAAACAATAACAATACCAACTTTGTTTAAATCCACAGAGTTCTTTATTTTACTAGTTTCAATGCTACTGTCTCATCTTCAGGTATCAGAGCGTACATAGTGTTTAGTGTCATTGTAATGTACATGGTAAAGAACTCCGTGGATTTAAACGTAGTTAATACTGTCATTTTTCATTCAGTAATGGACTTCCATAAGGTTATATCTGAAAGGATTGAATTCATTACTTAGAGAGATAATATTTCCCTGAATTGCTGTCTCCAAGTTGTCCCTTCTCTGAGTACAACTTTGTGACCATTAGGATTCCCTTTATTACGGTCTCCTCATGTCTTCACATTTTTCACAAAGTTAAACATCCATCTGTTTGCTATAGGAAACTAAATATAAAAAACAAATGTTTCACAATTCATAGAAATATGTGTATCATCCCTCCTCTAGGAGGAATCACATTGCTAATATTTATTTGTCTTTCAGCTCACTATTTCTTTGTCTTAGTACCAGACTTCGTCCTCTTATTATGGCATCTAATGCGCTTGGCTAATCGCTCCCGCATATTCACTGAAGTGCCTTCTTTAACATTCAAGGATAATATATTCACTCAAATCTACAAATTTATTTCTCATTATTTATTTATTCGTCTGTCATCACAAGAATTGCACGTAATTCCAACTGTTATCTGATTCTTCATGCACAACAGACACTATAACACTTTCACATAGAGAATCAGATGACTGAATCATTCGATAAGACTTCTAATTTGACTTCAATCTGCTAAAAAAGGTTTTAAATATACATTTGAAGGCAATACAATCTCTCTTCCACCTTTTTGCCATTTTGAACCCTAAAAAATTGTGACAAAATATCATGGAGTAACTTTTGGACTGTTACTTCAACGGTCACAATGTCGAATCACACTTCTGCAAGTCAGTAATATTTTTTTTTTAATTCAAGCCATAAATTTGAAGCCAAAACTACTTTAAGCTAACTGTTGTAATGAACTCTTTTCTCAAATATTTACTTTAAAATTGAAAGCTGCTCTATGTTTTGTTCACCAGCTCAAATTTTCCACACTTGACTGAAAAGCAATCAGGCTCAAAACCTAAAATATCTAAACTGTACTCAACCAGCTTCTATACAAGTATTTTCAAGAGTTATCAATTAATGGCTGAAACTTTAGGTTAGGGAACACGCCACCAAAAAGTTTTCGACCACAACTAATTTTTTAAGTCAGGAAAATCTCAAAGGGTGTTGTAGGGAATAGGTTTCACAAATTTGTACCAGCTATTGTACAGTAGTCCTGGTTTACGGACTGTAAAAAGTAAGACTGGAAAAAATGTGACAAGAGGTTAAAATTAAGCATGTTCTCAATTATGAGTAAACGCAAGGTTCTATTAAAAATAGATGGAAAAGAATGAGAGTATTCAATAGTAAAAATAGTAAAAACTAATAAAACTTATAAGGATTACATGATAATGAATTGAATAATCAAAGCTTGTCGTGAGTGAGGATTTAAATGAACAGGAGAGATTTACCAGGAGCATTGGGTGACCAAAAGACAAATTTTGGAATATCACGATAAAATTGGTGGAAAGTATGAATGCAGTTTGAATTAAATGAGGACGAAATGTGGTAATATGGAGGCCGATTTTGACGTAAGATGTGTCCTAAATGAATAATAAATAAGTAGCAAGATAAAAGCATTCTGTGGCTTTTGGCGTCATCAAAGATATTTTTGAACGATCGCGGGGGAAGGTAACCGCTTTTTAGCCCTATAATCTGAGTTATTGTCCTTCACTAGCTTCTACATGGGAGCCTTAGGCGAGATCACAGCTGAGATAAAATAAAAAGTGGAAACCCCACTGACAACTAAATATTTAGCAAGAAGTGAGATATGGGCAAATTTTCCACAAAAATTTCCTCTGTCGATTTTATATGATGTGCGAAAACAAATCATTGAGAGAAAGAGAATTGCGTAACTGGCTTCCGAAGTCCATTCATTTCTTACAAATATTTTGGTATCGCCTTTTGGAATTTAGCTGACAGAAAGGGTAAATTTTGTCACAAAAATACTAATAGACCTTTTACGTAATATTTTCCAATATTTTTATTCTGCAGGTTATAATAGTCGCACGTAAACTAACAGGAGCGCCAGTGACCTTCTTAAGGAACCTTTTAGTTTCACTCAATTCCTTTGCTATTTTACCGGTGCCGTAAATGGATATCAATTTTCGAAGACACAAAGAGACGTAGAAAAAATTCTTTTGATTTGATCTCAATTATCAAAGGTATATGCTCCAAACTAAATTTCAACATTTGGTCCAACCTCGCCTCCGTTGTTCAGCTTCTACACCTGATAGCACTAATTTGGATCATTAAAGTGTTATTTTTAAAGTGTATACTGAAACGGTTGAGACTGTTTCTTCCTTTTTACCCCACCCCCACCTTAATATCTCCTCTCTCGGCTGCCGAGGGTTGAATGAGTGAGTGGTGAATGAATGAGCAACGAGTGAATGGGTCAAGAAGGTCGGTACAGGTGTCGAATTGTGTTGTGTGGTAAAGTGAACTAGCAGGGAGGGTATGCTTGACTTCGACAAGCAGCGTGTGAGTTAGTTACCGACGCTCGCTACACGCCTCCCCCGTGATTTCACCTGAAACCCCCTCTCCCTCGGCTACAACTGGGGTGAATAAAATGGCGAAAGCGTCCAGTGACAAAAAAAAGATTGATTGCCCAAAAGTTTTCCCACGCGGAAGCTCTGCCCGACGGAAGAGTGACAGCCTAAGGTACCACTAGGGGAAGCAGGACACGGCGATAGTTCCGCAATTTGCGCCGTCAATGACCTGTTCGTCCCCTCATCAAATGTCTCGTTACCTCCGATTGAGAGTGCTACTGCTGGTGCAAAGCCGTGATCATCGCCACCTCCGAGACTACGGGCCGGCGATCATTCTACGTCGGAAGGCCCAGCCACACTAAGGAGAGAGACTTGGGACCAGCGCAGTGGTCACGTAAGCCAGTGAACTTCCCTTACGAAAGGGGCACTAATATCCGTTGTGTGGGAACTAACGCTTGCAGCGTTCGTGTTATAATTTCTATACTGATTGCAAAGGGGATGGGCTCTTTTACCTCCTAAGTGTTAAAAGAAAAGGAAAGTCAGTTCCGGATTAATGTTTTGCAAATCGAATATTGCTGTGTCGATCACTTGTCTCCTTACCTTTGGTTCTCATGCCCATAATCCATCATTATCGTTAATTCTCATCACTCACTAGATCTAAAGGTTAAAATTTCTTCATCTGTTTTTTGTCAATTTGGTTCAACCTCTTTTTTGGAAGTCTTGTATGCCAAATGACCCAGTTTAAATGAATACATGTCTTATGGTGAAATTTGAGTGGATTTTGAATGATTCAAATCACCCCAATCAATCATGAAGCCGAGAGGTGGGTATTTCTTGGACTCCTTTTCCACCCTACCAATTACCTAAACCTATCTTCGGTGGTAAAGCCAGAGTTACTAGACCTAAATGCCGTTAGGGACCCATCCCGCAAAGGTCTCTCATCAGAGAGTCTGTTTTATTGTTTGTTGATTAGTCTAGGACAGGTGACGCTGGTTTGGTGCGTGTGTTGCTGGCTGGAGGGACCACGCATGTATTTGTGACCGGTCTTCCGGTCCTTTTAGCAGGGTGACTGGTGACCGGTACAATACTTTGCAAGTTTATGCATTTGTAGGCGGCTAGTAGTATATGGGTGGATAGCCACATGCCACTGATGTCGAAATTTTGGCTGGCACACAACATGATTATTGAGCAAAATCAGTCTCACACACCAAATTATAATCTTGCATTTTCTTGAGGGAGTTTCATTCTTGTCTCATTTTTAAACGTACAATTCCAACTGCCCATATCATTAGTAGGATAAGGCAAAGAGGGTGACAGAGTAAAGAGCAAGATTAGGAACAAGGATGGAAGAGTAAAAATTAGAAAAAGCTTTCTTTGAACCATGAACAAAAGCAAATGCAATTTGAAGAGCACTTGATATCAGTGAATGACAGTTTTTGAAAAATTTTCAGATGCCATCAGAGAGATGCTGAACGAAGAAGTCACGCCGAGAGTAGAATCATTAAAACATTTAGAGCAATCCCCTATCTCGGAAGTACCATCACTTGGGACGGAAGAAGTACAACGGACATCAAGCAGTGAATAGCTTAAGCTAAGATGTTGTTCATGGGAAAATGACACCTGCTACTCATTGAAGATAGGACTTAAACCAGTAAACAGTAAGTGAAAATATTTATGTGGAGCGTAGCTCTCTGTGTATCGGAAGCATGGACCAATGGAAAATCTGACTCAGAACAGACAAGAAGCCTTCGAAACCTGGGGTTGGGGAAGGATGCTGAAGATAAAATGGACGGACAAAACAAGAAATGATGAAGTATACAGATGTGTAGAAGAGGAAAGGACCACATAGAATACCATACAGAAAAGAAGAATCAGATGCATTGGGCACACCCTGAGAATCAATGGCTTCGTGAAGAACATAATTGAAGGTAAAATAGAAGGAAAAGTTTCCAAGGAATAAGTTCATGGACCAAATGACCAAATTAAGAGGAAAGTACATAGAATGAGATACCAGTAAGTAAGAGACCTCGCATTAGATAGAGATGGGCGGAGGGCTGCAGTCAACCAATCTTTGGATTGAACGACCAAAGATGAAATAGTTGTAGTGATACGGATGAGTGTATCATGTGAATTTGAGACATCAATATCTACTTATTACCCTGGAAACCACTTCGAGGGTGTGTAGCAGTGGGACAAGTTTTGGTCTGAAGACTGATAAGCTATAAATGTATTTTACATGAATATTAATATGAGATTAACATTGAACAATTCAATAAAGTACCAAACAATAGCAAAGATCAGCAAATATACATAAATAATTTTAAAAATACGGTATGAATCATGAGGTACACTCTCTAATTTCCAGATAAATACTATATAAGGGTGTTTCTTTGTGAGAGACAGGTGCGGTCAAAATTACCAGTGCGGCGCTGATCGGTATATAGAGAAATATTAAATAAACCATTTTGCCTATCACTAAAAGAAACTGTGTTAATACACGCAACCCAAAGTCATTAAAAATAATCTTTACTTCTACTACACTACTACACTAATCATTACATCAAGTAACAAGTATCATTGAAGATTGACAGGAGGAAACTTCCAAAACGGTCAAATCGGCCACTCCGGCACCTCCACTGTTAGAGTCAAATGTATTGATTTACATCCCAAATTCCTAGTTTTTAAAATAAATGTAAATAAATCTTTTTTTCAAATCGACAATTATTTTTTACATATTTTCTCTCCTCTCCAAAGACATAAATTTTTTTATTCCTAGAGGTGATGTGAAAGGATACGTCGGAGAACCCGACTTCGCATCAAAAATTTATATTTAAGTAATGCTACAACAAATGGTATGTACAATGAAGGGAGTAGAAGAGGAGAGGACCACATGGAACATCATAGATAAAAGAAAAACAAGATGCCATGAACTCACAGTGAAAGTTTTGTTCACTTTCCACAGAATTTTATTTACGCGACCTAGTTTTTCACATAAACTATGTCATTTTCAAGGGTCAAGGTTTCAACTTATTTCATATTGAAACCTTGGTCGCGTAAATAAAATTCTGAGGAAAGTGGACAATAACTTTATAGTGAGATAATGGCATCTGTACCCCATATTCACAAAATATTGCCTAATACGCTAAACTTAAAAACGAGATGGATTGGACTCACCTTGAGACACAATGGGTTTGTGGAGAACATAATTGAAGGCCAAATAGAGGGGAGAGTCCCCATTCATTCATAAGTTCATCGAAAAAATCAAGAGAAAATCATATAGGATGCGATATCGGGAGGCAAAGGAACTAGCATTAGATAGGAAAGAGAGAAGGGCTGCTGTAAACCAATATTTGGATTTAAAAACCAATTAAATGAAGAGTGTAGAATCGTAGGAGTGGTAAAATTATTAAAATATTTCATCAAATTAACAAAAAAAACTTTAACTTTACATATAATTAACTGTACAAATCTTTGAACATCAACATTTATTCAATATAACTTCAGATTCATCAGGTTTCTCTTAGCCTATCATTGCTACTATCACCTGACTGAGTAGAGATATGGGGCTAATGTTGACATCCAAACAGTATTTCCAGTCTTCAAGTTACTGTGATCCCAAACAGTATGCAAATTATGAAGTGATGAATGGTTTATAAAAACATTATTGTTGAAATAAGGAAGAATGTAGTACACAGCGGCTGTGCTTCCCATTAATTTTGCAGATTATCGTTTCATTATTCTTTAGTGTACTGAAATTCATTCTTGTACGTTCAGAGACTTGGATATTTCATCTAAAAAGTCAAATTAAAGAGAACTATAAAAACTACTACAATAAAAAACTGTGTCAAATGAAATTACTGATTTAACTCTTGCGCTTACTGCCCGTCGCCTCAGTAGACATCTATCTGCGTTCCTGAGCTAAATTACAATTCACACTTGGCACAGGACAGCTAATATAAACTTATTGCACATTGGTGGCAAATTGATGACCTAAGATTAAATGAGGTACACAGAAGTCAAGGGGTCTAAGTAACAAAATCGTTGTTTTGAGAAACCTTATGTCCATGTTGAAAATTTTTGGTAAAACCCACTAAGTAGTTAAGAGGCATAACCCTAGATAGCATCACCTGTCAAGAAAATCACTTGGATCCCTTTACCACCTAAAATATTTATAGCTTCACATCCATTTCTGTATCTAACTTGTTTTTTTTAATGTCACTTAGACCCCTTTACTTCTGGGGTCCACAAATAAGAATGGAGTACATTGAAAAATAAAGGAAAAAATTTATTTGCCATCAGGGAGCCAGAAATTAATAATAATCAGGGGAAAAGGTTTATGCAGGTGAAAAAAAGAACGAAAATTTTACGACTGTGTCGGTGGGTGTAGAGTATTGCGTTCAGTTTTTCCTTCTCTTATTTACCTAATTCCAAATATGCTACGGATGTCTCTTGTCATTCAATTCATTCAGTGACAGCCTGAAGGGTGATTTGATAAATCACCTCTAAATATTTCTCAACATAATACGATAAGAGGCAAAAGAAATAAAAACATTCAAGGCTGAAAGAGGATGTTTTCTTAACAGGGGTATCCTAAATTTCCGGGAAATTCATCAGAAAGGTGCCCACGGATGTCAAATAATGGATATCATAAATTAAATTTTAGGTTTAGATATCATAAAACATCCCTCTGAAATTTGAACCTAGGATCAACCAAACAACGCAATTCTCATCGATATACAGTATACTTAGTGACACCATCAAGCACGGTGGCTTAAATTATTCATCTTTCCCTCGTCGAGGGGAATATTTTAATCCTTTGATAAGAACTACTACCATGGAAAGTGGAAATATTTTATTTATTAGAGCAAGCTTAATCTATCGTCTCTCTATCATCTTGTCTATGTCACGGTATAGAGAAAATATCGTATCACGTACATCAGTTGTGGCTTCTTTAGTCCTGAAGAAGGCTTGTGAACTAAATGCGGTGCTATAGAATGATAGAAATCCTTGCGAGAGTGATTGAAGGGTTGGTAGACAAATTATAATCATCAAGATTCGTGTAATATGGTGAACGTTGGATTCTACCAGGCCCTAAAGCCGATGATCGTAGTCAACGCAGCTATTGGAATAGCACCTCCTTTTTTATCCAAAAAGGGAAAGGAAAACTTTTTAGTCCATCGGCGCAAGAGCATCATCGCGTATTTATCAATGGCACTTTTGACAGCCGCGTTGATGATCTCATTTCTTCACCAAACAGATATTCTCTTGCTGAACTCCACGACTAGTAGCACTGTGAATAGAGCCTGGGTTGTGTTTTACTTATCAAATGGCGCCATATCTGGATGCTCTCTCACATTCAAGTTGACGGAGATCTCCGAAATTTTTAAGAAACTGAAGAAATTCGAATCCCTCTTACAATTGTGTCCTACGAAACCACTGATATCGACCAACAAGTCAATTAAAAGACAACTGATTTTCGTCGCAATCAACGCTTTTCACTATTTAATACACGCATTGATTGCGGGATCTACTTTTAAATCGGTAATGTATGCAATAGTCACAGCTGTCATTGCATTTTGGGCATTCAACAACTTCCTACAAAACTGGCAGTTTTATAACAAGGTTCTCTTGCTTGCCAAATGCTTAGAAAGTCTGAACATAGAGATCACTTCCTTAGGCAAAGCTTGTGGTTTTGTGGAATACAATTTAAACAGGGATGGGTTACTAGATTTCACCTCTGTGGATCGCATTATACATTTGAAAAAACATCATTTAATTGCTTATGGTATAGCTAAGAAGATTGGCGAAGTTTATGGAATTTCAAATTTTCTTTATGCGATGTTGAATATCATTAATGGTACATTTGTATTATACTACATTGTGGACTCCTTAGTATATGACGTCGAAGGGGCAGCTTGGCGAATAGAATTTCGCATCACTAGTTCCATATGGGTCAGCTTGGTCTTCATAGAGTTCTACAGATCACTTTCAGCTTGTGACTCTGCAAGGGAAAAGGTGATTGACAACATTAGTTTTAGTTCGATGACTACTTGGATAAGATTTTTTATTCGCTGCGTTTTAAAGCATTTACCTCCGGTTTTATGAACAATATATGCGAAATATAAGGGGCACGTCCGCAGTCACTAGCCAAGCCAATCAAGTGTTAGCCGGATCAGTGACGATGAACTCAGGAAATTTGCATACGCCATCCCTTCGTACATGGACTAAAACCCTGATGGAGTGTAAGGAGTTGCGCGTCTCATTGACCAGTAGAGTTGGACTTGCGAAGGCAATCACCATTGCTCTTGGTAGGGCCACCTATGGTCATTCCAAGAGCAATGGTAAATGTATATTTAGAAGGGCAGGAGTCAAATGAAAGGTAGTCCACGTTTTGCTGTCATACTGAAAAAATCCATTTGCATGGCAAAAAAAAGCCCATCAAGGCATAATTTTTCAGAAAAATGAAGTTAATCTACGAGTATTGAATACTTGAAACTACGGGACCTCTCCCACTTGGGCGACTGTCTAGCCCACTGGTAAAGGAGGTAAGACCTCTCCGGTTGTCATGACACGAAATCCTTGTGCAACAACTTCATCACAGGATACAAGGACTAAGAAAGGAGGAAGGAGAAAAAGGAGATGAGAGAGAGAAGGAAACACGGATAAAAAGAGGAACTTGGAACGTTTGGGCAATATTGATTGCTGGGGCGAAAATATTAAACCTGTTATGGAGAAAGTAATAAACAAATGCCCAGTGGATGAGCGAGGTGAGATGGAAGGGACAGCGTGGACTACTGAAGTGATAGTTACGGGGCAATCTATTGTGGTGAGGTTAAGGGTAAACGTGGCGTAGCTATGGTATTGAATCAGATTTTGGGATGAGGTTAGTAAATATTAAAAGGGTAATTGATAGTATATAAGAGATAGAAATAAAATCAAGTCCGACTAATATTGTATTGGTCCAGGCGCGCGTGCCGAAAAGTGATCAAAGGGAGGAGTAAGTCGATGGGGGTATATGTACAGCTAGAGATCTTGAAGGCTAGCCCTGACTTTAAAAAAACCTACCTTTTAACCGGTCGATTACCGAATGAATGAAAATCTCACGCATGACTTTCTGGCAATACCGTTTACATAAAATGGATATTTTGGACCCTACAAGCTTAAAGTTCAAATTAAAACTAAAAAGTACAATATACTAATGTGATACTGATATCTTTAGGGAAATCTCATTCAATTCAAATCGATTTTAGTTACAAAGGGAAAGGATGAACAACCAAATATAATAATATAGGGCCATTAGTTTATTGAGCGATGAAAATGCCCTAAGAGTATTTGAGCGACAAATATAAAGGAAGATATATGAACCTGTAAAGGAAAATGACGAATGGAGACCAAGGTATAATTCAGATCTGGATCAATTAAAAGAAAGCCAAGACATAGTTAGATACATGAAAGCTAGAAAAATGGAGCGGCTGGGGATAGATGACGTTACTACAAACCTGCAGATAATTAACATCAAGGAATGGAGGAGTAGGGTAAAAGATAAGGAACACTGGAGGAAAACTGTGGAGGAGGCCAACGCCCACCAAGGGCTGTAGTGCCCTGAAGAGAGAGTGAGAGAGAGAGTTTATTGAGCATTCTGGGAAAAGTGTTCAGCAAAATTTTAATCGTAAGAGTGAGGAATATTACTTCTGACAAAATATGGGGTGTGAAGTATGGATTTTTGACTAGAAGAGGATGTAGTGACCAACTTTTAACGCTTCAGCAAGTGATAGAAAAAAGTATGGGCGTCCGAAAGAAAGTGTATTGTGCGTTAGTTGATTTAGAGAAGGCATATAACAGAGTAAATAGAAAGAAGCTATGGAAGGCTTTGAAGGACTGTGGAGTGAATGGGCAGTTGTTGAATATTATTGTGGCGATGTATAATAATAGTAAGGCAAGCGTGAAAGTTAACGGGGTTCTGAGTGATTGGTTTGTAATAAATCGGGGCACAAAGGATGCGTAATGCCACCATGGCTGTTTTACGTATTTATGGATGAATGTGTTAGAGACGCATGTAGCAAAAATGGCGGTGTTTTGATAGGAAATGTAAACGTGCGAGTTCTTCTATATACGGATGATACTGTTTTGATCTCAGTCAGTCAACAGGGATTACAGAAGCTCCTAGAAAAGTTTTGTGAATCAACGGAGAGAATGGAATTGAAGGTAAATGCGTGCAAGACTAAAGTAGTAGTTTTTTATAAGGAGAATGGGGAGAATAACTGTGTGATGAGGGTGAATGATGAAGTATTTGAACAAGTGGATGATTTTGTGTAGTTAGGTAAGATTTTTGCGAAAGATGGACGGATAGCTGAGGAGATGAAGAGACGTGCGAATGCTGGAAGAAAAGTGGTAGGTAGCATGTGGAGCATATCAAAAAATGAGTGCCTGTCTAAGGAAGCAAAAATCGCCGTGTTAAAAAGTGTACTTCTCCCGACTTAGTTGTATGGTAGTGAAACAGGGGTATGTCAGGATAGACATAACAGTAGACTAAACGCCGTGGGTATGAGTTCTCTGAGGAGTGTTTGCGGCAAAAGTAGGATGGATAGAGTCAAGAATGAGGGGGTAATAAATGAATGTGGGTTAGATACTCCAGTAATGGACATATATGAAAGGAGTGTGCTTCGTTGGTTTGGTCATGTTTAGAGAATGGATGAGAGTCGAATAACAAAACAGATATATAAGAGTGAAATGAATGGTGCGAGAGGTAGAGGTAGGCCGAGAAAGTTGTGGTTGAATGTGGTCGAGGAAATTCTTAGGAGGAGGAATATTAGGAGTCATAAAAACAGGAGGGCGTGTATGAAGCAGTGTATTGGGGTAAATGATGCAGAAGAGGTATGCAAGGATAGGTCAGTATGGAGGAAATTATTGAAGTAGAGTTAGGGTTACAAATATGTATTTATGAGTGAAGCTTTGTGACTCTGCCTACCTTGGAAGGGAACGGCGTGATTGGTATGCATATATGTATGTATTTTTGTTGACAATTGGAGGTCATACTTATGATGAAGCAGCGTTAAACGATTTGCAAGTTTATCTGCAATGGTTTCTGAAATATGTGAAATATAAAATATCTTTTAAATTAAATACTTTAAAATCAGGCTAGCATTAAAATTAACCGTACGCATATGCAATTTTTTTGTTTTTTCAAATAGTTTGCGTCATGAAAGTGGTCACGGTGGATATTTTTGTTTGCGAATGATAATTTTGCGTGTCTTTGAGTATCATTGGAGATCTGAAATAAGAAATCGGAATACCATTCCCGTCTAAAATCAAATAATTACTATACTTACTAAAATTAGGTCATTAATCGTTGATTATAAAAAAAATTAAAATTATTTATTGCTTTATCTTTACATGGCTTTAGTTGCTTCTGGACTCTCTCTTTCCCCAACCGATTATAATTAGCAAATTATCCCACCATCTCTTTCACCTAAGCATTTTTATTTGCACTTGGTACTTAAAAAGTCTATAATGGTACTTTAACTGAAAAGTTTCAATATCAAAATATTTTACTAAAAATTTCTGCTCTATTAAATCGGAGCAGTGACAGAAATGTGCAGAGTTTTTAACCCCTCTTTGATTTCTCCTCATGTTCACCCGTGCGCGCCGGATGACGAATGTCTCACACTTCAAGGCTGAGAAGACGGGATTTGTGATTTCGGAAGCACTACTGAGGATCAGAACCTATAACGTTAAAAGCGAGGTAATTACCTTACATATTCTAGGGTAGTATCAAAGATAAATAAAGGACTATCTACAGCTAATAATGTCCAATAGGTCCAGAAAAAGTTCCAACGTTCATATAGCAAGAGTATTCGTTTAAAAGCATAGCATTTACCATGAAATATTACGTGGGGAGGCGTGATACATCAACACTCTCCAGGGAAGGAATGATGATACTAATGTGTGGAAGCAATCTAAATCTTATCGATTATTTAATAAGTAAAACCAAAATAGAAATATTTTTTGAGGTTTGCAATGTAAAATTTAATTGCTTAGCTTATCAAATACTATCAAATAATTTTAAATAGACTGAGAGTCTTTATAGAGGAAAATATAGAAGATCACCAGGCGGGGTTGATCCAAGGGCGTTCAACATCGGATCAAAATTTTGCTCTGAAACAATCTCTAGCAAAATTCTAGGAATACAATAAGGAGGAACTCGTACTCTTTGTTGATTTTCATAAAGCCTATGACAGCATAAACAGAAAGAAACTATATGGGAAAATGGAAATATTTGGCATTTCAAGTAAACTAATTAGACTAACAAAAATGTGTACAAATAACTCCATGTGCAAAGTATAAGTTAATGACGATTACAAAAAAGCTTTAATATATTCACAGGGGTTAGGTTATTACCTTTGTTGTTCAATCTAGTCATAGAAGATCCCTTGAAAAAGACCAAAAAAGAACAAGGTGGAATAAGTATTGGCAGGAAAATAAATATCTTAGCATATGCTGATGATATAGCGCTTGTAGCCGAAAATAAAGAAAATCTAGAGAATCTGACAAAAACCCTAATTATAGAAGCAAGGTGTGGAGAACTTGACGTTAATCAGTAAAAAACAAAATTAATTGAAATGGCATGAAGGGCTGGAGTTAATGTGCAAGAAAGGCTGAAAGTAAACGATTTGCCATTTAACATTGTGACATAATTTCAATATATGGGAGAAGTCATTACAACTGGTAATAGAGAGGAAAATGAAATAAACAATAGCTTGACCGCAGCTTCAAGGACTTATTGATACTTGAAAAAAACACTGAAATCTAAATGGCTCTCTAGAAAAACCAAGATAAACATTTATCGTACAATAATCATCCCAGTACTGCTATATGAATCGGAAACATGGAAATTAACCATAGACTCTGAGAAAAAGCTAATTGTTTTTGAAAATAATTTATTCAGAAAAATCTGTGGCCCAGTTCAAGACCAAGATGGATGGAAGATTAGGAAGAACAGAGAGTTAAGAGACACCTATACATACCCAGATATAGTGACAATGGCTAAGAGCCGAAGATTCAGATGGGCAGGAAATGTGTGGAGAAAAGAAGAAACTGTAATAATCAAGACGTTATACCTGAGAAACCATGAAGGCAGATGACCACCTGGTAGACCAAGAATGAGCTGGAAGGACCAAGTTGAAAAGGATATAGATAGACTTGGGGCTACACTTTAAAGAGCAGAAGATAAAACAGAATGGAGAGGCATTTTTGGTGAGACTAAAAACCTGCTGAGGTTTCAATGGCCAAGAAGTTAAGGTAAGGTAAGGCAATGTAATTCAAGGTCGACAATGTGATGCCATCACTTATAAGAGCGCTGTAATTAATGCGCTTTAGATTTCTCATCTATTTGTTCTTGTTGTTGCATCATGAACGATCTTTTTTGATCTCCAATCCAATCTGCAATATGCCTTTTCTTCTGAAACAACCTGTTTTTGCGCTTCATTATGTGAAGTGAAACGGTATATTAATGTCAAATATTGTGTGGTCATTCAAGCATTTAAAGAAACTTATCATTAATGGTACAATAATTAACCAATTAAGTGTATCATCAATTTCAGATGCTTAATGTTGTAGTAATAGAAAACTTTCTATTCGGAAAAGCGAGATGGATCTCTGTGCTGATTGAGTATCCTCTTTGTTTTTGGTAAAAGTGTGAAGTGGTAAATGAACGCAGGATTTCTATGACTTTACGTTCGTTTTGATAGAGTACTCTATATTCGGTCCTCCGTCGGAGAAAGCAACCGGAAGAAATGGTGGACGTTCAGCACAACCACAAATAAACACGCAGTCGACATTTACAAAATCTTTTTGACAAAAATTATAAACAATATTTTAAAATAGACTATTTCTTCTTTTACAATAATTATTTTGTTTATAAACCAATTTTAATTTGACAAATCTCATTTGTGGATAATTTTATTTTCTACGATTCTTCTGCACGTCACTTTTCTCTTTGATTCATAGTTTTCCGAGTACATGGAAAAACTGATTTAACCCTCTCATTGTTCAAATAAAACATGAATCAATAACTTTTTTAGAATCATGAGAGGAGAGGACTCTTCATATACCTACCATATTATTTTTTTGCGATGAAATCGGGGGTAAGAATTTCTTCAAGTTTTGACTAAAAATTAGGGTTATTTTCCTGTCCTAATAGGGAAGGGTGAATGTTTGTGGTCACCCAATCTTAGGATAGAAAAACCAATGAAATGAAGAGGATGGAATCGTAAGAATGGTACAGTTGTAAAAATATTTAATCAAATTAACAAAATAACTTTAAATTTACATAGAAATAACCGTAACAATCTTTTAACATCAACATTAATTCATTACACCTTCAGATTCTTCAAATTTCTCTTAGCCTTCCATTGCTACTATCGCGTCACTGAGTAGAGATACATTGCAAATGTTGACAACCAAACAGTAATTCCAGTCCATAACTTACTACAATCCCCGACAGGATGCAAAGAATAAAATGTGGTGTGATGAATGGTTCGTAAAATCTTTGCTAATAAGTGAAGGAAGGGTGTCCAGAGTGGCTGTACTTTTATTAATATCGCAGAACATCGTTTCATCATTCTAAAGTGTATTGTAAATTCATCCATGGTACCTTCACAAACTTCGGCATATCGTCTAAAAAGTAATATTAGGAAGGACTATAAAAACTACTATGGGAAATAACCGAGTCAAATAAAATTACTGATTTTACTCGCACATACAGACTGTCACCTCAGTAGACATGTGTATGCGCTCATGGCCTAACACAATATTCAAAATCAGCACTGGACAGATAACATAAATATGCATTTCGGCAGAATATTTATGATCAAAGATTAAATGAGAATGGAGTTCGGTTAAAAAAAAAGAAGAAGAAATACATTTTCAGATGTCATCAGAAAGCCGAAAATTAATAATAATCAGGAAAAAACCTTTATGGTAGTGAAAAAAATTGGGCAGGCATTCTAAGACTGTCGTTGGGTCTAGAGTACTGCGTTCTGTTCTTCCCTCTCTTATTTACCTAATTCCAAATATGCTACGGATGTCTCTTGTCATTCAATTCATTCAGTGACAGCCTGAAGGGTGATTTGATAAATCACCTCTAAATATTTCTCAACATAATACGATAAGAGGCAAAAGAAATAAAAACATTCAAGGCTGAAAGAGGATGTTTTCTTAACAGGGGTATCCTAAATTTCCGGGAAATTCATCAGAAAGGTGCCCACGGATGTCAAATAATGGATATCATAAATTAAATTTTAGGTTTAGATATCATAAAACATCCCTCTGAAATTTGAACCTAGGATCAACCAAACAACGCAATTCTCGTCGATATACAGTAAACATAGTGACACCATCAAGCACAGCGGCTTAAATTATTCATCTTTCCCGCGTGGAGGGGAATATTTTAATCCTTTGATAAGAACTACTACCATGGAAAGTGGAAATATTTTATTTATTAGAGCAAGCTTAATCTATCGTCTCTCTATCATCTTGTCTATGTCACGGTATAGAGAAAATATCGTATCACGTACATCAGTTGTGGCTTCTTTAGTCCTGAAGAAGGCTTGTGAACTAAATGCGGTGCTATAGAATGATAGAAATCCTTGCGAGAGTGATTAAAGGGTTGGTAGACAAATTATAATCATCAAGATTCGTGTAATATGGTGAACGTTGGATTCTACCAGGCCCTAAAGCCGATGATCGTAGTCAACGCAGCTATTGGAATAGCACCTCCTTTTTTATCCAAAAAGGGAAAGGAAAAATTTTTAGTCCATCGGCGCAAGAGCATCACCGCGTATTTATCAATGGCACTTTTGACAGCCGCGTTGGTGATCACATTTCTTCACCAAACAGATATTCTCTTGCTGAATTCCATGACGAGTAGCACTGTGAATATATCCTGGGTTGTGTTTTACCTATCAACTGGCACCATATCGGGATGCGCTCTCACGTTCAGGTTGAAGGAGATCTCCGAAATTTTTAAGAAACTGAAGAAATTCGAATCCCTCTTACAATTGTGTCCTACGAAACCACTGATATCGACCAAGAAGTCAATTAAAAGACAACTGATTTTCGTCGCAATCAACGCCATTCACTATTTAATACATTCATTTATTACGGCATCAGCTTATAAATCGGTACTGTGTTCAATAATGACAGTTGCCATTGCATTTTGGGCATTCAATAACTTCGTGCAAAACTGGCAGTTTTATAACAAGGTTCTCCTGCTTGCCAAATGCTTATCAAGTATGAACATTATGATCGCTTCTCTAGGCAATGCGTATGGTTTCGATAAATACTATTTGATCAGCGATGAGTTGCGAGATTTCAGCTTTGAGGATCGAGTTTTGCATTTGAAAAAACACCATTTAAATGCGTTTCGAATAGCTCAGAAGGTGGGCCAGGTTTATGGACTTTCGAATTTTCTTTATGCGCTGTTGAATATCATCAATGTTACTTTCATGTTGTACTACATTGTGGACTCATTAGTATATGACGTCGAAGGGGCAGCTTTGGATATAGACTTACGCATCAGTAGTTCCATCTGGGTCAGCTTGATCTTCATAGAGTTCTACAGATCACTTTCAGCTTGTGATTCAGTACGGGAAAAGGTGACTTTTAACGTTAGTTTTAGTCCGATGACTACTCTGATATGATTAGTTATTTACTGCATAATAATACTTTTACTATTTAATAAAATAATGCGGAAGGCTAAGGGCATGCCCGCAGTCACAAGCTACGCTAATCATGTGTTAGCCGGTTAGCAATGGTAAAGGTATGGCCCTATGAATGGGTCGAAGGGCAGGAGACAGATGAAAGGTAGTCCACGTTTTGCTGTCATACTGAAAAAAAAATATTTTGCATGGCAAATCGATGCCCATTAACCCATAATTTTGCTTAAAATTGAAGTAATATTTCGAGCATTGAATACTGCAAACTACGGGATCCCTCCCACTGAGGTGGCTGTCGTGCCCACCGGCAAAGGAGGTATGACCTTCTCGAATGTCACGACACGAAATTCTTGTGCATCAAATTCATCACAAGATATTAGGACTTCGAGAGGAGGAAGGAGAAAAAGGAGAGGAGATAGAGAAGGAAATTATCAATAGAAATAGGAACTTGGAATTGTTGGACAATGATGACAGCTGGGAAGCTAGAAAATATTAAACAGGATACGGAGAAAGGAATAAACAAATGCCTTGGGGTGTGCGAGGTGAGTTGTAAGAGACCGCGAGGATTACTGAGTGATAGTCACAGGGTAATCAGTAGTGATGAGGTTAAGGGTCAAATTGGCATAGCTTTGGTATTGAATGCAAAATTTGGGATTCGGGTGGTAAAACATTGAACGGGTGAGTGATATCACATTAGGGGTAAAATAAAATCAAGCCCGACTAATATCGTATTGGTCTAGGGGTCTAGGCGCACATGACGACAAGTAGCCAGAGGGAGAAGTAAGTGGATGGGGTGAATGTTCAACTAGTAAGCTGGAAGACTAGTGCTGAGTTTTACAAAAACCTATCTTTAACCAGTAGACTACTAAATAAATAAAATTTCCACGGATGACTTCTTATCAAAGCCGTTTTCATTTATTAGATATTGTGGATGTCATATTGATGTCTTTAGGGAAATTTCACTGTAGTCAAATCTATTTTTGCTGAAAATCGGAGGTTATGCATATGATGAAGAAGCCTCAAACGGTTTGCAAGTGTATTTACAATTCCTTCTAATATAAATAAAATATAAAATATATTTTCAATTAATAGCTTAAAAAACAGGCATACATTGAAGTAAACCATCCAAATTCGCAATATTTTTCATTTCCTCAAACAATTTGCGTGGTAAAAGTGGCCTCAATGGACATTGTTGTTTGCGAATGATAATTTTGTGAGTCTTTGGCCGCTCTTGTGGGTCAAGCCTTTGGAAGTGTTTGTTCATAATAAACCCCCCGTCGATTCCAATGACTTTTTAGGAAAGGAGTAGCTTGGTGATCTAAGCATTTGACGCAATATCAGGAGGTCTGTAGTTCCATTCCCGGCCCAGGTGAATTTTTCCACTTTTTATCGGCCGTCTTTCCATCTTCACACCCCCATTGTGATCGTTCATTCGTGTTACTGTCCACTTTATTTCTCTCTCTCTTTTTGAATTTTTTTATATTTTTATATTTTTATTTTTAGAGTTATTTAAGTATCAATAAATTTGATTGATTGTTCTATCTCAATTTAAGTAAAAAAAATACTTCTCGACTCTATCTTTCCCCTACCAATAAAAATTAGCTACATTTCCTACCATTTCTTTTACCTTAGATTTTCATTCTTACTTGACAATTTATTGGTTTGTAGTGATATATTACATTCAATGTTTAAATATGGAAATGTTTTACTAAAACTATAAAAAATAGGAGCAACGATATTAATGTGCAGAATTTTTAAGGCCTCTTTCATTTCTCCACATATTCACCCATGCGGACCGGATGACCAATATGGCACACCTTAAGGCTGAGCAGACGGGGTTTGCAGTTTCGGAAGCACAATTGAGGACCAAAAAATACAACGTTCAAGGCGAGGTATTTAACTCATACATTCTATGGTGATATTATAAATAAAGGATTAACTGCGTCTAATAATATTCAATTGCTCCAGAAAAAAACCAAGTTCATACAACTAGAGTATTTGTTTGAAGTAGCATATAATTTGCCAGAAAATATAAGGGTCGACAATACAACGTTATGTTGTCCTATGACTTATAAAATAGCTGTAATTAATTTGCCTCAAATTTCTGAATACATGCAAGAAATATACAGAGAAAAGGCCATGGATATATCGCTTTTTGGATTGTTGCATCACAAATGATCTTTTTCAATCTCCAAAATGACTACTTTTCTTTATCAATCTGTATTTGTGCTTCATTGTGTGAAGTGAAAAGGAATTGTAATTTCAAATATATTGTGGTCTTTTAAGCACCTAAATAAACTTATTGTAATGGTACAATAATTACTTAATAGAGTGTAGGATGTGTGTAATCAATTGATGATGATCAAAGGATGATTGAGTGTAATCAATTTTAGAGGATTTATGATTGGAATAATTGAAAATTTTCTATTCGGAAACACGAGAAGTCTCTCTCTTATGATTGAGTATCCGCTCTGTGTTTGATCGAAGTTTGAGGTGGGAAATGACCGCGGGGTTTCTATAAGTTTACAATCGCGCCGATCGATTACTTTATAGTCGGCCTTCTGTTGGCGAAAGCAACTGGAAGAAAAAGTGGTTCAGCACAGCCTAATTCATAGATTTGCGGTCAGCCTTGATAAAACAAAAATACCTCTCCGGCCGACTTATTATGAACTGGTTGGCCTAGGAGGAAAATTAGATTGGGTTAAAGAAAAATCAAATTTATCAGGTTTTCAGTTTTTAATTCATAAATATCTAAAAATTAGAACAGGAAAAGGAGATCAATTGGTGTCACGACACTATACAGCTTATACTAATAAGTTGACAAAAATTTCCTCAGCATCACTCATTACCCAAATGACAAGAGTGAGCTGTGTAGACTCGGTCATGGACGGTAGGCTTCCCCACAGATGCAACTCCCTTAAATAGGCTTTAAGGTTCTCCTGCATTCATGACTTGCAGCATAAAGAATCTCTCTGGGAAAATCGATGGGTTTGTCGAAGAATCTAATTTTAGAAAAAGTAAGGGGAAAATTCCCAAGAGAAAGGCCAAGGAATAAACACATAGGGCAAATAAAGATGAAAGTACATGTTGAAAGCTACCAGGAAGTGGGCAGACTAGCATCAGACAGAGAAAGATGGAGAGCTGCAGTTAATCAATCTTCGTAATTAACGACCAATGAAGACGATGAGGAAATTGTCAGAGATATATACTTTGCCAGTGCCTATTCCAGAGGAGACCACAATATTGGCAAACGCGGACCACCTTGTACTAACCAAAGAAATATTCTATTTCCCTCGTTTCAGCCATTGGAAGTGAAAAACGCCACAAGTTTTTATTAGCAGGGTAAGTATAATCATCATACTCATTACTTGGAAGACGCATTTCTACACTGCTAGTTATATTGCTGAGCATACAACAATTCCTCACTTGAGTTTTATCCCAGCGACTCGTGACGGAGCGGTTCTGATAGCCATACTTATCTATCGACAGGGGAAGAATTTGTGTATTGAGGTCGACCTAATGCGATGCGGATGTCCAAGGAAAAGGTGGAAAATAGTATGCAATTCTTCCGTAGCTGTATTTGAGATTATTGTACCAGTATATGTATAGCTTCTGCAGATGTGGCAAGAGTTTGAATTCAACTACAGATAACACAGTAGAATGTGAAAGTCATAACGGAGGTCGTTTATGACACCACGAGATGAATGGAAGGTCAAGAAATCTTAATTTATTTAGTGCCTACCATGCCATGACCAATTTTTACAAAAATATCAAATTTTTTCCACCCAATCAATCAAGTATACAGCTATTAGTAAGTGTCGGGAATGCTGAATTTAAATGTTGATGCATATCATTCATTCTGTTATTCAGTATCAATCATTAAATTATTGAGTTTGACCATAGCAGCTGCAAAAAATTATAAAACTACATTATTACCAATCAATAAATGCCTCGAAGAATGCTATTTTATAAAAAATAAAGGAAAAACTCCAAAAAGAAAGACCAAGGGATAATTCCATAGGAAAAATAAAGTGGAAAGTACCTACATATTTATAGCTACTAGGAAGTAAGCTAGCTAGCTAACTTTATAATGATACTGTAAATTTTCATGCACAGCAACAACGAATTCTATTTATTAAAGAAAATTCTTATAAGCAGAACGTTTTACTTATAATTATTTCATTGTGCTCATATTTCTACTGCAATTAATTCCTAATTTTTCCCGCAGCTTCATCTCTTTTTTCTTCAATTACTTCACACAAAGATCAGCATTACTGCATGTGGCTTCTTTTCCCTTGGTCGTTGCCTGTTGACATCGGTAATTACATATTAGTTCTATTAATATTACGAGTTTCAAAAAATTCTACTTTTATCAATTTGATTAGTTGAAGAATTCCAAGATTAGTTCAAATCGTCATTACGGAAACTATATAGCTGACGGTATACCAGCTATCCACTTGTTGTATCAAGACCTGACAATATTTATTTCAACTTCAAAAATGTAAACGATCAAAATTAGCTACCTTTCCGCTTTAAATTTGACCTATAGGGTTTATTCTCGAGGCTTAACGTTGTACTAACAACTAGAGTTAATCTATAATATATACCGATGCAGGAAAGGTTTTGATGTATCCGTTAAAATTATTGTGGTGTAAATGGTGACGGGATGAATTCCAAATTATTTCTAAAATTAGAGGATATATCCATCCTTGATTGCACATAATACTGAAAATACAGTCTTCTATTTTATCTACAAAGCAAAGAATATTTTTTGAATCAACTACCAAAGGAAACTAAACAGTGAAATTTTGAAAACGTTATAAATTATAATTTCTGTGAATGTGTAAAGATTTTAAACCCGGAAATTTAATTTGACATAAACTAGGAATAGAAACTAAGCATTTTATTTAAAAGGCACATCTACAATAGGAAATTTAAACTTTTTGATCTGAGACTTAATAATTTTCACTAAGTAAATACTGAAACGAACTTTACGTAATACTGTACGTAATACTGAAATTTATAAATTTTCTATTTTATCTACAAAGCACAGAATGCTTCCGAAATCACTTACCAAAAGAAACCAAACAATGGAATTTTGAATACGCTACAAATAATAATTTCTGTGCATATGTAAACATTTTACGTCATGAACTAAGCATAGAAACTAAGCATTTTATTAATAAGATATATTTACAATAAATAACTTACCTTTCTGGATCTGAGGCATAATAAATTTGAAAAAGTGACAAACATCTCTATTTAATCTGGCCAAATAGTTGTCAGTTAGTCGACAAAAGACGAAAGAGTCTTATCCTAAGTGATTTTGATATTATGGATTTAAAGATTCTAAATTGTTTTGTTGATTCTGATCTCATCTATTTCAGATGTTTGCTGCCATTGTAACGCATCTAGCAATCTTAGTTCAGTTTCAACTCACTAACAAGGCTCCGTGCAACTGTTTTCAAACTACCAACACGAATATGGTTTCTTTCAACATGACCCCATTGTACCAGCCGTCTCATTAAAGAATGTGATCAAGTGAGACTACTTTACAACTGGAGTAACTCCTAAACAAGCATGATGAAATTTGATGTAATTAGTAGAAAAGTTAACTGTAATTTCCTTACTAATACATTTAGAATGCTCAAAATTGGTATTTCTATAGTTTGTTGATCTCTTACAATTGTCATATAATGAGTATAAATATAAAATTCACTAAAGTAGCAACCGTTATAATAATTTTTGAATCTCCTATTTGGACCTATATATCATGCTATAAATCGTATGTTCTACGACGAGTACGTATGTTGAAAACAGAATGACCGAATTCCCTGTGATGTCGTCTGCAGTCCAATATGGGATACTCTGAACCTTCAAAATACCACTATTTAAATGAATGTTTGATACTTGCTCATTGAACTAAGTTCTGCAACTTCATCGAGATACGTGATATTCTCGGAAATGCTGCCGGTCTTAAGATTTTTATCATTACCGTTTTTATCTGTTCTCAAGTTTTAGAGGACGAGACATCAAACTACTTGGAAAGCTAAATATTTAAGGTTCGTACGTCATAACCAGCGTCATTCACCTTTAACCAATCCCCGTATCAATGACACGATTAAATATTCCCAAGAATGGTTTTATGTAACTTCCTAAGATCCCTTCCGAACCAATCGTTGGCGGTAATAGACCTAGTGCCTGGATAGAAGTAAAAGCCCATTTTTTTGTCTTCCAATTCGACAATCAAAACAACAAATTAAGTGGACTAGGAGGAAAGGAGCTGACAAAAACTCCAAATCTTAAGCAAAGTCATCATCAAAATCAAGAAACAATATCTTACTTCGTACTTTCCGCACTAGTCTATTAGTACCGACCATGCTTTTGACCAATTATATCACTTTGCAAGGTGATATAACATCCTTGATAATGATATAATTTCTCTAAAATATGGTTTGAATTAATAAGCAAGTATAAAGCAAGGTTTTATTTCATGAGCCACTTTTCACAACGTTGAGCCTGAAACCTTACCATATCTTACCTCCTTGGCCATTCAAACCTCAGTAGGTTGTAAGATTTATCAAAAGCAAAAGTGAAAGTGGAGAATGAGTACACAGAAATTTTTGATATATCAACACGTGTTCTCCAAGGTGATGGGCTATCACAACTCCTTTTTAATTTGGCAATTGAGAAAGCCCTGGAAGATGCTAAGCAGTCAGTACTTGGATTAAAAATTGCATCAAAAATCAATGTTTTAACGAATATAAAACCATTATTTTCTGACCATAACGTTTTAAGTGAAATTTGAACCAATTAAGGTTACATTATAGTTGGTGAATCTCACCTTTATCACTTTTATGGTAGAGAATATGATACATGAAAGTTGTCGTTTCCCAAAGGGCAATAACTTGGCAATTGTGAGAGCGCCATTTGTTATACATGAAAGTTAAATTCCATGAAGTTGAAAGAGCATCAATCAAAATTTTCATCGCTCTTTCTCGTCATCTGTTTTTCCCAACATTAAGGATTAGATACCTTTTAAAGACTTGTCATCAATACTCAGAATGTCTAATGTTACATTTTGTAATCTATCCCCCTTTTTTTCTATAAAATATATAGATATCAACTTTCGTGCTTTTTCCAGAGAATTTTCTATATAATAGTTCTCTTTACTTTAGTAATTCATATTTCAATTCATGAAGTTGATATTTGAAAGAAAATATCTGGTAGCCTGTGTGTTTGTATCACCAATTTATATACAATTCAATGCCTAAAAAAGTAACGGAAACGGTTGGAACTTATGAAGAATTCTGCAAGTCTGTTGTCAAGAGGCACTAGAGGAAGAGTCTGACAGGTCACTTACACCAACAAAAAAGGAAATGTAGGTGGGTGGTAGAGGAAATTGAGTTGACATCGACACGTCAAAATGACTTTTTCCCGTTTTTTCAGTTATTTACTTCAAAATCGCCACAAAATTCGCGTCAATCAATTCAGAAAGTGACAACTTGAAGATCAATTTTACTGGTCAACACTTAATAACGCTGCATAATATGCAGTGAAGGGCAGGAAAGTTACTTTCCCAACGTAGGGGGAGTGACTCCTCCTGGTCCGCCTTAGGTGCCTTTGAGACTAGATAACCAGACAGTTTCATCATATGCACTTCAGATCGAGATCTCCTTCAGTCAACTACAGGACCTGAAGGTTCATTAAAAACACAACAGCAGCAGAGCTACTGCCACATCAGTGCACTCATCAAACATTTAAACCTTAAAATTTATCTTAAACTCATCTACATGAAAACTTAAACCCTCTAGGAAAATCATTTTACTAATAATTGGTTTTAAGTCTCTTTCATTAAAAATTGAAACTCTATAAACACATGTTGCCGCGTAAACTTCAACGAATCAAGTTTTATAATTTTCAGGACTTGCAAAAATGAAACTTGAAGAACAAGAATAGATTAATAAAAAGGGCTTTAGTGGAAAAACGTATACGCGAGTAAAACAGATTGATTATGTCCGACATCTCTGAAGACAGATCCCTTCGATGTAAAACATCACCGCTGAGGAAAACCTGAGCTCCCAATTAGGTTTAGGAGATATGCAGAATGCCTCACAGAGGAAGTGAAAAAAGTTTCGATGCAAATTTTATCTGTAACAGTCTTCGAAATGCTTAAAGTGGGAGTGTACCAGGCCTTGAAGCCTATGGTAATTCTTAACGCAGCCATCGGAATAGCACCACCTCTATTATCCAGTGAGAGTATTGAGTTTTCAGCAAGCCATCAGCATAAGAGCATCGTGGTGCATTTATTACTAGCGTTTTTAACAGCCGCGTCGACGGCAACATTTCTTACCGATTTAGATGGTTTAACACTGAATTCCATGACGAGTAGAAATGTGAATGTGATGTGGATTCTGTTCCTCGTATCTGTTGGCGCTACGTCGGGATGTGCTTTTACTCTCAGGCTGAAAGAGGTTGCCGAAATTTTCAAGCGACTGAAGGACTTTGAAGCCATCTTACAGTCTTGTCCTAAGACGCCGCTGTTTACAACAAACAAATCGATTAAAATTCAGCTGATTTTTGTAGCAGGTTGCATCTCTCAGTACCTATTGAGCATGTGGATTGTGGCTAACTCTTATTATGCACTGTCTTACGTGATTACTTCGTTTTTCATCGCGTTTTGGGCATTTAACAGCTTCATGCAAAACTGGCAGTTCTG
This sequence comes from Ceriagrion tenellum, assembly GCA_963169105.1. Lineage (NCBI taxonomy): Eukaryota > Metazoa > Arthropoda > Insecta > Odonata > Coenagrionidae > Ceriagrion > Ceriagrion tenellum. Next base: position 83,254,711 of record OY720634.1, on the reverse strand, counting down.
TAACAAAGTTCTCTTGCTTGTTAACTGCTTCACGAGTCTGAACTATTGGATAGATTCACTGAGCAGAGAGGATTGTAGATATGTATATCATACCAACGAAGATAGAGTGCAACGGTTTCCTCCAGTGGATTTAATTGTGCAATTGAAAAAACATCAACTCAATGCATTTTACATAGCTAAGAAGATGAGTCAAGTGTATGGACTTTCAAACTTTTTTTTCGCAGCGTTGAATTTCTGCAACATCACATTCCTACTTTACTACATTGTGGACGCAATATTATACAGGGTCGAAGGAGCAGCCTGGGGTCCTCTTTTGCGCATAAGTAGTTTCATCTGGGTCGCCTTGACCTTCATAGAGTTCTACAGATCACTTTCGGCTTGTGATCGAGCACAAAAAAAGGTAATCTTAATCTTAGTTTTAGTTTGATGCCTACAAAAATGTCGCAATTAATTTGCTGGAGTCACTAACACGGGTCTTTGAGCTTTAAAATAAATCAGGTATCAGTGTAATCATAAATCACATCGAGCCCTTACTCCACCTATAATGGGTCTAACAACTAAATAAAAATAGTTTTTGTTCAGAGGTTTTGGGGTACACCTACCTCAGTTTAAAATTAGTTCTTTTTTCTGCCTGTTTTCATCTATGTTCCCCTAAAATAAAATAAAACACTGAATCACTAACATAAAGCATGGGAGGTGGCCGACGTGAAAGATATCAGCTTCATTGCTGCTGTCTGGTGGTGTAAAATTTGTGTAATGTGACTACATGACGAATCTTATGTGCATGGGAAGGTGTTTCACCAGTGCTCTTTTGGTGTCTAAATTGAAAGTATTACCTCCGCTAGGCCGCGATGAATTCAGCTTTATACGCTTACTTGACGTCGTAACTGCAGCCAGAGATATTGCAACATTAAGTCTCCGGTTGATTACAGTACGTTTTTTTATTGATTTTTCTTTACTTTCGTCATGAATAATAAGCATTAATACCAGGAAAACATTATAGCACTATCTTAGATAGCCTTCCGTATTTAGAAACATCTATGAATTCGTTTAGTGTTGAGCACCTAAGGTAAAATCTTTTGCTTGGCTTTATATATTTTGAACATGAGGACATCTCACTTCAGTGATCAGATGGAAAATCTGCTGTCTTTTCCGTCTATTGATTTGTCTAATACCAATCCAATCTGGTCCAATGGAGTCATTTCCACTGGTAAGAGAAACACCCTAGCCCCAATGATATACACCTCCTTCCACTCAGACAGGACGAATGATGAAGGATTAGGTTGCTTAGGACAAAAGTGAATGCCTCGTAAACATTGCTTAGGCAGGTTATGAGGCAATGTTTCGGAGGATTAAAACTAACTCAGGAGTTAATCAGGTTATGAGGCAATGTTTTGGAGGATTAAAACTAACTCAGGAGTGAAAAGTTAACGACCTTCACTTTGTCAGCATGGGATTGGTTCTCTACCTTATAATCCAGTAATCTTGTCGCCTGAAAGGGGACGTACCTTGCGTCAAATCCGGTAGTTCTGATTTTTTGCTGACTTGTTTATGATGTTGGCCCAATGAATAATCCAAGTTTGAGATCTCGAGCACCAAACGCAACCTTGTCATAAATAAATAAAACCGCGAAATTATTGACTTTATTTCAGTTTTTGGCAATTTTAAGCCTAAAGGACTAGTTTTTCCATAATATCTACAGAATACAATTTTAAAGTTAACTAAATTTTATATAATACGAAACTAAAACTGTCTCAGTAGATCCTATAGTTTCTGAGATAAAGTTTTTCAAAATTTATTATTTTTTTCGAATTTTTAGCAATATTTTAGACCACCATCCAGAAAATGCTCCCATTTTTCCACGCAGCAGGCCACTTCATTCATGCAAAATGCAAAAAAAATGTAAAGGGGGAAGGAATCTGCGGGCCTCTCAAACCTCTTTAGGATGCACCAGAAGGTGATGGGGGAGAGTTCCGAAGAAACAGGGTCAAAATTTATTCAGAACGACAAAATATTGCAAAAACTTGCGAAGTTCGAAATAAATGAAAAATTTTGAAAAGCTTTTCTCTGAAACTATTAGGTCTTCTAAGACAATTTAGTCTCATATTGTAGCAAATTCAGTCTACTTTAAAAACGTATACAGTAAATATTATCAAAAAACTAGTCCTTTAGGCTTAAAATCTCCAAAAACTGAAACAAAGTCGAAAATTCGCGGTTTTGTTTATTTATAACAAGGTTGCGTTCGGCGCTCGAGGTCTCAAACTTGGGTTATTCATTGGCCAACATCATAAACAAGTCAGCAAAAAATCAGAACTGCCGGATTTGTCGCAAGGTCTGAATTATAAGGCTACTGGACTATTATGGAGAACAGGTGAAGAGTCTAAAGAGGCGTTCATGAAGGGAATCGAACTTCTGTCTCCAGTTTACCGCCGCGACCATTCTTGGAAGCGAGGAGATCTTGCTAAAGAGGTTATTCTCCGCGTCGCGTTTGGTGATTGAAAGATTTTTATCCACGTCTTGCATGTTGCGGTCAAATAAATAATAAGAGTAGCGCAAACCATTTGTCTCCGTTGAGCGGCTTCGTCATTTCACCTGAAGCCTTTCGGTAACCTTCAATCTATTGGACAGTCGGTTGAAATTCGACGGACTAGGTGGTCGAAAGAGTGGAATGGCTGGCGTAGATAGGTTGAATTCTCCCTCTCAGCTCGGTTCCGAGCTCTTAGTTCTTTTTGACCCAAGTAAGGGCCCGTATTTCATCATCTTCGTACTGCTTTATAATGTGAATTACTTTTTTACTCATTACTGGCGGAGGTAAGAAGTTGCTTACAAAACACTAAACGTTTGATTTCAAAGCTCTCCCAGGTGCTCAGGTGGTATACATTTCATTACAGAGTGAACCGTCGGCACTTTTCCACGTTCTATCATGATCTTAATCTCTAACTTCTCTAGTCTTTGTGAACTTTTGTCCTCCAATGTGGCGTTATCTCCAGTTTTGGCCATTGTTTTTTCCTCTAGCCTGGTATGGCCCAGTTTGAACTAATGGTATAGCGTTCGAATCGCGTTCAAGTATCGCAGGTTCAATACCAAGCGACGGATAACAAATTTTCCTTGCTGGCCAACCCACTTTTGCACGATACCTAAATTTGACCGCACTGCTGAAAGGCAGAAGTCTCAGAATTAGGCATTGATAGCGCAGATCAATATCGGAGCGGTATCGGCAGCCGCAGGTTCAGGCGAGAGTACAGTTCATGGAATCGGCCGGGGCACTGCGATGTGGAAGGCAACGGGGAAACCACCACATTAGTCTCCCCAGAATAACAGCCCTGCATTTATATATGACACGATGGCATTCCTCCCAGCAAAATATTCCGGAGGTAAAATAGTCCCCAATTGAATTTCCGGGTGTGGACAACTAGGAGGGGTACATCAGTCAGGAAAGACATGTTCATAGAAAATGCTGTCAACCTTCCGGAGAACTGAGGTCTTTGTCAAGATTTCGTCGATAACACCCTTATTTTGGGACAATTTAGCAGCATGCATAGTGGTGTTAATTTGTGCTCCTCTCAGTTTGTCCTTTGTCTTTCAATAGGGGGCCCAACAAACCCATTCAAATTTCAGAATCGGCCTGACTTCCTTCTTTACCCTAAATGGGGCTAAAATGCCCACTTAGTTTCAGCGTATACGTCTTTTAGTGGTGAGGGAATCTGTTTAGGCGAGGGTAAATTGGCCGGTTCTCTGCTTCCTCTGGAACTTCACGGCGAAGGTATGGTCATAAATAAACTGTGTTTATATCGAATAGTGAACTGACACACTAAAAATGTCATTGAAAATATACTTGAAGGAATAGAGCAAATGGAAGGGTGAGTCTAGTAGAAGTATGGCTACACTTAAGCTCAAGGTTGAGTAGCCACGGTCTAGATCATATCTTAAAATAAGATTCATAAATTTATGTAACCTAATAATATAAAGAATATATTCTGGTGGAATTTTGTCCATTCTATTATTCTTCTAACTCTTATCGCATATGCAATTTCATTTTTACTTTGAGCGCTATGGCTCTGCGGGTAATTTTTCATAAGGCTCTTATGTTTTTAAGAAATACTATTCTAACAAATTTTGGGCAATTGAACTGGTGCAGTGTCGTATGTTTGAACACATGTTATAATAAATGAAATTTTATATCTTGACATGTCAACGCCATGGCGCCGGATGCACAATGTCCTGCATTTGAAGGGTGAACAGACAGGATTTGTGGTTTCGGAAGCACAGTTGAGAACACGAAGCCATGACGAGAGAAGCGAGGTATTTTCTAAATTGATTATAATGAATGGTTTTAGATGAATAAGAGATTATTGCACATTTTAAATTATTCTAAAGTTCTATAATACCTTGTAATTATGTAAATTGTACACAATTGAAACACGAAATACTTGGATGTGGACTAAAATTTAGGAAAGTGTGACATTTTCACACCCAGATTTTTCCTGAAGAAATTGCTGGTTTTTAAAACTATGGGGTTCCGCGACTTAAATTTTTATTTGTAGATTTATGATGGACAATGATAATTTTATCTTAAGGATGATTAAATTTGTTCAAATAATGCACGATTTGATATATGAAAAAATACCAGCCATTTTCAATGAGAAATGTTGCAAGTATACACGCCAGAGATAATTAATTAAATTAAATGAGGTGTACCAAAAATATTTCATAAAAATTTAAGCGTGTAGTTTGTATGATTTTTCAGTTATTTGTAAAAATAAATACAATGCCCTCCGCAGCTATTTTTTTCCAGAATATTTTTTGCATCATCTTTAAAAAAAGTCGGCTCATATGACTTTTTTAAGCTTGAAACATGCAAAAATAAGCAAAGTATATTTGCTTCATTAATTACTGCGAATTTAATTTAAGGTCACTGTACCTTTTTTCACACATTTTGCTTCGTGTTTCTCATAGCTGTTGAAGTTTTAAAATATGAATATGATTAATGCCATAGCAAGCAAATAAAATCTTGCACAAGGTATCTCAAGCATGCTCCTTAGTTCTATTTGTTTCTAAAGGTAATAGCACTGCGACTAATTCTTACTTTATTCCGCAGCTTCATCTCTTCTCCCTTCAACTTCTTCACACCAAGGTCAAATTCACAGCATACGGCTTCTTTTTCCTCGGCCATTGCGCGTTAACATCGGTAATTTACTATTATGATCATTTTTAGCATTATCTTATAAAGAAATAAAGTTCTTGTCTTTTCAATGTATTATGGAATATTTTTCACCAACCAACAGTTGGGAAATCTATTGTGCCTCCTGAAGGGTTATGGAAGACGTGTAAGAGTTTATCCTGCTGGTACGTCTTCTTTAGTTTAGCGAATACATTCATTAATCAGCCATTTCTTAAAAAAATACTTCTCCATCTTCCGGCGTTATCAAAATGAATTTAAAGAAAAAAAAATAGAGAAAAACTTAACATTCAAATGTAATTATGAAGATAAAGGAAAAAAAATTTTCCATTGTTAATGTTGATGACTCATGGATTTCATTCATTAGTTAATACAATTCAATATTATTAAAATAAATCTAGCCTGGCAGGTATCATATTTTTGATATGTAGGTTTACTTGATGCTTCTATAATTGGTGACATATGATTGAAGTTAACTGCTGAAATAACCGATATAAATAAATTCTCTGCAATTTATTTTATCCATTTTACTAACATTTTTGGATGATCTTGGAGTATTTACAGTTAATTTTCGATTTGGCTAGCGGTGAAAATTTACTGATGCGTTCAAGATGTGATAGACGCTAGGCTAACATTACTTGATCTCAGTTAGCACTTTGGCTTGGAAGCTTGTATTAAATCGCTGAATAATAAATATTTGATCAAATTATTGAATACAAATTGAATAAGCGATTTGATCAAATAACAATCGCTGTTTGATTGCAGTGTACAAAGTTCAAAGCACCTTATTTATTAAAACATTTACGCTATTGTTTCTTTGAAGAAGAATGAAAGAAGAGAATGGTTTTTTGGGTGTTATGCCGCGTGTATCTATTTTTGTGGACAACATTTCGCCAGGTTTTCAGCTGGAATCTTCAGAACTGGTGAAAAAGCCAGCTGGAACTTCGACTTGAGCGGACCTGAAGAAGCCAGCTGGAGCGTTGGCGAAATATTGTAAACAAAAATGGATGAACACTGAAGACCACCCGGAAAACCATTCTCTCCATCGTTAAGATTCCGCGGAAGCCTTCACGAAAATAAAAGAATGAAAAAATCTTCATTCTTTAACAATGCGTAATTAATATTTACATTTTTAAATGTGAGAAGCATTTATTACAGCCCATAATTATTCTGAATCTCATCCTACACTTCAGATGTTTGCTGCAATTGTAACACATCTAGCAATCTTAGTGCAGTTTCAACTCGCCAGCAAGGCTCCATGTAGTTGCCCTCAAACCATAATGACGGAAATCGTGTCTTCTTCCACGGCAACATTCTACCGACCGTCACAGTAAAGTGCATGCTCTACACTTCTTGAGGTAGTACGGCCAAGGTCAGATATTTTATAAGAAAAAGATTCTTTTTGGTCTTCTTTTATAATGCTAAGGTATCTACATGTACACATTTCTGCAGTCAATGTCTTGGTTGTAGGTTAACGTACACGAGCAAATTCTACCAAATTCTTATTTGATGAAAATCTGTAATTTTTCTTTATTTTGGCAAAAGAGAAAAATTATGAGTGTGATATTTATCATCAATAAGCTTTAAAAATAAAATTTTAAGACTTTATTTGAATTAAACGGAAGTAAAATATAGTAACAACCTCAAAGAATATGCCTTTTGATAAAAAAATTAACTCCCTTTTCCCCTGTTTGGGCTACATCACTGCATGATATTACATTATATTATTATGTTATTATTAAATGTTTTATATATTTGAAGGGACATGATGGTATACTGTTGGAAAAATAAATGCCATTTATTAGGCGTACTTTTTAAAGGCATTTCATCCGAAGAAAAAAATATGCCGGGCATAACGGATTTATATTTATCAGGGGGAGATATATCGATCCAACTACAAAAAGAAGCCTATGTCTATGAGGAGATTTCAAAAGTATAATTACGCATTGTATACTATTTATGCTTATTTTTCCTATGCAATAAGCACCGGTAAAAGTAGCTTGCCCTTTTGTAGAACTTCTAGATGGCTGACTTACTTATAAGCGTTGACTTGCAGTTCATATTAGTGAAATTTGGTTTGTTAAGTGATTTAAGTGTTGGCTTTCTTTAGTAAGGGCTCGGTTTCTAACCCCAAAATCGATGAAAAGCTAAGAGTAGGCAAATACCGTAACCAACTTTCTCTCAACCCATCCACCGCCCTATTCCTAATCTTCCCGCTATCACTCAAGCCACATAATCATTAACCCAGACGTTTACCACATTCCTTACTGATCAACTGCAAGCAATGCTTTCTCCCGTGCATACCGAAACTTGTTTGTTCAACTCGTCCACAGTGAATGAAAGGGAATAATTCCAAAATGAAGACTGCTTAGTCAGCTGGTAAGTTCAGCTGATAAAAAGGTGGTGTAAATAAATAATAAAGGGAATGTACGACAGGAATTGTTCAGGTACTAGACGTTTAAAGGGAAAGAAATAGGGGAAGTAGGAAAGGCGAAAAAAGAATTGTTTTACCACTTAGTGTCAACTTGCCACGCACTGTTTTACCATAAAAAATCACAAATGAAGTGCGGAAAGACAAAATATTGGTTCCTATCAGTTCAACATCGAAACTCTCTTTTTTCTGCCAGTTCTGCACAAACAAGTCCGAGTGAAAACAAAATCCTCCGGTTTATACTGAAACTTGCAAGATCAGATCTTTTTCATGTAATGAGAGCTTAGCAAGCAGCATCCGAGTCTCTAGCAGCTCTCAGTTTATTCCTTCCCAATTTCATTTTCATAAAATATTAATAATTTAAATAAGCATTCACAAAACGAAATGCATTTATGTGAACTAAGAGCATGGTATTACGTCTGTGAGCTATAGAAGAAAACCGATGAACTGAGGTTTCTCTTAAACTAAAAGAAAAATAAAATAACTGAACAAAAAATGAACATTATAATTAGCCCTAATTTTCTAGACAATAATAAGGACGTTAAATGGCCATTAAGGCCGTAAAAGTCAGTGAAGCCTGATTAGGATATGGTATCAAGTTCGGATTCGCATCTACATATTTCGAATTTGCTATATTGCTAATGCAAGGCATTATCCCACACCTCTATGTTCTACTCTTTACTGAGCCTCATTTAAAATGATATACCTTTAAATATTCAGAGAAACCCAGGCTGGAAATTTTGCGGGAAAGATAGCAGGGGCCATAATTTTATCACTACCTCAAATAATTATCAGAAAGAAGCGGGCCAATAATAGCCCAAAAATCCTTTAAAAGGCCATTTTTTCAGATATTGTAACACAGGCTACTGAAGAAATTTACCTTATAGTACTGAAGGAATGCTCGCGCCAAAATACCCATGAAGAGTCATATGTTATAATAGAAGAGGTTAATATAACTTCACATTAATAAATCCTCTGACGAATGAGCTGGAATAATCCATCGTTGGAATAATCCACTTCGTTCATTAGCAATTTATGCATGTGTTCTATCGTGTCGGTAGATTGACGTAAATTAAATGTAGATCCTAAAAATACTTCAAAGATATTCAAGATTTTTGGAATTGGAAGTGGCTACATGAGCTTAAGGTTAGAATGCAACAGTTTCAGGAACCCACGGCAAGTGTCAGGCAAAGTGGATCTCGAATTAACCATAAAATATTCATGCTGGATGATCTTTTGTTTGTCAGATGTTTAGCGTGAGAATTGGCCAACACAAATTAGTGGGTGATTAAAGGAATTTGATGATAGCAGGGAACGAAAATCGATGCTTCGCGAAGAGTGGAATTAGTCAAGGAAGCGCGTCGACTGGCAATAAGTGAATACTTCATGAATTTATCGGAACTTAAGTGCCCAACGCAATAACATGCAAGACGGAAAGGAAATGATTCTCTACTGTTCACTGGTACTGTAAACTTATCCTGTTTAAAGTACTCGACATTTCTATCGTTATAATGAAGTTAAAATGGACAGACAAAATAAGAAATGACGAAGTGTACAGAAGAGTAGAAGAGAAAAGGACCATATGGAAAACCATACGGAAAGGAAGAGCAAGGTGAATTGGACACACCCTGAAGAAAAATTGATTTATGAAGAACATAATTGAATGCAAAATAGTTGGAAATGCCCCAAGAGGAAGACCAAGGAATAAGTTCATGGGCCGAATAAAGAGAAAAATACATAGAAAGAGATACCAGGAGGTGTAGGAACTAGCATTAGATAGAAAAGGGTGGAGGGTTGCAATCTATCAATCCTAGGATTGAACAATCGATGAATTAATTATATACTAAAACTGAGACACAATGAAACAGGCATTGGACGAAGACTAGCATTAGCATACAGGAAAGCACTGGGTTCTGCCAGAGTTCTCGTGGCGGTCATGATGAGTTACGCTCATTGGAATGGTCTGGCCAACTACTGAAAGATCGACCTCTTTTGGCCCCTGTTCAAATGCTTTTGGATGACCTCGCACTACGCCCTCGGGGTTAAAACTCACGTCTGGATGCAGAAACGACGTTGCCATCTCTCCACTTGATGGGAAACCTCGATGAAATAGGATGCGAATTTGAAGTGAAAGGTAAGTTTTTCTCGAAGCTAAGGCGTCTGGGACTCGGCTTAAATTTTTTATACCTTCATTGCTGCGGTAAAGTCATTTGTTCACTACATTTTTTTTCTAAAAACCCTCTTGGGATAGTCTGAACGTGATCATGAATATGCCTTGGGTCATGGTGATCCCAGTATCCTAGATATACTTCCTATAGGTGCATTACATGGTATTTTACATATTAAAAATACTGAACAAAGATGTGAAGTAAGTCGGATAAAGCCAATAAAATAAAGCCACGGGATTACATTCTGTGTTTGTATTCAGCGTTCCTAGTGGGAAATAGAACATTTGGATCAGTCATGAAGTGTCAATTTACCTACAATCTGATGAACGCCACGTTTCAGCTGTTTTTTGCAGTTTTGTAGCCCAGTGGAATCCTTCGCACTGTTTGACAGGAGGATATCAATTACCTCTTTGGTTCGGTGGTCTCAATAGCCGTTGGAATGGTACAGCAGTTTTGATACTTCCCACCAAGTAGCATGGTCGAGGTTGATTTCGTGTTCTGCGACTGCCGACTTAGAGGGTTGACATAGCCGGAGGTGTCAATGACGTTCCTTTTTTCTGATTTCAATGTTTCTACCTGTACCTGTGGAATGATAAGCGTTCGTCTCTCTCCGTTTCCATGATGGGCAGTATGTTGGGATGTGGGATGTTCTTATGAGCCAGGAAAGGCTGTAAGGTATCCATATAAAATCATTCATATGAAATTTATCCAATTCTTTCTTTTATATCCTTGTTTTACTCCAAAAAATTACTTTTATACCACCAACAACATTTCACGTAACTCTAAAGAACTGACAGTAAAAAAACCTCTCGTTTGAAGACGAAAACAGAAGTTTGAAGACAGCAGTCAACTTTTGAAAACTGTCGTCACAACAAAACAACATCCACTGTGTAATACAGGCAGAATTAAGGTATTGATTACATTTGGATAGTTTCATTCAGTGCAAAGGTTAAAGACGAATTTAAAGTCTCCTGTTTTTCAAGTAAAATTAATTTTAGCAGGTAAAAAATTAGAAAAGTACGTATCAAAAGCAAGAAATTGCCTTGCTCGAGGGCAATAATAGTATCACAAGACCACTGAGGCAAGTTGCCTCAGGCAACTACTAATAAAAATAAATAAATATAAATATCGTGAGATAATAAACGTATATCCGTATATTGAGGATCTCGTAGTCACAATGTTTTGCGGCAACAGCGAAAAAAGATAAACATATGTAAAAAACTACTTGCCATTATTAGTGTCTCGGTGTTTTAGGTGTAGTAATTGCGGATATGCGTTCAAACTCTCCATTTCAATAGGCAGATTTGAACTTTTTTTAAATCTATGGAAATCCAATTCTTAATGGCAATGTCATGCGCATTTATAGCTAAAGACCGAATCAACGTATCCCAAAAAAACCTTTTAGAAAATTTCTAACAGATTTTAAGTTGAGAAAAAGTTTACGTTATATTTTTGCTATACTTTGACGCTCATGACTATTTTTAGCTGTATAATCTCTCTCTTGTTTGGTTAAGATTATGAAAACATTAAACAGAAGTTGGTTACGAACGGCAGACATGAAATGAATTATTTTTTAATCATCTTTGTCGCAAAGGCTATCCTTTTTTTGTTACAAATAAGGTAAAATTAGAATATCACTGCCTTAAAAGATCGTTTAATTCTTCGCTTGATAGTAGATCTTGATGATAAAAGGGGGAGCAGAAATTCAAATAAAGATGCCACCCGTAAATTTAATGGAAGCAAAAACTATGTGAATAAATGATGTGCCAATATTGTTATAAATTCGGCTGATACGCAAGGATCAGTGGAATTGGAAGGGAAACAGGTGTTCTGAAAAAATCACCAACAAGGAGCCTTTATTGTTCTACTTGAACAAAGAAATTTATTTTATCTCTCTATCCTCTCCACTCCCGCTCTCTCTTCTCCACGAACTTTGCTCCCACTCCCCGAGATGTATTTAAGGTAGTATGAGCGAAGTATCATTTTACTTTGAAATCAATGAATTTGGTCTCATTTTTAAGAAAAACATCTCACCTATCCAAGGATACCAAATATTATACCTCTTATACCCCTATTATATATCATCCGAGTATAAATCAGAACCGCGCACGTTCCCCAGGATGTCAGGTGCAGGCCAAAAGCAGTCAGGATAACAGTGCAAAGTCAGACCAGAAACTAAGAGAGTAATGCGTAGAAGAGTATGCTACCATGCCGATGCCAATCCCATCTATACATTTCATTTCAGAAGAACGGTTACCGTCCTGAAGTCATCCGGAGGATAGCAAGGAAAAAGAAAGAAGCCAGGTCCCTGAAAAGGGCCTCTGATGGGAAGCCGAAACCTGCAGCCTTTGCTGTAATACCTTATGTTGCCGGCACTAGTGAAAAGGTATCTAGAGATTTTGCATAACATAATGTCGTTACTCAATTCAACTATATTCAAAAGACCTCAAACCTCCTCTGCAAGTCCAAGGATCGCTTACAAGAAATCATACAAGAAGGTGTCTATCAAGTAACGTGCGAGTGTGGGAAATCCTTCTTGGAACAGATGTTCAAATCTCTTAAATGATGACTGAGAGAACACCAAAGGGATATCAAAAACAGACAGCTAAACAAATCAGCTCTGGCCGGACATACCAGGAGTGGACCTTGCCACATGAGTTTTGAAGAGGAAAAATTAATCGCGAAAGAGAACCGCTACTTCCTCAGACTTATCATTGAGGACATTGAACTTAAAATATTAAAGTGGTAAAGTTGAAAACCGAATTTGCTGAAGGTAATCCTTTCACCAGGAAAAATTATTTTGCCTTTTGATTTATTATGTTTCTTGAACCGCATCTTATTTCCAATTGAAAAACTATGTTATTACAACACCACACTGTATTCTTCCATGATGAATGTTTTCTGGATATCATCTGTGGACTTTTACTAAATATATTAATTTTTTTATGGATTCCTTCTTATGTTTCACTTATCTTTATACTGATTTGACTCTTATTCTAAGTGTATTTAGAAATGGAGCGTGCTGAAAGAAAGACCGACGAAAGAAAATACCAAATGCAGAAGTAAATAAGGCGGAAAAAGGGAATATTTAGCAATGAAAAAAGTGGACCAACGAAGCTCATCCTAAAAGACATAGTGGTTTAAATTAACAGAGACTGAATGTGGCAAAAGGAGAAAATTCAAGATAAACTCCAATATTTAAAAGGATGATGGTATTATGATTACTTAAACTACGACATTAGCATTATGGAAAATTCAACGGAAAATAGGCTCATTATGATCCCAAGGCGGTTTGGCTCACAAAAAAAGAACAAATTTTATCCTCTTTCACTCTGTGACAGGCATCAAATACCCTAAAAGGGAAATGGCTCCCGCCTTAGATGCCAGTTTATTAATGCTGGGTGGAATTAGGTGAATACATTTACGGAAAGTATACTCCCTGAAATGAAAGAAGGATGGAAAATGACCTTTCAGCAAAAATCAAATGATAGAGTACCCATGGAGTGAAGCACAGTCAAATGTGTCAAGCTGGTCCAGGAAACAAATTATATTATGGGTCGTGACAAAGAGGAAGGAAAATAAATACTAACGACGAAAATATGAGAAAAAATTGAAAATCAACAATTCTTTGAAAATTAAGGAATAGCATTGAAGATATAAAAGACGGTTGAGAGAAGAAGATTGGTAAATCGGGTTTAAAGGGGCAACATACATATTATATACCCGGACATTTTGGAAACCATCCATTAAGAAAGCGCTCTAGAAGAATTGTATGGTGAAGTGCAAGTACTTTTGCGAGAGCTTTTAAAACCTTTTGCATTAATAATATGCAAACTGATATATGTCGTGATCTCCAGTAAGTTGAAAGGAAAGACTTCAGCATAGACTAATAGAATTGACTCATCAGAATACACATGGACATCAATGTCTCGGTGACCGATACTGCAACAAAAAAGGAGTAATTGGTTTTACAAGTGTACTCAGTTTGAAACTCACGGCGAGAATGACGAGGCAATTATTCTTCACTCATTTCTGAATATGAATTTCATTCACTTTATTCATTCATACATCCTCAGCCCATCTTGGGAAACATGACTGTCTTCTGCTTCAACCCAAGTGAGTGTTTGATGAGGGCAAAGGAAACAATGCCATTCTGCAAAAATATATATTACAATCAACTACCATGGGTTTGACGCAGCCCATCACCATCCAAAGGATAGATTCTAAGAAGTATTATATGTTTGAAATATTGAATATAATTCCGTGGAAATACGGCTTATTCTTTGTCTTCGTAATGAAAGTATTAATTCCATTCTGAATGTCTGAAACTGTCACCTTCATCAAGTGAATGATCGAGGACTTGAGGTATATTTTTTTCCTCGACAAATGGAGTCGTCTTGATAAGTCTCGCGTTACCTCCAGGTGCATTTAAAAGATTGCGTGAGTATAGGAAAGAAATCAATATCAAGCGCAACAGTTTTTCACGCATGTGTTTCCACGCACTACATATTACGGTGCGAAAAGTTCACCTGAGTATCAGTTACATTTTCACGTATTACCTCTTCTAAATGATGGACAATAAGTTCTTTAGGTCCATAGTGGCTCCGCTCTACGTGTTCAAACTGCCGGGTATGTCCGTGAGGGATCTTCTTGTACCGGAACGCAAAAATGTGGGACTGGAGGCTAAATTAAATCTCGGATATAGGATTGCTGTGGGTGCTGCCGGCGTATTCTTCTCTTGCATGTCATGGACACAAACTTTTGAGGGGTCATGGGAGGTTTACAAAGAAGAGAATGCCTCGCTCTTTTCCACAATGTTCCAGTTGATTTGGCTATTAGTGCACCACAGCCTTGGGGCAATCGTTTATGCCTGGTTCCAGTTTCATCGCAAAAAACTTAGTCACCTGATTAAGAAACTCGCAATCCAAACCCCTGAAGAGCACACCAGAGGGAAGTTTTTGAGTAAACTCAGAATCTTTGGAATGTGTCTGGTATTCTTCTTTGCCTTGAACCTGGTTCTTATGATCTTATACGGCTACAATAGCAATCTACGAGCTGAATATGAAAAATGGAACCCTCCCGCAATACTTTTGATGCACATGGTGAATCTTACTTTCCAGCTGTATTTCTCATTGATTCTTTATCTCCTCCTTCAAAAAGTGTTCATCTTGAACAAAGGAATTAAACAACTGGTTTCCGAAATGCCATCGAGAGCTGTGGATCATTCGCGCAAGCTGGGAAAAGGAGCTTTGTTGTGGGAGAGTGGCATAAGAAGAAGACTCCAAGATCTGAAATATTTGGCATTTTTACGCTTGAAAATATATTCACTTTGTCGCTTAACCAATAATATTTTTGGATTCATTACAACTTTTCAAATTGCATATTGCGTGGCGCACGTCACATTTGAATTATTTGAAGTGAATCAAAATGTACTTACCAAAAGACCACTGATCAATTCAACGTTCAATATATTGTACATTTTTGCATACTCGATAGGATCCATTATCGTCATTGTGATCTGCCAAGTGACTGAGATACAGGTGAGTAATGATTTCCTTTCATTTATTTGTTTGCAAGTTAAAAATCTATTTGCTGCAAGCTGTATTGCCAAACGCTGGAGTGAGCAAAAAGCATTGTGACAACAGGGTTAACTGTAGGTATGACCATTTTAATCACGAGGTTGTGAAAACAAATGCCGTGTTTAAAGTAGGCAAACGTGAGACTTGTTGTAAAGAGAAAAAATAAAGCATGCCTGAGGAAGTTTCGGCGATTGCTTCATTTTAGCTGACAAATATGATAGAACCTAAAGCAGAATTCTATCGACTTTAAGCGACCAAAATCAAGCGGTTCATTTGGTCATGATTTAATATTATGAAAGCCAAATATGAAAACTTATGGTACTAAGAAGAACACCCGGAATACAAATGGACAGATCACGTTGGAAAAACCATTTAATTTTCAAAACTTCAACTCAATGGCTATTGAGAAATCTAACTTGTGAGAATTTAGCTTTAAATTTGGTCTGTTCACATTTAGGTACTTAAAAGGCCGAATGAGGAACTAACTCTGGCTTCCATAATCCAATAATTTTCTAACAATGCTTATAAGAGGAAATGAGAGCCTAGTGGAAATTGAGATGCAGTGAAGCTATAGCAGATTAGAAACAAGATTATGTTGGTGACTACTGAAATGTATGTTAAATTGATCGCACAAAAGTTCAAATTTCTACAACTTGAAGAATAATACAAGAAAAACGAAAATAACAGTCAATTCAAGAAAGAAATAGAAGGAGCCCAATGCAAGGCAAGAAACATAAATACCAGATTCAGTGGAAATCACTCGTCTTTATAAAGTCCTGCTAAATATTAAAATAAATTAAAGTTCTGGATGAAACGAAAATAACAAATTAAAAAGAGTCATGTAAGCAAAGAAATCATTTAGTCATAAATGGAGTTTGCTGACTGCAGAAGGCACAGTCTTGTAAAGAAGTATATCGTGGAAATACGAGCGTTAAATATGGTCTTATACAGCAGTGAAATTTCGAAGATATCAGCTACAGAACCAATTCAACTGGAAGCGATGGAAATTTTATGTTATGTACAAGTTAATCAGGAGAAAAAACTTATTGAATGGAGGATAGGACTGGTTTACTTTAAAGTGTATATCCGTGGTAGAACACGAACCGATGCTCAGTGTAGCATACAATTTGACGTTCAAAGTATCATTCAAATGCCGATACTCTCGATAAATGATTTGTCCGTTTGAATACATTAAAAAACATGACATATGGAAACAAGTCATCGACCGTCCACGAAAACGGAAGTCAAAGTTTCAAACTATTATATATTTTAATGATACTATGGGAGTTATTTTTCTGCCTGATATGTTGCGTCCGTGCCGTCCAAAACGATTACTTGCGAGAAGCTTTAGAAGGGAAGGAATCAAAAATCAATATTTCGTGAAGAAGAGTGTTCTGTTAAAAGAGGGAATAGTTGGCAAAAATAAGCAAGTGGAGCATCGATTAATCAAAGATAAAGTATCTATAAGGATATGTGATGACTACGGCGAGAATATGAAGCTATACAGCTCGCTGGCGACGTTGCTTCTCATGTTTAAATTACCTGGGATGCCCATTGACGACCTTTTGGTACCGGTAAAAGACAAAACGGGACTAGGGCTGAGACTAGCGATCGTATACAGGGCTGTTTTAGGCTCCGCTGGAATCTTAGGTTCCATCGTGGCAGTCAAAAAAAGTTACTACCAATGGATGGATACGGCGAAGGAGGGAAAAATTGAAGCGTTTTGGCCGATAATCGAATGCTTTTGGATGTCGTGCCACAGTGCTCTAGGGGCTCTGACTTACATCTGGTTCCAAATGCGGCGACCTACCTTCTCGAAATTGATCAAGAAACTTTATCAAATGGTTTACCAATTGGGATTCAAAGATACGTTCCTATCAAAACTGAGAATTCTGGGAATCAGCTTATCCTTTTGGTTAATCTCTACAGTTTCCGCAATAGCATACAGTTATTACAATATTTACAGAAAACGTCCCTGGGAAGAGTTCAATGTATTTATTAACTTTCTGTGGGCTTTCGTTATAATTGTGTTTCAATTATACATTTTCTTGGTTTTATATATGATGTTATTCATCCTTATAATCTTAAACGATGGCATCAGGGAACTAGGGTTGCCTCGTGTCAGTTCTGCAGTAGCCTCCGAGGTCGGAAAAGTAAGTGACATTCCAGGAATTTTGTTAATGGATACGAGCCACTTGAGAGAAATGCGGAATGAGAACATTTTGCGCTGGACACGTTTAAGTTTGAAAATATACTCTGCATGTCAAGTGGCAAATAACGTGTTCGGAAGTTTCATGTTGTGTCAATGTATCTACAACCTGATAAATGTTACATTTGAGCTGTTTGACTTGCTGCGGAATGAGAACATTTTGAACATAGACTTGATTTCCTTGTTTGATGACTCATTCATCTTCTTGGTCTACCTCTTTGGATTCATCGCCGTCATTTCATTGGGAATTTTAGCTGAAAATCAGGTATGTGCTCTAAATGAAGAAGACGAGACCGCAAGTTTTTTTTACGTAGTTAATAAATGAGATCGCGAATGTATATGCTTATATATAACGTGTATTTGCAGCTGCTCGTAATTGTTAAACATTATCAATGCATACTGTTGCTTTTAGGCTCACTACAAACTTGATTTTGAATACTTGGGCAATGAATTATGCCTCTTCACCATCCAAAAATCTCAATTGAATATAATATGGCGAGATGTATGTCGATCCACCAAGTGATGGGGCTACAATTTTGAAAAGAGAGGTGTATAATGTTAACATTTTAGCCCACAGCGAAAATGGTTTGGAAAAGATTATTTCTCAAATAATTTCTATTTATATTTTCAACCACTTTTAGATTAAAATGACATTATATCAGTTGTGACATATCAGAATGGAATTCTGATGAAGCCTTCCGTGGGGCTTAGATGGAGGTTGATTCCTTTTTTCGAGTTTTCCGCCGTGTCGGTTTATGTTGAGAACAATAATTCGCCGGCTGTCCTGCTGGCCTCTTCAGGTCCATGGACCATGGACATGGACCATGGACCATGGACTTAAGGAAGCCAGCAGGACAGCCGGCAAAATATTGTCCTATACATGAACCGACGCGGCGGAAAACCCGAAAAATGGAATCAACCTCTATCAGAATGGAAATTAAATCGTTATCTCGAACTATTTTTGAGTAATGACACGCATTGATTATTTTCGATCCAAATCTTTAGCCACATTCACTAAGTATATGAGAAAAAGGAAAAGATTTTGTATGGTACAAAAATATTCAGGGCACTCCTAGCTCATTTCTAGGGAAACGAGGCAAATTTCCTCTCTAAATTAGTGAAAACCAATGCTGTGCAACCTGCACCGGCGGCCACCTTCCTTATATGGTCATCTCTCTAAGTGGGTGTTTTTTTCGGGGACGGAATATAAACATCCCACAAGAAAGATCTAAGGCTTTATCCGCGTATGTAGTCGTTGAAGGTTATTCGGGCTTCCCACTGGGTCAAGCTCTCGATCTCGGCCGACGTTTCGATGCACGAGTCGTCCATCGTCATCATGGCATGTTTTGCATCGTCAACTGGTTCGGATTATATACCATTTGGCATATGATCAGGTGTCTCGTGATTGGCCTACTCGTTCCCGCCTTTTTTCCCTATCCTCTAGCATGCATCTCAGCACCGGTTTCCATGTCTGGGCGAGGGAAAAGCCACCGTTGCGATTCATAGTGTTCTTTCTCCTCCTTATTTCCATCGCTTCGTTCGTCAGTCTCTCCCAGAAGTTTTCCACGCGGCAGAGGACCTTTGTCTTCTCCCAGCAGATGGCATGGTCATAGGAGATGCTGTGCTTGGTCACGGCGGTTTTTTCAGGTTGGCCAAGCCTGAAGTGCCGCTGGTGCTCCTTGGCCCTCGTGGCGATTGTCCTGCTCGTCTCTCCTACATACACCTGGCCGCAGACACATGGTATCTCATAGATACCAGGTGTAAAGAGGCCACAGGGCTCCTTTGCTGTTACCAATTGGTTTCTTAATTTAAAGAGAGGGTGAAAGTAGGTATCAATATTATGTCTTCTTAATATTTTGGCGATTTTGCCTGATACCGTCGATACAAAGGGTTGGCCAGCCCTGACAATCGGTTTTTGGCGGTCTTCCTCGGTAGCAGTGTCTCGGATGGTGAAGGCCCTTTTCAGGGCCATTGAGATGTCCTTGTCACAATAGCTATTTTGTCGGAATGTCTTCTTCAGGTGATGTAATTCACTGGGAAGACTCTCCGTATATAGTGTTTGCCCGATGTATCAGGGTTGACAGGACCGCCGCTCTTTGGGAAGGATGGTGATGGTTCCGTCCATTTAGGTAGAGGTTGGTGTGTGCAGGCTTCCAGTAGACACTGTGGCCAAAACTTTCATCTTCCTTATAATGGATGAGGATATCGAGGAATGGTATTCTATTATCATTTTCGGTCTCCAATGTGAATTGGATATTGGGATTTTGACCACTCATGTGATCCAGGAAGTGATCGAGTGCTACCGGTCCGTGGGGTGAGACTATGGACGTATCAACTACGTACCGGAAGAAACATTTCGGCCGTAGAGGAGCTGATGATAGTGCCTTTTCCTTGAAGTTCTCCATGAAAAATTTGGCAATAATAGGAGAAAGCGGAGATCGCATTGCCACACCGTCAGTTTGCTCGTAGAACTCTCCGTCGTATTTGAAATAACAACAACAACAACGTTTATTATCGTGGGCTACTCTTAGCCCCTGAGATAATGAAGTACAATTTTACAAATTAATACAATTTTGAAATTAAAAAATTAGATTAATAATACAGTGATGAAACAATGATGACAGGCAAAACAAAAAATAAAAAACTCATTTTAAACTTAGAATTCGTAATACAGCCGTACATATTACTGCAGAGAGCACTACTAGGATAACATTTAAATACATGATTAAGCATATAAACCGTGAGGAAAAAGGTAATTAATTATAACAGTAATGATTACAAGTATAAAGTTGAATACATTTATGTTCAATAAATTAATTCTTCTTCAATATGTATAAGGCATCCAATTCAACATTTGTTTAATTTTACTTCGGTTAAATTTTAGACAGACAACATTTTAGGATTATTTATTAGGATATCATACACCTTGGACTTGAAAGCATGGATGGATTTAATATTTCTAACTTTAGATGGTAGAGAGTTCCATACTCTAGAAGCGGTAACGGTGAAGGATTTAGTGACGTGAAGTGTGTTATGTTGAGGGATGTGAAGGTCAACGGGAGGATTCCTAGTGAGTACTGTATGTAGATCTTTTTTCCAGGTAAATCTAGCAGATAGGTAAAGGGGATTGCGAGTGGATAAAATGTTATAAGTAAGCAGAATAACATGGTATAAACGAAGCTGTTTTAGTTTCAACCAGCGTAATTGGACGTAAGTGTCAGATATCCTATCCCATTTTTATAGGTCATATATGTATCGCATTGAAGAGTTCATTGTCACTTGCAATTTGTTGTTACTTTCTTTGCTGAGATTAGTAAACAGAGAAGAGCAGTAGTCTAGGTGTGAAAAATTAACGACTGATTAACTAAATACGTAGTCGTCAATGCGTGGCGAAAGAATTTCACCGTCTCTCTATCCAATTTGGCTATTAGACGTTTCAGCGTGTCATTAAGAGGCACTCGGGTGAACAGGGACACTATATCGAGGCTTATCTTCATGTCCTTCTCCCCTAGGAGGATGTCAGCAACTCCGAAGAATTCCTAATGTGGTGCTCGCAGTGGCCAACGCGCGGGGATAAGATGCGTGGTATATTTTAAATGGTGATAAAACAGGGAATACAACATAGTTAATTTAATCGATATGAGTGATCATTCTTCGATAGGGGGTTTTGTATTTTAGCCTCTCGCATGCATCTAATACTTTATTTTTGATAGGCTTATGATTCGTTCAATGTTTAACTCATGTGCAATTTTGACAATTTTCCAGCAATTTGTGTCTCTTGTTACATCAAAACTCCCTTTTACCTACTATTTACTTAAAACTTACCACTTCCAACTTTTCATTTCCGTTTTCCATCAAGTGACTCTGCGATGAGTGCGCGAGAAATGACATATTGGGCCAAAATGAAAAAATCAATGAAACATTTCACTGAGAGCAAAATATGATATTGAAAACTAGAAGAAACCAGTTTGTGCACTTCTCTTCTTCATTTCTCACTCCAGAAGAATGGTCGTGCAGCATACCAGATCCGTGGCGTTTCTCATCAACATATTTCAAATAATTGGGATGTCCATCAAAGATGTAGTTATTCCGGATAGACCTACAGTGCGACTACGAAAGAGGCTAAATAACTGTTATAGGGTCTGGGTGGTTGCGATCGGCGTGTTTATCTCTTACATGTCTGTGATGACTAGCTTCACTGAATGGATGAAAACTCCGAATGGAGGAGGCACGCCAACGTTCTGGACGAAATTACAGTGGATTTGGACGATGATACATCACACCATAGGAGGTATTGTGTATGTGTGGTTCCAGTTTCATCGTACCACTCTCACTCTCCTGGTCAACAATCTTGAAATTCAAAACTCGGAAGTATATGTCAGAACACAATTGAGTTCGAATTTCAACTCATTTGGGATTTTCCTGGTGTTCTTGTTTTCATTTCATTTTCTTTCCACGATTTTCTTCGGATACTTGAACGTCGTGACGGCTCAGTGGGAATTTTGGAACTCCGCAGCACTAAATGTATGGGGTTTGGTGAATTTTACTTTCCAATTATATTTCAATCTAGTGCAATTTCTTTTCCTGCAAAAAGTGATTATTTTGAACGAAGGAATCCATCAACTCATTCCCGGAAAGGAAGAAAAAGTGAATCCTCTTCGCAAAATTAGTAGGAATATTGTCTCACCGAAGAGAAGCATAATCCACAAGAATCTTCTCCTAGAAATAGAATACTGGCGATTGTTCAACGTCAAAATGTACTACTATCGCCGTTCAATCAATGGGATATTCGGATTAGTCACTCTATTTCAGTTCGGCTATTGCGTGATGCACCTTACATTTGCACTCTTTGAAGTCATAAATTTGCATTCATCGTTCAATACTTTCATCATTTTTCTACTTCGACTAACTTTAATTCACATGTATTTGCTGGGTCCCCTAGCCATCACTGTACTCTGTGAAGTCATAGAAAGGGAGGTAAGTAGTTTATTAAAATATTTCTATATAATAACTATTAGTATTCATGAATTACTACATTAAATTCTACGAGTAGCGCAGAAAATGGTGTACCATTATCGGAATCGCGTACCACTTGTGTGCTCGATTTGGATGAAGTTTATTCAAGACATTTTATAATGTAAGCCATTTAGGATAGGTGATATTAATACATGGAGGAGTGCAATGAAACGGCTTTAGACGCTTACAAGTTCAGCTGTTTTACCCCTAAATACTACCTTAAAAGTTAGGAAGGTTGACTGACTTCATTACCATGAATTTAAGACACCAATCAAGTGGCTCAGTTTTGCCCTTAAGCGGAGGGAATGATGAGTGGATTAATTCTCTAATTCATCTTTAACGTTCGTACATCAACAATTGACAGGATAATTTTGAAATTTAATAAATGTCTGAGACTTTAAGTAGTCTCCTGAATATAAAACCTTGCGACATAATGCTACATCTTCCAATTTTCCAATGTTATTCGTGGAGGAAAATATTTTATTAGCATTATGCTGCCTACACGCACGTTATCTAAAACAATTAAATAGTGCGCGATAGGAGAAGAAATGTTTTAATTTTGTGAACAATTAAGTTCCAATTCAGCAGTAAAGTGGTAACCACAATTACTGAATGATGCATTAATTAATCAATATTACTGCCCATGTGGATATATGACAACTATGGAGGAAAATGAATAAGCACTGACCCCCAGCGCTATTTCTCTTTAGTTTAAACCACATAAGATTCCTGTATCAGATTTAGTACCCGTAAAAGGCATAATAGAACAATCGCGAACGTCCAGAACTGAATGTAGGTCAAATGTAGGCTCTTTTTGTATTCTTGGGTGTTTCGCAGTGACTGCAGTGTGTCATTTTCATTGAAAACAAATAGCTAGACAGATATAAATTGAACCACGTCGATGCCTAAGTAATTTTGGCTGCCAAGTCATTCTGAAACAGAAACTCCAGCATAAATACGGTTCTGGATTTACTTCTCAAACTCAAGCAGGTGATTACAAAATTTTCTCAAATGGCGCACTAACACTAGAACCGCTGTAGGTTTTACCACCCCTCCGACCGCCAAGGGATCATTTTGACCCCTCTTCATTTTAATTAGAAAATAAATTACTGTATCCCAAAAAAGAAATACATATGTCAATTTTTTATCTAATATCACTTAGAACGACTAATTTGTAATATTATTATTATCATTTTAGCAAGTTAAACTAAATTATGATCACTTACACATACGGTTTTTAAAACAATTTTGTACATAAATCACATATGGGTACATAAATGCGGCAAAATAATTAAAAATTGTATAAGTCATTATTAGTAATAATATTTTTATCGTTTATAAACTTGTATAAAAATTTTTAACGACTTTTTTCACAAAATTATAAGTGAACACAATTGTAAAGCACATCAATATGCAGACCAGACATGTTTTGCTTATCTTGCGACAGCAGGATCCACAATCGAATTTTTTGCATGATTTACATTTGTCGGAAGCTTTATTACCTTTACATTTTCCAATCTGGCATTTTCTACGGGCGCGACCCTGACAATTCTCTTCCCATTTTTCTTCACCTTCTCCATCATCGGATTCTGATGTTTCCTCAGTAGGAAGGTATTTGTTGCGTAGCTCCTCCGCAAATATTCTGATTAATTCTCTTTGCCGTAGATATTCACCTGTTACTTTTCTGTACACAGTAAATGCATTTATTGCGGCCAAATCAAAAATATTGAAAAATGTGTGGACTGGCCATCTTCGCGTGGGAGCTATGACTGTGTACTGCCGATCACAGACAACCAGGGATAGAGGAGGAAAACCACATTTTAATATTTTGTAAATGACTACTCAAGGTAAGGGTGGAATTTGTAAGGAGGACACGGCTCAACAGCTTGCATGTGCGTCGCTGAATGCATTTG
Organism: Ceriagrion tenellum; assembly: GCA_963169105.1. Taxonomy (NCBI): domain Eukaryota; kingdom Metazoa; phylum Arthropoda; class Insecta; order Odonata; family Coenagrionidae; genus Ceriagrion; species Ceriagrion tenellum. Next base: position 83,230,216 of record OY720634.1, on the reverse strand, counting down.
TCTGTAGCCAGGAAGAATACAAAATAAAACCGGGGAAATAACCGAGAAACGGCATTTGATACTTTGTGAAAGAAAGGACAAGGCAAGGGAAAAAATTTGGAAGGGAGAAAAAATTCGACAACATGCAATCGGCGGTCTAGACAAGCTGATGCCAGTCCGGCTGCCAGCTATCATCTTCGGGAACCAAGGGAAGAAGAGATAAAAAGGGGAAGAGGAAGCGGTGCATACCATTTTATGTACAACGAAGCAGACACCATGAACGGAAAACAAGAAAACGATGTACAAAAACGTTGGGTCATTTTGACCCCTTGGCGGTCCGAGGGGTTGAGGGCCTGTACCTCTGAAAAATAGCAATACTTATCTTTTACCTAAGTGGCATCCAATTAGGTATGAAAATCGATTAAAATTAAAAAATAAAAATTAAAAAAAAAAAAAAAAAAAAAAAAAAATCGATTAAAAGTCATATACATATGGTGACCCCATCTAAAAAATTCTAAGAGTGACAATGAAACATATACAACCTCAACCGCCGAGGGGTCAAAATGACCCCTCGGCGGTTCTAGTGCTAATTAACCATTAGCGACACGTTTCTTGAGAAACATGACGAAAATGGGACTCCTCTTGACCTTTCAGTTCAATCTCATTAGCGTTTGATACGACATACAATTTTAATATAACTGACAGAAAATATCACAGAAAATTTTAATCTGCGAATAAGCTCTTACCTGACTGTGAGTGCTATCAAATTTCAGTTATACTTCACGCAGTGTGACATTATGTGCTCGTAACAATATCCAATACCTCCTCGTTCGATCTTCCATCCAGCTCACCCTCTACATCCTTCTCCACACCACAACTTAAACGCCTCAAGTCTATGGACATCCCCCCATCGTTATGAACTTATCTCCGCCCCACATAGATCCACGCTCCAAACTGTTGTGTTCCTTTTTGTAAAGAAGAGACAGGCTTTCTGGGATAAGGCTTTTATTGTCAAACTGCCTTTTCACAGCTATATCACGGGCTAACTGTTTCTCTCCGACTGACCCCCGTGCATACCCAAGACAAACTAGAGTTATCTCCAGCATTTTATATTTTGTCTCCGCTCAGACCCCCTTCCTTCAATTCCAATCTGTTTAAAAATGCTTCTTTAGGCATTACTATTTTACATCTTACGTCCTTACTACTAAACCCATTCTTCTCCAAAGTGCTATCCAAATTCATTAACTGCTCAAGTTTCTGTCATTTCATTGCCCTTTCTTTCTTATATTTCGACCCGCCTTTTGCCACTAGACGGCCTCATCTCTTTCCTCTTCTTATGGTTTACCTTCATTCCATACCTCTTGATCTGCATCTTTAACTCATTCATCATTGACCGTACGCCATTCTCTAACTTCTTCTTCTTCTTCGGTTATCAACCCATGGGTTGGTTGGCAATAGCACGCCACTCCACTCTTTGCTCAGCTTTTCTCTTCATTTCACCATATGAGGCGCATCCAGAGTCATTGATGATCTGCTTCATATAGCTTCATCTAGGACGTCCTCTACGATTTGTCCCCTCAATACAACCTTCAGCTATTAATTTTATAAAATCATTGCATCGTAGAATGTGACCTATTAGTTTAAGTCTCCTTGTCTGTATCTGTCTCCAGAGACTTCTATTTTCTTTTACTCTTCTCAGCACTTCCTCATTGGTGATTCTGTCTCGCCAGCTGATTTTCTGCATCCTTTGATAGCACCACATTTCTAGGGCCTCTAATCTGCTCTTTTCATGTTTGCCTATAGTCCAGCTTTCACACCCGTAAAGGGCCACACTCCAAACATAAGCTTTCATAACCCTCTTTCTTACTTCCAAACTAACATTTTTACAAGTCAGTAGAGTCCTTTTATCATGGAAAGCTATTTTTGCTAGTTGTATTCTATTCAAAATTTCTCGTTTACTCCTTCCATCTTCTGTTATCTTGCTTCCCAAGTAGCTGTATTCTGTAACTTGTCCTAGTTCTTCATCATCTATTCTTATCCTTACAGGTTCACAGCAGTCTTGAGCACCGCATACCATCACTTTAGTCTTTTGCTTGTTTATCCTCATTCCATATTGGTCTCTAAGAATTCTTTCCATCTCGTTAAGTATAATTTTTAAATCTTCTTTCTTTTCTGTAACTATGGAAATATCATCAGCATATCGTAACATATCTATTTTCTTCCCATTTACTTTGATTCCTACATCAACATTTTCCCTTACTTTATCGATTGCTTCTTGAATGTATGCATTGAAAATTCTCTAACTAACAAGCTGAAATTTTGCCTTTCGTAAATTTCACTGACTTTATCAGATCCCTTCCTACCCCCACCTCCACATACCTTCCTTACCATTTCTTCTGTAACGTGCAAAAAACTACTGTTGAAATGGGCACCCCTGCCGCACTCTCCGTCCAATAACGCCGAATCCAGATTCTACCTCTATTACCGTAACCTGCACCTTCAGTTTCATGTAAAGATTTCGGATGAGACATTTGTCCTTCCTATCGGTTCCTAATTTCATCAGAACTTCTACTGATTTCCCCCAGACTATCCTAACAAGCGCCTTCTCGAAAAAGGGATCTAAAAGTACATTCCCACATTCTTAGTTTATTTCCATCACCGTCCTCATCACTTTTATATAGCGTCACAAATTTCTGTCCCTCTCCTAAACACAAACTGACCGTCACCCAGATATTCGTCCACCTTTTTCTTTAGCCCTCTATTAATAATTCTTATGACTACTTTGGCCGCATGAGATATTAAGCTTACTCTTTGACTGTTCTCAAAAGTTTTTTCCTGGTTCTTTGTCGGTATCGAATCGGTTCTTGTCGATGAATTAGTGTTGTCTTTGAAATATTTTCCGGCCACACTCCCTCATGAAACATCTAAAAAATTGTAGCTAAAGTTTAAATCTTCCGCTCTAAGCCTTACTGTTTCGAAACTCTGCAGGTATGTTACTAATTCCCACTGCCATATTCCTTTTTATATCTTGTAGTACTCTTTAGATTTCACCATCAAGGATACGTGGTCCGATACAATTTCTATGGATGGCGTCTTTTATTTTAATATCCGGCCTGCAGGGCCTTATTTCCAAACCATAGAGCTCTTCGACGTATTCCTTCCACCTCTCTTGATCTCATTTGGCCCTAAAATTGTCTCTCCAGTCTTTTCAGCTATAGCAATATTGTCTGTTGTACAATGCCCCTTCCCCAGCTACCAATAGCCAATTGCTTAACTTTCCTATCCAGGGTACTTCATCTTTCTTGTTTGTTGAAAATTTTCTAAGAATTTGAAAAAAATTCCTTGTTTACCGATTTATTCTCCATCAGATTCAACGCCATCATTTCATCAGGAATTGCAGCTAAAAATCAGGTATGCCTTTTGAATACAAAAAACTTGACTCATTTTAAAAAATTTATTCAATAGAATTGGTCCCGCAAGCTATTTTTTCTGCATCACATGCATTTGATATCGCTAGGAATCAAAGAAAGTTTTTTCCGTAACGCATACCGTGGCTGCTATGTCAACTTGGATCATTATTTATATACTCGAGTAATCAATTACATCTCTGACTGACCAAAAATCTCAATTGATTACAATATCGTGATATGCATGTCGTTTCCTCAAGTGATGATGCTACTATTGTAAAATGAGAGGTGTATAATGTAAGCATTTAAGCTTATAGCCTTGTTTCTTCATATTTTTTCATTTGAATGTACATCATAGTTTAGAAAAATTGATTGTTTTCTTGTTTTCTCTATGTTCAAATTTATCTCAATTATAGACCTCAGCAAGGTTTTGTGAAATAATAGCCTGTCTCATTATCTTCGAAAAGATCCTTAGTTGCCTCTTCTGTTAAGTAGCATTATGCACAGTAATATTGCATGTATCCTCCCTCCTTCCCTTAATGATCATTTTATAACACCACATGTCCGATGTCCATTATCTACACGTTTATTTCCTGTGAACGTTGTGATTTTACTCCCGTCAGCAAACCGTAGAAAGTTTCTACGAGAGACATTTTGTCCGCCGAAACTGGTAGATTGGAAACTGGTAGGAAAAGGAAAAGGTTAAGCAAGCTCGATAGTAAAGTGACCCAAATAACTTATATTCATAGATTTCACCACTTTTAGAGAAAAATGTCACTATATAAGGTGTGACTATCAGAATAGATTATTAATCGTACTCGTGAAATATTTTTGAGTTAGGATACGCATAAATAAATTCCGATCCGAATGCAGTCGTTAGCCATATACACTAAAAGTTAGAGAAAAAAACAACTAATTATATCGGTGCTTGGACGATGTTCAGGGCTTTTCCAATTATTTTTATGAAAACGAGGTAATTTTTTCTCATTATTGGAGGAAATATACACAGTGTGACCTGCCTCAACTGCCACCTATTTATGCGGTCACCTCTCTAAGCGGGCGATATTTTCGATAACGGAATGAATAACCCATACCATAAAGAAGAATCATAAAGTTTTCCTCCCCCTAGTGGACATCCCCTTGAGTGGTCATAATCTCATGGGTCTGTTGGTGACCCCTATGTAGAGGTTTTTAGTGTAAATAAAGTAATTTTTAGTTTCCGAAGGGACATGATCAGAAATTTCCACTTAAAAATTTCGACATATATTTTATTCTAATTATTAAAGGATAAAACATCGCTTACTTACTCGGCATTTTTCATATTATTATCTTTTAATTTTTGATATTCTCTGATTGGTTGTTTAATTATCACTTTACATCTACATTTACATAACACCGTGCAAACCACCACAAGGGTTCTTGGCGCGGGGTGATTTCAGACCAAACGTTAAGTACTCATCCCTGTTTTAAGCTGAATCTCGCACCTTTCCGCGACCTCTAGGCTCAGACCAAAAAGCAGTCAGGAAAAACCACGTGCGGTAAGAAAAGAAACAAAGAGAGTGCTTCGCAGTTGAAAATGCTAGTATGCAATATTGTAAGATATAACTATGGTCAGAGTTATTGTTGCTATTAATATAAATTACTACTGGATATGATTAATGCAGGAACAAAATTTTGTCAGGCATTACAAACGGGGTGAGTTGTTTTAGTGGTGGAAACATTTAAAGAAAAAGAACAAGACCATCTCTACCTCGTAAAGGACGAAGTTTTATAGAACTGAACGATTAAAACCATTGTGGTTTCTTATCGAAAGTAAAAAATGACATTTTGAATTAATTGGTTCTGCAGTCCATTTAAGAAATCATTTCTGGTGATTGGACAACTGCAGTAGTTTAACTCGATCAAAATACTTAAAACGTCTTAAAAAAAATAGTCTGCCTCAATATTGTGTAGAACACTACGTTAATTTCCTGTTTTTTTTCTACATATACATCTACTTTAGTTTATTATAAGATTTAATTTCCTTCATTGTTTACCGGAGTGCATTATTATGACCGATTTTTAAATTCTTAGTGCCTCTTGTTAATTCAAATAACTTATAATTCCGTAAGAATCAATCCTATGCCGTAACAGGTGGCTGTACAAAGAGTGGGTGGAAATTACACGTTGGAGCTCAAATGAGAGCGATCAATAAAACGAGCTAAAGCAAGCAACACATAATATTGGAAATACGAATGAACCAGATCGTGTGCTAGTTTCCTACGCGGCTCACTCCAGAATAATGGATGTGCAGCATACCAGATCTGTGGAGTTTCTCTTTGACATATTCCAAATAACTGGTATGTCCATCAAAGATATAATTACCCAGGAAAGATCGAGAGTAGGACTGCAAAAGAGGCTAAGGAATTGTTATAGAATCTGGGTGGTTGCGATCGGCGTTTTTATCTCTTGCATGTCTGTGATGACTAGCTACACTGAATGGAGGAAAACCCAGAAAGAAATGAGCATTCCAACTTTCTGGATGGAATTCCAGTCGATTTGGTCAATGATACATCACACCATAGGAGTTATGGCGTACGCATGGTTCCAGTTGCATCGTACCAAGCTCACTCTCCTGATCAACGATCTTGCAATACAAAACTCGGAAGTAAATATCATAACACAATTGAGTACGAAACTAAACTCATTTGGGTTTTTCCTACTGTTCTTTTTTACATTTCATTTACTTTCCACAATTTTCTTCGGATACTGGAACGTTGTGAGAGCGTAGTGGGAGTTTTGGTCCGCCGTGGCGCTAAATGTATGGAGTTTGGTGAATTTTACTTTCCAGTTGTATTTCAATCTAGTGCAATACCTTTTCCTGCAAAAAGTGATTATTTTGAACGAAGGAATCCATCAACTCATTCCCGGAAAGGAAGAAAAAGTGAATTCTCTTCGCAAAATTAGTAGGAAAATTGTCTCGCCGAAGAGAAACATAATCCACAAGAATCTTCTCTTAGAAATAGAATACTGGCGATTTTTCAACGTCAAAATGTACTACTATCGCCGTTCAATCAATGGGATATTCGGATTAGTCACGCTCTTTCAATTCGGCTATTGCTTGATGCACCTTACATTTTCATTCTTTGAAGCCATAAATTTGAACTTATCGTACAATCCTCGCATCACTTGCTTACTTCAAATAATTTTGACCCTCACGTACTTGCTGGGTTCCCTGGCCGTTACTGTATACTGTGAAGTGACAGAAAGGGAGGTAAGTAGCATCTTCAAGTGTTTCTACTGAATAGCTGTTATCTTTAATGACTTTTACTTTCTAGCGTTGAGCATGTTATTTTATTATTGGAACATAAACACCTGGATTACAATTTCGTTCGTCGGATGTATTTTGAACTCAACGAATGTGATTTGATCACTCTTTATTCAGCAGCGACAGCTTTCTACCAAGTTTTCCATTACGTTGTGACTGCAATCCCTCCCTTGCTTTTATTACTTTCACTATACATTACTCAATAGTCATTGCTCCAATCGTCGATGACATCTTTCCATCATACTTCTCTTAGATCCATGACGTATTAATTTCTAAAAACTTCCCCCCCCCTTTGCACGAACCAAACATTCTATGTGCCTATTCTGATTTATACGTTACTCTCTTGTGTTTTCCTTTCTCATTGCTTTTTCATTGGCTCCTACTTCCGGGCACAGATTTTGTGTGATGAGGACCGCTGGGGTCTTGCCTCCCCTTAGCTGCTAGGATTATCATCTGTGTGAGATCTGTTCATCAATTCAAGATTTTGTTTTAATTGATTTTGTCTTTAGGTTCCTTCCCAATAATTTTTTTTTGCGTTACGCCATCACAGAAGAGGTAACCTCACTGGGTTCAGACGCCTTTTGCAGCCGCCTTACCGATTAACAGACCCTACGTGGACGACTATTTGTCCGTCTCCGTACTTTCAACATATCTGGCTTGAGTGGCCCTACTAGGAGCATTGCTCGCGCAGGTTCAGCTCTAGGGGTTTTCGGATCACGCAAACCTTTCCACCTCGACGCGGCCGTAGTCCTTGGGAAGATACGTTAAACTTAAAAATTTTTCAATTGCTTCTGAAGCCTTTTTCTTTTTTGCATAAACGTTTGAATACGTAACTCATATTCTCTAGCGGCATCATTCCGAAAAACATTTAAATATACAATAAGTTTAAAAAACTCAGGCTACGACTTTGGAAGTACCTATTTCATGCTAAATAAGGCGACAACACGTCGTCATTGGTTGTTCAATTCTAAAATTGGTTGACGGCAGCCCTCCGCCCTTCCCAATTCTTATGCTAGTTATCTTACCTCTTGGTATCTCTTCATAAGTACTTACCTTTTTATTTAGTCCATGTTCTTATTCCTGGATTTTCCTCTGGGGACTCTTCCTTCCATTTGCCTTCGATTTTGTTCTTCACAAATCCATTGATTCTCAGGGTGTGTCCAATACATCTGGTTGATCCATGATTGCCCACTATGGCCCAAGAAACCGACTGAGGTCATTGTAGTTATCATAAAGACCACAAATCATTTCTCCCGAGGCAAACTAATGGAGAGAAAATCCAAGGGAATGGCCCTCGCTAGCCATGGTCACAGTTACTCTTAAAATTCACTTGATAATGTTTCGATAAATAATAGTAAACGATATTTGATTAGTCTTATATTACTATTTGTTACATCAATTTTTATGTGTGCTCATTCTCCACCAATTCACTCAACAAACTGCCTCTTCATAATCCGCAAAAAAGGAGTTTGTCTTCATCATCATGCATTGCAATCTCACTCTTTTCCCAATGTAAAAATCGCAGCCTGTACTGCCTATCCCTTCCTCTACCCGGATTGGCTGAGGCTGAGTAGGTATTAATCGAAGTTGTAGCATTAAAATCATCTCCTGGAACGGTTCATTGATGAATATTTTATAATGCCTATCGAGGGTTATATTATTATTTCAATTTTTCCTCAGTCATTTCATTCATCTTCCCCACCTACCTATAGTTATTGGTATTAGAATATTCTTTAACATATGTGACTGCAAGTCGCATTGTTTGGGGCATTCAGATATTGTGGAAAGGTCTTCCAAGGAAGAAAATAATGAGTTTGAAGTAAAATAATCAATAGTAATCTCCCTCTATCGTTGGAAAGAGACTACGACATTGAGGACATTCCGATGTCACATTATCACCAGATTATATGCAAAGAAGTCTAAAAATCCTCGCATATCCCAAATCAAGGACGAACAAGAAAATGAAAAGATCAATCTGCGTGTTTCAACCAAATGGCATAACAATTAGCAATTTTCTATGGCTATTACGGGATAAAATCGGAGTAAGAGAGAAGTTCAATTTAGGATATCAGTTCACAGTGCCCACTGTGGGTGTATTTTTTCTTGCGTGTCCATGCTGACGAGTTACTTCAAGTGGAGGGAAACTTCCGAAATGGAAAAGATCGCAACGTTTTGGGGTGTTTTAAAATTGATCTAAATGTTCACGAATCACATTATCAGGGTAAAAGTAGGATAACCTATAAAAAAATTCCCTGGTGTAATATTAACAACTTTAACGTTCTCATGTGTGTTCTGTAACTGGTTCACTTTTTCCCCATGTTTATTCCAATGATAGCTGGTTCTCCGACATGATAAACATGAAGCTAGTTTGGAAACCATTGGGATCGAATGACTTGTAATTAATGATAATTGATTTATAATTCAAGTTATCAATAACCACTGTAATTTCCATTCTCACATTTATAAGACTGTAACGGTATTGAAGTTCATTCCAGGCTTACTCCTACCATTTTGTGCTACCTTACCTATGAAACATCATAACTTTTTTACTAGAAAATATTCATAACTTTACCATCATATACTTTTTCTGATTCCTGTTCAATAGAAACTGATTTCATACGCCTCTATTGACAGTCGTAATTCCTTAAATGACTCGGATACCTACTCCTGGTCATCTAAATATCATTATGACATTATCAGCTCTAGTTATTTCATTTTTATTTCAGTCATCTGAAAAATTTCTCAAATATTTACATTAATAAATGAGTAATTGTCGTAGCCAAGAAAACCAACCTCACTCTCAAAATTATTATTGCCCGCACTACTCGCCAATTTTTCTCCCACTATCCACAACATAATATATTTTCGAAAGCATTCCGCGAGTCTTATTTACTTCTAGTTTACTCCTATTTTGATTGATAATATTTCCCTGTATTATTCTTTGAAGTGACTCGTTAAAACACAGGGAACAAGAAGAACACGTCTTCATTTCAATTTTTGATCCTCACGTTGGCAGTTTTCTCATCACAGAAATCCCTTCTGTATCGTTCTTGGTCCAGAAAGTAAATAGGTTCATCACGAGTAAGATTCTACTGTTCTTCTTTCTGCGAAAATTTATTGCTAAGTCTTGAGAAAAGTCACTTCCAGAGATATAATGTTAAACAGTGCACCAAATTTCTCACTGCTTTCGTGTATCAAGTACAAAGATCGGCGCGTTTTAAACGCTTCGTTGGAAATGTCATTTGTCTTGTAAGCAGCCAATTTTCTTCGTCTCCTGCAGCACATCACTCTAATTGCTAAGCTTGCGTGAGGCTAATTATACGGCAGGGAACGCGAAGCAAATGATACAATAGCCCAAATGAACACAATCAATACTCTCTGCGATATACCTTCCGGATAGGAGGATGGCAGTAATATCGGCAACATTTAGTAGTTTTAGTATCATGAGCCATGCAGAACAGTGGAGAAACAAACTTTTCTCAAACTAATATGGAGGTGAAGTTTCACAGATCATTGATTCATCTACTTTACGCGTCACAACTTCATGGTATATTCATCAGGGATCTTCTTTCACCACAACAGTATAAAATCCGACTGAGAGCAATGTTCAATTTGGATACGGGATGGCAGTGCCCACTGTGGGCGTATTTTTTCTTACGTGTAATTCCTGACAATTTACTTCAAGTGGAGAAAAACATCCAAAGTGGAAGTCATCGCGAAGTTTTGAGGCGTTTTTGACCGGACCAGGATGTTAATGTAGAACATTCTCGGAATTATAGTATGTACATGATTAAAGTTTCATCGAATTAAAGCAATCCAACTGATTGAGAACCTCAAACATTATAACTATGAAGAATTCACTGCGGATAAAGTTTTTCCAATAAGTCTTAGGGGTAGATTTCTAATACCAAGTTTGGGTCGATCTTATTCTGCAGGGAATATCTCATTTTTCCAGGTAGCTTCCAATTCTCTTCGTCCACTGATTCTTCTTTTCGAGTATACTACGACCCTAATTGGGTATTGGCCTCCTCAATTGTCTTCCTTCATTCCTCTCTATCCTCTGCCTTTTCTCTCCAATTTCTTACCCCAAGCATTCCATGTGCATCCTTTCTGACGTTATCGTCCCACAGAGCCCGGAGCTTTTCCACCGGTCTCTTCCCCCTCATCTGTTCAGTGAACAATCTCTTAGCTGCCCTTCCCTCCGGCATCCGCAGGTCATGCCCCGCCCATTGGAGGCGAGATTAGTTACCAGTAGGTGGAAATGCTGGCATTTTTTTATATGTTGTATATTTCGTTGTTGTGCTGGGCTTTCCATGCCCCTTGTATGTTCACGAGCCCGTATATTCTCCGCAGTACTGTTCTCTCAAATCTGACCAAAAACTCCGCAGAAAATTGACTAATATTGTCCAAGATTCGAAGCCATAAGACTGTACTGCACGTATGAGAGTTTTAAATAGCCGAATCTTGGTTTATTTTGAACATTTCTAGACTTCACGATTGGGAGTAGGGAGAAAAAGGAGCAGTTAGTTGCGTCGATCTTTTTTATTTCTAATGTCTCATCATTTTCCGAGGAGACAATGAAGCCCATGTAGGCGACATTGCTTCATATCCTGCTACATAGCTTAAATTACAAAGCTTGCGTGAGGATACTAATGAAGCTCGAATTTAAAAAATCAATACTCTCTGCAACATTCCTTTCCGAGTAGGAAGTAGGCAGGAATATCGGTGACATTTAGTAGTCTTCGTATCATGAGCCATGCGCAATAGGGAAGAGAGACATTTCTCTCACACGAAGGATGGAGGCGAAGATTTACAGATCCTTGATCCATCTACTTTACGTGTTCCAACTATATGGGATGTCCGTCGGAGATCTTCTTTCACCACAGCGAGACGGACTAAGAGCGAAGTTGGATTTAGGATACCGTATCGTCGTGCTTACTGCGGGCGTAGTTTTCTCCCTTTTGGCCTTACTGGATAATTACTATCGGTGGAGAGAACTTTACGATTTAGGACATACTGAAATATTTTGGGGCGTGTTTCATTTGTTCTGGTCATCTCTACACCACCTTCTTGGGACTATAGTGTACGTATGGTTCCAATTTCATCGCACAAAAATCAGTCACTTGGTTAAAAATCTTGTACTTATAGGCTATGAGAAATCCACCGCGGAGAATATTTGTTTAAAACTCGGTACATTCGAAAAACAACTCACAATCATTCTCATGACGCATATAAATTTCATTCTGCTCTTCAATTACTTAAGTATTGTGAATGGTTGGGCTGAACTCTGGAACGAACTTGCAATCCTTTTATGGTCCGTGGTAAATTTGAGCTTCCAGTTATACTTCGCATTAGTGGTTTTTATTTTCCTGTGTCAAATGTTGATTTTAAGTAAGGGCATTGAAAAACTCATGACTAGGCAAACAGATATAAAAATGGATAGCTGTAATAGATCCATCAGGCAAACCTGGGAAAGTGGCAGGAATAGTAGAAAACAACTCCATGAAATAGAATACTGGGCTTTTTTTCATTTGGATCTGCATTCATCATTTCGTTCAGCTAGTGGAATTTTTGGACTAGTAACAGTATTTCAAATTGGCTACTGTGTGGCTCACGTTACATTTGATATATTTTTATGTTTGAACGAGGACTTTTGGAATCAACCGCTAATAATTATTGTTGCCAAGATATACGGAATTTTCGCATACTTTCTTGGACCCGTTTGCTCCATAATACTCTGCCAACTATATGAAAGACAGGTATGTAGTTTTCTATTTTTTTATACTTAGGAATTAACTTTTAATTTTTTTTATATCACAGAATTGAACCTTACTTATGGTATCAGTCTTGGAATCCTCATTTATATCATAGCTTTTGCCCATGAATTTATGTCAGTTGTTAATCTAAAGACCAGCAAGTGCAGGAATAAATCTGTAAAACGATGTTAAGAGATGATCAAATGTTTATTTATGATATGGTTTTTATCCAATGACAAAACATCCAGAAGAATTGCTGATAAATATAAAAAATGGTCAAAATCTACTCATATAAATGTCATTTAGTTTTTTTGATGCCATCAATAGCCTGAGTGCACTGATGAGGCCATACGCCTTTCGAGCTTTAGCTAATTTTATATTTTATGTTATTTCTTTGAATTCTACCATATTGCCTTAAGTGTTATGCCTTCAATATTTTCAGAATGTATCCTTTCAGTCAGGTTGACCTCAGATTTTTGTATTTGTTTCACTTTTCTCTAGTTCAAGAGAATGAATACGATCGGGTAACAACACTTCCATTCAACGGCGTATTATAGGGATGAGGAAAGGGAATCAATGGAGTCTAAAAAAACTAATTTGAGAAATATAAATTACGAAATACATACAACTTTCACAGCTTGTGTAAAATTTAAAGTTTAAATCGATATAAACAGACATTGGCAAAACGCAACTTGCAGAAAATATGAGATACTTTCAACGACTGTTTTTATCTAAGAAGACAGGGTGAGAATTTTAATACGCTTTAAACAACCGCTTACCGTACCAAATGATGCTTGGTAATCGGATGACTATATTTCAGGTATAATTTTCCTTTAATATTATTTATGGGATTTGTGAAAATAAAACAATCTCCTGCTGCGACTTAAAGCAAATTTTAACTATTTTAACAAGTACGAAGCATTGAATTCATTTACAAAGAAGGAATTCCATTCTTTAGAATGAACATTTTCCACTCTGAAAAGTTATTATCCACTCATATGGGATGTATGACTCAATCATTGGCGTAAATAAGTAAGATGATACTATAAAATGCAAAATCTGGGTCGCAATAAATATTGTACTCAGGTAATTATATAAATTCATGATTTATCAGTTCGCAATAGTAGGGGAAATTTTAATCCCCCCTTATCCTGCCTGCCAATATGCTGCGAATGCACACTCATTGTTGGCTCTGGAAGAAAGGCAAATATACTCATTCCTTGCGACATCGTGAGGGATGACTACGGATGGAAGGTGAGTGATTAATTGCTCAAGAAAGTGTTTGTTCTCCAAAGGCATTGAAGGACATAAGCCTTCATTAGCACCTCTTGAAAGAGACCTCTTCATTGAAGTTCATTAGACACGGTTGCCCCTCGCATCATTATAGCCAGCTCATGGGAAGGTTTTGCGTAAAGCGTGATAGTCTCGTGTAAGACATAGAGCTACAACGATTGTTATGTGGGTGTCTAGAGATAGACCAAGAGGAACTATCTTTTCCTCCAACGATAAAGTGCTAAGGAACCTTGTATGGTCGTTGCGACCTTTACAGCTGGCCACTTATTGGTTATCCCCAGGGATGTCACTGATAGATGTCTTAACGGCGGTGCTAGACGATAAAGGGCTCTGGCGGTGTCTCGGCATTGCTTACACGGTATTTTTGGCAGCGTGCGGTATCTCATTTGCGATTGTATCAATTATTCACAATTGCTATGTATACAAGAGGCTTTCGGAACGGGGACACCTACCCACGTTTTGGTCCGTGTTTCAATGTTTTCGTTTGGTAACTCATAACATGCTCGGAGCTTTCATATTAACGTGGTTCCAAAGACATCGATCTCATATTTACAGAATGTTGCGAGCACTTGCTCAACTAGGGAGTGAGGTCGATCTTAAACAAAAATTTCTCAAAGATCTCCGGATTATAGGAATTTATCTGGGTCTTTATTTCACGTTTCTAGCAGTATTCATCATTTTTGCTTCTTACTTTTTTCTCGCCACAACATGGTGGGAGGCGATAGATGTCATTTCGGACACTAATTGGGCCGTAGTAAACCTTATTTCCCAATTCTATTTCATATTGTTACTGTACTCCTTCTTGTACATGACCATAACTTTAAATACGAGAATCGGGCAGTTAAACCGTGCTTTTGGCATTGCTGCTGAAAAACAATATACTTTTAACCTCACCAACCGCGGAATTTTCTTTAAATCTTTGATGCACACGTGGAACTTTCAAAGAATAACGTCCTGGAGTAGGTTACATTTAAAGCTCTACTCAATTTCTCGAGCAGCAAATACCACATTTGGTCTCCCTGTACTATTGCAAATGAGTTTTTTCTTTTTAAACACAACCTGTAAGATATTTCACGAGATAAATAGAGGATTTTTATTGAAAAAACGAGGGTCTTTGATAGCCCATCATATTATCTTTGCTATGCTCTCGCTAGGAACCATCATTATCATCGCGTTTTGTGAGGCAATCAAAAAACAGGTGAGTCATAGAGATATTTAGAGTTTTTATCCACATTGTCTCCGAAATTCCGGTTAAGTTTGATTGTCAGTTTTACCTCCAACACATCTCTATAATTGAGATTCACTCATCTCTATTCTGGCTGTGTGACTGAATAAAACTTCTGACCAACAAATTGGAATCCCAGCTTTGGATCCCTGTCAAGTCATTTGATTTCTCTCATGGCGTATCCCATTCTCCAATTATATTTCCATACAACTATGCTCTGAGCTATGAGGCAGATCATATGATCTGCCTCATAGCTCAGAGCTCATAGCAACCGCATTAGTTGGCTTAAAAAATTATCCTTAGCAACTATTCGAATAAATCTCCTTGAAATTTCAAAATAACTCACTGGTCACTTACGCTGAACGTATATGTAAAATAAAAATTACATGTTTATAAGTCTAATTAGGGCTGCGTGAGAGAAAATTACAAAGAGTGCTGCATATTAATTCGTCCTCATCGAAATTTTAGTGATAACAAGAATTTATTGGGTAGACGTGTGCGGCTGTGTTTGAGAGAGAAAAAATCGATAAGATAGTTGGTTTCTATATCCTTGGGACTTTTTGGCATATATTAACGAAAATTATTTGATCAATAAGTAGTCTACAACTGACATTTTATGCCTCTATTGAATGTTATTACAAAGTTACGCTTATATCTTAAACGTATGGAAATTATCTTTTTTGTGGGTTCAAAATTAGCACACTGGCACATCGGAATCACGAGCTCTACCCCGTAGAATATTTCTTCCTTGCCCGAAAATGGCCGACATTTGCCATGGAATGCCACATTTGCCACACTTTAACTCTCGGATCGCGGCTCCAGCTCTTGGTCAAGCTCATATTGTACTCAAGTACCCGAATAAATGAGACAGTATTCATCCCTATGATATTATCAACCACGATGCTTTACCATCGAATTAAATTTCCCAGAGAAAGTTACATCACCAGTTTTTACCTATCATCCATTTTCAGATTCATTGTAAATAAATGTTCGAGGCAAAGTTGTATACTTCACCTTCTCTAACCTACACCACTACAGCTACTAGTAGTGCCTTTACATCTCCAAAAATATAAGCCCGCTTTTCTCAACATTCATTACCAGTTCTCCATCTTCTTATTCCCATCTTTCTAAGATAATTGCCTTACAAACAAGAAACCTTTTTAGAACTTTTTCAAATCAATACCCATAACAAATATTATGCTTGTGATCCACGTTTATTCAAATGTTTAAATGCACACCAATATCATTTTAGGATTGGAATCGAAAAAGTTCTCATGAAAACTTATAAAAATATAACCATTTGGTCTTGAAGAGATCACATTGTTCGAGAAATTCTCGATCGCTGTGATGGTCTCTTAAATTATGTTGAACAGTCTCTGAAATTCTGAAATTCAGAAAAATTATTATTTTCTCCAAGTATTGATTCTGACCTTTTTAATTAGGAATTTAACAGCTTTAGCATTACTTCTGATATGATTATTGGTGCTTCCAATTCCGATTAAGTCTATGACTTTACCCGGTACAAAGGCAGTTAGCACAAGTGGTGGATAGCTTGAATGCGTTTGAATATATATATTAATTGGGTTCTAGGACTTAAATTAGTTTGGCATTAAAAGAGTGTAAAATGTATACTCCTGGATATCGCTCAATCTATTGTGTACTTGTTGGACAGTTCACTCTTATAGCTCAAATCTCGTGCTAAAATATCGACGTAGTCTCCTCAGTAGGTACATTTTCTCAGAAGTATCGGTGTCACCTACGCTATAAATTGTAAGAAGGAGAAATTCCAAAGGATGTACAGAGGATAATGAAAGGCGTCGAACACCAGATAAAGATAAACAATGAGGGAAATTGAAAAAAATCGCATGAGTTCAAATCTTCATTTGCCTCAAAATTATCTGGAAAATAATTGACCGATCAGTCCATAAGATTCAAGAAAGCGGTGTTTTTAATAAGAATGTCCCAAGTCACATTTGGTTACAGTATGTTGTGCATAAATGAAATATGATTGATCAAACTCGTTCTATTTCTCATCTGTGGAGAGGAATTCTGTTAACTTCATGTCACATTCAAAATAAATATCTCTTCAATTTGATATAGAGTAAAGACAAGAAAAATATTTGGAAAGTTCCAGGAGTTTCTAAAATTTGGTAATTTTCGAAACTTCTAAATAAAAAATAGATTTTCAGATGCAGCTGGAAAATTAATGAAACTGCAGAATGGATAGGAGATTACTTGAGTAAAAGTTGACTTCATTGATAAAAGTCCTAAATATAAAATGATGAAGTTCATTTAAATGAGGGCAAGCCTTAAGGAAATAAATATGGTTTACGTTAAGGCAATAATTACTTTATTACTATTGATACTTATTTCCAGAGGTTTAAACAAAAATATCAACATTTCAGGGTTTTTAGGAGAAGATAATAGATAAAAATTTAACATATGGAAAGATGAAACAAAAGCACGACGGAGAGAATGTTTAAAAAATAGTGTATTGACGTGAAGGGAAAAAATGCTGATTAACGAAATGTATTACGGTTACAAGTGGCTGAAATCGAAGATAGATCTCTTATCAAACTTCTTACTTTGGTAACGTAAACTTAAACCAGCACACAAAAAAACAAATAAATTATCAAATTGACTTAAGTTTTCCGTTTCACTTTTGCTATCAAAGGAATGTTTGAAATATACCTTAATTTCTGAGAAATTTATCACACATTTTACGTCTAAAAATAGCTGTGCTTGACTTGAATTCTTTTCCCTCTCCAAACTAATATGATCACTCAAATTTGAACTCATCACTTCCATTTAATGGAAAGGTATATATTTGGCAAACCGATTGCTATATGGAAAGAAATATTTTTCTTTCTTTCAATTTTTTCAATCCCCTTAAAAAGAACTATTTGACGTCGAAAAGAGAGTTATTTGCTCGCCCATCAAAAATTGGATAATCGGTGCTATTGTAGCGAATGTCAGAGACTCGGGCTACGAATGAAATTTTACCTGCTTGAGCCTTCATCTTCATGCGTAGCAGACTTTTTTCAAATATTGACCCACATTGCGTGAAAAAGTTCAATACCTTGCTTAGTTCTTCATTCAAATCTACATAAATACTACCTTGCGAGCTGCCTCAGACCGTGTTTAGATACCAGCCATTGAAGGGGAGGGATTAGGAAATTGAGGAGGAAGAGGACGGAGCTGAATATTGACAACTCGCCTTATCTTAGAGTCACACCGTTTAAGGCATAATATTTCATGGCGCATGGAAAAAAGTTGGCTATCATGAATAATTCTGTCGCATCTATCTGTTTATGATATAGATTGATGATGGGTAAAATGATGACTACCATTGAAAACTGAAATGCCTAAAATTGAAAACATAAATGTGTATTTGATATAAGAATATGCAATTCCACTATATGACGGAAATTATATGTCAAATAGTTGCATTGATATATTATATAAATAGGGGCCAATTAAAGATTAATAATGGTTTAACGGATTTTGCCAATAAACCGAATGAGGTTTCGCAGAGGACATGAGAGCCTAGTAGGAATTGAGATGCAGTAAAGCTATAGCAGCTTTAGATTATGATTATATTGGTGAATAATGAATAGTACGCTAAATTTTTTGCACTCAAATTCGAGTATATTCAGCTTGAAGAATAATAAAAGGAAAACGAAAATAATAGCTCAGTGAAGAAAGACAGAAGGCGATCAATGCGAGGCAAGGAACATAAATACCAGATAGAGTGCAAAACTCTCGTCTTTTTAAAGTTCTGCCATAAATTATGGATGAAACGAGAATAATGTAGTAAGAATAGTTATCTAAGCAAAGAAAGCATTCAGTCAGAAATGGAGTTTGCTGACTGTGGAAAGCTTAAGCCCGTAAGGAAGTATAACGTGGAAATATGAGCGTTAAATTTGGGCGTATACAGCAGTAAAATTCCGAAGATATCAGCTACAGATCCAATTCAACCGGAAGCAATGAAAATTTGATGTTATATATAAGTTAATCAAGACAAAAAACTTATTGAATGAAGGATAGAATTGGATTACTTTAAAGTGTATATCCGTGGTAGCACATGAGCCAATACTCACAATAGCATACGATTAGACGTTCAAAGTATCATTGAAACTGCCGAAACTCTCGATAAATAATTTGTCCTTATGAGTATAATCAAAAACATGACGTATGGAAGCAAGTCATCAACTGTCTACAAAACCGGAAGTCAAAGTTTCAAACTATTATATATTTTAATGTTATTTATTATGGGAGTTATTTTTCTGCGTAAGATAATGCGTCCGAGCCGTCCAAAACGATTACTTGCGAGAAGCTTAAGAAAGGAAGGAATAAAAAAATCAATATTTCGTGAAGAAGAGTGTTCTGTTATAAGAGGGTATAGCTGAAAATAATAAGTGAGTGAAGAATCGATTCATCAGAGGTGAAGTGTCTAAAAGGACATGTGACGACTACGGTGAGAATATGAAGCTATTCAGCTCGCTGGTGCCGTTGCTTCTCATGTTTAAATTACCTGGGATGCCCATTGACGACATTTTGGTACCGTTAAAAAACAAAACGGGGCTAGGACAGAGACTAGCGTTGACATACAGGGCTGCTTTAGGGTCCAC
The DNA here is from genome assembly GCA_963169105.1 of Ceriagrion tenellum. NCBI lineage: Eukaryota > Metazoa > Arthropoda > Insecta > Odonata > Coenagrionidae > Ceriagrion > Ceriagrion tenellum. The sequence goes on along the minus strand of OY720634.1, from coordinate 83,210,618 downwards.
TGGAATCCTAGGTTCCAGCATTGCAGTTAAAATAAGTTACTGCCAATGGATGAAAACGGCGAACGAGGGAAAAACTGAAGCGTTTTGGCCGATATTCGAATGCTTTGGAACAGTGCTCTAGGGGCTCTGACTTACATCTGGTTCCAAATGCGGTGACCTACCTTCTCGAAATTGATCGAGAAACTTTATAAAATGGTTTACCAATCGGAAACGTTCATATCAAAACTGAAAATTCTGGGACTCAGCATAGACTTTAAGCTAATCTCTACAGTTCCTGCAATAGCTTACAGCTATTACAATATTTACAGAAAGCGTACATGGGAAAGTTCTATGTATTTAGTAACTTTCTGTGGGCTATTATTATTATTGTGTTCCAATTATACTTTTTATTTGTTTTATATATGATGTTATTCATCCTTATAATCTTGAACAATAGCATCAGGGAACTAGGTTTGCCTCGAGTCAGTTCTGCAATGGTCTCCGAGGTCGAAAATGTAAGTGACAATTCCAGGAATAACGTTAATGGATACGAGCCACTTGAGAGAAATTTCATGCTGGACACGTTTAAGTTTGAAAATATACTCTGCATTTCTAGTGGCAAATAACGTGTTCGGATTTTTCATGTTGTGTCAATGTATCTACAACCTGATAAATGTTACATTGCTGTTTGACTGGCTGCGGAATGAAAACATTTTGAATATAGACTTGATTTCCTTGTTTGCCGATTCATTTATCTTCTTGATATACCTGTTTGGATTCATCGCCATTCTTTCATTGGGAATTGCAGCTGAAAATCAGGTATATCCTCTAAATAAACAAGACGAGACCCAATGTTTTTTAACGTAGTGAATAAATTAGATTGCGAATGTATATGTTTCATACATTTGCTGCTGCTCGTAATTATAAAACGTTTATAATGCATACCGTTACTTTTAGCCTCACTACAACCTTGATTTTGAATTCTCAGGCAATAAATTATGTCTCTTCACCATCCAAAAATCTCAATTGAATATAATATGGCGATATGTATGTCGTTCCACCAAGTGATGACGTTACGATTTTGAAAAGAGAGGTGCATAATGTTAGCATTTAAACTCACAGCCTTATTTCTTCATAATTTCTCATTTGCATGTCCATTAAAAAATTGATGTTTTCCTTGGACTTTCAGGTGTTCAAATCTCTCCCAAGTATAGATATCAGCATGCTTTTTCACTTATTGGCCTGTCTACTCATCTTCAAAAAGCTTTCAGAGTTACCTCTTCTGATAAGTAGTATGATGCACTTTAATGTGTCCTGTATCCGCCATCTTTTCATCAATCATCAATCTATTGCACAAAATTTCCAATGTCCATTATCTCCATGTCTATTTTCTGTGAATGTTATGGATTTACCACCATCAGCAAACAGTAGCAAGTTTCTATGACTAAGTTTCATTTCGACTACCGAAACTGGTTTGGAAAAGGATATTTCTCAAATAATTTTTATTTATTTTTTAACCACTTTTTGATAAAAATGACACTATATCAGTTGTGATAAATCAGAATGGAATATTTAACGTGCTCTCGAACTATTTTTGAGCAAGAACACCCATAGATAATTACCAATCCGAATGCAATCGGTAGCCACATTCACTAAGTATATGAGAAAAGGGGAAAGATTTTGTGTGGTAGGACAATATTCAGGGCACTTCAAATTCATTTCTAGAATAACGAGGCAAATTCCCTCTCTATGTTGGTGAAAATCTATGCAGTGCAACCGGTACCGGGGGCCTCTTCCTTATGCGGTCATCTCTCTAAGCGGGTGGTCTTTCCGGAACGGAATATCTTTATCCCATACTACAGAGATTCAACGTATCTTTTCCCTTTTAATATCATTCACATACTTGAGTGGCCCTTATCCTAATGGATTTGCGGTGCCAATTTAATATAGGTTTCATTTTACATAAAATAATTATATATTATTTAAGAGATACGAGCCAAAAAATTGCGCATAAAATATTTTGATATATTTTAAAAGCTGAAAAAATAGTGAATACAACCAAGTTTATTTAATCGACATATGTGATCATTCTTTGATAGGAGGTTTAGTATTTCCTTCAGTTTTAATAGAATATGATTCTTTCAATATTTAACTGAAGTGCGTTTTTGACAATTAATTAACTATTTATGTACCTTGTTTCATCATAAGTTTCATTTTCATTTTATTTTATAAGTTTCTCCCTCTTACCTACTTAAGTAAGTACTTAAAAGTATATGGCTTATATATGGTCACAATTTTTCAATAGGCATTGTTTTAATTTGTCTGGTACATGTTCTAAATCTGATACAGGTGTCTTAGGGAGTTTAAACCAAAAAGAAATTGCGCAGGTGGTCAGTGCACATTCAAATTTTCTCGGTAGATGTCATGTGACCACATGAGCAGAAATATTGATTAATTAGTGCGTCATTCAGGTATTTTGGTTACCAAATTACTGCTAAATTGAAACTTAATTCTTGAGAAAATAACAAATATTCATCTCCTATCACGCACTATTCAATGGTTGTGGAAAACGTTCGTGAAGACAGCGTATTGATGGCCTGAATGACCTGAATGGTGCATGAAACATTTGCCTCGACGAATAACATTGGAAAATTTAAAGGCATAGCATTATGTCGCAAAATTTCGTATTCTGATGACTTTTCAAAGTCATAGGTATTATTAGAATATTATCTTTAATCTAACTTATTTATCTACATAGGTTAGTACTTAACACTTATTACTCCCTAATATTCAATCCAATTTCGGATCAGGTGACTCTGAGATGAATGAGCGAGAAATGACTCATGGGAACCAAAATTACAAAAATCAATAAGACATGCCAAAGAGAGCAAAATATGATATTGGAACCTGAAGGAACCCGTTTGTGGGCTTCTTTTTCACGCTGCTCACTCCTGAAGAATGAACGTGCAGCATACCAGATCCGTGGCGTACCTCTTCAAAATATACCAAATCATTGGGATGTCCATCAAAGATCCAATTATTCCGGAAGGATCTAGAGTGTGCCTGCGAAAGAGGCTAAATAACTGTTATAGGGTCTGGGTAGTTGCGATCGGCGTGTTTATGTCTTACATGTCTGTGATGACTACCTTCGCTGAATGGAGGAAACCCCCGAATATAGGCGGCCCTCCATCGTTCTGGACGGAATTCCAGTGGATTTGGATTACGATACATCACATTTTAGGTGCAATGGTTTACGCGTGGTTCCAGTTTCATCGTACTACTCTCACTCTCCTAGTTAAGAATCTTGAAATGCAAAACTCGGAAGTAAATATCGGAGCACAATCGAGGTCGAATCTCAACTCATTTGGGTTTTTCCTATTGTTCTTGTTTACATTTCGATTTCTTTGTACAATTTTCTTCGGATACTGGAACGTCGTGAGAGCGCAGTGGGAATTCTGGAACTCCGCGGCGATAAATATATGGTGTTTGGTGAATTTTACTTTCCAGTTATATTTCAATCTAGTGCAATATTTTTTCCTGCAAAAAGTGATTATTTTGAACGAAGGAATCCATCAACTCATTCCCGGAAAGGAAGAAAAAGTGAATTCTCTTCGCAAAATTAGAAGGAATATTGTCTCGCCGAAGAGTAGCATAAAACACAAGAACCTCCTCCTAGAAATAGAATACTGGCGATTGTACAACGTCAAAATGTACTACTATCGCCGTTCAATCAATGGGATATTCGGATTAGTCACTCTATTTCAGTTCGGCTATTGCGTGATGCACCTTACATTTGCACTCTTTGAAGTCATAAATTTACATTCATCGTTCAATACTTTTATTATTTTTCTACTTCGACTAACTTTAATTCACATGTATTTGCTGGGTCCCTTAGCCATCACTGTATTCTGTGAAGTCATAGAAAGGGAGGTAAGTAGTTTATTAAAATATTTCTATATAATAACTATTAGTATTCATTAATTACTACATTAAATTCTACGAGTAGCGCAGAACATGGTGTACCATTATCGGAATCGCGTACCACTTGTGTGCTCGATTTGGATGAAGTTTCTTGAAGACATTCAATTAAGTGAGCCAGTTAGGTTAGGTGATATGAATACATGGAGAAGTGCAATGAAACAGCTTTTGATGCTTCTGTTTTCGGCTATTTGACGCCTATATACTACCTTAAAATGGACTAAGGTTGACTAAATTCATAAGACATCAATGAAGCGGCTGAATTGCGACAGGTTTTTGGACTTAAGCGGAAGGAATGAAGAGTGTTTTCTATTTCGAATCTATCTTGAACGTTCATACATCAAAAATTGACGGGAAAAGTTAATATTCTATTACCATCTATGACTTTGAACAGTCATCAGAATACGAAATTTTGCGACATAATGCTATGCCTTTAAATTTTCCAATGTTATTCGTCGAGGAAAATGTTTCATGCACCATTCAGGTCATTCAGGCCATCAATACGCTGCCTTCACGAACGTTTTCCACAACCATTGAATAGTGCGTGATAGAAGATGAATATTTGTTATTTTCTCGAGAATTAAGTTTCAATTTAGCAGTAATTTGGTAACCAAAATACCTGAATGACGCACTAATTAATCAATATTTCTGCTCATGTGGTCACATGACATCTACAGAGAAAATTTGAATGTGCACTGGCCACTTGCGCAATTTTTTGGTTTAAACTCCCTAAGATACCTGTATCAGATTTAGAACATGTACAAGACAAAATAAAACAATGCCTATTGAATAATTGTGACTGAATATAGGACAAATGTAGGCTTTGCTCATATTCTGAGGTGCTCAGCGGCGATTACAGAGCGTCATTTACAATGAAAGCTAATAGCTAGAAAGATATAAAATGAAACGAGTCGATGCTTAAGTAATCTTGGCTGCCAATTTATTCAGAAAGAGAAACTCCTACACAAATATGCGTTCGGATTATGTTTCCTTAATACAAGCAGTTGATTACCAACCTATCTCAAATGGCGTTGTAATTCATCATTAGCGACACGTACCTTAAGAAGTCTGACAAGAATGGGTTATAGGCTCGGCGTTATAGTTCATCCTCATTCTCGTTTGAAATGACACAGTTTTTATATGAATAACAGAATATATCCTTGGAAAACTTTAACCTGCTTAAGGTTAAGTTAAACCCATTGAAAAGTAATTAAAATAATTTTTATTCATATTTTTCACTGATTTTAGGGAAAAATGTCACTATTATAGGTGTGACCATCAGAATGGAATATTAACTTGTCTCATGAAATATTTTTGAGTAAGTATACGCATAGATAAATTCCGATCCGGATGTAGTCGTTAGCTACATTAAGTATTTGAGAAAAGGAAAATATTTTCGGTGTTTAGACAATGTACAGGGCTTTCCCATTTAAGTTTTATGAAAATGAGGTGATTTTTTCTCCCAATTGGTGAAATATACGCAGTGTAACCTACCTCAGCCGCCACCAACTTATGCGGTCAAATTCTAAGCGTGCGATTTTTTCGGGAACGGTATGAATATCCCATACTAAAAAGAAGAATCATAAATTATTACTCCCCTTAGCGGTCATCCCCTTGAGTGGCCATTATCTCATGGGTCTGATGGTGGCCGCTTTATAAAAGTTATAGTGTAAATAAATTCATATTTAGTTTCCGAAGGGGCATGAGCTAAAGTTTGCACTATCAAAATTTCGAAATATTTTCTATTCTGTTTATTTAATGGATTAAACATCGCTTATTTACTTGGCATTTTTTATTTTCTTTCTTTTGATCTTTTTTCATATTCTCTGAATGGTAGTTTAGTAATTAATTTATATATATGTTTACATAACACTGTGCATGCCACCAAAAGGGTTCTTGGCGCGGGGTGATTTCACACCAATCGTGAAGTACTCATCCCGGTTTTAATCTGGACCTCGCACCTTTCCGCGACCTCCAGGCTTAGACAAAAATCAGTCAGGAAAACCAAATGCGGTCTGAATAGATACTAAGAGAGTAATTAGCAGTGGAAAATGCGTGCAATATTGTAAGATATAACTAAGGTTAAGATTATTGCCGTCAACATTTAGTGAAAATGTTTTGCCGCCCGACGACGTGCTTCAACGCTTGCGTCAGGAAAACGCCTAGCTCCATCAGCAACTAAATGATTCTGATTCAAAACGCAGCCACACAGACACCGAGCAGAACCCGCCAGCGGTTCGTCGCGTCGCCGTGAAACTACCACCATTATGACCCGAGAAACCGAGTCTTTGGTTTTCACAGGCGGAATCTCAGTTCGTGTTGTCGGAGATCACAAGCGAGGTAACGAAGTTCCATTACGTTGCCTCACATTTAGATTCTCGCGCGGCCTGTAAGGTTGAGGACATAATCACGAATCCTCCGACCCAGAATCCTTATTCGACTCTACGATCGAAGCTTATAGAACGCCTCTGAGAAGCAGCGCGTTTGCCAGTTACTGTCGGACGAGGACCTCGGCGATCACAAACCTTCCCAATTCTTGCGGCATCTTCGCTACCTCGCCGGAACGACCGCTCTTCCGGATAACCTCTTCCGGCAACTGCACGTCCAAGGAATCCTGACTGCCCAGGCGGAGTTACCCCTAGACAAGCTGTCGGAGCTCGCTGCCAAGATCATCGAGGTTTCCAATCCTCATATGGCCGTCCATGCCATTTCTCCCAACAGCAATACGACGAATGATAAGCTATACCTAGCCATTGAGGGTTTGTCAAGACAAGTCGCGGAGCTGTCGGTTTCACAAGGTCATCGTTCACGGTCACGCGATCGTTGGTGGTCAAAATCCAGAAGGCCGTCGCCCTCTCGAGGTGGTAGATAGTGTTGGTACCATAACCCCAAAATTTCACCCCCATACTCTCCCCCAACATTTTTAAAAGGAAAAAATCATAAGTTTTTGAATAATTGACCGTTAAAACCTTCTGAGAAGTTCATGAATAATTGACCAGCTGAGAATAATTTATAGTTTGTGTACCATAAGTTATGTTTGTGTACCATAGATGGCGCTGATGTCGAATTCTGTGTTATTTGACGTATACATGTGCAAGTCGTCGCACTTGCGTCGTAGTTTGGCGTTGTTTTGACGAAATGAAAAGATTGAAATATCCAACTCATTGTCAAATGCCACTTAGTATGTAGTATATCAAAAATTCGAATATTAAAAAACGTTTGCTGAACCCGCTAATTTCTGGCAAGCAAACTTTTGGGCAGGACAGCGTCTGTCGGGTCCGCAAGTTTCATGATAGAATTTTAAACCCTTCACTGTTGACTGGAGAGCATTATTGCCGAGTTATAAATTCATCGTGCCACTTGTTTCTTCAAATAACTTATGATTCCGTAATAATCAATCCCGCGTCGTAATAGGGCTCCGCGAGGAGTGGGCAAGAAATTACACAATAGAGCCCAAATGACAGTGATCAATAAAACGAGTTAAAGCAAGCAACACATAATATTGAAAATATGAATGAACTAGTTCGTGTGCATGTTTCCTGCGCATCTTACTCCAGAAAATGAACGTGCAGCATACTAGATCTGTGGCATTTCTCTTTGACATTTTCCAAATAATTGGGATGTCCATCAAAGATATAATTACCCAGGAAAGATCGAGAGTAGGACTGCAAAAGAGGCTTAAGAACTGTTGTTGGATCTGGGTGGTTGCGATCGGCGTGTTTATCTCGTACATGTCTGTGATGACTGGCTACACTGAATGGAGGCAAATCCCGAGAGGAGACAGCATTCCAATATTCTGGACGGATTTTCAGTGGATTTGGACGACGTTACATCACATCTTAGGTGTTATGGTATACGCGTGGTTCCAGTTTCATCGTACTACTCTCACTCTCCTGGTTAAGAATCTTGAAATGCAAAACTCGGAAGTAAATATTGGAGCACAATTGAGGTCGAATCTCAACTCATTTGGGTTTTTACTATTGTTCTTGTTTACATTTCGATTTCTTTGTACAATTTTCTTCGGCTACTGGAACGTCGTGAGAGCGCAGTGGGAATTTTGGACCACCGTGGCGCTAAACGTATGGAGTTTGGTGAATTTTACTTTCCAGATATATTTCAATATAGTGCAATACCTTTTCCTGCAAAAAGTGATTATTTTGAACAAAGGAATCCATCAACTCCTTCACGCAAAGGAAGAAAAAGTGAATTCTCTTCGCAAAATTAGTAGGAAAATTGTCTCGCCGAAGAGTAGCATAATCCACAAGAATCCTCTCCAAGAAATAGAATACTGGCGATTGTTCAACGTGAAAATGTACTATTATCGCCGTTCGATCAATCGGATATTCGGATTTGTCGCGCTATTTCAGTACGGCTATAGCGTGATGCACCTTACATTTTCATTCTTTGAAGCCATAAATTTGAACTCATCGTACAATCCTCTCATCACTTGCCTACTTCAACTAATTTTGATCCTTACGTACTTACTGGGTCCCCTGGTGATTATTGTACTCTGTGAAGTCATAGAAAGCGAGGTAAGTAGTTTTTTCAAACTTTTCTATTCAATGGCTCTTATCTTTGATCAATATAAATTTTACATTCTAGCGTCGAGCATGTTATGTTATTAATTGAACATATATACCTGGATAATAATAAAGTCTTAGGATATATTTTTAACTCAACGACTGTGAATGTACCACTCTCCTGTTCTGCAGCGACTACTTTCTGCCAAGTTTCCCAATATATTGCAAATGCAACCCCTTCCTGAATTTTAAACCCTTCGCTATTCATTACTCCGAAGTCGTTGCTCCAATCGTCTACGCCATCTTTCCATCTCACTTCTCTTAGATCCAAGATGTATACACCCACACCATCTAATTCTTTCTTAATTTCTCCAAACTTACTCTTTCTATACACAGTCCAAACATTTTTTGTGCCTATTCTGATTGATGTATATCTTCTGCATTATCTTTTGTTATTGCTTCATCATTTGCTCCTACCTCCGGGTACTGACTTCATGTGATGTAGACCGCTGGGGTCTTGCTCCCGCTCCTACTGATTACGACACCAAGCCCCCTGGGCCGAGTCCCTTAGCTGCCAGGATTATTTTCTGTATGAGAACTGTTCATGGATTTAAGATTGTGCTTCAATTGATTTGATCTTGCCTTCTCAATAGTGTTTTTTTACGTGACAACATCATGCAAGAGGCCGCCCCACTGGAGTCAGACGCCTTTTGCAGCCGCCTTACCAAGGAACAGACACTGCGCAGACCACCATTTTTCTCCGGACTTTCAACCTATCTGGCTTGAGTACTAGGAGCTATTAGGAGCTTGTATACTAGGAGCATTACTAGCGCCAGTTTAGCCCTAGGGGGCATTGGAGCACATACCTTTCCACTACGACCAGGTCGTAGTCCTTGGGGAGATACCTTAAAATTAAAACCATGTTAATTTTTTCTGATGCCTTATTCATTTTCTTATAAATGTTTGGATACGTAAACATTATTATCTAGCGACGGACTACTGCAAAACTTTTTAATACGATAAATTAAAAAGGCTCAGGCTACGATTTTGGAAGTACCTATTTTACGCTAAATAAGGCGAGAACGCGTCGTCATTGGTTGTTCACTTCTACGATTGGTTGATAGCAGCCCTCCGTTCTTCCCTGTCTAATGCTATTTTCCTTACCTCCTGGTATCTCTTTCACATACTTATCTCTTTGTTTGGTCCATGTTATTATTCCTGGATTTTCCTCTGGGGGCTTGTCCCTCTATTTTGCTTTCAATTTTGTTATTCACAACCCATTGTATCTGAGGATGTTTCCAATCCATCTTGGTTCTATTTTCTGCATGGTGTTCCATATGATCCTTTTTCTTCTATTCTCCTGTAAACGCCTTAATTTCTAATTCTGTCCGACCATTTTATCTTTAGTATCCTTATCCAGCAACAGGTTTCAAAGGAATCTAGTGTTTTCTGGTCAGATTCTCTAATAATAACTGCTTCCGATCCATAGAGTGCCATGCTCCACACGAACGTTTTCACATACTGTTCTGGTTTGTAGTCATATCTTCTCTTAGCACAGAAGTTGTTCTTTTGCCCACGAACGCCTTCTTAGCTTGGACTATTCTCCGCTTGGTGATCCTTGAACTTCTTCCATCCTACGTAAAGGAACTTCCGAGATAGGTGAAGGAATCCACTTGCTTGTATGTTTTCGTCAATTCGTGAAGATAGTAATTGTAAGTGGTCTCCTTCGGGGTCCATCAAGGGTCAGTTAAAGGAACGACACAATGGCATTTATCCTTGGCAACCACACATAACTAATACCCTGGACAGCCTCACCTCTCACCTTCTCAAGACTCCTCTCGCACTCATCCATTCCTTGTTCCTTTTGACCCAGACCATCGCTTGCCGTCCCCTTAGGACCACCCTACGATAATCTCATTGGTCACCTAAAGCCGCCTCGTGGGATCCTGTATCAGCTGTTTTCTATGGGACACAGACTGCAAATGGTGACTCTATCATCCCTATATAAATGAAGGCAAGTGAACTCAGCAGTACTAAGAAACCATACAACAGCCTCCAAAGATGATCACAAACACAATGGCCCAAGAAACCCACTGAGGTCATTTTATCAATCATAACGACCACATCGTTTCTCCCTGGGAAAACTAGTGAAGAGATAAATCCAAGGGAATGGCTCTCGCCAGCCATGTCCGCAGTTTACTCAGAAAGGTCACTTATTTATGTTTTAAATGAGTATAATTGGGGTTTTTATTAATTAATGTATGCATAGGTCATTACTTAAAAAATCATCGTGGTAATATTAAACCCATACTTCCCTGACGTGGCATACATCCAGTTCTTGCGTGTTCCACCAGCACACATCTCCATTCTTGATACCTCTAAGGTAGTTTGAGCGAGATAGCTACCTAGTCATGCCATATAATACCAGATTATTGGGTAGGTCGAGAAACCCTAAGCTACAATCATTGCCATCGAGTGCTATTTTCCTCTACTTTGCTCAGCTAACTACCGCATCAAAATATACAAAATAGTAGTAAGTTGTCTTCATTTTACAGTCCATACTTCGTGTTATCCTATCGTAAAAATGTGGTAAACAGACTCTAGTGAAGAGTTAGATTAGGAGTTATATGAGTGACAGGGATTGTATAATGCGATGTGTGAGGAAAAGTGAGGCAAAGAGGTATGTAAGGATCGGACTTTTTCGTATTAATATTTAAAGCACAGACAGTTTTACAGACTAATCACCGATAATTGATCTGTATTTTGCTGTGTATAACCTATAAAAAGAGAGGAGCGCCGCGGCGTAATGGTATTAAGTGTGAATGTACTACTTTTATCTCATTCGATACATCTTTTTAAACCTCGGTGTGATCCATGATGACTACGAGAAATCAAATCAAACGCTTAGTGTCCGTCAAATATTGAATGTAACATACTATCAAATGTTACGCTTACTACCCTATTACTGTCCCCCTTGATACACTCTCTGCCGCTATCTCTTAATCGTCTGAGTACTATCGTCATTGGTCGTTCAATCCTAAGCTTGGTTGACTGAGCCCTTCATACTTCTCTATCTAATGCTAGTTGCCTTGCCTTCTGGTAGCGCTTCCCATATATTTTCCTCTTTATTAAGTCCATGTACTTTACCCTAGATCTTCCTCTGGGGACTTTTCCCTCTATTTTTGCAATCGGCAAATTAACTCACTCTTAGCACCATGGTGAGGGATTGCAATTGATGAAAGGTGAAAGATCAATTTCTCAAGAAAGTCTTTGTTCTCCAATGACATTGAAGGATGTAAGCCTTCATTATCACCTCTTGAAAGAGACTTCTTCATTGAACTTCGTTAGACACGGTTGCCCCATGCATTTTTATGGCTAGCTCATGGAAGTTTTTGCGCAATATTCTCGAGTGAGGTATACAGTTACAACGGCTGCGATGGGGGTGTCGAGAGATAGGCCAAGAGGTATCTATCCCCACAGCGATAAGGTGCAAAGGAACCTTGCGTCGTCGTTGCGGCCTTTACAGCTAGCCACTTATTGGTTATCCCCAGGGATGTCGATGAATGATGTCTTAACGTCGGTGCTGGACACTAAAGGGCTCTGGCGGTGTCTCCGCATTGCTTACACGGTGTTTTTGGCAGCGTGTGCTATCTCATTCGCGATTGTTTCAATTATTCACAATTGCTACGTATACAAGAGGCTTTCGGAACGGGGACACCTACCCACGTTTTGGTCCGTGTTTCAATGTTTCCGTTTGGTGACTCATAACATGCTCGGAGCTTTCATATTAACGTGGTTCCAAAGACATCGATCTCATATTTACAGAATGTTGCGAGCACTTGCTCAACTAGGGAGTGAGGTCGATCTTAAACAAAAATTTCTCAAAGATCTCCGGATTATAGGAATTTATCTGGCTCTTTATTTCACGTTTCTAGCAGGATTCATCATTTTTGCTTCTTACTTTTTTCTCGCCACAACATGGTGGGAGGCGATAGATGTCATTTCGGACACTAATTGGGCCGTAGTAAACCTTATTTCCCAATTCTATTTCATATTGTTACTGTACTCCTTCTTGTACATGACCATAACTTTAAATACGAGAATCGGGCAGTTAAACCGTGCTTTTGGCATTGCTGCTGAAAAACAATATACTTTTAACCTCACCAACCGCGGAATTTTCTTTAAATCTTTGATGCACACGTGGAACTTTCAAAGAATAACGTCCTGGAGTAGGTTACATTTAAAGCTCTACTCAATTTCTCGAGCAGCAAATACCACATTTGGTCTCCCTGTACTATTGCAAATGAGTTTTTTCTTTTTAAACACAACCTGTAAGATATTTCACGAGATAAATAGAGGATTTTTATTGAAAAAACGAGGGTCTTTGATAGCCCATCATATTATCTTCGTTATGCTCTCGCTAGGATCCATCACCATCATCGCGTTTTGTGAGGCAATCAAAAAACAGGTGAGTCATAGAGATATTTAGAGTTTTTATCCACAGTGTTTAACGAATAAATCTGGAATTTACTGAGATATAGCACGCAATTAATTATTTTTCTGACCAAGGTGCATCCTGCAACAAATATAATGGGATGAAATTTGCAATGAAAATCATTTGATGTGGCATACAATCAAATCCAAGTCTTCGGAATACCGGTCAGACGTGACAGCCAGTTTTATCCCAAGATATCTCTTTCTAGGGATTCACTCATCTCTTTTCTATTTAAGTGACTGGCTAAATCGCCTGTTCAACACATCGGAGATCCAGGTCTGAATCCCAGACAACTCAAATGTTTTATCTCATGGCGAATTATATCCTCTTATTATATTCCCATGCAATAATTCTCGGAGCTGTGAGCATATCATTTATGCAACTGCAATCTTTGTCTTAAACATCATCTTTTGTAATTATCTGAAATTATCTCATTGATCTATAAAAATAACTCACTGTCCACTAACACAAAACGCTTATGTCAAGTTTTATTGGGACTTATTATTAATTATTTTCGTAAATTTTCTTAGGACTGCCAGAGAGAAAATTACAGAGTATTACATATTTATTTGTTCTCGTCGAATTTTCGGTGATATCAATGATCTTTTTGATAGACGGCTGCGGCTGAGCTTTAGAGACAGAAAAAATGGATAAGATGGTTTTTCTCTACATCTTTTGGATTTTTTTTTGCATATATTGGCGGAAATAATGAAACCATAAAGTAGCCTATAACTTACAGTTTGCGTCTCCAACAAATGTAATTACAGAGTCACTTTCACATTTTAAAAATGTTGAAAGTATTTTTTTCTAGGTTCAAAACCAGTGGGCTAGCACATTGGAATTACGAGCTCTTCTCCGTAGAAAATGTCTTCCTAGCCCGAAATAGGCCACCAGCTCCCAATAATCCTCAACTCCAACTCTTGGATGCGCGGTGCTAACTCACAGTCAAGCTTATATTGTACTCGTGCACTTGAATGAACGAGAAAATATTCATTTCTACGATATAATCAACAACGACCCTCAAACAAAATTACCCACGATAACCATTTTCTTTCTTTTGACCCATTGTCAGCCTCATTGCAAGGTGATGTCCGCGGCAGAGTCCTTTGTATACTCTACTCTCATTTACACCTTGTGCAACGCAAGTTACTAAAACGTGACTTTGCGAGTGAATTGCCTTCGAATGGTGGGTGGAAACGAGAGTAAATAATAACAACCTTAGCCAGTTTGATTAACTTCAAGCAAGAACATTTATATAACAAACAGGTATTACAATTGAAACAAGCCTGTAGGCTAAATACCGTTAACTTGATCTATAAAAGACGATCACAAGTCACCGCTGAAGCAGGTCCTCTCTCGTCCGCGTTCAGTTTCAAAAGAGGCCGGGCCCAGCGTTGAGAAGATGCGGCTGGCGATTGAGGGGGGAGTCAGCTGACCGACGCAGGAGTTGGGGGTACAGGGGAAATCCTTGTCCTAGTTGATTGGTGGAGGGAATGGCGCCAGCGTTGAGTCGGTCAGAAAAGAGTACGCCACTATCACTTTCAGCATAAAAGTGAGTTGATTGTGCCATCGCGGACAGCGAACGTGAGACAGCGACTCGCGAGACCACAATACGCGAGGGATAGTCGCGACGGCGTCAGCAAGTTTTTGGAGGGGTTTTTGCAGAGTTTAGCAGAGAGGGGAATTTTGGCACACCTGGCACTGCAACCATTGTTGTGCATTTCCTTCTCCAACAGTATGAGCCCACTTTTCTCGATGTTTAGTACGGATTCACCATTTTCTTTTGTTCATCTTTCTTAAATCGTTCCCTGATTAAGGAGAAACCATTTTATAGTTCTTTCAAATCAATGTTCATAAAAATGTTGTGCCAAAGATTCGGAGTCATAAATGTGTACCACGCAAATCATTACTATTAGAGGACTGCAGTTGAAAAAGTTCTCTTGAAAACTTATAAAATATGATCTTTGGGTCTTGTAGAGATTACTTACTAACATAAATTCTCAATTGCTTGGAAGTCTCTGAAATTCATTCCAAAAAATTGTTTTCTCCAAGAATCAATGCTAGCATTTTTACCAAGATTTTTGTAGCTATGGAATTTCTCCTGATATTGGTGCTTCCGATTCGATGAGTTCCATGAATTGATCCGGTAAAGAGATTGACAGAATAAACGTTGGGTAGCTTAAATGCATTTGAATAAGTAGCTTGCTTGGGTTCTTAGACCTAAATTAGTTTGGCATGGAAGCAGAGTAAAATGAATACTCCTGTATGTCCCTCATTCTATGGTGTGGTTGTTGGTTTGGTTGGAACAGTTTACACTGGTTCTAGGATCGAAATTTGAGAATGAACGATGGTTTTTGAGATGCAGCTGGAAACAATATGAAGTTACAGAGAAAATTATGGAAACAAAGATACAGGGAAGAATAACTGAATGAAGGCAACCTTAGCAATGCAAGAATGGATAGAAAGCTTGACTAAAAGTTGACTTCATTGATAAAAATCCAAAATCTCAAATTACGTAGCACGTTAAAGTCGGGGCAAGCCATAAGGTAATTAATATGATATAAAATCAAACAGGAAATTGATATGATTTTAGGAAAATGATCATACATTTCAGGAAATTTAGGATAAGATAAAAAAGAAAATGATAGCATGTGGAAATATGCAATAAAACTATAGCGAAGAGAAAGTTTAAAATAGGTATGTGTATTGAATTGTAGAGAAAGGACGGTATTTTTTTAGGTGTATTACGTCAACAGATGGCCGAAATCGAAGAAGGATCTCTTATCAAACTTCTTACTTTGGTCACAAAAACTTACACTAGCGCACAAAAAAAATTAATTTTCCAATTAACCTAAGTTTTATGTCATTTTTGCTATCAAAGAAATGTTTGAAAGATGCCTTTTTGCCTGAGAAATTTAGCACATGTTTTACGTCTAAAAATAGCTATGCTTGACTTGACATTCCTTTACCCTCTCCAAACTAATATGATAACTAAAATTTGAATTCATCACTTTCATTAAATGGAAAGGTATTATATGGTAAACCGATTGCTACAAGGCAAGCAATATTTTTCTTCCTTTCAATTTTTTCACTCCTATTAAAAAGAACTGTTTGACGTCAAAAATTGAGTTATGTTGTTCGCCATTCAAAAGTGGAATAATCGGTGCTATTGTGGTGAATGCCAGAGACTCGGTTTATGAATGGAATTTTACCGCTTGAGGCTTCATCATCATGCGTATAAGTCCTTTTTTCAAATATTGACCCTCATTGCGAGAAAACGTTCAATACCTTGCCTAGTGCTTCATTCAAATATACATAAATACTAAAGGTATTTATTTGGCAAACCGATTGCTATATGGCAAGAAATATTTTTCTTTCTTTTAATTTTTTCAATTCCCTTAAAAAGAACATATTGCCGTCAAAAATTGAGTTATCTGCTCGTCCATCAAAAATTGGATAATCGGTGCTTTGTGGCGAATGTCAGAGACTCGGGCTACGAATGAAATTTTACCTGCTTGAGGCTTCATCTTCATGCGTAGCAGACTTTTTTCAAATATTGACCCACATTGCGTGAAAAAGTTCAATACCTTGCTTAGTTCTTCATTCAAATCTACATAAATACTACCTTGCGAGCCGCCTCAGACCGTGTTTAGACACCAGCCATTGAAGGGGAGGGATTAGGAAATTGAGGAGGAAGAGGATGGAGTTGAATGTTGACAACTCGTGTTATATTAGAGTCACACCGTTTAAGGCATAATATTCCATGGCGCGTGGAAAAAAGTTGGCTATCATGAATAACTCTGTCACATCCATCTATTTGAGATATAGATTGCAGATGGGTAAAATCATGACTACCATTGAAAATTGAAATACCTAAAATTGAAAACCTAAATGTATAGTCCATATTTGATTTTGCAATTCTTCTATATGACGGAAATTATTTGCACATTAGTTGCATTGATATGTTATAACGTGTGGGCCTAATTGATGAGTAATAATGGCTCAACGGAACCTGCCAACAAACCTAATGAGATGTGACAGGACCGAATTATGTATGAAATATTTCTATTAACCTATGTATTTGTAGTCATATGTAGTTCTAATGTCCGTCGTATAGCGCTCCCATTGCGTGGTAAGGTCCGAAGGGAAGGAGACGATGTACGGGTCACCTCCTGGTGTATACCAGAAGGCGAGGTGGCCCAGTTGATGAAGGCGATGAAGTCGGCGGTCGAGGGCTCAAACTGCTCTAAGTTGCATATTGTGGTCCATGCTGGGACCAATGACGATGCGGATCGGGGATCAGAGGACATTTTAGACTCTGTGAGAGATCTATGCTCCGAGTTCTGCCGTATTCGCAGTGCAGCTTAGTATCAAGGATGGATTGGGGTTCGACGGTTGGGAGCCGAATGGATGGCATAAACCAGAGACTCAGTGATGTCTGCGGGAGCGAGGGAGCTGGGTTCTTGGACCTTAGGCCGGTGCTGGATTCGTGTTGAGTGCCATTAAATCGCTCGGGTGTCCATTATACGAATTGATAAACGTGGACACTGTCGAGGAAATTAGTGATCATAGAGTAGTTAGGGCTAAGTTTTCCTAAAATGTCAATAGAAACTTTGAACGAATAAGAAAATGATACATTTTTACTAGAGCTGATTTTGAAGGTTTTAAATTTCATCTACAAAATTCCTATCCCATTTTCCAAGAGTCAATAGTTAACTAAGACGCGGAGAGTGCTTGGAAAGCCTTTCTTTCGAAAGTACATTCCAGAATTAATAAATATATCCCAAGTAAAGTAAAAAAGAGAGCAGTGAAACCAGATGCTACGACGTGGAAGTGGAAAAATTGCTGAGGTGACAGAGACAATGCCACGCCAGGATAAAAAACATTGGTGCAGATGTATCCACTGAAGATTGAGAGTGTATTATTTAAAAATATAAGTTGTCTGAAGCCGCTATAAAGGAAGCGTTTAGGAGCGCATTAATGGAGTTCAAGAGGAAAACACTTGTAGAACAGTTAAGTGGTAACCGAAAAGCATTTTGGTCATACGTAAGAGAAGTTCAATGGAGGTCAATCCACTAAGTAACTTTAATGGTGAAGTACTGACAAACAGCTCGGACAAAGCTTACTTATTAAACTCCTTCTTCCAAAGCGTGTTCCCCAAGTCTTCGCAGAATACATCCGTGGGTCTTAACAATCGTTACCGGAAAACGATGTCGCCCATTGATATTTGTGCTCGTAGAATAGAAAATTTGTTAGTTGACAGGTGGTGTAGCTGATTAATTTATACTAGCAGGCAGCTAGCCTGCTCACTTTCAGCTCTGGGGCCCAAGTGTCCAAGTCTAAAAATAGCTCCTTGGTGAAAATGTTTTTTTTTTCATTCACTGTTCTCCTTTGTTGTTTATATAGCCATTTGAATAGGAGAGCACTGTGGGATTCTTTTATTTCAACCTTTACACTCTTCCACTCACC
This sequence comes from Ceriagrion tenellum, assembly GCA_963169105.1. NCBI lineage: Eukaryota > Metazoa > Arthropoda > Insecta > Odonata > Coenagrionidae > Ceriagrion > Ceriagrion tenellum. The sequence goes on along the minus strand of OY720634.1, from coordinate 83,192,177 downwards.
CTTTTAGTCTTTCTCCCTTGTCACTGTTTCTCAGCATCTGGTTATTGCAACCTTAACCCAAAAATGATCCATTTCATTTCCAGACAACTTACACCTTTGCACGGCTGGTGACCTAACACCCTCTTCCACACGTCCAAGCAGCCGCTCATTTGAATCTTATTTAAACTAACTATATAAACTCCTTTTAATTCATGTCTCCATTTCATCTCCAAACATCTTACACCTTTGCACGGCTGGTGACCTAACACCCCCTGCCACATGCCCAAGCTATCGTTGTGCTGAAAAGTGGGTTCAATAGAGTTTCCCTAGAGCTACCTATTTCACTTTGCAGCACTCAAAAAGCTCTCAAATAAAGCGAGATATAAGGGTTTTATTATTTACATACTCTTCTTGCATAGGAAAAGTGAGGACAGACAGACAGACACGCTGCAGAAATAATTATATTAGATGCACACTTATGCATGATTCTAAATCTGCCGCGTAGTACTAACACCATGTTTTTCATGTTTCCTGCATGATTCTTGTTTCACGTTTACGTAGTTACATAATAAAATATTTTTGTTGTTTCTGTAGCGTTTGTAGCATACCTAGTATGTGGTGCATGTTGGTGCAAGTAAATTTCTTAACTGTAGTTCAATTCGGTGATTAGTTACCCCCTGTCAAACACTGCTGTGGTGGCTAGTTGGGTAATAAGTAGATGTAGATGTATTAATTTCGAAAAAGTTATAATTAATTAAGATACATTTTTTTTAAATAAAATATAAAGTCCGCGGGAAAAATTGCATTCTCCGCGTCAAACTTAAACGTTCCCATTTTGGATTGCTGAAGTATTCTCACACTGGCATATAGCCTATGACTCTCAAATGGCTCCCAAACAAGTCCTTCCATCATGTACACAAACTAAAAAAGGAGAAAATATTCAAATATAGTACATGCAGTACGCTATATTTGCCACGAAAAAAAATTGTCGAACCAATATCCAGACCACTACGCTATCCCGGTCCAGGCCACTTTTTTCTCGAGGAACTTTCAACGTATTACACCATGTTTCACCGCCTTTACATGGCCAAGCACCGCATAAATACTGGTAAAGGATACTGTTGCTTGGAGTGTGGCTTTTCTGAAGCCCTCTTCTCCCATGCCTTGCCATCTTGGATGGACCTCAAAGACCTAAGGTATAGGTCCCTTGCATCCGCCAAAATTGCCATGAAAATTAATGAAGAAGAAATGTTTGTAACCCTCCGGAACCTCTCCTAAAGCTTCTCAGCACAGCTGGTGCATTAAGAGTAATAAAGGAAGCGATGAGACTTAGAACAATTCTCTTCGTGTGATTATGATATCCGTGAATAAAGAGCAGTCATTCTTCCACACACTATTATCCGAGAGAGTTTCAGCAATCTACATCTGGAAGATTGCGCAAATACCCATGAGGCCAATTAACGTGTTTTCTTTCAGTATTTGATGAGCTAGGCTCTTAGGACTTTCAGTAGGTTATAGACGTGCTGCGAGGCCACCAGAAGTTTCTATGACAAAGAAAAACTAAATTTGACGCTGGTAAAACTACGTTTCCTCCAAAACTATGCACATTTATTTCATATGTGCAATGGAAGTCAAATTCTTTCAAGAAATCCAATATTGGGATTCATTTCATTCATTCATTGGTTGTTCAATCCTAAGATTGGTTGACTGTAGTCCTCCACCCTTCCCTATCTAATGTTAGTTCCCTTACCTCCCTCTGGAGATTTTTCCCTCTATTGTGCTTTAAATTATGTTCTTCATTGACCCATTTTGTCTCAGGGTGTGTACCCAATCAAATATTGGAATGCTAGGCCTTGCCGAAACGATCACACGTGGCTTATCACCACTCCACTCTACATCCTTTTACGTACCATAGGGATATGGGCACACTAGATGAGTCGAAGCAATAAAATCTTAACTCCCTGAAAACTTATCGGAGATGGTGATTCTGTCACTTCCACGCGCGAAAAATATGTACAACATTTATATGAAGTCCCTGCTCGTATCCAAACTTATTTGTATCAAAGTTGTTGGCCGATGGACTGCATATTTTCAGTAACGATGACGATGCTTGTTTTGATGATTTTGAAGACAAATACCGGGATAATATATTTTATAAGTCTTAAATATACGATGAGGTGAAGGATAGAAATGACGTTTCTGATGCCATTTATCTTGAAATATGAGAGAAGTAGACGATAATGACTTCAACCCAGTTTATGATAGCCAATGGTTTCTGTGGAGAGGAAAAATGCCTATATTTTTTTCTTAAGGATCTTCAGTACATCGAGTCAAATTTTCTGCATTGAGTACTCTAAAACTAGTTATCGGATTTTTCGAACTATATAGGTTACTTAGGCAATAATTTAAGTTGTAGAATTTTCAGCTGCCTCAAAGTTTTGGAAATGGTAGTAGAAAATTCTTTCCACTATCCTTCAGCTTGGTTTAGCGTTGAGTATGGTTTAAAAGTTGTCAATGTCTCAGCCTATTGGTGCATGAAGCATTAGCATATCATATACAGTTAACCTTCGTATTCATCCTCGCACTTACAAGTACTCTCCGTGTTAATGCTGTGGGCGGATTATTTACGCCATTTTGAAGTGATTTCAATCCTACATACCTCCGACCGACCAATTTTGTTCTATAAAAAGTGAGGTAATTGCGTATATTGATAATGTACTATAAATTTTAACATACACTATACGGTATGTAATTTTAATTTAGGCAGTGGTGTATCTACACGAATTTATACTCAGAGAACCATCAAACATACCTTGACCATAATAGTTGCGTGAAATAGATTTATTAGTATTTGGCTCAGATATTGTCATCTAATTAGGAAAAATGGAAAATGCCACCTAGCGTTGAAGGATATATCGATTAATAAATGTTTTTATTACAAAAAATAGTGGAACAGCTGCCTCCACTGTTACAATTCATACAGGACCAATGATACTTAGGCCATAGTTCCAGTGATGAATTGTTCCATTATTGTTAAGGGTAACATTGAAGAAACACATTAGAATACGGGTGAAAAGATAAGTGCAGTGAATTAAAAGAAAACAAGAGAAATGAAAAGTAGAAACTCATTTTAGTCAATGAAGAATAAGACCAGTAGTTATTAAATGTATTTTGGCGCAGGGAAAAAAGAAATTTTTGGAATAAAATAGAATATACCAGAGGAAATTTTGAAAAGTAACATTAAAAAAGATAATAGGTATGTATAGGAGCCATGAGATATCATAAATTTACACCGCGAGACACCAATTTGAAGAGTTTGGGAACAGGAATGCAAGAAAGCGAGATAGAAAAAATGTCAGACACTGAAAACAACCTGAGAAAAACTTAATGCATTAGTATTTAAGATTTAGTATTTTTCACATTCACTCGAAAAAAAGAAAGCCAAGAGAGAGGTGTTTTAAAGTGGCTTAAAGGTTTATAAGGAAGGAGGTAAATGAAATATAAGGCAAAGAACCTATTGCATCATTTTGAACTCGATAATTAAGCTCTAAAAACTATAAAGAGGTTAATAAATAGAGGTAAGTCGTTACCCTAGGAATATCAGTATTGAATGCGGAAGAAGAGAAAGGGTAATGGCTAAGTCAGCTACAATGAAAAGGTTTGTGAAATTTTTCGAGGTTTTTCTATCTTAGGAATTGAAAAGAGGATAACCATTTAAGTCAACAAGACGGATATTTAATTCATAAGTAGGTGAAATTTGATGATTCAGAACAACTCCCAAATTAACATACAGATGATTTCAAATATGAAAATAATATAGCGTCGGCACCCTCGCCCATTGTTGCATAAAGTATCGGTTTAATTTGACTAAATGTTCACATCAACATGCAAGGAGGAGAGTGAATAACTTCTGGATGACTGTCGATGCTGAACTTGCATGCATGATCTTCGAACGTAAAAAACAAGCTTTGCATGATTCATTTATCATTAATATGTATCTTTGGCGGAAAAATTCAGAATATTTGCCATGGTATCATGTCAGACCTCAGAGGGGAAGTTACATTTGACACTTCAAGTCTCGAAAATGAGCAGTAACTGTTTGTATCACGCAATGTAGATGGAAGATATAACGGAGTATCAGAGCATACATTCGGCTTTCCCATGTAAGCCTATCAAATTCTTTCTTGAAATATTCAGGAGAAATGGCTTCGAAGGGATGATATAAGCGGTGAACTGGTGGAGGAATAATAACGTGTTATTACTCCAATGCGATCAAACACGACAGAAGGTGACTTCATATATAGCATGGTGTTGCCAATAGAGAGGCTTTTGAGACCTTGGTCAAAGAGTATACGCAAAATTTCTCAAGATTTAGGAATTATATTATCTACGTTTCTTGAAGCATTTGCTCAAGAATTTTTTGATAAAGCACACACCAGGACGTGGAATTTGTTTTTTTTTTGGAGTTTTAAATTCTTTTTACCTAAAGTAATATTTTTCTTGGTCCTAACATAAGGTGCGCACCATCCCAAGGGGTCAAACAATATTGAATGCGCAGAAATAGTGTGTGGAACGTAACACCTTATAGATTGGAAACGGATCATAGGAAAAGCTGACCAGGATAGACAAGAAGTCTTCAAAGCCTGGTGCTGGAGACGGATGCTGAAGATAAAATTGAAGGAAAACATAACAAATGATCGGGTAAACAGAAGAATACACGAGGAAAGTACCAAATAGAACACCATAGAAAAATGGTGAGCAAGATGGATTGGACACCCTGAGATATCATGGGCTTGTACAGAACAAAATTAAAAGTAAAATAGAGGAAAATGTCCCCAGAGGAAGACCCAGAAAACGGTTCATGGACCAAGTAAAAAGGAAAGTACACAGGAAGAGATACCAGAAGATAAGGGAACTAGCATTAGATAAGAAAGGGTGGAGGGCTGCAGTCAACCAATCTTAGGATTGAACGACCAATGATGAGAAATATTTTTGCATTATCAAAGTACTATGGCCAGTATTGCGGGCAAAGTTCCTGAGTAAAATGGATCCATCATCGCACTCGGCAGTGACTCGATCCATGAGTGAAAAAGGTGATATCTTTTAAACTTATTAATTGATTATTTTAAATGCCTGGTTATTGACTAATACTTTCCGATGCTAATAGATTAATTTAGTCAAAGAGGCAGTTATGAAATTGATTTCCTCAAACTGATTTTTCATAGGCCTTTGCACCGGTAAAAGAGAAGTAATTTCATCGTAAGTTTAATGAATTAAGGACTACGATTGAATAAAATTTCCAAAAATTAATGAGCTTGTTTTTTCCTCGCAAACAATACACCGTATGTGATTTTGTCAGCTATCATCACAGGCAGTGCGCACATAAATTGAACGTCCAAAGTAGCAGTTCTTACCTATGATACTTGAATCTCTGATGAGTAGGAATCGAGACAAAATATCACACGAATAGCATAATCCTGGAGATAAATTAGCTATGATTACTAAAAAGCGTTCCAATTAGGAAGTAGAGAACTTTTTGCCGATCATACCTGCACTTTTATTGTTGCAAATACATATGTAGTCCGGAATATTTAGATCTTGAAAAGAGAACAAACAATTAAAGAATTGCTACTTTTCCGGTGAAGCCCAAGAGAATTTCACGCAAGCTTCAAAATGCATTGCAAAAAACAACGGAAATGTTATGCTAACTTTGCTAGAAATAGAACTAAGCAAGTTAGTTGTCACTGCATGAAAAAATACGGCACCTCTCTAACTACAGTTCTGTGGAAGCAGACCAACGGTCACTGTGAGATTACTCTTAGAAAAAATAGTTATATTTTTCTTGCAATCATTTAAGATTGACATATGCATTTTAGAAATCGAAGATGATTTTTACGGCTTAGGTATATTCAACTGCTAATTAGCCACTCAGTAATTGTTTTACGATCACATTATGCAATTTAAACGTTAAGAGACTAATAATATTTTTGTTCGTTTTACATAAGAAGAGTCTCGGTAATATATTGCCGCATAAATATCCATCCTGAAGTTCTGACAGGATTTTAAATTCCTTTATCTTGATGACACACAATTGCACCACTTGAAATGATAAACTGAATAGCATTAATGCTTGCATGAATGTATATTTTCCATGTATTGTAGAAAGAACGTAGCCTCACTCATTCGTGTCAACTGTCGTCGATTTTCAATATTTTCTCGCACTGTGAGAATTTATTCTTTCATTAGATTCCAGGTGAAATCTGTGGAGGCCGGCCTCATTTTATTCAATCCATTATATTTTCTGATATAGTGAACTTAATCACCTCGCCCTTAAAATGAGGAGATATCCATTTAATCTCGAGCAGTATTCACGAAGGACATGACTTTCCCATGCTGAGTGGCACTTCTGTGATGCAAAATGTGCCGGATAAATTTTGTTTCCTAAAAACGAGCTTGACGACAAGTTAAAAAGGCAAATTATTAAAGTATCCCTCTATCAAGCCATTGGTTTTTGACATAGATATATATACATCTACATATTACTCTGCGAGCCGCCACATTGGTGTATGGCAGGGAGTGTTTGGTCACCAGTAGTGAAAAGATGAAAGGTTTTGGGAGATGAAATGTTGATATTCAGTTTGGGAGGGTATTTAGTTGAGCTCAGTTTTTATTTTGGTCGCTTATTGTGTGCGGAAAGAACGAGTTTTTGTACCTATCTCTTCGGAAATATATCTCTTCTATTTTATCACTTCTGTCAGACCTAGTGATGTAGTAAGGTGTCATGATAATATTTTCAGTGTCGCTCTGAAACACACCAGTTCTAAATTTCTCAAGCAACCCAAGCCTAGCCTGTTACCTCCGAGTCTCTAGGGGCTCCCACCTTAATCGTATGTATGAATATAGCTTGCCAGTTGGTCGTGCCCATTGCCTCAGTTGAAATCAAAGGACATTTTCCGGGTATTGTTGCCCATTCGGCGCCTCAGAAAGGCTATGGGATTGGCATCATTTAGGCTGGATATTTCTCGCAAGAGGAAATAAAAAGGAACCCTCGACGGACAACTTCATCTGTAGTAGCTTCTTAAAGCTCTCCCTCTAAACGATAATAACTCTGTCCATGATCATACTCGACTCGGTTCTGATCGAGATGTTTCTCGGAAGCTTACTTTTTGACAAGTACCTGAGCATAGTATGGGACAGCGTGAACAATATGTTGGCAGCCGTTAGCGCACTGGTCCTGTTCGTTCGAAGAGAGCAGACTAGAGATCTTCTGGTGTGTATTGCTAAGGACGACGGTAATGAAGGCGGCTCCGAGCACTTGTCTGGGGAAAGGAGAGCCTTTAAGGGTCAGCTCTTCTGCATTTCACTGGCTTTCGCCACGTTCGGTGCTTACGTACTCTACAGTTTCCACGTGCTGGAACTATATGGATATCTGGAGTGAGCCAGGGTTCTGACCATAGTCCCGTAGATTTGTCACAACTTGATGATACAGCTCTACAATGTCTGTAAGTTTCCAGAGCTCTTTAAAAGTACAATGTAATTAAGAGATTCAAACCTATGCAGTAAACGGCCAGCATTCTATGCAAGGCCTAAGACCGCCTACCCGAAGACGCCATCAAAGGCATCTACGCCGTGCCTTGCAGCTGCGACTCTACGTATATTGGACAAACTTGCACAGCACTCAAGTGCCGCATGCTGAAGCATATAAAAACTACGAAACAGAGATAGGTCCAGCTTTCTGCCATAGCAGAGCATGTTTAGGAGGGACCGCAGCAAATTATTCAATTCTCAGAGGTGACTATTCTCTGCGTAAAAGACAGATGTTTCCCCCGTCTTAAAATAGAGGTGGTGGAGATAGCTAAATCCCCCAAAAGCTATAATAGAGGTGACAGATACCCACTCTCCGCTGCCTGGAAAGCACATTTCCAAGAAGACTATCAGCGGATCAATCAGCGGAGAAAGGAGCCAAAATAAGTCGGAAAAACCACGCTATACATAGCGGCGCCACCTGAACTGACTTGTCACTTGGACCTGAGGAAGCCTGAAGGTTAGCAGACGAAATATCGTCCCTAAGATGAAAAAACGCGGTGATAACTCCAGAAAGTGGAAGAATCTACCCTCCACGACGTTCTCTTGCTCCTGAGAGGGCGTCTCATTGGTCGTTCAATCCTATGATTGGTTGACTGCAGCCTTCTACCCGCGCCAAGTAAACGCGAAGGTCCAAAACTCTCCGTTAAGAGTATTAGACTTTGCAAGTCGATGTTTTTCCGCATTCATCACTTGTGCAAAAGAAATAACTTCATCCACGTAGTCACGATATCATTATCTATCTTTTGCAACTTTTTGGACGCCTTAATCATCCTTTACTTCGTGCTCTTAATGGAGGTGCAGGATAAAGTGTGCAAGGACAACCTTCTCAACTTCCTGTTTAACGCGAGTCTCACAATCGTCTTAAGCATAGTTTTAGTACTCAAAACGAAAGAAAGCTTATTGTTGATAAAGAAAAGAAAGAAAGAAAGGAAAAGAAAGTTGAAACAATTGTTTTTAAGTGCCAGAAGAATGTAGTATTTGCACCATGCCAATTCCGTGTCTGTAAAAATATGTCCATTTTAAGTGATTTCAAAAGGAATATCTTATCATCAAATTAGCTAATGACCATTCATTTTTATGTAGCATCTATTGAATCTTCATTACAGTAATTTTTAGTTTATTGATTAACTTTCTTCCCTTTGACCTCTCTTTACTGAATTAAAACTATAAAATAGTTTAGAATGAAAGTTTATCAGGCTCTGAGAATAAGACCGCGCAGTATTCACTCCTTGTGTAAATATTAATCGTAAAACACATGTTTATATTAAATTGTTGTATAAATGTTTCTTTCAGTTTCACTAATTTTACCTCTAATCTCTTTTTTTCTGTGGGACTAACCAATTTGTCACTGAATCAGGCTGACAAGACTGGTCAACTGGTATCGGAAGCAATTCTGAAAGTGAAGGACAACCAACTACGTCGAGAGGTAAACACGAATTATATTATTAAAAACGATTTTTTAAATCAAAGCATCACCTTACGGAGTAAAAGACTGAGTAAACAAAGGTTTCTCTAAAATGATTACTCAAAAGTTATTGAATTATTGATAACTGCAAAGTTATCCCAACATCTGAAAAACGCTGAACTTTTTCTTATTTTCTTCTTCCAAAGTTGTAACAATTTGTTTCATTTTCCTAGATCATAATGTGGGTTCTCTATGCTGAGTCATTATAAATTAAATGATTTTCAAATTCTCTTTGAAGATTCTAAGTCAAAAATGTAGAACATTTGTAGAACCATTAACCACTGACCATCACTTAGTGAACTTTTCTTTCATTAATTGGCAAATTATATGGACATTGCTAGCTTTCGGTTTTATTGCATATTACTGAGACAAAATTCTCAATAGTTGCTTCTCTGGGCCAAAGATGTATAAGATGCCAAAAAAGAATCAATTTAGTTCCCTAGATATGATGACGTGACTGCATATAACGACGTTATATGAAGACATGTATTCATTACATTTGGAGATATCGGGAAATATTATCCCAGTAAAATATTCTACTACTGCTACACGCATAAAACGGTTAGAGTTTCAAATCGATATAAAAATTAGAATGTAATGGCTACCAGACTCAAAATTCTTCTCTTACAAATTATTTAATTTATACATCATAAGCGCTCTTAATATTAATGGCTGCTATTTATAATTAAAAGAAGACGGCTTTTAATTAAGTATGCTTTGTTACAGCTTCGCCTGTTTTCACATCAGTTGCTGTTCACGAGAATTAGATTCACCGCCTGTGGATTTTTCGCCCTGGACTTCCATCTGCTGACATCTGTAACTATGCCCAGTCATTCTGGTCGTGACTGATAGATTTTTCAAATATTAATCTGCCTGTAACAATCACTAAAATTGTTATTACCTAATTGACACTGTATCAACTTGGAAATTCATCTTACAAGTTATACTGGTAGTTAAGTATCTCAAGTATTTATCACACCAGCCATTCATCATTCATGAAATGCTTTTATTTTTTATTAAGAAAGATCAGATAAACTAATTCACTATCTGGTATGTCTAGAACGCTGATAAATCATTTGCATTTTCCAACTGAGATAATAGCAGATTAGAATTCGTATCACAATCAAAAGTAAAGTCTTTTGGTCATTGATTTCTGATTATCATTTATATCTCAACTACCTCATTTCTACTTCTTCATGTGTTTTAATTAGGTTTTATTAAGTTTCACCTGCTATTCAGGGTCATATACAGTACTTGAAATTTATCTTACTTCCTGATGACGTAGATTCAGAAGTTTTTTCCATCAACCTAATTCTGTGGACAATAAAGAATTCAATCGAAAAAGCGACGATAATTGATTAATATTGCGTTAAGTATAGAGTTTTCCTGAGTAATAGCTTCTTGTCTACACCAAATATTGTAAACAAATTTTTACTATCTTCTTGATCACTTAGAGCGTCAAAATTCTGCCCTTACTACAGTTTTGGTGACATTACAGTAAAAAATTAAAATAACGGTGACTATCAATATACTTTGCGTTAACTAAAAGATTTTCTTGTGTATGAGCTGTCTGACTGTTTCAAACTTACATCCAAAATTGAACCAAAATCTCGATTACTTAGAGCACTGAAAATTTGCTCATAGACCCAATTACGGTGACAAAGCAGTGATCAATGAAAACTGTAACTTATTAATTAACTACGCGTCATTGTTTGAGAGATGAACCGTCAATAAAAGAGCCTCAATTCTTCATGAAGGAGTCATTTTTCTCCATTGTTGCTCTCGTTCACGGACTGATACAATGCAACATCCACTCATATTCTCAAAAATTGCATAGCGTTACTAACACTCCCGAAAACAAATCCACAAGTATTGGGGTTGGACGCACCACAAAAGCAACAGGTGTAGTTCATAAAGTTAGAAGTTCTTTACAAGTACTTCAAAACTAAAATATTATTGAAAGATAATTTTTTTCCTTAAAAATTCTTCTATTAATGTGTTCTACTTATCAGTAATTCATGATGATAAATGAATAAATATGCAACAATTTGATAAATAGAACACTATGGGTACCGAAATTTCGATAACTAATTTCCCTTTCTGTTTGCTTTTTGAATCAAAAGATAAAGAATATTTCAACGCTTATGAACATTCAGAGAAAAATTACACTGGGTTCCACGGTAATATTCTTATATAAAATACATTCTAGCTATTCTTCCAAATCTAACGGCTCAAAAAATTCAAACGTTTTTAACGTTTGAAATGTCTTTTCTTACCTTAAAGGCTTACAAATTTGCCTACTTCTATTAAAAAAGTACAAATATACTGTGTAGATATTGTCACCAGGAATAAATTAATTTAATTTTTGGTCTTATATTTTCAGATGGCTGCTGCCGTGGTAACTCATCTCGTTATACTAGTGCAGTTTCAAGTTGCCGATAAAGAAAAAGAATGCTCTTGCAACGAAAGATTCAACGCTACGGCCTTACCATGAACATAAACAACCGTTAAGCAGTAAATGGCTTTCCTGCCTTACATTAAACTTGAATAAGCTTGGAGACTGAACAATCCGAGGCTGAATATTAACCATTAATTTACGTCATGTATCTCTGTTATTTCTACCACATAAATACCAAATGAACAGTTGTGTTTATTCCTGGTGTAAGATTTACGCATGTAAAATGAGAGTAATACCATCTTAAGTGTATTCCTGAAAAATATGCTCTAAAAATATAATATCAATGATAACAATATTTGAGTCGTAATACGCGTTGCTACAAGCCCTTCTGACGAATTACAGGACAGCAAGTAGATCGGATTAACAGTTTTAAATCTCCGTTAAATTCCTCCGTATTTTTCTTCCCCTTTTGCTTCTAATTTTGACTATTCTCTTAAAAATAAATTGATACAGATTTCCAATGCATCGTATTGTATATACCTACAGTTGCCTTCATATGAGCACAGCACCTAATGAATCAGCCACCTTAGAACACCCTCTGAATTTATCCTTTTCTTCTCAATAGGTTAAATCTCACCATTTTTCTTCCATTTCTCCTCATAGTTATATCTTTAAAGACACCTTCATATTAGTACGACACCTAATGAATCTGCCACCTTAGAATTAAAACAAATATTGTCCATTTTTGGTTTCAAGAGGTTAACTACCACCTTTATTTCTTCCATTCCTCCACATAGCTATATCTATAAATACAACTTGCTATAGGCTTTCCTTGAGACAATGCTTCACCTACAGAAACTGCTGCGTTTACGTCATCACTTCTTTTTCAATACCCATTTAAACCAATACCAATGCTACCCAATCGATTCAATCAGTTGCTTCTAATTTTCTCCAAATGTTTACAATGTTGCCGGATTGCATATTTCTTCGGAGCCTTAATACCAACTGAAGGTTGATAGGGCGTAAAACTGAAATATATAAAACTCTCACTTCAGTTACTTTGTGGTACTCCATATTTTCGTAATATTCAATCGGAAATAAATTTTACAAAGGACACACCTAACATATCTAACTGCACCCGGGTTTCAACGATTAATTGTTCTGATGACATACCTGATGATGACGATAAATCGTTGAAACCCAGGTCCTGTTGGATGTGTTAGGTGTGGTCACTGTAAAAGTTATTTCCAATAAAATACTGTGCATAACTAAATTTATAGAGAAAGGAAATAACACCACAATTAGTTAACTATTCGTCAATACGAGAGTGTGTGGCTTATGCAACCAAATGTAAAGCATCAGGAACCAATCCTTTTTATTACCTAAACTGCAATTCATAAAGTAAACGTAAGACGATCGCCAAAGCCTGAGTTCTAATATGGGCGTAATTTATATAAATTTTAATTCTTGGCAATACACAGGAGGAAAACTAGTGAAAGTAAACTTGGAATTAAGGAACAGCAGTAACATTAGCGGTCTATTCTACGATACAAAGAAAGGAGAATGATAATAGATATTGATAATAAAGAACTACAGGTCTTCTTGAAGCTAGAGGTCTTCTTAAATCAAAATTGCCATACAATTACGCTAGTGACCTGGAAATAATGAAGAGATCTTTGTCATAAATAATAACCTTAATGACGCCGGCATCCAAGTCAACCTTGACATTCTCCATAATGTTAGGGCTGGGTATGGCAAATGTTAGCAATGCATTTAATTTCACAGCTTTGACGCTAATTCCAACAGACTCTTCAACCTCTGTTTTTACCAGTCCACTACAGGGCGGAACACCAAAATACGGAAAATAATCACTAAAAAATGAATCGATATACCAAGGAGGGCTGCTTGCAAACATCAAACTGACTAATTGCTAAAATAAAATATTAAAGGAATACAACCTAGAATTTACAATCTCCGCGCCGTTCAGAAGCATCTATATTACTGTAGCCACTCTCTTGTGTTATCACGTTCCGTTGAATATCTATGCTTGAGTTGGGTGATGGACATTACCTCCTAGAAGACTGTAAAAATTGCAGACATGCCCAGGGACACTTACAAGGCCATGTCTTTAGTATTTCTAATTAGTCGTGTTTCCGGAATGGCACCATTCCATACGAGGTATCAGAAGGGACGAAGGGAATCGCTTCTACCGAGATACCCGCTGCTATTCACCTTATCAACTTTGACGATCATCTCTATCATTACCATCACCATATTGCCTTTTATGGAGTCTCGTAGGCTGACGCGATTCAGCAGCAGATTCCTGATATTGATGGCAAATTCAGCCACAGGAGTCAGCATGCTTGCCGGCATGATGAGTGTTTACATATTCCTGTTCCGGAGTGTAAGGGTGGGTAAGGTGCTCCAAGGACTTCGCGATTACGATACAGATTTCCAAGAAAAGGGAAACGCCCATTTAAGGGAGCTGAGGAGAAAGATATGGATCACGTGCCTTTCTGTATTTCTGGTTTACTTCCTCCTCTTGCTGAACCTGGTTCTCGTCTACTACAAGTTAAAAGGTGTCTTCAACTTGCTTGTGCAGTGCACCCTTACATATTGGTCTTTTCTGCTAATTGTACTGAAGACTCAGTTCATGTCGCTGGTGACCTCGATGAGACAGAGATTGTCGCTCCTGAACGAAGATTTGAGATCGTGCTTGCACTCCGCCAATGATATCGGGCACCGAATGTGCAATCACCGTCCGAGGAGGCCGAAAGGTTTGCCAAAGGCGACGAGGAAGTGGATGGCGATGCAATTCCGGATCTTCCACCTGTGCAAGATGACGTCCGGGGTATACGGGCCGCCATGTGTGACCTTGACCGTTTACTACTTCCTAGTCACCACGTACATCGCATATTTCGCCATTCTGTACATACTAAACGATTCAGACTTCCCGAATGCCACGGGGAACCCGTCGGTGCCCGGAATCTGGGTGGCGCACCAGCTGGTTGGGATGTCTGTCGTTATTAAGACCTGCGTTGACACTTCAAGTGAGGTGACTATCTCTGTACCCCGAGCATGCAAAATAAAATAATTTAGGATTTAAGGTTTTCCCGGCAAGTTATATTCAATGATGAAATTCAAAGAATTCGTAACGGCTCCCACAATAATGGGGCATCGGCGGCTATAAATATAACCGCCAGCATCCTCGACCCTCACATAACGCAAAGTTACACTTCTTGAAATATTCGCGTAATGTAAAATCGCGCTATATTAAACGAATATATAACGAGTAAGACGGCGTCTCGTTTCTCAATCTCAACACCTTATATTTAATTGAACGCAAAATTTTGTGATTACTAAGCAACGTTGCAGTTACGGATATTTTGTAATTTTACCTTGATAAACAAATTAATTAGCTTTTTTATCTGTTTTTGTGGTCCTTCAACAAATTATTTAATGTTATAGACTGGATTAACACTCAGAGGTGTCCACAAGATTAAGTGAAATTACTTCAGCAAAATTTTGAAAAAATTAACTTTTGCACGATATTTCATACTCCACGGAGGATAGAACAATCAGCTGTTGCTGCTGACCGTGCCATGCCTCGGTTAAAAGTAAAACTAAATCCAGGGTAATGGCTTTCTACGAACAGCGCGTAAGGTCCTGAAAATGAAAACGCTCATCACAAAATAGGTTCAAGGCAGCATCTTTGGAGAACAAGGTCGTGCATCATGAGAATCAGATAGGAACAGAATTTTCATGGATCCTAAGAGTACTATTACTTACCTTTTTAAAACGAAGGAATCAGTGCCGTTTATTCTGGCTGCCGAAGCACGCTAGGAATTTACCGCTGAGTTGAGCGTTAATATCTGTGTGTTCAATGTCGTGCTCTGTAGAGGGTGTAGAATCATCAGAACCTAGGGATTCTTTGGAGGGAAAAGAAGCCTTTTTAGTCGTAACCTCAAAGAACGATGCAATGCAACTCTGTTTTGCCTGGCTCTTCATACTTCTGTAGAGCTCACGGTAAGGTGATAGAGCTACTTTCTGAAATTTACGTTTGCATTTCAAGCTTCTCTATATGCATGGTTCAAGTCGCAGTAATTTTTCTTGAACTTCGTCAATTGCGCTAAAAACACTCTCGAGAGATTTCACGGTCAAATTAGGACGCTCACTTTCATCTGACTCTGGCTTCACTGACTCTTCATCTCTGATCTCTATATTTTCTTTGGCCTGAATCGATTCCAGTAATTCCTCTTTCCCTAACTCCATTTGATGTGATACAAATAATTTTTCCACTTCTTTCTCCTGCATGCTATCAAATCATTCTGCCCCAATAGCTTTTGCTAGGTGTACGATTTTGCTGATTTCTTATTCAGCTGAAGGAAATCCGAGGAAATTATCCACTTCCTCAGGATAAAGACTTTTTCTGCAAGCGTTTAATGTAAGCGACTCCTTTACTTCACTCCATGAATTTACTATGATGCGCCTAGTGTAATAAGGTTTAAAAGTTTTCATAACTCCTTGATCCAGCGGTTGTAAAATGGATATCGTATTTGGGGGAAGGAACAGTATCTCAATATTTATGTCGACATTTTCCAGATAAACTGGATACCCAGGAGCGATATCAAGTGTCAGTAGGATCTTAAAATCTAAGATCTTCTTCTTTTAGATAGTCTTTCATCTGGGGTACAAAGCAAAATTTGAACCAGTTTGTACACAAAGCTGCGGTCACCCACCCCCTTTGATTTGATTTCCAATGCACAGATAGGTGCACTTTCATTTTTCCCCTTAAATCGCGAAGATTTTCAGCACAATAAAGAAGCATTGGCTTACACTTAAAGTCACCAGAAGCAGTTGAACAAAAAAGCAGAGTAGGGCGATGTATAGCGGCCATAAATCCTGGTGCTGATCGTTCTTCCTTCGAAATGTATGTTCTCCCCAGCATCTTTTTCCAGAACAAGGCTGTCTCATCGGCGTTGAAAATTTGTTGAGGCAGATAACCTTTCTTCTTAATCAGGGCAGAAAACTTGGGGATGAAATTTAGGTCTATATGATGATCACCAGACGCTCTTTTCCCGGTTAATTTTATGTTATGGCAATTGTAACGTTTTTTTAAACCCTTCGAAACATCCAGAACTGGCAGTGAAAAATGCATTGGTAAATGACTCTGGATTATTTTTCGAAATGGTGCCGTATAGAACCATTGCCTTATCATGTGGTACTGATGAACTCAATGGTACCCTTCTTTGATTTTTGTCTTCAATCCACAGGCATGAAGATTTATCCACCGCTCTCAAATCCGCATTCCTTTGGCCATCCTCTTAATTCTCTCACCACCACACGTTCCTGCATCAACCTCTGCTCTTATGTTTCTTTCACATTTTAGTACGGTACGTATTGCAGATTCATAAACCCCGTGTTCTCTCCCTATAAATGAGCATATTTTTGGCCTGATTTCAATTTGTCTAATATTTAAATTTTCCGGCCCAGAGTAATGGACGTGCGCAGCATTTTTTTCTCCCCATAAGTCTTGACATTTTCGTTTGGACTCCATCAATAGTTACTTATCCTCTAAATAAGAACTCGCTGAAACCGAAGACACTAAGAGTGTGTTTTCATTAACGCCCGGGAAAATTGCCCGGGAGAACTTGTTGCAAACGAGATAAATATTGAAGCAATATTGCCGCGCACCAATCTCTCATTATCCTTGCTCATCCGAGGGGCCTGATGAGGAGGCCAATATACCTCGAGGACCACTGAGAGGGAGTGAAGGGGACCCTCCCATTCTCGGGCCTATTCTGTGCCGATGCCATCCACAACTCGGCCAGTACCAACAGTTGCTTCACTCCTCCACGGTAGTCATCGATGGCCTTGAAGGCCGTTGTGGTAGAATGCGCCTGCAATGCGATCACGGAACTAACGTGTCGTTTGCGATAGTTATTAGAAACATTTGTCTGACCGAAATAGTTGCAGCTGCAGCCGTTTCGATTCAACAACACTTTATTCTACCACTAACCATCCGAGAAACTCTGAAGAAAAGGGATCAAAGGCTCGCAGAATATGTACAATGTGATATAAAATGCATATAATACAGATGATGTCACAGCCAATAGTGAGCAAAACATTAATTTATTATAATGAAATGATGAGTGCGTGGTAAATGTCATGGATTAGGACGTTTTTTTACTTGCAATGTGATTTGATTCGACAGGTTTACTACCATAAAACATTACTCTTAATCCTTTGAAACAATGTAGTGAATAATGATGGGGCGTGATTCCCGCGTTCGTTCCAATCGCGACATTTGAAACCGCGTCTTACCGAGAAGAACGATCGCGTCTTGTGAAATCGGATAAATAACCACCACCAAATCTTAACGAAATCGTGTAATGTGAGACTGCACTATGTGAGGGTTTACTGTATATCAGTCATCTTACCCGTTGTCAAACCCGAGAAACATTCACAAGCATTAATTAGACCTCTCTTATATGCATCTGCATCTAAATTGCGTCATTGATACTTTTTTAAATGGACTATTGGGATAAAAAAACAACATGTAGCAGTCATTAAGTAGATAAAAATATTCTGGTGAACTGGTTTTATGGGAATAAGCTACAAGGACCATTATATGAAGAGTCATCTTCGAAATTAATTAACTTAATCCTTGAGTGTGATGCAGGTAACTTACCGTTATTTTACGTTCCAAGCTAGCTACACTTTGACAGATGCCTAAATCAATTATAAATATTTGCATTTTTCATTATTTTATATCGTGTCAAAATTTGGTTGTTTGTGAAGACTCACAGTTGATACTAAATGCACAAAAAGCATTTTTTTCATCCAAGGAAACCCAACTGTCGAGAGTATCTTAAAATCCTGCCATTCTGAAAGGCTATTAATAGGACTTTCCAACATACTTACCCTGAAATGAGCATGAGAAGGTGTACGTAGAGAGAGGCCTTGAAAGCAGAAATCGCTTTTTGTTACACCACGAAGCCCAGTATATTTGCGGTGTTCTGCAGGAATTCACCCGTCACTCGCGTCACCAAGTTTCAGTCAGGGTGAGGGTATTATCTGCGTAAGCCTTCCTCGTTTGTATCACTAGTAAAGCATGAGTTTTAACCATGGAATGAGAAAACAACACTTTGGAATATTTCCAGATTGATTCAACTACAAACTTACGTTCAATTGAAGATGAGCAACGGTTTTAAGCAAGTATAAATAATATCAAATTGACCAAATGTAAAAATCGTGTTTTCTTTTGTGTGTCACAAATTATCACTGCCAAACGAATGACGTTGAGATTACGGATCAGAATAAAAATATGTATACCTTAGTGTATTAACCTCTATGTATAAAGGTATTCGATTAAATTTCACAAAGTAGAGCCTTAAAATGACATTAGTAAATTCTGTAGAAAAAGATGCCAAAGATATTTAAAAATGATATAAAATAGTTTCAATATATTTTTCATCATGACCCTATTGAAGTTGAGACAGAAATAACATTGTTTACAAATCTCATAGCATGAAATATCAATAGTTAATGAGTAAAACATAAGGAACAAGAAACGCCAAGACTTTCTTTAGAAAATTTCATGTTTTTAAAAGCATCACTTTACGTGCTTTTCATTTATATGACTTTGGCGATGAACAGAAGCGCCAAATCAGGGTAAAACAGGTTAGCTTGACTTAAATATGAACCGTTTTAATGTTTGTAGGATTTTTAAATTCATCATCGCCAGTAAAATTAAGAGCAACTCAGGCCATCGTTGCTAGTTTAATAAAGTGAACAGAGTCTATCATCATACTCATAGTTATTCGATGAATAGAACTTGTAAGGTGAGTAACCAAAACCTAAAAACTTAGCTATTGGCATTGAGCCTTTGCAGGAAGTTGATATACTCTTTGTATTGAATCCATAATTCTCTAACTGTAAAAAATTAGCATGAGACCAAGATAAATCATCTTTAGAAGAAGAATCTTCAGTCATCTTTAGAAGAAGAATCTTCAGTCATCTTTAGAAGAAGAATCTTCAGTCATCTTTAGAAGAAGAATCTTCAGTCATCTTTAGAAGAAGAATCTTTAGCCATCGCTCTTCGATGGCCATTCGAGAGTTGAC
Organism: Ceriagrion tenellum; assembly: GCA_963169105.1. Lineage (NCBI taxonomy): Eukaryota > Metazoa > Arthropoda > Insecta > Odonata > Coenagrionidae > Ceriagrion > Ceriagrion tenellum. The sequence continues at coordinate 83,172,624 of OY720634.1, read as the reverse complement.
GCCAGTGCTCATTTTATACCAATCCTTTTAGCAAGGTAGGTCAATATATTAAGGCTAGTCACTATATTTTTAGCAGCGAAACTTGAATTCGCGCAATTTTGACCTCACGGTGGAAGGATACCCATAAGACAACTGACGCGGCGGAACGAACGCCACGAGCACTCACAAGGAGGAATCCTTGCAACCTATTTCGAGGCGCCAAATAGGTATTTGAGCCCTGGCCTGGAAAGACGCATGGTCTCTCGATGTATTTAATCTCACGCCAATAAACGTGTCTGTTTGGAAGAAATGGGACTCATTTCAGTCTTCACGACTGCCTTCCTACTTTGATCACTTCCGAAATATAACATTGCTAGCTTAAGCTGCCACCTTCTGTGGCAGATATTTGTTTTATTTTACTCTCAACAAAGGTTCACTTTCTTTTTCTTTTCATTTCATCTTCGCTTTTGAATAACCTGATTGCAAGTTGCCTAATTGAAGCAGTTGCTTAATCCACATCTTTCACCATCATGATAAAGCAAGAATTTTTTTAGCTGTACCACAAACATTCTTTTCCTAATAGCTTTTATGCCACATCTTCATTTAAACATCAAAAAGCAAGTTCAGTCGTTTAGTCTCCACTTTTACAAACTTTTTACCCCGCGTATCAACAATAAAGGGCTGTTAAATGGTGTTTATATGGCAACTTACACAACACAACAACGGGTTTACTTTTGGTTAAAACACATCTTTGGTTTATGCCACACACACAAACCAAATATGTGTTTGGTTAAAACAGATATTTGGTTTGATTTGGCTTATGGTTTGGTTAAAAGATGCACAATCTTATCTTTTAAATAATAAATTAAAAGCTAAACCCATATCCAAAACCTCGACAGTCTAAAGCAATCGTGTGGAGATCGAACCCTTGACGCACATGCTTCAGCGCAATCACACTAACCACCGCCACCCGCGCTCTGGCCATCTCACTCTTGCTCGACTTCTAATTCTTCATGCATAAATTAGGTGTTTCTAGATCTCGGTCACCTGCAGCTTTGCATATGAAATTTCAAAAATCAAAAAACTAGCACATTTATAAAAAAATTACTATAAACATTAACTCATTCGCTTCATATAAAAACTGCACAGAGCCAACGTCCAAATAGTATTATATGGAAGTGAATTCTTATTCAGTACTCTTGGACTCCCAATGCGACCCGTTACCCAGAAAATAATAGGTAAGATAAGGCTTAGCGTATCTATAAAAGGGTCAGATGAATACTTAAAAAGCCACAACTCAGTTGCATAAAGTTTTCCTCATGGGACACTAAATTACTCTAACACAACACCAAGATAATGCCTCTATATCCGCTAATTACCGACCTTACATTTTCCATCCGTTACGCTAAGAACGAGAGGCCTTTACCACTCTCTCACAAATTGATCGGTATTGATCTCCCACTCAGCAATTCGTTTTTGGTGCTTCCTAACTTCCCACATTCTCCTTGGTGAGCATTCAAAGAGGCGTTAAATCCTTAATGCTGTCAACCCCTATAACCATCTCAAATCTACTTTGCGTCAACACTCCTAACATGTTAGACTTCCTGTTGCCCTTCTGAACGTCTTAAGTCAGATAGTCATTGTAATTTTAGTACAAATTAAACGGCACTTAATGGAGGCATGAAGATATATTGATTCAGATTATGACAAACGTACGGGTTCCAATGAAAATTTGTTAAGAACAATGGCAATGAATTCCTATTCTAAGGCATGGAATTGGCCTCACTATTCATTTTTTGATTCGTTTCATTCCTACATTGCATCATAATAAAATGAAATCAACGTTCTCAGACCTAACAGTTCAGAATTGATCCACCAAGTAAGGATATAAAAACAGAATACATAGTTAAGTGGAATCTGCAGATTTGTGGCTTATTTCCCTCCTAGATTAAGTTAACAGTTTTTATCACTTTAAGCAGATTATTTTAAACAGAATCAACAGAAACGAAGATTATATGGCAAATCATTGAATGATTAATTTTTCTGTGAACGTTACCGATAGCTTAAAGATTAGCTTAATTAAAATTAAGGGCAATACAAGTTTACTTCAACACAGGCGCCAATATGAAGATAAGTCGAATTAAAAAAATTAAATTAATCATTAATCTCAATCAACATCTACGAAATACTGTGCAAGCCACCACGGAGTGATTCCACACGAGGTATGAGGCAATCATCCCAGCTGAAATCCGAACCACGCACGTTCTCCCAGAATGCCAGGTGCAGGCCAGAAGTAGTCAGGACAACAGTGCGCGGTCAGACCACAAACTAGGAGAGAGTTACATGGACGAACATTCTACCATGCAATACCTACACTACTTAAGATACGACTACTGATCATATTTACTGAGACAGATATATAGTCCTACAAGGTACTCAATCTCGAAATAAACACATCATCCCGGAAATTGCATGCGAGGTTAGTAGCTAATAATAATTTTTTGATATTTTGCACAGGTGCAAAAACCTATTATACCGATTCAGTGTCAAATTATCCTAAAACTGATCTATCGAAATCATTATGGTCCCTTAATTTATAAGGAAAATTAATATACAATTACGAAATAATTCTTGGTTTTGTGGCAATTTTTGTTTTCTTATTCATAGCCAAGTATGACTTCGGGTAGTTAAATTCTTTGATTTCATATGTTTTTGTGCATATATGCGTACACATTATTATAAAACTGGAGTTGCTAATTCCTTGCCGTCGGTTTACGTTTATTGAATAAATAATCTATATCCGTCGGTTACTCGAATATTTTCGAAATTTCCCTCAAAACTATGGATAAATGCTGGTAACTATAAAAACAAGTGAAAAAGATTGTGAACGGAAAATCAATGCCAGGGAGTGGACACAATCAATGCATTTTCAAGAGTAAAAGATTCTATAACAAGAAAAGTAACCAAATAAGTTTTGGAAATTCAAAGAAAAGGAAATTTCCGGCGTAAAAATTTCCCAAATTTAATGACCTTAATCAGCGGCCTGCAGGGAAATTACGACCTATAAGAGAGATAAGATAGGTTTAAGAGTTGAGTAAAATTCTTAGAGGTAAAACCACTCGCCTGGACTGGGAATCGAACCCAAGTACCTCAATATTGCGCCGAGTGCTCTAACCAGTTTAGCTACCTACGAGTCCTCGTGCACGGCGAATCTAATGAGGGCTTTAAGAAGCAAGTTGTCCTCACAGGTGCCATACATGTAACGCCAGAGGTTTCCATATATGAGCGAAAAGCGCTACAGTCCACGGGTGAAGCCCAACTTTAAACAAAAGGTGTTTTCTTTTGACATAATGAAAAAGAAAGAACTCTTAGTACTTTCCACACTTAAAACTTTTATTCCTGACCCACATTTCAACTGCCTTGCAATCATTTTCAAAGTTTTTTGAAAGACCTTTGAAACGTTACAAAGAACTTTCAAAATAATTGCAAGGAAATCGAAACCTGGGTCAGAAATAATAGTTTTAAGTGTGGGAAATACTAAGAGTTCTTTCTATTTCGTCATGTCTGTAGTGCCATTCCACAAAGTTACGCCTTCAAATATTTAATGTTGACATCTGACATTTTCAAAGAACTAGGGAACTAGCCGCGAAGTAGCTGAGAACAACTTGCTTCTTTAAGAGCCCATGAGATTCGCAGTGGAAGATAACGCATGGATAGCTGAACTGGTTAGAGCACTTGGCGCGAAATTGAGGATTTGGGTTCGATTCCCAGGACAAACGAATGATTTTTCCACTGTGTATTTTACACAATTGTGTGATCAATAGAGGGAAAATCCGTTCAATGTACTGCGCAACTTGTTCCATAATTCTATTAAAAAAATAGGTTTAAAAGCTTAACGCAAAATTCATGACATCTTGATCACGAGAGTGGCCTAATGTAGTCGAGTTGCAATGAATTTCAATTGCGTAATGAGGCATTAAACTCTTTCAAGGTAGCACAAGAGGGTGAGCTCCAGAGAAAAAGAGCGTGTAACTTTCGTCAATGTTGAAGAGTCTTTTATGATCCAAAGTTGCATTCTGTGGTGGGGTTACATTTCCGAGAATGAAAGAACTAACCAATTTAGGAATTGATCACCTAAAAGATTCGTGGATTACAAGTAAGAACTGGGAGAGAATAGGTGCCGAGGTGACTGAGAAAAATAAAGGCTACACGACGAACAAAGCCTAAACGGTGCACCATGAACCAGTGAAAATATATAATCTTTATTTTCTTTTATTGTGTCCTATGTTAGCACTTTGGTTATGCCTCCGTGGCTCATATAATTTGGATGGATTTCCCGGAGATAAACATGCAAATATTATTATTTTGACGGCAATGTCGGACTAAAGCGAACATGTGCCGGGTGGAACAAGGCGCCCACTTTGAAAAATGTTGCCATGTGAGAAAGTAGAGCGAACGAAGAAACAGCTGTTAAGGGCACTCGGACCGTTTCTGAAGGTCAACCGTGCCATGGGAATTTTATTTCTGGATCATATCCCGGAGGAAAGCGGAAGATATTTCCCCAAAAACCACGAGATCAGCATTGCCATCTATTTGCTCATGCTGCTAGGCTTATTCCTGCTTCCCAAATACATGATTTTGTCAAACGACCAGGTAAACTATGGTTACGGACTGAACCGCTTCGTGAACACTATATGGATAATTTTGGAAAATTATCTCAACGCCTTTTCTTCCTTTGGTTTTATCCTGAGACTAGGGGAAACGCGTCACACCTGGCTCAAACTATTATCCCTAGAAGAGGAATTAGAGACCGGTGGGAAGGGCCTGGACAAATTACGCTTCTTCATCCGCGTTCAGTTAATTTTTCCTCTCTACGTCAGCCTTCATTTCTTCACTAATTGGCTCATCCGCGCGAGGGTAAACGGAATTTCTCTTGAGCTGCTGGCGTTTTCGATCGTGGTTATGTGGACGTTCAGCGTCGCAATACAGGGATGGCAGTGCTACATCGCCGTGGTCCTATTGCGCCGAAGTTTCTTCAACTTGAACGAAACTCTTAGCCATAAGAGTCTTCTGGGAAACCACAAAGTTTCGAAAAATTCGGAGAAAGTGAATAGGGTAAAGCGCTTGAAGATCCTGCATTTGCGCGTTTACCACATTTACAAATCCATGAGTTCTGTGTACGCGACGCCCTGTCTGGCTTTGGCAACATTCAGTCTCGTGAGCTCTACATTCAGCTCCTACTACGCTCTGCAAATAATGGGACTCACAGAAGTTCCGGGGATGTCGACTCACCATTTCTTCCTGGCCCTAGCATGGCCAGTATCCTTTTGCGCTGCGTTGGTGCTCATTGTTTCTGCTTGTGAAAGGATTAAAAAAGAGGTAAAAGTCACAATTCGATGTTGTATATGTACCTGTTTTTCTCTTTTCATAAAGAATCGCTGAGGCTTTTAAGTAATCAAGCGATTTCAAGCATTCAAGCTAGGCTAAGCTTGGTGTGGAAAAAAATGATACTATAATTCCGTTTTTCTTTTTTCGTTAGTGTACACCATTCATTTCTTCCCCTCAGAGAGCATAAGCCTTAAATTATTACGGAGCCGGAGATGCGTTTCATCTTAATACTCCAATATATTGTAGGGTACAACATTGTTTCGGAAAATGTGATCATGCGACCCGTATTGGAGAAGTATGAACCAGATTAGATAAGGAATCTCAAGTAAGATTTGTTATGTAAATAGGCGATGGATTTAGTCCGTGACAACTAATAACCAGAAAGGATTCAGAAATCGTTCCTGATAACTCTTTTTGCCCAGCAACTTGTTTTGTGAAAGTTTTAAGGGCATAACAAATATTTCTTTCCTATTGCTTCCCATGAAATGTCAACTATCTCTATAATTTTGCTTACCATTCAATTTTTCTTTCCCCAGTCTTTGTCTTGAGTATGTTAATGTATCTTATTACATCCTTCACCTTTTCTCAAGATTCTACCGCAATTCTTTCTCCGCCAACCTTACCTAGTATTCATAAATCTGCAAATAAATCTCTCATCTTCCTCTTAAATATCTCAAATAAATATCTGCAAATAAATCTCTCATCTTCCTCATAAATATCTCATCTTCCTACCGTGCATATTACTTTTCACCTTATTGGTCTCATATTCCATCACTGCACAGTTAAAAGACCTATCAGAGTTTCTTTACTTCTCATCTATTTTTTTCAAGCATTCATTTTAGAAATCTAAGCACGTAATTTACAGCTTTTAGCAAGACTTAACAAGTCATTTTTATCAAATCAAACCCCGTTTTTTCCTAATTCTGTCCACCTCAGGAGCGAGGTAGAGGGTTGATTCCTCACATATCTTATTATATGGTGGCTTTGATGTCTGTGCCGGTAGTAGTGAGATATAATCACAAGATGACTATGTGAACTGTTGGGCTGTGTCTCTGGAATCGTTTACAATCTAACAGGCCATAGATGATATTGGCTGCAATTTAGGGTTTTCGCCGCGTTGTTGTTTTTGGTGAAGACTGACGAGGGAAGCGATCGAAATTGGGATGAGAACTAACAACATGAATCGCGACGCAGGTTACTCCCTCAACCAGTCATTGAAACCAGTGCTGAGACGCATACAGGAGACTGGAGAAAAAAATGCGGGAACTTGCGGACCAATCACGAGATACCTAACCGTATGCCAAAATGTATATGTTTCGGACCAATTGACGATGCAAAAAATGCCATGATAACGATGGACGACTTGTTTATCGAAACGTCGGTCAAGATGGAGAGTTTGACCCGGTGGAAAGCCAAAGTAACCTTTAATCGGAATGGGCGTGTTCCGCCACGGCAGAGAGGTGGAATTGTTAATTCTCCATCTCTTCCCTCCGTGTTTCTGCAGTCGGCACCTACATCTCTGTCCGTCTGCCCGATGTACATCATGAAACAGCTGCAGCCAATCTTGTATACTCCCTCGTATAAGTGAGGAGAGATCCAATATTTGGATATAGGCAGTACGTCACCTGTCATTTTAACACAATTAAAGACAGTATCCACGTCATACTTTTTTAACAGCCGGAAAATTTTATCCGTGGTACCTGCCACGTAGGGAACGTGGTTACTTGCTTCAACTGCGTAAAAAAGGGACCAACTTATGGCAATTTGGCCTAATTTGAGTGATTAAGTTCCTAGTAAATCTAATGACAAAGGAAGAAGGGATAATGACAATACTTTTTTCGGATGGATCACCAGAATATTGTCGAAAGCTAGCTCTGAGGAATCATCATATCGGCATCGTCCTATCCCTTCCCAAATGAAAACTTCCATATCATTATGGGCCTTCCTCATAAACATTTTTTCATCCTCTCACTCACACTCCACAACTGTCCCTTAAGGCGGGTTTCATGAAAACAAACCATGGGATAAAGCGAAGAAGCTTTGTATGAAAGTTTATTAAAGTCTAAAAGTACCTCCATAATAGTGCTTTGAAGTACTTTCATGAAATAAACTTGATTTAATGGAACAAACTAGGGTACCTCCATTATTTTAATGCAGTACGTGACATATTAGGCACTAAATTCAAAGAAATTCAATAAACTTTCACCGAATACAGTCTCATATTGATATTGGCGAGAGTTATGGAAATCGAAGTCAAGAGTACTTCATATTGATTCCTATTACTTTCAGAATATTTACTTCAATATGTCTCTGGAAGAGCTGAACACACAGGATGAGTTTATCAGGTCCGTAGAATGAAAAAAGCCACCCTTCATGGACTAATGCATATTGCACTATATACGTCTAGACGCTCTTTAGATAACTGCGTTATTTTTTTCGGAACTCATTAATATGAGTACAAAATCATCACTACTCAGTCACTTTCCCTAGCCATTTTTTTCTTGCTATCATGCGTATATACCTTTAATCTATAATAATTCAGCACTGATTAATAATTTATCCAAATTATTCCACATTGCATATAGATTTTCAGAGTGAGTAATCTTTTTTCTAAAAATATTTAAGTATTTTATGTGCCTTCCTAAAGTCTTTTCTTCTTTCAGAGTGAGTGATATTTTTTCTAATACGTTTGAAGAATTTTATTTGTCTTACTTAAGCCAAAAAATCAACGGAAATATATAGTTGAGGTAGTGGAATGAATTATTAGAGCTTTAATCTTACCGTCAGACTTTTCCATCGAATTTGAGGAGAGCGCTTTAGCATTTCGGCATGAAAAGAAGTCGAAAGATAACAAATAACATCGTTCAAACGCTCAAACCTATGATTATTATCAACCAATTGATTGGAATTTCACCCATATACCTGGAAAATGGCGGAAACAGTGTTCAAGAGAAATCTTACCGAAGGGTCGAGTACGGAGTGATATTGCATTCTGTAGTTTCATCTCTAACTCTCTTCTTCATGATCAACCTGGCAATCAGGTACAACTATCACCTCGCGAGCACTCTGACCTCACACACGGTGCTGCTTCTGTGGGCTAGTTTTGGAGATGTTGCCGGAGCCATTTCAGGTTTATTGTTTGCTTTGAAGCTTCAAATTGCATGCCGAGTTCACAGAGGCTTAAATCAATGCGAGGAGATTTTACGTCAGACATCAGTAGTGACATTAGAAGATGTCAGAAGATTTGTCAGATCCCAGCCAATCTACCTGGTCTATGCCCTGGTGGTCTTGACGTCCAACGCCGTGTACAACTGGACAAAGCGAGGTATTGGACTCGTATTCTTCAATATGTGTCGAGTCGCTTTCTGGGCCTTCATAAACATGATGCAAGGAATGCAGTATTACAGCATGACTATTTTCCTTCGTCGGATATTCGCGAACATTAACGAAAGTTATAGCTTGGTTGCAACGTGGCCTAGGGGTGTCCATGGAGGAAATTTGGAATCCACAGGGATCGGCTCGAAGAAATGCAAGCTTAAGAACCACTGCAAACTTAACAGGGTACTTCAAATGCACTGCTATCACCTGCACAGAGATTTGAATCGCCTCTATGGAGTAAGCAGTTTGACGATGGCTGGTATGAATCTCATCAACGTAACCTTCAACTTGTACTGCCAGATTGACTTCTACATCAACGGCGATAGAGCCGCAATGGAGGCACTCCATTTGGTGCTTTCGTTTTCATGGGTAATTGCCGCACTGATTCCACTAGTCCTTGTTATCTCAGCTTGTGAAGACACAGTGAATAAGGTAACGCAATTTTCACCTGCCCCAATATGAAAAGGTCCCTGTTTTTGGAGTTTCTGTTCCGTTGGTTATTCGGGAGGGGGGAGGCGCACGATAAACTGGCTTCTTTACCCCAATAAAAATAATAACTGCCATTTACAAAACAACCTGCCAATCGTCGATAGGGTGTATAGTATGGAATATTATAAAGCCAGCAATGAAGGTGGGCGAGAATGAGATAAGGAACAGGAAGATAGCAAGGATGGAAATTGAAACCTGCGTCAGAGTATCTAAACGTAGTTATCATATTTTGTTGTTCCCATTAATACAAGCCGAGATGAATTATTTTTTGTATCCCAAAGGTCTTCTGTTTAACTCTGCTACTGTCAGTGGAAGAAATTCGACTCTGCGTTCATGTAATACCCCACAAGCATTCGTGACACATATCGAGATCTGAAATGTTCAAGTGACCCGCGTCAAGCATGAGGCACCCTGTTATCTAAGGGAAGTCATTTTAGATACATTAGTAGGGGATATAATGGCATTTTAAGAAACTGGAGAAACTTTTAAAAAGAAACTTGCCATTTGAATTATCTTCTTCTTATATGTAGGCACGAGGTGGTCTGTAGGTTAACACCCTATCCTATGAACGAAGCACGACACCTTAAACTACTCTCAACATAACATGCAATTAGTGATCCGGATTTTTACCAAAAACTTTCGCCAAAAATAGAGTTTAAATATGGAATTGCAGATTAGGAGTTCCGTACTTCAGGCCAGTACCAAAAACGTCTTACAGCTCTTTCCGTCAGGAATTAGTTTCCTGAATAGATCGTTTACTTTATAAAATTATTGCATGTGTTGTGGAACCGTCACCATATTATCATTTAAATGCAAAATAAATTAAAAATTAAATTAATATTTCATACGACGGACAATAAACGCGAACTGGTTCACAGTTTAAAATAGATGGCAGAAATATAGCACCCACTTGCCACGATTTTGGAATTTCGCTATATCTTCCATTTTTTCAACCGCTACAAATCCAAGTCTTTCCCTTACGAAAACTATTACCTTCATGCGCCACAATTATTAAAGATACAAGCGTTTCATAAATATTCTTCTCCTATCTCCTCTTTATGGTGTTTTACGGTCAATAAGTGATCATAAAGGTTGACGATGAGACTCTGTAGTAGATTAGTCAACAGGTAGTTCTTGTAGCTGTCTGGTAGTTGATTATTGGATTTTCTTCATGATGCTTTTAGTCTTAATTTGTCACAAAGTACAATTATCATATTAAGTATGATCACTGCATGACTCTTGTATATCGTTTGAGTATTTGCATATTATATAATTTAATAGTATTTGTAGTATTGGTACCATACCTGTAGTGTTGTGCATGTTGATGAAAGTTACATGGATACTATAGTATGCATCTTGGTGATAACGTACCCCCTGACAAATACCCTAGAAGTGGCTTGCAAGGTAAAATGTAGATATTTATGTAGCTGGTGAGCTTAAATTTTGCATTACGACCATCGCGGAGGGATTGTCTCCAATACCTCGGAACACGATATCCACTTTATTGTTCTCTCCTCAAAGGTTGTGTAGATGAAATACCTATCTCAATACTCAGTGCAAATGATACCCATGGGAAAAATATTCTCATTAAATTATTACGAGGTTGTATAAATGGCGGTTTTGACGTGTCAGAATTTAAGAAATATCTGTAATACCAGTGTAAGTTATCAATATTTGCAGCCACCTTCCTCAAGAGTCAGATTCTGCAAGGATATTTTTCAGTAAGTCTCCTTAAGGTTAACCTGCACACCATAGGTGGCCATAGTGCATATGTGTTACCGTCGAGTATAACTTGCCACTGTAACGTGCAAACGCTTCTTGCTTGTCTCGAGCAAAGGAAATTCTCATAAGAGTTTCCGGTAGGTAAACAAATACGCACCCTAATATGTTAATGTAAAAACTGACCAAGTTTTAAAATAAATAGAAAGCGAAATGCATTCTCTAGCATTTAGTTCTAGCAGTAAAACTTCATAATGCTAGAGAAAACTTTTTTTCAGCATTATGAAGTTAAACTTCAAAAGACCGACTAGCTTTTGTGAATAAACAATTAGATGCCACCACAAAATTTTTTACCGATATTGGTAGAAATGATATTAATAATACTTAATCATTCTTCAAAGTCAAGGGTGAAGTAAATATTAGGGCCTTGCAACCCCATAGAATATTTCAGAGCAATGCGGGTAACTGGAAATTTGAAAAACGGATAAATCCACTCGCGAGGTTTTCGGCCGTCTCGGAAGCCTTTTCTACACTCACAGTCATTTTGCGGAATTTTGATCATCTACCTGAAAAAAAAACTCATGCTGGAGGTGGCAGAGTTAGGGTGGTCTCGAAGCGTTAGTAAAATGAGCTCAATCATTTGAGGAAACTAATGCTTTATATTGTATGCATTGCGAGATTTCCTGATCACACGTTTTGCTTTCCATGGTAGGACGTGTGATGTGGCGATGACTTGATGGTTATTCATAAACGGAAAGGTGCCAAGTACCCCTCAGAGTTATGAGTCACAGGCGGACAATACGCTACAAATGACCATCGGACAGATATCCCTCCGCTTGACGCTAGACATGGAATTCCATTCAACCAATAGAACTTCATCCAACAAGCATTTCCGCAACCGCTTTCATGTCACTCGGCCGAAGCGTTCATTTCTTGTTTGGGTTCTAAATAGTGTCTTTTGACGTCCAGAACATTTTATCCAAGGACGGACATAAACGCAGAGGGGGAAACTAACCGTCATTTTCCATGGATCACAACATAACAGACATGAGGCCAAATAGCCGCGGGATTTGAACCAATTAGTGCATTATCCCGTTGGTCTCACATAAAAATCAATTCATAAAACATTTTTATTTTTATCATTGAGACATTAGAAAAATGATCGCGACTGTTTTTATTTACTGATACCTGACTTTTAAACTGAGACTGGAAGTCAAATCTAGCCTCCATTTTTTGCTTTGCTCACAGATTATTAGCTACTCTAAACATAAAAATGAAATCCGTATCCACTCACTCCATACCATACAATCATAATATTAGTTACGCAGAAATTTAAAGGTTCGTTTAATTCGGTTTATTCGGTTTATTTGCTACATAATAAATTTACCCCCGATGGCTTGCAGTTAACGAAATTACATTCCTGGGACAGTACCTTCTGAAAAATAAAGCTTTAAGATGAAGGTTCCTCCATCCTTTGATCTCTTTGGGAAACATGTCTACTCAGTATTGATAATATAATGATTCGAAGAAAAAGTAATGGAGGGAGATTGTTGGTCATCATAGAGAATAAAGCGAATGACTTATGCACTAGCTTAACTGATTGTTTTGATAAACAGTTTCATAAAAATTGAATGAAATTTTTATTTAATAATCTATGAAAATCCAAGGAAAGAATCAAATCCTCAATTAAAATTCTAATGTAAATACCTTGTTACTCACAATTAGTAGGTAAGGTAAAGTATTTAACATTGCAAGAGATATCTGAAATACTCTCACCATAAAAATGTCTAATAAGAATTTTTTCTTGCTCTGGCTGTAGTCGTTCGTGTTTTGAAAGAAAAATGTGCTTGAATTTAGCTGCAAAGCTGAGTTAAGTACATCGACATCTACAAAATACCGCGCACGCCATCACTAGGGTGTGTGGCACGGGGTAATTCCACACCAGGCATGAAGCCTTAATCCCAGCTCAAATACGAACCGCGCACGTTCCCTCGGATGCCAGGTGCGGGGCAAAAGCAGTCAGGATAACAGATCACGCTCAGACCAGAAACTCGGAGAGTGCTACGTGGACGAACATACTACCATGCAGTACACTACTTAAATTTAAACTATTGGTCATCATTACTGCGACAGATTAATAGTTCTACAAGGTATTTAATCATTCAAGAGCTATATTATGGCGGAAATTTCATGCGAGGTTAGTAGCTAATAATGATGTTAAGAAATACAGAACCATTTAAAAACCTATTTTATTTAGTTAGGGTCAATGTATCCTAGTGCCAATCTATTGCAACTATAATAGACCCTTAATGTACGTGGAAAATATTACATTATAAATCTGTCAATTTTGCAGTCTATTTCCGTAATCTTATGCCTGTGGACGTTACTACCATAACAGTTTTGCTCTAGCAAAATATGTTGAACGTCCGGCAAAAACTAGATACCTACTCTTTTCCCACTCTTGTGTCCTCATTCCTCATAACAAAACATATACCGCTTTACCACACTTCACTAGACCTCTCAAGTGTGTGTCCTTGTATCACCAAAGAAGTTTAATTCATGATTGTCATTGAAAATGTTGGGATCGTCGCTCGCTTAGTCTACTTTCAAAAGATCTGGAAGTGCATGTATAATTTAACAGCTCTCTGGGAAAAGTATCAAGTATTTTTCTCTTTTAAAAGTAAAAAAGTGGGTATTATTTCACCATTGGTGTTTATAATAACAATTTACTTGATATTTTTCTATTCTATATATCATCGTATTGAAGAAGGGAGAGCCACAATAATACTGGCAGCAGCCTTTTTACCACATTTGTATCCCACGGAAGTAGCAATTGTAATTCCAACAGAAATAGATTATCAAGGGAACTGAAGTGAGCTCTCTAACATGAGCAAGGGAGAAAATAGTGCTCATGGTGTGTTGTGGAATCTAAAGTTGTATCTAAAGAGAAAAACTGCGAAGTCAAGAGCAAGCGATTCCTGTAACATAGCTCGTTGGTAAGCAGGGTATGTAGATGAGTGATAAGGTATTTGAAAAATATACAATACAGTGTTTGATGGTGACGCGATGAAGATCAACAGTGCCAAAGTCACTAAAAAGTAAAATATTTTTTCGCAGTATATATTAGAGTAACATTTCCAACTACAAATCAAAAACTGAAGGGAGAAAACATTGTTTACTTTTGCCATTCTTGGGTAAACCAGATGCATTGACAATAGTATTTAAGGGAGAGGATCAGAATTTATCCTCATGATACATGGTGACAAATGTATATAATTCACATATTTCAAAGAATCTATAAAAATAGAGTGGTTTCGAATTGAGACAGACAATTTCCTTCATTAATTAACATTATACTTATGTTAGAATGAATTTATAGTTAGATATTCGCAACGGGATGGTTACACTGACTCATTTGGTGATGAGGTATCTTACAGTACCGCGTCCAAGCGTTCAATATTCCAAATGTATAATCAATAAATAATGACAATCCACTTTCGTATTGAAGAAGGGAGAGCCACAATAATACTGGCAGCAGCCTTTTTACCACATTTGTATCCCACGGAAGTAGCGATTGTAATTCCAACAGAAATAGATTATCAAGGGAACTGAAGTGAGCTCTCTAACATGAGCAAGGGAGAAAATAGTGCTCATGGTGTGTTGTGGACTCTAAAGCCCTTAATAATCATAAATAGGGCATTGGGATTCTGTCCGTATGTTTCTATTGACCCGGACAGTGCAAAGCGTTTCCGCAGATATTTTCTAGTCGCCAGAGCTACATATACAGTTTTAGCACTTTTCGATTTCTGTTTACTTCCTATTATGACTCATATAATATCAGACGACAATTACAATTCACCAGTGACCCAAGGAGTGATGGTAGGGTGGCAGACGACTCTAAGTGTGTTCTGGGCATCAACAGTATATGTGCATGTGTTAAGAATTCCAGAATCTCTAGAGGCTTTACAGAAACTCCTTGATTTTGAAGTGCTTTCAAGTGAACCGTTCTCCGAAAACCTGAAGAAAACACGTCGAAAGATGAATTGGATAATTTTCTTAGGCACTTCATATTTCTTTCAAATCGGGTTTCATCTACACTTGGCGGTAACATTACATGGAATATTTTCCTTGGAAGTGTTACTGACATTTCGTTTGATGTTCTGGTCGTTCGTCGTAATAATGATCAATCTGCAATATTACAGCTTTGTGCTAATCCTCAGGTGTTGTATCATCTACACAAAGGCTGAAATAGCAATTATTTCAGAAGATTTCAATCCCAAAAAAGACGACTTATTAAAAAAAGAGGAAAGGTGTCGTCATTATCGTAAAACAATCAAACGTTTTCGGGGATTAGCAACGAGTACTTACCGTATATTTAAGTGCCTGAACCATATTTATGGCTTGCCTACAATAACTCTTGGATCAAGCGTACTATTCAGTATAACTTTTGATCTTTTCATGATATTGGAGTGGTATCTCATGGATAAGTCTGATTTTACAGTTCACGTGCTGGTAATTACTACCACGTGGGTCTTCCTTCCAACAGTTACCCTGATTCTCCTCATCTCGGCATGTGGAAACGCTCAGCAACTGGTAATTTCAATTTAATGACATATGTATTGTGGACTTTGAAAGTATGTGGTAGTAGAGCATGGCATGAACTGTATTTCGTTCTCATGAATCTGCATGATAAGATCTGTTCCTTCACTAACAAATGATTGGCTTGAAATTTTATATTTTGATATAAATTCTTTTGTTGGAGCCTCACAAATGTAACTGCTGAAATAAATCTAGCTCCAAAAAGACTTCAGTTTATCAAGAGTGGACGCATTGCCCGAGCCAGGTAGGTGTCATCATAATAAGTAACGATCCATTTTATAAGGTAGCAGATGCAAGAAAAAAGTTAATTTTTGGTGCTTGAACGGAGCTTTGGTGCTTCCCTACAGACGCAACTCATCCAGTAATGACAGTTTTCTTTGTTACTTTCGGCATTTACATAATGCTTCATTTATTTTACATAATTTTTCTAAATTTTATCAGCACCAGTACAATTTTTTAACCATAGCGGTCTTGAGTAATTCATTTATTCTTATTCTGATCGTCATAGCATTTTTAACAATAATTCAGTAACACTAAAATACATATAATACGCATGCATATGATACGAGTTTCTTTAGGGTAATTTTCGTAGCATATTCATCCATTTTGCAGCTGTCTGATAAGTCAAGTCAATTCTACTAAAAATATTACTCCTTAGATCTGTCAACGCCCGAGTTTTTAGGAAAGTCGAAGACGAATCAAAATATTCATTCCTCTGAACAAAACGAGGACAATTTTACAGTGGAAAAATCATCTACCAGGACTGGGAATCTACCCAGATCTATCGATTTCAAGCCGAGTGCTCTAGCCAATTATGCTACCAAGGTGTCGTCTTCCACTCTCAATCTCAAGGAGAATTTACGGAGCAAGTTGTCCTCACAGCTTGCATGTAATGCCAGAGGTACCAGTATGCGAGAGCTAATCGCTACAGTCAGCGGGATAAAGCCCAACTTTAAACTTTAAAGTTTTGATTTAGGCAACTACAAAGTTTTCAGTTGGGCTTTACCCCGTGGGTTTCAAGAAGTGAAGACATTGAAGAAGATTTGATGAGGGGGAGATTGGACAAGGAATATACAAAAATCATGACCCTGCACTCAAACAAAGAACTAAATCGTATGTTATTAAAGACAAAAAGGCAAATATACTTTTAGCAAATGAAAATGTTGGTTAAAGATGGAAATAATACCTAGAGGAGTTGTACAATGGAATAAATACACAGAATAGCAATGAATATATTGGAGAAGAGAAAGACACAGACATAGACAGATTAGGCCCTTCAATATCCATCGAAGAATTAAATTTTGCTATGAAAAATTTGAAAGACAGTAAAGCAGCAGGACTACATAATATACCTGGAGAGGTGTTGAAGCAATTGGGAGAGAAGGCAAAGGAAGGGCTGTTCAATGTGATTGGCGAATGTTATGAAACGGAATATACATGGGGATTCTACGAAGAGAAAAACAATTACAATCTCTAAGACAGGGGATAAAAACGAATGCTCAAAGTATAGAACCATTTCTATTCTTTCTCACGCATCAATAATTCTGCTGAATATAATGAAAAACCGGCTAAAAGGGAAAATTGAACAACATTTGGGAGAAATTCAGTTTGGATTCAGGGCAGGAAAAGGAACCGGTGAAGCAATTTTAGCATTACGATAAATATTAGAGAAAAGGATATAAATAAATATAAATACATATGTGGCCTAAATAGACCTGGAAAAGGCCTTTGATAAAGTGGACTGGAGACTTCTCTTTTATAAATTGACGAAAATCGATCCAGAATGGAAAGATAGAAGAGTAGTTTTCAATTTGTACAAGTCTCAGAAAACAGAAATAGACAATAATGGATGCAGAAAAGAGGCCAAAATAAGAAAAGGAGTAAAACAAGGATACTCTTTATCACCCCATATATTTAACATATTCATAGAAGAAGCAATTGAAAGAATGAAAGAAAAGACCAAGGAAATTAAAGTGAACGGGAAAAGCATCCACAGTATCTGTTTGCGAATGATATAACAGTAATTGTCGACTCCTAAAAGGACATGAATAAAAGATCCATACACTCTTCAAAATCTTAGAAGAGTATAAGTTAAATATAAACAAGAAGAAGACCAAAATAATGGTAATAAGCAAGAGAAAAGAAAATGCCATAACGAATATTAAATTTGAAGTTGAAATTCTGGAATAGGTTGACTCCTTCTGTTACCTAGGGAGTATTATAAACAATGATAATACATGTGATACTGAGATTGGGAGAAGAATAGCCTTGGCTAAACAAGCATTTCAAAACAAGTAGATCTTATTACTTAATACCCACATCAGTTTTGAGACCGGAAAAAGTTCATAAAAATATTTGTTTGGAGCGTTTTGCTTTATGGATGCGAAACGTGTACAATCAGGAAAATGGAAAGAATCAGGCTTTAAGCATTGGAAATGATGGTCTGGAAAGAATTAACAAAAACAAGGTGGGATGATAGAAAAAGCAATCAACAGATGCTAGAAGAAGTAAATGAAAACAGATGCCTTTTAAAAATAATTGAACAAAGGAGAGCATAACTGATTGGACATGTCATAAGAAATAATCAGTTCCTGACCAACATATTCGAAGGCAAAGTGGTGGGGAAGAAAACAAGAGATCGACCCAGGACAGCATACCTAAAGAGCGTTGCACGCGAGATGGGAACGATATAATAGGAAACACAGCTCCTTGTGAAAAAGAAATGCGCATCAGTGATAATTTTTGACTGTCTTTATAGTCTGTGAAGATTTTTGCGTTCTCACAAATTCATCGGCTGCTTCCAACGTATTTTTATTTAAATTCAACCATCTTTCTTCTGAGGTGTCGTCTTTCATAGGCATGTAATTAAAGACTATTTTATGCATTATTTTTAGACGCATCATTATTCATCATTATTTTACGCATATTTAATATGCATTTTTATGTCAGTTATCTTATTTATATTTACCAGTTAGGTTATCTCTATTGGAGATAGTGGTTGATCTTACTTTAGGTAGTACTTAATGGTGGTCTGAGCAGATGTTTTCCACAGTGTGGCTTCTCAAATCTATTATTAGAGTTGGTAAGAAATTAATATTTTATGCTATTAACTAATGCACCTTAGGTATTTTGTAACAGTTTTCATAAATGTGCTGCACCTATTAATGAATATAAGCACCATTGTATGTGTTATTAATTCTTAACTCGCTATGAGACCACCATGTCAATTCTTCCATTCATCGTTTCTTCGTGGTATCTTTGTATCACCCCGCCTAAAACATCACTGCTAATCCTATTGTCTAAGTCCCTCATTCCGATCGTTCTAGCTTTCTTTCCGATGGAAAATAATAAAGGGAAAGTCAATGGAGTAACTTAAAATAAGCAGACTTAGTAGAATATGAGTTGTAGACCATATCAAAATGTAGAGTTGTAGTCTCAAATAACATGATAAAACCAGTAGATATTGGTGAGCGAGTAATAGGTATTCTTTATCTGATGCTACAAACTTATCACTAACAGGTAGACATAAATTATAGACCATTTTTTTCTTGAATATTTCAGAGTATTTGCAGACTCTCCCTCCCTATCCAACGTAAGACATGTATTCACAGAGCCATCCAAGCTTAATGAAGACGAGACGTGTTTGCTTACGTCTTCACTAAGCTTGTCACTCAGTTGTCAAAACGCTTTTGAAGCTCAATTGATCATCACAAAAAAACAAGAAATATTACGACATATGAGTAACAACTATCCTATGGACAAAATTTTGTCGCCTAGTTTTTTGAGAGAAGTAATTAATTTAAAACTGCTTTTAAAAATATTTCAAAATAATTTTTCATACGTTCGTCAAAAAAGTCTCAATAATAATATCAACACCAACGAGGAGGGAGAGTCAGTCAGAGGGGGATCCAACTCGCAGCCTTGAGAAGAAATTAAAAAAGGCTCATTCAATAAGGTGTTAGGAACAGGTTATTTGGTAAAAGTGATGTAGGAGATGATTAAAAACTAAACATTGATAAACTAGCGCGTGGTGGAAGGCTATATTCCATTCATTATTCAAAAGATATAGGATTATTGCGATATTCGGTTAAATTTCATGTAAAGTAGCAGAGAATAAATAAAAACGCTGACATTCATAAATAACCAGTAATCTTAGATAAACATATGAATACGAGTGATAGAATAGCCAGGAGTCTAAAAATAAGTCATGCATTCAGTCACTTCCAACGCTTCAACTGTTAACTCATTGCGGCCTTTGTTTCCTCCCTTCCAGCTCTTGTGGTCAGCGAACAACCGATATTTTCTTCATCAAGACATAATTTACTCCATGGAAACCTTTTGCAAGTAACTATTCAGGAATTCATTCCAGTTAAATATGAGGATACCACCCTGTCGAGACTATGAAATAGCACTTGTAAGATGAGTAACCAAAACCTAAAAACTTAGCTATTGGCATTGAGCCTTTGCAGGAAGATGATATACTCTTAGTATTGCATCCATGGTTCTCTAACTGTAAAAAATTTGCATGAGACCTAGTTAAAACATCTTTAGAAGAAGAATCCTTAGTCATCTTTTGAAGAAGAATCATTAGCCATCGCTCTTCGATGGCCATTCGAGAGTTGCCGCCAGTACTCATTTTATATCAATCATTTTAGCAAGGTAGGTCAATATATTGAGGCTAGTCACTATATTTTTATCAAAGAGACTTGAATTGACCTCAGGCGGAAGGATACCCATTAGACAACCGACGCGGCGGAACGGACGCCGCGAGCGTTCACAAGGAGGAATCCCTGCTACCTATTTCGAGGCGCCAAATAGGTATTTGAGCCCTGGCCTGGAAAGACGCATGGTCTCTCGATGTATTTGACCTCACGCCAATAAACGTGTCTGTTTGGAAGAAATGGGACTCATTTCAGTCTTCACGACTGCCTTCCTACTCTGATCCCTTCCGAAATATAACATTGCTAGCTTAAGCTGCCACCTTCTGTGGCAGATATTTGTTTTATTTTACTCTCAAACAAAGGTTCACTTACTTTTTCTTTTCATTACATCTTCGCTTTTGAACAAACTGATTGCAAGTTGCCTAATTGAAGCAGTTGCTTAATCCACATCTTTCACCATCATGATAAAGCAAGAATTTTTTTAGCTGTACCACAAACATTCTTTTCCTAATAGATTTTATGCCACATCTTCATTTAAACACCAGAAAGCAAGTTCAGTCATTTGGTCTACACTGTTACAAACTTTTTACCCCGCGTATCAACAATAAAGGGCTGTTAAATGGTGTTTATATGGCATATTACATAACACAACAACGGGTTTACTTTTGGTTAAAACAAAAAAAGCTTATATTGGATGTAAAAATCATTGTTTATAAGCGGTTTGAACAATAAGTGCCCTCCATTCACACAATGGTATAGAGGCGACCTCCATTGGTCAACAGGTACCTCTGGCGCTTGCGCAAAAAGTCGAATTTCCTCGTTTTAACACCTAAAAATCAATCACACAAAGAGTTCTAATTCTACTCACAATGCACAATCTTATCTTTTGAATAATGAAATGAAAGCTAAACCCATATCCAAAACCTCGACAGTCAAAAGCAATCGGGTGGAGATCGAACCTACGACGCACATGCTTCAGCGCAATAACACTAAACACCGCCCCCCGCGCTCTAGCCATCTCACTCTTGCTCGACTTTTAATTCTTTATGCATAAATTAGGTGTTTCTAGATCTCGGTCACCTGCAGCTTTGCATATGAAATTTCAAAAATCAAAAAACTAGTACATTTATAACAAAATTACTGTAAAAATTTACTCATGCACTACGTATCAAAACTGTACACAGCCAACATCCAAATAGTATTATATGGAAGTGGATTCTTATTCAGTACTCTTGGATTCCCTATGCGACCCGTTACCCAGAAAATAATAGATATGATAAGGCTTAGCGTATCTATAAAAGGGTCAGAATATTTGAATATTTAAAAAGCCACAACTCAGTTGCATAAGGTTTTCCTCATGGGAAACTAAATTACTCTAACAAAACACCAAGATAATGCCTCTATTTCCACTAATTACCGGCCTTACATTTTCCATCCGTTACGCTAAGAACAAGAGGCCTTTACCACTCTCTCGAAAATTGATCGGTATTGATCTCCCACTCAGCAATTCGTTTTTGGTGCTTCCTAACTTCCCACATTCACCTTGGTGAGCATTCAAAGAGGCGTTAAATCCTTAATTCTGTCAACCCCTATAACCATCTCAAATCTACTTTGCGTCAACACTCCAAACATGTTAGACTTCCTGTTTTCCTCCTGAACGTCTTAAGTCAGATAGTCATTGTAATTTTAGTACAAATTAAACGGCACTTAATGGAGGCATGAAGATATATTGATTCAGATTATGACAAACGTACGGGCTCAAATGAAAATTTAATTTGTTACGAACAATGGCAATGAATTCCAATTATAAGGCATGGAATTGGCCTAACTATTCATTCAGTGATTATGTCTCATTCCTCCATTGCATCACAATGAAATGACATCAACGTCCTCAGACCTAACAGTTTAGAATTGATCCACCATGTTAGAATATAAAACAGAATACATAGTTAAATTTAATCTGCAGATTTGTGGCCTATTTCCCTCCTAGATTATGATAACAGTTTTTATCACTTTAAGCAGATTATTTTAAATAGAATCAACGAAAACGAATAATAAATAACAAATAGTTAACACTTTTAGTGCGGTATGACGTGAAATCACGTCATGGTTGTCTTTACGCTGGTACTGATGACGTGATATCACGTCATGGGTACCGTGAGTGTTCCTGGTGTCACTAGGGAACTTTCACTTGGCCTCATAGTGAAAGCTGGCACACTCACAGTACCCAAGAGGTGATGTCACGTCATCAGCACCAGCGTAAAGTCAACCATGACGTGACATCACGTCATGCCGCACTCAAGGGGGTTATACGATTTGTTTTTCTGTAAACGTTACGACAGCTTAAAGATTAGCTAACTTAAAATTAAGGTCAATACAAGTTTACTTCAACAAAGGCACCAGTAAGAACATAAGTCAATTAAATATAATTAAATTAATCCTTAATCTAAATCAATATCTACGAAATAGTGTGCTAGCCACCACTAGGGCGTGTGGCACGGAGTGATTCCACACTAGGTATGAAGCAATCATCCCAGCTGAAATCCGAACCACGCACATTCTCCCGGAATGCCAGGCGCAGGCCAGAAGTAGTCAGGACAACAGTGCGCAGTCAGACCAGAAACTAGGAGAGAGATACACGGACGAATATTCTACCATGCAGTACCTACACTACTTAAGATACGACTACTGATTATATTTATCGAGACAGATGTAAAGTCCTACAAGGTACTCAATCTCGAAATAAACACATCATCCCGGAAATTGCATGCGAGCTTAGTAGCTAATAATAATTTTTTGATATTTAGCACAGGTTCAAAAACCTATTTTACCGAGTCAGGGTCAAATTATCCTACAACTGATCCATCGCAATCATTATGGTCCCTTAATTTATAAAGAAAATTAATATACAATTACGAAATAGTTATTGGTTTTGTGGCACTTTTTGTTTTCTTAGTCATAGCCAAGTATGACTTAGGGTAGTTAAATTCTTTGATTTCATATGTTTTTGTGTATATATGCGTATACATTATTATAAAACTGGAGTTGCTAATTCCTTGACGTTGGTTTATGTTTATTGAATAAATAATCCATATCCGTCGGTTACTCGAATATATACGAAATTTCCCTGAAAACTATGGATAAATGCTGGTAACTGTATAAAAATAAGTGAAAAAGATTGGGAATTAATTAATGCCAGGAAGTGGACAAATACCTCACCTTTACAAGATTAAAAGGCTCTATAACAAGAAAAGCAACCAAATAAGTTAACCCAGATTTGTGGTAATTGAAAGAAAAAGACATTTCTGGCGTGAAAATTGCCCAAATTTAATGACCTTAATCAGCGGCCTGCTACGACAAATAAGACCTATAAGAGGCTATGCTAGGTTTAAGAGTTTTAGTGAAATTCTTAGTGGAAAAATCACTCTCCTGGACTGGGAATCGAACC
The DNA here is from genome assembly GCA_963169105.1 of Ceriagrion tenellum. Classification (NCBI taxonomy): domain Eukaryota; kingdom Metazoa; phylum Arthropoda; class Insecta; order Odonata; family Coenagrionidae; genus Ceriagrion; species Ceriagrion tenellum. The sequence goes on along the minus strand of OY720634.1, from coordinate 83,148,963 downwards.
TAAATACCTCGATTTCGCGCCGAGTGCTGTAACCAGTTTTTCTACCCACGCGTCCTCGTACACTGCGAATCTGATGAGGGCTAGAAGAAGCAAGTTGTCCTCACAGGTGCCGTACAAGTAATGCCAGAAGTTTCCATATATGAGCGCAAAGCGCTACAGTCCATGGGTAAAGCCCAACGTTAAAAAAAAGGTGTTTACCTTTGTCATGATAAAAAAAAGAACTCTTAGTACTTTCCACAGTTAAAACTTTTATTCCTGATCCACATTTCAATTGCCTTGCAATCATTTTCAAAGTTTTTTGAAAGACCTTTGAAACGTCGCAAAGAACTTTCAAAATAATTCCAAGGCAATCGAAACCTGGGTCAGAAATAATAGTTTTAAGTGTGGAAAATACCAAGAGTTCTTTCTTTTTCGTCATGCCTGTAGTGCCATTCCACAAAGCTACTCCTTCAACCATTTAATGTGTTCAATTCTGACAATTTCAAAGAACTACGGAACCAGCCGCTCAGTGGCTGAGAAATACCTTGCTCATTTAGAGCCCATGAGATTCTCAGTGGAAGAAAACCACTGGATAGCTGAACTGGTTAGAGCACTCGGCGCGAAATCGAGGGATTCAATTCCCAGTCCAAACGAATGATTTTTTCACTGTGAAATTTACACAACTGTGTGATCAATAGCGGGTAAATCCGTTCAAGGTACTGCGCGGCTTGATCCGTAATTCTTTGAAAAAACTAAGGTTTAAAAGCTTTACGCAAAATTCATAACACCTTGATCACGAAAGTGGCGTAATATAGTCGAGGTGCAATGAATTGCAATTGCGTAATAAGGTATTAAACTCATTCAAGGTAGCACAAGAGGGTGAGAGCCAGAGAAATACTGTAAAAATCGTCAATGTTGAAGCGTCTTTTATGATCCAAAGTTGCATTATTCGTGGGGTTGCACTTCCGAGAATAAATGAATTAACCAATTTAGGAATTGATCACCTAAAAGATTCGTGGATTACAAGTAAGAACTGGGAGAGAATAGGTGCCGAGGTGACAGAAAAATAAATGCTACACGATGAACGATGCCTAAACGGTATACGATGAACCAGTGAAAATATATAATCTTTATTTTCTTTTATTGTGTCCTATGTAAGCACTTTGGTTATGCCTCCGTGGCTCATATAATTTGGATGGATTTGCCGGAGATAAACATGCAAATATTTTTATTTTGACGGAAATGTCGGACAAAAGCGAACATGTGACGGGTGGAACAAGACGCCCACTAGGAAAAATGTTGCCATGTGAGAAAGTAGAGGGAACGAAGAAACAGCTGTTAAGGGCAATCGGACCGTTTCTGAAGGTCAACCGTGCCATGGGAATTTTATTTCTGGATCATATCCCGGAGGAAAGCGGAAGATATTTCCCCAAAAACCACGAGATCAGCATTGCCATCCATTCGCTCATGCTGCTAGGCTTGTTCCTGCTTCCCAAATACATGATTTTGTCAAACGACCAGGTAAACTATGTTTACGGACTTAACCGCTTCGTGAACACTATGTGGATAATTTTGGAAAATTATCTCAACGCCTTTTCTTCCTTTGGTTTTATCCTGAGACTAGGGGAAACGCGTCACACCTGGCTCAAACTATTATCCCTAGAAGCGGAATTGGAGACCAGTGGGAAGGGCCTGGACAAATTGCGCTTCTTCATCCGCGTTCAGTTAATTTTTCCTCTCTACGTCAGCCTTCATTTCTTCACTAATTGGCTCATCCGCGCGAGGGTAAACGGAATTTCTCTTGAGCTGCTGGCGTTTACGATAGTGGTTATGTGGACGGTCAGCGTCGCAATACAGGGATGGCAGTGCTACATCGCCGTGGCTCTATTGTGTCGAAGTCTCTTCAACTTGAATGAAGCTCTTAGCCATAAGAGTCTTCTGGGAAACCACAAGGTTTCGAAAAATTCGGAGAAAGTGAAGAGGGTTAAACGCTTGAAGACCCTGCATATGCGCGTCTTCCACATTTACAAATCCATGAGTTCTGTGTACGCGACGCCCTGTCTGGCTTTGGCAACATTCAGTCTCGTGAGCTCTACATTCAGCTCCTACTACGCTCTGCAAATAATGGGACTCACAGAAGTTCCGGGGATGTCGACTCACCATTTCTTCCTGGCCCTTGCATGGGCAGTCTCCTTTTGCGCTGCGTTGGTGCTCATTGTTTCTGCTTGTGAAAGGTTTAAAAAAGAGGTAAAAGTCACCATTCGATGTCATATATGTACCTGTTTTTCTCTTCTCATAAAGAACCGCTGAGGCTTTTAAGTAATCAAGCGATTTCAAGCATTCAAGCTAGGCTAAGCTTGGTGTGGAAAAAAATGATACTATAATTCCGTTTTTCTTTTTTCGTTAGTGTACACCATTCATTTCTTCCCCTTAGAGAGCTTAAGACAAAAATTATTGAGCCGGAGATGCGTTTCATCTTAATACGCTAATATATTATAGGGTACCACATTGTGTGGGAAAATATGACCATGCGACCCGTATTGGAGAAGAATGAACCAGATTAGATGAGAAATCTCAAGTAAGATTTGTTATGTAAATAGGCAATGGATTTAGTCCGTGACAACTCATAACCAGAAAAGATTCAGAAATCGTTCCTGATAACTCTTTTTGCTCAGCAACTCGTCTTGTGAAAGTTTAAAGGGTGTAACAAATATTTCTTTCCTATTGCTTCCCATGAAATGTCAACTTTCTCTATCATGTTGTTTACCATGTAAAGTTCTTTCTCCAGCCTTTGTCTTGAGTATGTTTATGTATCTTATTACATTCTTCACCTTTTCTCAAGATTCTACTGTATATCTTCCTCCGCCAACCTTACCTAGTATTCCTAATCTCACCTTCCTACCGTGCATCTTCCTTTTCACCTTATTGGTGTCATATTCCGTCACTGCACAATTAAAAGACCTTTCAGAGTTTCTTTACTTCTCATCTATTTTTTCAGGCATTCATTTCAGAAATCTAAGCCCGTAATTTGCAGCTTCTAGCAATAGTCTTAACAAGTCATTTTCATCAAATCAAACCCCGTTTTTTTTGCTATTTCTGTCGACCTCAGGAGCGAGGTGGAGGGTTGATTCCTCACATATCTTATTGTATGGTGGCTTTGACGTCTGTGTTGGTAGTGGTGAGGTATAATCACAAGATGACTATGTAAACTGTTGGGCTGTGTCTCCTGAATGGTTTACAATCAAGCAGGCCATAGATGATATAGGCTGCAATTTGGGGTTTTCATCGCGTTGTTGTTTTTGGTGATGACAGTTTCACCTGTATTACAGCAAACGTCTTCAGGTTGAAGCATCCATGCCCAGGAGTGAACGGTTTTATATAGGCCTTGAGACCATTCATTTTTTGGCGTCATTTTTTTTCTGTTACTGTGATTGGTCCGTTTACTTTAACAGTCTCCTCCATGAGCTGTGGAGGTGATATCCGTCCTCCCAATTGAAATTCATCAGGTGTTTTTAAATCTCGATAGCCTTCCAAATAGCCTTGGGTCGTATCGAGTTTCTCTGGCGATCACGGTGGCCTCTTTTAAGTGTACTGAGTGTCCCAGCTCGGAATAGACGAAGAATGATCTAGAAAATAAGATGTGCTGGGAGAAGAAGAAGGTCCTCAGTCGCGTTGACAAGTTCTGGGAAAGACTGACGAGGGAAGCGATCAAAATTCGGATGAGAAATAACAACATGAATCGCGACGCAGGTAACTCCCTCAACCAGTCATTGAAACCAGTGCTGAGATTCATACGTGAGACTAGAGAAAAAAAGGCGGGAACTTGCGAACCAATCACGAGATACCTAACCGTATGCCAAAATGTATATGTTTCGGACCATTTTACGTGCAAAAAATGCCATGATAACGATGGACGACTCGTTTATCGAAAGGTCGGTCAAGATGGAGAGTTTGACCCGGTGGAAAGCCAAAGTAACCTTTAATCGGAATGGACGTGTTCCGCCACGGCAGAGAGGTGGAATTGTTAATTCTTCATCGCCCCCTCCGAGTTTCTGCAGTCGGCACCTACATCTCTGTCCGTCTGCCTGATGTACGTCATGAAACAGCTGCAGCCAATCTTGTATACTCCCTCGTATAAGAGGGGAGAGATCCGATCTTTGGATATTGGCAGTATGTCACCCGTCATTTTAACACAATTAAAGATAGTATCCACGTAATACTTTTTTAACAGTTGGAAAATTTTATCCGTGGTCCCTGCCTCGTAAGGATCGTGGTTACTTGCTTCAACTGCGTAAAAAAAGGGACCAACTTAGGGCAATTTGGCCTAAATTGGGTTGCTAAGTTCCTAGTAAATCTAATGACAAAGGAAGAAGGGATAATGACAATACTTATTTCGGGTGGATTACCAGAATATTGTCGAAAGCTAGCTCTGAGGAATCATCATATCGGCATCGTCCTATCCCTTCCCAGATGAAAACTTCCCTATCATTATGGGCCTTCCTCATAAACATTTTTTCATCCTCTCACTCACACTCCACAACTGTCCCTTAAGGCGGGTTTCATGAAAATAAACCATGGGATAAAGCAAAGAAGCTTTGTATGAAAGTTTATTGAAGTCTAAAAGTACCTCCATAATAGTGCTTTGAAGTACTTTCATGAAATAAACTTGATTTAATGGAACAAACTAGGGTACCTCCATTACTTTAATGCAGTACGAGACATATTAGGCACTAAATTCAAAGAAATTCAATAAACTTTCACCGGGTACAGTCTCATATTGATATTGGCGAGAGTTATGGAAATCGAAGTCAAGAGTACTTCATATTGATTCCTATTACTTTCAGTATATTTACTTCAATATGCCGCTGGAAGAGCTGAACACACAGGATGAGTTTATAAGGTCCATAGACTGAAAAAAGTCACCCTTCATGAAGTAATGTATATTGCACTATAAACGTCTAGACGCTCTTTAGATAACTGCGTTATTTTTTTCGGAATCCATTAATATGGGTACAAAATTATCACTACTCAGTCACTTTCCCTAGCTATTTTTTTCTTGCTATCATGCGTATATACGTTTTTCCTATAATAATTCAGCACTGAGTAATAATTTATCCAAATTATTCTACATTGCATATAGATTTTCAGGGTGAGTAATCTTTTTTCTAAAAAAATTAAGTATTTTATGTGCCTTGCTAAAGTCTTTTTTTCTTTCAGAGTGAGTAAGATTTTTTCTAATACGTTTGAAGAATTTTATTTGCCTTACTTAAGCAAAAAATCAACGGAAAAATATAGTTGAGGAAGTGGAATGAATTATTAGAGCTTTAATCTTACCGTCAGACTTTTCCATCGAATTTGAGGAGAGCGCTTTAGCATTTCGGCATGAAAAGTAGTCGAAAGATAACAAATAACATCGTTCAAACGCTCAAACCTATGATTATTATCAACCAATTGATTGGAATTTCATCCATATACCTGGAAAATAGCGTAGACAGTGTTCAAGAGAAATCTTGCCGCAGGGTCGAGTACGGAGTGATATTGCATTCTGTAGTTTCATCTCTAACTCTCTTCTTCATGATTAACCTGGCGATCAGGTACAACTTACACCTCGCGAGCACTCTGACCTCACACACGGTGCTGCTTCTGTGGGCTATCTTTGGAGATGTTGCCGGAGCCATTTCTGGTTTATTGTTTGCTTTGAAGCTTCAAATTGCACGCCGAGTTCAAAGAGGCTTAAATCAATGCGAGAAGATTTTACGTGAGACATCAGTAGTGACATTAGATGATGTCAGAAGATTTGTCAGATCCCAGCCAATCTACCTGTTCTATGCCCTGGTGTGACGTCCAACGCCGCGTACAACTGGACAAAGCGAGGTATTGGACTCGTATTCTTCAATATGTGTCGAGTCGCTTTCTGGGCCTTCATAAACATGATGCAAGGAATGCAGTATTACAGCATGACTATTTTCCTTCGTCGGATATTCGCGAACATTAACGAAAGTTATAGCTTGGTTGCAACGTGGCCTAGGGGTGTCCATGGAGGAAATTTGGAATCCACAAGGATCGACTCGAAGACATGCAAGCTTAAGAACCACTACAAATTTAACAGGGTACTTCAAATGCAATGCTATCACCTGCACAGAGATTTGAATCGCCTCTATGGAGTAAGCAGTTTGACGATGGCTGGTATGAATCTCATCAACGTAACCTTCAACTTGTACTGCCAGATTGACTTCTACATCAACGGCGATAGAGCCGCAATGGAGGCACTCCATTTGTTGCTTTCGTTTGGTCCACTAGTCCTTGTTATCTCAGCTTGTGAAGACACAGTGAAAAAGGTAACGCAATTTTCACCTGCCCCAATATGAAAAGGTCCCTGTTTTTGGAGTTTCTGTTCCGTTGGTTATTCGGGAGGGGGGAGGCGCACGATAAACTGGCTTCTTTACCCCAATAAAAGTTATAACTGCCATTTATACCTGCCAAAAACCTGCTAACTGTCGATAGGGCGTATAGTACGGAATATTATAAAGCCAGCAATGAAGGTGGGCGAGAATGAGAAAAGGAACAGGAAGATAGCAAGGATGGAAATTGATACCTGCGTCTGAGTGTTTGAACGTAGTTATCATATTTTGTTGTTCACATTGATACAAGCCAGGATGGATTATTATTGTACTCCGAAGGTCTGCTGTTTAACTCTGCTACTGTCAGTGGAAGAAATTCGACTCTGCGTTCATGTAATACCCCACAAGCAATCGTGACACATATCGAGATCTGAAATGTTCAAGTGACCCGCGTCAAGCATGAGGCACCCTGTTATCTAAGGGAAGTCATTTTATATACATTAGTAGGGGATATAATGGCATTTTAAGAAACTGGAGAAACTTTTGAAAAGAAACTTGCCATTGGAATTATCTTCTTCTTATATGTTGGCACGAAGAGGTCTGTAGGTTAACACCCTATCCTATGAACGAAGCACGACACCTTAAACTACTCTCAACATAACATGCAATTAGTGATCCGGATTTTTACCAAAATATTTCGCCAAAAATAGAGTTTAAATATGGAATCACTGATTAGGAGTTCGGTACTTCAGGCCAGTACCAAAAACGTCTTACAGCTCTTTCCGTCAGGAATTAGTTTCCTGAAAAGATCGTTTATTTATATACTTCTATAAAATATATTGCATGTTTTGTGGAACCGTCACTATATTATCGTTTAAATGAAAAAATAAATAAAAATTTAATTAATATTTCATACGACGGACAATAAACGCGAACTGGTTCACAGTTTAAAATAGATGGCAGAAATATAGCACCCACTTGCCACGATTTTGGAATTTCGCTATATCTTCCATTTTTTCAACCGCTAAAATTCCAACTCGTTACCTTACGAAAACTTTTACCTTCATGCGCCACAATTATTAAATATACAAGCGTTTCATAAATATCCTTCCCCTTTCTAATCTCTATGATGTTTTACGGTCAATAAGTGATCATAAAGGCTGATGATGAGACTCTGTAGTAGATTAGTCGACAGGTAGTTCTTGTAGCTGTCTGGTAGTTGATTATTCGATTTTCTCCATGATGCTTTTAGTCTTAATTTGTCACAATGTACAATTATCATATTAAGTATGATCACTGCATGACTCTTGTATATCGTTTGAGTATTTGCATATTATATAATTTAATAATATTTATAGTATTGGTACCATACCTGTAGTGTTGTGCATGTTGATGAAAGTTACATGGATACTATAGTATGCATCTTGGTGATAACTTACCCCCTGACAAATACCCTAGAAGTGGCTTGCAAGGTAAAATGTAGATATTTATGTAGCTGGTGAGCTTAAATTTTGCATTACGACCATCGCGGAGGGATTGTCTCCAATACCTCGGAACACGATATCCACTTTATTGTTCTCTCCTCAAAGGTTGTGTAGATGAAATACCTATCTCAATACTCAGTGCAAATGATACCCATGGGAAAAATATTCTCATTAAATTATTACGAGGTTGTTTAAATGGCGGTTTTGACGTGTCAGCATTTTAGAAATAGCTGTAATACCAGTGTAAGTTATCAATATTTGCAGCCGCCTTCCTCAAGAGTCAGATTCTGCAAGGATATTTTTCAGTCAGTCTCTTAACGTTAACATGCACACCATAGGTGGCCATAGTGCATATGTGTTACCGTCGAGTATAACTTGTCACTGTAACGTGCAAACGCTCCTTGCTTGTCTCGAGCAAAGGAAATTCTGAGAAGAGTTTCCGGTAGGTAAACAAATACGCACCCTAATATGTTAATGTAAAAACTGACCAAGTTTTAAAATAAATAGAAAGCGAAATGCATTCTCTAGCATTTAGTTCTAGCAGTAAAACTTCATAATGCTAGAGAAAACTTTTTTCCAGCATTATGAAGTTATACTTCAAAAGTCGGACTAGCTTTTGTGAATAAACAATTAGATGCCACCACAAAATTTTTTACCGATATTGGTAGAAATGATATTAATAATACTTAATCACTCTTCAAAGCCAAGGGTGAAGTAAATATTAGGGCCTTGCAACCCCATAGAATATTTCAGAGCAATGCGGGTAACTGGAAAATATGAAAAACGGATAAATCCACTCGCGAGGTTTTCGGCCGGCTCGGAAGCCTTTTCTACACTCACAGTCATTTTGCGGAATTTTGATCATCTACCTGAAAAAAAAACTCATGCTGGACGTGGCAGAGTTAGGGTGGTCTCGAAGCGTTAGTAAAATGAGCTCAATCATTCGAGGAAACTAATGCTTTATATTGTATGTATTGCGAGATTTCCTGATCAAACGTTTTGCTTTCCATGGTAGGACGTGTGATGTGGCGATGACTTGATGGTTATTCATAAACGGAAAGGTGCCAAATACCCCTCAGAGTTATGAGTCACCGGCGGAAAATACGCTACAAATGACCATCGGACAGATATCCATCCGCTTGACGCTAGACAGGGAATTCCATTCAACCAATAGAACTTCATCCAACAAGCATTTCCGCAACCGCTTTCATGTCACTCGGCCGAAGCGTTCATTTCTTGTTTGGGTTCTAAATAGTGTCTTTTGACGTCCAGAACATTTTATCCAAGGACGGACATAAACGCAGAGGGGGAAACTAACCGTCATTTTCCATGGATCACAACATAACAGACATGAGGCCAAATAGCCGCGGGATTTGAACCAATTAGTGCATTATCCCGTTGGTCTCACATAAAAATCAATTCATAAAACATTTTTATTTTTATCATTGAGACATTAGAAAAATGATCGCGACTGTTTTTATTTACTGATACCTGACTTTTAAACTGAGACTGGAAGTCAAATCTAGCCTCCATTTTTTGCTTTGCTCACAGATTATTAGCTACTCTAAACATAAAAATGAAATCCGTATCCACTCACTCCATACCATACAATCATAATATTAGTTACGCAGAAATTTAAAGGTTCGTTTAATTCGGTTTATTCGGTTTATTTGCTACATAATAAATTTACCCCCGATGGCTTGCAGTTAACGAAATTACATTCCTGGGACAGTACCTTCTGAAAAATAAAGCTTTAAGATGAAGGTTCCTCCATCCTTTGATCTCTTTGGGAAACATGTCTACTCAGTATTGATAATATAATGATTCGAAGAAAAAGTAATGGAGGGAGATTGTTGGTCATCATAGAGAATAAAGCGAATGACTTATGCACTAGCTTAACTGATTGTTTTGATAAACAGTTTCATAAAAATTGAATGAAATTTTTATTTAATAATCTATGAAAATCCAAGGAAAGAATCAAATCCTCAATTAAAATTCTAATGTAAATACCTTGTTACTCACAATTAGTAGGTAAGGTAAAGTATTTAACATTGCAAGAGATATCTGAAATACTCTCACCATAAAAATGTCTAATAAGAATTTTTTCTTGCTCTGGCTGTAGTCGTTCGTGTTTTGAAAGAAAAATGTGCTTGAAATTAGCTGCAAAGCTGAGTTAAGTACATAATGAGACATATGAGACAAATACAAAATTCACATATTTCAAAGAATCTATAAAAATAGAGTGGTTTCGAATTAAGACAGACAATTTCCTTCATTAATTAACATTATATTTATGTTAGAAAGAATTTATAGATAGATATTCGCAACGGGATGGTTACACTGACTCATTTGGTGATGAGGTATCTTACAGTACCGCGTCCAAGCGTCCAATATTCCAAATGTATAATCAATAAATAATGACAATCCACTTTCGTATTGAAGAAGGGAGAGCCACAATAATACTGGCAGCAGCCTTTTTACCACATTTGTATCCCACGGAAGTAGCGATTGTAATTCCAACAGAAATAGATTATCAAGGGAACTGAAGTGAGCTCTCTAACATGAGCAAGGGAGAAAATAGTGCTCATGGTGTGTTGTGGACTCTAAAGCCCTTAATAATCATAAATTGGGCATTTGGACTCTGTCCGTATGTTTCTATTGACCCGGACAGTGCAAAGCGTTCCCGCATATATTTTTTAGTCGCCAGAGCTGCATATACAGTTTTAGCACTTTTCGATTTCTGTTTACTCCCTATTTTAACTTATATAATATCAGATGACAAATACAATTCACCTGTGACGCAAGGAGTGATGGTAGGGTAGCAGACGACTCTAAGTGTGTTCTGGGCATCAACCGTATATGTGCATGTGTTAAGAATTCCAGAATCTCTAGAGGCTTTACGGAAACTCCTTGATTTTGAAGTGCTTTCAAGTGAACCGTTCTCCGAAAACCTGAAGAAAACACGTCGAAAGATGAATTGGATAATTTTCTTAGGCACTTCATACTTCATCCAAATCGGGTTTCATCTACACTTGGCGGTAACATTACATGGAATATTTTCCTTGGAAGTGTTACTGACATTTCGTTTGATGTTCTGGTCGTTCGTCGTAATAATGATCAATCTGCAATATTACAGCTTTGTGCTAATCCTCAGGTGTTGTATCATCTACACAAAGGCTGAAATAGCAATTATTTCAGAAGATTTTAATCCCTAAAAAGACGACTTATTAAAAAAAGAGGAAAGGTGTCGTCAGTATCGTAAAACAATCAAACGTTTTCGGGGATTAGCAACGAGTACTTACCGTATATTTAAGTGCCTGAACCATATTTATGGCTTGCCTACAATAACTCTTGGATCAAGCGTACTATTCAGTATAACTTTTGATCTTTTCATGATATTGGAGTGGTATCTCATGGATAAGTCTGATTTTACAGTTCACGTGCTGGTAATTACTACCACGTGGGTCTTCCTTCCAACAGTTACCCTGATTCTCCTCATCTCGGCATGTGGAAACGCTCAGCAACTGGTAATTTCAATTTAATGACATATGTATTGTGGACTTTGAAAGTATGTGGTAGTAGAGCATGGCATGAACTGTATTTCGTTCTCATGAATCTGCATGATAAGATCTGTTCCTTCACTAACAAATGATTGGCTTGAAATTTTATATTTTGATATAAATTCTTTTGTTGGAGCCTCACAAATGTAACTGCTGAAATAAATCTCGCTCCAAAAAGACTTCAGTTTATCAAGAGTGGACGCATTGCCCGAGCCAGGTAGGTGTCATCATAATAAGTAACGATCCATTTTATAAGGTAGCAGATGCAAGAAAAAAGTTAATTTTTGGTGCTTGAACGGAGCTTTGGTGCTTCCCTACAGACGCAACTCATCCAGTAATGACAGTTTTCTTTGTTACTTTCGGCATTTACATAATGCTTCATTTATTTTACATAATTTTTCTAAATTTTATCAGCACCAGTACAATTTTTTAACCATAGCGGTCTTGAGTAATTCATTTATTCTTATTCTGATCGTCATAGCATTTTTAACAATAATTCAGTAACACTAAAATACATATAATACGCATGCATATGATACGAGTTTCTTTAGGGTAATTTGCGTAGCATATTCATCCATTTTGCAGCTGCTTGATAAGTCAAGTCAATTCTACTAAAAATATTACTCCTTAGATCTGTCAACGCCCAAGTATTTAGGAAAGTTGAAGATGAATCAAAATATTCATTCCTCTGAACAAAACGAGGAAAATTTTACAGTGGAAAAATCATCTATCAGGACTGGGAAACTACCCAGATCTATCGATTTCAAGCCGAGTGCTCTAGCCAATTATGCTACCAAGGTGTCGTCTTCCACTGTCAATCTCATAGAGACTTTACGGAGCAAGTTGTCCTCACAGCTTGCATGTAATGCCAGAGGTACCAGTATGCGAGAGCTAATCGCTACAGTCAGCGGGATAAAGCCCAACTTTAAACTTTAAAGTTTTGATTTAGGCAACTACAAAGTTTTCAGTTGGGCTTTACCCCGTGGGTTTCAAGCAGTGAAGACATTGAAGAAGATTTGATGAGGGGGAGATTGGACAAGGCATATACAAAAATCAAGACCCTGCAACCCAAACAAAGAACTAAATCGAATGTTATTAAAGACAAAAAGGCAAATATACTTTTAGCAAATGAAAATGTTGGTGAAAGATGGAAATAATACCTAGAGGAGTTGTACAATGGAATAAATACACAAAATAGCAATGAATATATTGGAGAAGAGAAAGACACAGACATAGACAGATTAGGCCCTTCAATATCCCTCGAAGAGTTAAATTTTGCTATGAAAAATTTGAAAGACAGTAAAGCAGCAGGACTACATAATATACCTGGAGAGGTGTTGAAGCAATTGGGAGAGAAGGCAAAGGAAGGGCTGTTCAATGTGATTGGCGAATGTTATGAAACGGAATATACATGGGGATTATACGAAGAGAAAAACAATTACAATCTCAAAGACAGGGGATGAAAACGAATGCTCAAAGTATAGAACCATTTCTATTCTTTCTCACACATCAATAATTCTGCTGAATATAATGAAAAACCGGCTAAAAGGGAAAATTGAACAACATTTGGGAGAAATTCAGTTTGGATTCAGGGCAGGAAAAGGAACCGGAGAAGCAATTTTATCATTACGATAAATATTAGAGAGAAGGATATAAATAAATATAAATACATATGTGGCCTAAATAGACCTGGAAAAGGCCTTTGATAAAGTGGACTGGAGACTTCTCTTTTATAAATTGACGAAAATCGATCCAGACTGGAAAGATAGAAGAGTAATTTTAAATTTGTACAAGTCTCAGAAAACAGAAATAGACATAAATGGATGCAGAAAAGAGGCCAAAATAAGAAAATGAGTAAGACAAGGATGCCCTCTATCACCCTATATATTTAACATATTCACAGAAAAAGCAACTGAAAGAATGAAAGAAAAGACCAAGGGAATTAAAGTGAACGGGAAAAGCATCCACAGTATCCGCTTTACGAATGATATAGCAGTAATTGCCGACTCCAAAAAGGACATGAATAAATGATCCATACACTCTCCAAAATCTTAGAAGAGTGTAAGTTAAATATGAACAAGAAGAAGACCAAAATAATGGTAATAAGCAAGAGAAAAGAAAATGCCATAACGAATATTAAATTTGAAGTTGAAATTCTGGAATAGGTTGACTCCTTCTGTTACCTAGGGAGTATTATAAACAATAATAACACATGTGATACTGAGATTGGGAGAAGAATAGCCTTGGCTAAACAAGCATTTCAAAACAAGTAGAACTTATTACTTAATACCCACATCAGTTTTGAGACCGGAAAAATTTCATAAAAATATTTGTTTGGAGCGTTTTTCTATATGGATGCGAAACGTGGACAACCAGGAAAATGTAAAGAATTAGGCTTTAAGCAATGAAAATGATGGTCTGGATAAAATTAACGAAAACAATGTGGGATGATAGAAAAAGCAATCAATAGGTGCTAGAAGAAGTAAATGAAAACAAATGCCTTTAAGGAGAGCAAAAGTGATTGGACATGTAATAAGAAATAATCAGTTCCTGACAAACATATTCGAAGGCAAAGTGGTGGGGAAGAAAATAAGAGGTCGACCCAGGACAGCATACTTAAGGAGCGCTGCACGCGTAATGGGAATGATATAATATGCCCAGCTGAAAGAAACAGCGAAGAAAAGGGACACGTGGCTGTTACGACAAGGCACTGCCTTTAGAGCATGATGATGATGTTCCACAACAACAAAAATAGTTATTCGAGAAGTAATAAATAAAAAGAACTAAAAAAAGAAATATAATTTATTGAGTGAACGTAAAATATTTATAATATTTATACCGCTCAGAAATTTCCTGCACCACTTAACGCTGAATATCTTCAAGTTATTCTCCTTGAATCGAGCTATTAAAAGCTAAGCTAAATTACCTCACTATGGATCTCATCTTCTGGCTGGAAATATTTTGAATTCACAACACCAGAACTAAAAAGTAAAAGCAATGATCATTCTATAGTGAATGGTTAAATTTTAATAGTTTAACGCCTGTAAAACTAGTGGAAAGTAATTAGATGCACAATGCCAATAAATTCTTACTTCTCTTATAACTTTCTTCTTTTATATGAGATTATGAAATTAGGAATTCCAATAGTCCAAACTGTAATCCTCAGTATTTCGATTCAAAACCAGTGTCCCATAATTTCCGTAAGAAAATGAAGCCAATTCAAATGTAAGTTCACCGGATAATCAAAGGAAAGCGAAGAAAGAACACACAAGGCATTACAAAACAGTGGAATTTAGTTTGAAACCCGATTGAGGGGTACAAGGAGAATAAATACTTCACCAAATGAGCACGACTCTGCATATTGAAAAAGGTTCTGTCAAGTAGTCTTAAATAATAATCCCTATAGCCCGCATGAATTCATTACTCCTGGATTACGAAATACGCAGCTATGAGAATCATGCTTTGTGTTTTATAAAAACCGGACCGAAAAAGATACTTTTGTTTTATTTTCATGCAAATCCTGTGACTTGTAGATAACATATACACGCTTTTAACAGACGCTTAATAGGTCGTTATTCAAATACAACAATGTATCGATTGTAAAAGCTGCTATCATCTCACCCCATAGAACCTCTTTATATCTTACATTCATGCAAACTTTTCCTATACGTTTAGAAAAATTACTTGAAAGATCAATTGAATGATGACAAAAACGATGCGATACTTCCCAGAATTGAAAATGTTCTGTGATGCGTTTTCATGCGACAACCTTGCTGGTAGTAAAAATTAAATGAAAACCATGGGTCTCATAATTCACCGAACGTAAAGCTAAAAAACAAAGGCTGCCTGAGCAAAGTTGATTTGCAACGGTAGTGGCGATCAGTCTCAATGTCAAATAAATTCGGTGGAATGAAAACTGCTAGTAATAAAAGGGAGACAGAAAATTCCTCAAATGGAATGTTATGGCATTAAAGTCTTGGCTAACTTTATATTAGGCGATAGGAATCTTTCCTTAAGTTTGAAAAGGAACAGTCAGACCCTGGTCTTTTCTTCATTCATTCTGCGATGCATGATTTAAGAAAACAACAATATTTCGCTGGTCCTCCATCAGTTAACCAGGTTAACTGATGAAGCTGGCAGGAGGACCAGCGAAGTATTTTTGTTTTTTTAAAACATACATTGCAGAATGAATCCCGAAAAAAGGAACAACCAACATTGCATCCGTGGAAGCCTACGAGTGATCAAAATTATATATTTGATTTTGTTGGTTTCGGATTTTTTTATGCCGCACAACATTTATGAACATGTGAATAGGCATTCGTCATTGACCTAGGCCGAGGTGATTATGTGGCAAACGGCATTGACTATGGACTGGGCAACGGCCATATCAGCGCACATATCAAGACTACCAGAACATCAAGAGATTTTTAGGGAGCTCTTTGATTTTGAAAAATTCTCGAGTGAACCGCTCACTGAAAACTTCAAGGGAACACGTCAAAAATGATGTATATAAGATTGTCATGGGGAGTCGTAATGACTTTTCTTTTGATGTTCTGACTGTTTGCTATAATAATGATCAACCTGCAACATTACAGCTTCGTTCTGATCCTCAGATGTTGCGTCATAACTGAAACGGCTAAAATAGAATTTATTTCTGAAGATTGTATGCCTCGAAAATCAACCTATTCAACATAGTGTTGTGAGGAGAAGGGAAGAGGAGAAGTGTTGTAAAAATTACGTAATTAAACGGCTCAGGAGATTAATTATGAGCATTTACCGCATATTTCAGTGCTTGCACAATGTTTATCTGGATGGATTGCCTACTTTAACTGTTCGATCAGGCGTACTCTTCCACATAACTTTTGATCATGTGACTTGTGGACAACATATACACGCCTTTAACAGACGCTTAATAGGTCTTCAAAAAGGTCGTTATTCAAATACAACAATGTATCAATTGTAAAAGCTGCTATCATCACACCCCATAGAACCTCTTTATACCTTACATACACGCAAACTTTTGCTATACGTTTCCTATATAAATTGGAGAAATTTCTCCCGGACAACTCTCAATTCACTGTATATCCGCTGGTTATTTCGACCACGCTTTTTGAAAGATCACTCTGGTTTGTCTCATCCCAGAATATGGAAAACTCATCAAAAGGTAATTAAAATTAAATTACTTTTAAAATAAACTTTGAATCAGAAACCATGATCGGTGTTATAATTTAAATTGTTATATCTGTTAAAGAGAAATCATACATGGTATAATGGTTTATGGTATAGTATGGTATAATGTCTTACGATGGGAAAGTTGTTGTTTTATAGACGGAATCACAGCTCCTTGTGAAAAAGAAATGCGCATCAGTGATAATTTTTGACTGTCTTTACAGTCTGTGAAGATTTTTGCGTTCTCACAAATTCATCGGCTGCTTCCAACTTATTTTTATTAAAAGTCAACCATCTTTCTCCTGAGGTGTCTTTTATAGGCATGTAATTCAAGACTATTTTACCTTGCATTTAATGTGCTTTTTAATGACAGTGTTCTTATTTATATTTACCAGTTAGGTTATCTCTATTGGAGATAGTGGTTGATCGTACTTTAGGCAGTACTTAATGGTTGTCTGAGCAGAATGTTTTCCGCAGTGTGGCTTCTCAAATCTATGATTAGAGTTGGTAAGATGTTAATATTTTATGCTATTGACTAATGTATCGTAGGTATTTTGTTACAGTTTTCATAAATGTGCTGCACCTATTAATGACTATAAGCACCATTGTACCTATATGTTATTAATTCCTAACTCGCTATGAGACCACCATGTCAATTCTTCCATTCATCGCTTCTTCGTGGTATCTTTGTTTCACCCCGCCTAAATCATCACTGCTAATCCTATTGTCTAAGTCCCTCATTCCGATCGTTATAGCTTTCTTTCCGATGGAAAATAATAAAGGGAAAGACATTCGAGTAACTTTAAATAAGCAGACTTTGTAGAATATGAGTTCTAGACCATATCAAAATGTAGAGTTGTAGTGACAAATAACATGATAAAACCAGTAGATATTGGTGAGTGAGTAATAGGTATTCCTTATCTGATGCTACAAACTTATCACTAACAGGTAGACATAAATTATAGACCATTTTTCACTTGAATATTTCAGAGTATTTGCAGACTCTCCCTCCCTATCCAACGTAAGACATGTATTCACAGAGCCATCCAAGCTTAATGAAGACGAGACGTGTTTGCTTACGTCTTCACTAAGCTTGTCACTCAGTTGTCAAAACGCTTTTGAAGCTCAATTGATCATCACAAAAAAACAAGAAATATTACGACATATGAGTAACAACTATCCTATGGACAAAATTTTGTCGCCTAGTTTTTTGAGAGAAGTAATTAATTCAAAACTGCTTTTAAAAATATTTCAAAATAATTTTTCATACGTTCGTCAAAAAAGTCTCAATAATAATATCAACACCAACGAGGAGGGAGAGTCAGTCAGAGGGGAATCCAACTCGCAGCCTTGAGAAGAAATTAAAAAAGGCTCATTCAATAAGGTGTTAGGAACAGGTTATTTGGTAAAAGTGATGTAGGAGATGATTAAAAACTAAACATTGATAAACTAGCGCGTGGTGGAAGGCTATATTCCATTCATTATTCAAAAGGTATAGGATTATTGCGATATTCGGTTAAATTTCATGTAAAGTAGCAGAGAATAAATAAAAACGCTGACATTCATAAATAACCAGTAATCTTAGATAAACATATGAATACGAGTGATAGAATAGCCAGGAGTCTAAAAATAAGTCATGTATTCAGTCACTTCCAACGCTTCAACTGTTAACTCACTGCGGCCTTTGTTTCCTCCCTTCCAGCTCTTGTGGTCAGCGAACAACCGATATTTTCTTCATCAAGACATAATTTACTCCATGGAAACCTTTTGCAAGTAACTATTCAGGAATTCATTCCAGTTAAATATGAGGATACCACCCTGTCGAGACTATGAAATAGCGGATTAATTTCCATAAAAGCCATAAAACATGAGTTGCAGCATAGTTAATAGATTATGGAGTGAAATATAGATGCAAACAAAACATGAGTATTCTACAACAGTAGTGGGACACTCACACGGGCTTTGATGCGTTACCATCTTACAAACGGAATAATATTAGCAAGAAATGCATAACAAATGATACGCCACTTCCTCAGTGACCGAGCAGAGTATTGGTTTAAGGACACTTAACCACGTCTGTACGCTTCAAGAGTGCAGCATGACTATCCAGAAGGCATAGAAATACATATGAATACTAGTGGTAGACGATTTGTGGGTCTTAAAGAAGTTCATTCATTTACAATCGGCAAGAAATTACGTGTGAACTGAAGAGAATCGAGATGAGTAAGGCAAAGATTAGCTCGCACGGAGTGTTGTGGGCACTAAAGCCATTACTAGCCATAAATTGGGCATTGGGACTCATGCCGTATATTTTAAGAGGCACCGGGGGTGTCCGAATATCCCGAGAATATTCTCTGGTTGCCAGAGTCACATATTCAGTGTTAGCCATCTTGAACCTCTGCTATCTGCCAAACTTTATATATCAAACTTTGAGCGTCGAATTTCAGTCACCGTTAGCTAGTTCAGTGGTGATAGTGTAGCAGATGACTATCTATGTCCTTTGGGCTTCAACTGTATGCGTGCATGCACTTAGACTTCCACAATCTGAAGAGGTTTTGAGAAAGTTCCTCGAGTTTGAGGAAGACTTGAGTGAATCTTTGTCAGTGAGCCTCAACGGGATGCGTCGGACGATGAATGTGCTTGTTTTCTTCGCTGCTATGTTCATCATACAAATCGGATTCCATGTGCACTTAATATTAATATTGATGGAATATTTGTCAATGGGAGTCATGATGCTGTGCGCTTTACTTTACTGGTCGTTTGCCGAGGTGATGATCAACCTGCAATGCTACAGCTTGGTGCTTATCCTAAGATGGTGCGTGGTGAACGCAAATACCGAAATTGGCTTAATTCTGGAAGATTTATGTTCTCGAAAGCTGGACGCATTCAATAATCAGAAAGAATTGCATGAGTTTAAAACTATAAAACGTTTCAAGACTCTTCAAATCAGCACCTATGATATTTGTAGGTCCTTGAACAGTATATATGGCTTACCCACTTTAACTCTTGGAGCGACCGTTCTTATCAGCAATATCTTCGTTCTTTACTTAGTACTCGTGAAAATCCTCACGGATGATACTGGTTTTTCGCTACACATCCTGATTATTTCAACCAATTGGGTATTGATTCTAACCATCCCCATGGCTCTCATCATCTCAGCTTGCGAAAATACACAACGACAGGTAATTCAACTTGAATAACTTTCTTTGAGAATTATATGAATGCTTACAGTGATTTAAATGGGCATAATTTGGATAATTCAGTCTTTCTCTGAGAGACTGATCTGTGTAAATATCTATGCGCAGTGCTGGATTAGACATTACAATTTATTGGAGGAAATTATGGGATCAAAAATTTGCAGCCTTCTACTGGTGAAAGATTAAATGCTGGTAGTATTGAAGTTACTATATCACCTTCAAGTCACATTGTGATAGAATGAAAACTAGAATGTTTATACTGATATAACAAAAAATATTCTTATATTAGCGATGACTAAAAATGTATTGAAAAATGAAAATGAAAAATGAAATTTATAATTCCAGGACAAGTGTGTCCCTTAGGAGCATACATGATTATACATATCTTAGAGTAAACAAGTAGTTAATACAATAGGAAGATTTGCATGATGCACCAATATCACAGAACATAATATTTAACAAAATATTTAACAAGAAGGCAAATGTATGAATACACATAAAAAACATCTGATTTTATACAGTGTAGCACAATATTTAATTCATTTACAATATTTAGTTCACTTGTAGCAAAATTTCATGGTATTTTTTTTAAATTGACTTGCATTTTCAGATTTTTTCAGATTGCTCCTGTAATAATACACCGGACCCGCCAAATCATACGTGGATACGTATTTAATATATCTCTGAATGATATTTTTCATTTATCCTACGGTAATTATATCAAGACGTCAAATACACTGTAAAATGGTTTGGCTTTTATACGAAATATCTGCCAGATTACCAGATTTGAGATGTTGTCCCTCAGGTTTTTAATTGAATTTAAATGTGCAAAGATATGCTCAGTTTCTTAGATAAACTTAAATAAGAAAAGTTGCATAATATATACCGTTGGAATTCAATAAAAGTGCTTGGCTCTTGTCAAAAAAAATATTTGTTGCCTACCCTAGCTCATAAATTTCAGACTCTATTCATGTGCTCTTTCATCACGTATCTGCAGTATTACACATCCCCCAGGAAAGGACCCATACAAGTGCACTTCTTAGGTTTGGCCATGTTGAAAGAATTAATGGGAGTTGAATAACGAAATGGATATGTATATGAGTGGAGTTAATGCTGTAAACGAAAGTGTAGATCGCGGAAGTAATTGTTGAAAATGATGGGGGGACTACATAAAGATGCAGTATTAGGATCTTTTAAAATAAATGGTAATATAGGACGCATTGCATTTCAGAGAAGCAAGAGAAATAGGATATTATGGAGCAGGTTATAGAAATAATAGTCGGTTTCTCAAAATTATCAGAAATTACAAAGTCCTTAGACATTGTCAATTCTGAAAGAGAATGGCGTGTTGAGTATGCATGTTCATACTCCCTCACATTTATATCACTGGTTAAGCTTCTTCTATTGTGTGGCAACTACAAAATAGGACGTACACTTTAAGGTCTTCAAGTTCAAATACCCACTAGTTAAGCTTATTTAAAAAATTGTTTCTCTATGTGAAATGATCGTTTAAAACACGTAATTTGAAAGTTAGTTAAATATATCAAGCTGGTATATCAATGAATAAAGAAATTAATAAAAAATTTCAAATATCTATTTGGCATTACCGGTTATAAAGGCCTCTAAAAACTGAGTACAGCTTTCACAGAAGTCACCAGGAGGGGATGAAGATAAATTCCAGCCAGTTTTTTTATGCTAACTTCTCGAAATTCATGTCGCAATTTATTTGTAATTCACCCCATCAACTTGTACCTCTTTCACGGGGAGTTATCCAAGATTCACTGAAACGTCAATTTTTGCTCGTCTAATGAGTCATTTTTATTTGTCGAAATCCGATAGTTGTTCAAGAGTACGTAATAATAGTGATTAACCAAAATATCTATTTTTAAAACTCATTAATTGCTTCTGAAATACTTACAACTTATAAAAAATATCATTAAAAATGTCTTTTGTTTGCTGTCGTAGTCAACGAGTAATCTCTTGGACTACGGCTTCATAATTTTCAAAACGCCGGCTACCCAAATGATTTTTTAGGGGCCCGAATGGATAAAAATCACTGGGATCTAAGTCAGAATTGTAAAATAGATGTTACAAGCGTTCCCAATGAAATTTTTACGACTGATGCTGATGATTAAATGCTGGCATTTGCGACTTATTTATTGACTTACTCCCGTACATCTATATACACGTTGGGAAAAACCACTCATAATGTAATATAAATTCCGCCTTTTGACTAAAAATTACGGAAGTAATTCTCTTATTCCCAAAAAATGTGGTAATATTCCAATATTTCATTTTTATTTGATTTCTCGGGAGTTTTTCCTTCTCAAAAACAATTCATCGCGAAGATGGCGAGTATATTTGGTGAACAAAATTTGTAACCCGGGTTTTTCCTTTTCTCCCATTTGTATTGATCCTATAAAAGCGAAACATGTGTAAGAACACAAACTTACAAGATATCAGTATTCATCTTATAAAATAAAGAAATTACTTCACATTATATAATCACTGGTAGATTTGTCGGCGATAAATACACGTAACTATTACGCACAGTTTGAACAGCATTCACCAGATAAAAATAAAGACAAAAACCAGAAAGTTTATCATAGCCAGCCTCTTAAAATTTATCTCAACTTGTGACATGCGCGCACACAGTTATCCAATCTCAACTGTTAACTCAACTTTCGTACGTCTATTGAGATATTTTTATTTTTTTAATTCCAATAATTGTACAGATGAACGTACGATAAAAACAACGATAAAAAAGAGAAACTGATTGAACGTAATGAATATTTTAAACTTTATAAAATACATGTATGATATTTTTTTGGTTTAACAGTATATTTACAACAATTGTCTGTTATTGCTATTCGGAATGCGGGACGTGAAATATTTTGGAAAAATGATACTAGAATTGGTTCTCGTTTTCCTCCTAGCCGGTGGTCCGATAAAAAGTACAGGCACATAGAAGAGTACGCTCACAGGACTCAAAGCACAAGTGCGATCCCTAGATGAGATATAATCAACTTCAGTGTCATTTAAATAAAAATTAATGCATAGGGATTCAATAAAATTTGAAACATGGAAACTCAAAAAGCCTACCTCATTAGGGTTTATAAATGCTTCCTGGGGTCAAACGCGGGTGAAGTAGTTGATACCTCTGACTTTATCGTCGCCTCTGCCAAGTACTAGTTTAACGAATCCCAATTCACGTCACTTGTCCTGCTTCTTTCAGAACATGTTTTCCCCACGAGAGATTTTTGTTAAAATTATCTAATTTGGCGAATACACGAAAAATCTATAACACATTCAAAATTGACCAATTTGAAAAACTAGATCCGAAAATGTATCGATTTTACCACAAAACATGATTTACGAATTTCACAGTGTTTTTTTCGTGTACAGAATATTTACAATAATCATAGAGGTCAGAAATTGACTGTAAAATCTGATGCAGATAACCCAAATGTTAGACTCCTAAGATCCAGCTACAAAAGCTCAAAATTTCCTGAATAAGCATCTCATCGTATCTACGAAGACATTATTTTATTGCCAACACCAGAACTACAATGTGAAAACAATTAGCGTTTGTAAGTGATCAGTTAAATTTTAATACTTTTGCGCGCGCAACACTACCTTATAGTAATTAGATTCAATGATGACTCTAAATTATTGGAGGGTGCTGTAAAATGTAAAGTCGCTAAGTGGGAGAGGAATATAATTGATTGGAGAAATTAAACATGAAGAAATCAGGTGATAGTCACGTTTTGAATTTCATAGAAAGGAATATGCAATAAAATGCAGACTTTTTTTCCCATCGTGGATATTCTCTAACATCAGGAGAAAGTGTAGACACACCTTTGATTGACGAGTCGTAAGACTTCAGAAAGGTTGTTACTCAACTGCAGCTAAGGATTCAATTGTTAAAGCTCCTGTTATCGATCACGTCATCCAAGATCTTGACATATAAATACGCAAACTATGCGAAATGGATAAGAAAAATTCATGGAGATCAATTGCATGATGATTAATTACGATGAACTATTTCAAATGGTTGGGTATAAGTAAAGTGTCATGTCGGGACTATAAAATTGAAAAATGACTTATCAGACTTAGGAGCAAAAAGAGTTAAAAATAGGGAAGTTGGATTAACGACGTAAGTGTTAGGTGTAGAACTACAAAATCGTTGATAAACAAAATTCCAATGTCCACCTGAGTGGTAATGTATTTTTACACGGCAACCCGACTGTTAGTAGAAATTGAATGAATGACATGCATCTCTTAATTAACCGAACAGAAAGCCAAAAACTACAGCCTGGTAGACTAAGTTTATTCGCTTTGGTATTAGTGATTGCCAGTTCGTTTAAATGTCAAACTTTCAGTGAACTGAAAAGTTAAGATGGGTGACAGAAAATTCCTCGTATGGAGTTCTAAGAGCGCTTAGGCCCTTAATAACTATAAATCAGGCTATTGGAATCTTCCTTCACGTTTGCAAAGGCACAGCAAGTACCTGGTATTCCCACAACTAATATCTGATCGCCAAAATTACGTATTCAGTTTTGACAATTTCGGAATTTTTTATTCCGCACGACATGTATCTTAATTTGACATTGGATTACCGATCTTCATTGACATCTGCCGTGATGGCTGGGTGGCAAACGGCGCTGAATGTGGGCTGGGCAACAACCATATATGTCCATGTATTAAGAATTCCAAAATCTCAAGAGGAATTGCGGAAAATCCTTGATTTTGAAGTGCTATCAAGTGAACCGTTCTCGGCAAACCTACCTCGGAAAACACGTCGAAAGGTGTATTGGATAATTGTATTAGGCGCTCTATATATCACCCAGATTGGTCTCTGTGTACTTTTAGCGTCAACAATAGATGGGATTCTCACATACGGAGCTCTATTGATTTTTCGATTAATGTTCTGGTCATTTGCTACAATGATGATCAACCTGCAATATTACAGCTTTGTGCTAATCCTAAATTGCTGCTCCATAAACGCAACGGCTGATATAGTATTGATTTCCGAAGATTTAAGTCCCCGTAAAGACAAACTTCTCAAAGAAGAAGAAATATGTTGTCAGTATAAAATATTCAAACTTTTCAGGAGATTAATAATGAGTACTTACCGCATATATAAATGCCTGAAGGACGGTTTATTCACTTTAACTCTCGGAGTAAGCGTACTCTTCAGTGTAAATTTTCATCTTTACAACATACTAGAATATTGCCTCATGGATACCTCTAAAGTTACTGTTCATGTGCTCATTATTTCGACAGCGTAGATATTGCTTCATATGGTCACTCTGGTTCTCCTCATCTCAGCATGTGGAAATGCTCAGCAACAGGTAATTGCAAGGGAATAATCTTTGATTTTTTTAAAACTTGAAATCATGACCGTATTGATGAATGATGATGATGAATGCTGAATATCAGGCATTGTATTTTCATTTCCTGCAAGGGGAAATTATTGGTAAAGTCCTGTAGGTGGCCAGATTTAATCATCTTATTACAAAATATAATTGTAGATCAATGGTAATTTTTAGTTTTCTTACGCCTACTGATTCCGTGTATCTTTTTCCAGTTGTGCCGAGTTGTATTCCAAATATCATGCATCAAAAAAGTTTATGCCAATCCAAGCTAATGAATTTCAGGCATTATTTGTGCACTCGTTCATCACGTACGTGCAGCATCATATATGCTCCAGGATTGAACGCATATGAGTGTGCTTTTCAGTTTCGGCCATGTTGAAAGAATGGATGGGAGTCGAATAACGAAACGGATATTTAAATGAGTGGAGTGAATGGAAGAGTAGACCATGGAAGCCATTGTTGAATACGAAGGAATGGACAATGGACAGGAGAAAAATCAGGAGTTTCAAGACTATGAGGGCGTGTAAGACGCAATAAGTGTCATAAGAGCGAAAGAGATGGGATATTTTGGAGGATGTTATCAAAGTAAGTGCCAGTTTCTAAGAATTGTCAACAATATCGAAGTTCTTGGATTCTGATAGTCCTGAACTAGAATGGCGTTATGAATACGCATATTTATTCACGTCGCTCATTCATATATTTTTCATCCACATCACTTGTTAAGCCTACTCTTCCAGTGCGTTGACACAGAAAAAATGAGACGAACACTTAAAGGTTTCCAAGTTCAAATAACTGCAATTTAATTGTACACAAGAATTAATATTTCAGTGTGTTCTTATTGATGGCTATCTATCAAGTAATCGTTATAGGGAACAATGTAGAGGAGAGTTAATGGTGCAAAGGAGTCATATTAATGAATTTAGAAATTAATTCACAGCTTCGCCAACTTGTGACATTCGAACGGAGCGTAATCCAATACTAATGGAACATCAACTTACTATCGTCCATTGTGCCATTTTTATTTACTGAATTCCAAATATTTTTTAACAGTACGTAAAAGTAATGACCAACCAAAAATCTGTTTTTAAATTTCATTCAAGGCTTGTGGAATACTAACAAATTTGATAAAAATTAAGCTATTTTTTTCGTGTGCCAGTAAATTAAAAGTATTTTACTTTTTTCCTATTCGTGATTTGTTGATTTTTTTGGAATAAGTTGCTACAAATTGATCCCGTTTAACATTCAACCAGCGATCCGATAGGCAGCACTGGCATCTAGGGTATTCAGCTCATAGGAGTGTCAACACAAGCGTGATCCCTGAATGGGATATTATCCACTTCTGAGTCATATTAATGAAAATAAACTAATCGAAATATGTTGTTTCCATTCTATATTATGTTACATTTAAAGGAATAGGTATGTATTCATTCCAACAAAAAGTAATGGACAATGATATATCTGTTAATTTTTAACTATTATTGTGACAACTGGTCTGATAATCTTAAAATGAAAGTACAGGGACTTACCGTGGTTGGCATATCTGGGTGACAACTTCAAATCGTTTTATCTCTGTGAAGGGTTAAATTCAGTGACATCTATGTCATCATTTAGTAACATGTCGTCTGACAAAAAATCAAAAGTGAAGTGAAATATATTTGTAATGGGTAGTATTTGCAATCTGTAACAAACTCTATTTCTGTGAAAGAATAAATTGCCATTTCTAGCCACATTACAATATCAATGAACACAAGCTTAATAGCCTAGAATCTCACTCACCGCGGTTGCAATCCGCGGTACTAAAGTCAACACGCATTGTAGGGTAGTGATGAACTTGTTTCTTCGTGTGTCTACGATATTTAAGATCGACACAGAGAATTTATCATGACACCTCTCTACATATCCAGGTCAGACAGAAGCGATAAAATAAGAGAGATACATTGCCGAACAGATATGTACAACAACTCGTTCTTTCCGCTTGCAAATGCGAACTCAATAAAAACTGAGCTCTACTAATTACACTCCCGTAATACGCGACACCATTTTACCTCCCAAAACCTTACATCTTTACACAGCTGGTGTCCTAACACCGCACCATGCCACACGCCCATGCGACGGCTCGCAGGGTATAATGTAGATGTTGATTTAAATTATGCATGCAGAGCGTTGGCTCAAAAGGATGCGTCGGAATTAAAAAACAATAAATATAGATTTTTATTACGCAATCGTGTGAAATTCAGTGTGGAAAAATCACTCAACTGGACTGGGATTTGAACCCAGATCCCTCGACTTCGCGCCGCGTGCTCTAACCAATCAAGTTAGCCAGGCGTCTTATTCGAAATGGAAGTTCATGGGGGAGCAAATTGTCCTCACAGGTACCGTGCATATATAACCCATATACGAGCGCTAAGCGCTACAGTCTACGGGGTAAAGCCCAACTTTAAACACATAGGTGTTTACTATTGACATTTTCAAGGAAACACGGAACTAACTGCACAGTAAATTCAACTCAGTGACCTACTAGTGATCACACAGTTGTGTGAAATTCACGGAGGAAAAATCATTCACCTGGACTGGGGATCGAACCTGTAGTTTCGTGGTTCTTTGAAAATTGATTTTGATATTTTTCGTAAATTGAATTTTAACTATAAGTAATTTATCATTGTTTTGAACAGTCCTAACCTGAAGGTAGATTTTATGACAGTTGTCAAAATTAACTTTGTCGCATCGGGGCTATCTTATTTCTTCGTAACTATTTTCCCGCAAATACTCACATCTTTTATTTTTACGATCTCCACTTATTCAAAAATTCAATTGAATTTTTTCCATGGTTTTGTTTCCTTTTCTTAGTATAAGGGATAACTCAATACAAAAGCAAGATCGATGAAGACCCAGCGATACAAGAAAATATGCATTAGCGTTTCCATCCCTCAAATTGCTCACAATGCTAACACAGCAGAACATGACGAATATATTTATGAACGGTTCAGATAAGGGAAAGTCATGACTTTAACACAAAATAAGCACGTCTACTTGAGTAAATGAAGGTCGTGAGAATTGTAAATGAGATTATGCAAACATGGCTTCAGTTTGTTGGGTCTTAGCCATAAATCTTAGCTATTGCATAATTCATTATATTTAGATATACATATATAATTATAAACGTCTAATTAAACTATAAATTAAATGATAAAAATAAACGTATAATGTCACAAGATATTCAAGGAATTAATACTAGTACCTAAAGGTTAATTAGAAGCAGACGGAATATTGAGTATATTTACATAAATCTTCATATTATTACGATTAATCCACCAAATTTCAAAGGTCGTGTCGTTCCTTAGGTCATGTTATGTATTCCACAATAATGTATCAATTGTATCATCCAGGGATATAATAATTACGTCCACAATTAGTCCAGCTATGTTTAGAGAAGAGGAATACTTATCCTTTTATATCAGAAGAATCAAAGCGATGAATGTTGTGATTAGAAGTCTATAGTGGATATGTAAATGTATGGTATGATAAACACTACGTATCCCACATCTCCGTCGTTTATTTAATTTTACATAAACCTTTAAGAAACTCACCTAATAGCCTACTACATAATTTTGAGAGTATTTTTATTTTCAAAAGGAAAGGACAACACCTAAACTGCGATGCCGGACCGATTACTGATCCATCCCATTTCTCCCTTTTGAACTTAAATTAGTTTATGACACTTATCAGTTTCTACCGGATTTTTTTATAACTCATCTATTCAATTCCCTTCTTCTCCCACCCTGCCAACGGACAAACTGACCGTTTGACTTCCTCCCTCCCTCCCTATAAGTAAGTATAAGTAAACAATAAGTACCCCCATTTTTTCCAGAGCGTTGGAACTTTTGATGGATTGCCTCTTAAATATTACTGATCGCAGCAAAGAGTGGAGATATTTTTGTGACAGAAGAACAGATAATCAATTTTTATGTGGTTGTATGGAGTACAAAATTGAATTTCCAAGGATCGTATCCTCAAGATGGCCCTGAAAATGGCAATGATACTATATTCTCAGAGGGAATATTCTGGACATGTTCAAAAACGATCTCCTCAGTGCTCGCAAAGAAATTCGTGTTGCCTTGCAGCTGCTGCTGGTGTGGAACAATATCCATGGAGTTGGCGAGCAGAAGGGACGAAAGAGATGTGGAATATGTGTTTTTTATCACGCAATACACATACACATCTACTATGGACTTCTAATTACGACCACCATAGCTTTGATTCTTATGATATGCAAGATTACCTATGACTCTTCTAGAAACGTAGCTGCACTCAGCTACTCGCTCATGGTCCTCTGGATATCGCTGGAGATTTTCATGATTACGATGGCATTACAGTATTTCATTCTTCGTCGCCGAAACGTGAAGATTATTTACAAGGATATAACTATGTGCATCAAGTTATTGGCCCCATTTGTATCGCAGAATGATTCCTATATGCTCAGCCATTCAGTTGTGCTACAATTGTTACTTCTATCAATGAAAGTGATCTGGCTGCCCATCAGCTACATTGCGGGCATTATGGAGGGTTTAGATGATCTCGACATGCTTATTGCCTATATATTTTTTTCTATTTGGTCTGCAGCTACTACATTCTTGTGGTTGCAAATGTATGCAACGCTCCTATTTCTGAATTTCATTGTGGTTACCTTCAATAGATGCCTTCGCTCTCTAAGTGGTTCTATTTCCGCAATCGTATGGCATGACGTGTCAAGTGGAAACAAAATTGGAACAGAGTCAAACTATTTGGCCGATTTTGCGAGAAGAAAGAGGATACTTTACTTGAAGGTGTATCGAGCATTCAAAACCACTGGGAAGGTTTACGGACTCACCATTTTGTCTTTGGGAGTGCTCAATCTTATAAGCATCACCTTATCTTTCTACTTCATTTTCGATCACCTCTCTAATCCAGCACAAACTCAAATGAAAGAAAGCAATTCCGTATTAAATGCCATCGCTTGGACGCTCGGCTATTTCTGCCACCTTTATCTCATCGTGGGGGCCAGCAGCAGGACTCAGAACGAGGTAATGGATTTTGATTATATATTTACATTATGCATGGCCACAAGGAATTCTATAGCAATTACGCAAAACAAAAAATTGGTGGTCATGTTTTCGAGTGTTCGGAAGTGGCTCTTTTGTCTTTACCTATTCTTCACGTCTTTCCTATGTTCTTGGATTTTGGTTTAAATTGGGCAGCAGTTTTTCCCAACATTACTGCCGCCACATTGAAACTCGAAAACCACGTTGCCATCAACCAACCTCTGGAAAAGTCTACACCACAAAAGATGAAAAATTGACAAAGGGCCATTCAAATATTACGTAAGATGTTTTTGGCAATAGGGAGTTTTAGATCATCTAACTTGTCTGAAGAAGAGGGGGGCAGGTGGTCTGAAACCAATTTACCTAAGATTTTTTCCCATCTTGAAGCATTTTATCGTTTCCAAATATTCAGTCTTTTTTACAAATACCCTGCGCATTTGTTCACGACTTCATCAGCTGTGGTACTGTCTCGCTCTTAATATTAATGAACGTGGTACTTCAACACGGCATAATTATTTGATATCTAGTGCTCAAAGCTGTACGATGGCTTTTATGGAAAGATTAAGAGAAAAAGCGAGCATTTTACAAAGAGTAGATACATATACCTAACGTCTTACGTAAGAATAAGAGGGAGGGAGGGTGTTGAGAAAATCTTACATTGTCTTACATAGGAGGAGAGGGGGAGGTCAAAAATGGGATAAAGTGTCTTACATAATACTTGAACGGCCCCCAACTATACTGAAACCGTTACATTTTTCTGTTATAAATTTGAATTTTATTGACATTTGATCGAAAGTTTCCTGCATTTAACGACTATTTCCCGCGTGAAAACATTACTCGTCGAAAGAGAGCTTCAAGCACGTTGAGGCGTTTTCCTCTTCTACCGCTGGTTTTCATATATAATTTTTCTTATATTTTCACATTTCTATGATATAATTGCTTTTCTAAACCTCGGCCATCACTAACTCAACCAAAATCTTCTGTATAGTTTAATCAAACTATCCGTGTTACCCGATTTTCACGCTGATATATACATTTGAATGGCAAAAGTATCCGTGTTAATTAAATTTTTAATGCCGTAGTTTGTTGAGGCTCCTGTGCAAAAATGATGACTAATTGTTACTAGCTTTTCATCTGATACTTTATTCCCCCACCAGCATAGACATATCAAGAGAGCAGTGGATATTTCCCACTTTTCACTTTTGTAATAAAATAAAGGCTGGCTTAGCAATGCTGTGCTTGGGCAACTGTGTGATCGCTGTGGAACGTAAACTGGTGATAGCATGTGCCTGGGCAACCGTGGGAACACTTTGGACCATGGGCTAGTGATAAAGTGAGTTTGGGCAAGCACTGCGGACCATGTACTAGTGATAGCGTGGGTTTGGGCAGCCAAGTGACCGCTATGTGACTGCTCTGGACCATGGACCGGTGGGAGGGTCGCCTTCCCCTATTATCAAGCATTTCGATCATGTTTACTAGTGACTGAAGTCACCATGAAAAGGGCAGTCGGGGACTCAAGGTTGCACGAGGCAGTTGGGCTGTGCCATCTGGTGGTAGAGCCTGGAGACGCTAAGGGTTATTATTGTTGTAAACTCTGTTTTCCCCGTATTAAACTCTCGTGTTGAAGTCTAACAGCACAGTGGTTTGGAGTCCCGGGAAAGTGAATGAAAAAACGAATCAATTGCTATCAAAATTTACATATCTATGATTCTGGGGTCTCAGATACCTAGCCTGAAATCAGATTCGCGAAAATACTTTTTCGCGAATAATGCGTAAATGAAACTTAAACTCTACAATTTATGTCTTTTTGTGGTCACTGATGTTGAATCCGAATTTAGAATTACAAAATTACTTGTGCAAATTAATTTATTCTCATTTTGTTTGTAATTTCGGCAGTCGAATGTCGGTCATTGGACACTGGCTACCTGCTCGGTGTTCACTCAGAGTGCTTTAGAAAAGCAGGTGTGCACCTGTCAACTTACCCGTGCCGTTCTCAGGCGCCTCGAGACATTTTCTAATCAACCCACCACTCAAAAGACACAATGTACAACTATTTTTTTTTATTTTGGCCAGCTTTCCTGAGTTTCCAAGCCACTGAGCGCCGTTGAACTACTTTTCGACTTCTTTTCCATTCAAATACCAACCTAATCAAGCCCCCGATTCCTCGCGAGGCAGCCACTCTACTCGCTGGGTAATTCAATTGTCGCAAATGCCCCACGCGAAGATGCAGGGATACGACAGCCTTTAAGAAAGACTTGATAATTTTTATTAGACTTAGGGAGGTAGAATCGAGCGTTTAACACAGCTCATATAAAACAGGAATTTTTGCATTCCACCAAAATGCAATGCAAAATGCAAATAAAAATTTCAGACAGCATGCTTTTTCAACCAGGATTCAAGTAAATCTAAAATTCGGGTCTCAGCATCTTTACGTGCTGCATCAGCATTGTGCCTTTCACTTCATTCCAAGTACAGTAACTCTCCTAGTCACATTTGACTTTTCTACTCATACTTTCATTTAGGCTGTTCAGCTAAGTATTTTTTTTACATGCCCAAAGTTGAGTTACTCATGATGCTCATGATTAACCCTGGAACGGTAACGTTATTTTTTACCTATTTCGGTGGCGGGGTAAAGAAATGGGCCCCAATCTTGTAAATTCTATCTCTCGGGTACATTATATTGTTAAGGGTTGAATAGAATCTCATTTTCTTTATTATTCATTCAAAAATTAATAGAGAACTTTTTGTGGTAAAAAGGTTTTAACAAAGTGGTCAAAAATTAGTTAGACGTTACTCGAAAACGTAAGCTGTTCTCTTGCGGCGGGAGATTAAAATTCACGTGGGGTGTTTTTTCACCACCCGTTACCGTTCTAGGGTTAAAGAATGCATGTTTTGCTTTCCCATTCAAATATCATTAGCTCGGCACAACACATTTCACCGATCTGCGGCATTATCCGGAACCATTGTAGAAAATTCCAGTACAGGTAAATGTATCGAATTCAGGAGGACGAGAAATAGAAAGGGTAGGGTACGGGAGTTTGTTAGGGTAGGGGAGGAGGTGTTTATACAGTGGCACATTATGTAGTGGTGGGGCAGTAATTAAGTGGTTAACAGAGGTTACTCACAGGATAGATTCAAAAGTTGAAGGTTTTACTTGGTGGGAGGGCGACTTAGTAGTAAATCAAACTTTGTGACTTCCATAGTTTTATTTTGATGAGTACAACCTGTGTCGGCAGTTACGTCATCATCAAGTACACTGAATTAATGTCGATCGAAATACATGTATACATATATGTCTGAGGGGAGATGGTGTGGGTGGGGTGGGTTGAGGGGGAGAGGGTGGACTATATTAAATAGCCGGTATGTCATCCTGTGCTGGGGATTAGGTAACTAAAAGCAACGGGGAGGGATTAAGGGAGGAAATATCATTTAAAATAAAACCAGAGATTGCCAGAAGGCCAATCGCTCTTTGTTCCAGGGCATTTGAGTCTACATCGTTAAAACGGGGCGATACTTCAAAACCAGAGACAAGGAAAACTAGATGTTCTACGATAGTAAAGACGACTCATCCACTATCCTCGCATTGGGTTATCTCCAGAAATGTACTCAATAACGTCCTCGTTGGCTCTCCTGAAGAAATACGATTAGCCTGACTGTGGCTGCATTCATATGTAGTCATGCTTGCATTTGCCGATGATAACGTTCTAATAACTTTGAGGTTTGGTATTTTTTTCATGAAATACACTTGCATATGGACCATGGTCTTTTATCACCTCTTTTATTGACCCGAAAATATTGGAATGGAATCGATATAGCTGTAATGGGTGTCCTTATTAACAGCAACTATAACTTTTCCCTTATTATAACTCTTTTGATAAGTCTAATTTCCCAGTCCTTCCGCCCAATCATGGCACTATGCAAGGCGTAGATTCTGAGAAATGTAAACAAAACTGAACATAAGATGGAATTATGAATTATAAATGAAACATTATGAATAAGTAGTTTTTTAAACTTAATATGGTGAAAATAGTTAAGCACAAAGGCTTATTTGATTTTGATAGATACGTAAATAAAGACATATTTGATTTATGAGTGTGGTTTGGACGCGAAAAATATCCGTCGATAACACACTATCAAACAAATGCCGTTGAATCGCGTCGAAATAAGGCCAACGGACCGTTGTAAACAAATAATATTATATACCTTGATCGAAATGTCAACTAACCGAGGTCAAATGCAAAAAAAAATACAACTGACGGCAGCCACTTGAACTTCGCTTCGCACCCGGAGTAGTGACCGTTGGTTCCCCCGAAAAGGATTGAAATTTTGAATTGAAGTGACAAGGACTCAAAGGGGAGAAAACTACACACATGGAAGTTTGTGGGCATT
Organism: Ceriagrion tenellum; assembly: GCA_963169105.1. Taxonomy (NCBI): domain Eukaryota; kingdom Metazoa; phylum Arthropoda; class Insecta; order Odonata; family Coenagrionidae; genus Ceriagrion; species Ceriagrion tenellum. Next base: position 83,114,388 of record OY720634.1, on the reverse strand, counting down.
AAAACCATTATCAGCCATAAATTGAGCATGATGGATCCTCTATCAGAACGCACCGTGGATTACGAATTTACCCATAAACTTTTTTTGCAACAGTAATGTAATCAGTTTTCACCGCAAAAGACAATTTTTGTACGCATCGTTTATATCACAAATTAATTACATGACTCTAGTAAGAAAGGCCATAGTATTATGGTATGGTTGACAACATCCACTGAATAATGTACTGGCATAAGTACACGCATGCAGTCAGCCAGCCTCTAAGGAAGATAGGAGGAAGAATCTAAGTTTTGAGGAGACCTCGAATAAGAATCTTAACATTAGTGAAATTTGTTGGAAAATGTGTTGGATAGTGTTTTTCAAAGTATTCATACTCAGTGAGCTTGGATCCTAATTTCAGTGGTATTTCCCATCGGAGTTCAGTTATATCGTTGGTGTTATTCAGCAGAATAGTGATGATCACGCTATCATTACACGGAAATTGGCCGCTGTAGTCTTTAAAAATGAAATGGCATGCCGCATGCTAACTGATAGGCAATAAAATCAGGATAATGGATACTATAATCAACTATTCACGTTTCTTAGCCTAGAGAGATACGGTTGTTTGATGATTCCAAAAAGATAGCAGTTTTAAAGAAGTAAATTAAGCTAGTTAAGATGGGTAAGCGAGCGATTTGCTCGTTTGGAGTGCTATGGGCACTCAGGCCCATGTTAGTCATAAATTGGGCGTTTGGACTCTTGCCTTACGTTTCCGAAGTGGATACCAAGTGTTCCCGTAAACAATATATATGCGTCAGGAGTATGTACTTTGTATTAGTTGTTTCAGACGCATTTTTTCTGCCACTTAACCTCTATATGATGATGCAATACCGCTACAATTCACCAGTGACCAATGCAGTGATGAGGGGGTGGCAAGCGACACTTTATGTTTCCTGGGCATTGACCGTTTATGTGCATATAATAAGATTCCCCAAATCTCAAAATGTGCTAAGGAAACTCGTCGATTTTGAAGAAGCTTCGAGTAAGAAATTCTACCTGAACCTTAGAGGAACACGTCGAACTATGTATTGGATGCTTGTCCTCGTTGTTTTAATTGTCAGTCACGGGGTTTGCAGTCTACACTTGATAGCAACCCGGGAAGGAATTTTTTCATTGAAAGTTCTCATGAATTTTCGATTACTTTTGTGCACATTCTCCACATTAATGATCAACATGCAATACTACATATTGGTGCTAATGTTTAGATGGTGCGTTTGGAACACAGCGTGCGACATTACATATTTTTCAGAAAATTATAGCTCATGGAAAGTAGACCCAATTAGAAAACAGGAAAAGTATCATCAGATTAAAACTATTAAATGTTTTAGGAAGTTACACATGGCTGCTTATCGTACATTTAGGTGCTTAAACGAAGTTTATGGCTTTCCAGTTTTGTCTCTGTCGGTGGGCGTTTTATTTAGCACAACGTTTAATATTTACATAATATTTGATAAACTTTTCACGAATGAAACTGAATTTACTGTATTTGAGCTCATTTATGCCACAACATGGGTATTACTCCAAACAACCATCCTGGTTCTCATCGTTTCAGCATGCGAAGAAACTCATCAACAGGTAATTTCACCTTAATAATGATGGAATGCAAACGAATGTAGTTTAGTTTTGGATATTTATGCTATTAACATTTTTCTGTGAGAGATCGATATGGGAAAAGTTCTTCGGACAGGGTGAGACTTAATTAAGCAAGCTCCTTACGTATTCTTCTCCGTTTCGTCATCTACTTTCCTGGATTAGGCTTTCAGCCTGTTCCGACTTCACTTTACCACCTTGTTCTTCCGCAATTTCTTCTCCCCAACTGTTTATGCTATAAAACCTGTTTTGGATATAGTTCCTTAGATATATGTAGTACACACCTTATCTGCAAAAATGTGTACTCTAGTTAACCTATCTGTAATAGGCTGTATTAGGTCTTCTCTTGAGAATGGATTTTTTTTATTTTGTCCAACCTTGGGCACCATTTCTCCACTCAAAGATATTTCATTTTTGATCACTCTGTTTCCTATATTTCTTTGTTTTAGGCCGTACAACACAGTAGGAACATCCAGAACTTTATTAAATTTTCATGGGTATCTGGGCTTCTTTCCTGGTTTTGCCTTTGCTCATACTGTAAAAAATATTTTTATCGCTTACACTTACAGTGCTCCTGTCCTATGTGTGCCGAATGGTCGTATTTACCTATTTGCATTTTTTAGGTTCAAAGGATGCATTTACATATAATCGAAATATGCCATCCGATATCTTTTCTCCTATCCATATTCTAGGATCTCTGAGGTGATGATTTTAATGAGAGGTTAAATCTGATTGTTAACTCACGTGGACCTTACTCATGATATCATAGATTTATAATGGTCATTCCAATTTTAGTGGATACCATGGTTAAATTAAACATAAAATGTGCAATAAAGATAAAGAAAAAATTTTACTGGGATATTTGCAGCTTACATAAAGGTTTCTTCTCTGAATCCTGTTCTCCTCCGAAAATCCGCGCAGGGTACGCCGACATAGCGACACCTGGATGACACAATATAATCCAAACGTAATATTTTCTGCCAAACTCGTGGGAGGAGACAATGTTTTATATTATTGGAATCCTTCAGATAGAAGGAGAAAGGAAAGGAAACATTAACTACTATCAGTCTTTGTTGAGACTTCTTTGTAGTCACCTTAGATAAATGCTTCTTAGGCTGATATTAGTTTGAAAAATATACTGTCTCACAGTACTTGAAATGAAAAAGTATATTTTCCTGTATTCATCAACTCTGAAATGTTTTCTTAGGATCACTGCGAAACTTAAAGAAATTCCACCGAAAATCCTACTTTAAGGATAATTATAATCCTTACGGAATTCAGGAAGACTTAAACGTCATTTCATTTAAATTCTGATCGCTAGTCAAAAAACTTGACTTTGATATGATATGGACCACAAAATGTTGCCTTTGGTGAGAGTACATGGCGTTCAATTCAGAAATTGGAGAAACGTAAGGAATAGGAGTATTTTTTTCGTGTAATATAAAATTCCTGTTCTGGAGCTCTGTTTTCATGAGGAGTGAGTTCCTGAGAAATTAATTACAAGTACTAGCAGGCAGCTTACCTGCTCACTCCGTGAGCATGGTTGTGTACCCGCCCCAGAGCTGAAAGCTCTGGGGCTCTAGGGGTAAGAGTCCTAGTTTAAAAATAGCTCCTTGGTGAAAATACCTTTTTTTTCATTCACTGTTCTCCTTTGTTGTTTTTAAAGCCATTTAAATTGGAGATCACTGTGGATTTCTTTAGTTTCAACCTTTACACTCTTCCACTCTCCCTTTTGGCCTTTCTCCCTTGTCACTGTGTTTCCCAGCATCTGGTTGTTGCAACTACAACCCAAGATTGATCCATTTCACCTTTACTGTATTTTCACGCTTACACCTTTGCAAGGTTGGTGACCTAACATCCCCTGACACATGTCCAATAAAATTCCAAAACTACTGCCAAATCATGAAGACGGAGATTCCACGCTCAATGCACCAAATCTCACTCTTCTAGCTCAAAAATTGACAGAGAAAGAAACAAAACGGATACAGAATCACTGACGCGCTACAAAATTAATATATATATAGATAATATAGGCATCACATTACCTTAAATTTTGCAAATTTCTGGTCCATTACTGCGATTTTTGAAGTCAAAGTGTTGTAATTTCATGAAGATGGCGCGGAAATCGCCACGGCTGGGAAAACGTGCTTTTTTAAACAATATCCCTAGACTTACCTGTATATTTTTCTCTTAATTTTTATTTTCAACAGTTAAGATAGATATTTGCCACTAGAAGGATTTTTAAACGATATAAATATATATAATACTTGCGTTAAGCCACTCAGTTGCAATGGAACTTCCTTTACGAGGCATTACTAATTTCGCGGTGAAATAATTTTTAAAGGTTAAAAAGGAAGGTTAAAAATGACAAATTAAAACTGTTTAAAAAGGAGCATTTAATGGCATTTGATGCATTAAATTGACGACTTTAATTATTTAATTCAACATTCTCATAATTACTTTGACTGGTTATTCAGTGCTTGGTAACCCAGAAACTGACACGAGGTATAGGATCTGAAAAAAACTCATGTTTATCATACGCAGCATGAAAAGTTTAATAGACAGTTACCGTTTTCTTCAAAACTTATTTGTCCGATTGTACATCCGCCAAACTAGGGGCATGGTCTCAACTAATGACTTGGAACGCATGCGCTGGCGTCAACACCATTTTTTTATTACGTTTGTATGAGCAAAAGCAAGATCATTAATCTTCAAGTCTTGTCGTGTGCTTCAAAACACTGATTTTAATCGGTGGAGTACGTTCATGGGCTAGTAACTGTGAGAAATATCCTTCTATATCGGTATATGAATTGGAAGCATGGACCATTGGAAAAGCATACCGGAACATTAAGGAGGCCTTCAATACCTAGCGCTGGAGGAGGATGCTGGAGATAAAATGGATGGATATTTCAAGAAATGATGACGTTAATGGAGGAGTAGAATGGGAGAGAATCATATGGAACACCATACAGAAAATAAGAACCAGCTGGACTGGACATACACTGAGGCACTTTGGGTATGTAAAGATTATAATTGTAGATAAAATAGAGGGAAATATCCCCAGAAGAAGACCCAGATTCATAAGCTCATGGGCCAAACAAAGGGAGAAAGTGCATTGGAAGAGCAACCAGGGAGTGAGGGAACTAGCATTTGATAGGGAAGGGTGAAAAACTGCAGTCAATTTATCTTGGGATTGAACGGCCAGTGATGATGAGCGGAGTATGTTTAGGATAACGATAACGTTGACGCGGAAGAATGATACCTGATATTTTATTGAATTATGTCCGTACCCAGATTCAGTGCCACCACCATAACTTTGCGTGTAGTCTGATGACCAAGACTTATACTATTTAAGGAAGCACGCTGCTGGGAGTTAAGAGTTGAACGTGATTCCTGGCTCCTTCAGCGTCACGGAAAGTTATATGGAAGACCGGAAATTATTGGAAAACCCACATTTTTTGCCATTAGCAATTAAAAGAAAACTATTTTCATATCTCAGGAATGTGCGCTATTTTGAGAAAAAACAAATTTTGATATCCTAGTTTACAGTTTTTATAATGTCAACTTATGGTAAAAAACCGAAAGAAGAGTGATTAATCATCTTCGGCACCCCTGGGTAAAAGTTGCATGGTACACTGTGCTGACACCTGGCACTCAGTGAATAAAATTCAGTGGATGGATTTGTCGAAGGAAATAGTTTAAGACTGACTGAAAAGGAAAATATTTGTGCCACCAATAAGTCACCGTCCGTGTTTTATCTATCATCTTATTGCAAGTGAATTTGCATTAACTGGTATTTAGCCGTGGTTTTGTTATTCTAACAGTTTACAAAATCAGAATAAAAGGAAAAATGGACTGATGAAAACTAAAAATCATAAGGATACGTATAAACATGTAAATACCTTAAATTGATTATGATGCCTCTTAGAATTGAAAGCCCTGTGTATAAAAACTGACACAAAACATGAAAATCATTAGAATAGTTGGAAAAAAATAAATAAGAAAAATAGTGGCCTTATGAGAAGAATGAAGAAGGTAATTAAATTTTGTCTAATAATACCAACAGTTTGTTGAGCGTTATTAGGTCCCAAATCATTACGCCTTGCATCAACAAATATATTTGGAACAAATGTCCAACTTCATGGGACATTCTAGTAATAGTGACTCGAGAGTTAGACATGGATAATACACATATTAATGACATTGGTTTTAAATTAATAAATTTTGAAAATACCATTCATTAGCCACCAAATTTTATTACTCAAACTTGTTACTACAAACTCTTGGACATATCATGTCCGTCATGGAGTGTTTAAAAATGTTTCGAACCAAAAATATTTTTTGATAAGTGAGTAACGACCCTGTATTTAATATTTATTTTTAATTTAGTCGAGTGCGCTATTCGTTACAAAATAATGCGCCATACGGGAATGTAGCCGCTTTGGACGCATTTACGCTTAAATATTAACAGTGCCGGTAACAAAGAGCCTTCATTGAGAACGGGTGTAGAGAAATCAATATTTTTGCGGTAGAATGAGATACAAAACAACATACGAAGGGAAATATAGCCCTCATGATGGACATAAAAATGCCGATTAAGACAGATTCTTCGTGAATATCTCTGAAAAGATGTTCAAAACGATCTCATTGGCGCACGCCAAGAAGTTCGAACAGTCTGCAGACTGCAGATGCTTGTGTGGAACAAGGTCTTGGGAGTAGGCGAATATAAGGAAGGACGGAGGCATGGGATATGAGCTGCATATCATGCAATACACAAATATATCCACTATGGAGTTCTGCTTATGTCCATCTCTGCTTTGATATTTCTGATTATGAGACAATCCATAATTCCTATCCTGACTTATATCCTTTAAGCAGCTGGCTACTCGTCCTCTGGTTATTAACAGAGATGTCAATGATTCCGCTGCCTGTGCAGAATTTCACCCATTCTCACCAGATTGTTAAATTTATTTACAGGGATATTACTACCTGCATCGAACAACTGGCACCTTTTGCTTCGCTAAACGATTCAGACATGCTGAATCGATCAGTTATACTGCAATTGCTAATTCTATCAATGAAAGTGACGGCGGTGCTTGTAAGCCAAATTACGGTTGCTAAACCAGGAGGTCTGGAAGAGAAGATCGCCCATATCTTTTACGCTATCTGGGCAGCTGGTTCTACAATCCTGTGGTTACAAATGTTTTCCACTCTTACTTTGCTTATTTTTTCTCTAATCACCTTAAATAAAAGTGTTCGCTATTTAAGCTCCTCTCCTTTCTCAATCGCATTCCCCGACGTGCCGATCGAATGCAGAATCGGGATAGAAACGAAGAATCTGACTAGAGGAAGAAGCTGGTCACACAGTGGAATAGCCTCATCTCCTTGACAGTATTCCGGACGTTCAAAAATGCAAACAGGGTGCACAGAATCGCAAAATTGACTTTAGTGCTGCTAAATCTCACAAGTATCACCCTACTCCTCTACTTCATTTTCGATTACCTTTTGAACGAAAGGGATCCAAATCCAATGAATTGGATGTCTGTGTCAAACGCCAGTGTTTGGACGCTCTGCTATTTATGTCAAATGTACCTCACCATAGCAGCTATCAACAAGACTGAGTGCGAGGTAATGGATTTTGATTATCACCCAACTGTTTGCACGACCACTAAAAATTTCTCGAGTAAAACTTGCAAAAAACAAGAGCCCCCTACTCGCTACCTTGTATGTTTTGGACTGTCTTAGATATAAATATGAGTCACAGGAGAATTTGACTGCATATTAAGAATAATTAACAATTTGAAATGAAAAATGTGAACTAATATCCATAAACGGCTTGCTCTGGGGTCGTTTGCTTTGATGTAACACACATAGTTTCAGTACCGTTATCTAGTTAAACAACGGTCGACACTCGCATAATAAATTTTCTGTCCTTTTCATGCTTTCACCGTCTCCTGATTTATTTAATCGTTTTTATGTATCTCCATCTTTTTTTTCCATGCTGTCCTTCACACTCAAAGAGTTGAACCACGTGATACGCACAGGGGAATCCCATCATAGGAGCTGCAACACCAATCTAGGGTCCTATTACTCCTCGCATGTTGCGCACTACTTTTTCGGGTAGATTGGGACGTTATATTTTCATTTTATATTTTTATTCTCTGTATTTGTTAGCTATATTCTCTGACCCTCGTCTATAAAATATTCGACCTATTTCAAACATAAAATCCTCTTTAAGACCAGGTCATCATTTGACTACTTTGGACATGACCCTTGAGTTACGCCAATATCCGGAGAAATAATTCAGTCTTCAATCGTCTTTTGAGACGCTCATTTCTCTGATGATATGCTCACGCACGTTCTTTTTAAACCCCTTTAATAATTTAAAAGAATGGTTGGTTCCTCACCCTTAGGGGTGATTGTGAATAATATGTAAACTCAATATATTTCAACCCTCGTGAAGAAATTTTCTCAACCTCATGCTTGCGTCTAGTGTCCTGACCTGAGTGAACATCTTTCACGATAACTTTTTGGCTTTTCTTTAATTTTCGAAATGTTGGCGTTGAGTTTTTCCAATAAGACTGATTTTTTTGCACATCTACGCTTAAGTAGTACTCTTTCTAAAAAACAAATTTTACAAGCCATCCAATGCCGATCCGCCTAAATATTTCAAATAAATGCCACTTGGAGGCTCATCTACCTAATAGCTTCAGCTCTTGCGTCAAAATCTTCTTCACAATCTTCAGCTCAGTGGTTTGCACATGTGATAGAATGGAGAAAATGGCAACTCTAATTTGAGTATAAACAATTGAAACTGCTCATTGTACTCATATTTACACATTTTTCCTCACTTTGACTCATCATAATCTGGACTCTTTTCCAAAATGATCTTGAATACTTATATGCCATCTATATATCTTTTTGAAGCTTGGGTGTTTACTTTCTCGTATGAATTGCATTTGCATAACAGTGCTGTCGATTATGTAGAAAAACTGTAGCCAGTGCCTCAAAACAAACCACAGATAATATCATGACCACTCACTTTCAACATAGAAAGCAGATGCATAGATAGCAGTTTAAAGAATAAATTTTGAATAGCTAGTTCCTCTTTCGACGGTTTCAAAAATAAACTGACGACATAAACGGTTCTAGCTGAAAGTGTTTACTTGACGGTATTTCTTCATCAACTCTTCATGAGGGAGCGTAAAGTATCTTTGTCTTCATCCATAAGTGGATGTAATATAGTAGTTTTTTAAAGTGTTATTTCATAGTCATAAAAAGATCAATATTTTGCAATGATGTCAAATTCGCACACGTAAAATATCTGTGGTCGACCTGAATTACTCCACCCTCCAGCTGCGCTAACATATAGGTATTTCTACCAACTGGGAATGAAAGAAATATCCTGAATACATGAAAAATCTAACCTTTAGATGGCCTAACTGAAAAATCAATGAAGCTTTAATTTTTAATAAAGTAACCAGCATAAACATTTCACCCTGGTATTATCTGAAATGTGTAGTCAAATTCACTGCACAGTTCAAGCCATAGTTTTTTTCGAAAATTTAATACACCGTAGTCTGTATAGGCATATAGTCATTAGCCTATTGGTACTTTGGCATGCTAGTTCAACGTATTGTGCAGGTATCAATATTATTGTAATGAAAGGATGCAATAGTCGTCAGTAGTGTAATGCAACGATGTGTCTAATACCACCTTTTGGGCCAGGCAATCGGGAAAGCTGCCCCGAACCCTTCGCCTCCGAGGACCCCACATTTTGGAGGAAATTGGGAATCAAAATGTCAATGACATATCGTACATGGAGAGTGCAGTTGCTATGCTGGTCAATGCTAGAAGCTGAAGTCAGTCGTCTACCTTCGTTTTCCTACAGCACTTCTGGGCTAACGCACAAATTTTGCAATTGACGATATTTTCCATCGATAACTTACTAGAATTCAGCATGCACTCTCTTCATCAATACATATCCTCCGAAATCACATTATTTATATGTTAAAATGTATTATAATACACATTCCCGATTAAAACTATGGGAAACTCGACTATAGTCAATAGTACTAAGCAGCCAATACACGATTCAAGAGTTAATTACCGTAAATTTCAAACAGATAGTTGATATTCTTGCTTTACATCCACAAATTCGTCCATTCCGTCGTGCTATCCGACGGTACCTAAGTAAAGAAAGAGCAGGGTTAAACAATATGGTTGTTATTTTGGCTGTCGCGCTTCAGTTTGATGACGACATGACATTTAATTATCTAGTATAATCGACACATTACCGTAACTGATATTAATCACTTTTGTACCCTAACCGCTGGTCCTTTTTTCTAGGTACGGAAACTTTTGTGCTATTTAGTACTCATACTCTATCTTTGGAATATATAAAATTAATAAATAAATTAAAAAATAATAATAAACCGTAGTACGCTTTTGGTTCATCAATTAGGTCTCGAATAACTTTTAGGAATCTTCAGCCATTTTTGCTTAGGGCCGCAAAAATCATAGTATTCTGGGGACTTGCAAGCCCTTGGGGCGGCCCAGGATATGTCTAGTGTTATTTACTGGTGATGGGTTTTAGGAATTTTGACTGAAGTTGTTCCAGAAAATCTACAGTAGGAATATACTTGTTTTAGACCTATTTTTTACATTTTATGCATTACATAGTGAATCACCCAAGTCCTTACTATTGAATTTCATAACATATGCCCTAACATAAAAATATATATTGAGATAAGGGGTGCATGGATTGGGCTGTAATAGTTTTTTACTTCAGCATAAACGATTACATAAAACCCCAGACATTCTTCAACAAGCAATAAAAGTTGTTGACGCATAACAGATTCTTAGTATTTTACAGTAAATTATGCAGCATTATTTACTTTTTTATAAACTATATAGGGTAATAGGTAAGAAGTAAGACATTTAATTTCCCGTAATTTGCATTGAAAAAACTTGTAGGGGTACAAATTAAGCAAAAAACTATTACAGCCTTCCTGACAATGATGGATTTTGGTCAAGAGTAGAAAAGCAATGAAAATTCGAACAACATTCCTCAATTTTCCGGACACCACTTTTCCATTCTGGCCAATGATATATCGACAAAGATAATAGTTTTAAATTGATATTCACATTTCTGACAGCCATGTTAACATCCCATGAAATTACTCTCACCATTGTCATACAGAATTTATTCAAGGCCTTATTTGTGAAGACGAGGTGGAGAATCAATGACTAGTGGTCTTTCCCCAAACCGCAAAATGAGGGATCCTTTTTAAACCTTGTTATTTTCACTCCAATACGATCGAAATTCGAATATTCTATCAATATATATGAGCAATTGAAATTGAATATAGGCTGGGATGGACATAGTCACGACTTCCACTAGACATTCTGTGGCTGTAATGTTAAATAGCAACGCGGTGGTTTTGGAAAGTTTATTTACCTTTACTCAATACATTTTTACCGGAAGTAACACACACCTGCATCTACATACAAATATGCTTATAAGTCGCTCCGACGGCCTGCAACGGTGGATGCAAGGATGCCAGTATTGAGGAAGGGATAGGTTAGAAAAAACTGGTTTGAAGGGACAATTAGTGAGAGTTGTTTTCACGCTGTTTTGTTTCGCCTTTCTCTCCAGTTTTTCCCTCTTTTGTCTCATTAACGGTGCGTGAGGGAAGGAAATTTATTTTTACCCCTCAGTTCAATTGTGTAAGCAGGGTCGATTTATTCGATATGTTGCACCATCGATATCGACTCGAGAGGCGAAGAATCGAGATATCGAACGATCTTGTTGTGTAAGTCTCTTAGTAAACCCCTGGTGAAGGAAAGGTGCGTGTGAATATGCACCTTGAGGACGATTGTTGTGGCAATTGTAAAAAATGGAGAGAGCCGAATTTTTCTGGGCACTGAAACCAATGCTATCGATAAACTGCGCCGTTGGTTTGGCCCCATCAACGTTTCACTTGACTGACTGCGGAAAAGAAACGTTTCACCGTTATCACCTTCGAGTAATTAAGGTTTACTTCACGCTAGCCGCATTATCCAGTGTGACGCTGATTGGAAGTGTGTGGAATTACTGGAGATTCTCTTTAAACTCTTATATTAGTCAGGTTGTCCTAATATTTTGGTCAACTTTGGCCATTTTACTTGGAACAATTTCCGGGTGCAAGTTTATTGTGAATCTTGACAAAGTGAGAGATATTTTGGCTAGTCTGTGTGAATTAGAAACTACACGTACGAGCAATTCATTCGCTTCTCCAAGCAAAATACGCCGTTCAATTGTATTTCAATGCGCTATCTTATTCAATGTATATGTTCTATTCCTTGTAAACATCTGGACTAATACTATGTCACTTGGATATTCGGCGTACACGATTGCGATGGCATCTTTTGTTGGGATATGGGAATTCGTGAATGTTATGCAAAACTGGCAGTTCTATAATTGTGTGTGCCTGCTTCTTCAAAATATTTTGAACCTGAATGACGTAATAACTTCCATGATGAACTCATGCGGGATAATTCCTATCGATGCTGGAGGAAAGTGGGCCAACTATGAACAAAAATATTTGCTGAAGAAACTGCAAAATTTGAAGGTATCACATATCGACGCTTACAAGATGTTCAAGAAGGTGAACAAGAGCTACGGCACGTCAACCTTACTCTGTGCTACACTGACTTTAATCGAAATTACTTTCACGTCATACTACGTGCTGGACTCAATTTTGATTATGAGCAATCCCGCATTCCACGTTTCCGGTCTAATAACATTATCTGTGGGGATCATTGAATTATTTACGCTGCTCTACAACGTACTTTCTGTTTGCACCCAAACGGAGAATATGGTAAATTTAAAAATAGAAAACTTTCTGATCAACAAGAGAGTGATATTTTAGTGTTGCCCTTTTTGTAGTATACATTCTTAATATCTACATTGTTTTCTTTGGTGCAGTTAAAGTCATAAAGTGTAATTGCTGTATTTAATCTCTCAAAAATGAGAATTCTGGGATAATCATGTACTATATCTGCAAAGTCCTGAAGTCTCACATCCTTAATACGTACGCATATTCCCATCACGAAAATCACTTTTGGGGTAAACAGAGTGAAATAATCAACTTATAGCCTTTAGTCCTAGAAAAGTGATTCTCTCTAAATTGTATTTTTCAATGTTCCCAATCCTTACAAGCATTCCAATCAAAATAAAAAATAGAAAACAGATTATAGAGTATAGTGCTGGAACTAAATTCCAAGTAGATAAGGTTCAAAGTGAAAATTTTGTGAAAATAAAGAAGACAAATTGTCGAAAACCATATCTTAATGGGTATACAAGCAGATGAAAATGATAAATTGGGAAAACCAGAAAATTTATTTGAATGAACACGAAGGTAAGGTATCAATATAGTATCCTTCGCAATATCTTGATTCGGGTGTAGGCCAGAGAGTGCGAATGGGTCTACTCCCGACATCTTGACTATTGTATTAGTATTTTTTCGGTGGATCATCAGTGGAGGAAAAATCCTGGCAGTCTCCAAGTGAAATAAAACTGAAAAGAGCACTCGCGACGTGTTTCCACCTCCAGAATCGATTCATATTTCGCACCGTTACAATTTCAAATGAAGAATTAAACTTGCGAAATGTCTCGAGACCTCGTGTGGCCAGTGTGTTGAGAGATCGTAATGAAGCCATTTGAAACCCGTGCAACTACAACTTGGCCTCGATTTCGTCGTTTGCACACTTGGACTCCAGTTGAATACAGATGCGGGCAATGCAAAGCGTATATCTTTCAAAGACAGAGATATAAGGTTAAGCACAGCTTTGAGTTTTAGCTATTAAGACGTCACAGTGAAGTTGAGTGACTTGCCTATCACTAACTTCGATATTCAAAATGATCGACTTAATGGACATTGTGGCATAAAAAATTTCAACAAATTCATTTTTTATTGAGAGATTTTATTATGTTGAGTATCATCCAAATCGGGTGTTTACATTCCCAAAGTCATCCTTGTGATACATCGAGGATCACTGTTATTACCATCCGGCAGGTGGGAGTGCCTGTGCTGTTTTTGGTTTCTTCTTCAACACTGTGTTCATACCATTTATTTTCTATCATGACTGCTCTCGTATTGACCTCCCCATTTTTCAATTTCCATGAGTCCCTGGAGGATAACAACATTTGGAGGTCCATACTTTTCTTCTGCGCAGGTTTTTCTCGCATTATGTTCACGTGACACGGCCTTCACAAATGAAGGCAGAAAAATAAGTAGGTGTAGCGTTTTGATAACGGGAACGATTAATGGATCGACTTTATTCCCGTGCATCTTTTGACTACTCTACTTTTGCACGAAAAGCAAATAAATGCCCATTCCACGGAGGATTTAATCGATGAGTGATGTCACTCCCCCCCGTTCACTTAGGCAGTTCTCGGAAAGTGAAGATACGTAATACCACAACCTTGTTTACTTGCCATGAATACTTCATTCCTTATATCTTTGAGTCATTTTTCCGAACCTATCCGCACGAAAACGGCTCAAAGAGAAAACTTTCTAAACGTGAGGCATGCTTATCTTAAGTGGTATTTATTGAATCAAAATGACGTGAATTAATTGTGCAAATTGTAAATTATGACTTGTCTGAACTAACGTTAAAAATGCAAGCACACATAATCGGCAAAATTTATATCATTTCACTCAGGCAGACAGGGTTATAATTTTTATGGCCAGTCTACAGGATTTAACCACAAAACGTGTGGACAACTTGGTAAAAGTAAAACCCCTTTCATGAGAGCGTGCTTTGTCAGCAGATCTTCCCTCGAGAAGGTTGTCTCTGCGCGTGCAAACCGTTTTCCTGCATTCTCATTTCCTTTTGCCAAATTTAATATGATTCTTTAGTTTAATAAGTCTCAAATTCAAGAAGTTTTTTTCCCATTAACTGAAGAATTTTCTCGTCTACTCTTTATCGAATAGTTAAAATTGGCTTCTTTAATGAGCTACAAGCTAAGCTAAGAACTACAAGCTAAGAACAGCTTGTTTTATCTTTAGTCAAATATTTTATCGGCATAAAAACCGATGTTGTTTCTTTTTTTTCAAGAATGTTCACGTCAACTAAAAGGCAGTTTCATATTAAGACTAGAGATCGAGGTTAACTCCAAATTTATGAAGGGCGTGTGCCATTATGCTATTAGCGTTAACCAGGCATGAAACCGGATGTCTGTGTACCTTCAAGCAGAATAATTTGAACTGTAAACATTGCTATTACAATTTCGAAATCTCCCAGGCTAAGATCAATTATTACGACAATTTGACAACTATGTCCTCATCCTCTCTCCCCATAAATTCCTCTGTCAAAACATTCCTCCTTTTTATATAACTTCATGAGCAAAGAAATAATATTAGGAACAACTCGTCACACGGAGTTATAAAAACATGGCGTAGTTAATTGATTAATATAATGAGTTAATGGATTTTATTCCTGAGGGTTATTTTACAATCATCATTTTAATCGAAGTAAAAACAATGTAGGGACCCTTAAAATTTTCGAAAACTTAAAAAGCGTCATCAAAGCTAGCCATTGGCGCGTAAAAGCCGAGGAAATTTGTGTGCACACAGGAGACGCCGCGAAATTGTGCACTTTATATGAATTTTACAGCGTTTAAAAGCTGAATCATTACGATGCATTTTTGCGAAAACATGAAGAAGGAGCGACCTGAAACCTTCAAACCTTTAACGGTTCCCTCGGCAATCACTTGTGTAATAATATGAGACCAAATCGATTAAGGGTTGCAGTACAATCTTTACAAGAGGTCATGAAAAATATAACATTAACTTAGATATCCAACGATCACCAAGCATAATTTTTGACCCTATTGAATATTTGTTAAATAAATAAGGAAATGAATTTCGTAGCAGAGATGTCTCTTTTAAATGCACCTAATAAGGCTATAGGAGTGAAAGCGAAAGGGAAAAATTTTACTCTTTAATTTGAGGACTTTCCATAAGGATATGCGCCATGTTTCACAACAAAAAAGCAACGGACAAGAGGGATTTGTTTTGGGCCCTGAAGCCAATGAAACCTTTGAACATATTTTTTGGAGTTGGATTTCGTCGCGGGTCAAAAGAAAAGGGATACCCTTTGATCTTCGAATATTTTTACTTACTCATTCATTCCGCTTTGCTTGCCATTTCCTTATACGAGGTCATATACAACTTACTCATGGAAAGACGCCATTACGGACACTCTACGGATTATACCAGTAACACAGTGGAGAGATTTTGGAGAAAATTTGACCTGTTGACCGGCGCGCTCTCTAGTTATTTGTTCCAGTGGAGGAACCCGGTGATCCAAAGGGTGTTCCTGGAACTTGACCAGTGCATTATGATGTTCAGCGCGAGCCTAGAAACGGAAAAGACCCTATTACGAGTGCGTAAAATTATTACCTATCAGTATGCTTAAAATATTGCAGCATTGAGCGCGCTCATTGGAATACTATGGTTTGACGGTGACGTGAAGGAACACACATCGCCTGCACATTTAGTTTCCTGCTTTCTGGCCCTTTGGTGTTACGTCAACATGATTCAAGAGTGGCAGTTTCACAGCATCGTCGTTCTCATCCAAGAGTGCGTGAGACACATCAATTCAACCATTCGCTTCATGATGCTCCGATTGCCGCAAGAAGAACTATTTTCCGTCGTGACCCAGTCAAATTGCACGAGAAAGGAGGAACCCGTAATCCATATGGACGACATTGAGCGTTGTAGTGCGGTGCAGAAGAAAATCAGTCAGATTTTTGGCCAAGCGCAGAGGGTTTATGGAATACCAACAATACTTTTGTGTCTCCATAACCTCTTCCACATAACCTTCTTTCTGTACATCGTTATGGGCACGTTGCTCAATCCTTCGAGTTTTCCCATTCAGAGAGAGCATATCATCGTCATATTCTTCTGGGTCGCTATTTTTGTCGTGGTTTTGGTGTACCTTATCACATCATGCAACAATCTTTCAGAACAGGTAACACATTTTAAATATTTTTCGTAAATTGCGATCATTAATTCTTACACAGACAAGTGGAATATAAAGTTTAAAAAATACTTTTTCAATTTATATGTTACCGCGCAGTAAAGGAAACTCTCATTTTATACATGAGTTTAATTGGAGTTCGTTTCTTTGGATAGCTCTTAGACTTTAAAACTCATTTATTAATTGGTAAGAGTAATCTAATAATGGAAAATTGCTTTTTTAATTCATTAAAACATTCCAATTCCTTTACAACTAACACCATATCACAACAAATATTAAAATAAATCAATTTGAAGTAAAATAAACTCACTTGTCTTATTAATAATGCTATTAGCGTATAACTATAATTATTTTTGGTGGACTACAAATTTCGTAGGTGGACAACACCTTCTGTTGACGGAGTATCCTCATCTTAAAGCATAATTAAATATTTTTTGTGTGTAACAACCAAACCTATTCCATTATTCCGTCGGCCCCGGTGGCGGCGGGGTAAAGTTCTCGCCTGCTAACCCGAGGGTCGCGGGTTCGAGCCCCACCTGGGTAGAATATAATCTGCCCAGGACATAAGTGTTTGTGTCGTGTCCGTTGTTACTGTTATCCACCCGACGTAAATTGGAGGGTCGCGGGTTCGAGTCCCGCCTGAGTAGAATATTATCTGCCCAGGACATAAGTGTTTGTGTCATGTCCGTTGTTACTGTTATCCACCCGACGTAAATTGGAGGGTCGCGGGTTCGAGTCCCGCCTGGGTAGAATATTATCTGCCCAGGACATAAGTGTTTGTGTCGTGTCCGTTGTTACTGTTATCCACCCGACGTAAATTGGCACATTGTGCTGTATTCGGGATAGTAAAGATAAATAAAAAATAAAAAAAAATTATTACTAGTAGTGATAAGATATGCTGTAAATCTAGAAAATAAACATACTACTGCTTATGGATCTAATACTCATCGCGAACGGGTTTGACGATTGTTATTTTAAGTTTAGAAACATATTTCACATGATATTTACTGCAAATTGAAGGAATGGATAGCAATGTAATGGGCGATTTCTTTAAAGCATTGAAGGTAATTTACCCGTTTATTCGGAAAACTCTCTGCGCAACTGCCATCTTGTTTCGCAAGCATTGCTAGTGCGAACGCAAGACAAACATCTAGTACGGTCTGAGAAAAGAAAAGCTGCATGCCTGGGAAAAGTTGAAGTTCAATTCAATAGTACTGATCAAACTATTGAATATACGTTAGGTTACACCTGAGATAGCCCTAAAACCACGATATTCTATTAAAATTAAATTTGACCCCGTAAATTAACGTGCCCTAAATTTGTGAATGTATATTTGTATAACGGCGTATGCTCAAACCCCATTATCTGCACTAATTTATCCCAAATGAGAACGGAATGAGACAGAAACTGAGAGGAAATCACGAATTTAAAAAGTGAAGAAAGAGTTGTGAAGTAACACTTAGAAATGCGTGATTAATGATATAATATAGGGTATGATGGTGAGAAGTTAAAAGAGTAAAGCTGCCATGAAGTACTAATCAACACACTTATTGAAAGAAAATATCAAACTGGGAGCTAAGCATTAGAAGGTAGCTTATACAAACACAGCTTAATCAATGTGATATCACTGGAAAATTTTTCAAGTATTATGTTCAAACTGGATATGAGAGAAATATAGCTGTTTTTAATGCAAAAGGAAATACATAGCCATTGAGGTCGGATGCGCCTGTGACGCTCGAGGTTATCTGCAACTATATTCAAGTGCTATAATAAAATCGAGCCATATTGCATTTGATAATGGGTTACTATCGAATCTGTGATGATCGCGACTGAGGATGCGTTGGATGTAGGAGTTTTTTCGTACAGAATTCAAATGGTTTCCCAGACTTCTCAGAATTATCTGAATTGATCTCTGAATTCATACCATTAGGGTAGTCCCTTGATCACAGTGCTCAGTCCCATAGGTGGAATGCAATACTTGGTATTTAATTGCTTGATGTCTTGTGTTAATGTACAGATAATGTCTACCATATTTTAAGCCCCCTATTTAATATCTTTGCATTTTATTTTGTTTTAAATGGTTTAATGGTAAATGATTCAGCCGCATATCTACCAAATAATTCCAAAATAGTGGAATGGAACTTTTACATTCTTTGATATCCGAATGACGTATACAAATATTCCTAATACTTTGTAATACCTAATATTTTTTCCTATCTTCAATGGTATAGATTCCTGCTCTGTATGCGTACACATTTAAATATAACGATTTATTATAAATAATAAAATGCAGATGTAAATAGTTGTAATTAAATTGATATTAGGATACTATATTACAGTTATGTCTCCTGACGAATAACTGGAACACTTGTTTTTCCAAAATACACAAATGGTACGGTAAATAGGATTCCACCTATGGAAAGTCCTTAATTGCGGGAAAACACGAGATAACTAAATTACAAACTGAAATCAACTCTTATTTTTTCATTGCATTGGTGTCTACGCAATCGTGCTGCAAGGCTGACCAGACTGGAGTATTAGTATCTGAAGCAATTCTCAAAATTAAGAATCATGAGGCCAGAAGGGAGGTGAGTACTACTAGTACTAAGCTACTAAAATTATGCAAATATTTTCCTTTTTCCTTCAATAATTTCATAATATTGGCTAATATTTTTTGTTTATTACAGCAGATTAAGAGTAGATTTCAAATCAATATTTTCAAAAAAATCACGAAATACATTTTTGGAAGAGATATAATGAGACAACTCCCTGGTATTCAGCTTCAGTGTTCTTATTCACAAAAATTTGTTTTCAACACGACCACTGAAGGCCATAAATTAAAATATTGGAAATAGATTAATGCTTTATTCTCAGCCAATACGGTAAACACTGAGTAGGCAGGCATGTAACCAATGAATAAAAAAATGTGAAGGTTTTCCGGAAATATTGTTAGAGTAGCAAGCTATGCTTTCAAAGTGGCAGAGGAGATTATATCATATTATAATATAAAATAGATCTCTTTACAATGAAAATATAATGAAAATAATTACTTATTATATTTCAGCTCCATCTCTTCTCTCACCAGCTACTCCACACAAAGATTCGCTTCACAGCTTGCGGCTTCTTTCCATTGGATTACAGCCTGTTGACTTCGGTGATTATTAATAATTTATGGTATACTATTCATGTTGTAAAAATTTTGGTACTAATCTCTTTTGGCAGTTTCATACACATTAATTCATGGTAATTGATGACTAAGCTTATTTGCTAACTCCCCGTAATTTGTGTCAAGGTGCCATTTGGTAACTCTAAAGTAAACATGGAAGAAATGTATCTTCACACGACTAAGCATTTGAATCAATTTGCAGTTTGTCTATTGGATTTAAACTAAATAAAAATATTTCATCCAAAAGAAATTTAAAGTGTTTACAGTGAAACATTTAAAGTAGTCTATGTTCACTTCAGTAAATGAGGCGTTTGAGTGTAATGTCGTTTTCACATGATTCAAAATTCTTTTGAATTGACGTTTAGTTTAACGCATTTTGAGAACCATTATAGTTTATCACACGTATAAAATATTAGACAAAGGATATAACAAGTCACCGTGCTTAAATGGATGATAATGTATGCATCAATAAAAACAGAGCTGAATACGATAAGCCTAAGAGCTTCAACACTTTATGTACCAGACAGTTCACTTTGATTCCTATTCATTTTTGACAATCCTATGCTTTTACTGTTGTATCAGCTCTTGAATATGTCATTTTTAAATTTGATTTTTAGAAGGAAAGTATAATGTGCAAATAAGAACCTAATACCAGCATCAGTTAACAATGTGTATTACCTACTACCTAGTGATAATTAATCTACCTGGTTTCTTTCAGAGCGACACAGAGAATACTATCATGACGCCTTATTACATCCCCAGGTCTGACAGATGCGATAAAATAAGATAGATACAATGCTGAGCAGATAGGTGCAATAACTCGTCCTTTCCGGGCACCATAAGCAATCAAAGTGATAACTGAGTTCCACTAAATACGCTCTCATAATACATTTCACCATTTCACCTCCCAAAATCTTACATTTTGCTGCCTGCCACACGTCCATGTGGTGGCTCGCTGGGTATAATGTAGATGTAGGAGTAGTGTTACAAGAGGAGTTATTTGACGCCAGACTCTCTCTCCTGTTCAATTCCAGCTTTGTAATTATGCAATGGCGTTTTAATGTCTTCCGTTGGAATATTTTTCTTTATAGTTATTTGGTTTTTCTCATAAACACTGTACCTAATTTACAAACACTCAAAAGACAAATTTATTTTCAAAACAGGCATGCATTAATGAAATCCCGGGTTCAAGTCCCCATGCTAAACGCAATATCCTGTATGTTGAAATAGCAAATTATAGTGTGTTGAAACAAACCATTATTCTAACAAAATGATAGCCAAAAATAAATAATTTTGTGTACGTTATATATTATATGGTTGAGTATTATGTCATTATTATAATAATGTTCATTCAGAAAGCAAATCTTTTTAAGGGGTTGTGGCATACCTATCATTACTCAATTGGTAGAGATAGGTATGCTGTAGTCCGATATTTATAGGGTGAATAAAAAAATTAAAATGCGCATTTTTCTTTACAGATGACAGCAGCTGTTGTGACACACTTGGTAATCTTGGTACAATTTCAACTCTCTGGAAAGGATAAACCTCCATGCAGCTGTGACTTTACCAATGTTACTGAGGCATTCCCAACCGCCACAACTCCATTTGTATAATGAGAAAACGATGATGACTTTTGTATGACGCTACTTTGTATCTTTCAGGAATAATAACTTCAGTTTATATAATTCATGATGGTTGGAATCATATTCATTTCACAGAAACAATTACACCAGTCTATTATTCTCAATAACTCCGATTTTCATATTCACTTATTCGTCATGAAAAATGTTTTTATGCATGTGGCAACACTTTGAATTATACAAATCGCAAAGTTTAAAAAAATATGATACGATTGTATATTATTCCATGGGATAATATTCTTCAATAAAATTGTTCATTAACTTATTTTATTAAAAATCTACCTACTCATTTGTTTAATCAAAAATGCATCACTCAAGAGAGATATTAAATATCCCACGACTAATTTAATGGGGAATATGCGATAAATTGTACAAACTATTTGTGTATAAAATCATACGATAATCATAATTTTGTTGATAAACTATATCATTTTCTGATGTTATTTCTCGATAAACACTTCTTGCTAATTGTGGCTTCAAAGTTCTAAGTCATCGGAAAACCGTTAGATGTTGCTATTGAGCGTCATCATTGACAGATATATGACTTTTCTCACGCGAATTTCAGTCAATTCACCAAGTAAGCGGAAATAAAATGTTTTTATAACCTTATTGGAAGTCAATGCTCAAGTAAAATTTGATTCTTCCAGTAATAATAGATGTGAAGATGAAAAGAAAGTCTGTACCATGATATTTGATAATATTAATACCGTTTTGGATCGTGTTACTCTTTATAAATTTCACGACCGTTTCCAATACAGCTTTAATGCCTGCGACTGTCGATTGTGTATGCAGATCATATATTTGAATTAACAAAATAATTTTATATCGGCACGGTAGAAAGAACTTGCATACAAATTACCCAGTAATTATTCAGAAGTGATCTATATTTAATTGCTGAGTATCTCTTTCTATCTCTCTTTGGGTGGGTTTAGAATTGCAATTTACTTCCTAAAATTCATTCTGCTTGGAGAAATTATGGAATATTTTACAACGAGGAAAATTTTTCACAAGTTACTTCTGAGATTGATTGGTTCATGTATGCATTTGCAGCAATAATCTTCTACAGGCGACTTTGCAGGTGAGTAGTTCCATTGGATATTCTCTCCAGAAGGAAGCTGTAAGTATCTAGCAGAATAAAATTACTAGTACGAACCCAACTACACACATTATAGCAACGAAAGTTACATCAATGAGTAAAATTATAATATTGAACTTGAATCTTGGGTGAGTTGAAGTGATCTTGTAAACATAGATTAGCAAATGGAAATACAGAGTTCAGTTCGGGTTCAATCCATTCGGGTTTTTCCCGCGTTGATTCAAATTAACGAACAACAGTTTCGCTAACGTTACAGCTAGCGTCGTCAGGTCCTGAAACTAGCTGTAACGTTAGCGAAACTGTTGTACATAAATATAAATCAACGTGGGAAAAACCCGAATAAACTGAATTTAACAAATCACTGCGGAAGCCTCCGTACCATATGAAAATATAGTTATTATCGGATCAAATTTTTGTCACACTCTCTCTTTGTCCGTTAAAGTATGAAGCCAAACTGCAATATGATTGAACTTCTAACATAAAAAAGTTTTAATAAAATGTTCCAAAAATTTTAACTGTTGAAAGGCTACTTGTTAGCTAAATTAGGGCCTCGAATAACTTAACTACGAGTTACAGGCGAATTACCACAATAATAGTCAACGTGTGATAGTTTCTACAGAGAATCATTTCAATTGGACCTTTTATATAGCTATGAAACCCACCCAGCACCTTATTTACCCTTACCCCATCCGTTCACAAATTTTGAGACACTTTTTCTTAGTCCGCAGTGGCTAAATTCGTGGATTTTTAATATTATTATTGCCAGTTAAATCAAAGTCAATCCAATGGGTTACAAATACTTTTTGCACAGATGAGATAAGACAGTTGTTTCATCAATTTTTTCATAAATTCAACCCAAATGCCTGCCACAAGACAAAAATATATTTTAGACAATTTCACCAAACACAGGAAATATTTTTCAGAATACTGGGTACCGTAAGACCAACACGAGGCTGAATATAATTAAAATCACTTTTAAGATATGTACGCTACAAATTACAATGGCATTATAAAATATTTGATGATGAAATTTTACTTCTGCCACCAAGATTAACTCAAATTGTTTTAAGTTGAAAAACTATGGATCTTCACCTTTATTGTGAGAGACTTTTGTAATGCATAAATTCAGAATATACTAATTTCGTTTTAATTTAAAATATTTTTCCAAGCATTTAAAACCCATCCAATTGGTGTAATACAGGAAAGAAAAAAACTTGAACTGAACAAGCGAAGGATGTTAGAGCTTGCGGAGTGTCCAAGTTAAGTGGCTATATTGATCACGTGGAACCCGGAGTTGCGTTTGCAAGAATTAAGGATGAGAATACTGTTTATGACCTAAAATTTTTATACTTCTTTGAAATATTGGACTTGGATAAATAACGAAAGCTTTACTGCAAGGCTGCTATTTCCGATGCGATCAGGCATCCCTGTCACTAATTGTATTGAAACCGAGCAAATGCTGTCATATCTTGTCATTGTGACGAATTCTATGCACTTTAAACGGAAATATTCCACTCTTTTTATACTGATGAAATTTATTCGTATTTAACCAGGTAACCCAAAATGAACATTTCGGACCAACATTCACATTGTATTTAATCAAGACCTCCCAAGAAATGAAAAAAATAGTGAAAAGGATGGAGAAATTGAGATGAGATAGTTTGATACATTTGCTGCTGGACAGAGTTTCTATAGGAATCAACAGTTTGAGGTCAGAAAAGTTTCTCGTCCTCTAAGATGGCAATCCAGAATATCCATGTCAAAATCTATATCCATAATGAAAAGAAACGAGCCGGACCTCAAAACTTAAGTTACAATGGAATATTTGAAGTCATATATGTCGCCTCTTAATCAGACCATAGGACACGCCCTCGCGTAAAATTACAACAAATATACTCTAACTACGAAAACGTCAACTTTTTGAAAAATATTTTAATGCTACAAAAATATTTTGACTCGAGGCAGCATAGAACATATGAGTCTCTGATTAAATGCTTAAAGTACTCTCGAAGCTTTAGTTTGTCTCATCCAGAGATAGCAAAGTCATCAAATTCGATGCCGCTCTTCACATTTCCATAGAAAACTATGTATTGAAAAAAGAGAATGGATAGGAATCATACGTTATGATGGCACAAAAAAGTGATATCATAAAAATTCTCAATTTTCCATGCATGATGGATCAACTAAAGGATCAGTATAAAAACGAATCTTTTACCACGAAATAGCTAAATTGCTGGTAGGGTTTTTCAAAACTGGAATACAATGTACAACCACTAACTCGGTTTCCGTAGGCCTATGGAATAAGGATTGATATTTTAAACGAGTTTCGCAAAAGTTTCATATTTTGCTTTCTGCATATAACTATTTTTATCGTGGAAGAAACGTGCATTTGTCTAAGTCAGGCAATCGCCATAACGCATATGACGTGTATTTTTTCAATCTCTGCACATATTGTAAATAAGAATCCTTCATCTCTATAAAAAAAATGTTAACATATTGAAAACTGTGTATTATGAAGACACTGTGAACATACTCTTGAACCATTGCTAAGCATATTTCACAGTGCCATTGGTGGCCTTGTTGTCATGGGTGGGTAATGGAGGGGAAGGCGAATACTAAGCTGTGGCATAAACCTGAACGAAAATGGTGTTTCAAGCCCAGTGGTACAGGTACCCCTTAAGAAGAGAGTTCATTCCATCAATTTATCAAGTAGGTAACTGCTTAAGAATAAACCAGTGTTACAGTTAAGTTTCACTGAAAATGCTACCAACATTTTCACTGCTGAAAAGGTTATTTCTGAACTGATTGGCAGCGGTAAACATCATACATTTGAAGTGTAGGCAGGTAATCATACTGGCGGTCAGTTTTGAAAACTTCTGCACAGAATAATTTTTTTTACAGAATTCTTAATTTTTAAACCAACTTTGACCACCATCCAGTTCATTATTTGCAGACTTTATCTATGCCTACTTTTCCGCTGACGATATTTGTCACATTTTCTCTTTTTCCACAGCAGTGTGAAGGCAAACTGAAAAAAATTTTAATTTTTATGTTGACTTATCGATTGCCAATTTTAAACCTCCACAAGATTCCATATTCTTCAGACGTAAATCAAATGAGACCAATACTTAATCAATCATCTTTTAAAAGTCCACTCCAGTTTCATCCTACTAGTAAAAAAAATGTATATCGTTATTGTAGCACCATGTGTATATTTTGGAAATTTTATACTACTTCAAGAACAACACGAGGCCGGCTTTAACTAATTCCCAAATTCAGACAAAGCTCTTACTATTAGGATATTACAATGCCTACACAAATATTTCTTTAGTGATCTCCTCTCGCTTCCACCAAGATCAACTTAAATATTTTTGAGGTAAAAATATTTATTTTAACGTTTCTATTCTAACAAAAATCTAATAGTCAGGCTTTTTTATAATTTACTAGCTGTACCCGGCATTCGTTGCAATGCCTTTTCTGGGTTCAAAATCGGAGCCCTAAAAGAATTTGAGACCTAGTCCAATGAATTCCTCGTACCTACACAGGAATTCGTAGCATACAAATGATGGCATGAGTTTCCATTCCATTCCTACGTTGCGGTTTCCAAGTAAATAAAATATTCTATTGCTGAAGTGCGTAGTGCAAAGGTTCAAGATTTAAAAGCTTAAAAATTCAATTGTAAACGGGTTTGAGCAATGCGTACTCTATCGGCTCCCAATCTTGATTCTCTTTGCTCTTCTGTTTCGTTCGAGTGGACTTGAGCAGTGCGTAAATGATTGGCTCCCAATCTTAATTCTCGTTGCTCTTCTGTTTCATTTGAGCGGGCTTGAGCAGTGCGTAATCGATCGGTTTCCAATCTTGATTCTCGTTGCTCGTCTGTTTCTGAAACTCGTAATGCCTTTTTCTTTCGTTCTTCAGTTGTATATCGACCAATCGATTTCCGTTTGGGGGGTTTAACTCTCACATGTGACAACTGTCTTATGTATTTATTTTTAACCTGTAAATAATAATAAAATAATATAGTAATAATAAATATCCAAACAGGGCCGGCCCATGAAAAAGCGGGTCCTTGTGCAGAAGGGAGGCGAGCAGGGGAAAAATTAGGTTAGGATTATTAGCTTACCCGTCGGGCGTTGTTGCGCGAAAAGTATTCGAAAGATTAAGAGGGCCTTGGGGGTGGGGAGGGCGATATTTAAAAAAATTTTATACCTAAACCTTTGCAAGAGTGTACTCAACAACTTCTTAAAGTTTCTTGGCGATCGGATGAACAGTGTAGTAATGCATACAGGACACACAGACATACATTCGTTTATATATATATATATAGATTATTACTTGATCAATGCATTTAAAAGCAACTGACTCACTTTAAGGTAGAAAAGAAGCATCTTAAGTTATTTGAAGCAGCGATGGATACATCAGCTTGATACTGAGTCAAGTTAATTACATAGAAAATCGAGCAAAATATAGTATAAAGAACCACAAGTTAACAGAGATTGAGAAAAAATATAGCTTCATGAGCTAAATTTCTTGAAAATTGTTTTCATATTCCTAAGCTTGAAAATTGACGACCGCATTGTCGCCACATAAAATTCCATCTGGCACATTTATCAATACATGTAAACGAACGAATATTCATTTTGGATTTAGCTCCGATTCATTCCCAGTTACAAATGACCAACCCGAAGATTTCAAGATTTAGCAACAATTTTGAGCGTTCCAAACTCAGTTTTAGCTTCACATTTATTCTTTTTGGCTTGTTAATGCCGTAGAAAGTAAAGCATATGACAAGTTGGAAGATAAATAAGGAGCAGAAAGATACGCCTCATCAATTTTTAGAAATTAATCTTAATTATTTTTTTTTCATCTCCAAAAGAATACAAAACAAACTCCAGCGTAATTTTTTTATCGTAGCAAACAAAACTTTAGCAACGAGAAGATTTTTAATTCAACGTACACTAAGCGAGGTATTTGCTTTTCTATTTCCTCTAAATCAGCCAAAAGTTGCATTTGGCCTCTAAACACGCGCAGGAAATCATAAATATCACCTGTGACTAGAGATACCAGAGATTGAATAATCGCCGCATTATTACAATTGTCGATATTCATTGCATTTTCTTACCAAATACTTAAGAATTTACGGCTCCACTACAAAATTAAATCGATACCACATAATTATAAGGTTTTCAACCAGTATCATGACCTTAAAAAAGCTGCATTATAACCTTGTATAGGTAGCCTCTCTTCTACCACATTAAATATTCATTCACGCAACGATTTATACGTCGGACTTTTCATGTAAAATACTTCCATTCATTCAGTTGGCGAATGTTCAAAAAATAATATCAACCGTTAACTTTCTCCACGATAACTATGTCAGACAAGGGAAGAAAATAGCCAGTTTACTACAGAGATCTTATAATTCATCTGCCTAAAAAATACTTTCGGCACATTTTAGATGGCTGCCCATTACAATTATTTCGATATATATTTCGATATATTTTAATATATTTATTTCGATACTTTTGGCTAATTTGAGAGAGTTAAACTCTTTGTTTCTAATAATACCCATTTTACACCATAACACTTAATGGCTACTAAACTTGTGAGGGTAAGAATACTCAACGGGTATTATATTTAATTTTTAGCTCCTTTACTTACCACTTGGAATGAGTGTTTACGAATCTAATCAAGGCAATTTAATTTACTTCTTAGAAGAATACAATTTTTCCAGAAGTTACCTTCAAAGCATTTCCCAAGACAAGTCAATAGCATAAAACCAAACAAATACGTACAAACTTGGAAAAAGTAAAAAATATAATTATTCGAGATAACACTAGACTTTTCTGTTCCTTGTATTGGTACGTAATGTACTCTCACCACAAAATACTTATTTTTTCATTTGCCTGAACAGTAAAGTAAGAATTACAACCTTCACTCATGCATAAAGCTATAAATGAAAGAAGAGCATTGATGTAGCGATATAATTGCAAATAATAACTACACCGCACTAAATAGATCAGATGAGGGTTAATTTAAATACAAACAGATTATATTGACATGATTTAATTTCCGTAGGATATTACGTTGGTAAAACATTTTCCAGGAGTAGAATTCATCATAATATCATTCACTTCAAGAAAATCTGGCTACTACATATCATAGTATTAGTATATACATTAGTAATTACATCATGAGCTCATAGATACAGCATATATTAGTAAAAGTACATTAATACTAAAGCATGCATTAATGAACAGTACAGAAAATATTTGAATTACATTAGTTATAATGTTGAATTGCATCAATTATTAAGAGCACACACCATCTAGTTTCCTAGGTCACTTATAAAATGAAATATTTGGTACGGGGGCAATGAATTATCAAAACACTGGCCTAGTAAATATAAAGGTAAATCAAGTTATTATATCTCCAAATTATATAACTGACTATTCACACAAAGAATAGCCAAAGTTGAAGCTATAGAAGTCAAATATAATCAGAAGTCGTTGTTCCTTCTCTACCAATATCAAACTGTCAAATTTTATGACGTGATATTTAATGCAGAGAAACACAATGATATAGCTTCTTTTTAAGACACTACCTTCATCGCTATGCTAAATAGTTCACCTCACTCTTCTGCCTACCCACTATAGCTGTGGGCGCATAAATATTTCATCATGATCGATCACATTTGGCAATTTACTGAGATTTAACTTAAAATTTTGAAAAAAATACAGTATGTGAAACTAACATTTTGTAATGACAAAAAAGCGATGAATTATGGGAAGAATAAGATGTCCAATCCTTGCCAAGCGATGGATATGAGGGAGTTGTGGAGACTCAAGGTGAGACAGTGGTAAATACGTCAGTCATTGTAGTGGTCGAGTTTCTCAGCCCACAGTCACATGAGGTGCCATCCTTTCCGGTTAGCTGGAACTGCACCAATATCACTAGATGAGTGACCACCGCTGCGGTCATCTGTAAAATAAACATTTAAATTCAGTAGGTAAATCATGGCAAATGACATCCCCTCAATGATTATATCCTGGCCAAACTTCTTTACACCTCTTTGCAGTGTTACCTCATCCTTTTAAACTCTTTCTTTGTAAAATGAGAGCAGTTTAAGTATGTAAAATTGCCAAAAAAGGTAAAATGATTATTTATTCGGACAATAGTGTAGTTATAGTATCTACATCTGCATTGTATTTTAACGATTTATGTATTTTTTCATGAAGAGGAAATTAATTTTCAATTTCCATTGATTATTTTAATGGATAACGGTGTGTATTTATGTTAACTTTTAAAATCATTTTAAGTATCAATTCCGTTTTGAAGATGACGATACCAAATAAAAGAAACATTCATGCATTGCAGCTCATAAGTAATACTATCTTAGTATTTTCTCAAGGTAATATAAAACACTGATACAAAATTTTAACAAGAAAGGTGAAATGAGCATCCAGGTAACTTAGAGCTGACATTAAGGTTTATTTTTAAGATAAGAAACAATGGATCAGCACACTGAACGAATTTAAACAACAAAATGATTGGTGTAACTATTCATACGAGGAACTATTTCTCGTATGAACGTATTTGCTCCCAAATTGACTTATGTAGTGATATATAAGTGGCCTTGGTGTATCTTTTCTTATTTAAGGAGTAAGAATATGGCCATAAACAAAAAATCGCACTGAAAAAGGGGAATATGTTTACTTTTAGGATAAATTAATGTAGTGCTTTAAACTGTAAATTCCTGAATCTCAAGAACTTGGCAACACGCAATTCAAGAAAAATCTTTTATATCTCAGATCAGACAACCAACGAGTGATAAAATTATGTGGAAAAAAAGAATATCACACAATTTTCAGCTTATCCACGAGTTAAAACTGTTTTTATTTTATATTTTTACGGAAAAAAATGTTTCCAACGGTTGAAAAGGTGATACTAAGGTCGCTCATTATCGATTTTATTCTTCATTTGATACGCGTTTTCGCAACGTAAACAAGTCTGTTACATATGTGCTCATTTTGGTGTACTCTCCATAAGTATAGCTTAGGCTGTTCAACGTTTATGTCGTTTTCGCAGTGAATTAGTATTCAAAATGAAGACTTGTGCCGCACGTTCACTGATTTTCGTGGGTGAGCTATGGCAGTAAGTACTCACTGAACACATTAATGGCGGTCTTGTGGTGGACACGGTTGCGAAGACCCATATAGATAGAGCTACGGGTATATCGAATCAAATGACCCTGGGGCGATACTAACCGACGTCAGGAGACTGAAGTCAAGAGTGAAAAATCCGCACGCCGTGAAACGAACCTTGGTGTGGAGCAGTTGATGGGAAAACAGGCGGAGCTAGAAACATGAAATTGAAATGCAAGATTGACAACTTGAACATGAGACAGTTCTATATTTAAAGAAATGAATTTAGTGGACATATATTCCCATAAGTGGTTCAAAAAATCATCGGAAGTATTTATTGATATTGGTACTGCTTTGTATAAACAATTACGTTTTGGTAACATAATTCCAGAAAATAAAGAAAGGTATTAATTTCACTTATCAATAGCTAAGAGACGCCATTTAAAAGGTAACTATTGAGTAAAATTTTCAGTTACTAACATGATACGTACGACGACAATGAAATTTATGATTCATGAAATATTTGGGCAACTTCGGATATAGTTCACCATAATATTGTAAGCACAATGACTGCCACGATAATTCTCACCTCTCTCCTTGTCTGATGGTCCTGCACCTTCAGTAGAGCTTCAGACACCAATGTTCCGGTTTTATCAGCCTTTTTTGTTTGGTCCATGGATAGTGAAAGAGAAAAAATATATAAAAAACAAATGGGGAGGTGCATAAGCATGAATAACTCAGCTCTTACTTTTAGCATAACATTAAAATAAAGTAACATGAGATAGTCATCGTCCACACAAATATTATGGGACGAAGATGAACTTTTTGAACACTCACATAAAGCCGTTTTAAATAGCATACTTTAAAATTTCATAATTGTAGGTCATAAAAGTCCAAATACGCACCGATGAATTAAATAAATGTCATCAAGATATAATTCAAGGACAATTCAAGAATATAAATATGTATCTGTTTTGATATTGACGCGTGGGAATTAATCCAATGCAAAGGTTATGTATGAATAAAATACATAAAAAATCATACAGTTTAAGTTAAAAAAATCTATCTTCATCCAAATGTATATTTCTAATCATTTATACTAAGTTAGTGACGTTTTGTTAAAACTAGTGGATTTTATAAGTTTTTCATCATGAGAAATATATTTTAGCGTTAAGCGTCGAACATAACTCATTTTTAGGTGAAATACAAATTTGAAGACAACAGACTTATAAATTACGTTTAGGCTTTCTTCATTAAAAATGGTTGCATAACAATATTATCATTTTTGACTCAACTCTGATTTTTTCGCCCATCACTTGAGGCCTTGCTAATGCAATACAACGAAGAAATCTATTTCTGTCCCCACATCCTACGCAGCCGGCAGAGGTGGAAGAGGGATTTTTCCTCTATTAAATGTATTGAGCGATTTTTAAAAATTGTACCTTGCCTCATTGAATGTAGTATTTAAAATGTTGACTAATATTATTTAAAATTGTACATTTTATATTAGTGTAAATTAAATTTGTAAGCGTCGAAAATTGTTCAAAAATCAATGTAAAGCTCAAATTTTTCGCAAAAATAAAAAAAATGGGGAAAGAAAACTGCAGCAGAAACACGTTTATAAATTTGTGGCAGATAAACTCATAGGTTGTGTGTAAAGTATAAAATAAATACAATTGAGCGATACAACTGGCCAATGAATCCATTGAAGCATCCATTAAATTCCTTTCCAAAACTTTAGGCCGCAATAGAAGTTAAAGTTTAAGGATTTGGGCTCAACCCCTAATCATACAAATAATCTTTGCTCGGTGAATTCCCACATTCTTTTACCGCTATAGTGTATGACTACACTTTAGTTACCTATGTCAGTAGATAGTTCCGCAGTATTTAAGGTAAAAATGTGTCAGACAGACAGACCAGAATAGTTGGTTCCCTTGAGAAATATCTTTGGGTCATTTCTCGGTAGTGAAAGGTGTCTCTGAGGCAACTGTTTAGTGCATGACGTGAGACACGGTTAGACCTCTGAAATACCTCGGAAAAGTTTATATTAGAATTCTCTTTTTGTTTAAATGAGTTTCACTATATATGTATGTTTGCAGCAGTTTTCGTATTTTTGTTCCTTTTTATGGATTATTCCTTCAACTGTAGTACTGAAGGAAGCGCTTAAGAGTTGATACCATATGTTACGCATGTAAACCACCAAGGGTTAATGTAGCATGACTATCAATAGCGTTTTCCTATTCACGGTTAATTTGACGTTATATTTACATGTTTGGTATTCTAATTTAATTGAAGAACACTAGCTGTTTTGGTGATTCGTCTTCCACCTCTGGTAGTTGGCTGTTCTAGAAAGGAAATAACTTACTTCTTCATCGCCAAGACGATGGTGCAAGCATAGTTCTTTCTCTATTCTTTAGCCTCAAGTTTTCCCGTAAAGTTATATTACGCATATAAATCATGGATTATCAAAAAAGCATTCCACCCAAATACTCTCGAATTTTATCCCTTCATATCAATACTTTGTAACGTATACATGACTTTTTTGAATAATTTAAATATCTTTCATACTTCATATTCCTTTTCGGGAGTGTTGCGGAACTATGGTGTGGTGAAAGAATAATTCAAGTGTTTATCCCCAAACAGCGTGGAAAGTCACGATGGTATTTATTATTTAACAATAAAACTATTTTCTATTTTTTTATTATTAGGGAATATTATTTGGAATAATTTTTGAAATTTTGAAGAAATGTTGGTCTTTATAGAAGTATTGGACTTATCTCTGCATGTCAATATCTAAAGCAACTACTATATTTGACTAGATAATTAATTATTTCATTGGCCAGTTGTATCGCTCAATTGCATTAATTTATATTTTACACACAATGTGTTTGTTCACGTCACACAGACAATGAGTTAACATTGCCACAAGTGATTGTACGTCAGCTATTTTCAACGGTGTAGGAGGTAAAACCAAGATGTAAACCAAAGGAAGTCAACGAAGCCAAGAGTAATGAACGACATCAATAAGATAGGCCATGAATTGATGACCACAATCTCAGCCCAAATTGAGGACGGACACAAACACTGGAATCTCGACGATAAGCATTTCATTCCTGCAGTGAAATTTGAAGCACTGGGATATTGAAGCAAACAGATACCCTTCATTTGAGGCCTAAAATATTTATTTAAATAATAATTTAATAGACGGTTAGAGGAATAGGCTTACGTTTAAAAATAAAATAACACCTGTTCCAATTTTTCCATTAACTGAATATTAAGGCTTTATCATGATATGGACTCAATACTTGCCAAAAATTATCTTCAATGGGCATACCTCATTCGAAATGTCCTCACATGAGCTGATAATTCCACAAAAAACGAAAAGCACAAGCGTAATCCACACAAACGTGAGAGTTAATTCCAGATCTTTAGTTGGGTTTCCAAACTGGTAACGAAGCGTTGCGTAATAGGACCAGAGGGTCACGTCCAAAAACACTATGATGGCCAAGATGAAATCGTGCTTCCCGTAAGTCCTGATCACTTCGTTACACAGTCTTGTTAAAGTTAAATTCTTCTCCGCAAGCTGCTTGATTCTTGCGATGGGAATGCAACATAACCTTGCCCTCAACGTAATTGTTTTTGTTAAGCAGTTTGGTATCTGTTTACCCTGCAATTGGTGTACTTTGAGAGAAATTATTTCACTATTTAAAGACAATGCACGTTCTTTGATCACAATTAAGATACCAAAAAGTTGAAAATTCAGAACCACTACAGCCGTCATCCATATCAGGTTTAAAATGTACGTAAGAGCAAGCGCACCATCGTAATCAATCACTATATTTGAATTTATGGCTACAATTGAATTATAACAAACGAAAGTGACAAGGAGAAATGCGTGAAGAAAAACTATCTTCCTCGTCCGCCGAAGCCTTAACTCTCCTTTCTCAGGAACACCGTCATCGTATACGGCAATTCTCTGCAGAATCGACTCTACTGTAGAGGACTTTCTCAAGAAAGATGCCACGGAAAAAATCCCCAGGAAGTTCTCTGCACAAAACCATATTTCGAGGATTGTCTTTCTCACTTCTGTATCAAGTTTCACGGTGAACGGCAAAAGAATAAGTGTAGTAATGCACATTACAACACTGCATGCTAGGGATTTTAGTCGCAGCCTTTTCGAAGATGAATTACTTTCCTCTGTTAGTTTGTGCAATGGAAACGGTGCCAAACCGACAATACGGCATACTTTCATTAACGGATTTAAAGCAAAGAAGATGTCTTCATTCTGAAGCATATCCAGCAACTTTTCCTTTGGATGAATTTGGATGAATTTCAGGGTCGTAAAATTTAGACGAAAATGCAGAAAAGTTTGACTGGTGCCGAGTTAAAACATCAAACCGCCGGAGGATTTTTCGAACCTTAATGGTATCCTTACCCGACTCGCAGACGATAATCGATTGCATAGCATATAAGTTGTGAGCAGTCACGGGTGATTAGAAAGAAACAAAATACGCGCGAGAATACAGAGATGTAAAGAGACGAGGGTTGAAAAGCCGGCTCATGTATGGCAGTTTATACACAAAGGTAGTTTATTCAGTAAGTATGCGACTTCAATGATTAAGTGTTTTATCAAATCAAGTAAGTGAAGAGCATGACAAATTATTGACATCTTTTTGATCTCTTTACCTTGAGTTTACGCCCGAGAGAGCTCACTCATCAAACGTGAACGTCACGGCCATGATACAACACACAATTACGAATAATATCTTTTTAGGATGATAGAGGGACACTTAAATAATGATTTAAGTGAGAGTGTGGACTCTGATATTAATAAAAGGAGGGTCAGAGATCCGCAATTTAATGTGGAAGCTAATCACAAATACTGTAGGGATTCGTATTTAAATTTTACTGAGATAGAAAAATTTTTGATTTTGCGATATTACGGTAGAAAGTTAATTAAATCGAAACATTAATAAGGTTGCTGCTAGTATTAATGTGATGTTAATTTGTGTTAAAACATCAAGACACAATTCTTGCGCTTTGATTACATACAAATTTCGTTGAAATTATTACCAAAAATCCCACAGGATAAAGGTGCCTTCAAAGTAAACTGTGCATTTACTGAAATCTTCGATGGGGAGTAGAGCCACATGCTCATAGTAAGTAGCTTAGCTTAGCATCTTATCTACGCGTCACATTAATTGACAAATCCGATTAAGAACAAAAATCTCTTATGAGGTCTGAAACCTTGATTTTTTAACCGTCTTCTTTGGAATTACAGCCCTAATTATATAAAGATATTAATATATGACGGCGCAGTAACCTTAATTCATCGGATTCATCCGCTACGGAACATGAAATTAACTGAAAATCATGGTGATAAATTATTCATCTCATCAAGACGAATGATTTGTTCACTGAGTATTGGACTGAGATGTATGATTTTATTACTAAGTATTTCATTTAATTGCACCAATAAGTGAAATACACTAATATTACTAATAGCCACGGTACCCTGTCTCCTAGTGTGATTTTTCTATCCTACATGGCATACGCCATAAATCTACTCGTCCTATCCGTGAAGCTTATTCTCATAATTCCACTCCCTACTCACTCAAAGTCCTATCTACCATTCCGAAGTTAAGTGTAACTTACCTTCTTATTATCTAATACACTCAGAAGATATAAAACAAAGGACATGTGGTTTAATAAAAAAGAGAAAAGACTGATAATGATCAAATGGATGGAGTAACCTTTAAATAAAG
This sequence comes from Ceriagrion tenellum, assembly GCA_963169105.1. Lineage (NCBI taxonomy): Eukaryota > Metazoa > Arthropoda > Insecta > Odonata > Coenagrionidae > Ceriagrion > Ceriagrion tenellum. The sequence continues at coordinate 83,077,921 of OY720634.1, read as the reverse complement.
TCTTTAAAAATTTCGGAATGGTTAATAGACATATTATTTAAAAAGCAGTAAAAGTGGCCGTTAGTTGGACGAAGTAATTTGATGAACATTGAGGGAGCAAGTAGAGCCGAATGAAAAACTGAAGTAACCTGAACTATGGATCCAAAATTTGGAGAAATATACGGGGTATAATCCCATCTCCATCCATCGTAGCACTGAGTTATTCAAAAATTGAATAAACTATACCACGCCCTTTAGTAGCGTAGGTTATTTTATTATCTGCTAATACCACCTCACGTATTTTTATGGTGGTGAATGCTGTCAATATGTCCGTTAAAAGTTCTTTTGATAAATATAACGCGCAACATCAATATTTTTAGGTTAGTTTCAGAAAATATTTAAGTCATACCGTCTGTGAATTGAGTGATTTAATGACCGTCTTTTATTTCTCTCATGGACGGAAGAAATATTCCTTTGTGAGAAAATATAAAAACGCCTTACTATTGACCGATAATACATAAAATGGAAACAGCAAATTAATTTGATGGTTCTTGAATTATCTTTTGAACTACTCCCTTGCTGTGGATAGGAATTTCCATAAGCAGCATTTCCATCATTAGCGGCCCAATTACCCAAGATCAATGGTGAACATGTCCCCACTATCTGTCAGCCTCACGGAATATCCAACTTCATAAGTATGTGTGGTGTTCTTTCCATAAATTTCTAAGTACTAATAAATACCATTAGAAATTAAGACAATACTTGTTGTAGAATAACATGGGAGAAGTTTAATGATTCCAAGAAAAATGGATTGCATCTAGTGTTATTTCGTAAAACGGCAATAAATAGGTTGTAGTTATGGTTGTATTATGCGTAAGTAAACAGCAGCAAAGTATTTGGTAAAGCACAAACTAATCAGCATCAACCGATAACTTGAGTGTGATTCGTAAAAGCTGATCGTCTGTTTCCGGCAACACCACGTGACGATTGAAATGGAAATGGCTGATTTGAGTACATTCATGGAATAAGATGTGGTTAATAGTTACCAGAGGGTATTGTTTAATTTTAGATGCTATTGTTACGGACGTCAAAGTTTGGAGCCGATTTGATGAGAAAGCCTGAATGAAGTCCATATGGGATGGATATTTTGATCACTAGCTGCACTCTCCTGAAGCTGAAATGTAAGGAACTAAGGGAAACAATATTAAGACAATCGTTGCGGTTTAGTGAATGGGGATCACTTCGAAAGGGAAAAATAGTAAAGAGTTGAAATATCTCCGGTAGAGATCATTTGATATATGTTATGAATTGTGACTCGATGGGAGCTTTATTTCTAGATGATAAGGGAAGCAAGGAAGGGACTAGTCATCTCAGTTTATTCGTATTGTATACTATTTAACGTATGTGAGAGTTTAAATTATCTTGGCTCACTTATATTACTTCCCTTGCAACAGTCAATCTAAATCCATACTGCTATGGTAATCCCTAGTTTGCCGCAGCCAAGAGCTATTCATATCCATCATCATCTTGCAGGTAACCATAAGGTAGGTGGGTAATCAGGAATAATGGAAAAATGAAGACCTTTAAAAAATTACACTTAAATATACTAGGTATAGCATTAAATTTGGTATTATGATTCCATTTGTAAGAGGGAGGTTACCTAGCTACATTTCATTTTTGGAAATTATCGGAGAAAAGTGCTGCTCGGTTTAGCATGAAATTGAATTCAGACATTCATCCACAGAAATCTACGCAGTTTAAATTTTGCACAATGAGTTACACAAATTATAGGGCTGATAAGGCATCAAACTATTATACCTTATCCGTAATTGTAAATATCAAAATCTAAGGATCGCAAATTTTTAGCTAATCATTACAGTGATCACACGTATCTCAAGTGATAACTACTAAAATGTGCTAAAAATATCCAAACTTCACCGCTTCAGTTTATTTCTTAGTTCTCAATAAGTCGCGGGAGATGCGTAACAGCGTTTAACATCGAAATGATACGAATTTTGCGCGCCTGATGAGGAATCATACCGAGTCGTATATTCCAGAGGTGGTTTTTCCAGTTATTTGTAGAGGTAGATAAAATCATATGCAAAAATCAGAATATGCTAATAATATCGGAATGGGAAATATGAAAGGAACTAAAGAAAAAAGCCATGAATTCCCCTGAGTTATCTGTTATTTGGCCAGTCGATGGCTTCTTCGCTCTTATCAGCGTATATCTTGAGGATTCGGCGTAAAACGCAATATATGAGCCAAATTTGGGCCAAATATGGGCCAAATTTGTTTGGCTTGTTGGCCAGATGTCTTCGTATTAGTTCCAATTCAAAATTACAAGCACACGATTTAATCGGTTATCTTAACATTCCACCCTGAGACTGGGTTTATGATAATAGATACCGATGGATAATGGGATAACATTACGTACTTAAATTGGATCAAATAATGATTACCTCTTTGTGCGTAGCCTCACACTCTGCAATTACCCAGATGAAAACGGCCATGTCGTGCAAGGTCCACAATAATGACCACAAAAACCTTCCGAAAGAACAGACAAAGAAATTTCTCAGAAAAAAAACAAGAATGTCATGTCTAGCAAGTTCACCAGGGCAAAAACTAGAAAATGCAGTCCACAAGCAGAGATCAACAGACGGAAAATGCAGTGAAGCCTGACTCGTGCAGCTGACCAGCGAGCCACCATTTCCAGAACGTTCAAATCAAGATATGGACGACGGACTAAGTTCGTTACGAACGGTGCACAGTCCTGAATATTCTCTTCCACCGTGAAAAATATTTCAATCTCGTCGTTTAAATGACCACATCTTTTTTTTTACGAAGGTGATCAAGCTTCCAAACTGAATGCCCAGAATTATTGTGTACAGATTCCAATACATAGCAAGACTATTGATCGTTGCGGCAACATGGCCGAGAAGATTTGTCATCCATTGGTAAAGATCGTCGAGAAGAAATCCCACAGAGAATAGAAAGGTGAAGACGAGCTATAATTGTACTCTGCACAGTGTCCTTCCGCTTCCATTGGAGAGTAAATTTTTGTTCGTTGTCAAATCGCAGGCATACATTTCCTGGTAAATAGCAACTATGCAGCGATGATTTTTCATGGCCAACAAAACTACAGCTATTCCGACGGCCACGTGAGAGTTTGACCACACTATTTCCGTTCGGTGTGACAGTTTACTCGAATTAAATTTGAACTCATCCTCTGAAAAAAGCAATCTCAGGAAACAAAGAATTGAAGCCAATGCTAGCACTGCCCACTGAATGATATTCAATATAAGACTCCTCTTTAGGCACAATTTCTTTCCATCTCGATGAAAATGATTCTCAAAAGAAGGAATTCCCAGGACCTTCATGACTTTCAGTAATGGTGCTAAGGCACAGAAATCATCCTTGAAAAGCTCCTTATCTTTGAATTCCATGTCTGCTGCTAGTTTGTATCTGTTGCAAACGCAGAATGGAGATATTACCTAATGTCCGTGAAGCAAAATTATTGCCTCACGTGGAAACACCTTGAAATCACAAATGCAATTGTATACGCTTGAATTGAACCCGGCAGGACTCCAATTCAGGTAATTCTTTAAACTTAACCACATAAGTTTGTAGAACATATTGAAACGTAACGATCATAAGTATTGTGGCACCAAGTCCTGTATTAAAAATGGCGTTTTAAACCTGTCGATTCTGCAAAACCATCTCTCAAAATATGTGAACTAGATCATCTAAGCTCATTTCTTTATAAGCAGCTATACATTCTACAAACATCCAAGCAAAAAAACGCACATCATGGGTAATCTAGGACTCTCACTACCGGAGCCGAGAAATTAAATATTCGAACAAAAATCTAATTTAATAAAAAAAATAAAAAAACAAAAAAAAAAACGGTAAAATCTAATTATTATTCCATCAATCAATATCGTCAACGTATAAAACGAGAAATCAATCCACACAATGATTCGACACAAAAAAGGTATTATGGAAGAGAACAGTGGGATTGATTGGTATGTATGTACGTAGGTATGTGTTGGTATGTATGTAGGTATATTGGTATGTATCTCATTAAAAAACTAGTCTGATCTGACATCAAGTATCTAATTCACATCTTTATTTATTTCCTATGATATTTTACAGTTTTTCGGCCAGTAACTGCACGACTTATTATGCAATATCTCTAGAGCATGCGAAATAGACTATATACTTTATTGCCAGCCGAGTTTTCTTGACATGGTCGGAATATAAAATTGATGGACTTCAATAGTGGGCAATTGGCTTCTTCATCTCTAGGTGAGTACGAGGAGCACGATTATGGTCTTGGCTGGCTGACTTTTCACCTCCAAAAAATTTGATTTCCACACCTCCAATATTTTTTGCCACTAATAAAGTGTTTCAGCTCACAACGGGGAGCCTCGACATTATTAGATGCACGTAGGAGAAGGAGGGAGGATGTGAAATGATAATGAGACAGTGTGGAGTCCTCAGAATGATGAGCATGCGTAGTAAATTACTCCTATACGACAATATGTTGCAAATTATGGTGCTCTTAAGTGGCTTCATATGCAAGAATCACACTAATGGTGTGCTAATATTTTTCACCAGGCCAAACACCTTCAAGACCTTACAAATAATGTGCCTTCACGCAAATTAAATACATCTTTCAACTGGAGAGATTAAGCTATTAACAAAATAATGAAGAAAAAGTCACTCATTTATTTTTGTTTACCTATGAAATTCCTACATATGTTTGGCAAAAAATATTAAATTTTCATTTAGAGTAAAAATTTAATAGCATACCATTGACAATATAAAAAATGACGGAATATTACAACTCCATTACAAATTAACTTAGAAACTTTACTTAGAGGACTGAAATTAGATCAAAACTACGTATGACGTATGCATATGGATATTTCTAAATGGACCGGACCGGCACCATTGTAGAAGCATTGTGGTTTTACCGAAATTACGCAAAATGATAAAAGCAATCTGAAATGCTGAGGAGGATTTTTCCCGTAGTACCACGCTGGCAAATTTAAATAAAATGGAAGTAATAAGGTAGAATACTAACATTCTACTTTAATAAAAGGAGTTGTAGGTAGTGGAGGTTGAAGAACTAAAAGCAGCCCCAATTTTGCGATTAGCATACAAATGTTAGTAAAATTATGCACTAGACACGTCCCGACTCATTGGGACGGGGAGAAATGCCAATTATGAATAACAAATATGATTGGAAGACGCTCAAGTAGATACTGGAATGGACATTGGGCAACTGTGCAATTTCTGTTGAATTGCACGTCAAAACTGATGACCACAAAAGAATTCGGACAGAGAAAAATAATTCCACACTTTAGCTGGGTCTTGTTGTATGTATTAATAGCATGACTCATCCAAAGGGTTCAGCGATGTGATAAATTGACTTTTGCAGTGAACAGTAACATACTGATAGTAAAAGGCTTCGTATTGTGAAATAATTTCAATGGCCCATGATTTCCAACAGTCGAAGAAAGTAAGTCAAGACGCAGTAAGAAATTTCCAATACGTTTGACTTTAGCAGAGAATTAACAAAAAGATGTTTTAATGACCGAAGTACTCGACACGTCCAGAAATACCTACTTTGAGCGGAGGTGGAAGTGAATACATTTTACCGTCTGAAACATATACCTCAGTAATCCGGTTCATTTCAGTTTCACAAACGTATTCAACACTACGGAGTCAGGACTTATCCAGTCATTGGTATTGGAAGTAACTTGGTGGAATTCCTTCTTAATAAAATGTCTACATGATGATGTCTTGCAGTGATGAGTCTAGGGTCGTAAGAACAAAATAAATCTTTCGTGGAAAACTAAGTAATTCATCATTTCATTTCACCATATCCACTTCTCTCACAAATGAAGTTGTCTATTTTTATGCTATCTCTTGTATGGCACGCACTCATGGAATTTGCATGAAACACCATGCCATTGTACAAAAATAAGCAGTTATGGAAATTGATATGGTTTGATAAACACTTGTAATAGCAAGAAATATATATGCATGTATGCTTTCCTGGTGTCAGAAACTGGTTTCTTCGTCTTGTCCCATTGTTGAATGCTCACAAAAATTCAATTTATATCATCTTCAAGATCACATTATCTGCCCAGACATGTGCAAAAATATTAATATTAAATAATTTCACCTGATATATCCTACTATTCATAAAATACATCACTGATGCGAGTAATGTAAATGGACTTGGTCTTGCAGTAATAATTACTTATGTGGCGTATTAAGTGGAGAGATATTTGCATCTGTCTCTTACTTGCGATCATAGCTCATGTATAATATTTTTGACATGGAAATAAAACATAAATAATGGAAAGAAAAGTCGGTATTTTTAATACGTGCATATGCAGATTTTCATTGACACCGAACAGAATTAACTTGAAAACTCAAGGCACAGGGAAGGCGGCACTGCAAGCAGAGTCATCTAGAATTCACAGAGACAGTTTTCAAGCTTCAATAACTGTCGCTGAGGTAAACGGATGGCTCTGAAAGCCAGAGAGTGCGATTACCGACGTGATGGACAGCATTGGTTTGGTTTTACCATATTACGAGAGATACTTTATTTCTTTTGGACTACCGTGCTTTCTCCGTCTTTTTTCATACCATTCCACAAAAAAGACATTCAAGTTAATTAATACGGTTAGGAATACCATTGACCTTCTTTCATAGCAGAAGGTTAGATCGTTGCTGTTTCGATAAGTTTTAAAGAAAATGGACAAATGGGAATGGATACCAGGAGAGGGGTTAACGCCGTCTAAAGTGGTTGTGCAGAGAATAGTATATCGGGAAATTGAGGAGCCGAAACGGATAAAATAATGGACCAAAGAAAATAAAAATCTTGGTTATTGTGCAGTTATTTGAAATAATTACCAATATTTCAACATTTCAATCATTTTTAAGGAAAAAATTATCAGCAAAAATATAAATGCTTTGACAACGACGCCAAAGCATTGCAAGTGTTGAGAAAAGAAGTGCGGAAGACTCGTTAGTTTACTAATTTTGAGCCAAATTTTAATTTTACAAGGTCCGGCGCATTTAAAATTTACTTTTTTAACAAGCTCCAAGAAGAATAAGGCTGTAAATTTAATCAACAAAGAAAAGAATTGGATCTGAAGTATTTGTAAAGCAGATCTAAGTAAATGAGATCTGAAGATGAATAGTCACAGAGTAATGCCCAAAGAGGATGAGGATGAGAGGCATGAAACTTTGCTCATTTTTTTGCCCAGTTCGCGATTTTAAATGAGATTTTATCTTGAGTTGTCCTCCCATTGAATTAAGCTTTCCTCCAATTGAGTTGCCTTTCGGCAAACAATATCCACAAATAATACAATTGAGCTGGAAAAGGCCGTTGGTTATGCTTGCTCTTTATGAAAGAGCGCGGTTCATTGTGTCAGACGCCATGATGCGAGAAAACTTACACTCACGATAAGTATTGGATTAAATGTGGTTTGGTTAAAAGCAAGTGGACTTTTAGTTAGATTGAAAGAGCAGTCACTCGTTGTTTACAAGGCTTTCAAGGGTATCTGTCAAAATCACCAGATAAATAGTCATTTAAGTCAATTCACGAAAGCATCTTAAATATCAGAGGGAATTTCAAATGAAAGAAATGTCGATATGCTGTTCGACCGTCTTGTCCGGGATAATTTTTTTCATTGTTGTCACAAAGAGGTGTTCTCTCTTCAAACGCGGTGAGGTGACGTAAGTAAAACATTTTGACAAGCCGTCCGGAAGCATATCTCTCGATGCATCCGATAATGGAAAACAACAAATAAAAGATACGTGGGCGTCTTTCTCGACACCACTGCGTAAATTGCTAGAATATCACATAACTGACGCGAATCATGCAACGAAGTCATAACCCGTATTCAATAGACCCTCGGTACCCATGCTCTCTGGTGAAATCTATATTGATAGCATTATAAATGATTCTAATAGATACTTCTGGATCGCACAACCATATCACACTTAATAAACATAAAATTAACTGCTGCACAGCAGATTTTCTAAATAAATTGTCAGGGTGCTTAAAATGACAATTATCTTTCAACTTCAGTGACATAAAATAATTATCTCAGACATAAAATTACGTATTTTCTGTGGAATGGCTAAGGATTGAGATATGTTTTTACAGAAAAAAGCGTGTGATATATTTAACTTTTTTCTCTGTTACACAAGTCCACAACTACCCCCTTCGAATAATAATTTGAAAAATCATGTACTAAATGCAATTCATGAACATCACTTCTTCAGTACAAACAAGCCATAAAGCGTGACCCGCTCCATTGAAAATTTATTGAAAATTTTCAAATTGTTCATCACTCGCTAATTTATAGCAAAAATAATAAAATTTAAAAAGTAGAGATGAGTGCTCAATTTGATTGCTAATGTCCTCCTTGAAAAGCGACCAAGATATTTCTTCAAGCTTCAATAAAATTTAATGTAAATTGATCATTTAAAAAATCATTTATAAACTATAAACATGAAAATTATTTTCATATTTGAGTATTTTACCGAAAAATGCAATACTGTGGGAATGTGAATAATTGTGCATGTTTGCTTACATTATGTGTTCTGACGAAAGCAGGTTAATTGATCGAAAGAGTAAAACAGTGATACTTTTACGAATCTCTCCGACACAATAAGGAATACCATTTTTTTAGAAGGGATAGAACCCTTACAGAGTAACAGTCTTTATATACTTTATATGGTATGTTTAGTGTTGGTTTTGGGGGTTTTATTTTCTTTGGGGTTCTCTTACATTTAGAAGGTTCATTTTAAATTTCAGGAGGGATTTTCTATATACTTAGAAAGTTTCAATGTATTTTTCAAGTCTAAAGCGAAAGACGTTTCACTAAGTCACCACAAAGGTTCAAATGGTCATGCTAATATTTTAAAGACTACCGCGGCAATAAAAATGGATGACGGTCAAATAATAATGAAAATAATAGGTGGCGAATATAATAGATGGTAACAGACACTTGGATTATGGCGATATACCCTACAAGGTGTTTTCATGGAAAGCACATGACAGACAGCTGGGGTGGAGAAAAACTCAATAATAATTTTTATCTGGCTTTCTCGACACAATGATTCTATGATGGTGAAAATGCTGAGTTTGCTGTTTATATGCTGAAAAAATCAAAGAATATTAAACCAACCATTCCAATTCTCTGATAAAGTGCGGAAGGACATAACACTCACATGAAGAGTGCTTGGTAAATAGAGGTTTAGAGCAGCAAATATGAGTTTGTATTTACACGCCTGCCTCAAAATCCAAATAAAAGGAAACTAAGCAGTATATTTGAATAACATAGTATATTCTTTCTTTTGACCCAAAAAGATTATTAAAATCAATAAGCTAATTTGAATCTAATTTCTCTAATATCTTTGTGACACATGTTTTGTGCTTACACAGCATGTAAACTTTTTCTTTCACCGTTAGAATAATTCAACGATATTTTCGACATAATGTTGAGGGTAAAAATACTCTTTAACATGTAATTAATAATAAGCCTTTAAAATGCATATTCCATGAAATAGAATAAGTCATCATAACTATTCATCAATCGTAATATTGGTTTACTGGATCCTATCTCTCAAACTCTTCCCGAGTCACTTGCTTCTTGCTCTCGTAGTTTCCCTATTTTGGCGTCTTTTAGTGATAACAGGAAAAATTATTAATATTGTTCTATTCGTACTTATTCTAGCGGCCATTTACCATTAGTCAGTCTTTTAATGAGTAGACTCATATCATATTATGACAACTGAAAAAAACATCGAGTAAAAAATTAGGATTTCTTGTACGTGTTTATTGTAAATATGAAATTCCTTTAGAAAATGACTAGTCTCTCTCTTTCTGAAAGCGAATTTAAATCTGCCTTTTGCAGATGTTATTTCAAGTTAATAATCTAGAATACTGAACATTAAAAGTTAAGGTAGAATAATTTTCTTCAAAAGCAAATAAATTGAATTTTATTCTGAGAAGAAAATGTACGACGACGCAACCTGATTGACGGGGACAATATTTGAAAATACATTACTGGCTGATTTTGACAGACTTTCACTTTGTATTGGATAGATAACTCCAGCATATATCTATGAAATCAGACTTACAATATGCCAAATGTTTCCAGAGCCATTCAGATACTGTTTATGTACCAAGTAAAACGTGCCAAACTATTAAATTTAGCAAACAAACAGGATTTTTGTGAAAGAGAGGAGCAAATGTTATTTACAGATACAAACAGGATATTTTCGATTTTGAAGTATGCAAAGAGTAATTAAATGGGAGTACAACTATTAAGTGAGCCTACCAGTTGCAGTAGACAAATATCAGCTCATTCATTGTGCGGTGGTCACGCGAATTACCAACGGAATATTTCAATTGGAGGTAACGAGAGCAATCAAGTGATAAATGAGTTTTATCATTACCTCGTTCTCAGAGGTTAGGCGGTCGCAAGATCAAAACCCTTCATCTTTGTCAGGTTTTACCCCGTGGAAGGATTTAGTTATCGTATTAAAATGTCATTTAGTGGTTGACATGTCTGGGATTTTATACATTACATGTCTCCAAGATAAAAATGGACAATTAGTCTTCTGTAACCCAATGCAATCTCTTATTTTGTGATATGTGATTCTCCTATCTCGTTATATTATGTCACCAATCTTTCGCAGGACAATTAGTGGTGGACAACTATATTAAGTATGATCACTCCTCCATATGCAGTCAACTTTCATTAAATAAGTGCTGATTGTTCGACTTAAATACAAATTTAATTCTTTCCAGCATTTAACTAGAAAAATTTTTCATGTGAAATTAGTTAATGATTTCATATTATAATTATATATTTACAAAATATTTCCACACGACACGACAGGACAGGTTTTCTAGCTGATAATTGTCGCTAATAATTCTATTTTCTGTCAATTCTTCTTAGGAATTCTTCGGTTACTCTCAAAGTTATGGTATATAAAACAATTCTCGGAAAAGTATGATTTCTCAAGGCTTCTTTTTTTCCAAAAATTCGTTTTTCAAAATATCAATTCATCAGCAATATTAAGAGGATCGATAAAATGAACTTTATGAAATGAAACACATTGTAAGACATACTTTCTCGTAAAAATAAATTGATTTCGTGAATGTATTCGGGCAGTCTCAATTGAACAGATGATTAACAGTTCGGATATCCAATCTACCAAGAGCCAAGTTTGAAAGTATTGAAGAGAGAGGTTGTGATTTTGCAAAAAATATTTCGCCTCTGCCGAAATCCGAAGTCGTGTTCTCGGGACGAAAAACAGTACATTAGACACGTCTTCAACCGAATCCCCAACGCCTTCTCACATGCGAAAGTGAATGATATATAAATGAGGCAAAGAAAACAAAAGGATAATGAGCGCTTTTGATAACCGCAGCTAATAGAATAACACAATATCAAAGGAAAGCATTACTCAGTTCAGAGAATGTCAATATCTGCCATCAGTTTACAGCACAAAGACCACATCTTAATGACCTAAATACCATTTAATTCATAATGTGGCTACTACTTAGGTAACTTTGGATTTGTTCATATATGAACAATACATCCTTTCTCTCCTCGATATTTTTAACGATAAATTGACTGGAATATACATGGTGTTTAATGAATTAACCATATTAAACGAGAAAAAAATAGTAGTTTTCTTTTTATTATTAATGCGCTATCAGGAAAAAATGTTTAAAAGGAGCAGAGGCTCATTGGAAATTGAATGAACATGTCGGTCGTATTTCATGGCTAATGCTTGCGACAAAATACAATAATTCTGGTAAATATATACACCAATATATTGCGTATATGGATTATAATTCATCTTATACAGCTGTAAAGTGTACTGGTGAACTAATATGTGCATTTTTGTACTGTATTTTCCTTTTTTTACTATCTAAGGCATGTCATCGGTGAAAGCACTAGTTTTAAGCGAAACAAGCAAAATGTAAGGCAAAATGTGGAAGATGACTCTGATAGTCATAGTGGCTCCTCCTTAATCTGTCAGAAATTCATGCACAGGGATTTTGCAAATATTCATTTTTGTCCTTAAGGGAGATAAATTACCTACTGATAACGCGCGGTACGGATAAGATTAAAATTAATTTGACTTACCTCTCTATGAACATTCTCGCAACCTAGGAGAAGCCATATAAAAATACTCGAAGCGTAGATCATCCACGTACAACTCCACACCAGATCAGCCGGTGTTGAATTAGACATTCCATCAAAGAATATATGATAGGTTGCGGCAACTATGACGAGATGAGCAAGTAGGAGCGCTTGGATTCCGTACGCAGAGTTAACGGAACGGGAAGTACGATTGAGCTTAATTAGAAGTTCCGACAGTATCCTGAGCTGTTGCATTGGTTTTACCCTCGCAGACGCATTAATTTTTAAGGCAAGTCCCGTTTCTTTAATTTTCATAGGCGCCCTTTCAGGAGTATTGCAATGGAGATATATTAATTTATCATTAATGAATCGGTGGAAATGCTTTAAAAGAATGAGAAAGTTTCCTAACTGTAGAACGAACACAAAGTTGTAAAAATTCCATGTTATGGATAACACGCCTCTAATAACGTTAGCATATTCAAATTTTAAAATAATATTCTTAATGATTAAATTTACCGCGAAACATGAGCTACAAGCAAAGATTATCGCCATTTGGAAGCGCACTGCGTGCTTAACCTCCCTTATGCATGGCGGAATTGTTTTGCTCCGAACTCCCTTTGCTCCCTGGAAGTTTACGACAAATTCACGAAAAATGCTATCAATTGGTTGACGATTCTTGAGTGCATAGACGACACCCACAAATCCACTCAAATGATGGATCGCAATCCACGTATACGTTGACGCATGTATTAAAACAAGCCCTCTGTCGCGGAGTCCAACGTCTAAAACGATCAAATTCATGAAACTTGCCATCGAACAGAATGTTAAAATTGACAGAAAGGCTATGCCAGCACGGAGTTTTCTTCTCGTAATGGTTGGGTCATCTTTACTGTAGAACTTCTTGAACGGTGGAGCACCTATAACATTGCAAAACTTCAGTAACGGAGCCATGGCGTCAAAAATATCCTCGCCATAACGGGATTCGTCTGCCATTGAATAACTAGCTTTAACGCGTAGGCTACCCGTTAGGCACGGATCCCACAGAATGGGTGATGAATTGGAAACTTCACTGCGTGGTACCTTAACCTTAGAATCAATACCTTCGTTTTATTAAGGTCCATGTACAATGTCATGAATCGTTGCATCCCAAAACTAGCTGAATAGTGAAATGCAAGTAGCTCTTCAATCACCTCTGCCTATTTTTTAACCTCAATTATGACTTGAGGACTGGCGTGTTTCATTTTTCACTTTATCAGGAAAAGATATTTATCCTTCGGTATTCCTCGTAGAATCATTCCCTTTATTCCCCATCTTACTTCTACTTCCTCTGTATATTTCCTGTTTTCTACATTTGACAATTTTTTCTCGCAATTAGACTATTTGGAGCCATATGATGCGGCCAATTCCATCTTGTCTTTCAATGCCTAATAGTTAGCCATTTCTCTACTTTTATACACGTTCCTGATCCCTATTGACTTTATTTAATATTTCACATGGAACATTTAGCCACACATAGCACCCAGAATTGAAATCTTCTTTTCTTAATCGAGTTCGTTTTTTCGTTTATTTACCTATTCTGTGAAGAGCAACTCATCATGTGAAGCTTGTTTAGCATTTTTCTCCTTTTCATTATATTATATCCTTCAAACAAAGCAGCTGGCCTTGTTCCTCGCTCAAGGGCTAGTCAATCTTACTCGATAGATTTTCTGCAGATTACCGACAGTAGATCTCAATGTTCTTTATAAAATTCAATGAGTAACGTATTTTTCATTCAAAATTTTAACATTAATTCAAAAAAGTACGAGGAAAACTGTATCCCGACCGGAATCACTGCCGAATTATATCTAACTATCGAGGTAGAATTGCGAGGTCTAACATAGCTCATCGCTGGATACTATTGCCCAGTTTCTAATGACTGGTAAAATATTTCCTCATAACAATGTTCATAGTATATCAACCTTCCCAAAAACGCAATAGTAACACTTATTTCTACATACCAACAAGTTGATTCAGTCCACAAAACCCTGGCTCTTAGTAATCATACCATTAGGCCCTAAAGAAAATGGAATATTACAATATAATTTTTTCCAGACACTAAAAAATTTTCGGCTGTAATATAACCAGTCAGCACTTTCTTTCGATGTATTGGCTACATACTTAATAAGGCATTTCGACCGAGTGCAAACATTGAGCAAAAAGTGTCACTCGAGTTATTCAGCAATTCAGCCGTCTCGCCAATTGAAATGGCAATTTCCTTATCGATTTGAAGATTAAAAGAAGTCCACATTGCTAAATTATTGTTATCCAGAACGCAATTATGGTGATAGTCACTTGGTGAGTGAGCAATACTCATTGGTTACGTCACTTCATAGTAGAATATTATGCGCTCTTTACCCAAAACATCAATATCATAATGGAAGAGGATTTTTTAAATTAAGAGTTTTTAAAAGAAATGGATCAGTAATTTTTAATGAATTATACTCAATTAGTGATCCTAAGATAGTGAAAAGGGAAATATTTTCTTCGGTCTTAGAAAAAAAATTATTTTCCTAAATTTACGGAGCAAGCCAGTGTATACAACAATGGCCACGCTCCGTTCATAGAACTTCTGCTATTCCACTGGAAGGTCATGAGACTAAAGATAGGTCCAGTATTTACTGCATGCATTACATATCTGCTGGTGAGAACGAGTTCCACGAAAACGCCGTAGTACTGCGATGTTTATGGTGAGAGGAAAAACATCACAATGGTGCTAAAAAGGTAAAATCTGGTATTCAATAAAGACATGATGTAATTCCTCGTAAAATTTTCCAGGAGCAAGATATTCCCATAATTGAACCTGATCTGCAAAATATTACTACTGGGGCTGTAGAAGGTGTTAGGTGGACACATTTAGAATCGGGGCATGGAGCAAGAGGTCTCGGGTAGTTGTACAATATGAGGCTGGCGATTAAAAGGCTGGAAACTGGACATACATCCTCGGTGTCACTGACATAAAAGGGGAGAGGGCAGACTTGACTTCTAGAATGACGCATACCAAGCTATATTCTCAGGATTAGACAGAAGATAACGACATTCGGCATTAATCCTAAGAAGGAGTTCCTGTATACTTAGGACGAATAAATTTATGCCCTGGTCACAAAAAAATTGTAGTAATACCATAAGGGCCTGATGAACTCGTATACTGTTTGATTATTTGCGTTGTATTATCGCATCGCATATCTCTCCAGTTCAAGCACTAATAGCCAAGTAAATTAGAAATTGTGTGGTGCATTGCATTCGGGCTTTTGTGTTTCTCATGGCAATCTTATTGACTTTTAGGTGCTCCATCTATAGCTCTGAAACAGTTCTGAATTTCTCAAGCAATCTAAGCCTAGCGTGTAGCTAGCTTCGAGTGTCTAGGGGCTCCTATATCTATCCTTCTAAAAGTTTTGAGACACTCTATGTTCGCTCATAGCATTTTTTAACGAAGTTTACTGCTTTCCTTTGTATTTCATTAGTTATTTCAGTTAAATCTTTATGACCAGGGTCCCAAATGCTCGTGGCCTACTCGAGCCTAACCTGTGGCCTAACCAGAGCGAAGTAGCATCTCTCTTTTACTTTTCCAATTAGACCTCTTTGAGCAAAGATCATATAAGGATGTTGATAGTTAAATTCGCACTGGAAATACTGGGAGTATTGGTATTACATTTAGGAACGCGCCTCAATTAAGCGGCCTTCTCAAAAGCGCAGTCAACGCGCATAACTGGCATCGACAGCCCATTGCCGAGATTTTCGATGCTCTATCTTCATGGATGATACATCTTGAGTGACGAGTTCTTCTTGCGGGAGTGATAATGACCCTGCGAGACTCTCTATGAATATAAAGAAAAGTCAGTGATGGTACCGCTGAAAACAAGATGCATGCTGTTAATTAAATTAAGGAGTCATTTGAACCTAGTACTTGGCTGCGATAGCACAAGTAAGAACGGATGCAAGAGAATTCTAGTTGACAAGTACGAGTTGGCAAGACAGGGTATCAATTAAGCATCCAATTGTGAGTTAATTACGATTAAAGCTTTTAAATTCTTATATGATGAATGTCACAAAAAAAGAAAATTAAGAAAGAAGAGGATAAACTATGACGGTGAGTTTGTTAATTATACCAGGCATTGACAAGCCTAATTGGTAGTATTTCTCTTTCATTTCTTGGCCGATGCAAGTATTGAAATACACATGCAATAAGGATTAACACCAATAAAATGCATGCAAAGTCACTGGCTAGGAGATAAACTGTACACAAGGTAGCAAGAAAGGCATAAACTAAAGATGGTGGTGCAATACTATTACTTTGGGAGTCACTTGATTAAAAGCTATTATGAGAATTATGAAATTCTGAAAATAATTAAAACAGTAATGTATATAATTAAAGTAATATAATGGTTACAAGAACCCTGAATAAAAAGAGATGAACAGGTCAGCAAGGGTGTCGATATGGAGAATAGCGTCGAACGGAAGGAAGACTTGAACACTGTAAAAATATGTTGTAGATGTTTTCCAGTTGGGTATGAAGAAGAATGATAAACATATTATCAAATAGGAAAAAGAAAAAATAATACATGATGGAAGAGTATAGTTTACTTCAGAACGTATGGATTGGATTGTATATTAGGGGAGGCGACCGACAGCTAAGGTCATTTGCGCCATAGAGAACAGATAAGGGAGGAAAGGTGGATAGAAATCCGGCGTCGGCATTAGCCTGCTCTTAACAAAAGACGCTAAGGGGACCAAGGCTCAACGTCTCATCCGACAGATGGAGTACTGTACTTAAGCGCTCGCCACAAGACACTCGAGTAGGGATCGGGTTTCCCCCGAAAAAACATACCCCTCTGCAGAGGTTTGAGCCCAGGCCGCCCGTATGGTTAGCCAGTACTCTAGCCACCACACCAACCCGATTCTCTAGCACTTACGGAGGAAGCCAGGTCATACATATAAATATACAATTACTTAAGATGAAACACTGAAGATCAAGTTGATAAGAAAAGTACTTGGTCAGTGGAATAGGGGCCAAAGTGGTCGCATGCAGAAGGAGTAGGCAAAATTCAGGAACGAAATCCAACGAGAATAGAGATTTTTGGACATTCAGTTGCACGGTAAGCAAAGATTCACCAAACCTTACATATTTTGGTTGAGATATAAAACAGCCACAGTAATAATAAACACAATAATGATGGGCGATATGTTCTAAGAAAATCTGGCCATTTTGAAAAGCTGAATGAGGCACATATTGAATCAAAAGTTGGTGGAAAGATAGTCTGATGCAGGAAGGACTGCGATGAGAACAAATGGAAGGTTTACGATGGGCAAACATAAGTATAGACTGCCGATTAACACGATTTTCAGGTCAAAATCGCATACCACTAAATCCCAAAATATTATCTGTAAAAGAGACATTTGTGACAAAAATACCCACAAGTTAGCCGAAGCAACGTGTTGAAGCTACAAGAACTCTCTCCTTTTCACCTATTCACTTGTCATTTTTCTTGTTCATTTTCGATGCTATCTTTCAATTTCTACACAAGCAACTACAGTGTATGTTCGTTCGTATTTACTGATTATCAGAGACTGCCGAAGCGCGTATGGAAGTCCAATCTAGCGGAAGCCTGTGCATACGTTAATACATGTGACACTTTTTGCTAAATATAGTAAATAAGTAAACTCTTGTTGAAAAGGATATAGTTACGACTCATCTACCAGATATGGAGATTAGGTGATTGGGGAATTGAAAAATTAGGGAAGGATATAGGTGCAACAGTTTTAAGGTATTACAAAATTAAAATTTAGGAGTAGGTGGGAACCACAATTATAGCAAAATGAGAGATAATTGATAATTATTTGGGCTGCCAAAGTATATAATTCCAAGATATAAATAGAGACATTGATTGAGAGAAAGGGATAAAGAGTGGTTGTAAGATAATCTATCTTCTAGACTGTAAGCTCAAGGAAATAGAGGAATATTGGATTAAATACATAAAATATGAAAATGTGAAAGAAAAATAACAAATTTTGAATCAATGTTCAAGAGATTGCAAGGTGAAGTCAATGCAACGTAATGCATGTTCAAAATCCGTGGGGATCCGAAATAGTGCAAAGTAATGTAAATCATTCACTTGTCAGAGGGGAGGATAAAACAGGGTGTTGTGAGATTCTGATTGAATTCAAGTACATATATTTCACTATCTGTAACACCTATATTTCACTCACCTCACTGCAGCATTTCTCGCACACCCGTAGAAGCCAAATAAAAATACTCAAAGAAAAGAATATCCACGCAAAACTCCAAAACAGATCAGTCCAAGATGAATGATCTCGCCATCCGTCAAAAAAAACCAGTAAAGTTGAGGCAAATATGACGAGGAGACCAAGAAGGAGAGGTTGAATCCCGTACGTTGTGTTCACCATGCGGGAAACATTATAAAGCTTTATTTGAAACTTGGACAATTTCCTTAACGTTTCTGTCGGATTTCCAAGTGTAGATGAATCTTCCTCTGAAACAAGCGCTTTACCTGTTCTTCCACATCTTTCTACAGACTCACTTTCAAGCATAAAACTACTCAAAAATAAAATTTTATGATTAATGAATCGATGTAGGTATTCCATCAAAATGAAAAAGTTACCCAATTGTAGCACAAAAACAACGTTGTAAAAGTTCCAAGCAATTCCTATCAAGGCTTTGACTGCACTAACGTATTGGATCTCCTTGAATACATGTTCGTTCACACAATCCGAGATGAAGCAAACAGTGCATGCTAGAACAAACGCTATTTCATAGCGCACTGTATGCTTGACTTGTTTTAATCCAAGAATGGCTATTCTTTCACGTATTCGCAGAAAGAATGTTGCGAATTCTTGAAAGATTTCGTCGATTTGCCGACAATTCCTCAGTGCGCAAAGAGCTCCTATAAGTCCAAAATTAGCTCGAATTGCTGACCAACCAAATATCACTGCCTTTAAATACAAGGAAGTAACTTTATCCATGCCACTCCTGGAAGTGCACATAACTACCAAAGTAATGAGAGAAATAAAAGTTAAAATAGGCAGCACAGCCAAACCCAAACGAGTCCATCTTGTTCTCGAGCTGTATTTCACTTCTTCACCGCAAAATTGCTTGAAAGGAGGAACTCCAATCACCCTACAAAGCTTCAGTAAAGGAGCCATGGCGGCGGAAACACCTTCACTCGAACGGGATCCGATGAATGCTTTAGTCATTTTGTATGGTTCTTCAGTAATAATTTTAAATTCGCAGGCATGGAAGTAAGGAACACGAAAATGTATTCGCAGTTGGTGGTCAATGAAGTAATTGATTGTAGACACAAAACGCCCTATAGTTGTAAAAGAATTGGTGACATATTGAGTATTATTTTAGGTTAACATAGTGAACATGCACCCAAAGAATCAAAAAGCCATCTAAAATGGCCTGCAGGAAATCCTCGTGAGCTTAGTTGAATGAGGCAGCAAATTTGGTCAAAACATTTCCGTGTAAACAAACGGAAGGTCGTCGCAGGCCAAATAAGCAGCAAGTGGGCGGTTTGAACCTCCATGTCTCCATGGAAGATTGTATGGACGAGGCGAGAAAACGTCCACCCGTAGGTGAGAAAAAGGCGATGAGGCATCACTGGACAGAGCAATTTACCACCAAAACTCAAAGTTGAGGCACTGAATATTAATGATAGTCGACAAAATTAAAATGAATTAATCAATATATCCACTAGAAATGAGAACTGGGTGGTTGAAAAATTGTAAAGTTAAGAAATGGTATACGTACATCAGTTTCAAGGGCTTCCAAAACTAAAATTTTGTGGGAACCAGTGAACGATAATAATCAAACAATGAGAATAAATAGATGCTTAAACAAAAAACTAGATGCTTATTTGGGCTGGTTAAGGATGGAAATCAGTCATATAACTAAAGCCACTGAGAGAAAGAGAGACGGGTGAAAAGTAGTTGAATGATGACTCACCATCAAGACAGCGAAAGAAAGGAAATGGGATGATTGTGAAGAAGTAAAATACAAGGAAATTGAAATTGTTAACAAGAACTAAACTTTTTGTTGAAAAGTTTTGGAAAATCGTAAAGTAAAAGCAGTGCAACAAATAACATGTTTAGAAACCATGAGGATCCGAAGTAGTGCAAAGAAATGTACATTGTTCATTTTTCAGTTGAAAGGAGACAAGAGAATTTTTTAAGACCCTGATTGAATTAAAACACACACACACACATACATACATATATATATATATATATATATATATATATATATATATATATATATATATATATATATGTGTGTGTGTGTGTGTGTGTATATGTATAAAATGCCTCTATTTCCTCGAGTGAGAAGTTATATATATATATATATATATATATATATATATAACTTCTCACTCGAGGAAATAGAGGCATTTTGGAAAGACCTTATATACATAGAGCTTGAAAATGTGAAGGAAAATAACAATTTTGAATAAATTTTCAGGAGATATACAATATGAAATCAATGCAACATAGTGCATGTTGAAAAGCCCTGAGGATCCGAAATAGTGAAAAAATTTAAAGAATTCACTTTTCAGGGGAAGGAAACAAAATGATGTTGTGAGACACGAATACAAATACATACATGTTACTATTAATATCATATATACTTCACTTACCTCACTGCAGCATATTTCGCACACCCGTAGGTGCCAAACACAAATACTCAAAGGAAAGTGGCTCAAACTCAAAAATGTGGCGGAAAATATGACGAGAAGTCCAAGAAGGAAGGATTGAACCCCATACGTCGTGTTCAGCACGAGGGAAACATGATAAAGCTTAATTTGAAACTCGGACAATTTTCTGAGCGATTCTGTCGGCTTTACACTTGTAGATGCAATTGTCTCTAAGACAAGCGCTTTATCATTTCTGCCAACAGACTCTCTTCCCACCATACATAAACTCAAACAGACTATTTTATGATTCATGAATCGAAGAAGATACCTCATTAAAGAGAGAAAGTTACTGTCCAGCTGTATCACAAACACAATGCTATAAAAGTTCCAAATAATTTCGGTCAAGGTTCTCATTGCATTAACGCATTCTAACTTCTTGTATACATGTTCATTCACAGCATCCGCCATTAAGGTTAATGTACACGTAAGGACAAACGCTATTTCGCAACGCACTGAATTCTTAACATGTTTCAATCCGAGAATTGTAATTCTATCTCGTATCTGCAGAAAGAATTCTGCGAATTCTTGAAATATTCCCTCAATTTGGCGACGATTCTTTAGTCCACAGAGACCTCCTATAAGTCCAGAATTAGAATTAATCGCTATCCAACCAATAATTGCTGCTCTAAAATATAAAGAGTTACCGGTTTCACCAATGCCACTCTTTGGATTGAGCATAATTACTAAATCAATGAGAGAAATTAACGTTAAGAGAGGCAGTACAGCCAGGCCGAAACGCGTCCAGCTTCCTCTCGTGCTGAATTTAACTTCTTTGCCACATTTTTTCCTGAAAAAAGGAACTCCAATCACCCTACAAAGGTTCAGTAAAGGAGCCATAACGTTGAATACGTCTTCGTTTGAAAGGGATCCTCTATATATTTCAGCCATTCCAGAGAAAGTTAACCGATACAAATCCCAAATTATTCAGTTACCTGGATAGTTCGGATCATGAGGAA
This sequence comes from Ceriagrion tenellum, assembly GCA_963169105.1. Classification (NCBI taxonomy): domain Eukaryota; kingdom Metazoa; phylum Arthropoda; class Insecta; order Odonata; family Coenagrionidae; genus Ceriagrion; species Ceriagrion tenellum. Next base: position 83,056,045 of record OY720634.1, on the reverse strand, counting down.
AAGAATGTAATCGATCCCTTACTCGGTATAGGTTACTCGTAAGACTGATTTTTTATCACTACCGCGCACTTTCATCAACTTATAGTTGAATTTTTCACGAAATTTTCAAAAATAGCGAACTTCATGAGCAGATGAATGAAAAATTTTCATTAATAAACGTATGCATGAGTATACATTGGAATAAGATGTCGGTTGTTGATTCACGGTAAACAAGTGTTCGCCATTGTGCGGAATCTCAGATCAGAATGTGCAGTTGATCTGTGGTAATATCTTAAAGCAAGGCAAGAATTTTTCTCTTAAAGTTAAATAATTATGTTGCAAGGTTAAATATTAACATGCAGGAATCGAAGAATACAGATCTAATGTCCAAGGATCACTGTAAACTTTCTAGCAGTCGAGATCTTTGTAGCTTAAAAGATGATGAATATCAGCATAGCAAGAAATTAAACACTTGCACAAAACGACCAAATATTTAACAAATCGCTAAAGTAATGAGCCTTTTCATGAATGACTCAGTACATATCTACCCAAAGAATCAAAACACTATTTAAAATGAGCTGCAGGCATTCGTCGCGAGCTGCGTTGAATGATGCAGTGAACTTGATGTCACAATTTCATTTTGAGCAAAAAGAAGACTGTAGTAGGGTAAATAAGGTAAAAGAGGTTGGTTTTTGCTGCCTTCCATGGAGGAAGAGATGGACAAGGCGAGGAAAATTCAAGGTAAGAGAGAAAAGTTTGTGTGTCATCGCCGGAGAGAGCGATATAATGCCCAAAACTCTAGATGCGGAAATGATACAAATAGAATTCAAAGTACAGATTATCGAAAGGCTTACTATTAACTAATTTTTCATAAGTCTATTACAGCAATTACTTTTATATAAAGTAATATAAAAATGGATTAACGATGAGAACTTTCACCTGAATGAAGATAATGTGAATGTTAACTGCTGAAACATACTGACCAAGTTCTTTACCGATTTAAAGCTAACTGAAGGAATATACAAAGTAGGTAAAACGAATAGGACGTTTTTTTCTCCGCCAAGATGAATTGTCACGTTGAACAACATTTAAGCTCAATTTCTAAAAACTTAATTACGGGATGCACTTCATTGATAGGTCATGTGGTGAACTTACGATGCAAATTAGCAATCAGTTAAATTAGTTGAATTTTGGAAGGTTGGTAGAACAGCACATGCACAAAATTCCACTAAGTCCCTCCCATTTTGACCGTAAGGTCAATTTTTTTAAGGGTCATTATCTAGTTAGGCGGTTACCTTACAAAACGAAAGCTGGCGGCGCGGTTGAACTGCGAGCTGGCGGAATTTTAAAAGCAAACATCTCGGCTCAAATGGCAACATGACATGGAAAATATGTCAGATGCAGTTTTATTTTGTAAAACGGGATCCTAACATACTTCAAAGAAATCGGCGTGGTATACTTCCATGTTTCACGTAAGCCACCTGAAACGAAATCGCCAGGCTTTCAACTAGCTCATGGTTCAGTATGCAATAATGAGAGTAGACATCGGAGAATTTTCAGAAGGTGGCGTAGTCAAGGTAATTGAGAGAAAATACCTCCTAATCACTTAAGTTATTCTAAACTAATAGGATGATCCCAACTTTGAAAACAATTAAGAGGCAAAGGGGAAATGCAATATAGGATAAGAATTAAAGAGAATTAAAACATGTGATGGCGATGAAGTCAGCAAAATACCAGGCGTTGGTCAGCTCGAGGGACGGCAGTTGCTAGCTGTGGCCACTCTAGCAAGTGAAATGAACACGAAATACAGAAACTTAAAGTGGTGTGGAAAAAAAGTCGAGCATTTTTCTAGGAAAACCTACATATATAACAATCACGCCGTTCCCTTCTGGGGTAGGCAGAGTCACTAAGTTTCACTCATAAATACATATTTGTACACCTAACTTTGATTCAATAATTTCCTTCATGCTGACCTATCCTAGCAAACCTCACTTGCTTCATTTACCCCATACACTGCTTCATACACGCCATCCTGTTTTAAAGACTCCTAATATTCCTCCTCCTAAGAATTTCCTCAACCACAACTTTCTCGGCCTACCTCTACCTCTCACAGCCTTCATTCACCGCACATGCTAGATTATAATTAGTATTCACTCTAAATACAATTGATGACTGGTTATGTGGAAAAAATGACTTATGTTTTTAAAGAGGTACAAGTATCTGCCTTTTCTGTCCTTCAAAGTTCCGGAAATTACATGTCTGCGTATTTGGCTCCTTTTTCCTTCAACGAATTTTAGAAAGAAAAGCTTGCCAAAAGGAATCATAAGAGGCAATTTGTTGAAGACTGAATCTCATCTGCTTTTAGAGCCACTATTTGCAGCCAGGTCTTTCTGATCATTTGAAGATAGTCGTCAATTATAGCTCAATAGAACCCATGTTTTTAAGAGAAATCGCAAAGAATGTGATTGCCTGCCACAGATGAGATGAAGAAATGTCAATAAATTTGGGAAATGATTCCGTATTCGAGGAAATCATAACTTTATCTCTCCAAGTATCTTATTTTTAAATTAAATGTAGTCCTCAATGCTCAATTAGTTTGCTAAAAGTACAATAGAATCCGTGTGGAAAAATATCACCTCATTTAATAAAAAAAACTTTATTAAATTCCAGCACATATAAGCAATTGCTTTGGCAATTTTATTCTACTGAATTTTGGTACGCGATAATATCAAGAAAATTATTCACATCATCGAAAAGGATTAGTTTCCATGAAATAAGATATCTCGAAGTTAGGTAAAAGATTTTCGCATGAGTCACGAAAACGCTGGGTACTACGAGACCTCGGTCACGTCCTAAATTATGAACATTATTATACAGCCGTCCTAAAGCTTCCTTCTTACATAAATTCAGCACTGTTGGACGTTCAATATTATAATGTGCAAAAATAGGGTTGAAAGAGAGTGATTGGATAATCGTCCTGTATTAGGATGGCCAGTCATATATTCTAACAAGGAATAATCCAGCACAAAATCCGAGCTTTTGTTTCATGCCGGTAACTCCATAGAATTCTATTCATTTCATAGCATAACTTCGGCTAATCGCACAGGGAGAAATAAGAATAATTAAGTAGCCAAGCGTAATTTTTCTCTCTTACCTCTCTGTAGAAATTTTTGCCTTCCACGAGAAGCCAGGTCCAAAGGTTTACTTTGTAAGATATTCGGAAGTAGGCCCATATGAAACCGAATTTCGACGATAATGTCCACATTTCGAAGAAGAACATGAATGTAGTGTCAGTCATCACCAACAAGGCGAGTAAAAGAGCTTGAACTCCGTATGCGGTGTTCATCAATTTGAAAATTTGAAAAAGCTTAACGTGGAGATCCAACAATTTACCGAAAGTGCTCAAACGTTCTACATCCGCAATGGAGCACCCGGGGTTCACCCTTTTTGTGCAGTACTGGTCAAATTTATACACAGTAAAAATTGTCAATTTATTATTTAAGTACATAAATTGACATTTCATCAGCATGAATAAGTTCCCCAATTGTAGCGAGGAGATAGCGATGAATAAGCTCCATACGATGGAAAGCAGAGAGAGTCCGACTTTCTCATAATGTTTATTTTCAATTAAGTGCCTATGACAGCGATCAATGAAAAAATAAACATTATACGCCACGAAAAATGCAACTTGAAGGCGTACTTTTGTTTTAATCTCTCTTCGGTGTAGGGACCCCATCCTTCCTATCTTTTTGTGGAATTTACACAATTCATGAAAAACAGAATTAATCCTTTGATAGTTTCTCATGGAAAAGGCTAAGGCTGCCATACCAAGTATGTTTTGAATTTTTATGTCAACGTATTGAGCTATGGTAACGAGTCCAAGATTCGTGTCACTAAATTCAGTTTCACAATAGACTCTTATGGCGTAAAAAAATAATGAAGACAAACCTATAAGCGTCCAAAAGGCAATCCCTCTCCGTAGATTTTTTTTCTTTGAGTTATGGCCTCCAATACAGTGGCCTTGCAAAGTATAGGGAGGAACGAGTAAGCATTTACTTATTTTCAGTAACGGTGCCAAAAGAACTAATATGGAATCATGAGCAAGCGGTTTGTTTAAATCCTTCTTCATTACGGATATGTTCCTTAATGGGTCGCTATCACCTATCACTACGGAAAATCTTTGATTTCATCATCACCTTGATATGCAAGTTAATTTTCAGAATTATAAACACAATGGTAACCTATATTCTCTTTACGAAATAAACAGTATGATATCTTTTCTTTATGTTAAAATAGTACGGGTCTTTCAAAAAGACCGCTTGCATTCAATAGTTATTCTAATAAATGAAAAAATACTCAGAGGAATGTACGTTAAAGTTTTTCTATGGTGACTGAAATAAAGTATTTTTAATTTAAAATGATATACTGGTAAATACTGACTGCGTAACATTCATAGCAAAAGTAAAGATATGTGTGAATGAATCAAATTTTACGGTTTGGTAAACACATCAAAATCTTAATCGAAGTATTATATAAATCGAAGTATTATCTAATCAAAGTATATCTCTCGAAGTATTATCAATTCCAAATGCTACGGGAGTGAGGTGTAGCAAGAGCATTATCTGGCACCTAAGCTAAGTATCGGTATCAGGGGATAATTTACCTTAAAATTAAATGTGCGGTGTCCTTTAGTCGGGAATGATATATAAGACATTCCTGGAAATCGATAGGGGTACCATGAGAAATGCAAGCGGGGAAGTAGGATCGTTGTTCCTGTCTCTGTGAATGGGTGTGAAGACCTGCCGACGGAGCTAGTGGCAGTATTTATTTTGACGTGCTTTGACTGCTGAGGACAATTCGCGCTTACTATCGGCCACTTTGGGTAAGAAGCACCTGCAATTGGAAAAATTTGAGGAATACAACTCATTTTTCTAGCCTTTCCCAACGATGCTTAACTACGGTAACTAAACGGGAGCCGGTCTTTCCATTTTGGCAGGCTATTACCCGTCGGTGAAGCTACTGAAAACCAATGTACATTATACACATCTACTATATTGGGACATCATGCTCCAAAAAATGACCAAAAAAACTATTTCATGCTAGATTTGAATTCAAATAAACAACATTTATGACGCACAATGGCGAATGGATCTGGAGAGCCCCATCTCTTTTCCCAATATTAAGTGCATTTTTTTCATTGTCACGTCTTTCAATATTTTCTTACTTCACCCAAAATCTGAAGCAGATTATTAAAACATGAGAGAATCTGATTAATTTTCTAGACTTACATATTTGAGAATGAATACAGGGAAGAGAACACTCTGGGGAGAAAAATGGGATGTCATAGGTCAAAGGAAGATGATTCAGGCGAGATTCAGGCGAGATATCGTGGAAGTTCGTCATTTAATAACAGAAAAAACCATTGCACTTTTACACGGGATATTTTAATGAGTGCGACACGTTTCAGCTTACAGAGCCATAATCAGGTACAAGACAGTAATATCTTGTTACTGACGATGTCTCAATTAGCTGAAACGTGTCGTACTCATTAAAATATCCGGTGGAAAAGTGCAAATGGTCGCTTCTGTTATAACAGAGGAATGAGATTAGGAAAACTAATATTAATGGCAACATGGAAAAGTCCTGGACACTTACAGCACATGTTTAAACTCCATAAGCCATTACAAATGAATGTACACACAGCAATAGGATAGAGAGTGTGCACTTTTCTCTTGGATAACTGCGTATTTCCACACAGCTACAGACACATTTAAATAGAAGGAAATAATGATTTATTTAACATGTATGAAAACCATGAGCTTACCTCTCGGTAAAATTTGTCGCACTCTAATAGGAGCCATATTAAAATACTCATGGCGTAAAAAATCCAATAGCATGACCATATCAAATCGTAAAGTTGGGATTGTTTCACTCCTTCCATGAATACCACCAATGTTGCGGCAAAGAATGCGAGAAGAGCAAGCAGGAGAGGCTGACTTCCGTATGAAGAGTTAACCACGCCGAAAATATGGTGCAGCTTTAAGTAAAATACACACCACCGCCTCACCACCCTTGTACGCTCCGCAGTGAGGCCAATTCCCATGCGGAGAAGTTTCTCTTTTCTAACTGATCGAGATGAGAAAGACATATTTTCGTCCATTTCGAGTATCTCTTGGTTCAAACTCTGGTAAATGTGAGCCAATATATTCAAAATGTTACCGAGCTGCAGTACAAAAATAACAGCGTAATAGTTCCAAATAATACTGAAGATGGCGCAGGCTTCTTTCTCGTAAAACTTATGCTCAATTAAGTACTCTGTAGACAGATCATAGGTGAAACATAAGTTAGACAGAACGACGAATATAATAAGTAATGAAACTTTTTTCTTTGTGGTTCTCAGGACGGAATAAGATGTCTTGATTTCGATTTCGTGGAGGCATTGAGCAAGTTCTTGAAAAATGATGTCAATTCTCAGGTCATTCTTGAGTGCGAATGCCACACTTATGATCGCAAAGGACTGCTGTGCTATAATCCAGACGTAAAACGTGACAAGAACAAAACTTCGAGAGGTATCGCTGTAGCTATTATCCATTTTCATCCTAACCAAGCATGAGATGATCGTGGAGAAGGTCAGAAAAGCCCAGAAAGCGATACCAAATCGCGCACGTCTTCTGTCTGGAGTAAATTTTCCAGCTCCACAGTATCGTTGCGTGTATGGCGGTACATTTAAAATCCGACAGAGTTTGAGTAGTGGCGCCATGGCTGTGAACATTTTCTCGGCAGCATTGACATCTTGTGCCACCATCGTAAACGGAGAACTGGTAAAAATCCCACCACATTACTAAATAACCCTCCTTAAGATGGCGAGATCGAAGGGTACAGAGGAGCGAGACATTATCATTAGACCTTGAACCCACTTGTTTGAATTCAAAAGAAATTACTCGTAATGATTACTTCCACAAGTTATTCACCCTCTCGTAATAGTACTTTAAAATGATAATGTTTTACGTAATGTGCACCAGATGGGGACTAACTGGCGAAGCGGAAAATGCACTTCATAAAACGAAGCACTCGTTTGTAAATCTACTTGCTTTAGAATGAGAAAACTGCTCTAAGTAACGCCGGTCAACGTTGACATCTTCCTCAAGAAAATTGACGTAATACGCAGTACTCGTCTGCTAAGTAATGAATTTAGTAAATATGCCAAAACACATAGATATACCTACACATTCAGCTTTGTTTGACTCATTATTATTGATGGCATTAGGAAATAGGAGTGATCTGAATACTTAAAGAACTTTATTCTGCAGCACAGGGTATTATTAGGGTTGTCTAATACCTAATACCCTGAACTTAAGGATATTAGATCTAAGTTTTTCAATGCTTCTTTGAGACTGTTACTCACGACTTCATATTAGCCATGTCTTACACTATTCCATGCAGTAGGTGTACGGAGAAGTATGGGAAAGGTTTGTCAGGATAGAAATGTAACTTCGCGACTTATCACGGAAGTTAATATAAAGTTAAAGCAATGCTGGCTTCATCTCGAATTTAGAGGGTTACAAATTAGTTTGCAAAATGACCAACCGTCAATTCACGGTGAAATGAAACGCTAACACTATAACGGGAGTAAGTTAAAACTAATACGTGGGACTGATTTTAAGTTGAAGCGAGAAGCTGAGTCACACAACTACATCTACTTACTACCTTTCGAGCTGCTGCATGGGCAATTGGCAGGGGTTGATAGAAGTTCCAGCCATGTAAGGATGTAAAGGATAAGGTTTTGGGAGGTGTAATGATTGTGTATTATGGGTGTGTATTCAGTGAAGCTCAGTTTTTTTATAGTGGTCGGTTATTGTTCAAGGAAAGAACGACTTTTTGTACATATCTTTTTGATAGTGCACCTCTCTTATTTTATCGCTTCTGTCAGGCCTAGAGATGTTGTAAGGCGTCTTGATAATATTCACCGTGCCGCTCTGAATCACACCAGTTCTGGATTTCTCAAGCACGAATCTTGGGGTTGGAATATGCCAAGGAAACTTTTTCGAAAACCTGAGTAAGCCGAAAAGTCATCGCTTGAGGCTATGAATCGTGAAGAAGTTTAATAACAATGGTCAACACATGTTTGATAATATGGGACTATTTTACCAACATGTTTGCTTTGCATGGAAGAAACTAATCTCCTGTTATAAAAGCTTAAACTCTTTATATATCACTTTTTTACTATTTGCATAATAACATTTATTTACGAAAAAATTGACCACAATGCGGTAATTTTTCTTTTTCAGGTTAGCAGCATTTTATAAGACGGGTGTGGAGGCATTTTTTTATTGCATTATATTCGTCCTTCCTAATCTATCATAGATACAGTTTAACCACCTGCAGTGTGCCCGTATCTGATTCTGTATCATAGCTAATGAAGTTGTGAACAAACAAAGGGTATTTGGAATAAAACATGATATTTGGAAACGATACAAGTTTTAAAAACGGGCAAAAACCTTACGTTAATTTGTTCTAGATACCCTGCCCCCCTCTTCATAAGACAATGTAAGATGAACCCAACCAAAAGTCATACATAATACTTGAATGGCCCCAAAGCTCATGTTTAGTGACCTTAAAGAGCGATGCGATTAGCATGATTGATACAATAATTATGACTGTTTGCAAGCATGATGTAATAATACCCATTAAGTTAGGAGTAAACTCAATATCTAGAGGGTTTTTATTTTCCTAGATGTTATTTAAACAAGTATCATGATCGATGGCAAAAACCAGTGGGTAAAAATTGTGCCAATAGAATCGGCATCGCAGATAGTTCTAGAGTCTTTCATCTTACGACGCTAAGGAGAGCAGAACCTAATCGAAATGAAATATGGGGCATGCATTCAATTCATACAAGGTCGCAACATAGAAAGAATGCAAAGATGACAAGTAGGTGTAGTGGATGCGGGTTGACAGGCGGTTAAAGAGTGAACGCATGGATAAACTGGCAACAAAAAAGTCATAATGGTGATTGACAGCTGGCAAATAAAGACCTCTGAAACGGCACTCCCCCCAAGTGGTGATAACATCCTTCGATATTAATTATAAAGTGAGAGACTGATGGTTTGATGGTAAAAAATATTCTTTGGAAGAACTTAGACAGTAGCATTGGCATTAGCCGTGGGTCCTTTTTGGTCTCAGGCGTAACTTGGTGGAATTACTTCATGTTTATAGACAGAAAAACTTGGATCATCAGGTGATAATGTGGCTAAGAGACGGAACCTAGGGCGTTCAATAAATTTCTTACGTGGCATTCACAAAGTTTTTTCTAATCCATAATCAATAAAAACATCTCACATTTCCAAAGGTGGCAAAATATCCAATACAAACCGCACATCCTTTTGAGACGTTTACCGTGACATAAAGGCCATTTTCTTTGATCTTTGGGACACTTAACACTCCAGAGACACTTCATTTTGAGATATTTACAACACATAGATATTGGCATAAATTTCATGGTATTTAGTTAAATGTTTTGCTAACTATTTCACATATTAAATCATTTACTGAAGGCAGAAATGTTGACAGAATCGATACAAAATGTTATGATGGCGTTTTCACCGAAGAATAGGGAAAAACGAATCCAGATAAATGGCTGATATAGGCATATGCGTGTAATTGCTGAGAATTTCTGACATATAACCTTCATATAATAGAAAGTATACATATATTTCTGCTGGCGGCATTATCTGAAATTAAAATAAAATGATACAATATGGACTAAATTATGAATAGAAAGATGTCTCAGGAAAATAACTTAAAACGATATAATCAAGTTGAATGCTAGAAAATTGGGAAAGTTCCAATTTAAGTCTGCGCAGGTATCGAAGCAAAATATATAAACGATATAAGTTTAGTTAATATATCTTACCTCTTTGTAGTGATTTTCCCCTTCAAGGACTAGACATGTCAAAATAATGGCCATATATGATCCCCAAGATAAGGTAGCAATTGCATCAATATACGTTGCAACTCTAACTCCGTTGAAAAAAATTATAAAAGATGCGTCCATAAGGGCTCTCAGACAAAGCATTAGGGCTTGAAACGCATACGTAGTGTGTACCGCCCGGAAAAGGAGATAGAATTCCAAGTGAAGTTTGGACCATTGTGTTACCATTTCAAATCGTTTCCTACTTAGGCCGGGATGCATACCAGGGTTAGCATTCGTCTTTTTTTTGGAAGTGGTGTAAATATTTTGACGGCAAAAAGCTATTATAGTATCATTTAAGTATATATTATTGTGCTTCATCAGTATGAACAAGTTCCCCAATTGCAGAGGGGAAACGGCGTGGAAAAAGACCCAGGTTATATTAAGCAAGGAGTTTAGCGCTTTCCCGAAATTCAGGTCCTCAATGACGTACTTTTTGATGGCATATATGAAGAAGAAAGCGTTGCAAGCAAGCAGGAATACCGTCTGATAGCGCGCGTTTCTTTTAACTTCCGCTAGGACAAGGGAACTTTGACGCCCTAATCTCTGAACGCATCCAGCGAATTGTTGGAATATGACCTCAATCTTTGGCTGCTTGTTAAGTGCAAATGCTACGCTCATGACTCCAATGGTCTCGTGACTAATAACCCAGGAAAGAAATATCCTTTGAACAAAGGGATGATCAAACGCCTCCATTTCTGGCGGTACATTGACTCTAATTAAGAACGCGGTGATTGACGACAGTATCAAACACGCGAGTACAATATGGCCAAACCTGACATGTATCCTATTTGGGGATTGTAGAACACTTTTATAGGGTCTCCGCAAGTAGGGAGGAACACATAGTACGCTGAAAAGTTTTAACAAGGATTCTAGAGCAGTAAAGAGATCCGTTTCAGCACCACGAAATTGTGAGACCATGGCAAACTTTCAAAAACTTTGTAAAATAGCTAATTAAATCCACAGAACAAACAAGCGGAGGGGTTTCTTACAAGGTAAAAGACGTCTGGTCGTACTCGCGGGTGATATAAATTGGTTTATAGCAACTCGACACGCACGCACATCAAGGAGATGCTGTTTTTGTTGTAACATTCACATTTTGTTTATGGAAACAAATAGTGGATGTCCTCTGCTCGTGAAAAGCCTATTAAGAATTCACAATGTTTGGAATACACCAAATCTGTCATTAATAACTCGGTCTCCACCGCAATCTTCAAATAAACCTTGATCTGAGAAACGTAGATACACGAAAAAATATAGATGCCTAGTATAATATTTCTTCTGCAGGTGTCATACGTTGTTACTTAATTCATTTTCTTTTTTCAAAAAAGCTCATTAAACGTATGTTCGTAAAAAATTCAATATAAAAAAAGAATAGAACTGTGACACTGCAGTGAAAAGCGTAAGTTGCTTTCTATCCTATGAACAAACGTACAGAAGTAATTCTCGTGGATCTAAGAAATTACGTTATGAGTCGAAAAGCTCAAGCAATATGTCTTAGATATTTAATCGTTGACCAAAGTGTATGTTGACGGATAAATAGAAAGCCTCTATGACTACACTTTAAAACTAGCACTGGCAACTTATACTTGAGTGAAAGAGTAAAAGTAATAATGCATCACCTATGACAGCAAAAGTTCTTGACTACAAAGGGCTTACATTTTCATTTTCTCGTAAGGTAAATTGTGCGGCTATAAGTCGTGGTTCATTTGTATTTCTGAGCAAGATGTATGCCACTTAACGTCATGCAACTAGAAAATGTTTTCGTAGAACACTACGAGAAGAAAATAATGCTCATATTATTGTGAAAAACATTTGTGAAGGAAATAATTTAAATTACTAAATAAAACAACATTACTGATACTGCAGATCGAATCAATTACATTAGTTTACCCTTAACGCTCTGTGGACGAGCGTAGCAAATTCGCTACGTTTCAACGTCATTAGATATGCACCATCATATAGGTGATTTGGCCATGCTGAGAGAATGGAGGATGAGAGTCGATATACGAAACATATATACAAGAGTGAAATGAATAGTGCGAGAGATAGTGGTAGGCCGAGAAAGTTGTGGGTGAATGTGGTTGAGGATATTCTTAGGAGGAGAAATATAAACCGGAGGGCGTGTATGAAGTAGTATATGGGGGTAAATGAAGCAAAAGAGGTTTGCAAGGATACGTCAGTATGGAGAAAATTATTGAAGCAGAGTTAGGTGTAAAAATATGTATTTATGAGTGAAATTTTGTGACTCTGCCTACCCCAGAAGAAAACGGTGTGATTGTTATGTATGATGTTCAGATCATTGAAATATGTTAGTTCGCATGTTTCCGCGACGTTGATTAAATGATTTCAACATTCTTCGGGTTGCATCCGCGTCAGTTGTCATTTAGCACAACAGTTTCGCCAGCTATCCTGCTGACTTCCTCAGGTGAAGGATGGGGACGCCAGCAGGATAGCTGGCGAAACTGTTGTGCTAAATGACAACTGACGCGGATGCGACCCGAAGAATGTTGAAATAATCATTGAAATACCTGCTTTCTAAGAGGCTTTTCTATTTATTTGCTGCGCTAGATATAATTTCAACGCTTTGGATTAAGCGTGAGGAAAGTAGCGTCTCTTTCGGCGGCTTGTCCAACAACTTGAATAGATAAATGTGTGACGCTATTCACTGACGATGGCGTGCCTGGTGGAGTTCTAAAATAAATAGTTTGAGCTGTCATATGAAGAAATAATTGGGATTGTTTAAAAACAGGTACGTTATGAAGGTAATTTGTAAATATTATTATGTAAAGTATAAATTAAAATTAATTATAAGCAATAAAAATACGTCACATTTCAAAATAAATGCAATAAAATCAATTGCAATTTTTTTAAATGCTTAAATAGCGATTTTCAAAATCTAACATTGTAGCAGAATTTATTCATGTTCATGTTTCATAACTCCGTCCATAGAGGGTTAACTTCTCTATTCTGATCTGCTGATTGCGTAATACCTGCTACTGAAAAACTAACCGAGAGCTGATCTGGTCAAGATACACATCGCGAATACATTGTTACCTTTCATTCCCCACTAAATGCAATCAATATTTACAACATGAACAGCGCACTTTTCTATAAATTTCCAAATGAGGTAATAATGCTAAAACGATGGTTCGATCAATCGATGATTGTGTCGTAGATCTTCGAAAGAGCATAAACAATTTTGGGGTTTCTCGATGCTAACAACAGAAGTCCAGGAGTTCCTGCTACAAATAGGGTCGATCTACAATTTTCGTTGGTACTTTTTTCATGGAATTGCCTTAACTTCTGATGTGACGTGAGTAATATACATAAAAAAACATATGAGGCACAGTATTAAAGAAACAATGGTTTCTTAAGCGTACAATAGGAAGTTCCTCGGATGCAAAAGTAAAAGAGAGATGCTACTTCGCTCTAGTTAGGCCACACCTTGAATATGCCGCGAGCATTAAGGACTCTGGTCATAAAGATTTCACTAAAAAAAATGATAAAAGACAAACGAAAGCAGCACGCCTTGTTAAAAACTGCTACGAGCGAACATGTAGTGTGCCACAACTTTTAGAGGGATTAAGGTGGGAGCCCCTGGAGAGACTCGGAGGCTACACGCTAGGCTTACTTTGCTTGAGAAAGTCAGAACTGGTGTATTTCACAGCGACAGAGAGAAGATAATCATGACGCCTCACCACATCTCTAGATGTGACAGAAGCAATAGAATAAGAAAGATACCTTGCCGAACATATATATAAAAAATTCGTTCTTTCCGCGAACAATATGCGACCACAATAAAAACTGAGCTCCACTAAATACACTCCTATAATACACGTCATCATTTCACCTTCAAAAACCTTACATCTTTACTTGGCTTGTAAACCTAACACCCCCGGCCACACGCCCATGCGGCGGCTCGCAGGGTAGTATACAGATGTAGATGTACACATATTCCAACCGATCAATTAGACTAAAAACGAAACCCATATAGTTATCGAGCCTGCCATAGTCGATTTTTAAATTTTCGATGGCTTTTTTATCTGAATGTGAATTTTCCCCGAATTATATTTCAAATTCTAGATCAAATATAGTTTTTGGGATATTGCTCATCGCTCCAAATATTATGGGGTGATTCTACTATTCAAACGAGTTTTTTTATCCCTAAAATTCAACGAAATAAGCTTCGTTTTTTTCGTATCAACAACCAAGTTCAAGTTTGACCACAACGCCATTTAGCTGTATAAGTAGTGAGTTTTTTTCACTGGCCCTGATCCCAGGAGTGAATGTTTTTAGAAAAGAAATGAAATTACTTCCAATTGCAATTTTGTTACATTTAACTTAAGTTTATGGATATAAAATCAACGAAAACAGAAAAATCCTACGCTACACAAGCAAAACAAAATTAATACAACAATCTGACTGAGTATGACCCTAAATATTCCGGTATAAGTACAAAAATATTGACTTAGAATAGGTCTAGAAAAAGAAGCTTCTTTCGTCTTTGAAAATCTATATATGCATTTCCTCGATTGAAGCTAGCATACATTCTGCTGTCAAATCTCCACATCTCGATCAATCATATAAGACCTTCTAAAGTATTTCTTCGATTGCGTGATTTCGGAGGGTAGCCACCGCACATCTCTTCGAAACAACTTTACTACTTTAATTTTGAAAGTACTCATCATTCCTTACCTTAAACAGCGATATCAAGATTAACCTAGATTCTGAAAGAAAGTTTCTCTTCCTATGCTAACAATTTTAGATTTATGAGTAATTAAGTACACCCCTAATTGAACTCACTTACATGTTAAAGTTTCTACTTAATTTCATTGATGAAGAAGCATATAGGAGTAAGTCAAACTTTGAGTCTCCCACATTTTTAATGCAATAACTTCCGTCAATGGAACCAACTACATTAGATATTCACGTACTCACGGCTGAAAGTAGTTAGTAGAGTAATGGAATAGGTGGCAGAATTTTTCAGAAAAACTTTAAAGTGACAATTGGACTCACCAGCCACCAGCATAGATGGAAAAACATGTTGCAATAAATCGGAATCGTAGGCGTGAATGCCTTTACTGTTTCAGCGAAAAATTGAAAGACGTTCATGTACAATCATATTCTGGATCACCAGGAAGCATGAGGACCTAAATTAACGTTCGTATTGCTCAAAGGGTTAATAAATAAAATATCTGGTATACACTTTCTTGGACTACATAAGTGCACATTGGATTATGCAAATTTTGGACCATTGATTATGGAATATATCGGGGAAAGGATTCAACTTTTTCATACATCGTGTGATAACACCAAAGTACTTATATCGCTGATGTCAAAATTCTTCTAAAACAAAAAGAAGAAAATAATAAAATACATAATGTCACTCCAAGGCTTACAGTCCATTTCCAGTCCATAATTTAATTGGTTTCTTATAAATTAAACACAAAAGATACCACGATTATGTTTGGTGACCCCAAAGAGCGATTCAACTAGAATGCAAGCCAGAATGAGGAGGAACAAAATCATGAAAATGTGATCGGCAAAACTGACATATCAATTAAATTACCTGAACAAGAACATTGTATCAATATTGGTACTAGAATCTGCTGTACAAATAAAATTAATGGTTGAAAGGATAATTTTGTGGAGAATTTTCGCAGACACGACGAAAAAATAAACTTTTAAGTGTGGAATTTACTAAGAAAATTTTTTGTCATGTCTGCTGAACGAGTATACTCTTAAAAAGATAACTAAAAATTTTTCGTTTCATGCTGCAACAAAATTAGCTATCGTGTTGAAAATCAGTTGAACCAAACCACTCACAGTTGTTAATTGATAAATTTCCTCCTTTCAAGTGGCGAAGTGATTTGAGCAACTTTTAATACACCGCATAACTTTTTACCGTAAAGATTCAATGATTAATATCAAAAGGAGTTTTGGTATATAAGGATACAGCAAGTACCGCGCATATTCGTCAAATAAGTCATTGCTCAACGCTGAGTTATTACTGAATATCACAATAAAACTGTTAAATAGACATAACATCATGTATTGTGAAATAAATTAGCCAGGCTACGTATCTAAGTGGGTATATTTATGTATTTTCTGAGAACTCAAGTCATATCAAGTAGTATTTTTCCAGTGTCAATATGCTGATAATGAGTTCATAGTTGGAACAGATATTGAAATTATGACTAGTGAGAGATTGTGCTTAAAATATCTTATTAAATCATAATTCGCGGTAAGTATATCTAAAGAGAGAACTCTGCTCTTATCCTGCACAGGTATGAATTAAATATAGATGATATTATTTAGTATGCTATATCTTACCTCTTTGTAGTAATTTTCCCCTTCAAAGAGTAGCCAAGTCAAAATAGTGATCATGTGTGATACCCAAGCAAAGCAGATAAACGCATCAGTATTGTTGGCAATGCTTACCCCGTTAAAGAAAGTTATAAAAGATGCGTCCATAAGAGATCTCAGACAAAGCAACATAGCATGAAAGCCATACGCAGTTTGTAGCTCCCGGAAAAGAAGATATAAGTCCAAGTGAAGTTTGGACCATTTTGTAACCAACTCGAGTCGCTTCCCGCATCGATTGGCAGGGATGCTAGGAAAATTATTCGAACTTCTTTTTGAAAAGTAATTAAAGTTTTGATGGCAAAAAATTATTATTTTATCATTTAAGTATGTATTATTGTGCTTCATCAGAACAAACAAACTCCCCAATTGTAGAGGAAACACGATGTTATAAAGGTTCCAAGTTACGTTAAGCACCGTGTTAAGCGCTTTGATGAAATTCAAATCCTCAATTACGTACTTACTTAAAGCGCACATTAACAATAAAGCATTGCAAGCAAACACGAATGCTATTTGATAGCGCACTTTTCTATTGACTTCAGCAAGAACAAGGGAAGATCTTTGACACCCTATCATCTGAACGAATCCTGCGAATTGTTGAAATATGACCTCAATATTAGCCTGCTTGTTAAGTGCAAATGCTACGATCATGATTCCGATAGTCTCATGGCCTATAATCCAGGAATAAAATATCCTTTGGACAAAAGTTTGATCATACTCTCCCTCCCCTGGCTCTAGGTGGATTCTTACAAAGAGCGAGATGACCGAAGACAGTGTGAAAACCGTAAGCATAACATGGCCCAACTGGACACGCTTCCTATTTGGATTACGATATACACTCCTACCGGTACTTTGAGTGAAAGGGGGGAGATATAGTACACTGCAAATTTTCAACAGCGGCGCTACGGCAACAAATAGGTCCGAAGCAACACCACGACCACGTGAATTCATTGTCTTTCTCGGAAAAACTTTATTCATATGATATACTCTCACAAGATAAAATGCGTTTTGCGATCGATAAGTGAAATATCAGATTAAAATCGAAAGTAGAGGAAGACTACTCAAGATTAATACATACGGCAGTCACCTAGGCTTGTTCTCATAAAAGTTTAATTCTAGTACTGGAAATTGGAGAAGTAGGTCTCACAATTCAAAGGAATACTTTTTATACTCGCAGAGGATATAAAAATGAATTAGAATAACAACGCTCCGTACACCACCCAAGGGAGGATGGCTAATGTTGCTTGCAGAAATGAGTACTGAAAGTCCTACCCTCGTGGAATGCCTTTCAAGAATCCACTAGACCCACACTCTCATAATGTATTTAATCTTTTATTATTTACTTGGATTCCTCCACAAAAAATAATCTCTATATATATTTGTGATATGAGAAACGAAGTTAAACGAAAAGGTAAAGTTCCTAAGTATAACCTTTTTCATGCAAGTTTTATCTGGTGTAACTTATCCTATTTTCAAGATCTCCAAACGAAATTGAAAAATGAATACACATAAATTATATTAACGGTTTTTAAATGAAGGCAAGAACTGTGGCACTGTAGAAAATGGCACGCGGAGGTTTCTATTCTATAATACTTTGCCAAAAAGCATTATTCTTTGATGAAAGAAACTATGTATCGCGGCGTAATGTTCAAGTGATTTGTCAAAAATGTTTAATCGATGGCCGGAGTATAAGTTGATTGTATAGAATGAAAGCCACGACAGTCACTCTTAGACATCGCGACCGACAGGACTTGTGTGAACAACTTTAAAAAAAAATAATGCATCACCTAGGATTGCAAACGTTCTAGACGCCAGAGGACTAACATTTTCTTTTTCTCGTAAGGTTAAATCTACAGTATTAACCGTGGATGGTTTATTTATCTGAACGCAACATATTCTATATAACGTCGTATTACTGGAGGTTTTCAAAGTCATGTGCTATTCTACGAGAGGGAAGCAATGGTTACATTTTTGCAAAGCAAATACTTTTCTTAATCAATGAAAAATCTACATTTTCCAGTCTATAAATCGAATCAATTACACCAATTTACACCTAAAGTCTGCATTTTGATCTGCTAATCCCACACAGTCTACTACTGGAGAGCTTGCAGAGCTGAATAGGTGAATGTACATTTCCCGATTACATCGATCTATCTTTCAATCCCCAGCCATGAAGCATCAAATATTACTGTTCGGATTGCGCACTAATCCATGAATTGCTTGGTAAGGTTGTACAGCTAAAACTATTATTTCCGTTAATTTCGCAGAGCATTGAAAGTTCTCAAAAATTATTAATGTGTTTTACTGCTAAGCGATATATAATACGAGAGTTCTATGTGAAAACTGGGTTGATTGAGAATGAGTCTTGAAACATTCAGATAAAAAAATTACTTAGGGGTATTTACAGATCAAAATTTACTAGTGACTGAAGACGTCAGCGTGATTCATGATTTTATTGTAACAATGCAAGCCTTCAAAGATTGAAGATTAGAATTAATTCGAGGTCTGTTTGCTCATTTTGTCACAGAATACACATGAAAAAACACAGCAGAGCTTTTTAAGTGAAATTTTTTTTGTTTGAGGAAAGCGTTCAAAGTAGCGATTACCAACGTTGACCTCTACGCCAGTAAAATCCTCAGGTTTCTTCTTGATAAGAAAGAATTTTGAAAATATGCAAAGACAAAACGGTATTCTCATTTTTTACCTCATTATGATCAATGGCTTTAGGTAGAAGGAGTAATCTGAAACCTTAAACGGTTTTATTTTGCTCTACAACGTATTAGGCAGGTCTAAGGTGTCCAATAGTCCTTTAGAGCTGGTACTCACGTAAATTTTTTTCTCTCTCTTACACTAGTCCCTGTAGAGTACGTCCGGATAGTTCCATCGAAAGGCCTGTCGTGAAAGAAGAGAAAGTTCCCTTGCTCAAATTTAGTGAGACGATACTTGTACTCTTCCCAGTACTCCTACAGCTGTCGAAAAGTGGTGGAAAATAGGCTCAAAATAATCTTGACCAGAATGACGAGTCAACACATGGTAAAATAAAATGCTACCATTACTTCTAGGGAGAGTTGAAACCTCGACATGAGAATGAGTTAAATAATAATAATAATAATAATAAAATATTTAACACTTACAGGTTTCCCCAATTACAAGTGATTTAATATATCATGAGACGAACACAATCACCCATATCCTGGGCAGTGAATAATATTACCCAGGCGCGACTTGAACCCGCGACCCTCGGGTTGGAAGGCGAGGACTTTACCCTGCCGACACCAGGGCCGACATTGCTACTAGATTTAAATTTTAGATTAGATTTTAGAAGTAAACAAGAAAAAAGGGGGGTCAATTAACGACACATCATTCTTGTAGCTAGAATATGACGAGCCAACTTCAAAAATCCAGACTCGTCGAAAAATTTCTGCATGAAGCGGTGGATGTCGGGAAGCTGAAGGATTTACGTCAGAAAGTAGCAGCTCCGAAATTTTGAATCTCCAAACAGAAAATCCTATTTAAAGTATTATGTGATTACTCGAGATGCGGAAATAAACCTGAGTATGCTTCATAGCTTCAATTGAAAAATTGGTATGGAAATCTCAGTGAACTGAGTTTCAGTTTCCACCCCAAGCATCTATTAAAATATCAAGAGAAAATCTTGTGTTCATTTAATGGAATACAGTATCGTGCCCATTGTATTATGCAAATTTGGCCCAATCTGTAGAGGGAAATTTCCATGGAAAAGAGTAAAATAATTTATACGTATATCTAGGGATAAACAAAAAATATTTTCATCTCTAGAAAATTTATCTAAAGCAAAAATACTAAAAGTGAAAATTTTAAAATTAACGGTAATACCCCAAGTTTTACATTCGATTCCTAGTCCATTATTTCATTAATTTCCTATATTTTCAACGGAAATGCAGACAATGATCTTCTTCAACGACAGTAGATAGCAATGCGATTAAAATACAAACAAAGATAAATTGACAGAAAAATATTTGTATTAATCGATGTAAATTCACTTACTAATTACTTACTTGCCCGTAAAAACATTCACATATTTAGTTAGTACTACCATTTCAACCAAATTTTGTTCAGGGTAAGTAAGACAATAATTAGTTTTCCTCACAAAATTTCAAAATAATTTTTCCACTGGCATACAGGAAAGGCTGTACACCTTACTTTCACTTGCATAAGTGCGACACATAAACTTGCTGCAGCCTGCACAAACACATTCCATATCTTGTTACCGCGACATTTCTCTTTGACCAGGCACTTACGGCGAGAGGGTAGGAATTTGCACATTACATGAGTCTGATTGAACCCTTTGAGGTAAGTTTGCCTGTACGTTTCTGAGAGCTCCTCAGAAAAATTTCCCAAAAACTAATGACGTTGCACTTTTTTACCAGTACACTCCCGATAGGAAATTCATGCAGTGATGGCAGCCAAGTTTAAAATATTATTAAATACGTATATTGGCCAATTTTGAGTGCATTCTCAAATAGAATAGTCGGGCCATTTAGTCAACAGCATCCACCCCAGCCTTAGTATGGTGGTAGTACTCCATAGTTTCAGGTATTTTTTTCATTACTTGACACAGTAACATGCACGGTACTCAATAACACTACGTTCTTTCCTACTTTACCCTGATAGACAGGGTAGCATCATCATTTTTCAAGAGAACCGTTGAGTAGCGCTCAGTGCTTGAGGCCTTCACTGCTTGTGGTGCTATGCATCATATACGGATCATTGTCCCAGCTAAATTGGTTTGCTAATCTTTCAGAATCTTTGCCAAATGCAAGGAAGTAAAAAAATTACCAGTAGTTACCTTACGTCCCTTTCTAAGGAATGGATCACTCAACTTCATCACTAAGTGCTCGCCTGGATTAATCGGGAGGTCTGTCCTCAGTTTTACCCAGGTAAAGAATAGAATTGCTCATGTACTTACTCTTTGAGTCCACAAGCATCCAGAACTAAATTCCAAATTTATCGGGTTTATTTGGCATATACTGCGTAAAAGAGCACCTACACTTAGATGGGAATAACAGTTCATCCACGATCAATTTGGACACTGGTTTGCACAGATTCTTGAAGTTTTCAGATTGTAAAGATTCTTGCAGAAAAGGGTTCCACCAATCAGGGCAAACTTATTGGTTTGAAGATGCACTGCTCTCTTACCTCTGATATCAAACTTAAGGAACCGCATTATTTCGCGGAAACGATCCCGAGACATGACCTTAGTAAAGAAAAGTGGCCCCCAGTTTGTGGACCAAAGACAATTTCAATTTCTTGTTCCATAGCTACATATAGCCCCGTGCATAGAAAATATCTATGAAAGCAAACAGTTTGTCAAGTGAGACAGACCAGGTACCATCTTCAGTTACTGCGCAAGCTCAAATCTGAGTGCATTGCCGTATGTGTTTCAACATTTCATAAGTTATAATCAAATCCCACGCTGATTGAGCAATATCTTCGTCTATGTGGATAATGATTCGCCAAGGTCCTGAAGTTGCTGAATGAGATCAGCGGTCTCTTCAGCCGTGTAATGCTCTTTACGTAAAATAGCCGGCATGTTGGATCCGCATTGAGTCTCTCTTTGGCCTCAGCTGAGCTATTACTGACTGCTAAGCTACGGAGGAATCATCACGACGCCGCCATACGGAAGTAGTGAGGTATTCCCTGCTAGTCTGTACAAGTCTGCCAAACAGTTTTTCAGACCTACGGGCAACCCTTCCCTTCCTACCGTGCGTCCATCCCCCTCCTCGATGTGACCATCGCTTATAGCTTCTTTGTTCCTTAATCGGAGTTGGAAATGTACACAAATTCCATTGTGGAATAGCAAATTCCCATGAGGGGTCAAAGTGATCCCTTTCACCGGAAACGGTATATCATCGCACAAAAACGGATACAATGGCCAAACGAGGATAAAACTTGATTTAAGAAGACGTAGTCCCTTTTCATGAAAATTCAAAAAAGCCAACTCGTAGTTTTAAAAACAACTGTGAAAAATATAAAGTGAAAATAAAAAGGGGTCATTTTGACCCCTACCGCAGTTCTATCGTTAAGAGTGAAATTTAACAATCGCTGTACATTGCACACAGGTCACTGGCAAACCCCGACCGGGCTTCACACCTGTATGTCCCTTTCTGTCTTCCCCGTCATAACTTTCGCGTATAATAATTAGATAGTATTATGCAATGAGTTGAAATTTGCCGGAATTACCCAAATAAATTATGGGGAAGGTACGAAGTATTTCTAATTCCGCAATTTAAATTGAACTCGAAGTCTAACTCCTTCCTCTTTTCATGATTTCATAAATTTGATTTTTATTTTGATTATCTTCAAACCAAAATGTATTCCTACTCTCTCGATATTATACACCATTCCCTGTAATTGTTTTTTCACTCTCATCTATTTTTGCCTGACCATCCACATGTGTTTTAATGTTCACATTTTCCCTTTCAACTAGGATTCCACCAATATCACCACTGGCTTCTTCAATTAATTCTTCACTGTAATTGAATACAAATTGAATAGTACTGTAGGCATACAACAGCCTTATCTAACTATTCTCCATATGCAGATATCCTCTGAACCTTCTTTATCCACTCGTACAACTGATTTTGCTCTTCTTACTCTTCTTTAATGTGTCTTCAGTCTCTCAAAACAATTCTCAAGTTTTGTATGATATTCATTAGCACACTTTCCTTCCCTATCTAAAGCCATTTTGCAGTCAATAAAACATCCATATCTTTCTGTTCATTTCAGTGAACCTCTCTAACAGTGTTCTAAGACAGCCAGTTTCCTATTTTAACCCCTTTTCTTCTGAAACCAATCCGGTTGGAGTTTCCCATGAAACCTGCGGGGAAGATATCAAGTGTGCATAATTTCATTCTTTAAGATGATCTAGAAATTCTACAAAGCAAGCACGCGAGAAATTAATGATAGGCAAATTCGTCTGCCAGAAAATATGAAAGATGAAGCAAAAGTCGCACCACCTCACCACCCCTTCCCATTTCACCGCAGCCCTCCCAAAAAACCCATCCACCGAATTCCCACCTTCTTCTATTCCTTCTCCGCTTCCCAACCACTCCCCCTCCATCCTTCCTCCCCCTCTCCAGCTTCCCTTTCTCTCATCAATCATCGCCCCACCACCGCCTCATGACTTCCCGCATTTCCTCTTCACCTCCTCAACATCTTCCTTGACTGTATATTCCGTGAATGGTACCTTGAAATTTTGTACCTGAATGTAACTAATATCAGGATCAAGAGAGTTATATTCCTCCAGGGTGAATCTGTCCTCTATCATGTTTCATCTGCACCTCTTCCTGCACGATGGTCTGTCCTGTGCTGCCTTCCTCAGCTCTTCATTAATCCTGCAAATCCTCATATCTAAGGGATCGGTTTGGTGCGGTAGCTAGAGTACTTGCTAACCACACGGACGGCCAGGGTTCAAATTCCTGCAGAGGAGGATATTTTCCAGAGGAAACCCGATCCCTACTTGAAAGTCTCGTGGAGGGCACTTCAAGTACAATACACCCTCTGTCAGATGAGGCGTTAAACTGTGGACCCCTTGTCGTCTTTCGTTAAGAGCAGGCTAATGTCGACTCCGGGTTTCTATCCATCCTTCCTCCCTTACCTGTACCCTATGGCGAAAATGTCTTTATCTGTTGATCACCTCCCCAAAATTCAATGCAGTTTTTCATATCCATCAATATATTATTTTTTTGCCTAGTACTGCACATAAGACTTGGGAAAAAACACTTCATGACAATTCATTTTTTGTCAGTCGATGTGTTCTCTTGTTTCTTCTTAGTTAAGCTCGAGGATATGGAGAAGAACGAAACCAATAGGCTGTGAATGGCCAAAAAGTATGCTCGATCTATGTTCTTGAATCCGTTTTAATTTGAAAGTTTTGTAGAAACATAATTCAACCGGTTATCATAACCTTCAACCCCAAAAATGGGTTCTTCAATAATAAAAACCTATGAATAATAGAATTAAATTATGTTCTAAAATCGGATCGTACAATGATTACCTCTTTGCGCGTAGCCTCACACTCTGCAATTACCCAGATGAAAACGGCCATGTCGTGCGAGGCCCACAATAATGACCACAAAAATATTTGAAGAGGACACACGAAGAAATTTCTCAGAAAAAATAAAAACGTCATGTCCAGCAAGTTCATCAGGGCAAAGATGAGAAAATGCAGTCCGCAAGCAGAGATCAACAGACGGGAAATGTAATGGAGCTTGACTCGTGCAGCTGACCAGCGAGGCACCATTTTCAGAAAATTCCCTCGAGGACATTGACGACGCACTAGGTTCGTTTCGAACGGCGTGCAATCTTGGATATCCCCCTCCACAGCGAAAAACATTTCAATCTCGTCGTTTAAATGTCCACATATTTTTCCTACGAAGTGTATCAAGTTCCCAAACTGAATGGCCATAATTAACGAGTACACGTTCCAATACAGAACAAGACCATCTATCGTTGAGGCGATGGAGCCGAAAACATTCGTAATCCATTGGTAATGGTTGTTGATAATAAAAGCCACAGCAAACAGAGAGGCAAATATGAGTTGTAACTTTACTCTGCGCAGAGTTCTTTCACTTCCATCGGAGAGTAAATTTATTTTCGCCGTCAAATCGTAGGCATAAATTTCACGGTAAATGGTAGCTATGCAGATATGGTTTTTCATGACCAACAACACTACAGCTATTCCGGTGGTCACGTGAGAAGTTGACCACACTAATTCCGTCCGGCGTGACAGTTTACTCGAATTTAATTTGTACTCATCCTCCGAGTAAAGTAATTTTAGAAAACATAGAATTGAAGCCAATGATGGCACTGCCCACTGAATGAGAGATCAAAGATGAATGAGGGGTTGACGAGAACTACTGAGAGAAGGGATGTACCCACGCTTTGACCAGAATTGGTCCGAATTGACCCTCCATGGGTCCGGTGGTCCCCGACTCGAGGACGTACTTCGGCAGACCGCACGGCGTCAACCCGTAAAGTGGGCCAGAGAGATACCTAATCCCAAATATTTGGGCAACGGGCTCTCTCGGTACACAAAGAAGTGCGGTAGGTCTTTCGCGAAAGCGGGGCCGACGGTCACTCGTCTCAGTGGTTTGGGGTAACCAGACTAATACGAGCACTTCGGGGAGGCGGAGGCCCCTTGAGGTCCTTTTGACCTCAATCCGCCTCATTGGTGTCGGCCTCGAAGGGGCTGTGATTTAGCTAACCTTCCCTTCCCATCCTTTCCTCCCACCTCTTCCTTGTCCCCGGGTATAAGCGAAAGCTTGCAGACCGGGGCGGAAGTTATAACCCTGCGGCGTAAGCCGAAACACCTGCCCACTGAGTGTTATTCAATATCAGACCCCTCTTTTGGCGCAATTTCTTTCCATCTCTAGGGAAATGATTCTCGTACGGAGGAATTCCTAAGACTTTTGTAACTTTCAGCAATGGTGCTAAGGCATGGAATGCGTCCTGAAAAAGCTCCATTTTCTTGTATTCCATATCTGCTGCTAGTTCAAGTGTGTGGCGTACACAGAATGTAGATATTACCCATGGTCTGTCAAGTAAAATCGTTCACTCGAGAGGAAATTTTTTGCAATTGCATATACGATTGTATGCGTTCAAATTGACGGGTCGACACAGTGGGAGACTTGAAATGTAACTGCATCAGTTTGTAGAACATATTTACGTTACGACCATCATTGTTCGTCAACACTTTGCCTGGCAGACATTTTTGTCATCATATGCTTATAATTACTCCTTTACATTCTCTTTATTGATTTGTTTATACTTCAACAATTATTTTTACTTTCTTCAAGCATCGTATCACGTTTTATCACATCTTTAGAGAGGTAGCGATCCTCAAAAATCATTTTGTAAAAGCATTTCTTCCCTAAAAATAATGGATTCTTTCTGTTGTAAACATCAAAAAAACGCTGTAAAATAAGCTTCCTTAATAAAGCAGATATCCCATCAAAAGACAAGTAAAATATTACTGGTGGTAAACTGTAGTATTATAAAAGAGGAGATAAAACCTTTCTAAAATGTAAAATTCTTCAAATCTCCCAATCTCACCTATTTACAACCACCAACAAATTCCACAAGGATCAAAGTTAAAATATATTCGTCGTGGTTGAGCGAGGATGCTGACCACCAAAGATGAAAAGCGAAATATTTAAACAAAATATGTTTAAAGCTGATTATTGTTGGAAAAATTAAGATCACCTATGCATTAAAAAGGAAATGAAGTCCACATACTGAGTTCACCTGGATGGGACTCAGGTTTATCATCTATTGATGATCCGACCATCGCTTCACATAAGCCAGAGGATGAAGGCATACGTTTGGACGATACTCTAAACCAGTAGAACCAATATAAAACTCTATTCCTATTTTTCGGAGGAAAAATACATTCTGTTTTCAACATTTATGGAATGAAGATAAGTTTTCAGGATGTTTATCGAGTTTTCGAGCTGAATTCCACGAATTATTTGATAAATATCTTAAACCAGACACAAAACTACGTTAAATAATTTGAATTTACCAGTGTTAACCTTAAATCAGTGACGGATACTTTTTCTGAGAAAACACGAATCACAGATGGATAATAACATTAATAGTAGTTGTATTCTTCTCCTCAATACTTGGTTATTGTCATCCACCACCTTGAAGATTTAACATGTAAAATGTTACATATTTAGTGCTTATGACAATACGAGTCGATTAGAATTATCCTTAAGTTTTAAAACCTCAATCGTAGACGTATTTAAATTGGTTGCAGACGCTGGATCAAAAGCTAACGTAATTCGCGACTTAAAATTGTGTTTTATTGCCCGAAGTAGGCAGTTTAATCCGCATCCAAGAATTCCCATAAAGATGCAAAATTCGTGCCATAGTCCGATTATTTAGGGTTTACTACATCCAACATCAAAATGATTCCAACAATATCCTTAATCGAAATCAAGTACAGAAATTGAAATCTGTCAGAGATCACTCCTTTTGGATAAAAAATGAGAGATGGGTGTATTCCCTACTGAAATATTGTCAGCACCCGTGCCCATCTCTTTGAAACGTAACTTATTTTTTGCATGCGTCTCATTGGTTGTAGATGATTTTCTATTGTCTATTACACTTCCAAGAGCAGTGCAGCAACAAGGGACACGTCCTAATATCAAACAATTACTCATCATTTATATGCAGGTTCCTTTTACTCTGGCAAAGGAATCATCATATCAGTAAATATTGGCCTTCTTTTAACCTTAAGTCATTCCCTAACAAGACATTTTTTCTCTCAATAACTGACAGAGAATTTGTCTGAATAGAAAACTTCGGGAAGACAATTATAAGACTAATTATATCGCACGGTAAGAAGGACAATTGGACATATACTTCCAAAAAACTGAATCAGATACATGTTGCAGAAACATGGCATGAAAGAGAAGATTGCGCAATATATATCCCATCTAAAATCCTAAATAGTTGTCTTTGACTACAGTTCTTCTAATATGATTAGAATGACACTCTGTATCCTGGGAAAAGAAATGATCATCCCCATTTCTTTCCAGTATATATGAGTTATATGTATTGCAATACTTATACAAGCAATTTCTTGCGACACAGCAACGTTTAATAGTGTAAAATAAGCTTGAGTCCAAACGAAGAAATTTCTAAGAAAGTAGATATTTCACTAAAAAAAGTACGACACTGGATTAAAGACTATTATTTACATAACAAATACATATGTACCATATCTCTTCGCACTTCTTCATGATCCTGATATTTGGACCCGTTTTAGAATTTCTCGCAGTATCATATGCAAAGGTGAATAAAACAAAATTTTACGGCTGCTTTTAAAGTTGGATATGGCAAAATTAAGCTCCATATCACTTTCGAATCGAAGAATCCATCAAAGAATAGGAAAGAAACTGCATTAGACACACAAAACTCACAAGTCTAACTCCGTATTGTTCGAACTACTCCCACCTTCCTGAAACTCGATTGAGAAAACTAAGCCTCAATCGCTCCTCCTTGTTGTGCACCATGCATGTTATATCCATCATTCACTCATTTTACTTGTTACACGATATATTAATCTTTCTTTCGTGTTTTGTATCTAAAAATGACATAAATGGTGTGCCATTTTGTAGGCAAAACACCGCCATGACCTAAGAAATAAATCAGCTTCATGCGAATCAAATACATATTTTTTTTAGAGATCAATTAGCCAATATCATCAAAATAAGAAAATTTCTGAGTAATTTTTGGCCAACATTAAACTCCATCACTTTTGAAAGCATGTATATAGTGAAATTTGTATTTAAAGTCAAAATAAGATATACCACTGAAAATATTAAAAATGTAATGGAATATTACAATCCCACTTCAAATAAACCAGGAAATTCTACGTAGAGACATAGAACTAGATAAGAACAATTTATGGCGTATTTTATAGAATAATTCAAAATGGACCGGATTCAATGTAGGAGCGGAAGGGATATCCATGGTTACGTGTTCAGATAAAAGAGAAATGATAATTAGGAGATATTATTCCCGTAATACCATGATGCCATGTTTGCAATAAGTGAAAGCAATTAGGTACCTACATAGCTAAAATAAATTCGACATCTGACTCATCGAGACTCATAGGGTGTGATTGATATCAATTTTGGGTAATAAATATGTTTTCTAGACGCAAAAATGGATATTTCATTGGCAATGGACGACCGTGTAATTTCTAATGTATTGCACGTCAAAACTGAATACGGAAAGAGTAGAACATTTCCTCATTTTACTTGCGTCTCGTCGCATGTATTTATAACATCACTCGTCACATGTACTCAATGCAATAACTTGACTTTTGCAATGAGCGGTGAAGTCATGAATATATATTATGGATTCAGATGTTTGGCATTGTTGCCTAGTCTACGTGTTGCCTAAATTTCCACTTTTAGTACACTCAGTCCTTTGCGCCACTTGGATTAGAGTCTTTTCTGTTGTAATTGTAAATAGGCGTAGTTAATTGTTGCTAATGTGAGACTGGTGAATATTCAATAACGAGCGAGGTGATATGAATTACTTGATGCTTTGAATAATATTTTGCTATTTTTGTGATCTAAGAGTTACTTTGTAAATATCTACTAGAGAGGAAATATCTATTACAGGAAATGTGTAAGGGGTTTATGTACCGTCCCTCGTGTACAGACGACGTGTGCCAGACTCTTATTATAATTTGAATGCATTACGCCCGTTTGGCTTAAAAAAAGAATGTAGAATTACTTGTTTAAACAGAACTTGCTTTGCACCAGACTGCAAAACAGGGTATGCATCTACGAGGATCCAAAATAGGAGACTTGGATTGGAAAATAAGAATCTGTTCAAGGCGGCGGTAAGAGCATTCCTTTTGACCTACCATTCAATGTTGGCCACTGGGAATACTCATAAAGTCACCTAGCATTATTATAAAATTTCCGTATAGCGACATTCACGAAGTGCTAAGAAGTCAATTGTGAATTTGTGTAATTAATTTTGTAGACCGGACGATATAAAAAAGTGTAAAATTACATCCCTCGTGCATTACTACATTTTTATCCACTACATTATGATTACTTGTTAGTAAAAACAATTTATATTCATGGAAAAACCGGTAAGACGTGTTTATTTACAATCTGTCGACTGTATTTAAATTAGAACTAACTTCCGTCTTTCATCACTAGGCGGCACAACTTTCCAAAAAGTTATTTGTTTACGGAATTCTAGACAACAGTTTTTGGCAACGAGATCCCAATCCTTAATATATATTCATGGGGGAAGTATTCATTGCCAGTGAAAACCTTGGCATTTTGCTATAATTGTTATGGCCTATGATTTTCCTCGATCCAAACCTCAAAGAGTACGTTTTAACGTAAGCGGCGAGACAAAAGAGATACAAGAATTGAAATTTTGACGCCTTATTTTTTGTTTTTGTTAGATACCCTTCTTTCGTTGACATGAAAATAACTGCTGCTTTCATGGACTAACAATGATAATTAGGCATTCACAATGCTTTGGCAAAGAGGAGACCTATTTCCTTACGCTGTCATAGGATATTGAGCAGTATTGCTATATATTTTTCTCCAGGGGAGAATATAGATTGAAAAGACGTAAGAGTCTTTTCAAACTATATTCTCTCCTGGAAAGTATGAAAAGACTTCGAAGTCTTTTCAAACTATGTTCTTCAATTGCGTCCCATTGACATCTCAGGCATTGAATTCTGCGATTACTTGTGCAAAATGTGGGGATGAACGAAGGAAAATATTCCAATTCGCACATAAGAGTACATGAATGGTAATAATGTTACGCTTTCTTCCCATCAGAATGAAATTTACAATGCACTTAGCTTTAGTAGGAAATAGATAAACAGGCTTTTTGATAGCTTGAGGACTTGACACATTTAGGTGGAAGGTGGAAGTAAAAACATATTACTGACTATTAGATATGACGAGGTAATTCGGGTCATTTCGATTTTACAAACGGGCTCAACAATACGGAAACGCTTCATCCACTTCTTTCACGAATGGAGTTTACTCATTTTTATATACAATATCATAAACAATGTCATGAATTGAATCATCAATATATCAAAATTGCATAGAGTAACATGCGACTGTGCAAAAATCAAGCTGTTATGAAATGTAATATGATTGTGTGAACATTTGTAATGCCAAAAATAAATATGTACCTTGTTTTTTTGGCGTCAGAAACTACTTTTTCATCTTTCCCTATTGAATAAGCATCAAAGTATAGTATATGACAGCTACATGATCGTATAATTCCCACATAAATATGTGCAGAATGTAAATTAAATCATTGCAACTGAAATATCCTATTTATCAAATGTGTTAATGCTACGATTCATTAAATGAATTTTGTTTGTAAACTCTTTGCCAGCCTACTTATGTGTCGTATTAAACGGTGAGAAATTTGCTGTGGAGTTTCATTGGCGATCATATCTCATGTGTAATATTTTTAGCAGACGAAGAAAATCAGAAAAAAAAGACGAAGAAAAAAAGGAAGGAATTTCAAGTGGGAATTTTGAATAAGTGTATATGAAGATTTACATTGGCACCGAGGGGAATTTATTTGAACCACAGGGAAGGCGCCACAAAAGCAGAGTCATCTAGATATTATTGCAGGAGTTGTCAAGCCTTGATAACTGTCGCCGCAGCCAGTAGATGGCTCTAAATGTCTTATAATGCGATAACCGACGTGATGGACAGTTCTGGTGTATATTGCGCGAGAAACCATTTCAAAACACTTCATGTGTACTTCAACGTATTGAAATATTGTTAGTGCCGTAATTCGAGTATTCTTTAACTTTAACTAATTTGAAGAGAGTGCCAATAACATTGAGAATTTTTATACTTAAAGCTCAACTGTACCTCTTTCAGCACGAATCCACAATGAATGAGAACCCAAGAAAGTACACACAAATTGGGAATGTTCCAGGATAATGACCACGCAAACGTAGAAGCCTTGGAAGACACTCGGAAAAAGGCATCTAGCGTTGTATCGGAAGGGCATCGGAGGGAGAATATAAGTAAAATTGCTGAATAACCCGGCGTTGCTCGGGATCATACTTCCTTCAAAACTCTTTATATAAGAGGTGAGGGGGTAGCAAGTAGTTAGATAACAGACTACAGTGCAAGAAATTGTTTTACTAGATTAATATTTTTTTCTGCAGAGAATCTATACAGTTGTGAGACAATAGAAAGTAAACAATGTGACAATTTTTCCCATGAACAATAATAATTACAAGTCAAATGACTCAAAAATTGACAGGATGATAAAAATTTACATGATAAAATAAAAACAATGAAATTAGTGAAACTTGTTTAATATAGAGTAGAGAGACCATTTTTTGAAACCCTTTATTGTAATCATACTACCTGCACAGCCTGGCTAAAAGAACATTATAGTTTAGTACTTATTAATTACTTAGTAATTCGAGTACTTACTAGTTGAGTATTTATTCAGAATTTCATTTTCGGTAATTAAGATTTTATTTAATAACAATCACAATCAAAATGAACTTCTAGCCCGGAGTGGATTTTCATATGACCTAGAATTATTATGGTTATACCAATTAGGAGTCATCAATTATGGTTACTACGTTTATTTTTGTTTGTTTAATTGGTTGTCAAGGAAAATGCGTAAAAGAAAGTCGATTGAAAAAGCAGGAAACTTCATTCTTTCGGGCATGGTACTACTAATTTTAGTAGTATCATGCTTTCGGATATCTCATAAAATGAATTTCAATTCTCTACCTTTAGTTAAAGTTGTTTTAAGGCTTGTACACACGGCGCCTTAGATTGTGTGGTCTGTGGCGCATATTCTGGCGCCAGATCCGGTATGATTGGACGGCGACATTTATGGTAGCAATATCTTTCGCTTCTGTGTTCACACGGTGCCACGAGACGGTGTTGAAACAATTGAACGTAAGTATACGTTCGAAAATGAAATGAAATCATACATGACTCACTGAGAGTATATTTAAATAATTCATCAAAACCAGAAAATCATATCCAAAATCTACTAATCTGCTCCTTTCTAAATATACTTCACCAATGTCATAAACCCAAGACGGTAGCTAAAAGTTTTCTAAACAAAATCACACACTTCTAGTTCTAGAGATCCGACACGACTGCTCGCTGTTTATAGTTGCATTTTCACGACCGGTTTCGATACTGGTTACTCTTTCAAGAGAACCCGACAAATTATAAGTATATTTAGACATATACTCACTCTCTGGCTGTAAATAATTTGTTCAGGTGGATGAAAATTGCTGGTATTTTGCTTTCTCTCGCGGCTGTTTACTTTTCCAAGTGGTGGTTGCTATGGATGTAGGTAGCGATATGGCAGGGAAAATGGTACACGCTCTATCCCTGGCAACTTGCTTGTGATTGCATTGCATGCCACCAGATGTCTTGCGATATGGGCGTACACACGGCGACATCTGTCGCCGACAGTATCGTAAGCAATGCCCGGCAACAGAAATCTCTTCGTGTGTACAGGCCTTTAAGAAGTGAAACAATTAACCAGTGCACAAATTCCAATGCTTAGCATTCATAATCTAAGTATTAAGGAATATTTATGTGAATCGTAATTTCTGAACCTTTGACGTGCCTTATACACTTGCCAATAATATGTATAATGTAAATTGGGCAAATTAATAAATAAATAATCGGCTTAACTAAGCAATGTGAATTCCAGCAGCAATTGAGACCGAAATCTAGTTGTCAAGCAAAAATGGTATAGTTGATTTCACAGAAAAATATGCGTTTTTGCAGCTAAAAGCGTAATTTTTAGTAATTTACGAAGTGAAAAGGATAATTGATTGAAAGAATTAAAAACTTCATTCAATCAGACATTTAATAAAAAATTCCAACTCTCTATCTTGAGCGGAAGTAATTTAAAAAAGCAAAAAATGAAAAATTTCAGCACGATAGGATTAAAACTGTAGATTTGTATTAAAGACACACAGAAAACAGACAAACAGTTAAACAGACAAACATTCTACTTTATATATATAGATTGGTTCTGGATGTAGCTTTCAAATCGCAAAAATTCCAATACAGCCTCCCCTGAACAACAGACCATCGACATATAGAATTTGACCGTTAGAATCAAGGTGAAGATAATCATCTGGGATGCTAAAATTTGACTTCCACTTTCTACCAGTTCCAAAAGAGCTACAGCGACATCATATCTCGATATTGATGCATTCAAATCGCCTTTTCAGGACACCGATCAAGTTTCCGAACAGCATTGTCAAAGTCATAGGGCAGTACATATTCCAATTTAGGGCGATGATTTCTTTCAATGCTTTCAACGTGTCGGGGTTGAAGCATGAAAAGAAGCTGAAAGTCTTGGAGAGAAACATAAAACTGCACGATAGGTAGAGGGGCAACTATAGCATAACTTTCCTCCTGACTCCTTCAACTCGGCACGCTTTTCTTCTCATCTTTGAATCCAGTTCGGCCTAAGCCTGGTACACAAAAATCAATCCTCCGATAATTTTACGTAGCAAATCCCGTCACAGCGCGTCCAAAACCACCGTGAGTGAACTTTGAGACGTACCAGATCGCGAGGAGCAAATTGCCGGAGTTCTCTCGAAAATAAGATCTCACGTTCATTATTCCCAGTCAAACACCCACCGAAGCCATCACTAGAGATCCCCATGCGAAAACACTCACAAATATTTCCCTTCTGCGCGTCACTTTATATCCACTTTGAAGGAACGTTGTTGAGTACGGAAAAATGTCCATTGCTCAATTTTAACAGCGGAGCCATGGCATGGAATATGTCTTCACCATGGTTCTTTCCCACTAATTTAATGATTGATACTTATTTTCATGGGCGTGTTCCCTTCAAATTATGGAATCAACTTATTTTATTCAATAACAAATTAAAACGTATTGCCTATTTCCCGTCTCGAAATAAAAGTAGACTTTGTACACGTGTACTGGCAATGGAGTAGCTGTCGGAAGGAAACTCGTCCCTAGAGCAACTCCCACACGTGTAACGCCATGCATAGTGAGACTGCCAATAATTCCTATACATAGGCTTATCATACGTCCCGGCTTATAGGGCCTATCCTAGTGCCCCGCCCGGTTGGATATCTGTCCCGGCTAACTGAGAAACTTCGCAGAATGACTAGGTTTAGGTCCGTTGTCCACTGCACGGGAGAATGCGGAGAACATACACAAATTGATAAACCAAGAAATGAAAACAACTAACCTAAATTAAATAAAAATTATTATTATTAAAAATTTCGAGGTTCTAGACTGAACACTGAAAGTAAATCACTCGGTTGAATTGAAAAACCCCTAAGGTAGCTAAACGAAGCAACGTTATTTTTCTACTTTTTCTTCGGTCTCAAGGAATAGATTACTCGGAGGGGATTAAGAAAGGGTTGACACAAGTCACTCATCTGTCAACTCCATCTGTTAGAGTCTGGCGCAGGTGACTGGCGCAATGTTTCGCGCAATTTTAATAATCTAATTTTAATAATAAAAGTTAGGTATAATCTAATTAGTTCTTGCATACCTGCCTGCGTTTTTAGCTTTAAAATTTAGCGGTTTATTAGTTTTAAAATAGTTTTTTTAGTTTTAAATATATTAATATATAAAATATAGTATTAAGATATAAAAAGGTACAATAAAACTTGCCATTGAGCCCCTACATGGATAAGTTGCTCAGGGCAATAGGACACCAGAAAATAAATGGAAGAGGAATAGTAAGAAAAATAAATTGAAACAAAATATAACAAAAGATCTGAGTAAATGAGACATCGGGTGAATATGAGAAGTTCAAAATGATGATTATTAGATTTCTGCTGGCAGTAGGAGTAGGTTTCTGAGGAATTAGTGCCTTATATCTATTATTCTTCCAGTGGCTGCGAAACCTTCCCTATCACCTGCTTACCTTATGCTATCCAAAAGACTTATTTTTTTCTTTCTTTATTTCCCACAAAGTTTTTTATTCCATATTCTCCGAGAGGGCTTCTGACGTCCCAATCCAGAAAATTATTATCCCTACCATCCGATTTTGCCTCCCAATAATTTCTTTACGCAATATTCTTTCCTATTCTTTCCTTTTCAAAATTTTTTCAAGGTACCTTAATGTTTTATTCGTTTGAATCACCGTACTAACTCCGTCCTATCCCATTTAAAACCAAAAAAAATATTTAAATAGGATGAAATGTGAAATGTGAGAATGTTGTGAAGAAAAAAAGGGTGGCCCATCTGTAGGCAGATTCATTTACAGTGCCTTATGTAACTTTTTTCTATTTTCTTCTGCCTAGTTCACATTTTCAATGGCATTTTACCTGGAGCTGCCCCCATAAATTACAGATATTCCAATTTCAGAGTACCTCTTCAATTTTGCCTTTACATCACCAATTGAGTTGCCGTCCATTTCATCTGATTTACCGTGAGGCAAATTATAAAAAAATTTATAACCACAAATAATACGATTCGACCGGCAAAGACAATTGGTTACGCTTTTTCTTCATAAATGAGGTAAACTTAATGTGTTAGGTGCCATGATGAGAGAAAAATTATCACTCACGGTAAGTATTGGATACAATATGGCTCGAAAAAAGCAAGTGACAATTACTGTTAACATGAGATGGCAGTCGCTCGTTGTTCACAGGCCTGTCGGGGTATCTGTCAAAATAAGCAGATTAATAGTCATTTAATTCAATTTGAACAACTGACATATCAGAGGGAATTTCAAATGAAAGATAGGTCGATTTGCGATTAAACTGACTTGGCCAGGAAAACTTCATTCATTGGTGTCATAAAGAGAAGTTCACTCTTCCAATGTGTTACGTAAGTGAAGCATTTGAACAAGCTTTCCCAGCAGAATATTTCTTGATGCATCCGATAATGGAAGTCAGCAAATAAAATTTTCGCGCACATGTTTCTTGATACCATTGCGTAAATAGCTCGACGACTTCGCAAAAATGCCTCGAAACATGCAAGAAATTCATAACCGCCGTTCAAAAATTCCTACTTTCCTATGAATTTCTATATATGCAGCCCATCAAAATTCATATCTTCATTAGAGTGCACGAATCGATTTTCTTCTTTCTACTCCGTCCTTTCTAGCTACCATTGAAAATGACTCCACATTTAAATGTGGTATAATGTGAGTCAGCATGATTATACAATGTATGAGTCAACACATAAAATCTGACAAAATATCGTGTGAGCATTTAAGAATTCTAGTATGTCAGTGGTAAACAGAAATTTCTATTAGATTATGACCATTCTCTCTTTCGGTATTGAAATTGCGTGGAGTTGCCATTATAAGTTAATAATCACCAATGTGATAAATTAGAAGTTGAGGCAGCATTATTTATTTCTACATTAAATATATTGAAAATTGATCATGAGAAGAAATTTTATGATGACGCAACCTGATTGATCGGGACAATTTTGGAAAATGCACCACTGGTTGATTATGATATGCATCCAATACAATAGATATCTCCAATACGTTTAATTGGTCATTCAATCCTAGGGTTGAATGTCTGGGGACCTCCACCCTTCCCTATATAATGCTAGTTTCTTTTCCTCCTCGTATCTCTTAACTTGTACTTTCCTCTTTATTTGGTCCATGAAATTATTCCTGGGTCTTCCTCTGGGGTCTTTACCCTCTATTTTGCCTTCAATTATGTCTATTTTGTCTCATAGTGTGTCCAATCCACCTTGTTTTTCTTTTCTGTATAGTATTCCACATGGTCATTTCCTCTTCTACTCTTCTGCGCACTTCATCAGTTGCTTGCCATTTCATCTTTAGCACCCTCTTCCAGCTTCAGGTTTTGAATGCTTCAAGTCTGTTTTGGTCAGCATTTCCAATGGTCCATGCTTACGATCCATAGAGTTCCATGCTCCATGTTCAGGTGTTCCCATACTGTTTCCTGGTTTTTGGTCTTATCTTCTTTGAGCTCAGCAGTTTTCTTTTTCCCATAAACGTCTTCTTAGCTTGGGTTTAATGCTCCATTTAATGTCCGTTGAATTTTCTCCTTCCCACGTAATCGAACTTCCGAGGTAGGTGAAGGAATCCACATGCTCTAATTTCTCTCTTCTTAGCTTAGGATGACTTCTACATTCAGCTTCTCTCTTCCACATACTAGTATTTTGGTATTCCTTTAACTTTATTTCATGTTGTATTCCTGGAGAACTCGGTGCATTACG
This sequence comes from Ceriagrion tenellum, assembly GCA_963169105.1. Lineage (NCBI taxonomy): Eukaryota > Metazoa > Arthropoda > Insecta > Odonata > Coenagrionidae > Ceriagrion > Ceriagrion tenellum. The sequence goes on along the minus strand of OY720634.1, from coordinate 83,017,969 downwards.
TTTAGTGATCTTTGAGGATCATCGTCATTTCCAGACTATGACTACGATATCATCTGCGGAGCAGAGCATATTTATTTCTTCACCGTTTACCTTAACTCCGCTCAGTCCAGTTTCTTGCGCTTCTCGTATGGCATCCTCCAAGTTTACGTTGAACAATACTGATGATGAGTGGCATCCTTGTCTGACTCCTTTGATAATTATTGCATATATCTGACGTCCGTCGCTCGTACGCATTGTGACGACTTTCTTCCTGTATATTTCGTAGATTATTCTTCTGTCGTCGTAATCCATTCAAAGTTTTTCGAGCAGTCTGAACATTTTGTTTCACTCAACATTGTCGAGGGCTTTTGCCAGGTCCACGAGTGTGACGTACAATGGCTTGTTTACATGAATTGTTTTATCCACGACTATTCTCAGGCAGAGTATGGCCTCCCTGGTACCCCTATTCTTCCTAAATCCAAACTGGTTTTCTGGGAGGTTCTCTTCAATATTTCTTTTCATTCTTCGGTTTATTATACGTGTGAGTATATTTGATGCATGTGACACTAAACTCAAAATGTAGTGCTCCTCACATTCCTCAGTCCTTGTTTTCGTCAACCCTTATTTGCAAATCATTACCCTTATTTGAAAATCCTCTGGAAGTGCACCGCTTTGGTAGCTATTTCTGATTATCTTGTGTAGGTTATCTTTGGCTTTACTTTCGAGTGCTTTGATGATCTATCCATTGGTTTTGTCTTCTCCAGATCCTATGTTTTTCTTGAGGTCTATCTGGTTACTGCTCTATCGAATTCACTCGTCAGTATCAGTGGCCCCAATCTTCCTCGTCAACCTCGCTCTCATCCTTCATTAGGTTTTCTTCCAGCAGCGCCGGCCCTTGGTTGCTTTCTTTCATGTATTGCTTCCATCTATTTGCAATTTCTTTATCCTCTAACAATATATTCCCTATCGTATCTCTGATGTTGTTAGTTCTCGTTTTCCTCATTCCAAAGTGTTTCTTCACTAGCTTGTATGCTATTTCATTGTTTCCTTTCTTCATGTTCTCGTTGACTTTTTTGCAGTAGCTTTAATCCAATCCTCCCTAGGCTTCTTGTATTTTCTATTAACGTGGTTCTTCTAGTAGAGGGTTGTCTCTCCATCGTTTCTGGGGTTCTTGTATTGTCTTCATTCTTCCATAATCTCCATCGTTATCTATGGCTTCTTTGTGTTGGCCGTCTTACTCACCAGTTGCTCCTCTTCTACTTCTGCGATTGTCCTTTTTAGGTAATCTCACCTTTCTTCGATGTCCATTTCTGCCTTATGTTCTAGTTTCCTGTCGGCGGCTGCGAAAAGCTTCTCGCTATTCCCATCTTTGGCCAGTATTTACGTGTCCCATCTTGGTTGTCGTTTTATCTTCTTGATTTTCTTGAATCGAAGGTGGCAGTTCATGGCTTGTTGTGGTCAATGTTTATATCCGCACCGGGATAGCTCTTACACTAATTTACTTGGTGTTTGTATCTTACTCTGACAAGTACAGAGTCTATTTGATATCTGGCAATATCACCTGGCATCTTCCATGTGTATATCCTACGCGGATAGTGCTCAAAGAGTGTGTTAGCTACTACCATATTCTTTCTATTGCATAACTCTACCAGTCTTTCTCCATTCACATTTCTTTTGCCCGGTCCAAAATATTCTACACTCTCTCTTTCTTTTCCCTCACCTACCACTGCATTCCAGTCTCCCATGATGGTGAGGTTTTCTCTAACCTTCACTACCCCGAGGACTTCTTCAATTTGCTCATAGACTTCTTCTATCTCTTCTTCCGTATGACTAGACTTCGGTATGCAGATCTGCACGATCACTGTGTTTCTCATCCATTGCTCTCCTTCCAGCTTCACCATCAAGATTCTTTCGCAGAAGTTGATTGTCAAGCCAAGAAAAACTTTTCCGTCGCTTAGTCTTGAACCTGCGACCCTCGGAATGGGAATCAAACACGGTACAGCTACTATTGGTCTAAACCACACCCTCCACCATATATATTTATTATATCAGGTTTTGATGATACGATATATAGGTATCTCTCTAGAGCCATTCCAATAGCGACGATGTATAACGTCAAACGTGTCATTCTATTGAAATTAGCAAATAAGAACAATTATTGGGGAAGGAGAGGTGCTAAACCATTTACATATACCTACAGTTAATATTAAATTTCATGAGTTGGAGAGGACTTGAAGGAGAATATTTGAAGCATAGAATGAATTACAGTTCACATTGCGTAAAAAATAGAACTTTATAACAATCACAGGAAAAATATGTTTGGTGTGTTGAGACAAAGTCACCAAGATGTTACTTGGAAGATAAAACAGAGTTGAAGGTAATGAAGGAGAAAACATAACGATGTAAGTTTCAGTAGTACTTTAAAAAGATAAACCTGGAAGAAGCATTCAGAGGAACTTATACAATTGTATAATAGTAATCATTATATTTACGGTAAATAAATACAAATCTAAATGCTTTGTTTTCTCGATAACATTTCTGTCGTAGCTGAGAACCCACATGAGCTGCAAATGATCTTTAACGCGGAACTTTGATTACTACTAGGATATCCAATTTAAATTAACGGTAATAAAACAAAAATTTTAATTAATAAGTGAAGATGAAATATTTAAAAAAACACTTCATAGCAAGAAGGAGAGCTAAAACAAATTGTATCCTGCACCAATAGCACCAAAATATTTTCACAGGAGGGTAGCTACTCTACATGCGATAGGACAAAAAAAGATAATGAAGTATAAAGCGTCTAAAAGTTCAATTTGAGAAAGAATTCGGGATAAAAACGACCATTTTATTCAAATATAATAAAATAAATAACAAATAAAAGACAACTAACAAAACACTACTGAGAAGTAGCACGTTAACTCTCTAAAGACATGGCTTTTGACGGGAAAGGAGACTTTCAGAGAAGAAATAACATGGTAAGCAAAAATCCTCAAAGCTTATGTATCTCGGCTGAAATAAAAAAATGGCCACAATGATAAGATTCACATTAATAATGGGCCATATATTTTAAGCAAATTTGGCCTTTGTGTATATCTGCTCATGGTTCATGAAAGGCAAGCGCTAATAGAGATAGCTGGTTTCTTGGCGGAAATGCACATAAGTAAACTTAAAAAATGGAATTTTTTTAACATTCTAAAATGTAATCTGCCTCAAAAAGTACAGAAATGCAAAAAACCTTTATCAGGAAAATGTATAAACCAAATGGATTAGTATTGATTAAGGTTTCTCCTTACCAAAAGTAGCGATTTATTTTATCAAAATTATTCTGATGAAAAACGAATTTCTTCCCATAAATATTAGTTTGATTAGCCATACACAAATTGCATATCGTTCTAAAAGTAACACATAAATTAAGTTTAAGGTTAGTACAATTTAAAAATTTATGGATCCTCTCGTAATTTATCCGAAGCAACGTGTTTATGCAACCAAAGTCCTCTCTTCATTTCACCATTTCCCTTGTCCACAATTTTCTGCTCGTTTACAATGCTACCTTTCAATCGCTGCGCAAGAAATTACAGTAAAAGTTCGTCCACATCAAATGGTTATCAGAGACTGCTGAAGGCTGAAAATAAATGCATTCTTAATGAAGCCTATGTATGTGTTGACACATGCGTCGCTTGTTGCTAAATAAAATATAAAATCTTGATGAAAAGGAAATAGACAAGACTTATGCACCAGATATGGAAACAAGATGATAGGAAAAGTAAACAATTAGGGATGCTAATAGGGGCACCAGTTTCGAGATCTTACTAAATTAAAATTTGAAGGACGATGGGACCCGTAACATTTACACAATGAGAGAAAAATTAATACTTCTTAGGGCTAGCTTCGTGGCATTAAATACTGTGAAAGCATAAATACAAAGAATTGCTGGGGAAGAGAATAAAGGGAAAAATAAATATAAAGGGAAAATATCCAATTTTGTATTGACATTGAGGAGCAACGCAAGATGAAGTCGGTGAAACACAGTGCATTTTAAGAAGCTATGAAGCTACACAATAGAGCAGAGTAATGTAAACAATTGTCTTTAAATCAGAAGAGCATGAATAAATGTCTTGATACTCAGATTGAATCGAAACACAAATATCTACTTAACTTACCTCACTACAGCAATCCTCGCACACCCGCAGAAGCCAAACATAAATACTCAAAGAAAAGAATATCCATGCAAAACTCCAAAATAGATCAGTCCAAGATGAATGTTCTCGCCATCCGTCAAAGAAAACCATCAAAGTTGAGGCAAAAATGACGAGAAGTCCAAGAAGGATGGGCTGAATTCCGTACGTTGTGTTCACCATGCGGGAAATGTTATAAAGCTTAATTTGAAACTCGGACAATTTTCTGAGCGTTTCTGTCGGCTTTACAAATGTAAATGTGTCTTCCTCTAAAATCGTCCCCTCACTTTCTCCTCCAACAGACTCTCTTTCAAGCATAAAACAACGCAAAAATATAATTTTATAATTAATGAATTGATAAAGATGTTTCATCAACATGATAAAGTTACCCATTTGTAGCACAAAAATAACGTTGTAAAAGTTCCAAGCAATTCCGATAAAGGTTTTAACCATGTTTACCAATTGAAATTCCTTGACTACATGTTCGTTCACACAATCCGCGATAAAGCTTACAGCACAACCTAGAACAAACGCTATTTCGTAGCGCACTGTACGCTTAACTTGCTTCAATCCAAGAATTGTTATTCTATCCCTTATTTGTAGAAAGTAAGCTGAAAATTTTTGAAAGATTTCATCGATTTGCCAACGATTCTTCAGACCAGAGAGAGCTCCTATGAGTCCAAATGTAGAATGAAACACTATCCAACTAAACAATGCCACCTTAAAATATAATGAGGTAACGGTTTCACCAATGCCACTCTTTATAGTCCACAAAATTACCACAGTAATGAGAGAAATGATCGTTAAAAGAGGCAGCACAGCATATCTCATACGCCCGCATCTTCCTATCGTTTTGCATTTCTTTTCTTCGCCGCACCGTTGCTTGAAAGGAGGAACTCCAATAACCATACATAGCTTCATTAAAGGAGCCATAGCGCCAAATACATCTTCACATGAACGTGATCTTATTAATGTTTTAGCCATTTCCTATAATTTCCAGTAAATATTTCAATTGAGCAATTGTGGCGGAACATAGACAGCATACTCAAAGGCGATCAATATGGGAACATCAAGACTTTGATAATTAGCACGAAACGGCTGATGATTGGAAAAGAGTCACTAAAGTAGGGGGAATTTTTATGAACAACATCACACATATCTACTTAAAGAATCAAAATACCATTTGAAGCGCCCTAACGGCAATTGTCCCGAGCCTTGTAGAAACGAATTTTGGTATCATTATTTTAGTGTAAACAAGCAGACGACTGTCGACAGCAAATAACCAGCACGTGGGCGGTTGGGGCCTTCTTTCATGGAGGATTAAATGGATGAGGTGAGGAAAGTTCCGCCCGTAGGTGAGAATAAGGCGATGAGGCAACACTGGACAGAGCAATTTACCACCCAAACTCAAATATTAGGCACTGAAAATTAATGCAACTCGACGTAATGAAAAATAAATAGTCAACATATCCACTGGACATGAAAACTGGATGATAGGGCAGTCATGAAAGGGGAGAGGTACGCTAGTTTTAAGGGCTTTCAAATCTAAAACATGGAAGAAGAAGAGAACTATTATAATAACACAATGAGAACACTACATAACCCACTGCACAACTAAATAGGTCATTGCATTTTTTTTCTTCTTGCGGATACTCAAAATACACAAAACAGTCAAACATAAATGAACGGATCTTTCCTCCTATTCAGTTCCATTTCTGATTATATATAAATGGATCTATTTACGCAATAATAGATTAACAAAAAATAGGTCATATATGAAAAAGATCTGACAGAACAAGGCACCGTGGATGACTAAATTTACGTGAATAAAATAATAACGCCCAAGAAAGTTAAAAGTAAGATCATCTCTGAAGATTTTTAATTTTACATGCAAGCATTCTACTCTTATACCATGATCGATGGTGAAAATAATAAAGAGAGCTGATTATTGCCACATGAGAATTGAGATGCAACTGGGGTACACATATTTATTTATAGAGTCCTTCATCTTATGACACTCAGGAAGAATAACCGGAATCAAAATGAAACGTTTGGCGTCCATTAAATTCCTGTGTAGTGCAAAGAGTATGCGGGTTGACAGACGATAGAGTACCGAATACTGGCAGTTAATCGGCAATAAATTCAAAATGGTGGTTGACAGCTGGCGAATGAAGACCCCTGAAAGCGCTCTAAATGTTGGCACCTTTTATTCCAAGATCCGCAGATAGATGTGTCAAAAGAAAAATAGTTGTATCATACTTGAGTAATGAGGTGATTATTATTAACTAATATGAAAACACTCGAATTAGTTACACATTTAAGATACAGTAGCCGTATAAAACCTAAATATATACGAATTTATTGTCAACTTTGAGTAATTGAAAGAATGGAATACAATACTTAAATACGGTTCTGTAAAAGCTATCAGGCGACTTTATGGTTATTTTACAGCATTATCAAAGTTGTGAGATGAGAACTTAAAACATTGTTCAAGGTTGTTTGAACAAGATACCACCTTGGTTCAAGTTCAGTACACTTCGCCAAGTTTGAAAAAATATCCTTACCTACCCGAAAGCTTTAAATTGTCAAACCTCTCCTTACCTAACCTAAAGTATCACATTGTCAGCTAGCTTTTGCAATCCTTTTCGACACATTTACCAAAAAACTAGAGCCGTTTCCAATGCGTAGCGGTATGCTTATGCAGACAAGGGAGGCTTTAAAAAAAAAACATGAGGCATATTTAATGCAAAGGTCTCATTTTTAAGTTAAAAGTGTGCAGTTGGAATATATTAATCAACTACCATTAAGAGTAAGTAATTAATCATTACAGTATTGTTGCCGAATGACAAATAACCTATTTTGGAGCATTTATGCTGGCAATTTCTGTCATCTTCAGCAATTTAATTCAATAATAATATAATGATGTTGTTATCATACTTGCTACTTCTACTAAAAATTATGACTATAGAGAAATTTTGCCAAAACTCCTTATGGCACAATATCTCACGGGAAAGGGTGTGAAAAATTGTACAACTCCATTAAAAATCTACATAGAGAGTGATACAAAATAATTCATTGAAAAATCTACATATAGAGTGATAAAAAATAATTCATTGATTTTAACTTGGTTGCTATATCTTACCTCTTTGTAGTAATTTTCCCCTTCAAAGAGTAGCCAGGTCAAAATAGTGGTCATGTATGATACCCAAGCAAAGCAGATAAACGCATCAGTATTGTTGGCAATGCTTACCCCGTCAAAGAACGTTATGAAAGTTGCGTCCATAAGAGTTCTCAGACAAAGCAACATAGCATGAAAGCCATACGTAGCTTGTACCTCCCGGAAAAGAAGATATAAGTCCAAGTGAAGTTTGGACCATTTTGTAAGCAGCTCGAGTCGTTTCCCGCATCGATTGGCAGGTATGCTAGGAAAATTATTCGAACTTCTTTTGGAAAAGTAATTAAAGTTTTGACGGCAAAAAATTATTATTTTATCATTTAAGTATGTATTATTGTGCTTCATCAGAACAAAAAAACTCCCTAATTGCAAAGGGATCATGACGTGGTAAAGATTCCAAGTTATATTCAGCACGGAGTTGACCAACTTCTTAAAACTAAGGTCTACAATTATGTACTTATTGAGGGAGTTCATCAAAAAGAAAGCATTGCAAGCAAAGACAAATGCCGTTTGATAGCGCACTTTTCTTTTGACTTCAGCTAGAACATGAGAAGATCTTTGACGCCCTATCCTCTGAATGCATCCCGCGAATCGTAGAAATATCAACTCAATCTTTGTTTGCATGTTAAGTGCAAATGCCTGGCTCATGATTCCAATAGTATGGTGGCCAATTATCCAGGTAAACAGTATTTTTCGTACAAGTGCTTGATCAAACTCTCCCTTCTCTGGCCGTACGTCGATTCTTATTAAGAACGCGAAGACCGACGACAGTGTTAAAATCACGAGCACAACGTGGCCCATTACGATACGCTTCCTATTTCGGATTTTGTGGTCACTCCTAAAGGTTCTCTGTATGTAAGGAGGTAGAAATAATGCATTACAAATTTTCATCAACGGCGCTAAGGCAGCAAAGAGATTGGACGAAGCATCACGACCTCGTGAGTCCATTGCCTTCTGTGAAAAAACTTCTTTAAATATAAGTTACTTTCATCAGTTTTAAAGCGTTTGGTGATTTACTATTGAATAGTTAGGTTTTAATCAACTATAGTATAAATACTGCTTCATAGGATCCACACTTGAACTGGTCACCCACTTTTGGTCTCATCAAAGGTAACAGTTAAGACAGTGAATCTGAGAAGGGGGTTTTCTCAAATTAGAAGACAACTGATCATATTCGCAAAGTGTAATGAAATGGATTAGAAAAACAAGGCACGCAAGCAACCCAAGGATTTGCTGCTATTACAGCTTATGTAAATAAGTACTGAAAGTCCTTCTCTCGTGAACAACCTATCAAAAATTCACTGCACCTATATTTGGTATGTACATATTTTTTCAATAATTACTTGAACTCCACCGCAAGCGTCTATAAATTTTGATCTGAGAATGATTTTCAAACAAAAAACAATAGATAACCAGTTTTATCATTCTCCTAAAAGTGTCGTCTAGTGTTACAAAACTCATTTTCCACATCTCTATAGAAATTCTATCAATGTATATTTTAAAATTATGTTTGCGGTTGTACATGGGAGGCAACTATTGCGACACTGCGGCAAATGACATGTGGCTGATGCTATTTTAAATCGTTTGCACAGAATTTTCACTTTTGGGTGAAAGTATGTGTTTTTTGGCACATAGTTCAAGTAATATGTCAAAAATATTTCACCAATGACAGGTGTATATGTTGATAAAATAGAAAGAAAGCCTCAGCGGCCTCTTCCAAACATCACGGCCAACAACCTAGACCTGAGTGAGCAGCTTAAAAGAATATGTTGCATCGCATAGAAATGCCAGAGTCCTCTACTCCAGAGGGCTTTTATTTCCCTTTTCTCGTACGGTTAACTCAATAATATTAATCGTGGATCATTCACTTCTCTGAAAACGACACATGCCCTGCAACGCTATACCACTAGAAGTTTTCAAGTTCATGCAGAACTCTGCGCATGCTTACATTTCAATCGAAATAAATTTGTAGCAAATACTTTGCATTACCAATGATAAATTCACATTCCACAATCTAAAGATAGAATCAATTACACCTTTACACCCTTAATTTTAGTATTTTGATATGCTAATCCCGCGAAATCCACTACTGAAATGCTCACTGAGTGCTGAACTGGTGAAGGTACATACCGCAAATAGATAGATCTGTCTTTGAATCCCCAGCGAGGAAGAATCAATGCTAGCATTGCGAATTGCGCACTTGTGCATGAATTACTTAACGGAGTTTCGTCACTTTAACAATTATTGCTGTCGGTTCCTCAGAGCTTCTAATGAACAAAAAATATTGGATTGTTTCCACGCCAACACCTCAAGTCCAGAAGTCCAAGAGAATATATAGTTGGTTGAAAATGATTTTTGATTTCTGCATGAAAATGAATAATTTCAGAGGGTTACGTAGATCTAAGATTAAGAGGGACTAAAGATGGAAGTGTGGATAACAATTTTATTCTGTTACCGCAAACCATCAAAGAAAAGAGACTAGAATTAACTCAAGAACTATTTGCTTATTTCTTTGGCTCAGGTAAGGTATTTCACAGAAAATATTAAGGAAAGTAAGAAATTTACCACAAGAATATATTATGCGACGGCCATTCAAGTCATTCGGAGCGAGTACTTGGCTCATATTTCACAGGTAAGAACAGCTACCGGAGAATTCAAATAGGTAGCGGTAGGATGGTGAATAAGACAGGGTATCACCTTAACATCTAATTGTAAGTAAAACATGGTTTAATTCATTAGAATAAAGTCTCGGGTGAGAAGTGTGAAAACAGAAAATTAAGGAAGAAGAGGAAATATTATGGTGATTACACTCACAAGAAGACCAGGAATTTCTCAGCCTAATAAATTGAATTTCCTAGCCATTGATTGACCGGCACAACTTTTTAAATGCATAAGGAATGAGGATTAAAAGCAATAAAATGGACGCAATTAGATTAACTAGGAGATAAATTAAATTTGGGAGTGACAAGAAACGCAAATAATAATATGGAATGCCCATTCATTCTACCTTGGGAGCTGTTTGAAAGACAACTAACATGAAAATCATGGCACTTGGAAAATAATGGCAATGATAAAATCCGTCAGCATTTGTAGGACTATAATGATGAGAGGAATCTTGAGTAAAAATAAATGAAAAGGTCTGTGAGGGAGAATTGAGTCGTACAGAAGTGAGACTAAATATTATGGAGGAGAAATAAATTAAAGTTGAACATATTTTCCTTTCGTATGTGGAGAAGAATAATAAACATGTTATGCAATAGGTGAAAAACGGACAATTAATCCTTAACTGGCCTAAATTTCTACGAGCCGTTGTTTTCATTGTATAATGATTTTGTAATTTTAGGCGAAGTAAATATTTGAATTCCATTCTTTCCATTTTTTGATATAGCAACTGGAAATATATTACACTATACACTTGAGTAACTAAAATATATTTTGAGTTGTGAAATTGTTAATTGCTTTATTCTGGTGAGCAGTAGAGAGCCTGAGAGTGAAGCGGGAAACTAATGTTTGGAGAATCTTTATTCATAAACGCATTCTGTCCAAGTATTATGATCGATGATAAAAATTATATTATGAGTTGACTATTGTGATACTAGAATCGGGTAGTTAAAGTAACAGGAAGTATTTCTAGAGTCATTCATGCTGCCACGGTGCAGTGGGAATATGAAATAGATCAAATTAGAATATGGGTCTATTCAACACATTATATTAATAGAAACGCGAAGGCGACGAATGAGCAAAGTGTATGCGGGTTGACATACAGTTTAAGAAAGACCGTGAGGAGTGAATCCTCATACATGATGGTGGTTGACGGCTGGCAAATAAAGACCGCTGGAATAGATCTCAAAGGTGGCAACCTTCATTCTAAGATTAGTGGACAGATGAGTCAAATAAAAAATATCTGTATTACACTGAGTTGTGAGGTGATATGATCAAAATAATGTGAACACACGATATTCATATCTAAAATACCCAGGGAGTATAAGAAACCAAAACATACTGGCGCTTCTTCTTGCCGTCTTTGCAAAATTTGCAAAATTGCAAATAGAAAAAAATTAAAATTATACTTAGACCTCACGGCTAATAGCCAGAAAATACGAGGATTCCACTCTTAGTCTGCAGAAAAATTGGTACAAAGTATATGAATGATAATAATAGTTAGGTTTCTATATCTTACCTCTTTAAAGTATTGTTCACCTTCAAACAGAAGCCAAATCAAAATAGTTGCCAAATATGATACCCAAAAGAAGTAGAAAATTGTATCAGCATTAGCAGCAATACTTATCCCGTTAAAAAACGTTATGATGGTTGCATCGAGGAGGACTCTCAGACATAGTGACAGAGCTTGAAAGCCATACGTAGTTTGTACCGCCCGGAAAAGAAGATAGAATTCCAAATGAAGTTTGGACCATAGTTTAACCAGTTTAACTGGTTTTCTGTGTGGGATGGAACGAATACCAGAATCATAATACGACTTCTGTTTAAGAGTGGTATAACTGGTTTGACGGCAAAAAACATTAATGCTATCATTTAAGTATGTATTATTGTGCTTCATCAGAACGAACAAGTGTCCTAATTGCAGAGGGAAAACGACGTTGTAAAAGTTCCATATCAGGTTCACCACGGAGTTAAACACTTTCGCGAAACTTTGGTCTGCAATTACATAACTATTGAGGGAGTTCATAAAAAATGAAAAGTTACACACAAACACGAATGCCGTTTGATAGCGCACTTTTCTTCCAACTTCAGCTAGAACAAGACAAGATCTTTGACGCCCCCACCTCTGAACAAACCCCGCTAACTTTTTAAATATGACCTCAATCCTGGCCTGCTTGATAAATGCACATGCTTGGCACACGAATCCAATGGCATAGTAGGCCATTATCCAGGAAAAATATGTCCTTCGCAAAAAGGTTTGATCTGACTCCACTTTTTTTAGCGGGAAACTGATTCTTATTAATAACGTAGCAACTGATGACAGTGTTAAAATCGCGAATATAACATGACCCAAATAGACACGCTTCCTATTTAGGTTAAAATATGCACTCCCATAGTGAATTTTTATGTAAGGTGGTAGACAAAACACATAGCATATTTTTAATAGCGGTGCTATCGCAGCATAGAGATCCAATTCAACACCACGACCTCGTGAATGCATTGCCTTCTGTGGACAAACTTCTTCAATATCAAATACTCTCCTTCACTAAAACCAATTGAGTAATGAAAACTTAGATTTGAATACGAATAGGAGAAATGCTAAGATTAGAAGGCGACAGATTAAATTCGAGGGGAACATGAAAATGAACTAGAATAACCAGGTACGCACACAACGCAAAGGAAAGCTATTATTGTTGCTTTTGAAAAAAGGTATTTAAAATCCTCCGCTCATGGGACGAATATCAAGAATTTACTGCACCTTTATGCTTGAAATACTCTTTTTAGTTCACTAATAACGTGACTCGACCACTAGGTTTAAAGAAATCTAGATGAGAAACGAAGTTAAGCGAGAAAATGAAGATTATAATTGAAATAATTCTTCTGATAAGTCATTGTGCGTAACTAAACTCATTTTCTATACCTCCGTACCAAGTTAAATACTGTATACCGTTAGATAATATTCATCTTATCAAAGGGAAGGCAAAGACGGCAATAAAAAGAAGAAGAGAAGAAAGGCTGCGCTGAAAGGAATGGCATTATAAGGTTTCTATCCTATAATCGTGCGCAAAGAAATATTATTGTAGGATGCAAGGTAATATGCTTTGGGGCTGAAGAATATGGTGAGGGAATAGAATGAGAGCTTCCACGGCCGCTTTTAAACATGACGTCCCCCACTTGTGACTTGTGTGAACAGCTGTTGAAAAGATGATGCATCACCGAAGGACAGTAAACGTTCCAGTCGTCAGAGGGCATATTTTTTTCTTTTCTCGTAAGGTAAACTTTGGAATATTTGCTTCTGAACGCCGAATATGACACACAATGCCATACTACTAAAAATGGAAAAGTATATGCCGCAATATTCCCTAATTGCAGAGGGGAAACGACGTTGCTTCAAAGCGGAACGAATGTTTTTTTAAATATGACCTCAATCCCAGCCTGCTTGATAAGTGCAAATGCTTGGGTCACGAATCCAATTATTGTATAGTAGCCCATTATCAAGGATTTGATACTAAATGCTATATCCTCCGCTCACTAAATCAAGGGAACAATTGCGAGGTCATAATGGTGGTTGACAGCTGGAAAATATGTATCGGAGATAATTGCAAGGCTCCTAGGAATACCAATACCAATAATGGTAGCTGATATTTTCTATTAAAATAAATTAATTGAATAATATCTCAGCAAGGTAAAACTTAGTTTTATAGTAATAAAATTACATAGTAATATAGTTTGTGGTCCTAGCTCTTGGTGCAGTCCCGCAAAAAATGAAATCAGAATGAATGAATAGGAAGCTCTTGCTTGGTAGAAACAGTCCAGAAACTACACATTAAATCAGGGGTTACGCCTGATGTAAATGTGGAACTGATATTTTGCGATTAAAGCAGAACTGCGAGAGTTGAATAATGATTACATTTTCGGGAAATTGATATTGCGATACAAAGACCTCAAATTATAAATAAAAATCCCTAGCGCACATACTATAAATAATTATACCATATGCCCACAGCTTATTCATTCTGATCTGTTTATCGCACATTTGTCACTGAAAAGCTCACAGAGAGCCTTATTGGTTAAGGAATTCATCGAGAATACAGGGATCTGAGTTCTAATCCTTAGTCCAGGAGAAACAATATTCACCCAGCGGAATGAGCAATTTTCTACGGATCTCTTATGGAGGTAGCTCAACTAAAACTAGTATGGCCGTTATTTCCTTGATACTTTGGATGTACGGAGAAGCCTTGATACAAAATGAAATACTTTTCCTCTCAATTCCTGTCGATATATTTTTGCATCCACCAAAATGATATAAATAAACGAGGTCGTAACTCTTGGTGCAAAAAGTCTAGAAACTTCAGATTAAATCAGGGTTTATTCCGGATGTTAATTTGCAGCTGATATTTTGCTATTAAAACACATCAATTGAACAGTTTCTCAGCAAACGTAAACCCTCTAGTTATGTAGTCTTACAAATTTTATTATTAATACTTTCAAATTTGATTATTTATAATTCTAAATTTTATTTCCTTTTTAACTTCATTAGCTTCCTTGTTAAAAGTTAAATTTATCAAACAAAGCACAAAGTTGCTGGGAGATTGAGTTCCCCTACATCTACTTACTACCCTGCAAGCCACCACCAGGGAGTGAGGTATGGAGAATTTGAATATTAGTACTTAAGATATAACACCTTACATTGAGCACTAGTTTAGCACTTTGAGTCGTATATCTCCTAGTGATCAAAGTTCCGCCAGTGAGCACAATTTTTTTAGAAACCCCATCTATCACTACTGGGGTGTCTTTAGAATGGCTTTTCAAACGTGATACACCGTCCGTGAATGGTCTTACTAAAATATTATCCACTAGACGCATCTCATTGATAGAAAACAAATTATCGATACTTATTTTATCGCCAGCATTTTATTTCAATCGAAATAACTAGTCTAAATTGCTCATTTGATATTACCCTCAGGTCACCTCTTTAAATAACTCTCTAACCTCACCATTTGCACTTATAAACGGAGATATCGATAAAGAAAAAAATACTTCACTCACACAAAATTTCAGGTTTATGATGAGAAAAATCTGGCAATGCTGTAATCCTGTAACACCGGGAAAAATATTTACTGATCAGCAATGATTCTACCCTAACACTTAAATGGAGAAAAAATTGTAGACTGACAAATCTGTGACTAACGATCGAATGCTTGCAATGTATTATCAGATATACTCCACTTTTTCTGTACTATTCTTTATTGTGATGCAACTAAATTAGTTTTATAAAAATAAAAGGAAAATGTTTGCCGGACAATTCTACAGCCAAATAGTATTTTTCATCTCAAAATGTCACCGTATTTCAACAATATTTGAAATAAGTGATGAACACAAAACGGAATATTTATGGTAAACAAAATTTTAATGCACCTTGAAAATGACGAACTTTACAAGGAGTTCATTTCCGAAAATGTGGATTTCGGTGGCGGCCTTCTTTGTATTTTCAGGTATTTCAAAAGATTGACCACATATTTACATTACAGAGTACAGCATTAGTGTCAATTTCACATCTGAGGGTTTGACTCGCATAAGAATGAAATTGCTCGAGACAATTGCTTACGTCAAGACTAAAAATCGTAGCCACTGACATATAAATAGAGTATAAATAACTCTAGCCTAGACTTAAATATCTTGAGAAAATTGGTGATTTTATGGGTACAAGTTGTAGCTTCGCATACGAAATCGGTATGTAGCAAAAATAAAGTCATGAGGTATCCCTCTGGAAGAGCTAGTTGAAACGAGTCGCATTGGCGTTGAAGCGCGGTTCAAATGTATGTGAAAAACATGATTTTCAAACGGTTGTAAAAGCCATTATTGTAAAAATGAGGTAAAATAAAGGGAAAATAAGGAGATTCAAAGATAAAGGTTTAATTCAAGTGATTAATACCAGCTGTTGAAAGTCTGGGAATCGAGTTAAGAAAAAAAATCATCGGACCTGTCTGGCAAACATTTACCATCTGAAAACGTTGGGGTATAAATGAGACATAAATTTGAAAGTAAATATTCACAACTGGATTAAGACTCAATTGTTTAGATCTTATATCTAATTAGGGGTGTTATCGATCTGTACTGAAGTAGTTAGAGTAAATAATAAAACAAACTATAAAAAAACTCATATCACTCACTGTTATGAGGCAACAAATTATAGCACATATATTAGGATGCATTTCACACTTCAAGTAAGTACAAGACATGCAACGATAATATAAAAATAAATTTTTAGAATTATTGACCTTTTCCTACCTCTCGATGAAAGCTGATGACTTTAAGTAGAATCCAAATGAACACACATTACTTGTAAAATACCCAAGAAAGCGGACGAACAAAGTAGAAAACTGATTTCATCGCGCATTAGTCAAGGAAAACTAAGAATAATGCGTTAAAAAGTTACCATGGTGAATATCAAACATTGAACTCCGTACGTAGCATTTAAGAGGCGGAAATGGCATAAAATTTACATATGATTAGGCATCCATGTGCTAAACATTTTCACTTTTCTGATATTTTGTAACTAAAATTCGGATAAATTCCTTCTAAAGTAAGCAGCTAACTATTATTTTCAACTGTGAAATTTGATCGTTTAAGTAATTTTGACTTTTTAAAATTACATTTATGACAGTTTCCAACTGCAACATTAATACAACAATATATAAATACCAAATTGTAGACATTTCCGCCAATCGTACACTCCCATAAATTATTTTCCAATGGGCTCTTATTCAGGAAGTTCACGTAAAATTTTATATTACACACGAGAACGATTGCCAACTGCAAGCCCAGATTTTTCTCAGCTGCATTTAGACTGGGAAATTTTTCTCCATGCTTCATCCATGAGTGTATGGCAGAAAAATCTGGGAAAATCTTTTCCATGCTTCGGCTGTCCTTTATAGCTAATCCATTTCAATTATAAACAAGCAATTTGAGTACTTGATTTAACGCTATCTAGGCATTGATGATAGACTTAAGGGAACGACACTCGTATTCGTCGCAGTGATGTCCTGGTTTGAGCCGTAAGTAGTAAGATACCACCGATTAGAAAGACAGTAGCGACCAATGACTAAATTTGAAGAGAAAAAGGTGTTCGCTCGTTGAGTCATCGACATCCTTAGAGGAGTGCTGTACGTAAAGAGGAATCCTATAAATCCTATATATATATATATATATATATATATATATATATATATATATATATATATATATATATATATATATATATTGCACTAAGGATCACTCAAGTAACGAATATATAAAAACAGTTTGCCAGAGGAAGGCAGACGATAAACACAGAGAAACAAAAAATGAACACACTTACAAAGTTTCTTAATATTTCGGTGCCACTAGCACCTTGGTCTCAAGAGCGAAGAAGACTGCTTCTTCTTCTGGCTTCTGCAGTCTTCTTCGCTCTTGCGACCAAGGTGCTAGTGGCACCGAAATATTAAGAAACTTTGTGTTCATTTTTTGTGTGTATGTATATATATATATATATATATATATATATATATATATATATATATATATATATATATAGTGTAGCAGTGCTATTGTGGGAACAATCTCATTGCGGCATCAACCTTTCCGTGAATTCATCTTCTAAAAATTACGAAATTAGTCAAGATTGTCAATTATCTCAAGGAAGAAAAACTCTCTGAGCCAATATGCATTATGTGTCATACAATCAATGACGAATACCTATGCTGAACGGTCGATCGAGATCGGAGAAAGGTAAAAAGAAATCTTGAACTGGAAACCTATACCGATATAGTTCATAGGTCAGAGGCTGCAATGGTCCACACAACAGACTCTGAAAAGGAGAGGCAAACTAATTAGACGCAGACATAACAGTTTCGGAAGGAGATGATGAGAGAATGAGAAGAGTATCAGGGAAAATTCAAGAATAAAATATATCAAGGAAGTGATGAAGGACGTCAAAGGAAATAGTTTTTTGCAAATGATGCGGCTGGCAAAGATGAGAGTGAATTGTGAATCTGCCGAAAACTAATCTTCGAAAAGATGACAATTGATGATGAGGCAATAACGTTAGAGGTGGTGATAGGTCAGTAATAATATGGTAATAGAGGTGGTGATTTGGTCAGTCCTCCATGACCAAAACTGAGAGGGGTGTGTCCATCAACATACGAAATTGCATTTCAGGAAAAGAACTAGCTTGCAAATGACTAAGTACTGCTGATAACATTTCTAGGACTTAAAAAAATGCAAGATTTGTATGAATGAAGGAAAGAGAAAGTATGAAATATTAACATTTCTCCTGTCCACAGTCAAGATCATTGGATAGTTATGAAACCTGTTAGCAATTGACTAAGTCATATGGCACATGGGACATTCGGTTCGACAGATTCTTGTTGTGAGGGTTCGTCGTACAAAGAAACAACAAGTGCCATTTTCCTCAAATTTTAATTTCACCGTAAAACGCATTTTCGCAAGAGTTGTTTCCTAAGAGATACCCACTATCTCCTAGATCGAGGAAGTTTGCAAATGTCAATAATCGATTTGAGGTTACATGGAAAACCCACGATGCTCATCTGTAGTTACGATTTATTTAGGGTGTGATACCCTAGCTCTAATGTATAAAGCACAAGCAATGTTCCACGAAGTGTGAAACATTCTTCTCTACGGATGAGCCCACGAGGGGAATTGCAGGTTATTCAGTAGCACTGGGTTGAAAAAGTATTTTTTAACCCAATAAAATGGTCACGATGATTTTCATGCATTGTAATTAACGGAAAAAGTATTAGGAAATGTAGAGAGTGAAGAGCTTTGCCTAGACTGTGAATGATAAGACCATCATAATCTCAATGGCTTTTCATGAGTTAAGTTCTATTGTTTGATAATCTATGGGCCTTAGGCTTACAGACTTTAGCATAAACGGCCCTCTAAGGACGGTACTCATAATAAATGGTTTAGCTTAAAGGCACTGCGTAAGAAACAAAGATATGTGGCCTCGCTGCTAGTCCGGAGAGCCTGTAATTTTAATCCCAATCCCGGGAGTCGATCAAAATCGTTTAAATTTTTAAATAAATAACGGGGTGCAAAATCCACTGAAACAATCCATCCATTGATAAATAAACAGGAAATAAAAACAACGGCATAAAAAGTAATTAATATTAAATGCATATTTCAATTTCCTTACCTCTCTATACATCCTATCGCCTTCAATAAGGATCCAAACGAAAGTGCTAATCTTGAAGAACAACCATAGTTGAGAGGATGGATCGCGATTTGTTAAGTACCAACCATTAAAGGCCATCAGCGTTTCGTCACACAGCAGAATTAGACCAAATAAGAAAAGTTGAAATCCATAGGCAAAGTTTACATCACGTGAAATGCAGCATAAATTAAGCTGCATAGATGATATTTTTCGCACTAATTTCACATGAGCTGGATTCGACGTTGGCCACAATCCCAGCATTAGATCTTTCATTTTTCTCTCTCTGCAAGCTTTTTTCACTGATAGTTCATGCAAAAGCTTTATTTTATTATTCAGTTTACGGCAAATGATCGTCATTAATACAAAAAAGTAACCCAATTGTAGCATGGACACACTAATTAATAAGCTCCAGATAGTAACCAGTGTGGCATTCATCGCCTGACTAAAAGTGGTGGGCAGGGTGATACATTTATACACGAAGTTCACGGTAAAGCAAGCGTGACAAATAAAGATAAATGCTATGTGCCAGCGCAATTTTTTCCTCAACCGTCTCACGGTCAAGATTGATACCTCATTTCCAAGTTTCCGATAGCATTTTGCGAGTTTTTGGAAAATGACACCGATTAGCGAGTGATGTTTGAGCCCGAATGCCATGGAAAATATTCCAGAGGTTTGATAGAACGTAAACCAGGCTTGTTGTACTGCACCCGGGAGATAACAAGAACTGTCTATATAATCACTTATTAGAACGGTGATTCTAATTATGTAACCTATTACCGAGGACGATGTCAAAACTGCCCAAAGAGTAAAGCCAACATACAAAAGTCTTCCATTTGTTACTGAACTTCCTTTACCGCGGTAGCTTAGAATGTAAGGGGGAACACAAAGAAACCAGCATATTTTCAGTAACGGTCCCATTGCGACGAATACGTCCTCAGCTTCAAACTCTCGTCCAAGGGCCATATTTCCTGGTGAACGTATCACGAATTGCACTTGAGACCCTTGGAGTGTGATAAATTCAGTCCAAAAGAAGAAAGATTTAAGCAAAATTAGTGGCATTTATGCCAAAAGATCCTGGAAACTACGGGAATTGGAGATATCAGCGTCCTTTTCCACGAAGTCATCAAACCATTTCTGGAATAATGCGGATGATACAATGTCCAATGTAGAACTAAGAGTATTATACATTTTGACACACAACAACAAAATACCACGCCTGCAAGCAACGGAACATTCTCAAAAACCAAATATGTAAAGAGTGATAAATGGCTCTGGATCTCCATATCAAAGTGTGGTGAATATTTATTATGAGGGCTGTCTCTTACAGAATGCCTGTAAATCTTTTGTTCGTTCACCATCAATAATCTTGAAACATCAGTGGGCCGGTGCCTATCACTAACTTTAATGGAAAAGTAAAAAAGAAAACTTTCCTCTCTTTGGACGAAGATATTTTCCTTCCGAGAGAGTGTCTCCATATACTTTGTAAGAAGCAATAACATTCTGTTTGTCCAGCCGGACTAGAGGGCATACAGAGAGATCTGAATTACAAAAGATATCACAAATATAATTTGAGTGCATTTCCATATCAGTACAATAAGTATTCCTTGTCCCCATGTCTGTACCTAAGGAAAATACATGCTCCCAGTTAAACACCCTGAAATGTACTAAAGCTAAATACTAGGAATATACCATTTCTTTTGACGAAATATAACTATTATAGGTCCAATTTCTAGGGACAAGTGGTTGAACCCAGTTCGCGCCCTCATGAGATGCAAAGTATAAAATATTTTTAATATCATTGCAAAGTCTAAAATGATACACTTAAACTTGGTAATTCAACAACAATTCATTGAAATGACCCCGTTTCGTTTTTCATGTTCATCACTTTCTCAACCACCCCCCAACAATTCATTGACTGTATAAATTTTATGTACCATTACGGGTATCCCCATGAAGATGATGCTTGACTTCAAAATCCCGGCCAGGTTATCTTAGATAACTTTCTGTTGAGTCACCAGGTTTTCGTATTTCATTTTCAGTCACTCTTAGAACCAAATAAATCATTTCCATATCAATGAAAGTAAAGCTTCTCAAAGTTCCTTCGGGTATTCGTCCGGGTGAGTGCATTCGTGATGGCCGACGTTTAGATACTCTACTTGAGCGTTATCCTCAGTGAAGAGGTCAATTGACCTTGACCGGGAGTAGCCGTAGTACTTCGAGAATTTCTCCCAGATCCAATACTGTTTTAATCCACCGACCACCTACTAAATTACAGGAGTTGTTGGTCAAGAGGACATTTGGACTGAAGACTCCAGAAAAGTATTAAATTCCTTGTGAATGTGGATAATTTTACGCGGGAGTGACCAGCCGCACAATCGAGATCAGAACATAGGAGCATTAGCGGCCTTTGCGGCTTGGTTGACGTGAGAAATCCGAACCGTATCATCAAGGAGGCTATCTTAATTAGAATGCGAGAGGACACTGATAATTGTGTCCTGGGGAGCAATTCAGTAATACTTGCGAGCCCACATTTAGAAAATTAAGACATGGCTCCGAAACCTCCCCGTCAAAGACCACCAGACCTCGCGCCCAATTTGTACTCTTGCATAAACAGGTGGCTCTTCTTTAATCATGTTATTCATCTGTGCCCTGCGTACGATGTACGAGTTGAGCATCAAAGCGTTGGATATCATGCACCACTTACCCTGATGGAGACCCAAGAGAACCCTGAGAAGCTCAAACACCGGATAAGCACCATTTGCTCTTTCAATGAAAGTAGAGGTTGGAATTCGGTAATATCAACTTACCTCTTTGAAAAACTTCTTGCCCTCAAAAATAATCCATGTCAGTATGATCAACTTAAATGGCGGCATGGTAAACAGCCATATGAAATCGAGCACTGTATGCAAGGTCCAAGCTTCAAAGAAGACCAAAAAAGTTAAATCGCAAAAGGAGACTAGAGAAAGTAAGAAGACTGGGATTCCGTACGCAGCATTTAATATACGGAAAATTTTTAAGTATTTCATGTGGAGACTTGACCATTGGCTAATAGAACGTTTTGAATTTAAATGACGGCTATATTTCGGATCAACTAGGAAATTTATTCTCTTGCCATATATTTCCGAGTTACTTTTGTCCGATGATAACATTCGATGGTTTACATATCTGAAATAGTACTTCATAAATATGAAGTAATTTCCCAGTTGAAGAGTAAGTATTTCAGTGCAGAAGTTCCAAAATAAGGTTATCATGGAGTTCACTGCACTTGAGTATGATAGGCGTACCATTAAATGTTGATTTAAACGACTCGCGACGAAAAAAGCGTTACAACCAACGACAAAAACTACCTGCACGATGACTTTCCTCCTAACCTCACTTAGACAGAGAGATGCATTTCTTCTACCTATCCTCTCCGGGCATACGCTGAATTCTCGAAAGAGGAAATCGATGCGAACGTGGTACTTTATTGCAAAACCCGTGGCTGCCATTCCAGTTAGCTGCTGGACAAATATCCAGACGAAAATAGTGATCTTAATCAAACTGACATTGTTTTCCCTAAATTCAGGTTCAAAACATACTCTGAATAGGTATGCTACGACAGAGAAGACAATAGTTAATATCCATTGAGCAATGCCTAAATTTATGGGCCTTTTGCTTGAGGGACACTTTTCATTAACATCACGGTGTCGTATATAAGGAGGAACACCAACTATCGAACACAATTTTAATAATGGAGCTATAGCTGAAAGTGTCTTCTCAGCGATATCACGGCCATGAGAATCCATTGGTGACGTGGGACTGGCGGGCGTGCTTAAATAGTTCGAAACAAAACGAAGAACATTTGTGCCGAATCTTCAAAGCACTACCTTGCCGAATTCCAATTGATAGCTCTTTGTCATCCTGCCTCGCTCTACCCTCTGCGGAAATGTTTTGAAATTACCTCATATAACTGGACCAGGTTATAGTTTGTTCTAGCGCCTATTCCAACAATAGAATGTTAATATATATACATAAAGATATGAAAGAGGAAATTATATTCACAAAAGTTTCATGCTATCAAAACAATGTAGGCGTAACTCGAAGAAGTACCGGAGGAAAGTTGACGAGTACATTGAGAGCGTCTTTTTAGATTTATACTCAGATAAATGTTCCTAAAATCGATACTAACCTTTGAAAACGTCGTATTCAACTATATTACACTAACCTTCTCATCACTATAATGGCGTACAATTTCCAACACACGGGTCCGACATGGTGAGAGACTCCTTATTTTTTTAAATTCTCACCAGATCTATATCAATCTGTAATTTATAAGCGTTAGATATCTTTCATAAATATCAAAGAAGGCCTTCGTCAACGCCATGTGAATTAGATATTCAAGTTGATGGAAATGCTTTCTTAATAATTCATCAAAATACACGTGGAAAACGAAATAGGGAATGACTACCCAAAACATCATCGGGAGCAACACTGATGCATTTAATGACTACATTGATCAGCAAGAAGTGAACTAAAGGACAGGGATGGAAAAATTGAAGGTAATTAGGTCAATATATTTTATAAATAAACGTTGCGCTGCAGTTTACCTCGCGATTGTAGCCTGGGGAAAGAAGAGACCTTTACGGATTCAGCACGTCAATAACGCAGCTGATGCAGAACGACATAAAAGTCGTAATGACATGAAGCGAATATATTAGCTCAAGGAAAGGAGGTGCTTATCGACACACCACTCTGCTATTAGCTTAAATGATTTTTGGCCACGGGTAAATTTCCACCGCGTATACTCTATTTTACATGCTATTATCCATTTATAAAACATTTCAATAGCTTGGTAGCGATGAATTAGGCACAAAATAGAGAGAAGGCAGAGGCACAGAATTTTGACAAAGAATTTTGACAAATTCGAATTTAAAATATGTCGAAGTAAATTACAAATTTATTCCACAGTTTTTAAAAACTAAAATGATCTCTGATATATAGTGGAAAACAGATGTATCTACCCGTATTACACAGCATTAGAACTCCCTAATTTCATACTAATGATGGATAAAACCAAATGTGAGGGAATAAACAAAATGTGTATTATTTCTTCCTAGAAAATCAGGTACAAAATTTCAATAATTTTCATACCAAGCAGCAATTAAGCTAATAGTAGTTATCGTTCCATATTGAAGTTATTCTCATTAAGGGGTATAGGACTTTTTTCAACTCTTGCCAATAATTTCAGTCGACTGTTTCATTCAGTTCTTAAGCCTACCTCGAGGTCATTCCATATTCCGACGGCATATTCCGTATTATGAATAACTAGCGACAGATGTGACTGTTTTCCCCCTTTTTCCTCCCTTGGACTTGCTAGAGAATCCTGAGTAATGATTAGCTCAATCATTTATTTTCACAAGTGGTCTCCAAGCAGGTAGCAGCATCATTTCACCACTTATTCAAATCTTAAATATTTTCAAGCTGCAAAAATATATTTTCTGGAAATTTGTGATAAACAATTGAAACTTTTAAAACTTTTTCAATATTACAATTCACCTACCAATATTTTAGTGTATTAGACACATTATTAAGGTAATATATTTCATTTAGCGAGCCCTTGATTACCTTCATTAGGAGTGGGGCTTGTAAAATGCGATGGAGGGAAAATATACTATGTCAAATGGTGTGATATGGGGTAGGAAACATTTGTCAAATGTCTCAATTAGAGGATTTGCGTCGAAAAGTAAACAAGAGGCCGCGGCAGAGCAACAAAACTAACTTGGATCATTTGTGTAAATTTATCGGGCTCGCCATCGGGTAAGAAATTCATAGGCAGCCGACGTTTCGGGTTCCGACTCGTTACCCATCCTCAAGGCTCACACAAATTTACACAAATGTTATTCGCCGGAAAAGCGTAAAATCATACATACTTGGATCATGTTGATAAAATAAAGACAGAATACCAAATACGCCTGCGGAGTACCCAGCAGATATTCAGACAAGAAAGGAATACCAGCGTGATAAAGCAACTGGATGAAGTCACATATAGTCAATTTCTTAACAGAAGCGCGTGAAAATTAAACGCATGGTCATAACATAAAGGAATTTGGACAAAAACATTTTAAATTTCATATTGTCGTAAATATTCTAGTTTTAATTCCTCGCCCATTATATGTACAATTTTAGGCTAAAAATTACTATAATGTCCTTTTTCTAATTGATTTTAGCCAAACTCAGATTTTATAGTACCATTTATAAAACTCTTGATATCTTCTTTAATTCAAAAAAAAGTCCTTCAGAGGTAAATGTAATTGGTCTCACAGAGCGCATATGCGTATTTAGATACCACTTTAATCTTTTCAGTAATTTTTAGTCTTTTGAGCAAAGCATTAAAATAAGTAGTCACGTCGGGTTGTAAAATAGTATATTTTATTTGCCACCAGTAGAATTTTTCTGCATCTCATTAATCACGTACTTCAGATAGAGTACCTTGGGATATCAAACTGGTTTTTTCCTTTATACGTTGTTAGCGTAGTGTCTGTGTGGCATCCTTCAAGCGAGAATGGCTGAGTAATTTAAAAATAACGCTGGTATCACCATAATCAACAATTACGGGTTGCTACGGATTATGTAATATTGAACTTCTTATTGAAATTACCAATGGTTATATTGATAAGACAATGTATCATATATCTAAATGAAGTTAATCGGCTGCAATAATGATAGAATGGATAGATCCATGTGGTCCAGCCCATGATACAGTGAGGTCTATCGAGGTGGTGAACAAAGTGATTTACCTTTGAAGAAGAAAATCCTTTGCTAAAATCATTGGTATTAAATTTGCATTGAAACACGTCCCTATGGTCCCGAGTAGTACGCTCTGTTTCGAATACAGTTGAGAGTAGCGAGATCTGCTGAAATTTGTTAAATTAAACATAGCAGCGTCACTGAGTTTTTGTTGCATTTTGGCTGGGAAACGCTAACAGTAAGACAACATTTAGGTTGACTCAGTTATGTAAGCAATGGGCATACCCTTTTTCCCGCACGTTTCCTATATCTTGCTCATGCCTAACTGTTAAGACAGCAACAATGGCAGGCATAAGATTAATTATTTAGACAGCAGAACCAAGAGATTAAAAATATCAGTTTTTTTCCACATGCAATAAGGGACCATAAGAGTTGCGATAGATCAGTTCCAGGAAACTCAAAACCTTAATTACGCAGATTAGACTATATACTTTTGTCAAGTAACTTACCATAATTATAATCAAGTCACTTCGAATGAAATATCCGACATGAATTCCTTTTCTATATAATTAAGTATACAGTGCGATTATTTGATAATAGAAAAAATATAGCACACGCTAGGAAACGGTATGAGATAATTCATGTGGCCTTTCGTGGCAATTTATAGATCGAAAGCATAGACCATTGGAAAAGCTGACTAAAAAAGACCAGAAGACCGATGTAGACAAGTCATATGGCCGAAATTTGGTTGCTGTCCTCCTCGAGGCGAGCTGAGCCAATGAAGTGAAATATGCGCGTAAGTTCGCAGTTATGTACTTCGCATTAGCTTCACATGAGAGGGACGGCGCATGCGCCGAAAGCCACTGAGGAATTTGCCATTCTATTTGAATGACTTGTGATTGCCGCCCGCTGATAACATTGAGGTCAGAAAAACAGAATACAACTCCGTGACTGACATCCATAGCCGGCTCTTGCCACACGCTAAAGAAAAGCAGACGTTATTCATCCTCATACAAAGTACCTATTTATGATTTATTTAACTATTCGTCAGTTATGAGGATCTTATATTTTGCTGATAAACCGAATTTTATATCAATCTACCGAACTTAGAAAAGTGAGAGAATTTTAACAGAGCAAGGTGATATTTAGCCATCACTTACCTCCTTGCCGTAGTGTTCTCCCTCCATGATGATCTATAGTAGAACGCACATATTGTACAATATCTCCATTGTTGAAATTGCTACATAGAGTTCTGAGCTATCGATCCATAAGTAGTGAAATATCAAAGATGTGGCATCAAAGTAAGTATTGAACCCTAGAAAGAATAACTGGTCTCCATACGATTTATTTAAAGCTCGGGATATGAAATTAAGGTTAACTTCAAAGTAAGAGCACTGTTTCACATCTAAAATAGTTTTCATTTCTGAATTTTGACTGCATTTAACGAAGCAAATACCTCCCTTCTTAGTATCCATTAATGTTGCACATCCGTAAAACGTTATTTCCTCGTTGATCCACTGACGGCCATGTCTCAACAGAATGAGGAAGTTCCCAAGTTGCACTGACAACATTATTTTGTACGAATTCAAAATGATTGATATGAAATAGCTTGCTAAACCATTGAAGTTCTTATTTTCACCAATATTTGAATATACACAGTCACCTAAAAAACAAGCATTAGAGAAAATCAAGAAAAGGACCAGCCGGTGCCTTGGTGACCGGGCAGACCTTTTTAACTTCTTGCAGAGCAACAGCTGCTTTTTTTCTCTTATCTCAAGGTAAACCCGTGAAATATCCTGAAAGATCGGATCAATTTTGATGTAGGACTTGAGCGCACAGGCCATGCTTGCAACTGCAGTGTATTGGTGCATAAAAATACCGAAGCACATTATGATGTTACGTAAACTTAGAGCGGAACTGAAAAAAATCTTTCTCTCGCTAATCATCATTGTATAAGTAACAATCGCCATGGGTAAGATAACAGACAGTGCAGCGACACCCAACCACAAATATTTTACGTGCGGAACAAAGTTTCTTTCGTGGTATTGTCGTGAGTAAGGAGGAGCACAGAGGACTTGGCATATTTTCAGGAGAGGTGACATTGCAATGAATATGTCCTTATCTCTTCTTGATGCCATAGTTTTATTTATGAGGAATGCGGTTGGCATGCCTAGGATTTAGAATTGAATATTCCTTTAAACTTGGAGCACTTGGTCTAAAATCATGAGAATATTTTCTCAATATAAAGAAAGCAAATTGGGCTACAATAACACACAATACTTCACCCAGATATTCTGGAACCACAACAAATCTTGAAGCATGTATATCTAGTGTGTTCAGGAAGAAAATTTCTGCATGTTGCAATGTAGTTTTTTATATTTGTTAGAAATAACAGCTGGTCTGAGGAACATTCCACTAGTGAATGTGGGCATCATGGCTCCTGAACGACGTATGATGAAACGAAAATCATAAATTTTCAGATTTATATTGCGTACCTCAATAAATATTTCAGAGGTAATTAGCCTTCAAGAAAACACTATGAGAAAACACTCGTCATATTTTCCTAGGTCTGGTCTACTGACTTCCGGAGGAACTGACGTTTCATGCTGGCATGCCCTAATCACTTTATCAGGAGCCTCATTTCCAAAAAATATTTTATAATAGAATACTTGCTTAGATGATGGCATCTATCGGCCACACAATATTGGATTATGAAAGTCATTCTAAAGAAACCCAAACTCATTGGCCCAGCTTAGGAAAATTCCGCAAATTATTCTATCGTTTACTTCGTCCATCAATACGCCCGCGTTTACGTTCACAAAATATGGCCGTAAAAACTAGTGATTGGCCTAGGATATTGTTGAAATGCAGAAAATCTTCATTCCAGCAGTGTCAAGATTCTTATCAATTAAGGGATCCTTCCTTGACTTGGCCAATAGGATAACTACGATGTTTCAAAATCATACACGCATCTGTACACCTTTTTACACCATGTTTTACATAATACAAAAAGGATATGAGTGAAACCCTCATCAGAGAAGTAGTGCCCGAGCAAGAGTACCCACAGCTCCTTAACGTCGTTTGAAAAGAAAGTTATGGCTCCATCCAGACTAATTTATGAAAGAAAAACATTCCAGACACCTCTACCCGCCATTTACACTATTAGCCGGATGAAAGCTACATTAAATTGCCCGTACTTTCAAATGACGGATATTAACTTTCAATATTCATACATTACGTCCTTTAGGATTTAGAGTTCATAAATAACTCAAGAAGAGTTTCTTGAAGCCTCAAACAATGACTCTGTCACCCCTGTCCCTTTCATTGGAATACGTAACTTCATGACGACAGCATTTCACCTCGTTTTTCGTTTCGCTCCATTCGTACGCACTGAAGTTTTAAAAAATTCGAACTTTTTCATTAAGTAAACCTATGCTTTATTCAAAGGATTTTGCTAATTCAAATGTAACTGACTTTGTTAACTATATCGATAGACTTCACTGGATGAGAGATCATTTAATATTCAGAAATATCATGAAAAAAGCGTTCTAAGCATGTCTTAAAATTGAATATATTTGAAGCGAGGCACTAAAACATCATATTATCAAAAATACATTTTTAAATAAAAAATTACCCATATCACGTTTTCGTTTCAATTCATCACCTGAAGTGGACGTCTATTACTTTTTAACGCGGAAAAATCAGAAGTAGTTAGAGCGCATTTTCAATTATGAATCATAGCAAGGATATTCATCTACATCTACATACTACCCTGCGAGCCGCCGCATGAGCATGTGGAAGGGAGTGTTAGGTCACCAGCCGTGTAAATGTTAAAGGTTTTGGGAGGTGAAATGGTGACGTGTATTATGGGAGTGTATTTAGAGGAGGTCAGATTGTATTGTGATACCTTATTGTGTGCGGAAAGAACAAGTTTTTGTACCTATCTGTTCGGCAGTGTATCTCTCTTATTTTATGGCTTCTGTCAGACTTATTGTTAGAGTGAGGCATGATAATACTCTCTGTGTCGCTCTGCGATACCCTAGTTCTGAACTTCTTAAGCGACCTAAGCCTATCGTGTGGCTTCTGAGTCTCTAAGCGCTCCCACCGTAATCCCTCTAAGTTGTGAATCACAATATGTTCACTCGTAGCAGCTTTTAACAAAGCGTGCTCCTTTTATTTAATTGATTTTTTACTTAAGTCTTTTGGATCAGGGTCCCAAATTCTCGTGATGCATTTGAGATGTGGCCTAACCAGAGTGATGTAGCATCTCTGTTTTTCTTTTTCATCCAAAGACCTTCCTACTATACGCTTAGCAAATTATTGAGATGGATTCGGTTTGGTCATGAAATAATAAATACTGACGGTGATTTTCCAGTGTCAAAAATTTAACAGAGGCATTACTCACACCAACACATAGTTGCCACGTCAGATTAAAGAGGCTTGAAAGCGGAGGAAGGCTCAGAAATTAGAATCAAAAATATTTATCAGGGGCAAAAATCACATCCTATGATTGGCCTCACGAAACTATTCTGAAGAAAAGGGAAAAGGAAAATTAGAAAAAGGAGGAGAAATCTAATGAGATCATTGAAATGGGTGGTAAAGGGGCCAATGAGAACCAGAGCCTTAAAATATACCGTAAAATGGTGAAGGAAGAAGAAATAACAGATGGATTATATTATCATTGGTCATTCAACCCTAAGATTGGTTGACTACAGCTCTCTACCCCACCCTGTCTAACGCCAGCTTCATTAACTCCTGGTATCTCTTCCCATGTACTTTCCTCTTTATTTGGTCCATGAACTTATTCCTAGGTCTTACTCTGGGGACTTTTCCCTCCATTTTACCTTCAAATAAGATCTCCACACACCCATTGTGCCTCAGGATGTGTCCTATTCATCTTGTTCTTCTTTTCTCTATGGTGTTCCATATTTTCCTCTCTTCTTCTCTTCTGTACACTTCATCACTTAATTTTGTCCGTCCATATTATCTTGAGCATCCTCCTCCATCACCAGGCTTTGAAGGCTTCCAGTTTGTTCTGGTCAGCTTTTCCAATGGTCCATACTTTCGATCAATAAAGTTCTACCCTTCACACGAAGTATTTCACATACTGTTTCCTGGTTTGTAGTCTTATCTCCTTTGAGCATAGCAGATGTCTTTTGACCATGAACGCCTTCTTATCTTGGGTTATTCTCTACTTGATGTCCATTGTGTTTCTTCCGTCCCACGTGATGGCGCTTCCGAGATAGGTGAAGGAATCAACTTTCTCTAATTTCTCTCATCTTAGGGTGACTTCTACGTTCAGCTTCTCTCTTCCGCATGAATTTTATAGGAAAGTTAAACGATTTTAAGTTGGAAAAATACGTCTGTTGCAAAATAACATAGACAAGAGTGTAAAATTACTATAAAAATCGAATGAGATGCAGTAAAGGACATACTCAAGAAACTTGCAAAGAAGAGGAGAATCGAGGAAACTTGAGCTCTACGGCTTCTTATCAAATACAAATAAAGAATAAATCTCCAATGGCCGTAATAATTGGCCAAGTATTACGGCCATCGGAGATTTATTCCTTATTTGTAAGAAGAGGAGAGTTTATATAGAGGGTCATAAATAACGAATTGCAAAACAGAATAGGTATGAGAAAATTCCTTAGTGAGAAATGAGAATCAACATGACCGTGGTGATAGGTAATAGGATAGGTAGGCTGCCAAAACTGATCGATTTCGGTCAAAATTGACATTTAAAATTTTGCTTACCTTTTTATAAAAGTGATCACATTCCTCGACGATCCAGTATATTAAGAAATAATCGCGGAAGCTATACGATATTGTCCATATCAAGTCATAATTACTCGAATCAGACCATCCGTCATGAAAAATTGAGAAGATCGCGTCAAAACAAGCCTTAAAGACTAGGATGAACATTTGACTCCCGTAGGCTCTATTTAAGGCACAAAAAGTGTAATGGAGCTTTATGCCAAAGAGTGAGTTCTGCCTGACTGAAAAACAATTCTCTGTCTTTGGAATCCTATCACGCAATACAGAATCACTTAAGTTTCGTGGAACTGTTTTAGATTTCTTCTCAGCCAAAGACATGATTTCTTCATTTAGCCACTCGAAGCTGTTCCTAATGAGAATAACAAAATCGATAAACTGAAATGAAAATATGACTTTGTAAAAGCTCAAAATGAGCATAATAAGTTCGCCTGTAAATAAAAAGTAGTCCTGAATTTTAACTAAGTTTTCATTTATACAATCAACCATAAAATATATACTACTAACAGAGAAGAAAGCAACCTGCCAACGCACTTTCTTCTTCACTTCTTGGAGCCCAAGAAATGCATTCCTGCTACCTACCTTTCGGTAAATTCCGGAAATGTCGAGGAATATACGTTCAATCTTGCGATAGCTCATCAGCAAGAAAGGTAGCGATATGATCTCAACAAATGAATTGATTAGTGCCCAGCTAAACCAAGTTTTGCTGACAAAATCGAGGTTTTTGCGAAATTGTAATCCCCAACTGACTCTAAAAAGGGAGGTCACCACGGTCACGAATACCAAAATCACCCTCAGAGTAATTCCAAGCGTTTCAAGATTGATGCTGGATACGTAATTTTCTTCAACAATATCGCGTATTGCGTACGGAGGAGCACAGATAACGCGACAGATTCTCACTAATGGTGAAAATACAGTGAGTATATTTTGTGTTAAACCAGCTTTTCGTGAAGTCATAGCTAGGTAATCTTAATTGCGTTGGATACCGTAGTTCTGGTGCACTCGATTCTCAAAGCTTTTGGATAGAAACAGTTCCCAGGTGTACGCCACCTATTGCGCCAGTTGGGCTTCCCAAACAAGCCACAATATGTTACTACCACTCCACATATGCTGGGACGCATTTGATATAAACATCGTTTGTAACAAACATGTCCCATTTAAACGAAATGCCAAATCTATCCAGAGAAATTGTCTTCGGCTAAACATCATGTCTTCAATTCTTCGGTAATATTGTGTCTTATCAAAATGTATTTCTAATCACAACCTTCTGACTATTTCATTAAGCCGTTCTTTTTCTCTTTCTTATCGTCATTTCATTAATGATGATCTTACCGTGAAATTTCAGTGATAAATAATTGTCAGTCTTATTTCAAGCTCAATGACTAATTATAATATAGTCGAATTACAGCATATTGAAATTAACGTTAGAAAGGAGTATTCTAGCACTGCCCAAAGATAATTTCTATATTCTGGGATTATATATTGAGAAGAATGTTATGTTTTATGTTTCCAAATCTTGTTTAGATCGCCTGAAGTTGTTTGACTGCATTCTCGCTGTCATATTGTCCAAACCCTACCTTCACGTAAATGCTATTAGTACATATGCTCTATGCTGCCCTGAATGGGTCCGAATGCATAATGGTCGTAATGGATACAAGTCCCAGGAAAAATTGACTGCTTTTGTCAAGAGCGTTCCGATGCAGCCGTCTTGACAGGACGTCTCAAAGAAAATATTAAGAGATCGATTGTCACCGACATTCACCAAATGTTAGAGAGGAAATACGTTTTCAACTGCCGACTTAGAAATTTCATAGAATGCATTTTAATTGAACGTGGAATGCTTTTTATTGAATTTTCTCTTCGTTTTGTAATTTCGTAATCGTTTTCATTAAATATAGGTGCCAACTTCGTGTAAGCCAGAAGAACAGCTCATCAACAGACTGATGTTTAATGGCAAAAAACGATAATTTCAAGTGAATCCTAATTCGAGCCATACATGTATTGTACAGAATACGAGATGAGTTCGTTAGAAAGCCATTTCATGTAATTTTTGCCCTCATTTTCTGCAGGTATTCACTTTATTCGTACAAATAAAAGAAAAGTTATTTATCGGCACGAATCGTTGGGAGTTTTTGCAGTATACAAGAGCCATGACGTGAGATAAAACGTAGTCCAACAATCCACTAAGTAGCGTCAGTCAAGTAAAAGACCTCGCAAGAACCTAAATATTAACTTCACCATAAATTTTTCAAAATAATAATCACTGCCAAACCTTGGAATTTGGAAAGTAAACAGACATTTGAGCTCATTTGAGTTACTAACGGCTGGTGTTGGTGTTCTTTACGGTAGAATTCAATAAGGAATGGATAAAGGTAGGAGAGGAATCTTGATTCATAATTAAATTGCCGTCCACGAACGATGTAAAGGGGTCTGGACGCACGGCTGTTTTCTACAAGACTTATTTCTACAGCGGTCTTATTTCTACGATAAGATTTCTGCATTTGATAAGTTCCCCATAGATAAATAGTTGCAGGTTGAATACCGCAAAAATCTCACCAACCGCTGAATGGAGTGATTGTACGAAGAACATTTTCTCGAACAAACCATACCATTTTGTAGAGATTTCAACGTAGAGTATGAAATAAATACGACTTTGCTGGAGTTCTTTGAATACACTCTACAGATTCAGGATTTACTTAGTGTAAGTTAATAGTATTCATACTTAAAGAATACCAATTTGTATTTTTCCACTGAATTTTATATTGGATGGTACACTGCATTTCACCAACTTGCAGCAACATCAGGTACATAACAGATGGTACCTGATGATGCCCCAAGTCGGTGAAAAGCGTTCTACTTCACCTACTCCAGAGATCGTCTTAGATTCTTGGATGTCTAATTGTGAAGGACTATTTGACGCATGTCCACTTAATTATAGCTCTGATTGAATTTTCTTCACACCTGATATTAGCCCGCATTGGCAGGAGGAATGAGTGTTCAGAAGCTTTCACTACGTTCTTTTAAATATAGAATTTTCCAAAGTTGTAAATATAGATATTTCCTCAATGTCCATTTGTCTAACGTCTAATGCACTTTATATTCCTATATCCATCTCATTTAACATACTTTTCACATCTGGAACTTTTCCGTCGCACTGGAAAAACTCCAATGTAAACCCTATTTTGAAATATGGACCGAAAGATCTTATTGAAAATTATTGCCCTATCTTCATCTTACCGGTTTTGTCAATTATTTTTGAGCGTATTCTCCATGATCAAATTCTCCACTTTACCCTTCCTTACATCTTACCTCTTCAGCATGGTTTTCTTCCTGGTGGCTCCTGTCTTACAAATCTATCTACTCGGCACCATCAAATCATTTCTGCCTTCGAAAATGGGTCGCAACTCGCCGTTTGTTATATTGACTTTTCTAAGGCTTTTGACTTCGTCAACCACACACTCCTTTTGCACAAACTTTAATCTCGATATAGCATTCATGGTACCGTCTTCTCAGTCATTTCACATTTTTCCATGACCGTCACCAGCATGTGATAATCGATGGTCACTCCTCTGCATTCGTCCCTGTCTCTTCCGGCGTCCCCCAGGGCAGCGTTCTCGGCTCTATTCTCTTTACACTCTACATGGATGATCTAGTTGATGACATTTTACCCTTGGGCTGTAACATTCTCTTATACGCTGATGACTGCAAAGTGTTTAAAAACGTGGACAGTAAGGCTGGCTCACTTCAGTTACAGTCCACTCTTAATGCAATTGATAGCTGGTGCGCAAAATGGTTATTACGTATTAATCCAGGAAAATCGGCTATTATGTCCTTAACATTAAAACGCAAAACTATCTCTTCTACTTACCAACGTTCCAAACACCCTGTACCTTCCGTCACTTCCTTCAATTATTTAGGGTTCACCTTTGACCAAAAGCTCCTTTTTAGCGAGCATATTTCTTCAATTTCTAAAAAAGCTATGTCCATAGTGGGGATTCCATATAGACTTAATGATATTACATACCCATTTGCCCTAAAATCTGTGTTACTTGGTTGTGTACTGCTCACCCTTGAGTACTGTTCTCCCTTCTGGTTACCTGCGTCCCCCACTACACTTAAAATACTCAACCGCCCCCTTTATTTATTTTTAGTCATAGTCTGGCATCCCGGCCCTCCCTTGGACACAGCTCTCTAATTGAAATTCTTTTGTCTCTAGGTCTCTCACATCTACCCCATCGCCGGCTGATTTCTGACCTAAAATTCCTTCACTCTATCATGAACGGGTCCCTCCGCTCTGATCATCTTCTCTTCTGTTTTTCACTCCAAATCCCTTCCCGCACCACTCGCGATGTAAGTCTGTTTCAAACACCCAAATTCCATCTCTCCACCTCCCAACTTTCTATTTTCTACTGCCTACTTTCATTCTTAATACCCTTGCCAAGTCACCCTACCCTTGACCTTTTCTCCTCACGCAACATCTTTTCTCCCCAACTTAAAAGCATTGTGTCCTCCTCTTCTTCCCTGCCACAAAATTGATTTTTTCTTTTTATTTCTGTTGATATTTCTTCTTATTGTTTTTACTATATATTGTTGTTTTATTTCTTAACTTATTTTTTGTTTATTTAAACCCATTGTCAAGGCCCTAGTTGCCGTTTTTGGCGTTTTAATAAATAAATAAATAATCTCCTCTCTCTTCTCTTCATTATTCTTTTTTCTCATTCTCTTCGTTATTCTTTCTTCATTCTCTTCATTAGTTCTATCTTCATTATTCGCAACATTTCGAAAGTACCGTGAGTCTCACACGCTTATTTAATATGTATTGCATATTTATGTCGTACCAATTAATATAAAATTGCTCAAATACTGAAGATGCCAACGTAAAGATGAGAGCAGGTGATGTCATTTCCTGTATCCAAGGCGGAGGCCCCCACGTACATAGCCGTATACTGATGCACAGCGGTATGGTAGGGGTAGAGGCAAGGCTACCCACTGTTCCAACTGAGTAAATCTTTTAAATGATGGTCACAAATTAAGATTTTACATCGAGTTTATCCGGAAATATGAGCAAATTACGTCACCGTTTTCTATATTATTACTAATCTTCCACGTCAGTTATTATATACAAATTATTTCTTTGGGAAAAATACTCCAATTATGAAGTAATAGATAGATTAACTCCCGTAGATAAGCTTTTACAAAAACTCAGCTGTATGTTCTTACCTTTTTGCTCTAATTTACTTAACAATTTAATTTACAAATGTCCAAAAACATTTCCTTCGATCTTCCTAGTTCTTGAAAATTGAATAATCACCTTTTTCAGGATTTCACATTTTCCAGCAAATGATGCTGGGATATGAATAAATGAATGAAATAAATTCATCTTGGGCTTTAGATTGGGTTAGATGTTTCATGAATGCTGCTTACATTTTGAGAGGAGTTTTTCCTGCCATCTTCATGGCTATGGATACGGACGTCTCCGTTGTCCAGTCCATACAGTCTCTCTCTTTCAACGTGGTCTCAGATGATTGGCTACCCGTTTCCCGCTAGCTTCGGGTTTCCCGCCTATTTAAAACTAGGTTGAAGGATTGGTTTAGGTGGAATCCCTGTTTCCTGTTAACATTGTTGGGTTGAGCCAAATCTCGATGGCCTCTTTGGTAATTCTATCCCAATAACCTTTGGTTCTACCGAGAGTAGTAGTTTCCTTCCAAAGTAGGCTCTCTTGTATGCTACGATTCGCCACGACGGGTTTCTCTAGCTGGCTGAGTTGAAGGTGGCGTTCATGCTCTTTCAATCTAGTTTCAATAGTTCTACCCGTCTCACCAATGTATACCTTGCTACATTCACATGAACTGCGGTAAATTCCTGAAACCTCGAGGCCGACGGGATCTCTTGACTTCTACCAGTTGATTCCGTCATTTTTTGGGAGGGAGATAAATTGTTTTTGTGTTATGCCTCCAGAGGATCCTTGATATCTTCCCAGATACACTTTATATGTGTTTCTTGGCCATGGGCTGTCCCTCCTTTCCTGGTGCGTCGTTGTTCCCTTCTCTACAGGATCTTCTCAGGGCCTTGGAGATTTCTTAGTGGCCATATCTTTTCTGAAAGGTGTTTCACACATCCACATTTCTCCGATGTTCCAGTTCTCCGGATAGACTTTCCTTGTCTAAGATTGCCTGGCCCGATAAATGCGTGACAAGAGGTTGGCGTCTCTTTGTGAGAAGTGGTGACGGCTCCTCCCATTTTGGATATTTAGATAGGTGTTAGCGGGATTCCAAATTAACTTTATGCATGGTATGTACTACTGAGACGGATAGAACCATTGAAACTGGATAGAATGAGCATCAACCACCTCCAACTAGGCCAGATAAAGAAAACTGCAGTGGAGAATCATCGCATACAAGAGAAACACTCCATATATTGGGAAGAAACTACAATACTCGGTAGTACCAAAATTTATTAGGATAGAGTAACCAAGGTGGCCATCGAGATCCGGCTCAACCTGACAAGATCAACAGGGACTTGGGATTCCTTCATAGTCAATCCTGGAACCCTGTTTTAAAAAGGCAAGAAACTCGAAACTGGCGGGAAATGGGTGGCCGATCAGCTAAGACCACGGCAAAGGAGAAAGAGTCTACAAACTGGATAAAGGAAATGGTCCGCATCCACAGCTTTGAAGGTGACAGGAAAAGTCAGCATTTATGGAGACTCTAACTCATTCATTAACTCTCTAACAATTAAGTTAAACATCTGTCGGTAAAAGATACAATCATAAAAAAAAATTATGGTACTAAAATAACTATTTACCTAAAACACTGACAATACACGTTATTAAGTCATATAAGATTATTGAACGCTCGCAGATATAGAGGGACTTATTTCTCTACTCTATAACCCTACCAATACGATGGAAGACGGTTTCAATGCACTCAAATTTTCAGTTAATTAATGAAACGTATAATTTTTATTTCAGTTTCACGTACCTCATAGTAAAGAGCCTCACAGGAGTTAATTATCCTCACAAACAGGATAGCCAGGAACCCAAGCCACGCGAACGTATCAGGAAAATCCAAAAATAAGGTTGACTCCCCAAAATGGAAATGGAGAGAAATGTGAAAGCACAACAAGGTTGCATTAAAAAATATGATGAAAGCCAGAAAGAAGCCCTCGGCTCCAAACAGCCGGACAGTTTTGCCACAAAGTCTCTTCAAATTCAGGTCTTTCTTAGCCAGATGATTGATTCTTGAGGTGAGAGTGCAACTTCTCGTTAAACTGGAAAATGATTGTTTGATGAAACGAGATTTTATTACATTTAAACGATTTGATTTTAACGATCTACAAAAACATTTTAACTCTCTATTGAACGCTAAAGCTCTTGTTTTCATCAGATATAAGATTTCAAGAAATTGAAAGCTCAAAAGTACTAGAGTTGTTATCCACAAAAGGTTGATAATATTGTTCACAGTGTACACTGTGCCGTTCACAGACTCATCGACAATATCCGCCATGCTGAACAAAAATAAAATTCCAATGATAAATATGTGAAGAAGAACTTAATTTCGCATCTGCTTCAGTTTCAGATCCCCTTTCCTTGTCACGCCGTGGTCGTACTTAGCAATTCCTTCAAGCAAAGATTCGACCTCCGACAGGTGCCTGAGAAATGAAGCCACGCATGACATTCCCAAAAAATCGTCAACCATAAACCATAACCTTTGCATAAAGGCCTCTTCACTCATTCCAGCTTCACTCTCAAACGCAAATGGTATGGAGAAGATCATTGTGATTAGCATTAAAACACAGAATATCCAGGTAATTTTTTTCGAACGCCTTGAATACTAGATGTTGCTCTCAGTGCCGGAGAAGGGTGCCAATCCAAACAGGCGGCAGACTTTCATCAGGGGTGCCAATGCGTAGGAGACGTCCGCATTTTGTTGCATTCTCAGTCCCGTCTCACCAGTCATGTTTGAATTTCAGACCATTTGCCTAGAACCTGTTGCGTGGAATGTTGAACTGGAGTCAAAGTACTAGAGATAATCAATAGTATTATTAGATTTTGGAATACAATGCACACTGCAATCGATTAAGCGCTACATTCACAATCTATTATGCCTTTTGGACGCATATATGGCCACTGCAGATCAAAAAAAGGCACTCAGCTACATTACCGCTCACTCCGTAACCATCCACTTCGCTGTTTGGCAGGGAGTATTTAGAAATAGAGCATAAAAAATGAATTAATTAATTTAAATAAAATTAGGAAAGAAAGAGATGTTTAGCGGTGAAGTTTAGAAGTTTTCAGGTGGAAAACATACAAGTTTTCCTCACAAAATTATGCAAGGGCGTACGTCGTAGAATATTAGGTATTAGGCCAAGCTAGAATATGTAAATGGAAAAAATAGTGTTAAGGATAAAATAAATGATTTGCGCGACGGATTTAAGTGGGATTTTGGACTCGATCTGCCCTTTTTGTTGCCTTGAATGGCGCAAATGAAGAAAGGGACGCAAACGGACATCCTATATTAGCAGGAAATCTTAACAGGAGTGAGAGAGGAAAATAGAACCCAGAAGATTCCTGATCAACTTATTTCCTATTCTTCCCATATTTCTTATAAACCGAAGCTACTACTTAGAAAACCTATGATAATTCCACCTAAAACTATGTCTCTATTTCTCCTTCTCAAACCTCGTGAATTATTATTTCTATTGTTCGAATATTATGACGTTAATATATTTTCAATAGTCTCTATTACTTTACAAAGCTGAGTAATCACAGATGAAATTTGAGAGCAATGGGATCCAGGCTTGATTTTGGTAACCACCAGATTTGTTGGAAACGAGGAGAATCGAAGTGTTATGAAGACTCAAGGGAGGGAAAGGATCATTCTCGACGGAGTCCTACCAAGATTAAGAGAGAAATAAACGAAGAAGATGCATTAACTTTACTGCAGATATTTTGTGTGTGTGTTTGTTGTGTGTGGGCAGGAATGGGTATAGTTAAAAAAGTACACCAAGTCGAATACATCAGACAAATGTTTACAAATGTACGAATGAAGTGGATGGTATCAGAGGGGTGGAGCGGAGAGTTGCGCAAAAAAACACCCTTGGATAAATGACTGATGGCGGTGAAGATAATATACGTGTAACAACAACAATTGTCTTTATTTTAGTACGCATAAAATATTCATATTGTTGGCCTGATAATCAATCAATTTACTAATCTACC
Organism: Ceriagrion tenellum; assembly: GCA_963169105.1. Classification (NCBI taxonomy): domain Eukaryota; kingdom Metazoa; phylum Arthropoda; class Insecta; order Odonata; family Coenagrionidae; genus Ceriagrion; species Ceriagrion tenellum. Next base: position 82,977,044 of record OY720634.1, on the reverse strand, counting down.
ATGTGTTAATCTATTAGATATTACAATACTTATGAAGATTTTGATCAACCAATCAAATGCCATTTTAGACGTTTCAATGTATAACTACATCTTCAATGCTACACATGGTTCCAGATTGACCAAATTTTATCCATAAGTTGATATAGTGACTTCTAATTAAATATCTTTGGTGTCATAAAAATATTTATTATGCTCTGTTGGCAATATGATACGTTTTATTATGCTTTATGAAACCAAAACTGCTTGATGTTTCAAAATAAAAGTCATCTGCTAATTATCATGTTTTATGACCCCATTATTGTTTTACGTTTAAAAAAAAGTCACTTATTAATTTATAAAGAACATGTTTAGCCTTTGAGAAGATATATACAAATAATACAATACTTCGTCAAAGGGATCTTATTGAATTTATCGACCAAAAGCCTCAAAAATGTGATTGAGTATTAGGATGTCTGATATTTTGACCTACCAGGAACTCAAGACAGAAAGACAATTCAAAACGACGGCAGTCACGAAGAAACAAGCGTAAAACTTGCCGTTTCCCATTAATGCATACATACATACCCATCACGCCGTTTCCCTTCCGGTGTAGGCACAGTCAAAATGTTTCACTCATTAATACATAATTGTACACCTAAATCTGCTTCAATAATTTCCTCCATACTGACCTATCCTTGCAAACCTCTTTTGCCTCATTTACCCCAATACACTGTGTCATACACGCCCTCCTGTTTTTAAAACTCCTCATATTCCTCTTCCTAAGAATTTCCTCACCCTGATTTTTAGTTTGATATTATTTTATTTGCAAAATTTTCGCGCTATTTAGAAGAAGTATATGAAGCAAGTTCTGCATTTTTTATTAAACTTTAGCTTTGTTAATCTGCGGCTAATTAGGACGTGCAAGTGGTATGGGCATTGCTTCTAACATCCACATCCACAAGACGGTAGGTGGCCCGACCGCGCTTCCAATCCCCCTTTCTTTATCGCTCAATCACAGATTAAATGAGCAAGACTCACTCCAGTTTAAAAAAATCCTTCACAGATCATTGTTTGTGGTTTCTTTCCCGTCACCTTCTGGATATACGAACTTGAGAAGAAATATTATTTCGTTCCAATTACTAATCGCATAACGACAAATTGGGCGTGATCCGGACATTTTCCATGTCTTAATCATCTCGGAGTATACTTTCCGGTTCTCAATGGCGATACTTTTTGGACTAATGGAATACTTATGTATAGGTCATGGAGAATGATACCGAAGAAAATAGAATCTCAGATTATGGTTCGTGGAGAAAGAACGAATGCTTCAACTGCCGCCCAGGACATGCCTTCGCTTGCGATGACGGCGCTTCACCATTTTTATCGATGTTTCTAATGTCTACTCAGTTAAGACAGTAGTAGCTGGCCCGTCCGTGCTTCCAATCGCCCTTTTTATCTCTCAATAATAGGCAAAAAGAGCAAAGGACTCTTAAAGGACTTTTAAATCCTTCTCAGGTCACTATTTGTGGTTTCTCCCTTGTCGCATACTGGATATACGAAATTGGGAAGAAATATTTTTTCGATCGAAGCCAAACGGTTTCACTGCTCATTGAAGTTTGAGTAAGAAACATTAACTCATGACCAAGTTCCTTTTCACTTCGATGATTCGTGCTTATAGCTCTATTCGGCAAAACTCGGCCAGGATCATATTTTTATCCTTCAATGCATAATCTCTTCGATATAATATATTCTCGATATAATCTCTTCGATATAATTGATATATTATATTCGGCAACGCTGATTTGTTAGGTGTCTACGTCGGCAAATAGATAGCTTTTCTGACGCGATTTCCCCCAAGGTTCGTAAAAACGAACTCAGTTTCTCAGTGGGGACTGGATCCGAGGTTCGTAATTTCGAAAATTTCGTATTTTCAAAACTTCGTATTTTCGAATAGCGCCATGTATTCAGCAAAGGCTTTTCGTCGGGACCAACAGTTTGCTTCGTAAAATCAAAACTTCGTATATTCGTGATTCGTATTATCGAGTTGCTACTGTATTGGAAAGCGGGGGTGGGAGTCCCCTCTCGACTATCATACTACCCAGAAATATGAATGTCGCACAGAGAGAAATGAATCCTGGCAACTACGGGACGCCACCCAATGGGGCAATGGGGGGGGTGTCAGTTCAGGCACCGGGAGAGGCAAGGCCCCCGAGATCGTCATCACAGAAAATCCTTCTACTACACAGTCATCACAAGATACAAGGACCAAGGAAGATAAGAAGAAAATGAAGAAGAGAAGGAGAGTACCGATACAAATAGGAACTTGGAACGTTAGGACAATGATGAGGGCTGGGAAGCTTTAAAATATAAACGGGAAATGGATAGAGAGAAAATAGATGCCTTGGGGCTGTGCGAGGTGAGATGGATGGACAGCGGGCACTACTGGAGTGATGGCTACGGGGTAATCTTTCGTGGTGGGGTTGAAAGTCAACGTGGGCCAGCCATTGTATTGAACACAAAATTGGGGAGGAGGGTAGTAAATATTGAACAGGTGAGCGACAGGATTCTAGTGATAGAAATAAAAGCATACCCTACAAATTTCGTATTGGTCCAGGTGTACATGCCTACAAGCAATCATAGGGAGGAAGAGGTGGATGAGGTGTATAAACAGATAGAGGAGATAATCAGAGAAAAACCGGGTAAGAAAAATCTAATAGTAATGGGTGACTGGAATGCAGTAGTGGGGGAAGAGAGAGATAGATATGAATTGGGAGGGTTTGAATTAGGAACGAGAAATGATTGCGGAGAGAAGGCAGTTGAATTTGGCATGAAAAATAAATTAATAGTTACAAACACTCGGTTTAAACACCATCGCCGGAGGAGCTAGACATGGAAAATGCCGGGAGACACTGGGAGATACCAAATTGGCTATACCACGGTAATTCAAAGATTTAGGAACAGTGAGAAGAACTCGCGAAGCTATCCGGGGGCTGATGCAGACTCGGATTATAATTTAGTAATGATATGAATGATGAAAATGAATTAGAGGGTTAGATTCAAAAAGTTAAATTAAATCAGGAGGATGAAGAGGTGGAACCTGGAAGGGGAGAAAAGGAGGGAATACCAAGAGATAGTGGATGAGAACATAGGAGAAGCAAAAGAAGCAGGAACAATCGAGGAAAAATGGGAGAATATAAAAACAAGCATTGTAAGAGCGGCTGAGAAAACAATAGGAATAGCGAAAATGAGGTAAGTAAAGAAGCAGTGGGTTACGGAGGAAATAATTATGAAAATGGAGAAGGAAAGGGTTTGGAAAAATGTGAACACCGACAAGGGAAGGGCGAAATACAAGGATTTTAATAATCAACTATGGCGAATAACCAATCGGGCGAAGGAAAATTGGTTGAACAGACAATGGTAGAAATTGGAGAAACTGGAGGATCATGTAAAAAAATTCGTACTTTCCGTAAGCTCTGATAACTTCGAAGCACAGCCTTGTTCAAGTAAAATTCTTCTCTGCAAGCCGTTTAATGCTCACGATGCAAGACTGATCTAACCTCATCGTGGACCTAATAGTATCTGTTACACTATGTTGGATCTGCTTACCCTGTCACTAATGAATTTAAGGAAAATGATTTCATTGCACCAGAACATTGGACATGATTTGTTCTAAGTTAAGATGCCAATAAGATGAAAATTCAGAACTACCACCACTGTGATCCATATTAAGTTTCAAAAATGCGTGATAGCAAGAGCCCACGAGAGGTACTGCAACAAATTATTCAGAGGTACTGGGTTGAGAATGAATTTTTAAACCCTATACAATTGTTGCGATGTTTTTCAAGCACTGTAATGAACGAAAAGAATATTAAGAAATTTATTGAGTGAAAAGTTTTACCTGCACTAGGAATGCTAAGGCCATCACAACAACAATGGCTTCTCAAGAGCTAAGTAGTTTTTTTGAGAACCCATGGGAAGTGGCAGCCTTAAGCTTAAACGGCCTTGGAAGGACGGCACTCTTAATACATGGTCTAGCTTACAGGAAGGTACCATGTACGAAACACAGATATGTGGTCTCTTGGCTAGTCCAGAGAGCCCGTGATTTTAATCCCAATCCCGGATACCGTTATATAATTTACAATAATGACGTGGTACAAAACCCCTTGTAACAACCCATTCATTACTGAATCAATAGGTAATGAGAAGAACATAAAATTTAGTAATTATTAAATGTAGATTTTATTTTCCTAGCCTCTCTATACATCCTATCGCCTTTAACAAGCAGCCAAACAAAAGTGCATATCTTAAAGAACAACCATAGAAGAGGGGATGAATCGTGGTTTGTTAAGGAACAACCATTAAAGGCAATCAGCGTTTCGTCACATAGCAGAATTAGACCAAATAAGAAAAGTTGAAATTTAAAGGAAAAGTTTACATCACGTGAAATGCAGTATAAATTAAGCTGCATACAGGATATTTTTCGCACTAATTCTACACATGCAGGATTCGACATTGGCCACAATTCTAGCATTAGACCTTTCATTTTTCTTCCACTATAGGTTTTGATAAATAAATACATGTAATCAACGTCCAATTTAATGGCACTAACTGTGATGAATTTTAAAAAGTCAATATCTTCATTGCACCTACGGAATTGCCTTGCTAAATGTATGATCTCTTTAACTTTTCGCTTATTTAAATCGGATTTGTAGACTACAAGGACAGCACTGTCAAAATTAAAGCTATGTTCTTTATCAAAGGAATGTTGAGCAAGATCACAGGCTATGTTTATAATTAAATATGCCTTATCTATGATTGGATATTCTATTATCAAAATACTCTATTTTTTCTCCAATATAAATTTGAACACAATTTTTGCAGAGAACAGAAAAGGAAAGCTAAGATAATAATTTGGCCTAAACCCTAGAAAAAAGCCAATAATTATTGACATTATTTTATCCTCGTGCGATATCTAAAACTGGCAAGAGTGACAAAATCTTGATTGTCCCATTTTTTGGATATAGTGCTGTAATGTTAGATATAAAAACTCCCTTCTTACTAAAATTGTCTGTAATTACAACAAACAAAGCCTATTACTATTTTAAGGAGCCTCGATAACTTACGGTGCACCACTGTCATTTTCTTATTCGTTTTCCTCATTCTCCTTCCCTTTCCGTGGCTGGTATCCTTACATTCCTTACCAAGTTCCTCCGCACCGGGTTGTAGATTATTCATCTGTAGGTGCAGAAACTAAGACTTACAGGGAAATTTCTTTTTTTGCATCTATATTTTAGTCATATTTACAATTGATAGGATCAGTTTCACTGACTCTGAATATAACGTAACGAGTGTTAAGGCTGTGATATCACAATCACAATATGGGATCATTCCCTATGTATCGGTAATCAGTGATAGCCTTGTCGTGATACTTTCCATGCGTTGGAATAACCGACAAATGTCTTACCTGCATTTCAGCTTCTTTTAAAGAAACAATCAATTTAAATTAGCAATTATATAAATCTGGCATCTACATGTCTACTTAAAACTGAAAGCACCCCCGCTAAAAAAAGTGGAATGAAATGACCAGCCTCAAGCGCGAGATAGATTAAATTTGAAAGGAAATATTAAAGAAACTTTTGAATATAGGAAAGAGCTTTTAGGCGCAAGTGCATTTAATTGAGTCGCCCACTCAAAGCGGTGTGTAAACATTTTCATCCCCATTTTTCAATAGCACTCATTTCCCCTATTCGTATTGTATTTTTATACCTACTCGTGGTTTTTCGAATTGTGGAGTAATAAAAAGCTCCATTTTAATGGCCGATGTATGCAAGAGAAAAGAAAGGCGTTGTGTATTGTCCTCTCCGAGACGAGCCGAGCATATGAAGTGAAAAACTCGCGTGAGCTCCCTGCAATATGCTTTGGATCAGTTGACGTGAGAGGGATGGCGCATGTGCGGAAATTCACTGACAATTATGTCATTTCATTCGGCTGCATAAAGGTTGCCATATGCTGATATCATGGAAGTCAGAGAATCGGAAATTGGCTGATATCGACACTCAGCAATCGCCGCACGTTAATTAGCCGCTTGGTTTGTAACGAAAGAATGAAGCTTAAAATATATTCCACTGGTGATATTTTCCATCGCTTTTGAAAAATTACAGCAACGCATATTTGCTTTAATGGAAAAAGATTACATCCTATACAATTCCAAACAAGTCACTAACGCATTAAATTTTCCAAATATTTGAAAAATCTTTTAAGTGATGGCGGGAAATCGGGGGGTGGGAAGATTTTTGTACCGAGCAATATCCAGGGTTATGGGAAAAATTACGTCACGGTTTGCTATAAAATTGTAAGACTATCCAGGGTGGTTATTATAAAAATGAATCTCTTTCTTTGAGAATAATACTCCAATTATTAAGGGTCCTACAGATCATCTTTCTCAAAAACTCAGCAGTAAGTTTTTATCTTTTTTGTACAAACTTACTTACCAATTAAATTTCAAACTATCCATAAAATAATTCTTGCATTTTTCACACCGTATTGAGAATTGACTAAGAAAAATTGTAATATTTCATATTTTCGCGGCGAAAGATGTGGATGAATTATTCTCGGACTTCATACTGGGTTAGATCCTCCATAAAGGTTGACGTTTCAACAGGATATTTTCCTGTCATCTACAAGGCTGTGAATTCGGACGATCTCCGTTGTCCTGTTCATAAACTACTTCACCTTCACCGTGGCCCCAGCTGGTTGGCTAACCGTTTCCCGCCAACTTTGGGTTTTTAAGACAGGGCTCCAGGACTGGCTTCGATGGATTCCCTGTGAACATTGTTGGGCTGGCCGAGTTGGAGGTGGCGTCGATGCTCTTTCAATCTAGTTTTAATGGTTCTACCCATCTCAGAAACGTAGAACTTGTCACATTTACTTGGGATGCGATAAATTTGTGGAACCTTGAGGCTGATGGGATCCCTGACTTCTGCAAGTCGATTTCATACTTTTTTGGGAGGAAGATGGATTGTTTTTATGTCTCCTGAGGATCCTGGATATCTTCCAAAATACACTCAATACGTGTCTTGGCCATGGTTTGTACCTCCTTTCCAGGTGTATCCTTATACTCTTGCCCAAAGGACCTAATTAAGGCCTTGGAGATTTCTTGGTGGCCACATTGGTCGACCCCGGTGGCGGCAGGGTTATGTCCCTAACTGTAAACTCAGGGTCGCGGGTTCAAGTCCCACCTGGGTGGATTTTCTCTATCCAGAATATGGTTGTTTGTGTGACGTAAAATGAGTTATATGTAAGAGGGGACTAGACAGTCCTAATATCGCTCAACAAAGATAAAATTATTATTATTATTGTTTTTGAAAGGTCTTATTCAGATGCTCCAGTTCTCCGGATAGACATTCCTTGTCTGAGATTGCCTTGGCTTGGTAAATGAGCAGCAAGAGGTCGGCGTTTCTTTGAGAGGGATGGTGACGGCCCCTTTATGTATGTATAGATAGGTGTTAGTGGGATTCCGATATAACTTAGATACTATATTCCGATATAACTATAAGATCTGCATTGCTGAGACGGGTAGAACCATTAAAACTACATTGATAGAGCATCGACGGCCAACTCCAACTCGGCCAGCTTAAGAAAGCCGCAGTGGAGAATTATCGCATATAAGAGAATCACTCCATACATTGGGAGGAAACTACCATACTCGGTGGAATTAAAGGTTATTAGGATAGAGTAACCAAAATGGCCATCGAGATCCGGCTTGAACCAACAATGTCAACATGGATTCCATCGAAGTCAAACCTGGAACCATGTCATAAAAACGCGAGTAACCCCAAATTGGCGAGATACGCGTAGCGAATCAGTTGAGACCACGATGAAGGAGAGAGAGTTTATAAACTAGACAACAGAGATCATCTGCATCCACAGCCTTGAACACAGCAGATAAGTCTCCAGTCGAACTGTTGATAATCATAAAGAATCTAACCCAGTGGGAAGCCTCTGAGAAATAATTTTATTCGTACACTAATTACAAATTAAGTAAAACATCTTTCGATAAAAGATACAATCATAAATCAACATTTTGATATCATAATTAATATTGGCCCAAAACACTGCCAATAAAAGTTAAAAAGTCATATCAAATAGTTGAATGCTCTCAGATACACAGGAACCTCTTCTTCTACACCTTAAAGCTTACCAATAAAATGGAAGACGGCTTCAGTGCACTCAAATTTTCAGTTAATTGCTTCAAATGTAATGCTTTAATGCTACTTTCACGTACCTCATAGCAGATTGCCTCGCATGAGTGAATTATGCCCACAAGCAGGATTCCTAGGAACCCTATCCATGCAAACGTGTCAGGATAATCCAGGTACATAGTAGACTCTCCAAAATGGAAATATAGCGCAGTGTGAAAGCACAACAAGGTTGCATTTAAAAATATGATGAAAGCCAGAAAGAAGCCCTCGGCTCCGAACAGCCGGACAGTTTCACCACAAAGTCTCTTCAAATTCAGGTCTTTCTCAGCCAAATGATTAATTCTTGAGGTAAGAGTCCAAGTTAACGTTATACTTGAAAATGATTGTCTAATGAAACGAGATTTGACAACGTTAAAACGATGTGATTTTAACGATCTACAAAAACATTTTAACTCTCCATTGAACGCTAAAGCTCTTGTTTTCATCAGAAATAAGATTTCAAGAAATTGAAAGCTCAAAAGTACTAGAGTTGTTATCCAAAACAGGTTGATAATATTGTTCACAGTGTACACTGTGCCGTTCACGGACTCAACGGCAATATCCTCCACGCTGAACGAGAATAAAATCCCAATGAGAAATGTATGAACAAGAACTTGATTTCGCATCTGCTTTAGTTTCAGATCCTCTTTCCTTGTCACGCCGCGGTCGTACATAGCAATTCCTTCAAGCAAGGATTCGACATGCGACAGGTGCCTGAGAAATGAAGCCACGCATGACATTCCCAGAAAATCTTCAACGATGAACCATAGTCTTAGTATAAGGGCCTCTTCATCCTTTTCACCTTCAGTCTCAGCAGCGTATGATATCAAGAAGGTCGTTGTGGTAAGCATTAGAACACAGAATATCCAGGTAATTTTTGTCGAACTCCTTGAATACTGGGTGTTGTTTTCGATGCCGGAGGATATGGTTGCCAATCCAAAGACGCGGCAGAATTTCATCAGGGGTGCCAATGCAAAGAAGATGTCCACATTGTCTTGCCTTCCAAATTCCGTCCTGCCAGTCATATTTGAATTCCAGACCCTTTGGCTAGAACTTTTGACGAGGAAAGTTGAACTGGATTCACACTACTAGAAATAATCAATGGTATTGATAGATTTTGGAATACGCTGTACACTGCAATTGATTGTGCGCTGCATCCATAATGAATTATGCCTACGCCTTTAGGGTCATTGCAAATGGAAAATAAGATTTCAGCCTCATCAATTCTCCACCTTGCAATCATATACTTTGCTGTTAGACAGGGAGTATTTAGGAATTGACAAGAAAAAATTATGCAACGAATAAATTATGTAAGATAAATAGAATTAAGAAGAAAAAAGAAATGCTTAGGGTGAAGTTTTTAAGTGGAATTAGGTTAACATCAATTTTTTCCCTACAAATTATGCAAAGAGTGTGCGTCGTAGAGCTGAAGGTATTTGGCCAAGTTAGAAAATGTAAATGGGAAAAATTAAGTTGAGGATGAAAGAGACGATTTTCGCGACGGATTCAAGTCGGGCATTTGACTTGACCTGCTCCGTGTGCTGTAATGAACGGCGTAAATGAAGAAAGAGACGCAAACGGACATCCTATATCAGTTGTAAATCTTAAAATGGGTGAGAGAGGGAAATAGAATCCATAAGAATCATAATGAACTTATTTCCTTTTCTTCCTATACCCCTTTTAAACCGCAGTTACTACCAAACAAACCCATCAAGTGTTCAAATTTACTCCAAAGTGTTCAAATGCATTCAAACAAGTGTTTCAATTACTTTACCAGGGTGATTAATCAGGGATGAAATTCTAGAATAATTGGATACAGAGTTGATTCAGGATAACCACCAGGTTGGTTGGAAGCAAGTACATGTGGAATTAGGTATGGTGGAGGCAGAAATGAGAGGAGTTAAGGAAGTACATCAAGTTGAATAGAGCAGACCAATTTTTACGAGAGAACAAAACGCGAATAATGAAGCAAATTGCAACAGAGAGTGGAGCGTAGAACTGCGAAAAACCCACCGTTAGAGTGAAGATAATACGTGTAAAAACAAAAATTATCTCTTTATTTCAGTTCGCTTAGAAACTTTCATGTAGATAGCCTGATAATCAATCAATTTGCCGTCAACCACGTTTGCATCCTTTAGATATCATAACACTTTAAGGAATTTAGTCTATAAATATTTATAAAATTGATAGGTTACTCTTTTAAAAAAAATATAATATATCTATTCTGTGCATTATGGGTAATATGTGTCAATATGTTTTATAACACCAAAACTGTTTGATGTTTCAAAAAAGAAGTCACCTACTTATTATCATATTTATGACCCCAAAATTGTTATACGTTTAAAACTAATTTATATTTAAAAAAATAATTAGTCACTAATTAATTTTATGACAGTGTTGTTTGGTTTATTGTATAAACTTTAACATTTTTAATGGCATCTGATTGAATTTACAGTCCAAATTACTCAAATATAAGATAAAATATTATGATCAGCATGATGTATTGGCCCTCCAGTCACACTAGTTAAAAAAACCAATCTATGCAACATAAGTCACGAACAAACAAACGTTACGCTTGCCGTTAGCCAATTAATAAACTAACAAAAAATCTGCACTAAATTAAAAATATTAGTGGATCTACTGGTAAACAACTGCTTAAGGTTTCGCGTATCATTTTGGAACAGTAACACCCTGTCACCAGAATCTCTATTTTAAAATAACTTGAGAAGAAAATACACATAGGTAATATATACATTAGGATAGTATTTTCCTTAGCTGAAATCAATCGCTGCTCCGATTCAAAAAGGAATGAAAAGTATGTAAGATTTTCATTTTATTCAAATAAGACATGCGTTGGAAGTATAAATTTTAAGTGCTAGCATTTGAGAATCATTAGGTTGTTATAGTGTTGATTGGGGTAACCAAAAATAATTATGGATTATCCGCAATTTATACCCTAAACTGTTGGGAAAACTTTCAGCAAAAGATCTCAGAAAAACTCTGCTGGTGTTTTCTTATTTGAAATGAAGAAGGCGTTGCAATTATTTTATTTAAGACTATCTAATTACCCGGAGATGAATGACGTATCAGCATAACAGCTAGCGTTAAACACATAAATTAGAAAAGCAAACATGTGCCATAAACACTAGATTAACCATAAGTAGTAAAAAAATATTGATATTAGACCTACATTAATCCTTTGTGTTTCACTTGTCTAACATACGGTCTTAAAATTATGAACAATTCTGCGCTTTTATCAGGCCTGCAGCTAATGACATCATCAAGGACACAAAGCAAATTTCACAACCTGCTGCATACAAATCCGGTAGTGCAAACCATAAAAAAATTAACATCTTACCAATATTTTTTTATAGTATATCAGTAGTCTGACCGTGTGTACCGACACTCAATTTTCACAATCGAGACACTATTTCACAAAATAATCCCAAGATATCCTCCAAGGGAGCCAACTATGCACGGCTATTTTCTTAAACTACTCCTAGGCTCGAATATGAATATGTATGGTAACTATGGCGTCTTAGACATCTATTAACACATTTTTACCTTAAATACTGCGGAATCTTCACTAATATAAACTAAAGTGTAGCCGTATACTGTAGTGGTTAAAGGATATGGGGACTCGCAGAGAAATGATTATTTTGATAGGAAGGCCCCAAACCACAAACTGACTTTTTTGTAGCCTAAGGCTTATAAAAATGAATTTAATAGCTGCTTTAATGTAGCAATGCGTTCATTCAAATCGCATAGATGATGTTTTGATAATAGCATTGGAGGTGCAATTACCTATTCAAATTATTGAATCCTCTAAACCTCTTTTTTTACTCCATCTAAGATTGAAAAAATTTAAGATTGTTTTATCCCATCTGTGAGAAAAGGACTGTATGGGTTGAGAGTGGGAATCAGGGTATGTTATTAAAATAAGATAAGTCACGTTTAGTGATTGGTAGCTCCACCATGGAGAGTCTTATGGATGTCAGTCATGAAGAGATGGCTATTTGAATCTCCAGAGACGGAGCTCCAATAAGAAGGACATCTCATCAGTTACGGTGGGCGCGAACCATCTCCAGGCCTCACATCTGGAGTCCGCGGGGGCGATTTTTAAGTATATATAAGCCATAATATTTACTGCTGCTACTTTGAGAATTTATCGTAGAATTTAAAATTGTTCATTATTAACTAATATTATGCAGAGATAATAAAAATTCAAAGGTTAACAGACAAGTCATCAAAAGCTTTGTTACTAACCTCCATTGAAAGCGGATAAGAAATTTGTTCGAGGTACAATGATATTGAAAGCGAATTGATATAAAAAACAATGCCTTAGTACAAGAAAGCATGCAATATTTTTGATTATTGAACATTTTTAGGAAAAATTTTATACTGAATGCGTTACAAATCATTAAATACGCTTGACCACATCATGCATTTTGACAAAGGCTGGAAAAATTGATGAGGAGAGATTGAAAAAGTGGGATATTTTTACGCGTCTGTCTTAAATAAAACAATACCATTTTTCGTGAAGGAATAGAACCCTGATATATTTTTAGCGGGGTCCAATCACTTTGGATTGTAAACTCAATGTTGTTTTCATCATATTTAGAGTCTTTACATATACACTTCTATTCTGAAGATCTTTTTTCTATCTCATTCAAACATAAAATATTTAATTCATATTTAAAGTAAAAGACGTTTCAAAAAGCCACCACAAAGGTGCTTATGATAATGCTAACAATTCAAAGGCTAAGAGAAAGAAAGTGGAACAAAGAAACTAAACTCAATCGTTCGACTTCCTTTTTAATTGTAATAAAAGTGGATAGCAATCAAATAACAATGAAAATAGGAGATAGCGCTTAGTTAATGACTACAGTCCTTTTCAGCAATTTGATTCAGGGTAGTTCTTGACTGACAACTTTTGTGAAAAAACTCAAAATATCATTGGTAAACTGCGTGATTGACAAAAAAGTTTATGAAGTCGAAACATTTGCATTCGAAGTTTACATGTTGAAAAAAATCAAAGAATTATAACACGAAGTGTGTCAATGATATGATTCAATATGGAAGGAGATGTCACTCGCATGATATATGATTGGTAAATAGAGGTTAAGAGTGGCAAACCCAGAGATTGAAGTTCCAGGAAGAAACTCACAAAAATATCCAAATAAATGGAAACTAGAAAGAACACATTTGGAAGACAAGGAATATGCTCTCTTAAGCCGTTAGAAATATTCAATAAAATTTTCATCATAATGTTGAAAAAAAATAATTTTTAAAATATACTTGATAATCAGGCTTCAAATGTATATTCCATGAAACAGAGTCAGTCATCATCAATAGCCATCAATTGTAAGTCTGGTGAACTGGATCCATCCGTTCTCCTTCGTCTCATGTCAACTGCTTTATTTCTCGTAGCTTTTCTTTTTTATTATTACTATTTGTCCCTCCTCTTCTTTAATGGGCTTGTTCTTCTATTATCCCATATGTAACTTCCATAAAAACCTCGCTGTATTTCTCCAAGCGTAGCCTCTCTTCGTACCTTCATGAGAGTGCACTGAGCGGTTTTCTTCTTTGTACTCCTCACTTCTTTGCTTCTAATTTCATCGGTCAATATTCTTTTCAGCATTCGCCTCAGTCACCAAGTTTCACAAGATTGTTTTCTCTTCTCCCCATCTTTTAATTGGTAGTATCTTTTAGCGATAACAGGAAAATTTGTGAAAATTGGGCTAATTTGTCTTTATTCCAGCGGCCATTTACCATGACTCTGCCTTTATATGTGTGAACTTATATCTTTTTGTAAAAACTGACAAGAAATCGTGCGAGTAATTAGGATTTCTATAATTTGTTAATTGTAAATAGGATTTTCCTTTACATATGACCATTATCTCTTTCTGGATGAGAATTAAGATATGCCTCTTGTAGTTACAATAAGAAGTTAATAACACAGGTAACATGTTTGATAACATTGCCCAAATCTCCCTCATTTTTACTTGTTTTTATCGTATGAATAAATCTGCTGTTAAAAAATGTTTAACTTTTCTCATGTTTTTTCAATGTAAACTATATTGATTTATGATCAATTGGGCCGAAGTACGGTACTTATCTTTTCCAGGTTGCAGTATTTTCAGGAAGTACGGTATTTATCTTTTCCAGGTTGGCAGTATTTTGAAGGAACGATGTGGAACAATGTTTTTATTGCATCATCTTAATCCTTTGTCATCTCTCAATGGCACAGTGTGACCACCTTTAGCGTAAGTTCACTTAGTTTAAATGATGTTTGCCTATAATAACGGCTAATTTAGCTAGTAAAAGTTGTTAAAATCAACCCAATCGATTTTACTTGTTCATATTCAAACCTAAATTCACTACTGTGAATATTGCCAAAGCAAATTTTAAAATCATTCTTTTTGTCTTTGAAATGCCAGTTGGGTGATCAGGATAAACACCGTGATCCGCATATATGATGTGCTAGTTGTTCTGTTGGACTTTCTGAGAGAAAGAAAAGTTTTGAAAAACCAAATTGCGTGGCATTGCCAAACAGGAAGGTAAAAATGTTCGTTTTTTCCACGCATAATAAATGACAACCATAAAACCTAAGCTCCACTTAAAACACACCCATAATACACTTTTCCCAAAACGTCATCCTTTAAACCTTTACACTGCGGGTGTCCTAACACCCCGGGTGCCCATGCTACAGCTTGCAAGGTATTATGTTGGGTTAGCCACAGTGAGTCATCTATGTGCCAGTTATCTGTATCCCGCAGGTGGCCACTAAATATTTTCTTTTGTCACTATCTAAATCAGCCCCTTCTTGAGCGTTATTACGATGGCACCTCAACTGTATTGCTCCGTCCGTCGGATAGTACTGTTAAGATCTGGCTCACTAGGCGTCTTTTGTTGATAGTGTGCCGATAGTGCGTCTGGTTTATCTCTGGCATTTTCTTATCAACCAACCCAACTATCCTAAATGGCACATATAATAATAAACTTAGTTCTCCTCTTCGATTAACTCTCCATTCTTACCTTTTGATATATACGAACGGGGAAAAGAACGAGATTTTTTTTCACTCATACAGAATGTCTGGTTTATGCCATATAAAAAAACTGGAAGTTCTTTCTACCCATCACATTTAAACAAATATTTACTAATCAGTACGATACATTCTCTGGAAAACCCATACAGAGACAAAATTATACATTCATCTATCACCAAGCTACAAGGCTAACGAATAAATACTTAAATATATAAGCAGTTACCTTGCAGTTTATCCGTACTTTTCCCAATTGTGAGTCAACGGAATTTGTTTCATAAACATGAGCGGTAACTCTTCGCCAGACGGGTCGACTGCATACACATTTTTTCACCCCTAAAAATCATTGTGTTTCAATGAAATTTGTTGGAAGTGATGTGCACAAAATGCTATTGTTTTGGTAAACAAAATTGTATACCACGTTGAAAATGACGGATTTCATAAGGAGTTTAATTGCGGAAACATGACTTTGAGTGGCGGTCAGCTTGCAAGCGAAGCATATTTCTCAGTGTCTGACGATTTGACTTAGAATGGAATCCATCATGAAAATTGGTGATTGAAAGTGTAAAAGTTGTAGCCGTGGACGTGTAGGTCAGTGTATATATTAGAAATAAAATTATGAGGTATCTCTCAAGTAGTGTGTTTTGAAACACAGCAATATGGCGCGAAAGCGCAATTAAAATACGTAAAAAACGTGATATTCAAAGGGTTGTAAAAGCTTTAATTGTGGCGAAGAGGCAAAATTGAGATAAAATAACAAAATTTAATGATTAGGGATCAAAAACAGATATAATGACAGCTGTGGAAAGTCTAGGAAGCTAGTTATGAAAGGTCACCTGTCAGGCAACATCAGTAAACCTGTCAGGTAACCATTTACCGTTCTAAAAAGTGGGCTTAAAGGTGAACTAGCTAGAACGTAATTTTGCGATATCATGAAAGATTCTGATAAGAATCTTAGTTTTCAGTTTTTATATCCAAACAGGTGTATGATCGATCAACACTGAACTAATTTGAGCCAAAGTAAAAATAACTCATGAAAGTAAAAATATCTCAATTGCCAAGACAATTAAAAATAGCTTATATTTGGAGCATCTTACACCAACTATTTGCAAAAGAAACGGACGGATCATGCAAAGAAAAATCTGAAAATAATTTATATTTTCTTACCTCTTGCTGAAAACTGACGTCTTCCAGGAGAATCCAGATGAAAACACAAAATTTGTATAAAACCCAGAAAAGCGTACGAACGAAGAGGGAAACTGATTTCATCTCCCAGTAGTTAAAGAAAAGTATGAATGTTGCGTCAAAAAAGCTACCAGAGCGATTATTAAATATTGCACTCCGTAAGTAGCGTTAAACACACGAAATAGGTGATAAATTTTTACGTGAAGATGCAACCATCGGCTCAGGATTACTCCTTTCCTGATATTTTTTAATTTAAACTCGGAGCAATTCCTTCTAAAAAAGCTAATGGGTCCATTTGTTCTAGCCCACTGAGAACTTTGGTCGTTTAAATACATTTGACTTGTTTTAATAAGACTTACCACAGTTCCCAACTGCAGCATTACCACCACAATATATAAATTCCAGATGACAGACAACATTCCGCTCACCGCACACTCATAATAACTATTTTCCCATAGGCTCTCATGCAGGCAGTCAAAAGAAAAATTAATGTTACACGCGAGAACAATCGCCAACTGCAAGCGTATCTTTTTCTCAGCTGCCTTGAGACTGGAAAGATTTTCCCCATGCATCATCCAAGAGTGTAAGGCAGATAAATTTAGAAAAATGTATTCAATGCGTCGACGATTCTTTAGTGCCAAACCTACACAAGCAATTCCCAGCACCTGATTAAACGCTATCCAGGCATAGATGATAGACTGGAGAAAATTACCCTCGTATTTATCGCAGCCGTACCCTAACTTAACCCTCAAGTAGAAAGATACAATCGAGGAGAAAGTTAGAAGAGACCACAGAGCAAATCCAAAGCGAAAACGACGTTTGCTAATGAAGTCATCGACGTCTTCGCAGGAGGGCTGTACATAAGAAGGAATACCCAAAATCCTACATGTAATGAATAGCGGTGCTATTGCGGTGACAATCTCATTGCGGCTTCCACCTTCCCGTGGATTCATCCTTTAAAAGACACTAAAAATTTCCTCCGATTCAAAGTTTTCTCAAGAAAAAAAACTTACGGGCCAATGTGCAAAATGTGTAAACCCCCCGATTGAACTGGCATACGCCGGATTTCAAACGGTCAATAGAGGTCGGAGAAAAGTAGAAGGAAACTCTGCATTGGAAACCTATACCGATGTAGTTCACTGGTCAGACGCTGCAATAATCCATGCAACCAGCTCTGAGAAGAAGGAGAAGCAAACTTCTCGGACGCATTTTGCGAAAAAACAGCCAAACAAAAAATGCTTCGGAAAGAGATATAACCCAGAAGAATTTCAGGGGAAGGGCAAGAATGTAATATACCAAGGAAATGATAAAGGATGTTAAAAAATAGATATGTTCGAATGAAGCTATTTGCAGAGAGAATTGGAGTTACAAAAAACCTTCTGAATGATAACAACTGATTATACGTTTAGAACAGTAAAAATAGTGATGGTTTCTCCGTATTCCATGATCAAAATTGAAGAAGTCTGTCTGTAAAGTTTAAAATTACATTCCTGGAAAATGACTCGCCTTCGAACCGTCAAGTACTTCAGATACCATACGTGAAGCTTAGTGGCAACGAGAGAAATGCGGATGACTGATGGAAAGAAAAAGTATGAAATATTGACATTTCTCACATCCACACTTGAGATATTTGCTTGGTTGACAAAGCCATTATCAATTGTCTAAGCAATAAGGCTTTGTGAATATCACAATCAACAGACCCTGGCATAGTGTAGTGGAAGTTCGTCATAATAAGAAACAATAATCACACCTCTCCACAAATTTTAATGATAAAGTACAACGCGTTTTTGCAAAAGTTGTTTCTTATCAGAGAAGACTACAAACTTTCTCCTTGTTCGAGGAAGTTTGCAATTGCCAATAACTGATTTGAAGATGAAAGTGATGAAAAAACTTGGATGTTTATCTGTTGTTGTGATTTTGTTAGGGTGTGATATCCTAGCTCTAATATATAAGACTCAAGCAGTGCTCATCGGGGTCCTATGGGAATAAATGTTATCTGCAGACGAGCTAATTTGAGGAATTGCAACAGATTATTCAGTAGTACTGGTTTGAGAATGGATAACTTTAACCATATAAAGACTTTGCGTTCTTTTTCATGCGTTGTAATGAAAATCAAAGAATGTTAAGAAATTTCCAGAATGAAAAGTTTTGCCAAAACTGGGAATGCGAAGGTCATCATAATCGCAGAGGCTTCACGAGAGTAAATGAAGTTTTTTGAGAATCCATGGAAACTAGCTGCCTTTAACTTAAACGGCCCTAAAGGACGGTACTCGTAAGACATAGCCTAGCTTGAACGAAGACACCCAGTACGAAACAGATACCTATGTGGCCTCGCTGCTAGTCTGGAGACCTCGTGATTCAAATCCCGATCTCGGAAATCGATCAAAATTTTAAATAAATAACGGGGTGCAAAACCCACTGAAACAATCCGTTCATTTTAATAGTAAATGAGAACAACATGAAATTTAGTTATTATTTAATAAACCTTTTAATTTCCTTACCTCCCTATACATCCTATCGCCTTCAATAATGAGCCAAACGAAATTAATCTAGGAAACAAAGAAACGAACAGCCATAGATGAGGGGATGGATCACGATTTGTTAAGTACCAACCATTAAAGGCAATCAGCGTTTTGTCACACAGTAGAATTAGGCCATATAAGAATAGTTGAAATCCATTGGCAACTTTTACATTACGTAAAATATAGCATAAATTTAGACGTACATATGATATTTTTCGTACCAATTCCACGTACGTTGGATCAGACATTGGCCACAATCCTAATATTAGATATTTCATTTTTCTCTCTATGTTAGTTATTTTGAAGAGAATTCCTTCCAAAAGAACTATTTTATTATTTAGCTGCCTGCAGAAAACCGTCATTTATCCAAAAAAGTAACCCCATTATGGCATGGAGACACTAATGAACAAGCTCCAAATACTTACCATCACCTTACTAAAAGTAGCAGGCAGTATGTAAAACTTTTGCACGTGTTTCACGGTATAGCAAACGTGACAAACAATGATGAAATCAATGTGCCAGCGCATTTTTTCCTTAAGTTCCATTAATGTTTCATCGCTAAGCAGAATTATACCAATTAAGAGAAATTGAAATTCATCGGCAACGTTTACATCCCGTGACATGCAGCATAAATTAAGCTGCATACATGATATTTTTCGCACCATTTCAACATATTTTGATACGTGATTGGCCACAATACTAGTATCTTTCATTTTTCTCCCACTATGGGTTTTTTCGAAGGAAATTCCATTCAAGAGCATAAATAATTATAAAAAGAGATTTGAAATACAAAAGACATTACAAAAATAATTTTGAGTGCATTTTTATATCAGAACAACATGGATTAACCCAGTTCCAAAGTCAACATCTAAGGATAACATCCATGCACCCAGTTTAATACCCTGAAGTATTCTAAAATTACTTACTATGAATGCACCATTTCTTTCGTCATCATCCAACCATTTACAGGTCAACATTTCTTGGGACAGGTAGTTGAACCCAGATCTCCCTCGTAAAAGGCCAACTATTAAATATTGTCACATAAACGCAAAGTTTGAAACGATACACATAAACTTGGTAATTCTATACGGTTTTATTGAAAGGACTCCGCTTCCTCTCATTAACCTCTCACTTTCCCAATCGCCCCCAACAATGCAGTGTATTTATAAAATTTATGTACCAATACTGGTTTCCCTATGAAGACGGTGCTTGACGACGTAATACCGGTTGTATCTTGTTAAATGAATTTCTGTTGAGTCACCAAGTCACAGTATTTAATTTTAAGTATTAATTTGCTCCATCATGTCACGCGAATTTACATCAGCAAATTGCTAATAACAATGAAAACTCCTAGGATTAAAAATTATCATTTCCATAGCAATAAAAGTAAAGCTTCTCAAAATCCACTCTGGTTTCCGGCCGAGTGAGTTCGTCTGTGCTGGCCAACGTTTCTGTACTCGACTCGAGCATCCTCCACAGGGCAGAGGTGTACGCTATGACTAGGAAAGGGCTGAGAGACTTTGAGAATTTTGGCCAGGCACGATATTGTTTCGCACCAAACACCTGTCAAATCAAAGGAACTGTTAGTAAGAGCCAAGGACACAGTTTGGCTGAAGACTCCAGGGGTGTAACAAACTCCTTGTGAATGTAGAGAAGAGTACGTGGGAGATACTGGCCTCACCACCGAGGCCAGAATCAAGGAGCATGAGCTTTCATTGCGGCTTGGTCAACCTGGAGAATCAGGACCGCATCAACAAGGAACCCAACGGAATTAGGATGCGGGCGAACACTGTTACTCGTGACTCAGCGTACAATCTCAGCAATGCTTGTAAGTCCATTTTAAGAAAACTAAGGAATCCTCCTGTCAACGACCAACTGACCTCACACCTGACCTGATATGTTGTATAAACAGGTAGCTCTTCCCTAGTCATGGTGTTTACCTCTGCCCTGCGCACGATGTACGGGTTATCAAAACGTTGACCATCATCAACCCACTCACCCTGAAGGAAACACTAGAGAAATTTGAGATCTCAAACCCTTCTGCTATGAAATTAAAGGTTTGAATTCATTAATATCGACTTACCTCTTTGAAAAACTCCTTGCCCTCAAAAATCATCCATGTCAGTATGATCAACTTATATGGTGGCGTGATGAACAGCCATAAAAAATCGGTCACTTTATTCGAGGTCCAAGATTCAAAGAAGACCAAAAATGTTAAGTCGCACAGAGAGACTACAGCCAGTAAGAGGCATGGGACTCCGTATGTACTATTTAATACTTGAAAAATGTGATAATATTTCATTTGAAGACCGGTAAACTGGCTCACGGAATGCTTTGAGTTAGAAAGAGGACTGTCTTTCAGTTCAATTAGCCAGTTTTTTCTCTCGCCATTTATTCCCAAATTGCTTTTGTCCAACGAAAGAATTCGTTTGTTTACATAGCTGAAATAGTACTTCATAAATATTAAGAAATTCCCCAGTTGAAGAGAAAGTATTACGGTGTAGAAGTTCCAAAAGAAGGTTATAATAGCGTTTGCTGCATTTGCGTAAGATAAGCGTACGAATAAATGCTCGTATAAGCGGCTCACGGCAAAAAAAGCGTTACATCCGACGACAAATGCTACCTGCAAGATGACTTTCCTCCTAACCTCACCTAAGCAGAGAGATGCTTTCCTCCTACCTATCCTCTCCGGACATTGGCTGAATTCTCGAAAGAGGAAATCAATGCGAACGTGATACTTTAACGCAAACGCCGAAGCGGCCATTCCAGTTAGATGCTGGACAAATATCCAGATGAAAAGAGTGATCTTTATCAAACTGACATTTTTATCTCTAAATCCACGTTCAAAACATAATCTTACTACGTAAGCTACAACAGATATGACAACTGTTAATATCCATCGAGCAATGTCCAAATGTACGAGCCTTATGCTTGAGGAATACTCTTCATTGCAATTGCGGCGTCGTATATAAGGAGGAACACCAAAAACTGAAGACAAATTTAGCAATGGGGCTAGAGCTGAAAGTGTCTTATTAGTGATATCTCGGCCATGAGAAGCCATTGGTGACGTGGGACAGGTGGAAGTACTTAATTCCAAACAAATCGAAGGTCTGTGCCGAATTCTCTAAGTCCTACATATTCGAAGCTATTACAAGAGTAATAGCAAGAGTGTCATTGAGTCTCGTAATTCCCTCTTTTTGATAATTTTTTAATAATTTTCTTACCTCTTAGGGCCTGATAGAAGTAAATATATGTAATATAAAACGCAGTTCAATGAATTTGAGACTTTTACGGCTGAACGTTTGAATAATGTTCAGAAAATTCCAATCACAAAAAAGAATGCTGGCACAACTCGAACATGCACCGGAGGAAAGCTGACGAGTCCTTATTGAGACACTGTTTACATTTTTACTCAGATAAACGTTTCTAAAATCGATATTTACCTGTGAAAACTAAGGATACAATGCATAACATAAACCTCCTTACCTCTGTATGGGACACGATGTCCAACGCACGGTTACGATATGATAAAAGGGATTCTCTTATATTCTGACCAGATCTATAGCGATGTGTAACTTTTGAGCGATAGAATTTTTTCACAAATGTCAATAAAGGTTTTTTCCAACCCGATATGGATGACGATATTCAAGTTGACGGAAAAGCTTCGCTATCGATTTATCGCTATCGCTTCATAAACGCAATAGAGAATGACTGATCAAAACAACATTGGGAGTAACATTGATGCATGTTATACACGCAGTGACCAACATAAAGAAAGAAAAAGGGAAATAAAAATTGAAGTAAATTGGGAGAGTATGTTCAATATGTCATACTTTTTATTGCAGTTTACCATGCAAGAGACCATTACGGATCTAATCAACCATTGATGCAGTTGAAGCAGAGTGACAAACAAGTCGTTAGGAAAGGAATCGTACATTAGCTCAAGAAAAGGAGATGTTCATTCACATATCACTTATTTAGTCACCTCAATGATGTGTAGTTGCGAGTAAATTTCCACCAAATATGCTTCACTTTACATACTATTATCTATGTGGAAAACATTGCGTTATAAATGAGGTGATGAATTAGGCACAAAGACAGAAAGAGTGACAGAGGTACAAAAGTTTGACGATAAACGAGGACTATTATATGTGCTATGTAAAATGAAAAAGCATAGTAAAAAACAGAAAACTCTGTCAAATTAAAAATATTTAACAAAGCAGGATTCAAGTTAATCAAACACTTTTCATAAAAACTAAATTGATTCCTGATATTAAGTACAAAAGAGAGATTTTTAGCCGCTTTTAAAAGCATCAGAACACCTTTATTTCATACTTGTGATAAATTCCACTAAAATATGACGGAAGTAGCAAAATTTCTATTGCGCTATCTGTGAAAATCAAAAAATAACTTATGAAAGTTTCTATACCAAACCGCCAAAGCCAAAGTCACGTTTTTTATCCTTTCCCATTAATTTCTGTCGTCTGTTTCATTCGGTACTGACGCCTACCCTTAGAGAATTCCAAACACCAATGGCATATTCTTTATGATGTATAACTAGCGACAGACATGATTCTTTCCCCATGATACTTTCGCTGGACTTCCCAGAGAATCCTGTGTTACGATTAGCTCAATCAACCATTTTCATAAATGGAATACAATTACGCAGCAGCATCATTTTTAACCAGTTTTTATAATCTCAAATATTATCACGCTAGAGAAAAAGATTTTCCGAAAATTCGCAACAATTGCAATTCCGCAAATTCAACATTTGAAACTATATCTCACAAAAATCTCATCCACCCGGCAAGATTTCTGCACATCAGTAACATTATCAAGGTGATATATTACATTTAACTAGCCCTTGAATATCTTTTAGAAGGGATTGAAGCATGTATAGTGCGGTGGAGGAAAAATATTTTGTTGCAACTATGTCAAAATGCGCGATTGGCTGTAGAAAACATTAACCAAATGTCTCAAGGAGAAAATTGGCGTCCCAAAGTAAACAAGAGACCACAACAAAACAACAAACCCGACTTGCGACATGATTGTAAAACAGAGATAAAACACTAAGTACGTCTAAGGAGCACTAAGCAGACTTCCAATCAAGAAATGAATATCAGCATGATAAAGCAAACGTATGAAGTCACAAGCAGTCAAGTTCTTAAAAGAGACCCTTTTGAATAAATCCATGGCCATAACGAAAAGGAGTTTAAGCAGGTCATTTAAAAGTTCATATTGTTATTGTATTAAAATTTTAAAATGTAAAAGATTTGGCTCAAAATTGCTATAATGTCGCTTTCCTAACTTATTTTAGTCAGATCAAGATCTTATATCCTCATTTATAAAACTCTTGTTATATTCTTTGTTTATACACGGAACCTTCCCTCCGCTGCGGTACACTTAATTGATCACAGCACTTATATCCTCGTGTTGATGTCAATAAAATCTATTCAGCCATTTTTTTGTCTTTTGATTGAAGCATTTAAATACCTAGTCCTATGAGTTACATGAGTTATAAAATGACTCATTTCATTTTCCTTTGGTAAAAATTTTCTGTAGCTCATGTGTCAAATTTTTCAAAGAGGGTAACTTCGGATATCTATTAGATTTTTCCTTTAGCGGCGTTAATGCGGTGTCGGAGACATTCTTAAAGCGATACCGGTCAAGTAATTTTAAGACAACGCTGGTATCAAAACGATTACGGGTTGCTACAAATTTTATAACATTGACCTCCTCATTTAAATTATCCACAGACGTAGTTATATTTAAAACTCAATCCCTTTAACATCCAAACGAAGCTAATCGGTGGCAATAATGATAGAGTGGATGGATGACTGGACGCGATATCAAAAGGTCGGGGTTCGAATCCAGGTCAGTGCGAATGATTTTCCTTCTGAGGAATATGGCAATCGGGTGAAGTCTGAAGTGGAATGAACTCACTAATGTTAGGGGAAGGACTACTGATAGACAAGAGGCCTAACGAACTCCTCCTTGTGTTACCCGATGGTAACGGAATCATTTACGCCTTCCACGAGCGGCGGAAGTCGCTGGCTCCAACGATCCAACCGACCCATGTGGCGGAGGGAGACCGGCGGAAACAATTATTATTAGTGTAATTCTCTCGGGCTTGCCATCGGGTAAGAAATGTATATTTATCCGACATTTCGCGTTCCGACTCGTTACCCATACTCAAGGCTATGATGAGAGCTTGAAAAGATCGTATCCGGGAAAATTTCGAGGGTTCTGAAGAGGTACAACATCGGAACCACCCATAGACCTATGGCCAATTTAAGAGACCGCCTTGTGAGGGCAAAGGACCCAGTTGGCCTCATGACTCCGGGGGTTTATAAAATCCCATGCAAATGTGGTGAAGTCTACGTGGGAGAGACTGGGTGAACTATATCCACTCGTCTGAAGTAGGCATTTCCGGCTTGGTCAACCAGAAAAATCGGCAGTAGTTGAGCATAGCCTGAGTCGGGACCATAAGATCATTTGGGATGACACGACTGTTCTATGGCGATCCAGCCAATTTCGGGATCGCTTAATCAAAGAGGCGATAGAGATAAGATTGGAGAGGAAGAATTTCAACCGGGATACTGGTTACACGATCAGCAGCTCTTGGAATAGAATTCTGAAAAGAATTCAGAACGCCAGAGCTAAGTCTCCGCTGGTCAACAGTCCTCCACCACAACAATCGGGGCTCGATCAATCCTACCCCGCCTAGCGCCAAATTTAAACAGTCTTTTCAATCTTGCATCAATAGCCTTGAGAATGGGTAACAAGTCGGAACCCGAAACGTCGGCTGACTATAAATTTCTTACCCAGTGACGAGAATTACACTAATATTATTCGCCGGTAAAGTGTTAAATCATACATTACAAGCCTCTACGCGGCCGAAACAAGCTTCTTTCGTTGTTCGCATGGGAAGGGCTCGAATGGCTGCCGGCTAATGTGAGTGGGCACAAAAGTACGCAAGAGAGACTTGAAACTGCTTTCTTCAATAAAGCAGAGTTTGAGCCTCTAATGCCAAAAAGTAAAAACTATGTTTATTGGTTCACTACAGGGTCAAACTAATTGTGACCGGGTTTTGAATCTGCCCTTTCCTAAAACCCCGTCCTCACCCTTTTCCCTAATGGCTCGGAGTCAATCCTTCTTACATCTATGTGCTGTCCCACGTAATGAAGTGCACGGGATGAGGTGCCCGGGGTTTTGGACGGTGAATCAATCCTTCCCATACTAACTAAGGAATGTCGCACTGAAGTGAACTGGCGGGTGGCTTCACAAAGGCAATACAGTGGCTAGCCCCTGAATCGCCAACGTTTGCCAAAATAGCCCCTGCTTAAATGCCGTATCCGCGTTTTTGCAAGTGCGGTACATGAAATTTAGCTATCAAGTCCCTCGTATAAAACGGCCTTAACTCTGAGTTTCCTTATCAAAATTCACCCTTGGAATTACCACTGGAGTGTAAGGTAGAAGATGTTAGGACATCATCCATGGAAATGGGAGGATTTGGGAAAAGGAAGGGGAGAACCAGTAATGATGTATGCTTCAACAATGTGAATTGAATTAGTGTAAAGCTACTTGTTTCATAATCACAAATTGACCGTGGAAAGGAATCGTCAGAAAGTGCAAAAGAGCGTGGAAAGAAGGTCTGGCATCAGTAACTTCGTCAGCGTATCAATCGTATTTCGTCACTTATTATAGAGATATTGCACTGGGTCATAGTAATTCTCTCCATGGCAAACTGAAATTTGCCTGATCGGAGATTTTCCAGCAATCGAATCCTAGCGTATAGCCTCTGAGTGTCCAACGGTCCCCAAACGAGTCCTTCCAACAGCTTATCACAAACTTAAAGAAGGAAAATGCCGCAATCACATGGGACCCTTTAGAAGAACTTTCAGTTTCTGAAATAGGTCAAATACAGCAAAGAGTAGCGGTATTTTAATTGCTGTTTCAAATCGAAGTTGTTTCGAATATCGTATCGATTTTTTCTGAATTGTTGAGGGAATTAGGCTGAGAAACGCTCACTGATTGTAGGTAAAAATATTGATTGAATAAATTACGCAAGTTTCAGGAATAACATTTTGCCCGACGTTCAATATATATATATATATATATATATATATATATATAATCGTTCATCCATTCACTCAGACCGCTCAGCGGCAAATATACTCATATAAATGTTTATACAGAAAGATAGAAAGAAAGTGGATAGGAATAATATATATATATATATATATATAAGCTAGCAACAAGGCGTTGAGGTTGGGGATGGATACTTCCTTCCAACCAATCACTTCCCTCAAAAACCAACCACCCTCCTAAGCAGACCCTCTACCCTCAACTCCAGTGTGACACTCTTCAGTTGTGATTTTCTCCCGCTGAGGAAGGGTTCTCACCCGAAAGCTTCCGAGAGCAGTGGACACCGGTGTCGCCATGGATCGCCTTTCTGTGAGTGTCCACTGATATACCTATCTATCCATCCCCAACCTCAACGCCTTGTTGCTAGCTTATATTTCTAAATTTATTTCCTTTTTCTGTAATATATTTATTTATATATAAATACGTTGATGGATTGGAGTCAGCCATGCGGCGATGAACACACGATGTGGATAGGATGGAGGAGATAGACACACAAAAAAAAAAAAAAAAAATATATATATATATATATATATACATATATAAAACTATTATGGTAGATAATATTACAGGCATAAGAATAAGCAATTAGACAACAAAACTAATAGGTTTCACATTTCACTCATTCCTCAAACAATAAAGCACCATAATAGCTACGATAGTTCAGTTCTACAGAACTTCAAGCCTAACTGGGTAGATTAGACTCTGAGCCCCTGCTTAATAACTTATCCTCACCATTAAGAATTCACTTCGCTTGAAATGTCCGGCATGATTTTGTATCGCACATTTCTTACTAAAGATTACTAATATATATTAATACTATTTATAACACGGACCAGATGTTACTGAAGAACTGCATTGTATATTATCGTACTTGTCCACACAGCATTCCTCTAGTTTCTGGGCTTGTTGCATTTGTCTTTGTTCTCTTTACTACTTCCTCAGTCTACGCTAAGAAGCCGAAGGATGCACTACGTTGTTTTACGTACGTACTACGTTCTCGTACTACGTATTTCAATGGAGTGGAATGCTTTAACCCTGGTGTAGAATCACCCCGAGCTATACACCTTAGTGGTGCCCTAGACAGTATTTCGTAGAAGTATATATGGAATTGCCTTCAAAACACTGGAACGAATTCAAAAAATGTTATCGGGGTGAATAAGTGCGGTGAGAGAAATTTGAAAATGAAGCAATGACATGGATTAAATCTCTTCATGTGATGATGAGATCTTTGCTCTACGCATTTGATTATTCCTGACGGTGGCCTTCGTAATACTGCCGTCGTTTTGCAGCCGTAGAGAAAAAAGTATAAAGGAATGCCAAACGTTTTATGAATTTTCAAAAAACCGCGGAACTAACCGCGCAGTTACTTCAACGGAGTCACCCATAATTGTGTGAAATTCACAGTGGAAAAATCATTCGCCTGGACTAGGAATCGAACTCAAATCCCTCGATTTCGCGCCGAGTGCTCCAACCACTTAAGCTACCCAGGAGTTTCCTTCCACTGTGAATCTCATGGGGGATTTAAAGAGCAAGTTGTCCTCACAGGTACCATGCATATGATGCCATAGGTACCCGTATGCGAGCGCTAAGCGCCACAGTCCACGGGGTAAAGGCCAACTTAAAACACAATGTTTACTTTGGACTTTTTAAAGAACCACGAAACTAGCCACACAGTTACTTCAACGGAGTCACTCGCTAGTGATCACACAGATGAGTGAAATTAACAGTGGAAAAATCATTCGCCTGTACTGGGAACTCGAGGACAACTTTCTCATTAAAGACCCCATAGCTTTTAGGCACAAGTGCAATTTATCTCACCTAGAACGGTGTGTGAACATTTTCATCATCATTTCCCAATAGCACTTATTCTCCCTATACGTTTTTACACCTACTCGTGCATTTTCCAATTATGGAGTCATTAAAAGCTCCATTTTAGTGTCCGATGTTGGCAAGAGAAAAGAAAGGCGTTTGTTTGTTGCCATCACCGAGACGACCCGCGCAGATGAAGTGAAAAATGCGCGTAAGTTCCCTGCAATATGCTTGGGATCAGTTAACG
Organism: Ceriagrion tenellum; assembly: GCA_963169105.1. NCBI lineage: Eukaryota > Metazoa > Arthropoda > Insecta > Odonata > Coenagrionidae > Ceriagrion > Ceriagrion tenellum. The sequence continues at coordinate 82,947,868 of OY720634.1, read as the reverse complement.
TGAGAGGGACGGCGTATGCGCAAAAGTTCACTGACGATTCAGTGATTTCATTTAGCTGCATAAAGCTTACCATACGCAGATATCATGGACGTCAGAAAAATAGAAAACACGCCCCTGACTAATATCGATAGCCAGCAATCGCCGAGGGCTAACTGAAAGCACATGTTTTTCGTCTTAAAACAAACAAACAGCGCCTGAACTGTGAATCTTTTGTTTTGCCGATAGACCGAATTTTATATCAGTTCACTCAATTAAGAAAAATTAAGAGCGTATTTGAACAGAGCAAGGTAATATTCAGCTATCACTTACCTCCTTGACGAAGTGCTCAGCCTCCATGATGATCCATAGCAGAACAAACATATTGTAGGTTATCTTCATTATTGACATTTCTACACGGAATAGTGGGCTTTCGATCCACATGTATTGAAATATTAATGATGTGGCATCAAAGTAAGCGTTGAACCCAAGAAAAAATAACTGGTCTCTATACGCTTTATTTAAAGCTCGGGATATGAAATTTAGGTTAACGTCAAGGTATGAGCATTGTTTCACATTGAAACAATTTTTTTTTCTTGAATTTTGACTATTAATCACAAAGCATTTACTTGAATCAATTTCTGCCCTATATTCGTAAATCAACATTATTTCTTCGTTTATCCACTGACGGACATGTCTCAACAGAATGAGGAAGTGCCCTAGTTGCGCTGTCAAAATTATCTTGTATGAATTCAAAACTATGGATATGAAATAGCTTGTAAAATTCTTGTAGTTCTGATTTTCACCCATATTTGAATATACACAGTCACCTAAAAAACAAGCATTAGAGAAAATGAAGAAAAGGACCAGCCGGTGTACTTTCTTTTTAACTTCTTGCAGAGCGACAGCTGCTTTTCTTTCTCTTATCTCAAGATAAACCCGTGACATTTCCTGAAAGATCAGTTCAATTTTGACGTAGGACTTAAACGCACACGCCATACTTGCAAATGCAGTATATTGGTGCATAAAAATGCCGACGCACAGTAATATGTTGCGTAAACTATGACTGGGACTGGAAAAAATCTTTCCCTCGCTAATCATCAAGATATAAGTGATAATCGCCATGGGTAGGAAAACACAAAGTGCTGCGATACCGAACCGCAAATATTTTACTTCCGGAACAAAGTTTTTTTCATGGTATTGTCGCGGGTACGGAGGAGCACAGAACACTCGGCAGATTTTCAGGAGAGGTGACATCGCCATGAATATTTCCTCACCTCTTTGTGAAGTCATATTATTGTTTATAAGGAATGTGATTGACATGCCTTGGATTTAGAGTTGAATATCCCTTTAAACTTGTCATGCACATGGTCACAAAATTATCAGAATATTTTTTCGATATAAATAAGACGAATAGAGCAACAAACACACGAAATACATCACCCAGATATTTTGGAACCAAACCAAATCTTGAAGCATGTGCGTCTTGTGTTCAGAAAGAAAATTCCTGCATAATGCAATCTAGTTTTCAATGTTTGTAGGAAATAGTAACTGGTCAAAGAGACGTTCAACTGATGAATGTGAACATTCTGAGCCCATGTCTACCTGAGCTGAGAAGATTCCTGTCCAGCGTGATAGGAAGCAAAAATCAGAGTTTTTAAAATTTTGAATACGTACCTCTGTGAATACTTGAGAGGTCAATAGCCTTTAAGAAAACGATCGTAATATTTCCCCATATATGGTCTACTGACTTCATCACGGATTGATGTTTAGTACCTGCATAGCCTAATTACTATACGACAAACCTCATTCTAGTAAATAATTAATATTGGAACACATCCTCTTAGATGATGGCATCTGACGGCCACAGAATATCAATTAATGCATATTACTGGACTGTGAGAGTCATTCCAAAAACACCCAAACTCTCTTTGCGAAGCTCAGTTTCCTCCTGCAGCTCTTTCTATCGTTTACTTTGTCCATCAATACTCCCGCGGCCACATTCACATAAAACGGCCACCGAAACTGGTGATTGGCCCACCATAGCGTGGAAATAATCATCACTTATCGTTATAGCCGCGTCGATATTCTCACTAACAAAGGCCCCTTTTTGCCTTGGCCATCACGATGACAGTGATGTCTCAAATCATTAACGCAACTGTCCACTGTTCACACGTTGCATTATACACAATTAGCATAGTATAGAGTTCAAGATGTAATATTGTAGTTGTGTCCGAGTTACAATTACCATAGTTCTTTGGAATAGTTTTAATAAAAATGCCATGCATAACTCAAGACTCATTTATCGAAGCAAAGAATTTCTGGTATCTCGTATTTTATGCTTTGAGCCACAATAACGCCAAAATAAACAGTTTATACTTTTCAAGGAACGATATTTACATCCAATATTCATACGTTATGGCCTTTATGATTTACAGTTCATGAATAACTTATACATTGCTTCTTAATGCCTCAAAAAATGACTCAATCACCCCGTTTTCCTTGTATTTGAATACGTAACTTCTTGATGCAGGTACATTGTATAGTTATTATATTTCATTTGTAAACATTGTAAATATAAACAATATAAACATTTTATGCAGTGTATCAATGATTTATGAAATGGCTATCTCTATGATTTTAAGGTAATTCACCTGTTCTAATCCACATTATAAATGAGCCTAGTAATTCTCCACGGTTATTAATTTTGAACGTACAACGTACAAATTTTGCAGCTTTGCGTCTTCATGTACGATAAAAAACAATAAATACAAAAATTAATGAAATACAATAACTGTGAAAAAGTAGAAAGCTTATTTTCAATATGTATTCGGGTATACTTCCACAAAATGACGCCTGAAGGTATAAAGTAATTCACTCCAGTAAAGTAAAACTCCACTCCAGTAAAACTCCAGTTAAAGTAATTCACTAATATAGGAAGGTGTAAAGTACCTCGATAGATCTCTCTGGATGAGAGATCGTAAAACATACAGAGATATCGCGAAAAATCGTTCTTAGCATATTCCAGAATTTGTAATAGTCCAAAAGAAAAATTAACACCATGTAATTTCAAAATAATTACCAAAACCAAGAAATGATGTATGTTACTATCAACACATCAGAACACATATTCTGGTACCTTTTCTTTCAATCAAAAAACTGAAGATGACGTACGTTACTTAAGGCCCTGTAAAAATCACAAATTATTAGTGCGTTAATTAAAGTAGGAATCACAGTAAGGATATTGAAATAGGTTCAGTTAGATCTCACAAGACTAAAGACTGACGGCGATTTACCGAGTAACCATTTACACAAAGCCATAACTCAGACCAAAACCTAGTTGCAAAGTCAGATTCAAAAGGGTTTAATGCGGGTGTAGGCTGAGTAAATGCTATGAAGAAGATTTATCAGGGGCAAAAACAAACACATTAATAAGATACATTAAGCTGTTCAGAACATAAAGGAAAAGGGAAATAATATAATGGTGAGAAATTTTATGAGATTTTTGAATTGAGTGGATTAGGGAACTTCGAGATTCACCGCCTAAAAAACAGCAGGATAAAATTCAATATATTCCGGAAGATAAAAGCTAGTTTATGGGGATGGAAAATAGCAATATAGAAAAAGGTGAAAAAATAGGGAAAAACAGAAGGACTATATAAACAAGTTAAAAAATTATATTACGTTTGAAAATTTAGTCTATAAAAGAGAAGAGAGCATAAAACTACTGCAGAAAATCGAATAAGACGCACGAAAGAATGCAATCAAGATGTCTATATCAGGAAGAGGAGCGTTTAAAACTGAAATAGTTTAGTAACAATGTGGCATCGATAGTAGTGGTCGTAAATAATGGATTGCAAAATAAGATATAAGAGTCTACACCGGGAAATGGAAATAAATAAGGCTGTGGTGATAGGAAACGAAACAAACTTTTTAAGAGCTTATGAAAAAAGGCATTCATATTTGGACTCACTCAATCCTAATAATTCTCAAATATTTTATTATTTATGATTTTCTATCATAGAATTATTGTAAATGCATAATCATGAAATTACTCTATTACCTATAACCTCTGAGGCATCTGCCTTTCAGAATCGATTCATTGGTACTGAGACGGGACTTACTTAATTTTCGAAGCGTTCAAATGATTTAACCGAAATTACAAAAAATACCAAATACACAATATCGGCAATGACTTCATGGTTGCGTTTTCATAAATATATAATCCATATGGCACGCTCTGCCTAAACTGATTGATTTTGTTCAAAAATGAAATTTTCAATTTTTGCTTACCTTTTAATAGAAGTGATCACATTCCTCGGCGATCCAGTATATTATGAAATTATCGTGGAATCTATGCAAGATTGTCCATATGAAGTCATAGTTGTTCGAATCAGACCATCTGTCATTAAATTGAGAAGATTGCGTTACAACACGCCTTGAAGATCAGGAAGAACATTAGACGTCCGTAGGCTCCATTTAAGGCACAAAAGTGTAATGAAGCTTTATGCTAAAGAATGAGCACTGCCTTGTTGAAAAACAACTCCCTGCCTTTGGAATCCTCCTGTTGTACAAAACAGAACCACTTAAGTTTCGTGAAACTGTTTTAGATTTCTGTTCGACCAAACATATGATTTCTTCATTTAGCCAATCGAGGCTGTGCCTAATGAAAATTTAAAAAATTGATAAAATGAAAAGAAAATATGACTTTGTAGAAGCTCAAAATAAACATAATAAGTTTGTCTGTGTATACAAAGTAGTCCTGAATTTCAACTAAGTTTTCATTTATACAATCAACTATAAAATATGTACTACTGACAGTGAAGAAAGCAACCTCCCAATGCACTTTCTTTTTAACTTCTTGGAGCCCAAGAAATGTATTCCTGCTTCCTACCTTTTGGTAAATGCCAGAAATGTCGCGGAATATACGTTCAATCTTGCAATAGCTCATCAACAAGAAAGGCAGCGATAATATCTCAACAAATGAGTGGATAAGTGTCCAGCTATACCATGTTTTGCTGACAAAATTGAGTTGTTTGCAAAATTTTAATCCCCAACTAACCCTAAAATGTGAGGTCCCCATGGTCACGGATACCAAAATCACCCTCAGAGTAATTCTAAGCGTTTCAAGATTGATGCTTGATACGTGATTTTCTTCAACAATATAACGTATTGCATACGGAGGAGTACAGATAACTCGGCAGATTTTCGCTAGTGAAAATACCATGAGTATATTTTGTGTTAAACCGGGCTTTAGTGAGGTCATCGCTATTGCGTTGGATATCGTAATCAGTTTCTGATGCATCCGACCGTCAATGTGTTTGGATAGAAATTGTTACCATGTGTACGCCACCCATTACGCCAGTTGGACTTGCCAAACAGGCCGCAATATATTGTAATTACTCCATGTATGGTCTTACGAGCTTGAAATAAACATTGGTTGAAACAACAATGTCCCATTTAAGCGAAAACCCGTATTTATCGAGAGAACTGGTCTTCGGCTTAATTCGAAATCTTCAATTACTCAGTGGTATTTTATGTATCAAAATTATTTTCTAAAAATAACAACCCGATTCTTTCTCTAAACTCCAAATCCTATCTCTAAACAGCAATTCCGACTCTATATTCTTTCCTCTCTCATCATTTATTAAACGAGACTACATTCGTGAAATTTTCGCGAGCACAATTTGCAAGTCTAAGTGAAAACCTAATGACTCATTATAACATATCAGAACCACAGCATATAAAACCAAGGCAAGAAATTTGTATTTTAGCACTGACCAAAGATGTTTTCAATATTTTGGGCTAAGTTATTGATAGGAATGTTATGTATTAAGTTGCCTAAAATATTGATAGGAATTTTATGTATTTTATATATTAAGTAAGTTAAATTATTTTATATATTTAGTCTTTTTGAGAACTCTTGATGTTATTAGACTGCATTCTTGCAGCTATATTGTTCTAGTGAATAAATATGCTCTATGATGTCCTGAATGGGTTCGTATGCAAAATGGCCGCAATGGAAAACAGTCCCAGGTACTATTGACTGCTTCGACTCAAAGCAAGCTTCTTGACATGACTTCTTGGAGCAAACATGATGTTATCGATTGCCTTCTGAATTCGCAGAATACAATGCAGGGGAGAGTTTTTCAACTGTCTATATTTTTTTTTCAATTTTCTGATGACTTTTCAATGAAAGAATATTTTCAATGAAAGAAATATTTTTTGTATTATTCGCCTGGTTTTATGATTAAGAAGATCATTTAAAAATCAATTCGTTTTAATTTTGAAGTGAACTATGTGGACGTCCATAGAACAAATTCTCAGTTTTCTGATATTCAATGGTAAAAAGATAAAATTCCAGGACCCTTATGGTAACTCAAAAAAATGACCAGGGACCTTAAAATTAACTTCAAAATAATAACTTTTTAACATTTTTTCCCAATATTCTAATTGTTGGATGAGTGCATTTGAGTTACTAATGACAGGTGTAGGGGAATAGAGAGAAATCCGGGGTCAGCATTAGACTGCCTTCTACGAACGGTGTGAATAATTCGGGAGTTGCTCTCTTCGTTTTACGAACAGATAGCTGCACCTGAAATGCTTCTCACGGGGCACAAGGGTAGCCAGTTAAGTACCAAAAAGATTTCAGCAACCACTTAAAGGGGTAATAGCATGGAAAATATTTTCTCAAACAAATGTTGTCATTGAAAAGATATAATAATTAAAATAAACGCTTATCAGATGCATTTCTTTAGGCTAGAAGAAGAAAGAAAGAAGAATTTACGTGGAGTTCAAGTGCTATAACGATCAGAGGGACACCATTCAGATCGTCCACTACAGTGTTTGTCCACCTTGGACTTCTTGAAGGACTATTTGATACCTTTTCATGTATACTTAACTCTAATTGCGATATCGCCACAGCAGACATTTGGCCGCATTGACATGAGGGACGTGTGTTCAGGCGCTTTCGCTACATTCTGTTAAATATATGTTTCCCGAAATGGCTGGATTTTATCGTATTTATACTCGACGCTTCGAAAGTACCCTGCATCTAACACGCTTATGGGATCTTAAATGCATAGCAATGTCGTACCAATATAAAATCGTTCAACCACTGAAGGCATTGCAATGCAGTGATGGGAGCGAGTGACGCCATTTACTCTTATAAAAGGCGGCAGGCCCCGTGGACATGGCCATAAACAGATTCACTGCGTTTAAGTTGGGGTATGGTAAGGATCTGTTCCCAATACCAATTTTTATTCCCAAGGATACAAAATATGATCGGTTAGTAACGAAAAAATCAGGCTAAAAATCCACTATTTATAATGTCTGTCGTTTTTTAAAACTAACTGTAAATTATGTTGCCTGCATGGACACTGGTCGCTTGTTTGACAACTCAACACAAGTCGCTTATGCATTAATTTTTCATGTAAAGCAAATATTTGAAAAGTCTTTTAAACAAAGGCCACGAATTAATATTTTACAGTGAGGGATATCCAGGGATATGATAAATTTGTCACAGCCTGCTAAGAAATGATTAGATCTTCAACGGCGGGTTTTATTTAAATGCATTTATTAATTTTGAAAAAATAAGCCGGTTAGGAAGAGATCTGTAATTTTTTTCCAAAGACTTAGCCGTGTTCTAATCTACTTCCCATTAAATTTCTAACTGTCTAAAATTATCCTTCGAATATCTGCACCGTTACAGTGATTTGACTAAAAAACACTTTTTCTCGTACACTGGAAAGTACACCTAACAACTATGTCAAACATTCCTTTGTAAAAGGTACAATCATCAATTTATGTTTTGATAGCACTATATGAACTGTGCCTATGGGATTAATTGGTGGACTGAGCAGCTCATCAAGTTCCACTACCGGTCCCAAGTACGGATAAAGGAGGAGGTTTGTCGCGTTAGATAAGCAGCCTTCCCGGCTTAAAATACTAAAAGCTCGTAGTACAAAAATACAACCTTCAGAAGCCAGATGGAATCCTAAGAGAACGATCAAAGTGCGGACAATGACCAAATAAATACGGAATTGCAAGATTTGCATGTTAGAATATCACATCCTGAAACAAAGGTAGTAAGAGATAATAATGGTGTTGAACAATCATAGGATATACTTATGCGGAGTCTCTTAGATAGGACAAAACCTAAAGAAGGCACGACAACTTCTACAACTGATTGCAAAGAACAGTTGACAATATACCACACACGTAAAAAAAACAACGATACCGGGAGATTTGGAGATGCAAGAGTACGCTATAATGTGATAACTGGAATAAAACAAAGGTTTAATTAACTGACTTTAAACCTGAATGGAGAAGCATAAATATTCTTCCGTGTAAGATACGAATACGCATACGTAACATATATTTTAATCACAAAGAGCAACACCAGTACAAGTTTATTAACACATGACGAGAAAATTCGATCATCAACATCATTTGGACCAACTGAGAAATTCATCCAACATAGGTATTTGTTGTGCGGGCATTGGCATCTGCCATTTAATATTGGAAGTGACCATCTTCTAATACTGGCCAAGGTGTTTCTCCTAAAACCTCATCCACTTCAACAGCCACCAATATTTGTAGAAAAATATAGCAAATAGTCCTTCGGGAATGAAAGCACACAATACATGTACAAAATTAGAATAAAGAAAAACAGCCAAATTAATAACCAAGGTATGAAAACTACATTGAAAAAACTAAAGGCTAATATCAGCTAACATTAGCTTCTGAAGCGCTTTTGTATAAAAAATAGGGTAAATGGGCTGAAAAATAACAAATCATGGTTTTGCATAGAAATGAAGACACTTGCGAGTGACAAGCAAGAAAGCTATTTTTAATTATAAAAGCATTGCAATAACCGAAGAATATATGAAATACAAGGGGGTACAAAATAAGATCAATAATGAAATAGCTTGGATAAATAAGGAATTTTTGATTAGGTATACAAAAGACATCAAGCAAAACCTGTATGGTGCATAGAGAAAGGGAAATGTGGAAAATGCTCGGGAATCGAAAGATATCAGTAAACGAATACATACAACCTACTAAAATTAAATTTTAACACTGAGAGTAATACTTTGAAGATCTATACAATCAGGTGACTCATCATAAATGTCAATACATTGAGACAACAACATCTAAAAAAATTTCAATGCATGAAATCTGTACAGCAGTCAAAACCCTAAAAAACAGCAATATGCTTTGTTCAGATGACATTTCAAATGAAATGATGAAGTATGTTGGAGGTAATTTAGATTAAAAAATTCTGAAACTCTTCATCAAAATCCTTGAAACAAGTAGAAACCCAGAAGACTAGCGCAAGTATAACCATTGCAATATTTTATAATTCTATGATTCCAAAATTATTGAGATATGTTCTTACTCAGCAGTGCGCAAAAACCATTTACTGGTATCCTCAAGAGAAAACTAACAGATATTTACAAACAGGAAAAAGCAACAGCTATTTGTGACAAATAAATCTATAACTGATGCAATATTCATTGTAAGACAGATTATAGAAAATGCATTAGAATTCAATTGACCAGTTTATCCATGATTAATCGATCTGACAAAAGGCTTTGTTGGCGTCTTGCTGAAAGATATTAGCATTATGTTGGAGACGGACATATCCTTGCTAATGATAAATATAGTATGGGACTTGAACACATGGGAAAATATGGGGTAAAGTAGATGGAAATCTCTCCAGACAAATACAACATCAACGGAAATCAGACAAGGAGATAAGCCTTAGACACTTTCTGTTTAATACAATTAAAGGCAAAATCATTTAGGAAGTAACATCTATTGATCTAGGATGTAAGATCGATAAATAACTTGTAAATATCATATGTTATGTTCATGATGCAATCACACTAGCAGAAACTGAGGACGAACTGCAACGAATGTTTTATATGCTGCACCTAGTATCTAAAAAGTACAATATAGTAATATCAGTTTAAAATACCAAATTATTCACAATATCTAGACAATCTTGTAGGAGTAAACTGGACAATGGTGATTGGTGAATTAAGCAAGTAATGAAATTCAAACATTTGGGTAAGTATAGAAATATCAGGCTGGAGAAATCTGTTAATGACATCAAAGAGCAAATAAATTGAGCGGGAGCTATCCCTGGACGTCTTAGAAATACTATCTGGAGTAATTATAACGTGCCAGTGGAAAGCAAAGAAAGAATTTATAAAACATGCATGTGACCCGTCACGACCTATTAAATCGAAACCAGAGCTCAAACTTCTCAAAACCACTGAGATGAAAGCACTGCGACCAATGGCAGATAAAATACTACGGGACAGATTACGGAATGAAGTTATTCGTAAAACGTGTAACGTGAAAGATACTGTAAGTTGGAGCAGAAACAAAGAATGAATGACACACATGTTTTTATAGACACTATGAGGAAAGAATGAATGACACAAAGATTCCTAAGATTGTATTGTGAGGAATTCCAGAGGGTCACCGTCTGACAGGAAACTCGGCTAAGAGATGGAGATATAGCTGGACTTCTCTAACAAAGGATCAGGTGTAGGAGAGAGTTTCAAAGATCTATCATTGGAAAAAGAAATAGAAATGGTGTAAAAATTGACCAAAAAACTGTCCATGAATGAGAAAAAGTCACAGAAACAATTTATTGATCGTAAACGGATTGGAGCATGTTTCCAAACATATTTGGTGGCTTCCAATACACTGGAAGACTGCATCAATGCATTAAACTTTTAAGCTGATTTCGTCAAAGATGTAATATTTTATGTCATTTGTACGTACCTCATAGCAAAGAGCCTCGCATGAGTAATGCGAGGCTCTTTGCTATGAGGTACCTCACCGTCTGACAGGAAACTCGGCTAAGAGATGGAGATATAGCTGGACTTCTCTAACAAAGGATCAGGTGTAGGAGAGAGTTTCAAAGATCTATCACTGGAAAAAGAAATAGCAATGGTGTAAAAATTGACCAAAAAACTGTCCATGAATGAGAAAAAGTCACAGAAACAATTTATTGATCGTAAACGGATTGGAGCATGTTTCCAAACATATTTGGTGGCTTCCAATACACTGGAAGACTGCATCAATGCATTAAACTTTTAAGCTGATTTCGTCAAAGATGTAATATTTTATGTCATTTGTACGTACCTCATAGCAAAGAGCCTCGCATGAGTTAATTATGCCCACAAACAGGATAGCCAGGAACCCTATCCACACAAATGTATCAGGAAAATCCAGGTATAAAGTTGTCTCCTCAAAATGGAAATGGAGGGAAATGTGAAAGCACAGCAAGGTTGCATTTAAAAATATAATGAAAGCCAGGATGAAACCCTGGACTCCAAACAGTCGGACAGTTTCGCGACAAAGTCTCTTCAAATTAAGGTTTTTCTTAGCCAGGTGATTGATTCTTGAGGTGAGAGTGCAAGTTAATATTATACTTGAAAATGATCGCTTAATGAAACGGGATTTGATTACTTCAAAACGGCTTGATTTTAGCAATCTACAGAAAGACTTTAACTCCCTATTGAACGCCAAAGCTCTTGTTTTCATGAGATATAGGATTTCAAGGAATTGAAAGCTCAAAATTATTAGAGCTATAATCCACAACAGGTTGAGAATATTGTTCACAGTGTACACTATGCCGTTCACGGACTCAACTACAATATCCTCTACGCTGAACGAGAAGTAAATTACAATGAGAAATGTGTGAAAAAGTACTTGATTTCGCATCTGCTTTAGCTTCAAATCTTCTTTCCTTGTCACGCCGCGGTCGTACATAGCAATTTCTTCAAGCAAAGTTCCGATCTCCGAGAGGTGTCTGAGAAATGAAGCCACGCATGACATTCCGAGAAAATCTTCAACGATGAACCATAGCCTTAGTATAAGGGCCTCTTCATTTATTCCACCTTCACTCTCAACAGTGTATGATATCAAGAAGGTTGTTGCGATAAATATTAGAACAAAAAATATACGGGTAATTTTTTCCGACCTCCTTGAATACTGGGTGTTGTTCTCGTTGCCGAAGGAGTAGGGTGCCAATCCAAACACGCGGCAGACTTTCAGCAGTGGTGCCAATGCAAAGACGACGTCCACATTGTGTTGCATACCGAATCCCATCTCACAAGTCATGTTTGAATTTTAGACCCTTTGCCTAGTACTTGTGCCGACGGAAGTTAAACTGGATTCACACTACTAGGGATAATCAATAGTATTGATAGATTTTGGATTACGCAGTACACTGCAATTGATTAAGTGCTACATTCATAATTCATTTAACCTCCAATAGGACTACAGGGCCAATGCAAATTGAAAATTAATATTCCGCCACATCAACGCTCTACCTCGCAATCATACATTTCACTCTTTGGCAGAGAGCATTTAGGAATATATCATAATACATTGATGCATAAAATAATATAAAATTTGGGAAGAAAAGAGAATTTTACCCTAGAATTAGAACACCAAAGTCTTCCCCCACAAAATTATGCAAGGGAGTAAGTCAAAGAATGTTAGGTATTTGGTCAAGTAAGAACATGTTAATGGAATAAATAAATTTGAAGAAGAAAAAAAATATTAAAGTGAAGGATTGAAGTTGAATTTGAGACTCAAGCTGTGCAATTTATTTTGGCGTGAATGGCGCGAGTAAAGAAAAAGACATAAACGGATTTCGGATATCAGTTGGAAATATTAACATTAGATAGTAAGGAAAGAGGAACTCATAAGAATCATTATTAACTAGTTTCCTTTTCTTTCTTTATACTATACAAACTGGATATACTACCATGCGATTCAATAATAAATTCACCTTAGGCTATTCTCCACTTTCTTTTACTCAAATCTTGTGAATAAACACACTAATTTTTTCATGAAAAATCAATTATGTATATAGAGAAGCTAGTTGAAAGAAAAAAATGATATACTATACGAATTCATTCGTTTATCACGTGGTACTCGATGGAGCGGAAGCATGGATAATTTGAAAATTTTGCCAGAAGAGATAAGAAGACTTCAAAACCTGGTGTAGGATGAAGGTACTGAAGATAAAATGGACGAATAAAATAGGAAATGAGGAAGTTTACAGAAGATTATATTAGGAAAGGAACGTATGGAATTATCTACATCAAAGAAGATTCAGGGGGATTGGACACATGTCGAGACACAACAGCTTTGTGAAGAACATCATTGAAGGTAAAATAGAGGAAAAGTCTCCAGAGTAAGACTCGGAATAAGTTGCTGGGCCAAATAATGATAAAATACATAGAAAGAGCTACACAAAAGTGAGGGAACAAGTATTGCATATGGGTGAATGGCTGCAGTAGTAGATAATAGCCTCAGAGTTTTTGGTGACTCCCATCCAGGTCGTATTTTTTTAAGAGAGCAGGAAGTGCTTTTCATTTTTCTTTTATATCTCTCATTCTTCCCACCCTTGATCGACCGTCATTTTCTTAATGCATTCTTATCCTTTTCGAAGGGCTGATAAATTGTAAAGTTTCATGGAAAAAGCAGTTTCGGTTTCCGCGATGGCACGCACTTCATCTATTTTACCATGCTCAAGAATTTCCTAGCGATTCAGTTTCTGGCGGGTATAATTCCAACGCATAAATGATTGATGCTACCAAGGTGTCCCCACAAATTGAAATCATGGCAATTCCAGGAGTGAGTGGATTCGAACAGTTAATATTTTTGCTCCAGATAACGTAAACGAGACATAAGACATTTAAATTATTCGTTCGTTTAAAATCCCACCAAATAAGAGATATTTCAAATTATAACGTGCTATGTAGCCGTATAAATTGGACTTCATCTACCATATCAATTTAATATGTGGAAACGAGTATTATGTGTTAAAAGATTTGTGACGATCAATTAGTCACCTCAACTCAATAGATCAACTCCATTTAATGGGAATGATCGCATTCTATAAATTTCAGGTTATTTGTAAAGTAGTAAATCGTTTAAAAATTGTTTTTTGAATTTTTATTTTTCTAGATTTATGCTCAGAACATAATATTAACCTTCTGTTCGTAGCCATGGCCCTCGAGACATCCTTGAATAGCACAACTCTTGTCGTTGCATCTAAATGGATTCCTTAATTTTAAAAGAAATAATTTGTGCGTTGAAATCTGTTAATTCCATTACAAGTAGATAGTTCAACCGTGAGTATATGCTGAATGCAAATCACGACTTACACTTTTTAAACCAAGTTTCATTGGTAAAAGTTAAAGGATTGAACGACCGATGAGAATAATTTCATCTATTTTCCTCATAATTTACATAATTTTCGCCGAAACCTAAGTCGAAATTTTCAGGCTAAAGATATTATTTCACAGGATATAAATTTTCCGACGTTCGTCTCACATCAGGACAAAACTTTTGAGAAAGAGCTATTAGAGGTCCGATAAAACCTTGATAAAAGACCTTGGTTTCGGTAAAGCTTCTTAGAAACCAAGATTGTCTAGTTGTAATAGATCTAAGTGGAAAAAACTAAGTTATACTTATCATTTACAATGATAAGCAAATTCCACGAAGTAACGTCCGAGACTACGGAAAATGCTAAACAATTGCTCATGTCCTAATGTTGCGATCATTTATTAAACGTCTTCTCCATTATAGCTTAAAACATTTTATGGAATAAATACCTGTCTAGAAAATTAATCGGTAGTTGATTGTTCAAACGCTTTTGCATCAGCACCCTCAGCCAAAGAGGTTTAATTGATGACTGAAATGGTGAATCAATACTACATATTGAGAGGCTAAATAGCTTTTCCATTGCTTCTGGAACTCAAGTATACGTTGGGACTCGATAGGTGATAATAACCCCTTAGTGCCTCTTTGAATACCAGTATAAATATATTTCACGAAAATGTTATTTCGTGTTATCGTGTTATTTCAACATTACATCATTAACAAGCGAAACTTGTAATCTCAATTAATTTCTTAACTTTAAATTTTGAACTATAAAAAATAGTTTCTAATAAAATTAAAAATTCATGAAATAATAAAATTTAACAAGTCCACACCTGTCATTTTACCATTAAAAATGGCGATATAATCCAAATTTTGGCTATTTTTTCAGCTTCACTTTTAGATGTACCCATTTTCTATTCGATGAAGTTGGGTGTTTTTTTCATACCCTAACGTGCAGGTAATACCCTTGAAGGACCATTTACTTGGTTAAAGCCTGAATTGAAAAGGACTAAAACGTAAGAAGGTTTTGCACCTCAATCACTTGTAAATGATGATTTCTCCCAGAATCTCAGAAGAAGAGTGAAATGAAACGTTATTTGTAAGAATTAGAAGGTTTAGTGCATCTCCATGAAAAATATGAGATAATGGAGATAAAATTGAACAGAAAGAAATTATTTTAACCTAAATTAATCTTAAGAAAAAAAAGATCATATGAAATTTCCTCAGATTTGCAGTTCTGGCAAAAGAAATCGTTTTCGTTTTCCTCCCTAGAAGTGGCAGTTTTTTCCTTGCTTCGTAGCAATCCTTAACTATTGCCAAATTCACATAACATGATTCACCCTATATATGCTATTCACATGAACACATCAATTTGCTTTCAACCTCAAGTAACCCAACAGATAATATCATACCCGGCATTTTTCATACGCTTTGAATCAAATTCAACTCTCACTCTTGAGAGTGAGTCACAAACAAAACATCCAAAAATGAAGCTACAGAATTACGGGCTCATAACTTTATAAAAAGGATCAAGCCCCTGATTCTCAACTATGGCTTTTGCCATTAACAGGGATTCAAAGAATTTGTATTTTTATCTGATTATTTGGCCTTTCATGATGTGTGTATAAATGATTACTTTTATTCGATTTCCATCCAATTATTGTAACTAAAACCAGTAAGAGCTAAATTAACTATTGATTCATTCATTCATTCATTAACAAATGACAGTTTGGAGACAAAGGATGAGGACCAAATGGACGCTGAGTCACTCCGGAGACAAATCAAAGAAGAAATCAAAAAGCCAATGGAGGACTAAATACAGTTCTTTTATGAAACAAAACATGCTAATAATGATGATTAGAAGTAGAAAAATGTGAATAACAACAAGTATGGCAAATTTATGAACGAAAAAGGTTTTGTGACAAAGCAAAATTAAGGATAATTTGGTGACAATAGCTTGTTGTAAAGCGGGTCGAAAACTCAGTTATTCGAAATATTCTCTAAGTTTGAGGAGGTCCTAATAAAAAAACACCAAAAGGGCAGTTAGGAGGTGATTTATGACAGTATCAATAGAGCTTCATGATAATTAATATGAACTCGAAAGCTTTCGCGGAGACGTTCAGATGTCAGTGAAGGCTTTTATGGCTCTCTTCTACGTGTTTCCACTGTCGTAGACGACAGTTTCGTCAGTAATGCAGCTGACTTCCGGTGTTTGTCATGTGCCGTGTGACAAATTGCAATCTAACCTGGAGAAGAGAGCTGCAATGCTGTTGAAACTGCCGTCTACAACAGTGAAAACACGTGGAAGAGAACCCGAAAAACCTTCACTTCCTTCATGATTATAAATGTTAAGCAAATGAAAAACCCGGTTATTGACGCGTAAATTGTCAAAGCCGACTGATTGGGGTCAAGGTTCCTTAATTCGAGAGGTTTTTATCGCTATCCAAAAGGCAAACCGCTCGATGAGAGCTATGCTCAGAGTTCCTAAAAACGACCTCCTTTGATTTAAAGTGAAAGGCATCTGCCTACATTTAAAGTCACGTTTTCATTCTCAAGAGCACAATTTCAAAAACAAATGTAACGTAAGTGCAAGCGAGAATAATGATCGCGTAACATTCGCGATATTCTTATTGATGATAAAACTAGCCATTCCCTCAGGCTTATGCCCAATACAAAAACCAAATTCCTGGTATAGTGGAAATTCTATACCGAAGAGAGGAAAAGGGTCGTTTAATTTTTTTTATTTGAAGACGATAGCACATGGGGAAGCTCCAAAAGAGCGCTACCCTTTCGCCGACGGCACATTACTTAATAATGCATCGAGAGACGTGCATCGCCTGACAAACGACTCTTTATGGCAGGCACTGAAAGGAAATAACGCACCTTTGCATTATTTAGCTCTAGTCGATGACTGCTGGAGATTTGAAAGATCCCAATTTGGCCTAAATATCTCCTGCGCACGATATCCGTCCTAAATACCTAAATTAAAACTGATCGAGTATAATTTTCCTGAATTCTGCGGTGACTCTCAATAGAAGAGGAATGGTGTTATGATCTTAAGCATATAGAATACATTTAAGTCCTCACTCATTCATTCCAAGACAAATCCTATTCTGCCACTTTCACATTCGGTCAAAATTGAAACCAGAGAATGGACGCACGTGGATGTGTGAATGTGAACATCATTTTTATAATATTGTGCTTTCATCACATGATGAATTCTCACACATCAAAATCACACAAGTGAATATCCTTGATTAAATTTCAAGGTAAAATGAAACAACGCTGCATAACATGTACATTAGCATTTATGTTGACTCAAAATAGCGACAAAAAAGATCAAAGTTCATTACCAGCAAAATAATGATCACAAAAGTGGCCAAAAGGGAATGATTTCCTCCTATTTCAGCCCCATCAAGAATAACAGAAGTTTTCTAACCTCCCGCTGATAAACATATTAAGTAAGAGTGCAAAATTTTATGTAAGAAGTAGCGTTTAAAATATTTGAATGTTGTCCTTTGCTTAAACTTACGGGGATAGTATTTTAATGAAACCGTTGCCAAGACAAATGTGCATTTTACAATTCATAACCCATTTGTATCATTCCAATTAGCCGAACTTTTCTTTGAGACCCAAAAAAAATTACTACAGAGACCTCTATATAGCAACAGTTAAGCTACAGAGTCTTATAGTTCGTTAGTCTCTGAGCAGAGGACTCTCACTAGCAGGCAGTAATGGAGTCCTCTACATTGCAACATTTGTTTGAGCGAGCATCCTACCTGATATGTTGCCTTTCGCACGAGTGTGTTATCTTTCTCCGTGAAATGTTTGAGTGATGACGCCGCTGAATTCTTTAATGAATAAGTATGTATTCTCATTTTGGTTTGTATGGAGGCTTTTCTAAAGAAATGGAGTGGTAATTATTTAAATTACATTGATAATTTATTTATTGAAACAATGATAGCTTTTACCTAGGCGTCATAAAAAGTGGGGCACGCCCGTGAAAGCTTTTAATTTTTAAAATGAACTCTTTTCCTTATAAACTTGTAGTATATATTATATTTTGTTTGAAGTCATTAATTTTGATGAAAAAATCAGAGCCTAGATTAATCGATATTTGGGTGGATGCATCTTTAGCTTATTTATGTCGACTTTAAAATAGCTTAAAACTATGAGATTCACGATATACACAAAAAGTTTTTGGGAGAATTCAGTTTTTAATAAATTACTAAGTGCATCGTTTAATTTTGAGCCGAATTTATCTGATCTTTATTCAAAAATAATTTATCAATCAGATATAAAAAGAAAATTTATGGAAATTAATTCATCAAGGAATGCCGATGAGAATGAATTTATTCATACCTGGAAACTGCTGGTGGATAAAAACATGATTCTGTTGAAAAACCTCGTATAACATATTTTCCACTTTACTTTATCCACATGTAATTACCATTTTGAATATAAAATATTGAGAGTGAATAAAGCAGAAACTTATTTAAATGCAGCAAAAACGGACACTAGGGGATATCTACAAAGATGGAACTGAAAGATACCCGAGAAATCGTTAGCGTCGAGTAGTTAGTTAGGCATTAATAGGCACTCTTTGGATCTGGTGGGATGGCTTTTTAGATTTTTAAATTACATTACGGTTACCGAAAGTGTACATAAGTTATAATTGATTGATAATCAAGCATGATGAAATGGATAGAAAATCGTATAGCTATAGTAAACGCAAAGATGTTCTAACACCTAGAAAACCACAAAGACACATGGTCGAAATAATCGGTACTGCTCCAGAATAATCATAGACATCATAAAGCTGAGCTTGCTGTTGTTACCTATCGCTTGTTCTACAGCCAGTGCAATGTTCCATGGCGCTGTAAAGCACCAGATAGCCAAAGAGTGTTGTAAATATATTTTCAATTCAGAGCTTTTAGTATCTATTTATTTCCATGCATATATTTTCATCTTTGATGGCAATCTCTTTTTGTAACTTTAACGCGAATGCTTTTCCGAAAGTATATCAGATTACACAAGTTCATAAGTTCATCAGTTGGACACATTACGCCCATGTAGAGTCACTTCCTAGCTTTTTTGGAAATTTTCTTTATCGCAAACATAACCGTGATTCCTCATGCGTTTCTTCAATGTAAAAAATTCTTAAGTGAAGAGCAAATTCCTCAAGTGTTCCGTACAGTTAGCAATGTCATCGCAGAGTCATAAAAAACTCTCATCATATCTCGAAAGCGGGGTTTCCAGTTAACTATATGTATCTTGCACTACTGCTAAAAAAATTTCGAGGTTTTGGAAGTACCTCACTTACGGGGTAGGTGAACTCAGCGAAAAATTAGACCGGAACTAGTCATATCCGTGGATTTCCTGGTGACCCAAGGTTGATCAGAGGCAAGATGGTGCTCTTGATGCGGTGAAACTAGGGCAAAGTTGGCGCATGAGACTTTGGAAGGACATTTAGTGCCACGTCCGGGATCCAGGCCACGGAATTAAAGGTCCTCTCGTTTGCTAAACCCATCTTGCAAACGGGGTTACTGAGAAATGCTTTTGATGCTTAAAGTGAAGGAAAACGGAGAAGTCAGTAATACATTTTGAAATCCTTGTATGTAAACGCATGGCTTAAAGGGAAAGAGGAAGAACTAGACTTGATGATAATACATTTCAGCAATATAAAGTTATAAGAGAGCGTATTGGCATAAACTTTGCGGAACCTAAGAATTCCTATATTCGAAAATAAACACTTGTACAATTTTCACACAATTATTTTCGTCAATGTCCATGATTTCAGCATATTATGCCCTTTCCCTTCTCCTCCCCACCTCACTTTGAGAATGTATATAAGGCTGAAATATTTAGAGTAATGTCCCGTGATGGTAGTTCCAGAAGGCTCTCGCCCACCCACGCAATCAATGTCCCGTAACGACGGAAAAATGTTCTGAAACCATGGTGGGTGACGAAAATAAATGTGTGGAACTTGTACAAGTGTTTATTTTCAAATATGGAAAAACATAAAGTTAGTTTGTTCTACTGACGATTGTTTATTTTGGTACGAGATAAATAACTGACGTCATATTCGCCATTAAGGATAGATTTACTAAGGGGAGGCTGGCTTACAGAATTAAAGAACGGTGGAGAAAAATCCTACATCGACATTCACCAGCTCTTAACGATAAATGCCAACGGTTACACAGGTTTGGGTCCAATTCGACGGATGGATTACATCTGTAACTACTGCTTAAAGCGCTCTCCACCCGGATCCAAAGTGCTGCTGCTATTCTAGCACTTCAGGGATTCAAACTCAAATTGCTTTGGAGGGATTTCCATAATCTAGCTACCACGCCAACCACATCCCATGAGAAAGATGGAGGCACATACATATGCAATGGTTATTTTAAGGAACGTTGGATACTAAGTGAAAAAAGATACTTCATCAAATACCATGTCTGGGTGAATATGGTCGTTATATGATAAAAAGTAATTTTTTCAAGTTCTTCAATTGTCTTAAAAACTATTTGGTAAATTTTTAAAATTGCTATTCTTCATACTGTACATCATATTTCCATGCATCTGTTTCTATTTTCCCATATTAATCTTCACAGCGTAATGAAGGTTTACTCATTCTCCTAAATTACAAATTCCAACAAGGCTTTGCTTCTGAAACCTAGCTTTCAACAGATGTGCATTAGCACTCTTTAAATTTTTCATGCTGAGAAGTACAAAATGGCACAGAAGGGGATAAGTTACGATATATAGTGACAGCATGAATAAAAAGGAGAAAATACATATCGGTGAGTGGAACATTACGAGGATATGAAGCATGAAACAGCATTTATAAGGAAATGAATGTTTATTTAGATAAAATATTACAGGTATTTTTATTACTTAGATAGCCATAGATAGATACGTAGATAGCCATTGAGAACATTTCATCTTCTACGTATATGAAATTTAATTCTTCCTATCGAGCCTATCCATATATTTTAACTCTTTACAGTAATATTTTTTCTCCCTATCTATTTTAATTATGGATTGCACGTAAACTAATTTACACTTACATTCATCTGAAACTCTGGTGGAATTATTATGATTGTCCATAGATAATTGCATTTTGTGTGGGATGTAATATTTCAAAAGTGGAATTTTACTACACGTCAATACATCTTGCTCTTTAATTCCATCTAATTGATAGTTTAGCCTATTTTAGTAACACAATTTCAAGACTTTTAATAGGGCTGTTATGTATTTTTATCAGAAGAGTTTGTAACTAGCATATTGTTGATGAGAAGGCATGCTCGTGTTTTTTGTCGGTTATAAAGTGAAAACAGCATTCGTTTAGCACAATACAACGAACTTTTTTCAGTTTCAATCATTATTTATTCATACCAGTTGTTACAGAATATGATACTCATTTCACGCTACTATTGTTTCACAAGTTAATTTTTCGAAATTAATTTCAGAGGCTTATGCTAAAAAATAAATTTCATAAATTTTTAGCATATAGATAGAATTTTTATAAAGTTAATTTGTTAAATGCCGTTTAAGAGCTACAGCCTTTAATTGATGATAAGAAAATTTTTCCTTGGAATTTTTATCCTATAAATTTCAAAATAATATTACTGACGAATTTACAGGTTGGAAAAAATTTGAAAGTCTAATCACTCAAAGGGCACTGTTTTTTTTTCAATCAACCAAGTTGTTGTTTTAGCGATTAAATATACAGATAGTTATAGGTGGACTGTCTGGATTCACACCCCTCTCGCCATGCAGAAAATTGTAGTCCTTTGGGAATGTGTGGCTTGCACGCTCATTTCCATCGAGGACAAGTTGTCCTCAAAAACAAATGTACCAATTGGTCCCTTGAAACATAATGGAGCAACCAAAGAGACAGAAGTCAAAGAGGGTTGGGTTCCCGTGGTGAACTATTAGCCGTCGTTAATTGGAATGTTTCTTCCTTGCATCCCTCTGGTCCACTCTATTCTCTGCCAGCCACTTAATTTCCACAAAAATATTCAATTTGACATCCCTTATTATCGACTCGGTAAATTCCTTTCTTGCTTCTCCTCTGAAATTCTTACACTTTTTTTTCTATTATTGTTATTTTCAAATTTCTATTATCACGTGATTTTTTTTAAATTTGCTTCTAGGTATTCGCAGAATTGTCATTTTATAGTTTTGGTTAGAGCCATCTTATGGCTGCAATAACACAAATTTCTCCAACTTTTCAATTTCCTTTCCTTTTTCTGTCGTCAGTATTCTTTCATTCTCTAGCTCCGAATTGCTTGTTCTTCGGGGAATTCCCTTTTTAAATCCTCTCGGTTTCTCTTCGGAGATATATTACACCTTTGCAATCTTCTTTCAGAACATTCCTTAGTTTCTAAGATCCTCTACCTTTGATCCCATATTTTCGAAGAATTTTATGTAATTATTTTTCCAATCGTAGAATTTTAATTATACTTCTTTTCTCTCCAACTCTAATTTACTTTACTTCCAACTAAGGATCCCTGGTAAGTACATTTAATATTCATCGTTAATCGATGAAACCACACCTGATCTTGTGTAGCTGCTATTTCTTAGACTTCACTGCCGTACGAGGGCATGGTATACATTAATGTGGTGGGCAAAATATTATCTTCTGAATCTAAACACCTGGGATAATTGCAGAGGAGGTAGTTTCTATTAAGAAACTCTGTTCCTTACCTGGGTGTCGTATGGAGACTACCGATCGCGGATGATTTCGTATTTCACCCAACTTTCGATTGAAGATAACTTAAGGAAGAAAAATATCTCGACTTAATGTTGCGGTAAATGCTATACGCATATTAATTAACAGCTTCAGCATTTAACGCTATTTTCAGACTCAACCTTGGAATAATATTTATGTCCAGGCTAACAGTTTATCAGAAGATGATGTAGCCTTTACTTTTAATTGACGTTAAAAAAGTTGGATTTTGCGTATTACGTCTGGCTGTTTGTCGGCAGACGTAAGCAAAAATGCAAATCTTTCTTATTTATATAAAATATTTAATTTATAGATTATACTAATGATCCTTAAAATTTGAGTAATGACAGATGAAAAAAATTAGACTATAATATTAAAAGCAACCACATACTAAGTGAAAGAGCCTACGTTGATAACATTTTTCTTTCAACCATTCTCCAATTACCAAATTAACACTGCGTGGTCAGTTATTTGAGGATGTAACCGACAACTGAGGTCATCGTCAGCCACCATAATGGTCCGGTTGGCAGACTGTTACGGATATGAGTATCTGAGAAATGGAGGTTGGGGGCGCTCTGAGTTGGCATTAGCATGCTCTTAATGAAAGGCAATATTGGATCCATCTTTAAATTTTCCATATAACGGACGGAAGTGCACATGAAGTGCTCTCCAAATAACACTGAAGTGGGAATCAGAATTTCTACCAAAAAATTCCAGCGTGTACCACAATCCAAACCGAGACCCACGAAAAAGAAACCAAAGTTCTCAAAAAGTAATACATTAGTCGTGATGTAGTGAAATTTCAACGTAAGAAAGGCAGATGTCGCAATTTTCCTCCAGCAAAAGATATTTTATAGGATCTAGTTTTCGATATACAAATTTCGGAGGCTAGAACCTGATCATGATGTTGTACGTCGAAACCTAGGTCGGAATTAATCTGTTTAGTAAGTGGAAGACAGTAATTTCCGTCTTTATAACCTAATACTCAAGCCACAACGACGAGCCGCAATCCACCAAAACTATTTAACTAGATCAATCAAATCTTATTTCTGATTACGACAACTGTTGTGGGTCGGCTTGCCGAATACCCTAAAAATCTTGCAGGGAGTGCGAATTAAACGGAAGACTTTTAGAGAAAGGCCGTAAAAATAGTGAAAGGGAGTAAGAATGGTCAGATATTAACAGGAAGGGAGAAGGAATAAATTATAATGGTTCAGGATAATCAACCAGAGGCAATGGAAAGCGGTACGTGCGCTCTTAAAAATTACCCGAGGCTCGAAATGGAGAAATGGCTGTGTAAGAATTATTGTTTGATCAAGATATCGTCTAAGAGGGATAACCACTACGCCAACATGATATATATTAATGAGGAAGTGACTGCAAATATTTGCTCTCCTCTTAATTTGCTTGAGAAATCGAAACTGGCGTTTTAATTTTCCGGCGCAAGGGATATCTCTCCACAGCAGGTACTATGCCGTCTCATTTTCTTCGTGCCTGATGAACTATCGTTAACTTCGTAAAAATATTCTTAACTTTTTACATCTTGAAAATTAACTATTTTAATGGGTCGTAATAACTTCGTAGAGCGTAAGTTACTATGGCATTCACTCCTCTAAAATTTGTGACACTTATTTAATATAAACCAATTGGATTAAATACCATTATTTTTCCCCGAGATCATGCATGTGGTTAGTGCAAATAAAGCTTATATTGATGAAACAATAAAAACTGCTCTAAATTTCACATTGAGCTTCCGTATGGAGTTTAAATAATTTCATTAATGTTTTGAAAAAGTTCAAAAAATATGTCATAGGCATTTAGCAAACAAAACTGTTTTGATATTTTGAAGTTCCGAAAACACCAGTAATAGCATCAAAATGCTCAATGATGAGGAAAATTTTTAAGAGCCCAAAATGCATTTCCCACATTTTTCATATTCTTAGCAATATAAAATAAGGGCAAAAAATTAGTAAAAAATAATTTTTGGAGAGGGAATTATCCTCCTCTCGTAAACTCAAATAATTTCTTTCAAGGATACAATCTATAGCAATGAATGAATTACGCCCATTCTTAAAGAAAACTATCCGGGATCACCACTCGCCGACATTCGAGTTCGTAGATAAATAATATGAAAACCAGGCAATAGTCGTAAATGTTGACATTCGACAAAATTTCATACACTATTTCGCATTAATCGAATTTTTACCAATCGTTTCCTAATTTGAGAATTAATCAGACAGGAACTCAAGAGAGAAGAGCTCCAATTTCATTTACTCTTCGTCTAATAAATCTTGTTTCATATGAGAAGTGGTGGGTTAGGTGATGTGGTTGAAGATATTTTTTTTTGTTTGGAGAAATATTACTGATTTAATGAGAGAGCCACTTTCATTAAAATTTCACGATAGATGATCACATAGCTAGTAAATATCTAATTTTGTAGGTAAGACTTGAGTAAATATTATTATTATTTGCATAAAATAATATAGGAACTCTAACGTGTTCAAATGGTACGATGGACGCCATCCTAGCTGTATGGGAATCGGCTCTTTTTGTTCAATACTTGATACGAGAGGAAATATGCAAGTTTTTAGTATTTCGTATTATCCTGATTGATGATGTTTAGTGCCGCTTTTCCGTGAGTATCAAAGTGAAATTCGCTCTTGATACTCATGAACAACCTTGAAACTAGCTTTTTTTACTTCTCTTGCTTTCAGGATATCGTTGAGGAAGAGCCCTAGCTGAAGCTAATGCCTCTCCGGCCAATGTGATCCGACGTAAACTGATCGAGGAAACGCTTGGCCGCGCCAGCGGGAAGCCCTTGCCTGTGGAGCCTACTCTTAATAGCGCGCACGGTTTCACGACCGTGAACTCCGGCACGTGCACTACTGCAGGTAGTGCTACTAACACGGCCCTCTTGCACGCTCACGCTTTGGCGCGTTACGGCCGGCAACTTCGGTACGGATACATACGTGGGGTTTAAGGCTGGATGGTGGCTTGTTTATCGATTTCCCAAGGAGGAGAGGAGAGTCGATGAGGGAGGGCCACCGAGGATGGGGGAGAGATGGCGAGGGTTTGAGCGGATGGACCAGAGCGGTGGTACTTCCCAAGGTTCGTTACTATGGTCACAACGGCACTGCGGTCGCCTCGCAACCGAATAGATGCGGGTCTCATGTCCACCCCACTTCCCCACACCGCTCGCCTGCCCAGTGAAGCAGTGGTCGAGATTCCTGAGGAGGAAGTGGATGTCGGACGGGAGGCCACATTTGGCATCAGCGTCTCGCCATGAAGCGATGAGGGATTTGAACATTTGAGGGGGCGGGGTTCCATCAGAGGGAGAAGATTGATGCCGTAAATTTTGAGAGATGAATCCGTTAGACGTTTCCTGTTTCGCTGATTCTGGTTAAGAATGTGTTTCCAGGTGACAGGATATTTCCAGTCTTACGAGGTTTTTATAATCTTTTGCCATGTCTTTCTCCCGTCAGAAGTATCAAAAAGTAGATTATAAAAAGCATGAAGAACCGGAGATTTCTATTTGCATGGGCAACATTGAGGGTATGAAGAAGAGAATTGAAGTTCTTGAGGGTATGAAGAAGAGAATCCGGTATCGAGAGTCGTTCACCAACCATAGGGAGCACATGACAGTAAGCCTTTGCAAAGATGCCAAGAAAAAAAGAGGTGAGTTAATTGACATGCAGCGAAACTCTACATAAAAATCGAAACCTGAACCCTGTGTAGAGGGATTATAATGATGGCAGGTGCAATGGATATGGGTTTTAAAAGAATCGGACGGGGGAAGAGGAGGGAAAATATGCTAAGCATTATGGCTGAAAAGGAAAAATCACTCGAATTGACTAGAAGATTGAGAGGGAGTTGCAACTACTAATAAGGCAAAGGGCAGATAAAGACAGTAATAAATAGATGAACTACCACTAAAAAGCTACTACGAAACGGCAGAAGATAATGGACAAGGATCGAGATACTTTGAGCAGGTAGAGGATGGCGAAACGTCGTCTGAAAACAAAATCTTGCTTTTAATGGCACACCCATATCAATAGAAACTGAATATTTCATATCCCTTCGGAGTAGGGATTGTCAAAGAGCATGGCTATTTATATATATAATGACATCATGCCCTATTCATAAGTAACTTTTTTCCTTTTACCTCAATCATACGCACAATCACGCTCTTGTGCTTGTAAGTTTGTAGTTTGTATTTAACTCCTCTTCAGAGTCCCTTCCAATACATTCCCCCATGGTATTCTCACAAAATCCCTTTCTCAATATTTTCTCCCACAATGGCTCAATTTTCTCTCCATTGATTTATCCATTTTGATATAATACCTTTTTCCACTTTCTTCATATGATCGAACCAATGAAGCACATCCCTTTCATATACAAATATGTAAATTACCGTAGCGTGTATTCCGTCCTTCTGACATAAATTTACTTCTAACCTCAACTGGTAGCACAGAATTATTGAAAAATCTTTGTCCGACCTCCCGAGTAGGACGGAAGCAATGAAATTCCCTTTTGGTCCGTTATCTCCAAAAAAAATCCTCATCTTTATACATAGGAGGAATACAAAAACCTTTCAAGCATCGATGCATGTCTGGGCACCAGGGCAACCTTTGTCTAAGATGATCCATAAAATGGGTGCGACAGTTGTTTATGACCGAAGTGATTCAACGCCGACTCGTTGAAGATGAGTGTGAAAAAACCATTGTTAATAGATCGATGCTGGACACCAGTCGTGAACATGATCACAAATTCCTATAACGCCAATGATTAAAATTAAGTGTCAACTTTTCATTGCTTATAAATCTCGCGTAAAATACATAACGATTGTAATTGACACTTATTGGTGTATGCATAGTACGTATAAATTTTATTTTTATTTAGCATAGTTACTTTTCCGGTTACAAATTGAATTCGTCAGCTGCTAGCGAAATATAAAGTGGGTACAAAGCAAAAATAGGATTTGAAGCCGATGAAGGTCCATTTGCTGCATCGGGGTTCCTGAATTAAATTTCCTATTCATAACGCCGTGCATCCGAAAAATCCATTAGTTGGAGAAAGTAGAATTCCCTGATTGCATAGAAAAGGTTACAAAAGAATAAATTAGCTATCTACAAATTTATTTCACAAATTCCTTGACTGATATCAAGGTCACGCTTTGGCTAGAAAGATATTTCCATATCATGGCCTTAATGCATCATTATCAACTTTCTCCACCTCTTTAAAAATACAATAACTCTCTCTGACATTCGTAGACACTATTTTAATTGAGCTTTACTCGAGCTACTAGCACGTACTTTTCCAATAAGTGCAAGTAGCGTTTTTCCCTCCTAATCCTCACTTTGTAAATAAAAAGTGTTCTTTTAATGAATAGGAAACGAGTTTTTCTTTATTTTTTGGAGTTAAATAGAAACATTTTCTTTCCCATCTCTATCTTTTGAATTAAAAGCACCACATGAGCTCAGTGATATTCTTTGACTCAGAGATATATTTTCAAATACTCGGACACACACTGCAGGACGGGTGAAACTTTCATTCGAGTAATAAATGATGAAGTTGGATTCAGTACTTCAATGATTCAATAGATGATTAAGTGAAACTGATATGATCGGCGAGCATTTAGCAGATGCGAGACAAAAAAGTGACGGCATTGAGGGAAAATATTGATTTTAACCAACCATCATCGGTAAAATTATTAATTATCCTTATATTATTAATCAATTAAATAAATTATAAAAAATAATACTATGTTTATAGAGTCAAGTGAAGATAATTTAGAACAAATATCATATCTGACTATTTTCTTCATTCATTAAGACATTACAAAATGGAAAATATCTCCTAGCATGAAATTGAAACCAAGAAAAGATGCAATTAATCTGCAAAACAATGAAATCACAGTAACTTGGGGTTCTCTAAATCCTTCACCAAAAAATCAAAGCAAAAGGTGTTTAATGAGAGTGCAGTAGGGTGCGGCCTAAAACACTTTTTTTCGAAAAGTCTATGTGCTGCAGTACCATATTGTGCCAATACCAGTAGAAACCACCCACAAAAAATTTCAGCTCAGTTGGAAAATATTTAGAGGTCGCTCATGGCCCCCGAAGTAGACAAATTTGGCTCAAGGCAAGGGTGTGGATGTCAATAACTTGGCCATCAGTGAACGTAGTTTGAGGCGTCACCCTTCGCGAATCCGTAGAGATTTGGCAAAGGATATAACAGATGGACTTAAACCGACTCGCCCGCCAGTAGTTCACTGGGACGGGAAGATGTTACCAAGTATTTGAAAGAGAGCATCTTCGCAGCCAATAGTGGAACGATTGCCTATCCTGGTATCAGAGGGACTCGAGGACCGCATTCTCCAAGTGGCGAAGCTCGAGAAGGGGACCGTCCAGGCTACGGCCACGGCAGTTTTCAGGGCACTTCTGGAGTATGGTCTGGTGAATCACGTCAGTGCGTTGTGCACCGACACCAGGAGCAGCAATACAGGTAAGAAAAATTGAATGTATGTTACGATCCGTACTTCTAATTTTAACGGATGAAACGAAAACATCGCATTTCTTTTCAGTTGAGAAAAAAGGAGTTTGTGTGCTGCTTGAACACTTACTTAGTGATGAGCAAGGGAAAACAAAAGTAATGCTCAACCTAGCTTGCTGTTGCCACATAATGGAAA
Source organism: Ceriagrion tenellum (assembly GCA_963169105.1). NCBI lineage: Eukaryota > Metazoa > Arthropoda > Insecta > Odonata > Coenagrionidae > Ceriagrion > Ceriagrion tenellum. Next base: position 82,918,274 of record OY720634.1, on the reverse strand, counting down.
CCATCCTCAGTGGTGTGTTTAAGGCATATGTCGGACCATCAGAGCCCAGAAGTCTCTATATTTGAGCGGTTCAGAAATTTATGGCCAAAAATGAATCCGCAGGAATACCTAACTAGAGTCATGTGCCCTGAATTGAAGGAAAAGTTGGGAGACAACATAGACACCACAATAGTCGTTGCTGCAAAGTGTTTGGAGGTAAGAACTGATAATACGGTAACATTTTAATGTGATCACCCCACCCCCACCTACCCCTCTTTTCTTCCGTACGCCAGCCTAGCAAATTTCTCGGTTTCCTCTTTTTTACAGGAGTGTCAGCCTCGCGATGACTACCGCGAGCTCCAGGAGCTTTCCATTATTTTTCTCGGAGGCATTCCACCTCGTGGCATCAAGATCTTGGCTCCAGGAAGCATCTCGAGTACAAGGTGAATGGCTAAGGGCATCTTTACTCTCAAAATATGGATGTTCCAGGAGCAATTTCGGCTCACGCGTAGGGAACGCACTGGCCTGGAACGCGTGCGTTTTTTCTTGATTCCCGTTTACCTGAAGGCGTAGTTTACAGCGTCACATGCACTATCAGCGCCTCGCAATGATCTCCATCTTCTCAATGATCTCATTAAGTAAGTATGAGAAAAAAATGTAATTGTGAATCTTATTTTCATGATCTTTTTACTAAAAACAGATTGTTGCGCAGGTATGAAGACTCTATTGTCTCAACGGAGGCCATAGACAAATTAAGTGGCCACTTGTGGTATATAAGTGAGCGGTTTGTGGCCTTCGCTTTTTTTGACGTGGAGGTGTCTCCTGAAACCAAGAAAGAAATGGCTATTGCTACTCAAGAAAGTCGTATCGACGAGGGAGAGACTCCGAAGCGCCTCAAGTGGTCGAAGGAGCAACTAGCCAACTGTGTTCACCAGGACCTTCCCGATTTCTTCACGGGACGTACAAAGGAATTTTTTAATTCCTTGGGTCTCAAGTGTAATTTTTTGAGGGAGGATCCAGAATCATGGCCAAATCTGGAGCAGTTTCAACGGGCCAATGAAGTCGTCTCCCAGCTGAGAGTTATGAACGACTACGGGTTGCTCTCATCAAGAAGTACAACTCCACATTCACACAAGATGAGGAGGAAAAGCAATACCTACTCACTGTTGTGGCTGAGCATCGCAGAAACTTCCCAGCAATGAAAAAATCTACCCTGCTGAACGCACTCCATGATTAATAGACGTTTTGTTTGTTTCACAAATTTCAGTACATTTAAATACAATTTAAAACAACTGTCATCCGCTCATTAATATCAGAAACTATATAGCCTAGTTTATCCAGAAGGAGTTTGTTCATCGTCCGACCGACTAGTCAGCTAAGCAGCCGGCCGCCACCCACCGCCACCGCTCCCGCCACCGCTCGCGCCACGCCAAAATTTGTCTACTTCGGGGGCCGTGAGCGACCTCTAAATATTGTCCGATTGAGCTGAAATTTTTTGTGGGCGATTTCTACTGGTATTGGCACAATATAGCACTGCCGCACATAAACTTTTGGAAAAAAGTGTTTTCGGCCGCACCCTAGAGTGCAGCTTCAAACGCAGACAAATTTCCAAATCCAAAATACACATTTTTTTATACTTTTTCAACTGTGAGTTATTGTGTGAGGTGTTGTGACAATGAGTTTTAATTTTTCAAACAGTTTGTTTTTTACCTTGTTAGGTGTCTTTCTTAGAGTTTTAACTTGTGTATTAAAAATAAATTATGAGTCTTAGAAGTAGAGCTAGCATACTTACCGAAGGGAAAAAGGCCAATCTGGTTGCAGTTCAAAGCCGCTCTCTTTACTTCACTTCATTATTTTTCTTCTTCTCAGTCTCTTCAAATTCTTTTTAATGATGCCAGTCAGTATAACCCCTACATTTACAGAACATGAAGACCCTGAGGAAATACCAATGCAGGTTAAATTATTTACTCAGTGAAACATCAGAAAATAATGGGGAAAGTAATTCAACGACGTGCAAAACCACACCCAAATCAAATAAATATGGAAAACAAAAATATACAATCTAATCTACAATTCTTGAGAAGTACATCAAAAGTCAATTTGTAAAAAAAATTATTTTAGAGTTAGTGGTCTTCTAAATTGTGATCATCATTACACGCAGGGGGTCATTATTAAGTTACGCTAGTTATGTTACGTACTAAAGATGCAAGGTTGGAAGCAGAATTCCTAAAGGTGACCTTCCCCTCGATCTTGACCATCAAGGTAAGTAAAATTTGTCTTTTTGAAGTGGAAATCCCCATTAAAGATTGCAGAAATGAAAACTAAGAAGAATTACTCAACAGTGACTATGTCAATGACCCCTAGAGACCACAGAGGTCGAGGGTGATCTTCGAATAATGTTTCTGCGGGGTTCTTTCAGCAAGACTTTTGGATAAGAGTTGCTGCATATCACCATTCATCCGAGCTCATTTTATTTACCAACTAAATTTTATCATCGCATCAACATTTATTCATCAATATGTTTCACAGTGAAAAAAAATTAATAAAACTTGGGTCCCTTTCTTCGTAGCTGAGGAGAACTTTAGCCGGACAAAGATTCATCTGGCTATAATTATAAGGAGACTTCCTTTTTTGCATACTTTTTTTAGTCATACACTCAAAATATCAAGATTGAAGTATTATTACACTAATTATTGTTGATGGAAAATAATAATATGTATTTTTAAAATAAATGATTCTTGAGAATTTTCTATGAACTTCATGAAAACTTTGAGGAGTCCACTGGAATGTAATCAGCCAGTATCATCTTCCATGTTAAAGAACAATTCTCTTAAGTCGAATATTTTAGTGGTTACAAGATGCTCTCTTTGTCATTAAGTTAGTCATTTGTCTCGAATCCGACCAATGGTTTCAGCTAGGCAGCTTTGTTAATAAAAGAAAAACTCTAAAACTTAAATTTCCTCCGCCGTCACTGCTGCCGAAGATTTAATGAAGGCTAAAACAGAATGTTCGCCGGCGGAACTTCAAGTTGCATTTTCCATCAGGATGCAAATTAGATCACATCAATTTGGGTTGGAAACGCAAGTGCCTTCCCTTCTCTGTCCTTTCCCTTCCGATTAAGAAGATAACGTTTCTCATATCGTAATCAGTACATGAGACATAGAGTCACTATGACAACAAATTTGCCTGATTGTTAAATTACTCTTGTTCGAGTAATATCGCATATATCGCAGCAAATAAAGTGAAGGAAAAACAGTATCTCCAGAAAGTAAAGCTAGTGTCATTTATGTTAATTAAAACGTACTTATCTGATTGTATTTCCAGGGGATACACATAACTCAAATACAATTAGACCACGAATAAATACTGTGCGTGCTTATTTGCGATGGAATCTAATTTCAAATAATCCGATTGTAAATTATTTACTGAATTTTTCTTGTTTCTTCAGAGTGTTTGCTGTAATTTATGCAGGGTAGTTGAAGCAGTTTTGTTACAGATAGTTTTATGTTTTCCTTCTTGAAACTATATAGAATAATGGTATCTAATAAGCGGCAATATAATACTTATCTTCGGAGATAAAGTTTCACCCAACCTTGAATAATAGTCTGACTGCTTATCTGTAGATTATTACTTAAAATACATGACTTTTGATAATATTTAAAAGAAAAAGTTAGTTCATTTCCCCGCCTTGGACCTAGAAATGCAAAAATTAGGTCGATGAATTTTAATAAGTATCATTTCTATGTAAATCACCGCTTTTAGTATCGAAATATAATTTTACTGAATAACAAGATGTAATCATATACCATGTTTGTGGATCCAGCTTGTAGGCGAATAAACTACAATTTTTATTAAATCAAATAAATTTAAACGTAGTTAAATGGTAAACCAACTTTGGTGGATGAATACATCATCGAGTTTTGAACATGCGTCAGGTTAAATGAAACATAATGTTTGAAAATGTCTCTGTTTAACTGAAAAATTAAAAAATATATAACAAAGAACCACCGAGGTTATCTGACACCACAAGGTTAAAATTTTCTATGAATTGGACTTTTAAAAATCACATATCCTGTAAGAAAGTCATTTTTTCAACATAAATTGTCACATTATACTCGTAAAAAATCTATACACCTCACCATAAAATAAAGGCCAGATATACATTGTTTCTTTTTCATGAAATACCTCTCCATGCATATTATTTTACAAATTAGCCCATGAATTCTATATAAAAAAGTTCTAAAGATTGTAGGGCTGAAAACCGAAAATTAGTTCATGTTACCCTCTAATGAAATGCATTCCTGCATACATATACTAAATGAAATTTCCCCCTTCAGAGTACTACACCTTGCTAAATAATAACGTCAAAGAGAATATTCAGCGTAACCTCAATGGCCTAGTCTCATGGAGACATGCAGCCTGGATGCTACCGATAGTTCAGCAACGCAGCCGCATCCCGCGTTTGCGTAACGCTCATCTTAATATGGTAAACAATTCTTATTCACAGCCACCCGGGGATCATTTGGCTCATTGAATTCCCATGTCGCTAGAGCCCCAAACGAGGCACATAGTGGTGAGTAGATACTCCATTATGCCATTTACCATGAAATTTACAGATACGGTTATTGTCGAAAAAATATTCAAATGTAAAAATGGTTCGTTACTTTTAATAGCATACGATTTCGAAGATATTTCAAAATGTGTTCAGAAAAACCTAGGTAAAATATGCTATTCACAAGATATTTCTGAAAGTTTGGTGTTTTTCTCTAAGATGGTTCTGAAGGTTTTGATGAAATGTTGGAATATTTAAAATTCGGATAAATGAAAAAAATTTTTACATTGACGAAATTCTTTCAAGTCAAAATTTTAACATCAGCCTCAAGGGTAACTTTCGTGGCAATGCATCAAATAAATGCAGGCAAAGAGCATATGTAACAGCATTCATAAATCAACACGAGCTGCTGATTACCGTTTGGAAAGTTAAATTAAATTATGCTTTCCGTAAAAGTTGCATACAAATGTAAAAAAAGTTTCCTTAACGTCCTCCGATAAACAATGGAATTGCAACCAGACGATCTAAGGCATATTTTGAAGGAGAACGTTGTATTTATTACATTAGGAGCACCTAAAGCTTGTTTCAGTGTGTGTATCATTGGTGTATCAAGTTCGTAACATACAAAAACGCATTTATTCGTACTGTAGGCCTATTATAAGTGTATTGTTGTATCATTTTTATATTCCCAGTTTTCTGTTGATCAAATCTCAGTCACATGCTACAAGAGCATAATGTATAACTATGACATTACAGCTAAAAATTGACATAAATTGACGCAGAGGGCAAATGAAATATTCAAGCGCCGATAGCAGAACGATGAGTTATAAAAGAAGCTATTTGGAAGCAGGTTAAAAGCAACTTTTACAAAAACTGAATTATTAACAAATTTCGTTTTTAGAATGGATATTCTTTTATTTTTGAACGGTATGGTATGAGAACAAATCAAGCTGAGATGAAGGCGATGAGGTGGTAATTAGAAGTTATAAGAGGTAAGAATATATAAAGCGCGAGGATGTTGAATGGCTTGAGAGTTTGTGCCAAGAAACGCTGAGGGGTTTGTTCTTCCAATCGGTATCTAGGATGAAGATAGGTTTAGTATTAAAGTAACTGAGGAGGAAAATTTATGCAGGGACACACATTACCAACGGTATTAGGAGAATAGCTCAAACTTCGTAATGCAGCGTAGGATGATTAAGTCATTAAACTTGGTACTTGAAAAAGAAAAATGCCTTTGGATTATCGGGTTCCAAACAGTATTGGCAAAGGTTGGATGTTGTCAGTAGATCAAAGTAGAAAGCAGAGGGGTAAGTACTGAATGATGAAGATGAGGGAAGTAGTGAGGAAATCATGGATGGCAGATAGGCTATGGAGGGAGATGGTGAGAGCAAATACAGAAGTATCCCACGTAAATTAGGAATTAAAGTAACAGGAAATGAGAGGAATAAAACGATCGGAGATCAATCCTCGGACTGGCATAAAGCTAAAATTTCAGCACAAAGATTAAAATAAAGACGGGAAGACTTCATTAAACGAGCATTCCAATAAATTTCGGTGAGGTTTGCAAGTTAACCAATTATGAACAAAAGAAGATTAGAAGCGATGGAAAATAGCATCATAGATGAAATAGAAATGATCATCAACTGGAAGGAAAGTATCAACCATAGGGCCTACAGAATGGTTGCAGAGAAAATATGCTTGATAAAAACTTGGATTTTTTGTAAAATATTGCCTTCTCAAAAGATCATGCACGTACAATGTGTAGTTCCGTAGGAAGATCAGTGACAAAAAAGATGAATCAAACTAGGGAATGCCATAATAAGAATGCTATAATTGGAAAACCTTTAACTCAGCTGGTTCTTTGGTTTTTTAAGGGTAATTATTGAAACCCAAGTTGTAATGGATAACTATCCCTATATCAAGAGCCCCTGTGTTGATGTTGCTCTGTATGAAAATGTATCAGATGTCCATTGTAAGAAAATTATTGGTGAGGATTTCACGGTACTACATTTGAACATAAGGTCGGTTAGAAAGAATTGGGACTCTTTCCTTGTTATATTTGATAAGCTTAGTAATAAAAAGGAAGTGTAATATTAACAGAATTATTGTGTGAATTATTATTGTGTAATATTAACAGAAGTTAACATCATAGCTGATGAAATTTTCTTATACAAAATAAAGGGTTTTAATGTCTACTCCTCAATAAGAGAAGGCAGAAGAGGTGGAGGTATATTATTATACATAAAACAAGATTTTAAGTTCACTGTTGAAAACTTGAAGATGTTAAGTTCTGAATCAAATGTAGGGAACTTAAATATAAAAGGTAAAACCATAAGAATAATTGCTATATATAGACCTCCTGACCAAAAAGTTCTGTATTTTCTAGAGGAGCTAGAACATATTATTGAGATGTCCAAAAGTAAGAAGACCATGATCATAGGTGACATAAACATAAATCTTAAAAATAAGCACTGCGCAAATACTTTAAAATATAAAGAACTTCTGTTGTCATATGGGTACATGTCATTAATTAATACATATACAAGAGAAGAAATCAAAGAATGATATCTGGTTCAATCATGTATAGATCATAAAATTTTTATGGTCATTGTAACTTAGTTAACGGTTTTATTATAAAACGTCAATTATCAGATCACTACTTAATAGGTGTGTCATTTAGAGACCAAAAGAGAAAAACAAGTTCAGGTCAGTCAGCTGATTCAAAAAATAATAGAAACGGGGGAATAGTATATCTGGACAATAGTAAGGTGGATCTGCTTATAAATGATTATAAATGGAGCACTGTAGTAGAGGAAAATGATCCTAACACTATGTTTGTAAAACTTTGTTTAATACTCAATGATATTTATGACAGGTCAAAACTAATCTTCAAACCTATAGGTCGAAAGAAAGAAAATAAGTGGATGAATGAAACTATCTATAAATTAATACTAGAAAGAGATAAGGCCTTTAAAAAGTAGGAAAGTAGCCCCAGAAATTATTCTCTCAAAGAAAATTATAAAACCATGAAAAATTAAACAGTAAAACTTATTAGGAAAGCAAAAATTGACTATTTTAGTAACAAGATATCAGAAATACAAGATAATAGGACACTTTGGAATAAAATTAATAGGGTGACAGGTAGGAGTAAAGACAGATGTAATGATGACATAATATTTAGCCATTTAGATAATACTTTTAATGAGCATGAAATATGTAATAACTTTTTGAGTCAATTTTTAATAAGAGGTAAAGATACTATTTGTAATTGTAAACAGAAATTTTATGATGACATTAATTTCAATAACTTATGCAGTATTTTTATACCAGAATCCACAGAAGATAGTATTAAAAAAATTGTAAAAGAGCTTAAAAATAAGGGACCTGGTCAAGATAGAATCAGAATCAGAGATACCAAGGCAAACCCTATACTTCTTCCTGTTATAACTACTCTTGTAAAAAGAAGTATAAGTCAAGGAGTAGTGCCCGAGGGGCTCAAAATTGCATACGTTAGACATATTTATAAAGGAGGCTCCTACAAAGATTTTGTAAACCACAGACCTATCTCTTTGCTACTAGCTATCAATAAAAATATATGGAGAAATATGTGGCACAATATCTAACAAATTTCTTAAGAAAACATAAAATATTCTCAGACTACCAATATGGATTTGTGGAAGGTAGAGATGCTAAAGATGCACTTGAAAATTTTGCCGACATAATAAATACCAACCTTGATAAGAACAATAAAGTAAATGTCACTTATGTGGATTATAAAAAAGCTTTCGACTCTGTCAATTTACCCACATTGCTATATATATTGCAGGATATTGGCTTTAGAGGGTGTGAACTGAAACGGTTTAGAAGCTATCTACTGCAGAGGAGTATCAAAGTGAAATTAAAAAAATGTATTGGAAACCAAGGTAGTGTTGAATATGGTATACCCCAGGGGTCTATTTTAGGGCCAATTTTGTTTCTTGTGTATATTAATAGTATATTTATATGCATTGTAAATTGCGATATTTTACTCTATGCTGATGATGTTATAATGATATGCTCATAGAGATTAAAATACTGCCATTGCCTACATGTAAAATGATGCCAATAATTTAACGAAATGGTCACACAACCATGATCTCTCAATTAATATGAAGACGTCCAAAGTCATGTCTATCGCCAATAATGCAGCTAAATTACAACGGAATCACATAACAATCCATGACTATAAATGCCTGCATAAAAACATAAACACACTCTTGTGCAAATGCAATAATATAGAACAAGTGTCACAATATAGATATCTGGGTATCATAGTTGATCAAATATTCAAATTTAGGGAACACTGTGAATAGACATGTAGTAAATTACGCTAGGTTAGTTATCAAATGTATCACGTTAGAGATTTATTACCTGTCAAAGTTAAAAAGATGATGTACTTTGCTATAGCTGAATCCATCCTGAGATATGGAATTACTGTTTGAGGTAAAACTAGTAAAACACACAAAATGTAGCATACAAAACTGGATTGTCAAAATGATTACATACAACAGAAAAAGTGATAATAACGTGTCATCGAAACCAGATTCTAATGATACAAACAATGCATACAAAATACTGAAAATACTACCGCTTGAAAAGCTTTTGACATACATTTTAGTTATACATAATTATTTCTCTAGTAAATATAAGAAATTGAAATAAATGTACATAAAATGGGGAAACGGAATGTGGACCACTATGAAGTCCCTAAGTATTTTAATAAATGTGGTGCAAACAGAATGGTGGTAAGTGTACCTAGATTGTTTAACCAATTACCAAGGGACATGCATGGATTAAATATGTATACAGAGGTTAAACGGAAACTTTGGGAGTATTTGTTGGAGGACTGATATCTAGAGAGGTTAAGAGACTGATTGTGTGGCCACATATTTATGCCGCTCGGTGCGAATATAGCAATGTAAGCGCATTATTGTTTTATTTGTTTTATTTTAATTTTTTATATTGACGTTAGAGAGTACCTTCTGATAAGCCTAATGTGGCTCAGAGGGTCTCCTAAGGTTTAAAAATATTGATGAAACTATCTACTCTGCTTAAGGTCTTCTTTTTTTTCATTTATTTTAATGCAAAGGTGTATTTGTCATATAGAGTGAAGTGTATTACATCTTTTGTACAATGGATAGTCCGTATGTCCTTACTGTCTTTTTATTTCTTTTATTCTGTGATAAATGTACTTCAATATGAGATTAATAAAAAAATGACTGATTAAAGGAGAAAGGGTTAGCTGAAAATACATTTGGGAGCATGGCTGTGGCTAAACTATCCTCGGAATAATGACAGTTACTGTTGATGATAGTGAGAGTAAGTTGAAAGAATGATGCACCAATGGAATGCACCCATGCAACAAAGAAATATTGAAATGATTTGTGAAATTTAATTATAAATTGAATTGGAGTAGCTACGATTATTTTCTCATCTTTTTTCAAAGAAGCTAAGTGATACCTTTTCGTGATTAAAATATGCATTTAATACAACTATTAAAAATATAAGGAAAGATGCTCAAAATTGAAAATAAGTAGACCAAAGAGCCCGCATGTGGGTTGACAATGTTTGTTAGATGTTTTTTTGCAGTTTAAACATCAGAAAATGGTTTTCATCATAAATTTCTACTTTTATTTGATATGTAGTTATTTTTAAGATATTAATAGAAATTCACTCGACAATTTTTAGATTCAGCTGTTTTGAATCTGCTTAACAAATTGAACTCAATAAAATTTTGGTAAGAATATTTTGAAGCTATTTGAGGAGTTTTGTACTGATTGGCGTCATTATTCAATTCTAGAACAGCCGAGCTTCTCTACCACCCTAGAACAGCCAACGGAGCCATTTTGGCTCCATCGCTAATATCATGCACTTGGGTAACTGCAATGAAGAAGTGACTTTTGAAATATGATTTTCATTTGATATACATAATAATTCACTTATATTATAGCTACTTCACAATTCCATAAAGGCAAATTTAAAAAAAAAGTAGGAACTTTGAAATGTCTCTCTCCTGATTATAATCCTCCCAGTCTGCCACTGTTACTGTCACTGCCAATGTTAGGTGAATCATCTTCAACTTCTGATTAAACTTCAGAAATTTTGCTTAGAATGTTAATAATGACTTCAGGTTGTAGGCGTCGCTTTAAAGACATTTCCGGAAAAGAAGTTCGTATCTCTTGCGAACCGATCTAGATTCCACGGCGAAAGATGAAGACTGAGTGATGAAAATCCTATTTGGGCAAGGTATTTGCCAGCGTGAAGCGATTTGAGCAATTACAAAATTATTTGAGCGTTTGAGATCTGAAACTCTGAACGGATACAAAGTAAACTGAGTCATAATATGGTTGGAGTATGTCGGATTCTTCAGCTTCTTGACGTTATTTCAAAGACATTGTCGTGTAATGAATGCCACATGTGTTGTGATATTGTAAATGGAAGAAAGGAGCAGATTATCAAAGTTAACTTAAATATACCCTTGATCGTACAATTTAAAGAAGCAAATCAATACATTATACTTGTTTGATGTTTGTAGCAAACTCTACGCATTAAACACTTAATGGCATTCACGGTCCTGAATGGATCCAAATTAGCTCCCATGCCTGTTCGAGGTAAATTACCTTTTTTCTGAAGAAATACTCGCAATGAGCCACAGATATTTATTCATTGGCATTTCCATGAAAATTAATTAAAAGTCAGAAAAAATAACAATTATCAAGGCATAAAGAACAAAAATACAGCTCTTGAAAATGAACAGCCGATGGAGCCAAAATGGCTCCTGCGGCTGTTCAAATGTCAAAGTATTAAATGTCAAAACGTCAAAACTATTTTTGTAACACACTTTAGTCTTCAATAACCTCTTGCGCTAACTAGCATTGGCGTAATTCTGCTGTGGCAAGGGGGTGGCAGTTGCCCGTCCCCCAAATTTTGAAATGAAACAATTTACCTACTGAATCTAACTCGAAAATATAAAGTTGACGGCCATATTTTGGGTAACTTTGCTTAATTAATTTCAATGAATTTATCTAACTTAAGTGGTTAATATAACATATGAATGGGAAAATAAAGAATATTGGCAACTATTTCCGGGTCACGAGTTCCTTTCAAAAGGCTAACAAATCTGCCTATCTACCCAGACCTCCAGGTAACCTTTGACCTCCCATTTAAAGGGCACAAATTATGCCCATTGCAATATGCTAAAACCTCTTGTTGAAATCAGTTTTAGAGAAACCTCGTGGTGATCTAAGTCACCCCGCCACACAGATTGGAAAAATACTAAAACACACGCGCGGGTACAGAAACATTCTTTAAAAGCTGGTGTTTTAATGAAAAAATCCAATGAAAATATAAAAAAATAATTTTATTTTATAAAAAATTACTAATCTACGATTAAAAGTTGTAAGATAATCTGGAAAAGGATGAATTTCCGAGCCATTTTCTGCTGAATCAGCTCACTAGAACTCCTGAAAAACATCCGCTAAAACCATGAGATAAGTACCGCTATTATCATGTCCAATGTATGGTACTTTTAACGCATAATTTGCAACTAAAATTACCAAAATATATGGTTTCATTCCAAAAATTTATGTCGTGAGCAAATTGATCCCGTTATACGTTATTAATTCCCCGTCAATAGCGCTTGCTGTAGAATGAGATTGAATTTGAAGCAATTTAGAGCCCGAAGACCAGTTATTTAAAATTTGATGGATTCGTCAGAGGTTTAAATCTATGAAATGAGATGCGAAATGAGGCTCATAATTTGTTTTTATAGCTAAATTTATGTTCATAATTTCTCAAAATTTTAATTATTTAGTGCATCCATTGATATATGAAGAACATCCTTAATCCAAAATCACTTTCGATACCGTTACAATTGAATCATAGAAAGTTATCTACAAAGATGAGGTGAAAATTTCCTTTCAAAATATGAAGGAGTATAAATTCGACTGTGAAAGCCTTACATTCTAATTCAATTATTTAGAATGATCTCCACCATAAAAATACTGCGATTATATTCGTCTAATAAGCCAGGATGTTTTAATGATTCAAGAGCATATTAAACCTGATTAGACACCATCAAGCCTAATTTCACGTTCAATATCAGAAAATTAATAGCAAAAATTTAAATCTCTGCTGTAAATAAACCATGGGGAAAAGTCTTCCAGCAACTGAAGCTCAAACCTGAAGTTTTAAACGTGCCGTAATCGGCGGACTACCTCATTGAATTTTAAAGTTGTCACCGTACAGGGCAAGGCATTCATGGCGCAGCTTGCTGCTGGAGCGCGATAGTAGGATGTTTGAGGACTTTGGTGGTGCAGTAAACATCATTCCCAATTTAAACTCTCAAAAGCGATGTTAAGTAAATTGTTACTACGCGACCGCGATTTCCAGCCTTCCAAAATATTAAACTTCATCACGTAGGGACCATTAAGCATTACTAAGTTAAATACAATGATAAACGGTGGTAGTTTTCAGATAATCCATAATTTTCCTCCACTTCGTCATCCAGGCAAGTTATTGAAAGTTTGGCAATATTTATAATAATATGGAAAAATTTTAATGATACGAAATATTTTAGTCCCCTCATAGGGGAATTTTATTTCAATGCTATCTTGCTAAATTGTTTTGGAACAAAAATGGAACAATTATCATTGCTAAAGGTGAAATGTATACTCTTATTAAAATTTAAATAATAAAAACCTTTTACGGCAACTTTATGATAAAACCTAATATATCAATTTACATATTAAAAGTTAAATAATGAAGTAAAAAGAATAAACTTCTAGCAACACTGGAGCCTGCAAAAAGAACCCAAAGATGAATATTTCAAGGGCTATAAAGAACGTTACTACTTTCACAAACTGTTCTCCTGAATGCACATTTTTACTTCTTAGTAAAACTTATATTCGGCCAAAATAAAATATTTCTTAATTACTAAACTAACAGACTTGGCTGTGATAAGAATAACCATGAGTTAACATTTCCTCCGATACAGTTATCTCTTGCTGGCAAACCGAGGGCATTTATGTGACACAATGTGTTTAACCAAGATTTTGAGATAATAATGTATACGGAAAAGACCGGAGTGATAGAATCAGTTTGAATATGATTGTAGTTATACACACTGGATAAACGACCATTGGGATAACACGATGGCCACGAGAAAACATTCGAAAGAACAGAAGTTTTGAGCGATGCAGATAAAAAAATGTTATATTTCTTTGATATCTGCTGGAAGCGCGCTCACAAAAATACGAGGGATTAAATGGAAATTTACCTATTTACACAGTGTTTTTGATCAAAATAGCTGAGTCCGTATCACGGAACCCAGCTTGGAGTGGATCGGCTCATCCGACTATTATGCTCGTGAAATGCAGCAAGCATCCCGAGGAAAGCCACTGCGGTGATTGTTTGCGAGCGCCTGTCCTGTGACGTGTTGAAAGGGACGCGCGGAGAATTAAGCGCGGCAATCCGAATCATTTCCCTGCATACCCAGTCTCTCCTGAATATTCATCTGTTTGAAACAATTGTGTTACTTGGCAATTGCAATTTAACGCTCCTCAGGCTCATTTTGGTTCCCGTCCTCATTTTTAATCCATAAATTCATGGTCACCTCGGCAAATTGAGATAATTCACTGTTTTTAACCAGAAAAACGTCGCTTCCCTCGAATTGCCAACTGCTCTTAAGCTTTGAAGTTTTCCGCTCTATGTCTGCAAATTCATTGAATAATCACTTCACTTACGCGACAGAGAGTGTTTGATTTCAAGATCAATGGAATTGATATATTTCAAAACGGCTGAAAAAGCTTTCTTTAACCTATTATGGCGGTGTATAGTTGCGAGCTTGCTTCACTATCCCTAGGCGTCAAAACATATCTCCTACAGTACAAGTTTGCTTAAAAATAGATACCGATGGGCTCCAAATCTAATGATGCATATCATCACAGTATTTAAGGAAATATAATAGCACACCGTAAGAGGAATCACATTGTTCCAGTTTCATTGTCAAAGTAGAAGTCGTGATTTGGCTGATTTTAAAACAAAAGCGTCAAACCGAAGCTCCAGATTTTTGGACAACGCCTAACTGCTTAAGTTAATAACGTTTGAGAAAATGATTCTCATGACTTATTCATTACTATAACTAATTACTCAGCATCATTCAGCAATTTTAAAAGTTTATTTTGCAATGTTATGGAATTAAGAGCATAGTATTTTCAAAACTTTCGGTACAGTTACAGCATAAAAGAACGCATAAATACCCTTGAATAGATCCAAAGTAGATTTAGTTACGTACATTTGTAGTTTTAATAATAATACCCTGTTAAGTCTTCATAAAATAAACTCCTAAAATGATTGGGATTGGAATTTAGTTTGCAAAACACGGAGGCGAAATGAAATAACTACAAGACGATGACAATTTTTGAAGGTTTTGGTCTTCTATTTCAGTTAGAAGGCTTTCTACCTAAAACTATGCAGTATATTATTACTTGGCTGTAGTTTTACTTAGGTCACACCTATAAATATTCAGTTGGGAAAATATTCCCGTAACAGTATTCAATTCCACTTTCTGACATAATTCAACATCTTGCTGCTATCTACAGTCATATTTCCGAGCTAATAAGCAAATGTTTTAGAGAAGAGTAAATAATGCTCCCTGATGCAAGCATTTAGGCAAAGAAGAATCTTGATGCTGATCATCTCATGTATAAATTGGTGTTTTGCCAATCTTAAGTAGAAAGGAGTTGGATTCTTTTTACCACGTGTCTTTTTAAGCTGACTTAACTGCTCTCAGTATTTTTGCATTGAAAATGATTCCCACCAAATATTCTAAAATTAATCTAGAGCAAGGGCTTGGTTCTCAAATTTTCATGACGAATTTGGAACGCTAAAAGAACCACAAAATTTATCAATACCATCCAATCCATGACTATTACGTGTAGACAAGTAGTGACGACACCAAAATGCGGAATTGACGAAACTATTCTTTGAAATGTATATTTTGGCATTTGATGCTGTTGTGAAGTACAGAACGTGATAAATAGGCATTATGGCAGATAAATAATCAAATAAAATAAGCTTCATCTGGTTACAAACACCAGTGAATCCCTCATCAGGAGACAAAAAGCCTGTTGTTTCAATTCCGTTCAAGAAAGAACTTTTCAATCGTTTTAAAATAACAACTGAGGTAATTTTGTCAAACTTTAGAGCAGTTTAATTACGAAAATTTTACCTTTGCTACCACAACTATTCTGCTCAACCTCGGAATTTACAACCCACGAAAACCCTGAAATAATTTCGGTCACAAAGGCAAAATGTTGCATTCGAAATTGTAACGATCCCGCATCTGTTGAACCACTGTGAAGACGAACATCAACATTCCCAACAACGACTCATTTGGTGCACCCAGGACAGCAATGGTCGTGACTTGTTTTGAATTCCACTTAAATCGGAGAGGAGCGCATTTCCTTTGACTGATTGGAGGCAATTTTATTTGCCATGTCACGATCGCGTGGCAAGGTCACGGAGAAGAATTCCCTTAGTCACGTTTCAGGAAGCAGAATCGAAAAAAATGACACAATATGGCCAATCGCGCGGGTACAGTAGAGTGAAACATGAAGGTAGTCGCCTAAGCAAAGAGCAATGTCGAGGAGGGAAGCAGGAGCTAGAAGATGAGAATCGAAATACTCTTGTGATAGTTGTGAATGGAATTTGGGAAGAAAGAATTTTCTAGCCTGAATATACCCCGGCAAATTTTTTTTCTTTTTTTCTATGATTTACCCAAAATATCTACTTAAAGAGGATAAAATATAATTCACTTTTGAACCAAAAACTCGAGAAATATGAATTTTTACGGAATCATTTTATGTACAAGTAATAAAAACGAAATGTTAAATCGGCACACTTGAATTATTTTTAAACAGTAATAAAATTTCCTAGTCACCGTAAAAAGTGAGTCACACCTTGATCTCATTTTGCATCAATTGTGACAACCTAACCATATTTGTTGGTAATTTGATACAGTGGCTCACTTTATTCAATTTTAAACCCTTTTTTCTGATTCTCCAAAAAGAACTTAAAGGAACAAAAAGAACAAAAAGGGCCGGAAATTTTATCACGAATATTTTCATGACGGCCTGCGATAGTGACACCTACCACAATAAAATATTTAATCACGCTAAATGATTTACTTTTATATCGTATAATTTCTGGAACTCATATGGAAGTAACCTCAACATCCATCGAAACGGATGGCTTGAATTTAAGAAGCACACAGATGTATTCTTATTAATTACCGATATGATTTTCCGTACATACTCATAGAATAGGAGAGCATCATATTAAAAATATTTACCAAACTTTTTTAATTCCAAATAAATGCGAATTAAACGCCACATTTGCGGCGGTATATATTTGAGAAATCAATTTGATGCTACTATGACTTGAACAGTCAAATACATACAATAATGCTCACCCAACCTAATTACGTCGATGAAAAGCATAGAAATTGGAATGAAAAATAAATCAACTAAAGACACAGGTATGCTGTCGGGGCAAAGCAATCCCACTCCGGGGTCCATGCCTACAGGTTTCTGAAGAAATTATGATATTAACTAACTGTTCAGGTATTGGATACTACATCTGTCAGCGGGTTTGTTGACGCGAGAGTTATGGATATGCTGAATCAATTGAATCGGTTTTGGTACCGACAAAATATTTAACCTGCTGTTGTATTTAGCCGGATCTCAGAGTTGAAAGAAATTGATCTGTAATGAAAATTAGCAATGTTTACGAAAAAATCACGTTTTATCGCCCTTTATGTTCCTTAGTATTCAAGGATAATCTAAAGAGTTGGTTAATGTCAGCAGAAATGAGATACTTGCTGAGTAGTTTGCGAGAAAATTAGAATGGTCACAGTTAGAAATGGTTGGGTGATGAAAGAATGTGGCCCTGATGCTCCAGTAATAGAAATACTTGAATAAACTGTGCTTCCTTGTTTGGCTATAAAAGAGAATGGATGAGCAATGAAAAATGGAAATATATATGCTACTTAATGTGATATAAGAAGCTGAATGTAGATGTCACCCTGAGAGGAGATTAGTTAGAGCAAGGGGATTCCGTCACCTATCTAGGAAATACCATCACATGGGACGGAAGAAGTACAACGGACATAAGCCGGAGGTTAGCCCAAGCTAAGAAGGCGTTCTCGGGAAAAATACAACCTCTATGCTCAAATAAAATAGGACTACTAACCAGGAAACAATATGAGAAAACTTTCGTGAGGAGATTAGCATTCCATGGATCAGAAACATGGACCATTCGAAAAGCTTACCAGAATAGACTAAGAGCCTTGGAATCCTGGTGCTAAAGGAGGATGCTGAAGATGGAATTAACGGGCAAAATAAGAAATGATGAAGTATACAGAAGAGTAGAAGAGGAAAGAACCATATAGAACACCATACAGAAAAGAAGAACAAGATAGATTGGGCACAGTGAGACACAATGAGATTCTGTAGAACGTATTTGAAAGTAAAATAGAGGGAAAAGTCCTCAAAGGAAGACCCAGGAATAAGTTCATGGGTCAAATAAAGAGGAAAGTACATGAAAAGAGATGCCAGGAAGAAAGAGAACTGACATTGGATAGGGAAAGGTGGAGGACTGCAGTCAACCCACCTTTAGATTGAACAACCAATAAATGAAAATGATAGTAGAGAGGCTTCAGTGAGAGGTTGACATGGGTGAATAAGGTAAAAGATACTCTAAAGAAGAAAAATCTTAGGAATCTTAGAATCAAAGAAATCGAATGCAATATGTGGATTAATGAAAGTCCATTGAGTAAGAAAGAGTGTATGAAATGAAATGAAATGCAAAAGTACGAATTTACGTGGCAAAAAGTGATGCAAAAATTGTGTGTAAGGAAAGAGGGTCAGAGAGGAAATTATTAAAATAGGGACATAATTATGCAGCCAACAGCAGTTGATGAATTCTTTGACTCCGCCTCCCCCCGAAGAGAATGACGTTTTGTGTATGTGTGGATAAATGAATTTCCATACTGAATAAAATTAAATTGTAAGCATTTAACAATCCTGATTAACGATGCCATATCATGATAAAAAAGGGGAAGGTTGCATTTCAGGTTAAGGACACGACTTGTCTTCGATGGAGAGTCGTTAATGCCACCGCGTAAAAACGTTTAAAGATAAAGAGATACACGTCGCTGGGTTTGACTCCCACGCCACGTGGCGCAATAATCTCAGACGAATGGCGCGAGCGCGTGCGAACCTAAGAGATAGGATCGATTGCACCGCCGGGATTGAATGCGCCGCGGAAATAAGTGCGAGATTTTTCAAACCGCTGCAGAGGGAGGAAACAAATAGGCCAACACGAGCCCCTCGCATACGACGAAGAGGAGGATGCGACCTACTTTCGCATCTTGCCGAAGCTACTTCGCTCGGGTGGATATCGTCCCGTCATTTTGTAAATTGGTTCACGGGCGCACGATAAAGGACGAGTATTCTTTATGCGTTCGATTCATTTTATTCGCAGGCGCGCGATTTGCGCACGCAATTTCGTCTTTGATGCTCAAGCCAGGGTCGACCAGTTTAAAATGCTTCGAAGAGGAGGAAGCCTCTACAGGTAGTGCTAACATAGACTGATTGGCCATCAATATGGACAGCCAACAGCCAAGGTCATTGATGCCATACGGACTTATCAATTAAAGGTAGGTTGGTTGGTTGGTAAAGACGATCGCTGGAGGATTGGGGAAAGTAAAGATAGAAACCTAGTTTCGTCATTAGCTTTTCTTTAGCAATGTTTTTAGTGGTCCATTATTTTACAATACACTACACTAACGGAGCCATGAACATTAAATACTACTTTACAATCGTCTAATAAATAATGGGTATTACACTGCAAAATGTACGGAACATTATTAGCTTCAATCCCGGATCATCGGCAAAGGAAGTCAGGGCTAGAGTCAACGCATCGACCCTCTCCATAGTTGCTACATTTTTTTCAATTCAGAACTAATTCAATATTCGTTTCGAGGCCTCCGGATTGCTAGAATGATGATGCATAAATTATTTGGATTACTTCCGCGAGAGTTTATTGTAAGACAACAGTTCAGAAGTAGTTTACGTTGTGCCACAGTTTTAAATCCTTAAAGGTTTCCCCTTGATGGAAACAATAAAGTCAGTAACTACGTCTGAAGATTTACCGAGAGATTTATTATTTTATTCCTGAGCCATAACTTTCAGAGATATTACCGCAGTTTTTGCTGGGTTCTTGTGTATATTTCTCTTCATACAAAGGAGCAAAATTTCCGCGGGTTGGGACATCCAAAAAATGTTACCATCACCGGATAACCATTTAATTACCATAAATGGTAATCCTTTGCCGAAAAGTAACCAATTCAACAGGCTCTCATTAACTATAAATTAATTTTTAGTTTTTAGTCAGTATCTTAAAATATCAAGAAAATAGCCAGCGACAGAGCTTATCGTAAAGTCGATGGGTTAGGTCCTTGAAACTCTTTGGCGGAATTAAACGACGCACGCTACTATACGTTTCTCCATAAATTTCCTATAACTTTTATTAAGTTTCCCATCCACCTCGCATAAAAATATTTGAATCTGTGTCGAAATTCTTACATATCTATCTGTCTATCGGTTTATATCCGTCACGTTTTTATCAAAAGGGTGAAATGGCATAGACAGATGGATTGTTTTTTGGTATATCATTCGATGCGCTAGTTTTCCAGCTGCCATTCCAAGATTCCTATTCACTCCAACCAAATACGTGAAGTTTCTCACCGGATGGTACCATCATGCAATCCTTCCTCCACACTCTTGGAGAGATGATGAAACTAGACGCGTGAGGCGTGTAGTTTCGTTTATAGGGCTTTTTTTTACTCAATCTGCATTCTCTTGCATGTTTTAGGTTGAAGTCATTTTTATAACGTTTCTAAAGTTGTTATAAAATTCCAAACTGGGATTCTATCGAAGATTATTATCATTCATTAGTGCTTATAACAGCTGCAGAATTGGGAAAAACTGGATACTCTTTTATGGCTATTGAGGCACTAGGTTTTTCACCATTTCTCACAAATTATAGCCACTATTCTTTGATTCCATTCTTAACATACACTAGTTGATATTGGACACTGGCGGAATACTACGCAACCGAAGTTCACTATTTGCCTAAAAATTTCATAACGCACTCTTCCAGCCTCACCATCCGAAATAATTATTATTTTCATTTCCAGTCTTCGATATTAATACTCAAATAAAGGACCAAGATTACTTTGAAATTGAGGCTACTTAAAAAAGATTACAACTTAATATACACGAATGTCCGATTGCGCTATGAGCAATATCGCCCATCTTTTGATTTTTTGTTAAGATCTTCAAATTGTATTTTTGGCATGCAACTACTGAAAGAAAGCAAGACTTCACCATAAAAAGATTAAAAAGATGGTCCAGATTATTTTTCATACCGAAGAAGTTTAATAGGTTAAAATTGAAAAATAAACTTTAAATTATTATTAATTCTGGTACATAAACATTGACCATTGCATAAATATTGATTGATATTCTGTTCTCACCATGTAGAAAATTTGTAAGAATAACTCTAACTAATCCTTTGCTTGGCTACAATGCTAGGCTGGGCGGAACGGAGCTGGCTCTATTGAAAGTAGGGGAGTTAGAACGACACATTGTCGCGACATGTTGCAGCCCACCAGCCAGAAAGAAACTTACGCGCGACACAGTGTCGCAGTTTGCTGTGAACGTGTCCCATTTATTATTCCCCAGATATTATTACGCCATTACATGACATCAATGTTAACATATATAAAACTTGCCGATAATAATGAAATGGTTAAGCAATGAAACGTTTGTCCTTTAAAAAATTAGCTTAATTAACGTAATTTTAAGCCATAAAGTATTTGGAAAGAAAGATTATTTTTTGAACCTATAAGTGGTTAATTATTTCAAATTGTTGAAACTCAATTGAAAGCAACTTAATTATGTTAAAAAAAAGTAGGATGGAATTAACCGAGGGGATCAAGATGCTTTGAAGTGAGAGTTCTGCTTAGCCTACAATTTTCCTCCAGAGCTTAAATTTTGCAAAAAGTGCAAATAGAGTAAATAATTAACAATGATTTAGAAATGGATAGCTTAGCCAAATTACGAAACTTTCATGCAGTTTTTTATCGTGAAAAGTTGAACAGAAATACCATGAAAGAAGAAAGAATACCATTTTGGATAAATGGTATATGAGTTTGACAGGTGAAAATGCATGACTCACAATAAAAGATAAACACTTAAACAATGCAAAATATTGACCACCGATAAATCGTACCTTCTTGTTCAAACGAGAAGTTTATGTATCAACAAAATTTTATAAATTCAAGATTGCCGAGACATAGTAGTATGTCTTAATACTTCAGGTTCAGAGTGGTAAAGCCCGTGAAACACTAATAATATTCTATTTTTTTCTTTGTGTGCGTCATGAAATAGCATAATACCTCATAAAACAAGCGAAAAGTGTTTAAACCAATATTTGAAAAAAATATTTTTTGTGCCGACAGCATTTCATTATCCATGTGTCGAGTATTGGCACACGCAAAATAGCGAAAACATATGTACTAATATTATTCCTGAAGATAATTAGACCACGAAAGTTATTGATACATTGCTATTGCTTTTTCTGTCATGGGCGTTCAATATGTTTATTCGTGAGCGCTAAGACACAACATTGATATGGGAGAATAAAATGATACAATGAAAATTTTACTACCGTAACTAAGTAATCAATGTCAGAGATAATGATCACTGCAGGAGTTTCAACACCAATGTTTAATTTCTCCCTGTAGTTCAGATTAATATACTTTTTGTTTAGGTGTGCCTCTGCACAATAATTCTCACGCCTTCAACAGGCATGAAGGACGCACTCCGGTTCTGATATCATAAAATTCACCCATCTAGATTGATACATGAGCCGGAGATTGCAGGTAGGAGGCCACTTTCCGGGAGTGATTTCCATTTAAAGAATGATTTACCTCATTTTCTCAGTCATTGCCGAGCCGTAACGGTCATAACATAAATCAAGCACAAAAACTAGGGACGAAATATGGAAAAATATTGACCTTTCTTTAACTTCATGCTGAAAATTAACACGACTGAAGTTTAAATGTAATATTAAAGAAAAATATGTAACGGGAACACGTAAAATTAGCATATTTCTACTTTTAGATTTGTACGGCGTCTAAAAGATTCCTCCCTATCACATTGCTCCCTCAAATTTCTTCCTGTGACCTCAAATGAGGTCTCGGAAGAGTAACTTGGGTATTTGTATTTCTTGCGCCGGTGTAGAGTAAATTTTTCCAAACTTGAACATTAGGGCAAAACACTAAATACTTATTTTTATTTTTTTGAGAAAAGTTTATAAAATCCTCCATTTTCTCCTTCACTTCCCAACCTCTCAAAAAGCAGAGCTTTAAATTTTTGTGTGCGTCATTAGATATCCAAACTCAACTATATTGAAGATACCTTAAAAATACTGAAGCATTTTCCTCAGTCAATAACCCAGTTGGCCATATTTGCTGGCGTGAATCACGAAAAAATATTAAAATATTAAAACATCCATTTATAAATTTTTTCACCAAATTATCAATAAAGACTGAATAATATTTAAGATTATCATATGAATCAATTACAAATGAGCCTACCACTATTTGAACATTTTTTCTCCTCATTTCAGAGTCGACTGTTGAAGATAAAGGGGAATTTCATTGACTAAAAGATTATATTAAACATATCGGCCCTCTTCTCCTGACTTGATCCATATTTTCAAGATTTTTACGGTCTCTACCTTGTTAAGTCTCTTTTGGGATACCAGTTGTTAGGATTCCTGAGAAATCTTTCCCAAAATATTTCAAATAAAAATTTGCCATCTCTTAGTTGATAGACTCTCTTTTGTCCCTTCCGGTTTACATATGTTTTCAAACATAATATGTAGCGAACCAAAGCAAACCGGTAAAATTAAGAAAGAGAATAATCTTCATGGTGTCCACCTTTTGTAAAAATTCGAGGAAGAATATGTTAAATGAGTATTGTATATTTACGGAAGATTCGAGGAATAATATGTTAAATGAGTATTGTATATTTACGTCACTATTTACAACTATGACGACATATTTAATTTTCATGGCAGTACTGGCTGAGAATGTAACCTTAGAAAAACGTGTAAAAATTAGTTCCTGCAGGTAATTATCTACCTAGAATGTAAACAAACACGGCAACGAAATATAATTCTAATCGGCTGACAAGACGAGTATATTTCCGCAATCTTCCCTCATTATCCCCATTAAAAGTAAATAAGCATTTGATCGGGTGACTGCAATGTGGAATTGAATGCATTAATATAATTATTTTACTTATTTTTACTACTAAAGACGGCTTCTTACTGTCTTCCAACGATGAAAAAAATTTAATTAATTTTAAACTAGCATGACTAAAGTCTTGATAGCCTCGTTGAGAAATGTATAGGTTCTAATTACCCAGAATAGTTATGGGGATGTAAATCTTTAAAATACTTCGAGAAAATCAATAACAGGCATTTGTGAATAAAATATTCGTGATAAAAACAATGAAATGGTAAAATACTATGTAGCTATGCAGGTCCTGCCATAAGGTGCAAACAGACGCCATAAACATTGAAAAATCAGCTCGTTTTCGCTCAATGTGAAAGATAAATTAGGGAAAAAATTCAAACACAATTCTATACAAGGCATTTACGAAGGTCAAAGGCAAATGAGCACGAAAAAACCATTCTTGGCATTATTTCTTGACTTTGTCTCAATTTTTAACCGGGAATTTTATCAGATAATCGCGTATAATTCGCACTGTATTGTCCATGAACCAACGTACAATACCGTGCCTCAGCATTAAATAGCTCTTGATGGAAGCTGGGTCACGTTCTGATTACCACTCCAGATTCCTCGGATATACGCCCATGAAATACGACGAAAAGGAAAAAATATTGAGTAAATATGGAAATAAAAAAGAATGATGGAACAAAGGAAATTTTGTCTCAAATGGGGGAAAAGAGTACACGGCCATTGAAGGAGCTGACCAAAAAGCGGTCTTGACAGCATGAGCTTCATAACTTTTGACCATATGTTGTCATCAGTAATTGGGCAACCATTATTTTTAATAGAAAACCAAATGATCAAGTATGCAACGCCAGATATTTACCACATTTACTCGAAAAAAATTATTTAGACGCGCAGAACTTTGTTTCTCAAAATACATTAAAACATGTAACTCTAAATACTGCCTGATCCACGAAGGTTAGGAATGATTTTAATATTAGAAACAAACATTTCTTCTGCAAGCAACTCATAGAAGAGGAATCTCATTTTCTCATGCGTATGCCTCATCAACCGACAAGTATGTCTCAACTTGTGGAGTCTAATTGCACACATTCTAATGTTGAAAACTAATTGGACAATGAAAAAAGAACACTAATTTAACTAAAATTAATTGAAATCTAATGTATTACAATGAAATATTTAAGGTTTTACTCTTCCATTCACCTTACCTCAAATTTGAAGGTTTTCTCCTTCGTATAAGATCTAAGGGAATGGGCGAAGTATTTCGTCCTCTGCTTCTCCTCTTCAAAAATAATAATTCAACCCAGCGCTCCTTTCTACGCCCACTTTACTACTCTCTCGCCTGACCCACGCCCTAAAAATAACTTTGGCCCTACATTTCGAATTTCATGCATATTGCATGGCACGTTTTAAAATATGAATGGCGCATACTTCATTGTTGGTGTACAGTAAAAGAACACGATATTTTTTCCAACTTGAAAAATCACTTCGGAGAAAAAGTTACGGGAGAGAAATCCGCCACTGGAATACTTATGCAATAATATTTCTGGATTAAGGACCGAAGTGTCAAGGGTAGTTCTCTGGAATTAGATTTTCCAGCGTTTTCTTTCCAAAAAACGGGATGAGCCTTCTACCGACAAATGGTAAATTTAACTTAAAATAAAGCATGATTATATGTTAGATGAAACGTTAATGAGCGTATCAACATTACATACATTTATTTTTTACGTATTCTCAGAGCTGTGTACCTGAATTGTATTATACTATATGTATTTTACGTGTTCATTCAAATGGGTAAGACATTATTAGGAAATAAGCATTTAATTACTTACATCTACATCTACATGATACCCTGCGAGCCATCGTCTGGGCGTGTGGAAGGGGGTGTTAGGTCACCAGCCGTGATAGAGGGGTAATTTTTTGGAGATGAAATGGTGACATGTGTTATAGGAGTGTATTTAGTGTAGCCCACTTTAAATTGGAGTCGCTTATTGTTCGCGGAAAGAACGAGTTTTTATACCTATCTGTTCGGCAGTGTATCTCTCATGTTTATCGCATCTGTCAGACCTAGATATATAGTGAGGAGTCATGATTATATCTATGTCGCTCTGAAAAATATAATTTCTGAATTTATCAAGCAACCTAAGCCTAGCGTGTAGCCTCCGAGTCCCTAGGGGCTCCCACCTTAATCCCTCTAACATTTGTGAGACACTATATGTACGTTCGTAGCAGTTTTTAACGAAACACGCTACTTTCCTTTGTATTTTATTAATTTTTTTGGTTAAATCTTTATGGCAAGGGTCCCAAATGCTCGCGGCGTATTCGATGTGTGGCCTAACCAGAGCGAAGTAGTATCTCTCTTTGACTTTTTCATCCGAGAACCTTCCTATTATACGTTTAACAAAACCAATTTTCTTTAATGCTGCACCAAATATGTTCTGTATGTGTAATCCCCACGATATATCAGAAGTTGAGGTAATTCCAAGATATTTTACTGTATCAGGAGTTTTAATGTTTACTCCACCCACAGTATAGGTATGGCATTTTTGTGACGACTTTCGCAGGGAGTGAACTGTGGTGCATTAGTTGATATTTTATTCTAACCCCCGCTCCTGGCACTACGAATGAACGTTGTTAAGGTCCGATGACAGAGCTTCAAAGTCTGCGTCTTCGCTCATAATTATTCTATATCGATATATTTTAGGCATTTCAGCAAACCACTCTGTTATATATACTTATATGTATATTGGATAAGTCAAATTACTCAGTTCCATTAAAAAATCGCATTCATAATTCAATCAGTACAATTACATGTTACCAATGCACATAAGTAGTGGGAGCTTGAGAAATAAGGGAAGAACAAAGAGAGTGTTTTTATTTCAATAGGCCTTCAATATAGGTATTGAACAGCAAAATCCATTTATGGAGCCATTTAATAATCGATTTTTATTAAACATCTCATATAACGCTCATGACTAGGAAATTTATAATATGTATTTTGTTTAATGATTTGATTTATAATGATTATCGATTCGCAAATGCTATGTAACATTTGAGTCCAATGTATTCTTAGAGTGTGGAAATTGTGTGTGTTGACATTCCCCTTTCCAAGAACAACGTAATTTCACAGTAAATCTTCATCCGTGTAATTTCTGGCATGAGTACAAAAACAATATCGTATTGGTGAGTGATAAACTACTAAATTGAAAAAATTCAATGATGTCTTTAAAATTCAAAAAAGCATAAAATTGCTCTCAAAATAAAGGATGGAGAGGATGGTAGATCTTACTCAAGTAAGTGAGCTTTCTAGTGCAGGTCATACGGTATTAGTTAAATTAGAATGGCCTAAATTAATGTAAAATAACAGTAGAAACAATAGTCATTTGCTTTTCTTATAAGCAATGTTAGATGCTTTTATTGATTCCAAGCTAAATTGCACGAAGCAGAGATGAATTTCGGTTATAACATCTACAAGTTAAATAGGGTACCACTTTGTGATTTCTACCCTTTTTGCTCAGACTGACCATGTTTTCACAAGAAAAACTATTTTAAACCTTTATAGTAACACTGTAAGTAAAAGCCAATATACATCTGAAAAAAATGCGATGAAATCTTAAAGTAATACACCATTAAGCAGGATTTACTTCCACAAAGTAAACCTTGAAATATAATGTCGAAACCTACAGAAGTTAAGCATTAATCTTAATTTATCATGTAAATTGTCCTTTCCATTGAACAAATCACGCATAACATTTTTTGGGATTTCATCTAGAAAATCTGTCAGAGTAATGAACAAAATTCAACGTTAAAAGAATGATCAACCTTTCATTGCTGAATGATAGTTACATTTAATAAATTACCATACTAGACTAATGGAAATCAGATTATGATAAAATTTAAGTGACGATTCGTGATATTCTGATAAAATGACTTTACAAAGAAAAATACCCCATCACATTTTAGAATGGATGAAGTTTTACGCTACAAGCTTCCTGATGCGTTCACACGTTCTAATTTAAAAAAGGAATCATGCACCGGCCAGGGTAACCCCCTTCACAATGGTCGATGATTCCTCCTTCAGCTCCGCCATGGTCACAACAGATCGATTGATTGAGAGCGGGTGTCTCAGAACCGGAGTATTAGAAGTATGCACGCTTCATTTTGAATATGAAGCACTGGATATCCATGTTCCTACAACTGGGATTCGTGGAAATGTAGGGAGCCACAAACACTCGAAAACAATAGTATTGTTAAGCCTCCCGCTAAAAGGACTCACAGAATGGGGCAAATGGGCTGTTCTCAGACCACTATTCGGGTTCCTTAACGGATTATCCCTGGCGTGATTGGGATTTTCCAAGTGCTAAGGGGTCGAAGCAGAGGAAAAGCCGAAACTGGGAATCAGAATTTTCACCTGCGAGAACCGCAAAAAAATTATAATCTAAATATGTACCAGAATTCTGAACACTTTTGGGAATTTGCAAAATGAGCCAAAAAATGAGCGCCATTTTTAACTCAAGCTTAAAAAAATTGGAGCGCGCCCACGCTAAAACTCAATTTCTTAAAAGTGAGCGCGCTCAAGTGCAAAACTCATAAAAATGGAGCGTGCTCATGAGTGTACGCTCAAATCAACGCGCTTGGCACCAACTCTGGCAAAAACCATATAATAAGCAAATGATTGTTTATATTTATAATCAATAATATGTAATTAATGCTTTTTTCCATCTTAATCTAAATATTGTAAGAACCTATGACAATTCTGCCCACTTAACGCTGAATTAAAATGGAGCACCTTAAGCCTTTTATACTCATTTGTTAAAAAATACCAAATAAATAACGATAATAGTTGAAAATACTTGCGCAAATTCAAAATTTTGACAGTAGTAGGTAGCGTCATTTATAGCATGTTACGCTTCAAACCCTTGCTATACTATCATATAGGGGGTGATATTCTAGGGAAATTAAATTTGAAGGTCCAGTACAGCTTTTTTGCGAATTGAGCTTTATGTTTCCTCCATGATTAGAAATTTTGGGTCAATGACACTCCACTATTCAATGGTGTTATATAATGACATTCTCATAAGCCTGCTATACGAGCTGCTTGAGGAAATCTTTCCGCAAGTTCTTAAGCACTTAGTATTATCAAATATGAAGTTAAAATTTCTGGTTCTATATTACCGGTATATTACGCTAATGAAGCCTATTAGTGAAATTACTTCTGATAATTTCAAAGCAAACATGGACGAAAACCAACCCCCACAGTGCAATCTATGGAAAGAAATCAAGCTCAATCAGGACAGATCAAGTCAAGACCTTGAAATATTTACTGGTTTACACAACTGAATGTTTCTTTATTCAACCAGTACAGTTAAAAATAGTAAGTATTAAAGGTATGTCTGCCTGCATACCACATTTTATTCACACGTAACTCCGACCTGAATAGAGGATGAGCGATAGAAATGGAATAATTAAGAGACACGGAGGAGAGGGTGAGATAGTCGGGATTGAATGTGCAGGTCCCAGTTACCCAGTATATAATGTCACCCAGTTACGGTCGCCTCAGATTACACTTCCAGTTTTCCACTTATTTCCACATTCGTTGTTTGTAATCGCTTGCCGAGTCTTGTTTGTTTTCCATGATTTTCACTGTATCCTTTCGTTCCTTCGAAAGGCCTTGGAGTTTATTTTTAATTTCAATATGCTGCTGGCGCGAATCAGAATGAAAACGACGATTTGAGATGGCTGAAAGGGCCTGATTGGATGGATACACAACGCCAGGGTAAACATGTCAGTGATTGAAGCTCGGTTTCAGCAACAAAAAGCCCGAGTGGCAACGGCAGAAATGAAAACAGGGATAAAAAAAGGGGCTAATCTATGACGTCACCTACCAAAAACTAGTTGTGGTCTCCAAATACCCGTTGTAGATGTCACGATTTACCTTCTTAATTTAGGAAGTTGAAATACATTTATGAGCCTAAATAAATACTGTTTTCCGATGAATATATTTTCAAAGGATTTACCGTTTATCTACTTGCACATTTACATTCCTTATTGCTATTTCCACGTTCCAGGAGTATTTTTATAGTAGCGTATTCAAAATATTTCATCATTTAATATTACTTATATTTAAAAGCTATAAACAAACATGAGATTGGAAGGATTTATTATTTAAAAAATTCAATATACCCTTTATTACTAGTGTTGGTAAATGCTCCGCAAATGACTATATATTATATGATGGAGAATTGTAGAAGAAATTTCTGTTTTTCCGTTTTATTATATATATTTTATTGCTTTGTTTGTTTTTGGTGCACTTTATAATCGCAAGACATCACATATGACAGCATAGGGTTAGGGGACAAAGTTAATTACTGTCCATCTGTTAATTACTGGCCAATTAATCTGGAACGCTTCTATTGGTAGGAAATATTTTTTTTTAATTCAAACACCAAAAAATGTGAACCACAGATTGTACAATAAATTCATTTTGTCATAACAGATATACCTGCTGAAGGACTTATAACTCAATGTATACATTTCATGAGTGAACCTGAATCGTGTATAGAAAAGGCAGTATGGTCCCTCACCAACTCTGATGGTATGGTACACCCCAACTCTGGTTTTTGTATTTGATTCAAAAGGAGAAAGCTATCCGTGTAAGCCTACGCACGTATTACATGTCTGCTACATGCTAGTTCATGGCCTGAACCTACGGATGCGGGCATGGAAAAAATGCAAATCTTCAAAAATATTCATGGTGGTGTTGATAAATGGGCATAGATTTTATTCTAGGAAAAGTTAGTTTTGGACAAATATATCACGAAAAAAATGTTTTGGCCGATTCTGAGATGAGGTATAAGAGAAAAGTTAATTATAAAAGTTAAAAGTAAAAAAATAAAGCTATTTTTAAAATTTTATAATCAAGCAAAAATAATTAATTAAATGATATCAATCTTTAATGAAATAAAAACCAATACAAAAATAAGGTTTAAATCGAGGTACTTATTGTTTCTCTAATATGAATAGGAGCCCAGCTATATGCCCAAATATTGTTAAAATATTATACTATTATAGCAAAATTTGAAAAAATGTATTATGCATAAATCACGCCAAATTATTTTCTAAAAACTATGTTAGGTCACTTCACTTGAGGTTACATGCTTCCCTTAAACAAAATTCGAGCAAAATCTGAGACCTTAAGGATATAATATGCACGAAAGGTAATTAATCTCGAGGGGAATCATAGGTAATTTATGTCGAGTGGAGTAATAAACTATTTCTCTTCAGTTAGTAAATAGATGTCACGGATTGCTGGTATTAATTATGTATACTCAGTCTACCGAACAATTATTGTTGGTTCACAACTGCATCATAAATTTATAGCTAATGCAATAACCTAATGTAAAGCTTAATGTATAACCAGTCAACGAAGAAAACTGAATGATGATTGGGTGTGTCAAATTGGTAAATGCTGCATAACCTAACGCAATGGAATTAAGAAACAGTTTCCATGCGTGATGGTCCATTCGCACAGTATGCCCTTGCCACTTTTTGAATAGCAATGGCATGAGCACACTTCTTCAATCCATGTACAAATTAAATTTTTGTATCTGTGCATAATGACGGTTGAGACTCATTCTATATACGTAAGAAAATTAATATTATTGTTCAAGAATATTTTTGAATATCGACGAACACCTATCGGACAAGTTTTTTACAAAAATAACAAAAATGCCTTTTCTACGATCATATCAAGGAGATTCTGAATCTTAAGATCGCAGAGAGCATCGAAAATATTAATATTGCTTGGGTGATTCATAATGAGATCATAGTTAATTCTACAAGCAATTTGAAACAGAAATCACCGGTTTCAACGCGCCTCATTTGCGTCCGCAGTAATATATATCTATTATAATATAGAAAATTTTAAAATAGCTAGTAGCTTTGTGAACCACAGGCAACATATCGTCTGATTTGCTCTTAAATATATATTTAGACAACAAATTTTTAAAACTTACCATGATGTCAGCTATGTTTACGTAATATTAGCTAGAAAAGGGTATTTTGCAAAATAAATCGTAATTATCGCATTGCTTAGTTCTCTTTGCTCCTTTTTCATTTCCCTTTATCTCCGCTAGGTGTACATGTTTCACTCTTTAGGACACCGAATTCTGTACAATTCAATTTTTCCACTCTTGCAAATAGTTCTTCTTAAGATTTTCATTTTGTCAAAAGAAATGTCGTACGAGGTAGAGGTTTGAAGCTCTGAGGAGCAGCAGTTTCCATGTGTGAAGTTGGAGAAGAGTTGTGAAGTTGGAGCAGGTTAAAGAATGAGAGGACCGAGATGATTACAGGTTATGTGCAGGAAAGGGAGAAAATTAAAGTTTTGGACGGTGTACAGGGGAAATAAATTCAATTTATGAGGTTAGGAGTAATTTTCTTTAGAAAAACTATCTAACTCTGCAAAACAGACACTGATGTATTTTCTTTTTGAGCCCTCACAACCACCTCCTCGGAAAGGTCAAATTGAAAGATTGGTGAGTAAGATTTAAGCTAATTTAATATCACTGTTTTATAAATCTCAATAATTGATTTGTCTTCAATATCAATCTTATTTAAAGTATGCCGGGTACATATACATGTGCAGAGCATTGTTTCCTAAACTTAGCTTTTACTATTAACTTATTTTAAAGACTTTGCTACTTTGAGAACAAAATCAAACTCATTCTATTATAGTGTATTACTCCCACATTCAACTTTTACTGGAAAAGGCCACCTTCCCCTCTGAGTCCTTCCTAAGAGCCTCTCGCCCTTTCTGACATCTGTCATCATTTCATTTCCTCTCCATTTTCCACTCCCACGGGCTCTTCATTCCTCCTTCTCTTTACCCCACGCTTACTTCCCACTCCACACTTTAACGCTCCCGCAAAACGCCCTACTCGAGTCTCGTATTATTTATCTCCCATTTCCCCCTTTAATTGCAGGCGCGGGATTCAGCTCACGGGCTGAGAGATAGAGAGAGACAGGGAGAGAGACGTCTCCCTCCTACTTCTTCCCTCCACTCCAATCTCCCTCCGCGCACTCTCCCTTCCACTGTCTTTCCCCCTTCATCTCCTCCCTCCAAAAATCTTCCCTTTGTAATCAATCTTTTCCAGGGGTCCAGATCCCTTTCGTCTCCCACGCTCATTTCGGCCTCCCTCTCCATAATGCATTCCTACTTCTCTCTCACTCAACGTCCGTACCAGTCCACCCTGTGCCCGCTAGGCGGACGTCTTCACTCCGGGAACGAAAGCCCTCCCACGATGATTATCAATCTGTCAAAGATCTCTGCATGCCCGCTTGAAAAATTAATCATTATGCAACCTTGGCCGATTGATATCTCGCAGTTGATATGCTAATGCGGCTAGTGTCCAGAGGAGTTGACTGATCGGTCAAAATTGATGCTGTAAAGTTGTCCGCATGCAAGAGTTTTAAAAATGGGTTCATCAGCAATCGAAAAAGCAAGAAAGATATATTTTAAAGATATAAATGGATAAATTACTTTGAAATAAAAATGCTTAGAAGAATTTCTGAATCAACAAAGGAGAAAGGAAGTAAGTAGAGAATTGCGATAAGCGTAGAATTAAAGGAGCTGATTAAGATAAAATCCAAATTCCTCATTGAAAAACAACCTCAAACAACAATAATGAATAACTCCACCTCAAGGGCACGGATAAACGATAGGAAAAGTTTTACGTTTACTATTGCCCAGGTCCGTCCTCATTCGGGGTTTTTCTTTGATGCTGGTATAGAATTAAACAATTTTAAGAGTTACACTTGGAAAAAGGTTTTCTTAAGGGGCAATTTAAAGTTACGACCTTTAAAACTCCTCCGTAAGAGGTCATTCATATCGTGGGATTGAAATCATTTTTGCGCATTGGAGATCATAAACGACCCAATCATTAACACAAGACAAAAGAAGCAACCGGCTAGTTTGGATGCGCGGGAGATTTCAACTGGACTTAAGTCATGTTCTAATGCTCAGTTTGAAGCGGTTTTCATGTATTTTTTTCCTTAAATAAGGAAGACAGTTTTTGGAGCCTGATTTTTACTGTCAATTCTCAGACAGAAAGGTAAATGTAATCAATGTAGAATTATTGGAATACCAACTTCCATTGTCCCTCCACGAACAACTAATGGATGATTTACTAGTGAAATTACAATTTAATTTTTTATGCATATATTAAGCCTTCGAGCGGGATTTTTGGGCTTTTGGATGGGATATATATATGCAGGAAAGACATCCAATCCATATTTTCTCGGTGGACTTTCGTCATCATTACCCCATTCCCTCAAAAACGCTCCCGTTCAGACTTTCAGATTCACACGGTAAGTAGATGAGTAATGAGAGGAAAGTCTTCTCTATACATGTCAATATATACCTTTCGTTATTCTTAGTCATAACTAAGCTGGAATGTCCTCTGCCATTCTTTTTCAAGCATTGCTTATTCCACCAATTGCGGCCGATTTTCCCCGTCATATAGAGAGATGTCGCAAACTTAAGGTTTTCAAAAGAATAGACTTAAGGTTTTCAAAAGAAAAAACCAAGAAATAGCTGCATTCTATCCGACCTCATTTCTTCTTCTCAGCGGACATTGATCATTATTGTTGATGGCCCATACATCAAATGGGGTGAAAATTGTATTCAAATGTCCCGAATGGGGTGGAAATTGTATTCTAAAGTATATTTACTGCCTCCAAAAAAGGATGTTGTTAGTGGATGAGAAAATAAATTGAGGGCCACCTGTTTTAAATCCACTAAAATATCACCCACGTCACAACATCTTCATAAACAGAGATTATAGCCACAGGAATTGGTTAAATCCCCACCTCACTGGGCAAAACATTCTATATTGAAAACATTAACCTTTGTATCATGATTGGTCGGCTATAAATTCATATGTGAGACCGACAGTCCAATAGTTTTTTTACCTATTTAAAAAACTTTCATAAATTTAAATTTTGACTACTTACCGCCTAGAACACATCATAGTAGCATTATATTCAGGTAAGTCAGCAACAATATCCCAGTAAAGGTCGTTTATGCATAAAAAACGGTGGTATTGTTGTATGATGATATGCAATGACTTCTGAAGTACATAAAGGGATTCTGAGGCTGAAAAAAGCTAGGAAATCAGTTTACTAGTCCAACCCTGGAATACCCAGTGAGTAATATTTAGAAGCCATATTTGACAATGAATGCCTGAAAAGTTTTGCTAGTTTTACTGTTAATTTTTAATTTTAAAAACCATACCATTGAGCCTGAGGAACTTGGAGTAAATACAGTTTGTAAATAAGATAAATAGAAAAATCGTATCCTTATTACCCTGACGGACTTTCAAAGAAGTTGAAATTATGACTGGGGTTCGAAAAAGGTTTTCCTAGATCTAATTTCCAATGTTTTTACCGTATGTTTATGTGATTCATTAGCATGAATTACGCAGTTCACATGATCCTTTCCCAGCGTCTTCTCCCCATAAGAAATAAAAAAAAAAATTCAGATCGTTTTTTTCAAAGGAGGCCTTGGTAAAAAGTTCTCTCAGAGAAATACATGTTCTTGCAATCTAGAATGGTATATTTTAACATATATTTCAGGATAATCTATCCATCAGATATGTTTATTCAAGGTGGAGCAAAAATAATTGTTTGCCAACGCATTTTGGACTTATGTCAAGTTTTCACATTCACTTAGCAAAGTACACAATTTCTCCAGATAAATAATATGTATGCATAGTTAATGACATTTTCATCATCACTTTTAATCTATTATAAATTATACCCTGAAATTTAAGTCATCGTATAAAGAGGAAAAACGTTTTCAATATAGTTGAAATAATGCTTGACTTTAGTTTTCAGCACAGGTGAAAGGATTTTCAAAGAACTTCTGGCGCATACGATTTACAGTATAACAAAATACTATACGCATAAAACTTGAAATCATTCAACCGATCTAAGAATTGTCTAAATGGAAGACGATGAACAATAAAGAAAGTATTAAAGAATGAAATAAATGAATTTGAGAGGGAAATATCTTTCTCCGATTCTCTCTGGATAAAATATTAAAATATAATCAAAGGTTGCCTTAATCACCATTGTTTTCGTTAAAAAGTGGATTCTCCTTTATACTTCTCAAT
Source organism: Ceriagrion tenellum (assembly GCA_963169105.1). NCBI lineage: Eukaryota > Metazoa > Arthropoda > Insecta > Odonata > Coenagrionidae > Ceriagrion > Ceriagrion tenellum. Next base: position 82,882,141 of record OY720634.1, on the reverse strand, counting down.
TAGATATATTTATTTTAATTTCAAAGGTTCAAAGGAAATAATTCATCTTTCATCTTCAAACATGGCGGGTGAATTTATTGAAGAAATTGCCATTGGAAAAATTTGGCCTGGACCGGGAATAGAACCACGGATCTTTGATTTGCCGGACCAATGCGCAGACCACTAAGCTATCCAGGCTTCCTTATTCCCATGGCAATTCCCGGTCCAGGCCAAATTTTTGTCATGGCAATTTTTTCAAAAAATTCATCTTTCGGCAATTTTTCTCCATTTTTTTATAAATGGAAGCGATGGATGCAAGGTTTTCATTCTGTTGAAAATGAAATTGTGAGAGGGAAAAGATAATGGTGGGGAATTGTATTTTAGTTTAAATTGTCACCTTTCATTAGCTCATTTCCTTCTACGGACACAATTAAGTTTCATCTCAGGACTCCTTCCGTCGGAAGTCAACCTCCAGGAGTGTATCTCGGTCCAATCTCCGTCTTTAATAACCTCGTGCTTTCCGTATTCCTTTCAGGCATTAATATAACATCCATTGTGTTCTCAGAATCTCTTAGTTTACATATCATAACATTCCCTCTTTTGGTTTTCTCCCAAGGATCCTTTCCTTTATATATCTTAGGAGATTCTCTATTCAAAATTAACTCCTCATTTCACACGCATGTTTTTGATTGCTTTCAAACTTTGGCGCTAGTAATTACTAAGAGTCATTGCAGGAGCAGAGTATACGTCATCTAATTTAAATTTTACACTTTAAATCTACCTTATGCTTCACGAAGTAAAGTTATCCGTCGGATAAAACTAAACAAGTTTGTTATGTCTACACCTGAAACGGGTTAATTCATACTACAAGGAGAAAACAAGTCATATTGTCCACAAAACCCGGAAATGTAGGAACTAAAATTCTATACTCGACCAATATGTATTTAGAAATTGGATTTAGTTTTGACATATTTTTCAAATAAAACTTCATCTTAATAGGAGAAACTAAAATATTCAAACGCAAACTTGACTGGCTTGGTGGTTTTTCGCCTCTCCAACTCTTTCATGCAATATTTTATACAGCCTTAAAAATATTGTATACTTAACACAAATTATAAACTTCAGGAAGAATATTTGCTCGGACTGGGAAATGAATTCAGATTCCCTGACTTCCCCTCCTTGTGTTATAACTATTTATCTTTTCATGAACCGTCCTCCAATGTAGATATAGTGTATAGAGCGATTAAACGTTCTTGAGATGCACTGTGCATAACATTTCACATGCTGCTCGTATTCTTATCCATATATGTCATATTTCAGGAGTTTAAAGCAAATTTTGAACGTGAAGCCTTAAAGTGGCTTTAGACTAACTCAAAAAATGTCACCTCAAGGGTTACCCAATGAAGAGATTTGTGAATGAGGAAGAAAATCACAAAGTTCAAGACTCTATACAGATTCAAATTGGTTTTCAAAAACTGCAGCATTCAAAGCGGAAATAGCAATTTTAAAACTTAATTTCCAATAAAATGGAATGTTCCCTCTCTCATTTTTTACGGTCTCAAATGAAAACAACCAAAAAGGATTATACCCTTATCATTTCTGACGGCAGATTTTTAACTGACTTTGGTTAGCCAGTTATTTTGTTTGGGTATCTTCAAATGGTGAGTCGATCCATTTGGGACTGATAGGTCGGTAAAGAAAAGGTTGAATAGGGAATGAGGAAGTACATAGAAAAACTATGCATCGGTATAGGTACTCTTCTTTATTGCTGAAAGTCTCAAAGTGTCTAGCGTTAAAATTCTATTCTCATACATAATTACGATTAGAAACAGAATAATACTTAAGAGGGAATAAGGGACATATTATGAAAAGCATCAGCTCCTACCGTGATTCATACCTGAGATCTTAATGTAAGAAATCAGTACCAGGTCACCACATGACACTAATCTCCAATGAAGCAGTACTTTTTTGTACAGAATGCAAATATTCCTTTTCCCTCACATTCAAAGTTTCTCTACGCACGCAAGGCATATCCTGGAACTTTTGATCCAAAAAGATCCATTAGTCACGGCGAAGTCCCTCCTGATGAATCCATCTTTTCTCTTACTCTCTTACCTTCAGTCCTCTGGATGAATTTTCTAGCCAAAAACGCACATTTCCTTGGAGCCCCACAAGCGTTCACTCTCCCCTTTTGCCGTAAAAATGATAAATTTGCTTTCCCGCGGCACTTGGAGGCTTCAGCTCCCCACTGCATGGTAATTCATCTCCGTTCACCGCGATTAATTGGTCCTTGTTTCCTCTCTTGACGTGAAATCACGAGGGGGAGTAAATAAGGTGGAGTTGGGGATTTCAACTGGGTTCCTAAAGGCCATTACTCCCGAGGGATGATGAGTTTCGGGTTGCCGCATGGTGGAGAACAAAGAAACAGCATTTTCTAGTAGATTCACTCTTCATCAGATTGAACCGAATGAATCGTTATTTAAGAGAAGGGTGACTAACAAGCAATCAAATCCTATTTAAATAGTGCAGCGGGAAAGATATTATCAGAAGAGAGTGCAAACGTTCAATCAAGTATTGTATGCCTGCCGACTACGTCTGCCACTGGCATCGATGCCTTTCAGTAAATCTAATCAAAGTCGGTGACGGTGGAAAAATCTTTACGCAAAGGGTGAAAGAAATCAGTCTTTAGGTTAGATGGTTTAGCGATGGATTAATTAAGAAAAATAAGTGTATATGACGACATTTTTTGTAAATTTTTGACATTTAATGCATAGTAAAACTATTATCACAAAAATTTACCTGCTCCTTATTGACTTTTAATCGAATTGTGGAACCACTATTCATAATAATAATAATTCAGATGGGTTTTGTACATATATGTATAATCCAATCACGCCGTTTACTTCCGAGGTAGGCGCAGTGGCAAAGTTTCACTCACAATTACATATTTGTACACCTAACTCTGCTTCAACAATTTCCTCCATACTGACTTATCCTTGCAAACCTCTTTTGTCTCATTTACCCTCATACACACCCTCCTGTTTTTAAGACTCCTAATATTCCTCCTTCGAAGAGTTTCCTCAACCACAATTTTCTCGGCCTCCCTATACCACTCGCACCATTCACGGTTTTGAAGCTCTAAAATATTTTTGAATTTGACTACCAGGTCACCGAGATGTTATCTAATGTTTGACACATATGTGAATATTTTTGTCAGAAAAAAGGTCTCATAGAATAGATAATGTACAGCTTCGTGGGAAAATAATGAATCTTTTTCATGGAGCCAGACTAAATTCAATCATAGCCATAGTCAATGATAAAATTGGAGGTTTACACCTTAGCTTTATGGAACTCACCCACAAGATAATATATCCTCTTCGTGCATTATAATCTGCACTAGTGCGTATTTCCGACCAAAAATACCCCTGTCATAGTGGTGTTACTTACTGCTGAAACTATGGTCGATGATAATAGCTTAAGGAAAATAAAAATACTAAATGAATTTTAATTTTATGAATTGTCATTCTATTTTTATTATAAACCTTAGTTTCGACAATCAATATCTGCCGACGCCATTGTCGGAATCAAAAACTATATGAATTCTGGTCCTTATAATTAAGAAAGAATGGATGTCTCCCGTGTTGAAGAGGATATTATAAAAAAAGGAATGTGCCCACGGACCTCGAAAAACGGGTAATGTTCCGGTAAGAAATGTGTGATCTACAAATGTATTCTGTGACATCCATCAACACCATAAAGTTATTCCGGAAACTTCCGGCCTTTTCGTAAAGAACCATTTCATTGAGTGATGCAGTCAAAAAATATCGATAACCTTTCCGTTTATCTTGGAGAATCTTTCTCTTGCGATGATGATTAATACCCAATCTCTCAAGCAAATACGGTTTTATATGGCTCCTTCTATCACTTAATTCAAAAAGCATCCGGAGCAAAGGCTTGGCCTCCCTCCTCGCTTATGCTACTGAAACGGCTTAAATGGTGACACATAGACGACGATTTGAAATTTTATCCTCTATTGAATAGTTAACTTTTTTATTATGAAGGAGTGAAATTTTAAAAATTCATCTATTATGCTTCAAAATTTTAGGTCTTTCAAATTTGACATAAGTCAGAACCTGTATAGAATCTGTTTTCGCTGAGATCACCCTAAAAGATTAAAAGAATTATAGAAGACGTCGAATCGAAAACGATGAATTTATTGAATCCGTGAAACAAGATAAAATGCAAAAAAAATACTCCAGCTTTTCATAGAAATAATTATGCAACAAATTTGAAGTATAAAATTAAATAGGTTAAGAGCAATATGCAGAGCCGTTAAGCATTTTGGAAAAAGCACCTTCATGCAAAACAGCGGGTAATAGTGAATATTCAAATAAAAATATAAAAAACTCCGTAATTATTAGCGCACGTGTGACCAATTTTTTGACTGGGAAATATTATTTGACAAAAGGTCTTTTAGGTATCAATCTCGTTTAGGTTTTATAATGTTTCGAAACTATAAAGAGCCATAGTAAAGCTATTTTTCATATTTGAAGTCTGCCGCCACATCCTGATTTGTTTTTAATGCGCATAGCATAGTCGTTCATTATCATATTTTATAAAATAAAGAGGAATTTTACATGTAACATATCAAAGCCATAAGAGCGTGTTGAACACAGGAACTCATTCCACTACGGTGCATGCTCCAGTACTATTACAGCAAATTGATCTAACTTTTTCGTTATTTAGAGAAGTAGGAGCATATATGCCTTTGAAAATAATGCCGAAAAAAAGTGTGCATTATTCCATTCGCTCGGTTAAATTTTCCGGCCTCTTTGGGAGTCTCGGTGTACATTTTCGCTACAATGCCCGACTGCGAATTCTATCACTTAGGTAAACATGATGGCGAGTCCTATCCTTTAAAGCGCGCGTCCTTCACGAGACCTCGAATTGCACCGAGGGAGTGTAATTTATGGCTCATCTTCCCCAACTTTCGCATCGCGCGAAGAGGAGAAGGTCCACGGACCCAAGAGATGTATAAATATGGAAATTTAAGGCTCGACAGCAGAGGAACGCCCACCCCTAGCGACTATGGCGCCAGCGCGAGCGGCACTTTGGCCTACTTCTCACCAGTCACTCGGAAATATTTTTTCAAGCACGAGGTATGACTTTAGGTCAACGAACGTGAAATGTGCATATAAACTACACGTGCAACACTAAGATTCACTTAGCAGTTGGGAGTTCTTTTTCTCTCCTAGAATTGTAAATAAGGTGATCAATAAGGGGAAAGAAGCACTTTTCTCGAATGAAAACGTATGAGGAAGCTTTCCATAATGAACTAGTGTATTTCAGAAGGACACAGAGGATGTTATCATGACGTCTCACTACATCTCTAGGTCTGAAAATCGATAAAATAAGAGGGACACACAGTGAATTAAGAGGTACAATAACTCGATTTTTGAGCACAATAAGAAACCACCCATTATAGCTGAGCTCCAATAAATTCACTCCCATAATACACGTCACCATTTCACCTCACAAAACCATATCCCTTACATCTTTGCACAGCTGGTGTCCTGCCACACGCCCACGCAGCGGCTTGCAGGGTAGTATGTAGATGTATATGCTACTCTTAAGTAAACTTTGACAGCTAAGTAATCTAAGGTTGCACCATTTTGCGTCTCTGAAAATCTTAAAGTTTTTTCATTTGAGGAGGAGAGAATACAAAAAATATGCATTCTTATGGTTTAAAGGACATCTATAATGATTTCAAAGTATGAGTGAATATTATAACTATGACTTGAGGACATAAAACAATGATATTTTGAGAAATAACTCAAAATATTTTTCTCAAAATATATGAGTAAACTAACATTAAGCTGGCACAATAGAACGCCGAAATTGGCTGCAGTAAAATGGTGAGTAATAATTGAAAAAGGAATATTGATGCTTCGATAAAAGATTTTCTATATTTCATGAATAATAAAACAAATTTTAATTTATACCAATATGTCACACTTACTACATCAACTAAAATTATCCATCAATTTACAAACCACCACTTGTTGATGTCAAATCATCAAAACCCTAGAGCGGTCTTGTAGTTTCACCTCCTTATTCATGAAAAATTGCTATTTGTAATCCGTTTATCAAATTAAAATCTTACACACAAAGTTCAGTATCTTCTGAATCGGTTAAATAAAAGAAATAGATAGTTAGGCATAGATGCAATTTTTTCCGAAATGCACCAATTAAAAAAGCAACTTTAATAACAAATTCGATTTTCAAAAAAAAATTGCCCTTGACACCTATCCTATGATTATTTAGTGGTCAAACGTATTCCCTATAAAAGTTGATGTATAGTTACTTAATCATATTAAAACATCCATGGATAATTTATATTTGTTTTAAACCAAATAATATCTAAGATAGTTTTGAATATTCTGCGTATTTCTTTATCACAAACACTATTGCGTTGTCCATCTTGTTTCAGATTTCTGTTTTTACACCGCTAATTTCCACGTTTCTAGAAACTAATTTAAAGAGAACATGAGTTATAGTGAAACACAAACTGTTATCTAATGTATTTACCTTGATTTTAGGGGGAAGAACACGAGTGTAAGGTCATCACTGTCATTGCAATCAGTATCTTTCAATACTCAAATTTGCGTAATAAGTTCATTCTATTCCTCGCAATGCAATAAAACTAATTCAGCCATACAATCCATCAACTAAGCCCTAAAATGCTTCCCTAAATTGTAAGTCAAAGTCATCCACTTAAACTAATGTTCTTTATACTCGTTACAACATGGACTCAAATAGTTTTAAAAGTTCTTAAGATTCCTCTTTCTATTGATGCTGCTTTAGGGAAAGGTTAATCAATCGATATTCTCCAATGTTCCCTCATTCATCATTTTACATGACAGTCACGTTTTCCTGCTATATCAATACTCTATTATATTTTATATTTTCAAATTTCTCTTCTACTCATCTTACTAAGTCTAGAATAATCCTAGGACTGTTCAGTTCTCTTCCATAGCATGCCATCTGCGATTTGATTAGACTGCTCTACTTGTTTTGCAATCATCTTGAACTCTTTTCGCTTTGCCTTGGATAGAGAGTCAGTCGATTTTTTACCTTAAAAAATCAAACATAGCCTCTTTCTCAAACACTGAGTTCAGTATAGCTATTATTTTTCTCATTATTTCCTGCTTTTATAACAAAGCTTTAGCATCAGCACATCTCATCAATTAAATTTCAGAGCTCTGCTTTTTCATTGCCTTATTATTTCCCTACAATTTATCTTTGATTAAACTTTTTTAATGCCTTTTTAACCTTTTCAAACGTTACGTCACCACTTCATATTCTAATTAGTATTGTTTTAAGCATTAAATCTAACTTTTTTAACTATATATTCTTTCGGGACCGGAACGTAACACGTTTTCCGAGGTCCATGGGTACATTCCACTTTTAATATATCCTCTTCAACACGGGAGACATCCATTCTTTCTTAATTCCCAAAACCACATTCCATTATAAATTTTTCTCTCAAGCTTCTGACGATTGTCACCGTGTTATTTTTTAATCTTCTCAGAGTCTCCCAAAGTTGTCTCTTCTTATATCCCTCTTACATCTATCGAGGTATTTTTCATTTCACTTCACGCAGGAACACGATTCTTTTCCTGACGCTATTATAAGATGACCAAAAACATCATATTTCTCTGTCATATCTCAACTGAACTAGAAAAGCTGACAATGGTATTATATTACGGCAATTTAAATAAGGCCAATTAATCTGCAACGTTTATACCAAGTTTCTAGCCGTACAAGCTGGTAGGATACCTTTTAGTATAGATATTTTCCTATCCCGTAGGTTCTCAACACTCGTTAGTTCTGCTTTCATTAGCTATTTTATAATGCATTTCATACATTTGCTTAGAAAGTTTTCTAAACTCGTTTTATGATCTTCGTCATATTTTTTTTTACAAAAGGGATAGCATATCTTGAAACATCAGATGGAGCGTGAAATTTTATTAAGAGAGAATGATTTAACATGAAATAGACAAATGCAACAGAAATACGAAACTTAAGCGAGGCAAATTTATAACTCATGAATAGCTGCATCGATAGCAATGTGGATATATCATTAGAATACACATTTTAGTGAGGAATTAAATCAAAGGATGGAAATGACAGCAAAAAACCGGTATTTGATGAATTACCAGGGTTACAAAACGATTGTCAAACTTGGTTATTGAGAGGAAAGGAGTTATGTACACTTCAGGCGTTTTAAATGTAGGTGTAGCGGAGAATGGAGACATTGAGCTGGGTGGCGAAATGGATGAACTAGGAGGCATTAGATATGGTAGGAGAGGGATTGGCAAAGGTTCAGAGGAAGCAGAAGAGATGGATTGAGGGCGTAATGAAAAGAGAAGGAATGCTGAAGGGGGTAATAGAGGAGAGATGACTGGGGAAGCGAGAAAGAGGAAGGAATATATAAGAAATTCTAGAAACAATTATAATAGGTGATGATATGAGGATTTCAAGAGTGATCTAATTGCGGGTCACCAATAGGAGTGAAAATGGAAAGATGTGCTTGAAATTTGGACGCTAAAATAGGTTATTTCCATAAACCTAGTTTCCATAAACATACTTTCCATAAACTAGTTATAAATCAGCTAGTTGAATACTCAAATGAAAAATACCTTAATATTGGTAAGATGACAAAAGTGAGGGACATTTTCATTTAGGACAATTTTGGCTGGTTGCGTATTCAACTGAACATCGCTGTATTACGGTTAAAATGGCAGCTACCAGTTAACCAGGCAGATGTTTTTGTTAGTGTAGAAAAAACTCATTGAAAAAATAGTCAAAGTATACCTATATGCCAAAATAATATGTTTGACTAGTTTTCGACTAAAAATTCCTGAAAGAATTTCGTAAATATGAATATTTTTAAAAACTCAAAAATCATTTCCACAAATACACTAAGGATCGGAGATTTAAGTAACGAAATTTAAATTGTAGTGTAATATTACGTGACATCTTGCCAAAAGTAACAGGAAACTATTGGTCACGTAAGCGTTGCTTTAAAACTCTCTCAAGAATTCAACGGCTTGGTGAGAATATGAGAATTAGGGACGCATTCAGACGTCATATACACATCTACAATCGAGGTAAGGCAATTTAAAAAAACTGAAGAACAAATCAGCACTTGGCTCAGTATTTTATTTAGCTGAATTTAGTGGAATACTTATTTATTAGTAACATCTACTATAAGTAATACAGCTGAAGTGAGCTAATTTAGAAACAATTGGAGTTGATTCTAGCGTTCGAAACTAAAGCCACAAAGCTCAAAAAAAACTCGAGACCTTAATCCGGGAAGTTTTGTGATAACGCTTTTTATAAATTTATCATTTTCATGATTTTATTCATTAATACCGCTGCATAATGAACAATTATCGCGCAGAGAAGCGGATGACTTACCATGTATTCCAACTAATATGAAATTCATAATATGATTATTTTCCATTAAGTGAATTCTGACTTTCATTAAGGTCCAATGAGTTGACCCAGTAAATTAGAGAGTTTCGTTGTGGCTATTCTAAGCCTTCCTCACAAAAATGACCCAGCAAACGGGACCTTTACAATTCCATAACATTCCATGGGAATATGGTCAATCACAAAAAAGTTCAAAGCTTCGCTTCATCCCCCAACTCGATGTTAACTTCCATTTTATCCCATCACATAAAAAAAGGACGTCAAACCAAATCAATATTTCACCCTAGCCCACTCATTTTAATCTCTTAAATTTAAACTCTCAGATGGTCAATTCCGTATGGAGCTAACATCTAACACTGCTTTTATGCATAAAAAATCAAACATTCAGTAGGCATACAATTTACTGCTCTCGAATTATTTCGTAGACATCTTTAATTTTTTATAATGCTTCTGGATATGCCGCAACAATAATGATATAATTAGACGTATATAAGCAGCAAATTAGATATAATGATATTAATCACCAAGTTATCTCTGATAAAATGAAACAACTCCTTTAAACCAGCAGGACATTAAATTTAGGCATCAGCCAGTCTAACTACCCGGCATTTTTAGAGATAAATTTTCTGACCTATTCTCCAACATAAGCTCCTAGGCGTAACATTAGTTGCGCCGGTTTAATGTGGTGCCTTCTTAACGACTTTTTTACGATCATGACCTGAATCGCCCAAAAACGGAAAGAAATCTGGAAAATAAATAGGCAAATGGGCGAGAAAGGGGCCGTGTTATTTGGTAGTCAAGATTTCGACCTAAATGAGTCTCCTGCCTATTTTTAACCCCTCGCTGAAAGCCAGGTTCTTTCAATTGAGTGGGTGGAGAATTTCCTTAAAAATGAAGAAGTAATATAAAATTAAAAGGTCGAATAAAAGAAATAGTTAGGCTTCACGGCATTTTCTTTTGCGACATAAAAGTAGGCATATAAAATGGTGAGTCATCAATAAGAATAAAAATTATTTTCAAAATTCTTAAGGAATTAAATGATTTTTTCTTCAGTCCCTGTTAAACTCAAAAATATTTTCATAACAAATTTCAACACTTACCCGGTAGATCTAGCACTCTTGCGCATTACTTGGCACCATGTGAGATAAATAATTTGTTTAATTAATAAGTCATAAATTTATTAAAAATAGCCAATTAGCCAATTAGTCATTAGCCAATATCGACGTGGCTCATGAGCCTTGTCTTACAAGTATGCCTCAGCTATAAAAGGTGCAGAAATGATCCGCGAGTATCTAAGTTTTTTTGTTCGACGTTTTGCGTCCAGAATTCGGGTCAATTCAATGAAAGTACGATGATGCACCATTTCCATACAATATGATGTGAGGGACTTAAGTAGGAAAGCGAGGGAGTACAACCAAGGTTTATTTAGATAGTACCAGCACGTGTGGCTAATTTAGAGGCCATGAGTTCTATTTTTACCGTAATTAAATTCCACTCTGAGTGTTGCAGGATCCAAACGACAGCAAACGACAGAAAAACGTTCTCCTGGCAGGCCAACCAACTTTTGCACGCCAATCTGATCCCATCACTGAGAGTTAGCAGTCTCAGCAGGAGGAATTGTTGGCGCAGATCAAGAAGATCGGATTGGTATCAACAGCCACAGCTTCGGGTGGGAATAAAGTTCGTGAAATAGGCCGAGGTACGGCGATATGAAGTACAACAGGGAAACATTTGAAGATGTAGCCCTGCATTCTAACTATATATGACATGGCGGAATTCTTCCCAGTAAAATAATCCGGAGGTAAAATAGTCTCACAATCGGATCTCTGGGTGTGGACAACTGAGAGCGGTACATCAGTGAGGAAGGGAAAAGAGCAATTTCACCCGAATGACTGTCAAATGAGGGACTTTCTAAAATAATTAAATTTATCGGACACTTATCATTTGATTTTTTCAGTGTACAACCTGAAATTCAATCTTCTACAAAGCCCTGATTATTTCTTAAAACAGCCATATATTTAAGCAATCCTAAAAATGATAACATTTTATCACTTTTCTAAAAGGGAAGCAGGGAAAATAATTAGGACTCTGCGAGGGATTGACAATCACTTAATCACTTAATATTTCGCTCTAGCGCACGTGAAATAAGTTTATGTTCGTGGCTGTTATCTCTTGAAATGGCATCAACAACAGGGATAAATTGTAAACCTTATAAATTCAATTTCGGAGAAGTGCTTGAAACACCAACAAGTGAATGAGCAGTTAAATAATTAGAAAAGTGTTTCTTCAAATGATGTGTCATAAGAAAAAATTCATGGCAGGTGAAGGAGAAAGATCAAAGGAGAAATGCGTTAATGGGTAAATTAAAACGAAAAAAATAATTGGAAGGTGTCAAAGGATAATGGCTTGAACACGGAGCAGGAAAGAGAGCAGGGAGGAGGCAAAATATTAAAAAATGTGAGTGCAAAAATGCATCCGAAGTCTTCATAATTTCTGCTTATTAACTCTTTTTCCTAAGGTTAAGATGAGAGCTTCATTTCCATTTTCCTGCAACTACATAAAAATATCGGAAAAGAGGTCCTCTTTCATAACATACCTAACAACGCTAATTCTGTCATTGTGACGCCAGAGAGACTTTTTAAATACAAATTATAGTAAAATATCGGAAAATATCGTATCATGGAAGTAGAGCGTTGAAATAGGTATTCATAATGATTAGTATTTTTGAGCCTTTTTATGAAATCTCCAAAGCATCCTCAATACAAACTTTCATAATACCAGGATTTTGACATGAAAGCCGCGAAAATTTCAAATTTATGGGAGTTAAAATCGGGTATCTGAATGGCTGTAATACTCGTCATTCCTGACGCGCCACGATTTCCATTGATTATTTTATCCCCAACACCTTCAACACGTTGTTAAATAGAAATTATAGTTTGTCCATATGGGGTTTGGTGACTATGTGAAGGATGAGACTAGCCATTACTGAAGCAGTAACCTACATGCCATCGGAAATTCTATGACTAGCAAAGGATAATTCTATTACTACCCATTTCCCGGTGAATTCATTCTAATGGCCTGGTTACACGATACAATAACCCGTTCGAGTTAATGTGTGAATGCATGAACACGTAAATGAACGAGAAAATTCACGGTGTAACCACAACAACTTGTATGAATGCATGAATGCGTGGACAAGAAAATAAAACCCGCTCTATTTGGTTCATGCTTCGTACATGAATTTGTACATGAACACGTACGGGTTAATGTGTCGTGTAATCAGGCCTTTCATTATAAGCTGAATAACGTTTTAGTGAGTTTTAGATGGGCTTTGAAGCTACAACCCAAGCAAGGTCATAGGTCTATCAATTTACACCCATTCCGTAAGTGACTTTCCTTTCCAGTTCCTCATAGCTTTTACGTATGTTCTCTTTTTTACACTCTTCTCAACCATCAACCTATACCTATATACACGTTCATACCGGACCAACAAAGGCTATCATTGCTCCGCTCTTTCTCTATTAGCTCGATTGACTTCAAGGAACCTAACTCAAACAAAAATAAAGGGCGCCATTTACCCAATACTCTCCGTTATATTTAAATTTTAAAGTATCAATACTATTTAAATTAGGACTCCTAAAGAAGCAAACATCTAAAAAAAATGGATATAAATCAACAGAAAAAAATCAAGGTTGCATTAATTTAGCTTTCCTCATCATACCGCTTGGATTTCAAGTTGGAATTTTGACACTGAGCTAAATATCGAGTACACGGTGGAAATCATGCTGTCGGGAAGTGTTCGTTGCGAACAGGAAACTTTTTACGCACAGATTGAACCAATGAATGAAATGGAAGATAATCACGTAGCCGAGTGAATATTTGGGAAGAGATGATTAAGGAAGAGGAAAAGAGGCGACAGGATGTAATGGAGTGAACACAGTATATGCCTGATGTCAACCTCTGGGGCAGGTTTTTACGCACCATTGCAACGGACAGTTATGGGCTCTCACAGAAGAGGATGTTCAAAGCTAATTGTTCGGTCAAATTATTACCTTTGTGCTGCAATATCAACCAGATTAGCTTTTATCCCAGTTAATTTTGCTTCCCCGAATTTTGACCTTCATTATTTGCAACACTCGTCACTAAAAGGGCGTTCGGAATATTGCCCACAACATATTTTAACTGGAGAAGATAAATAAAACCCTGTAACAGCAATAGATTGCACTAGATATACTTATAGAAACCCGTTAAGATTTCATTTCGGATTTTCCGTACCAGCAGCAAATTTGCTAAGTTATCTTCAATGGAAGTGAGGACAGCCAAAGAGAGTGTATTGTGCCAACCAAAATTCCCCAATTAAGCGGGTATTGGAATTTTTTACACTCGTTTATGATTTCCTGCATCACGCTTAGATCATTTCGTCTCAAACACTACTGAGGATTTTACTGAAAGTATAAAATCAACAAAATACGATTAACATCTTTCTTCGAAACACTTGTATAATTGTTACAACACACTATCTCACCTGAGCGTCATTACAGACTTTTGTTTAGTTTTTTTCAAACAACCAAGCCGCTGAAATGTGTCGTAAAAAATAATCAAATGGTCAGGATAACTTTTAGTTCATATTTATATATGATGATGTTCCACCACATCTCACCCATTACGGATGAGTCCACTTAAATATTGACTGCTTTCAATGAATGATCATTTATTCCACGTGGCTTCACAATTCACCGTATCACATTAGATATTTCCAAAAACATTATGCTTACTTGTGGATCTAATAACTTTATTGTTTAACTTTATTGGCCCGAACAAGTAATACAGTAACGTATTCCAGACATTGCAAAGAAAAATATTCACACTCAGTTAAGTAAGGGGATGAAATAAATAATAGGGTTTGTTTATATTATGTAGTGGGCTGCTTGGAGCGTGTCACATACCAGATGAAGCAGTCGAAGCCTATGCCCCAAGTTCTTGACCCGGGAACACCAGAGAAAGACCGAGAAGCAAGAAGATTATAATTACCAGGGCCAAGGATTTTAGCAGGGGTCTTTGGCACACCCGGGCCACTGTGTGCTGGCCCTCGGAAAGTTGGCCCTAGTAACGAACCCGCAAAGTAAGATCAAGTATGTAACATCACAGTTTCCTTCAATCACGAAAAGATTCACATTAAGTAATATAAAGCAGGAAATTCTCAATCCAAATTCGGTCCAGATTTCCTCCGATATCACGATATCTGTGCAAAATTCTTCAACACATTTTTGCGATCTATTCAACTATAATTGCATAAGTTCCTTCATGGTATTGAATGCGTAAATCCATATACTTGTAAATTCAGGAAAATAATTCCAGATCATGATTCTTCTCATTATTTTGTATTTCTTTAAGTGTATCTTCCCCCCGTTGTGTCGCTTATTTCATATGCAAATGAAATTATTTAATATTTAAAATTTTCCATTGTCAGCAAATGGAACATGAAATCCACCTTGATTAGGTATTAAGGCAAGGAGGAATCAGTTAAAAGCTTTTAAATGAACATACTCGATTTCCTGGATTAAAATATGAAATATTTGATGAGGAGAAGAAAAAAATAGTGGGTATGTAACTAATTGCATATATGTAACCGTTATATTTTTCATTCTATAGTAGAGAAATGAGAAATTGGTAGAAAATTGATAAATGCAAGTAGAAATTGTAAGAACGAAAACACATAGCTTAAAGTAGACAACTAATATCTCTTTTCAGTGTGCATGCAGTAGTTCAAGGGTGAATGCAAATTGAATTGCATTTGCAAGGTCCGTGATTCACGAAAAATTTAAAGCAAATCCTACAGAAGATGGCATTGTGGCATTGCAAGACTAATGAGACACGACCTTTAGAGACTTAAAGCATGCATTGAGGAAAAGGGTCATATTATAGACATCAAAAATAGACAAGATTGAGGAAGTGCGGAGGATCGCCTACACAGAGAGCCAGCTTTAAACAAAAATCCAACAGGGAAAACATACTCGATAGCGACCAAAAATACAGAGCAGTGAAGAACTTTGGGATAAAATTTTAACAAACAGGATGTTTTCCAAGGAAAAATATAAATAAGTTTTTTGAACAGCAAATAACCTGAAAGAGAACGCCATCAATGGAATTTTTGTATTTTGCTCCAAAAATCGCGAACGAGAGAGCAGCCTGACGCCACTGGCATATTGAATCCAGTACTTAGCATTGAGAGGAATTTATTCGACTGTGGCGCTCAGCGATATAACGAGCACTCGCAACTTTCTCTCGTCTTGTTTTTTTTCCTCACAGCATCTGCGTACATAACAGCCTGCGTTTCAATCTGTATCGACACTCCCCTCTCTCTAACTATTCCGGAACAATATGGGGTGCATGTGAGGAGCAAAGCTAGGGAATAATCGTAATATGTATCATTCCAAAAGCAACTCCGTGAGTTCATGTGCTTGTTTCGTTGGCCCATGAACGTTCTTGCCGCCTCTTTTCACTCTTCCTTCTCGCTGACGTGCGCAATAACTCCTCCCCGTCATCGCACACGAACGAACGGAGTGTGTTTTTCCAAAGAACGTTTCTCCCCAGCCTCCATAAAGAACCCAAAAAACCCGAAAGAAAGGTTTTTTCCCCGTGCCGTTTTCATATTTCACCCGGAGTGAATTTTCGTTGTTCCTGGGGTGATCTCTTTCTTTCTCGCCCGCACTTACCCTTATTAGCTGTTTTTTGTGCGGCTCGACGACCTATCGTACAGCGCGCTACTGCTACCCTTTCACCCCTCACACCCGACCTTCGACAGAGAGCTATACAATCGATATGAGACTGTATTCTGCCATTTGGCAGACTTCATCAAACAAATTTTTAAAAACATTCGGTGATGAAACTTGGAAAAAAATACTTGCGCAAAAACCAACATTTCTCTTGCTAACAGAATACCTCGTATACAACAATATATACACTGATTCGGTATGCCTCTTTAAATTAGGAATTTTTATGTAAACAACCAGATTTTTCGGCAAAATTGAATGAATAAAAAGTATATAATACGCGTGATTATTACTATACTCGACAACGTTGATGTTATTCATAATTACTAATGACTTGACTTAATAGCCTTCAATAGTAAGACTATCTTGCACTTTTAATTTTTAATAATATTTTATTATGCTTAATTATTGCTTTTTAAATACATGTATCAATGATGATTAAATAATTCTCTACATATCTTAGCTTCTCAAACCTTTTTGCCTTATGGCACATTATTTTACTATGAGCAATATAGTGGAACGTCCCAATGTGTGAGCTACTACACTTAACACACCAAACTACAATAATTGTGAAGTATTACTAACAAAACAACCTTAATTTCTTAGGTTTTACTCCACTCCTTTTCAACTTGTGAGATTTTCAAATATAAGTACTAGCATTTAATCTATAACCCTTTTTTCATGAGTTTATACCACCCAATAGTTGTTTGAATGTCTCAGTCTAAATGTTTCTTGGCAGAGTTATACTCTTCCATTTTGGTACACGACCTTCAAGAATACCCACACTATACGAAATCATCAAGTTTACAGTTGAATCACCAGCTATACTCGAGAGTACGTCAACTTCCCGAAATAGTCTTGTAACATACATGCAATGCCGAAAGTCCCATTAAATTTGCATCAACATTCGGTATTATAAATTGTGTGACAAAAATTCCATCCTGTTCAATATATATCACTTTGCTTCCCATCTTTTTAAGGACACTTCAAGCGAGGAAAAGCTTTAGTCAGCGATCCGCAAGGGAGATGAGGAATGAATGAAACTGTCGAATTGTTGTTTTTTTTCGACTTCTCGATGTCCCAAAGGAATTTGTGCCCCGCTGTGAGAAGACTTTTTTCTAAATCATCAGAGGGAATCGACCTCGACGGGTATTTGAAACATGGCATGCTTTCAATGATGAATGACGACCCCCGATTTTTAATTTACATAAAGAATTCGACAGCACAGCGGTTCAGAGGTATTGTAGGCTAAGAACAAGACCATTTACCTACAGTGTCTCCCTGAAACTACAAGTAGGCCCATATTTAATCACTAATAGATGTTTTGATCTTTCCGTAGACTTTTGCAAATAACACAAATTTAAATGAGCAAGCTGTATGAAATACTCAATAGTGTATTAGTGTTACGAACTATTGAAAAACAACTTTTACAAGATAAATCTAAATTATTTCTTTTTAAATATATTTATTCTTCAGCTATAATTATAACTTTTTACGTTTTTACTATAGAATTCCGTAAGGATACTAGAAAATACTGTTTTAATCTTCGTAAAACTATGAATAATAAATGCTGTCGTTTTAATGCCTACTGCTTAGACTAGTTTTCTAGTCGGCCAGATTAATCGGAATGTATCAATATACATAACAAGTGCCGTTGATTGTTTGGGTGATTATATATCAAAATATAATATGAACATATAAATAAAAAAACAATCAAAATTACTTATTTGCAAAATTACTTATTTGTATTACTTTTGCAAAATTACTTATTTATCAAGAAATGTCGGAAAGATTTCCATACAATTAGAAAAAATTAAAATTAAATTGATTAAGTGTCCCACATTTGAGCTTTCACTTCTTCTTTTTAGCTTCTCTAACTTTTTACTTCCCAACTTCCTTGTTTCCAGTTTGACAGTAACGACTGTATCAATTTCAAGGTCTGCCAATTTCCTCCACTTACCATAATGTGATGCGTTATTTTCGTGAGTCTTGTTTGAAGTGTTAATTTTTGAACTGCTGGAAGCAATCAATTATTAATCCATCCACAGAAAGTGACGCATGGTATCCTCTCTGTTGGATTCAGGTTTAATACTATAATATAAGTTATTTTATATATAAAAATATATTGTTAATTCAATATTCAGCATTCGATCCAAATTTTGAAGCTGATGACACGTAATAGACGGCACTCAAGTACCATTCAGTTAATAAAAATATTCCACCTATCCATAAATTTTATGAGTTGATAAGAATATTTGGGCATATTCAACAGCACAAAATTCAAACAGAAAGTTGTGTTGGGTCACGTATAATACGAGAAAAAGCCGGGCCTAACAGAATACTTCTTGTAAAAATTATTATACCTACATAAAATACAGCGGAAATTTCTATTCCTTATCAGTGGCCATTGAAGCTTTCTGAATCTGTAAGTAACTTACAATCAAAACATAACTGTCAAGCTAAATTGATTGCAAAGCAAGTTCCTAAACATCTTAACTGATTTTCTCCAGTGTCAGCTTAGTTCATTAAACCTAACGACTCCTTACGACACCTTAAAGGTGCGTTTACACTAGAAAGAAAAATTGAGCGAGTTGCTCTCTGATAGCTACTCTCTCGGTGTAAACACCCAGGCGAGCTCTCTCTCGGGAAGTCGGGAGGAATCGCAGGTAGCGCTCCCTGCTGTGAGAGCGAGGCCAGTGTAGACACCCTCATAAAGACTTGAGGGAGTCGCTCGCTGCCCTCCGACGACGCCGGAAGTTTTTTGGCGCTCGCTGGAGAGTTTTCACTGGGGAAACATGTCAGGCAAGCCACTTAAACCACTCCACTTAAACAAATAATCTTGTCTATTTATCTGTAACAAACTCAACCTGAAAATGACACAAAGTGTCGAAACCTGGGTCGTGTTAATATCTTCATAAATGGAATTCACAAAGTATTTTGTCATTTTTCCTAATATTTTTTTATTATTACATTGACGCTCGCATTGATGATACGCCCATAGACTGCGTTGCTGTATGAATGCTGAAATTCATTTGTGTTGAGCTATTTTTTGCGTTGATTTTTATGAACTATTCTCGTGTAATTTTTTAAAATCCCGAGGACAAACTAACATAACGCTACAGTTTAAATCTCCTTTTTCCTGGAAACAAAAAAGTTTAATATTAGTCAAAGAACGGGGACTTACAGAATAAATTATTTTGTGCTCGTTCTTTCCGAGATTCTAATGAGAAAAAGAGCTAAAAATTATGTTCTAAAAATATGAACGAAAAACAGTTATTACAAGGTGCATACGTGGAAAATAATAGAGTACTGCACGACAGTTTAAACACAGTCATAAAATTATTTGTGAGATTTCAAGAAAAATTCTTTGGAATAGCGACTCGTCGTCCCGTCCCTTCCTCAACAGAATGAATAACATATCACCCCGCGTAAAATTTGGCATAGGTTCAATTCTGAAGGCTCTATCGTCTTGTAAACCTTTTCATTCAATATCGTCAGCATAGAATTACTCTTGAACTAGTATAATCTCATGTGTTGTATTCTAAATAAATCCTTACCTTAAAGTAATCGGCCATTAAAACTTCAGTTCATTAATCAGTTATTACATGGGCGGGAACAAAGGGTTGACACAGATATATCTCTAATTAAATTAGAGAGATAGATTGTAGAATCGATAGGTATAAAATGTCATTTATTCCGCGTACCATTCGGGACCATAACAGCTGTGATCGTCGTCATGAATAGTGCAATAGTGACATTAGCTAGACTGTTTTTCTTTATATTTGCTACGTTCTTACTGATACATGATGTAAATATTGATGTTCTTATTTATGCACGATATTTTGAATCTGTAGTAGTAGTCTTTGATTCTCTGGCACGCTGGAACGATTGACGATAGAATGTTTCTTGGTTAGTAGAGTTGTAATCGGCGCGTTGCATATGTGATACGCTGGTTTCAATGTAGTTTCGGTGTTCTGCCGTATAATTCACGCATGCCTGGTGTGGAAGCACCCCATTCTACACACCCTTTGGGTAGTTTGCAGGGTATGACGTTGATGTTGATGTAGATGAACGCAAGGAAATTTTGTGTATCTTCAACCTGTAGCTCTGACAGTAAGGAGTGATATGCTCCCAAACGAACTCTCTTCTGCACCCGTTCCTTGACCCATACCCTGCTCCTTTTCTTTCTCCTTAGCAAAAGTACGGCAGTGGCTGCTGCAGTGATAATCACCCTTCTCGATGGCATTCTTGAAGCAAAACACACTTTTCAGGGAGCACGCTCTGAGAGCTACTTTGGTCATCAGAAGTGGAAATGGGGAGCCAAGATCTGAAGCGAAACCACGTCTATAGACGCTTCTGTTCCTATGGTTTTTATGACGCTAATTTCCTTGAAATTCTAATTTTTGCGAAAGGTTGACAGTTTTCTTTCCCACAAATTTTTTTGTCACCAGGCATACCCTCCACAAGAAGTCTCCATTCTTTTTGCACCTT
Organism: Ceriagrion tenellum; assembly: GCA_963169105.1. Taxonomy (NCBI): domain Eukaryota; kingdom Metazoa; phylum Arthropoda; class Insecta; order Odonata; family Coenagrionidae; genus Ceriagrion; species Ceriagrion tenellum. The sequence continues at coordinate 82,861,400 of OY720634.1, read as the reverse complement.
GGGCTTGCGGAGAGAGAAGATAAGCTGGGACCCCATTGCTCGCAGCGGGCGGCTCAGTGGTGTAAACGGGCTAGCGAGAAATCGAGGGAGCGCCCCCAGAAAAGGTCGCGCGAGGAGCTTCCCGGAAGCTACTCGGGGGATTTATCGCGGTCAGTGTAAACCCTTCTGAGAGGAGCTCGAGGAATAACTCCCTAGTGCCGCTCGCTAGTGTAAACGCACCTTTAGGTTTCAAGACAGCCAAGAGAATAAAGGAATATACTTTCCACAGGTTCGTCCATAAACAGAATTATAACTGCGCCGCGAATTGGCTATAACGGGCTCGTCATCTGCGGTCGTCCTAGTCGTTCCGTTTCTTTTATCAAAGGAGAATTGTATGCCTAGTCTGGTCTAGCCAATTACCTCACTAAATGGAACAATATCACAAGCAGCTGAAGATAAGCAAGAAAAATTACCCGTTGGATCTTAGCATCCTTACAAAATCAACTGATTGGTCAAGGTACCCAAAATCATATAAAAATATTTAATATGTCCACATTGCCATTTCTTAACTCAGCTGTTTTATTCCGGGAACGAAGATATTAGTCTTCAAAAAAAGATCGACAATTGGAAAATAAATTCATCTTACGATATATCTAATTTTTCTACTTGTAATAACATTTTCATTCTTCTCAAAAGAAAAATCTGTATAAAAATTAGAAAAATCAGGAAATAAAAATCATTAGATGGAAAAGAAAGAGATTTAACGGGCTCTTATGGGTAAAATGCTTATCAAATTTTCGCTTAGACAATTTAAGGTACCTCAAACACATTCTTCTTGAAAGTAAAAGTTTAAGAATTTCTTGGACAAAGATGGCATGTCAATGTACAAATTAATTCATCCAAATAAATGTCATGAAAGAAAAACGTTGGGTAAAGGATTTCATATCCTCTTAAGAGCAAAGGTCACTGAAATTCTCAGCGGACATACTTATGCATCTAAAACATACACTCGAAAAAGTTTTGGAAGCCGGTAAATAGCAAATTTTCTGTCACTGATTACCCCTTACATTAAATTATTATTGTCACTTTTATGAATAGGCTTTAACAAATGACTAAAAAAATAAATATGATATAAAATAATCGATTAGATAAGAAATGTATTCGTCAAGTGGTATCACCAGAGTTTTTAAATCCATTTCGTACCCCTTAAAGCTAATATGGCTTAAAATATCAATTGCGTTACAACGCCTAATTAAAATTTCAAGGATTCACTAAAGGGGAACTGGAGGACTTCCAAAAGTAAAACACCCATTTCAGGTACTTATCTCTTGGAGAAGACGTATGGAATGAGAAAGAGATGAACTGATTCGTCCGAGGTTCTTTTCGGGAACTTATATATCTTTCCCTTTCCTCAACCTCATGAGTACCACCCCTAACTCTCCTGACCCTTTTATAACTCACCCTGCCGATAATTTCCCCCCAACGCTCTCGTTCACATAAGGCACTCCATCTTAACTCTGCCCCTAAACTCGAACTCTGCCCTCTAAATCCGGCTACCGTGAGAAGAGTTGTCACATTAGTGAGGAAAAAATTCATGGCTTCAATACGTTTTAATTTCCTGAGAACGAGATAAATACGTTTCTTTATGTTTTATTTAACTGTATTTCTACACACAATTTTTAATGGATATAGGAAAATTCAGTTTTTCTCGTCTCACAAGGTAGTATTTAGATATTGATGCATCTGATAACTAAATTTCCCTGGCATGCTACAAGAAAAAAGATTCTCAATTATTTCCTTGGCAGGTAACTCGCCCACCGTCATCATAGATCCTGAAATCTAACTCAGGCGCTTTCTCTGCCTTACATTCCATATGTACGGGGATCAGATGGTCACCGATTGGTTTTCCGTTAATATATTTTAGTTTGAACTCCGAGATCCCTCTCGACAAATGGCCCGTCAAAATTTTAGAAGTAATGAGTCTTACTTGGTAGAAAGTTGAGAGCTTTTCAGCGATAGGTTCCTGTGGAACGGGGTCATCGGCACATCTGTTCGGAACATAAAACAAAGTATGATTCTGGAACTTCTAACACACACCGCTGGTGGCGCTAGCCAACTAGGACAAATAAAATCAATTCTAAAAATGAATGAAAGAGAAAGGAGGATATACGTGTGAGACACAAGAGACGAAGATGAGGAAACTTTTCATAGATATGAGGGGAATAATATGAAAATTCGTTCCAATTTAATGAGATGCGATTCGGAAGGAACGAGGGATAAATTAATTAAAATTTGAACCGTCATTCTTCGGATATTAATGGATTTCTCGAAATTTTTTAGGGAAACTTGATTTTTCCCCTACTTTTTGGGTGAAAAACAGGAAAGAGATTTAGACAGAAACGATGGCCCGTTAAGAAAAAAATCTTTTTTCTGACTATAATATAATTCATATTTTCCACTTCTGCCATCTAGGCAGCATCGAATAATTCAGTATAAGCCACTCAATGGTCCGTTGCAGAGAACGCCATTTTGAAATCGAGATGAAGAAATACTTGCGACTCGGTTGTTATTTTAAAATTGATTCTGTGAACCGATGCATTCCAGGGACAAGATTATTTTCACAAATGTGGTCTCTTCAATATACTGCAAAACACCACTGCAGCAATATGCAACTGAAATAAAATAAAATGCCAAGAGTGTTAACCGAAATCATTTCACTACTATTTTCTCTATGCGATACTCTTATCGTACAAAAAACTCGTAATCCAAACTTAAAAGACTAAGTCGACGATGATCGCTTTTTTGAATGTTTTGTGCATAAAAAATGCCTGTAAAAATTTGTAATGCCAGTCAAAAGACTTTACACAAAACAGTAATCCAAACAGAAAGGAGTTTAAAAAAATACACAATTAATCAATTATAGCAACAAGCATATGAGAATTTGAGATGTATCACTCGTTATTATCTACTTTTATCGATTTCGCATGAAGAAGTTTGTTTGTGACCCATGGCGAAAAATTTAATAAAAGCAGCTTCCGATTTTGGGGTTGAGTTCATTGCCGGAAATTTTATGAGAAGCCATGAATCTTTGTCGCTCAAATCGAGGAACGTTCCCATAAAAATGAGGATGGATAAATCCTTCTGTGAAGCTAGTTTTATAGACGAATGATTCAAACCAAATAAAAAATATAAATACTGCGGTTACGGACTAAAAATATAATACAAAATTATAGACTAAATTAATTATTGAAGAACGCAACACGGTCAGTGCTTAGTAAAAAGAAAAATTTTAGAAGAAAAAATGAGCACAGGCGTCTAAAGAACGCGAGGTTCGGAGATTAGGAAATGAAAAATATTGATATATGGTTACTTCTTTATTAATTTATACAGCTTTACAACTCTCGGGCAATGGCCTTCAGTTTTTTTAAATGAAATAGCTCCAGGAAATGAAAATACTTCAAATTAATGCATAACCAGACTTTTAATACCTTTCATGAGTCCCTCAAAAATATGCTACCTGAAGAGTCTATATTATTTTGACTGTGCACAATCATTATCATACTAACGAGTGATAGTGAGCTACTCCAAATGCCACCCACTAATTGAGACATGCATTCTTATCGCACATAGAATTCAATTGCTAAATTGCTATGCCAAGCGAAATCATAATGAGCCCAAATTCATGAGGTAAATAAATGAGTTAGCATAAAAAGTGAGAATATCGTAACCGAGGGAGGACGTTAATATAGAGTTCTTCGAAGAAATTTCTGCAATTTTTGGTCATATACAGATTTGGCTGAAGGTTTACAATCATGTTCTCATTGGTGATATGTATAGATCTAGTAGAATAAAATCGCATCGTACTGATTAGGAATTGTTGGAAAATCAAAGCTACTTTTATACGTAGCCTAATGCAAGTGCTAAATATTTGTAACAATTTGATCATTCATGCATAAATTTCTTGTAATCCAGAAGTAATATAAATCTTCAACATGATACATTTATGATTGTTTCAAACATACGACGTGTCAAGGTGTTATGCGGAGACTACTATTCATTGCATTATATTCGCTTATATATTGATCCAATTAAAATATTAGATTATCTAATTATAAGAGAGCATTATCATTGATGTCTTGTTTTTTTATATCAATATGTCAATTATATCACTTCCTGAACTTTTGCTCACTCTTAATTATTACAGCCAGTTACGCGATTCTAGAAGCGTTTTAAACAAATGCTTTTTTCGGAAAACAGAACAAGGAATTCGAAATATTATATATATATTAGTTGTTTTTTTACGCAACGAACAAAATAAACACGGTTGTGGCAGCCGTGAAATTAAGATATGATCATTCATTTTTTTATCTGGGAATTATCATTACTGCTCGAGAGGTGATTCTGGTTGTGTTTCTCTCCATTTGCAGCTTGAAGGGTGAATTACCAACCGACTCAATTAATTTCCTTTTATATTATTTTTCGGCATTTAAATTTATTTCCTGCATTTAAATTTAAACAAGGCATCTTTAAAAAACTCAATTACTGAATACTGAGCATGGGCTATTACTACATTTCTAATAAAATTTTATTGGTAAAATAAATCGATTTCTTTACAGTAGTTTACAAACATTAAAAAAAAACGATTAATTACAAATAAAATCGATTTATTTACCAAATATTAGCATCTCAACAAATGCTTATATTTAGTAAAATTTAATTTTTAGCGTCGATGTTTATCTGAGGCACATCAGAATCAGAAAATCGACAAAATTAATTGCATCACAAAAAAGCTGAAATGTGCTTGAAATCATATTTGGACTAAATTGCTATAGCTCACCACCACGAAGACAGTTTTCCTCATAATGAAAGCAAAAAACAACTTCATAAATAAAGATGGCCATCCCAATAAAGAGTAAAAGGCATTTAGCTTTAATATGACTAATTGCATACCCACTCACTATTTTTGTATCTGCAGTCATTTCAGTCTAACCTAAATTCTCTTTTCTTAAAAGATACAGTCGTTCACGGTTTTATTATTTGTCACCGCCTCATAGTAAACCCGTTTTCATATTGTAATGAGGTGAAAATATTTGCTGCAAAAAAGAGATCCCTTGATGATGAAAGAGCACAGGAACTGCGACGTTATTCGCCCACGCTAAATGGGGCAGAGAGCTCAAAACCCTAACATCACCTTTGAAAATGTGTTATAAAATCCTCTTTGATGACAAAAAATTCACAAGATTTGCGTTACAGTTATATTTGAGTGAATTTGAAATAAAATAATGATGTTACTAGAGCAAGTTTTTTTGAAAGCTGATTGAGGGTGAAGAAATCCGGCGCATTAACCGACTTACAAACAAACCTTCAGGCGCATGCTGACACACATTACTTTTTATCCCTTTTAAGGATCATTAATAGCATTGTCCTGTGTTACATTGAAATAATCTCCACGCTGTAACGAAAAGATGCATGAAAGTTACTCAATAAAAATCTTAAAACCAAATCCAAAAGGTTTTTTTTGCTTCCCCGTCATACCGCTGAGTCAACATTGACAAGGTTTTGTATTTGAGGATAAAGAGAAGAAATTTTGAACCTTCAATAGAGACTCCAAGTTTTCAACAGAGTCTTAATATGGAAAAGACATATTTTTCTAAGTTTAAACACTAAGAAACTTCGAATTACCTTATTAATCAGTCAGGTATATAAAATTAATTTAATAATTTCAAAAGACATTTGGGTATTAAATTAATAAAAGCCACTGCAAATGATCTAAAAATGTTCAGTAAATCCCTAGTTACGATTATTTTCATTAATCAAACAGACTTCTAGCCGAGAAAATCATGAAATTTCATTTACCAAACAGATAATACAAAAAGAAATATTTGTATTAGAATTGATAAACACAATTCTATACGTATTTATTTATATTTATTTGTTTAAAATATAATTTATTTCATGTAAACATTATTTTTCAAAAGTAACAGAAGTCCACAACTTCTGCCCTTCGCAACCTAAACACGTAGTTCGCTAATAGATGACTGTTGAGAGTCAATTTTTCCATTTGACTTCAATTATAAATCTGATTTTTTTGTATTTACTACACATTTTAACAGAAAATGATATAATAGTACCAGTCACACTGATAAACTTATAAATGAAAATCTCAAAAAAAGAGTCAATCATCACGGACTCAAGATCTCGAATCCCGGCGCAACTGAATGATTTTTTCATACCCAATTTCACTCGATAGATTGTTTATTACATACATACTTACATACACATCACGCCGCTCCCTTCCGGGATAGGCGAGTCACTAAGTTTCACTCATTAATGCATATTTTTACTCCTAACTCTGTTTCAAATATTTCCTCCTTACTGACCTATTTGTATCTTAAAATTCGAGAAGGAAGTTGTGTTGGCGACTGCCTATTAGGGCTCTTAAGCCTTTACCTGTTCGGTAAGCGAGCTGTTTATAGGATCAAACGACGTCTTTATTGCTAATTCCCTCACTCTTGGGATGAATTAGAACAATTGTATTGCGAGATACCGAACGCAAAATCTCTTCAGATTCCAGTTTCCATTTACATAAAAAGTCTATTTATTTAATTCCAAAATGTTTTCGAAAATTTCCAAGCGTTTTTTATGTTAATTTTTATTTTTTCACATACGAATGTTAACAGGCATACAATATTAGCTAAAAGCTAAGAATAAGTCGAAGACGGCAAAAATTAACTGATATTTAGACCAAGTTACTTATGTTCCTTATACGTATTTTACGTATGTGATATGCATAGATATTTTCCATATTCTATTTATGCACATGGATGGAATTAGTATATATTATCTACACAAGATTGTATGAATGGAATTTATTGGAATAACTATATTTTAAATCATATAATCACATGTATAATGTATTTTATATCTGGAGTACGTCGCGCCTCATGTCATGAAAACAAACAATGATTGCAATTGAATTCTTATAATTTAAAAACTCAAAATCCTTTGGTCCCCAAATACTTTGTTCACTTATGGAGTTAAAGTTATCAACGTAAATTTGAGGGTAATCGTCACGTTAGCATTGCTACATTACTTTTTTCTAATCTAAAAATTCAACTTGTGACAATCTAACGGCCGGAAAATTTGATTTGATAGTTTCTTGGGTATTGGGTGCATAACGACAAGAATCAGATTACTCAATACATCTAATTCAAATAAATTCAGCCAGAATTTCCTAAAAAAAGGATTTCTGCAATAAGGGATAGCCTCTGTTCCGTAAAACCTTTCCATTGATTTAAAGGACGCATCTTACTCTTCGGCAATGAATAGTTCTGCTGGAAGGGCCACAGATGGTGACACTCGTACTCGATTGAGGAGTTTTTGCGTCAGAGCCTCTCACTCCAGGGTAACTCTTGCTTAAGATAATAGTCGCTCACAAGTTCCCGCTAAGTCTCCAGCGCGAAGGTAGAAGCAGTGCTGACCTAAGGTTTGGGAGGAAAGGCTGAACTATTAGCGTAACCATGTTGCGAGGATATCACTGCCGAAAACCACACAGGTAGCTTGTTTAAACGAACCAATTGCAGATTGTACCTTACAACCATTACGTCTGTCACTTAATTATCTAATAAAAGGATTGCTATATCTCTCTATGCTTATGGCGTTTCAATACAGATATTAGCTTTTTGATAAATGTATTTCATCTCGGCCGATTTTCCAGTGGTTTACTTATGCACCAAGATAAAACTGTCATACACAGATACAGTACAGGTCTCCCCTGGCAAAGGTGTATAACACAATTGTGTAAAATCCACAGTGAAAAAATCATTCGCCTGGAATGAGAAACGAACCCAGATCCTTCAATTTCGATGAGAGCTCTCTTCATGAAGTCGGGGGATCTGGGTTCGATTCCAGGTCCAGGCGAATATTTTTTCCACTATGTATTTCATATAAGTGTGTCATCACTTGTGGGTGACTCAGTTGAAGTTACTGCGCGGCCAGTTCCGTAGTTCTTTGAAAAAGGTGAATTATTTACGTGCTGAAAGATTTGAGTTAATGACTTAAGTTTTTGACAAAAAACCTCGGGTGGAAAGTCATGAAAAATACGTCCAGTCGAGCAAGTGAGATGCGTCTCCTTGAAGTTTTATTCCTCGCAACCCAGGCCTTTTCACATGACATTTTCGCATGACATCCCTAAATCAACGCAATTCATCCTCCTTCTCATTATCTTGTTTTCCTCACAGACTGCTTACCTGCAATCAGACGACTCAGAAACTGATGAAAGCCTGGAAGTCGTTAGAGGTAATTCACCTAATCACCAGAGTCAATAAAAAAAGAGAAATCTGAAACGTGAGTTGGATATTCTTGCCCGCTTTACATGCAAATATAGTCGGTGTGTTTGAATTGTAGTAGCAAAAATTTCATCACACTCAGATATACCCAGCCAAAATAAACTAGACAGAACTATATTTTTTGCTAGCTTTGGACACGTTGATGTACAATATATGCCCGTAAAGGTACATACATTTTGAGCAGTACGAAATTTGTAATATATCACTTGATAAAAAGTTAGATGATTGTTCTTACTTTAGACTCGATGACTAAATCCAAAGAGGTCTAAAGATGCCAATATATATCATCGTCATCATTATTGTGATTCTGTCCTTGGATAAGTCTCAACGGTACTGCCTCCACAGCATTCCCTGGGCCTCTCTTTTCATCTCTTCATAGCTCCATCCTCGTCCTTAAAATATGCCCAATCCAATCCAATAAAATCCAATACCAATCCATCCTAGGATGGGATTTGGGCACCCTCTTGCCCATGATTCTAGAAATGGATCCTAAAGGCGAACGAGCCACATAGTTGGCCAACGGCATAGGGCTCGGAAGGCAAAAGGGAAACCACCGAACTAATGAACCACAAGGTTTCCCTAGTTATACGGAAATACGACTGCAATCAATACATAAGGAGGATTAGAAAATGAAAAAAAGAGATTTTGAACGAGGAGCAAGAGCGAGAAAAGTAATGAGCACTCTGATGTTGGATTAATGTGCAAAATACTCCACGGAAATATAAGTCTATTGAACTGGCACCCGTATCCAGGTAACCTGAATTCATACTGCGTGCTTGCACTGCAGGAATTTAATATTCTCCACCCATTCACCAAATTTCTGATACTCGTCTCCTAGGACCTGGTACAATACTACAAGGATGTTTTTTAAAAATATTGCTATTTATATTTGACGTATCCGAAGTCCCAACAGCAGGGCAATCTACGACGAAAAATTAAGCAGATTCATCCACTGTGCAAAAGCGCACACAATGGAGAAAGTTACTATGAAATTTTCTCCACGATACCAGATGAGTTTTATGACTTTTATTTATAAAATGGATTTAATTAACAAAATGTACGAATTTGATATGATAAACTAAATCATCATCCACAGTTATTGTATCTATATTTTGCATTTCGCAAATTATGATATTAAATCCTCATTGAGTGAGAATTAAACATGATGAATAATATGTCTAGAGTATACTCCACATATACATACATGCATAAATAACAACAAACCAAGGTTTCCGTACCATGTGCCATTTTAAAGTCCAAATTTCTCCTTATTCAACATGTTTTTTCAGATCAAGGTTTCAAGGCCTTCAAGTGTTCTTATGCAGTATGGGTTACTCAAAAGGATCCCACCAAGTGATGCCTGCGGCATTCTCTGGCACGGGTGAAAGTTTTATTGAAAAATTCATCGTGCACGTAAAGAGTTTTTTCTGCGATGAATCTTTTATGTGCTCACACATCTGCCCAACGTGAGATACCGCGAAAAATTACTGTCACGTCTAGCTCCACATCGCTTACATTTCCCGCGTAGCTCCGGCACGTACAATCATATTTTAGGTGAGCGTGACAAACAGGGCTATCCTTGACGTCCAGGATGCCAGATTGTTGACCCTAAATTCCTAGAGATGAAAAATTTGTTTGATAATACTTAATGATATTTCCTTGGTGAAAAAGAAAACGAAATACCTTTAAACGTACGTAATAGCAACGAAGCTTTGAGGTTGGGAAAGAGTAGACAGGTGAATCAGTGGAGACTCACTGGTAGACGATCCATAAATAAAGGTAATAAAGGTTACATTTAAAGTTAAAATTTCTCTGGCGGTGTCAAGCAATATACAGCAAAATTTGGACTCCTTGAACTGTCTAGTGCGTATGGGAAGGCGGATAGCTATTACAGATGGGTCGAGAAACTGGGAGAGTAGGGGACGAGAATTAAGACATGGATGCCACGTGGAGCGCACCTTAAGTACAGTACTTCGGATGGGACGTTGAACCGTGAACCCTTGGTGCCTTTCATCAAGAGCAGACCAATACTAGCGTCGTGTTTCTCTTCGCTCTTCTTGTATTCCCCAACAATTCTTTTCTCATTGACCCATTCACATTATTATCATTAATGGTGCAAGCAACAAAAGATATCTGGATCGTTTTTTTTAGTGGTGATATAGGTCTTTTATAATAGGTATCGAGTTCCCTTGCTTCTTAATTTTTCCATCATTACTGGCAGAATCTTCATGAATAGTAAATTGATATAAATCATTTTTAAAGGGAGTAAAACAGTATGAAGTTCATATCTACATCAAAATTCACACTTCTATAGCTATTCCAGTAAATGCTGCCAGCAACGTTATCGAAAGCATAAGTACGGATACAAGGACGCAGCACGACTCATAAACCATTACAGCAGTCCTCACATATTGGTCGCCTCCTTGAATAACCAAACTAAGTAAGGTAAAGTAAAAGATTCCATTACGGATCATACATATTTAACGTAGCAAGAGCAAACTGTGAACCATCTGCCGACCACTTGAATGCATGAAACAGATCCAGATCTATCTCAAAGGCCACATGTTGCTCGTGTCTAGTGCGTATGCGAAGGCGGATAGCTATTACAGAAGGCTCAAGAAAGTGGGAGAGTAGGGGACGAGAATTCAGACAGTGGTGACGATTAGGGGATGAGGACCGCCTACTGACGCATGGCCGTGCCGGAGGAGAATCGGACGAAGGAGGCGGTTGGTAAGTCCCATTTCTCCACTCTCCATGGCGACCGAAGGGATTGCGCGCGGAGATATCCCGAGTAAGGAAAGGAAACAAGAATTAATAGGGGCCGTGACAACTGACGTCGCCTCCGTCCCCCTTTTCCTTTCCGCCGGCTAATGAAAATCTAATGTGAGAGGGGTGTTGACTCAAGGGACACTCTCAGCTTGACTATCCGGCGAGGAGCGATGCTTCTCTGATGCACGAAGGAAGGCACCGACCCTGGGAGGAACGGGAAGGGAAAGATAAGGGATTTCCTCGGCGAGGAAGGAAGAATATTCTCGCCGAGAGACAAAGTTAGGGAATTTCGGCGGGGGAATGTGGAGGAGAGAGCTTGTGACGGAGAAAAAGGAGGAGTGTGTGTGCGAGGGGAAGGAAACTAGAGAAAATGGGCGGATGGGACTTGAAAGGGTCAGGGTGGAGCGCTTCGGAGGAAAGGAAAAAAGTCCTCGAGACACCACGCAGACAGATAAGGGAATTAAAATTACACAAGGAAATGAAAACTCAGACTGGTGAAAGGGGACAGCATTTAATCGACATCAATTTCGGAGGCAATTAAGATAAGCTGCCATTATGTCTATGACCATTGTTTGATGGAAGTAAAAGTCGAGAATTATAAAGAAAGGAGCATCACAATTTGACCAGATAAGCCAAATTCTTTTAACAATGCCACTAGACAAATATAACTCTCCTTGGTTTAAAAAAGTACTCCATTAAAAATTCAACGGCATAGAAAGTGCTGTAAATATTACATCATAAGTGTATTTAAACGTTTCCGGTTCTACAATCCCTTAGGTAATAAATCTTTTAATAATCTGACAAGACAATAAAAACCAAACAGTCTTGATAATGAACAGCGATGAAAGTTGAAACAATATCCTAGAAGTGAATTATCATTATTCACTAAACCTTTTCTCCTAGCTCTTATCTAGTCATTTTTATTATTTATAGGAAAAGCGCAATGGACGCGAATTTTGGAGTCCGGCGGTAAGTGGAAGACGAGTATAGGGAACACTTTTCCAGCAAAATTCATTAATGACAGAATATAAACATTTTCAATATTCCATTAATAAATTTTTATTAGGAATATTTTAAATATAATATCGTCCCCTCATTACGAAGTTATTTGTTTCGGTCAAAATGTAACTGCTCCATCTCATTTCATCTGAATTTGTATGTTAACATAACCAATTTCTTAATATTATACAATGGCACATCCGATACATAAGTGCATATTCTTATTCAAGAGCGCATCTTTCTTATGTTATATTACCACTTATATACGCATTGAAACTATGAAATTGCATATGAGCACCCTTAAATGTTTTGCTGGCTCTAACTAAACACGATAAAGTTTGCGAAAGCAAAATAAGGTAAGACATTACTTTTTTCAAATACATATATTCTGAGGAGTTTAGAAACACCTTATACGCTTCCATGCTAATAGCTCTAAAGATTTTGTAGTTATTCTCAATGTGATTTTCTTTCTTGTTATGCTAAAAAGCTCCCATTTATCAATAACCGTAGGCGTTTAACAACTTACTCAAGCCTATCATGGGACTGCTAATCAAAATTAGTTTAGTGAAAATTCTGGGTTAGATTTAAAGCACTTTTTTTAATCTTTCAGTTAATGCCAAAATGTATTGCCATTCGAACAAAATATATTAGTCTCGCGCACGAACGCACAAAACGTCTATTCTAATTTCTTAATTATAATTTTTTTACCGATGTTCATTTGAAAATTTTTATTAAAAAAAATGTTGTATTTGTTATTAAATGCAGTTTATGTAGATGTTTCATGGTTGATGTCCAAATAATAATTAATGATTAAAAATTGCAGAACAGTAAAACGATTTCAGAAGAGGGAAACTCAGCCTTTCGATTATATGTATAGACATTATATACAAATTTTATTGCACTCTGAATGAAGAGTGCAAGGAAATGTAAGATATCCCACAAGGTTAAGAAGCAAGTTGATGCCAATATTGCTCTTTGAATGCAATTCTATTCCACGTAGCTTTAGAAAGAGACCACATATTCCATTATTTTCAGCGGAACACTCAAGGCAGGTCAGATTGCACGTTAATTTCTGCAAGATTTAGAAGTATGGAGATATATCGGGCGAAATTTCCAGGTATTCGGGAATTGCATTTTTTTAGAGTAAATATTTTTAATGTCAGGGAAATCATGAAGCCGGGGTAGCGATTTTGAATCAACAACTGCCGAAAATTCGGCCGATTTATCGTATACAGCCCAAGGAACTGCGATCCGAAAAGGAATGACTATTGTATCCTATCAGCATAAAAACTGATAATATTTCCATCATCAGGTAATATACCTTAAAATATTTATTAAAATCAAAATGGAAGAGATACATAAGTGGTACATTTTAATGCAGATTTAGATCAAAACACCATTCCATGATGGTACCCAAACAGTTTTTTCTAAATCAATAAAATATGAAATACAGTTTAAATCAGCCCTGGGAAGAAAAATGAAACTTTATAGTCGTCTGTGTTAATGAATTGCCGGACTCATTATATTTCGGCTATTTGGAATTGAGAAATTACTAAGAAATAAATTTTTTAGCTACTAATACAATTCAGGTGCGTTACAGTAAACTTATCTAAGATTTTAGCAGGAGTTTAATTTACCTTTTGCCTTTGAATAAGATCAAAAGTCCCTTCATTTAAGGTTTGGCTACTTACCTGCTATCTTTATTAGCCTCGTGCATGTTACAAAGTTAAAGCGGCACAAGAGTTTAATTGAAACATTTACTTACAAAGGGAAAGATATATTACCTCAAATAAAAGTGGTGCCAAGAGCTTTAGAATAACATGATTAATATATGATGATTATTATGAAGTTATTGGTGATGGTAAAATCAATAAAGACCACCAAATAATCCCATCACTATTCTGTGTACGGAGGAGTGGAATGCAGGAGGTTAATTTGAAACACTATGTGTGTATAGGACGTTTAAATATCGGCTTAAGTGAGATCTAAGAACACTAAAGCATAATTATTAATAGAAATACTGCCGAAAATTACCTCAGTTTATAAGACCGCAGGTAAATCCAAACCCGGGAGCATGAATATCTCTTTGATATTTCCGCTATGTTTTTTAAATTTAAATTTATAAAACCTGGGTACAAACAGTTCTCGTATTTTCATTTCACCCCTTCATCTTTAGGCTGATGAACATAATAAACCCATCTCAACAGATGGATAACACGACATGAATAATTCATCGATATGAGTGAACTTTTTAAAATTCCCTATATAAAGTAAACTTAAAAATAAAGTTGGTAGTATTTCAACTCAACTATGTCTATGACATGTTTTTATTCCATTTTCCAAACAAATGGCCAGGTAACAAATAGAATAGAGTAGTATTACCAAAACACTACAGCTGGTGAGCCTATCAATCCAGTATCTTACTGAAAATTGGAGCCCTATTGGTATATTTTAATTTTTTTTTAAATGCCTGCTATGTGTAAAAAATGTAATTCATCCAATTCAGCCCGCAAACAAACATTTCAATTATTAAAACAATGAACGATGCATTTCTTTAAAATATGCAAAAAAATTCCAATCAGATATCAAAAGAAAAACCCGTAGAACGTCTAATGACAAATGCTGCGGCAATCGAGGATATTTTATACCACATTTTTCTGATTATTGAGTGGTATAGTTCATCACATTTAGTAGGTATTTTATCTCAATTCCTCCAAAAGTGATTTTTACTAAGCAGATTCGTATTATATCCTCGGAGTTAGTCAGAATGAAACCTGTTGGGAGGACCCTGACGTAAATACAGCACCTTGACCCTACTCAGTTCCGGCTGCCGTATCAAAAAGGCACTGACCCCCTTCTTAGCTCCTGCCAAGGTTTCTGTCGAGGAAACATTTATGAATGACTGGAATAATTTCAAAGGCGGCTAAGAAATCCCCAAGCTCGGGTAGACGAGCTCATTTAGGCCAAATCCCACAGCTTTGAATAGAGTTCAAGAGTGGATGTGAATACCAGGAGGTGAAGTTTAATGGTTTATCCTGGGGTATTTTTCTCAAAGAGAGCCACTCATACAAAAGCTAAGTTTTCGCAAAATTACTTTGCTTAAAACTTTGTTTGTAGAAGCAAAAACCAGTTGTATAACCTTTCAGAAGACTCCTACGAAATGCATGGACCTGAAAGCTTGCTACTAAAGGGGTTTTGGAATTATTTTAAACTAGGAGTCCTACTAGGACTCTGAATTTAGAGAAAATGAAGATAGATTGAACGAAATATCATTTCATTTAAAATTCAGAGAATTAAGTCTAATAGTATAGAAAAATATTTCATCCTCCCGATAGCACAAGCAACCTACTGCAATTATATTTGCAAGCCGTTTTCCATGGAACATTTTGCGACTATACGCTATAGAAAGATTTTATTTGAAAGATAAAAGAAAGTCTGACGTAAACACCATGTTGTGAAGTGCGCATAATTGTATGCATTAAGTACTTAAACTACTAATTGAGTAAGTAAGTAAATTAGTAATTGAACGCGTTAGGTGTAAAATAATACTCTGTATTCCATATTTTTTTCGATTATTATCCAAAATTAACTCAAAACAGTAATTAATTTTCAAAGATATGAATAAAACCTTCGTTTATGAAAGCATTAAAAGCTCACGGCGCGACATAATTAGTTAAGTTAAAGTCTCAAGTATTTGTAATGACTGACATATTCAGTGATATTAAACAAAGTTTTCGCGTTCTAAATATTTACTATGCATATTATGCAACAGATATTATGAATGTATACATATTATTTTCTCTTTATCTATTTACTTTATGCGTCATAATAATGATTTCCATTTATTTCATTATAAAGTTTTTACAGACCTATGATGCAAATGAAATTAAAAACGGATACCAAATCTGCCAGCTGGATCTGTATTCATTGTTCCATCCATTGTGCAGATATCTTTTACACAGGGGTTTCCATAAAGCTTGAGCCAGTTGCTCTATTTTCTTATTCTCTCGCACTCTGATTTTTATTAGACGAGATATCACCTGATGCATTATTATTATCTGCAGCATATGTAGATATATTATTTAGTAGGCAGATATTAAACTGATACATTTTATAGATAAGTAGTAATTGGAGTACGATTTTCCATGTGGGCCACGGAGATAACTTCTGCAGACAGTTTCACTCAGCGTCAAAAATTTATGTTGGGCGAAATTGAGAACCATAAAAGTTTGGAGGCAGGCAACGGAGGCTAGACCACCTTATTCATTGCGATTAGGATATAACTACGTAACAGACTAAGTCACATATTTTTTCAGGATAAATGAAGTATTTCACTCTGTATCCTTGTTTGTGACATGTAATAACTCTCCGGTGCTCAAGGGATAGGGGGAGTGGACGTCATTTATTCTTACAGTTTGTCCGGTTCCCACTAGTTTAAAGAAAAGATACGTGAAAACTAAGTCACAATGACCAAGCGTAAGGAATTAAAAATGGAGCGAATGATATTGATGTGTCGAATAACAAAATGGGTATCCAACCACCCTCAAACGGATCTCACACCGCAAATGTAGCCGCAGTATGGCATGAAAAAAAAACAAAAAACATCAGCGGTAAGGAGCACCATGAATTAAGGCAACACAATACCTGGTAAAGTGGGGTTGTGCCATTATCTCAAATTATTCTTCCATAGTGACCAAAATTTTTAATTTCACGGCCTTTCCCTCTTCGATTAGGATTTCAACTAATTTATTAATGGTTCATTGCAAATATGACAAATTTTAAATTATAAAGGGTTTACTACAAATGTTATGTGGCTTGCCATTAGGTCTAGTTGAACTTCCTGTAGAGACGTTCACCGCATACAGTTCATCAATTTTCCAATCAGTTTCCTGAACATTATATGAAGCGAGCTCATTTGCCTTTCTTTAATTTTACCTTTGCTAATATGAGGGCTCTCGAGCATGAAGAGAGCTTGTAGGTCTGTACATTTGGAACCAAATTGGAACATGGATGTGAAAAATCAAGTCACATGATGCTGGGACCCAGAACTAATAAATAAGGAGTTTCAGCAACATTTTTATAACTGTTTGAAAAAGCTCTTATAGGATTAGGCCTCTCGAGTTGGATCTAGAGACATCTCGAGTTACTTCTCGAGGTTAATTACCATGTTAATTAGTAAGCCCTGCTATCTTAGCGGTCTATGCAAAAGCCAGGTATGCCATAGGTCCGGGTTTTATAGAATAAGATCCAACATTCACGGAACCCAAAAGAATAAAACGTTTGGGAATAATTTAATTTTCCAGAAAACCTTGTTTTATAAAACTGTGATTACAGAAAAACGGTGGAATTTTTACCATAACTTATCAAAATAATATGTGTAACATAGTATATAAAACTGATGCAATACCCGATATCCCAGGCGAAAATCAGCCTAAGACAGGAAAGTACTCTTTATTGTACAAATCAGTATGATTCTTTTGTCAAAGATATGGCGACTTCCCATTAAACTGTCGTACACATGGAAAAAATATCATTCGCTTCATTATACAGCATGACACACTTAAAGCCCAAAGCACCTTAAAGAGGCGCAACGAAAAAGGGAGCCAGGGTACGACCCTGTCACGGCGCAGAACATTCGGCGAGACCCTTCTCCGGGGAGAGGTGGATCCTTTAATTTGAGCCTTTCTGTAAAACGACAGTCCCAAGGGGACTCGAGGCTCTAATTACATAACAGGAGAGGACATGAGTGGTTATCAGCGGCGTCAAAGGAGAGCAGAGGTGTTGTGGCGGTAGTTTCGCATCGCCTGGGGAGAAGGGTACGTTGGGTAAAGAGACTACATCCCAACGGCTAAACATATTAAATGCCCAAGTTGAGCGCAATGACCACAGTAAATTCCCATGAGCTATCTAAAACCTATCTACAACGCTGCTATTCAGAAAAATTGTTCAAGATAGTCTATTCTACATTAAACACTGCAGACGTTTAAAATTAAGAAACCGGAAGCTGTAAAGTAAATGGAGTTACTAAGCCAGCCCATACGCCATTTTCATTTTCAGCTTATTATTTTTCATACTGAGTAGCTAGTATATTTTTAGATTCTCTGAACTCTCTTTACGGTTGGATATATCTTAATTTATGAAGTGCAATATGTCGGCTGCTATTATGGCTAAGAATGAAGCGCAATTTCTAGAGACACTAATAAAAAAATCCGCGTTTTCTTATATAGGTTCCCAAAGTTAGTAAGACAAACCTTCCAGAATCCTTATAGATTTTACTCAAATTATCAAATAATATGCCTGCTCTAAGTACTTGGTGGCGAGATTGGCTAACGCACCTGTCCTGCAATTGTAATATCTGGGCTTGAATGCCGGTTAACTCAAATTATTTTTTTCTGGCTAATTTATATCCTAGACGAAAATAATAATCATTTGACGAGTTCATCCTATTGTATTTCATTCAAATGTATCATTTCGATTCAAGCCATGAAATATTTCTTCCAGTGATAATAATTTTGGAATTAAATATGCCGCATCATGAAACTATCATCAACGAGGCAAGGAGGGGCCAGTCAGATTATAATAATTCATGCTTGGGCCATTTCATGCAATTCCGTGCGTTAAACGTACGTAAATATTTTTCTGAGACATAAATATTCGGCTTGCTTCGTATACGTCAGCACCCAAAGTTATTCAACTAAGGAATTTATATCCATAAATAAGTTTTCCAGGAATTCACATATCCAGCTGCCCCTTTTCTGCTATTTTACAAAAAAAAATTATTATCCTGTGCCTCAAGTAACACAGGTGGTATGAATGTGATTAAACACATTGTAAAATTTCTCATGAGGCAATATATAATAAACCGAGCGTTATTATTAACAATTTTCATCGTAAATACAGCATGTTTACCAAACTTTGAACCAAACACATTTGTCATTAGGGGTTTCTTAATTACTCTTTTGCTGTGTAGGTGTTATTTACAAGTATGGCGGCAATTACAGTTAATATGCTTGAAATTTAGTCAAATGTCATCTATACCTAGATACTACCATACAAGCCTCCGCATTGGCATGTGGTAAGGGGTGACAGGACACCAGCCGTGTAAAATTGTAAAGGAGACTGCTATTGAGAGGTGTACTATGGGAATGCTGAATGCTTGGATTACAGTGGATATCAGTTTTTAGAGCGGTCACTTGCAAATCTTAGGATGAACAAATATTTTTAGGTATTCGTTCGGAAATACATCTCCCTCTTTTTTAACGCTCCTATCGGACCTAGAGATATAGTGCGGAGTCAAAATGCTACATTTGTGTCGCTCTAAAACATAACTCGAGCATACTTTTATGAGTTTTATGAGCATATTCTCTATGATAGGTCTAAAATGAAGGCTATTCCCTGGCATTTCACTTCATCAAACGACTATGCGTTTACTCCACCCATAGTGCAGATAAAGTGGTGGTCATATCATTACTGCAAGAAGTGCATGGCAGTGCATTGACTTAAGTGAAGACTATGCAAATTTTGAATTGGGTGTTAATTTTTTATTTATTTAAAAAAAATTTAAAATGTCACGTGCATTATGTTGTTATTGATTTTAAGAGTATGTACCCAGAGCATTGAATAAATCCATTCTATTCTATATGAGCCAACGTAAAAGTATATATCACATTTCAACTAATAATCAAAATTCAACTAATTTTCGGTTCCCATAGTTGTTCTTTCCTTATCGTTTCATGACAAAATCCCACAACCTATGCGTGCTCTTCATTAGGCTTAACCCCAAATTTTCCATCCATTGTGCATACTCCATTCATCAATCCATTCCATCAAACCCCAATCGCTACAGCTTACTGTTTATTCCCTCCACGCCGTTCTTT
Organism: Ceriagrion tenellum; assembly: GCA_963169105.1. Classification (NCBI taxonomy): domain Eukaryota; kingdom Metazoa; phylum Arthropoda; class Insecta; order Odonata; family Coenagrionidae; genus Ceriagrion; species Ceriagrion tenellum. The sequence continues at coordinate 82,841,428 of OY720634.1, read as the reverse complement.
GGACTGTCCTTTGTCCCAGTTTACCTGGAGCACTAGAATCAATTACCTTTCATTTTTATTTACTATGTAATTTAAGAACTGTCTGTCTTTACAATGGTACCTGTTAATACATGCGCTTTTGATTATGAGGAGAAATTTGATGTGAACACAATGCTGGACGTTAGTGGAGAGAAGTATGTATTCAGTGTGCACGGCTACGGGCGCAATTACGCTTTACGAAGGGAGAAATGGAGAGCTCCATATATCATCCTTTTTTAATCATGCCTAGCTTTGATCATGCACTATTTTTAACACATTCCTTTAAAAATGCTCATAAATATTAAAGAAAAAATGGACCTCGTGACCAATAAAAATCAAGCAATAAAGTGCATTGACCAAAATTAGTCACGTGAACGCATGAGAGATGATGGGGGGACACATTGAATTTCCATTAAACAGCAAGCACCCATTTTACTAACGAAGTCTTGAAAATAATTATTCTTTAATCTACATAAAAAATTATTGCTCTAAACTAGAATACAAAGATATATTTATTGCCTCAGTGTGAAAAAAAGAAAATATTATTTTTAATTGTTAGTTTTTTCTGCTGTCGTCTAATAAATAGGGCACAAGTAGCATTCCCTACCATACGTCTCCACTCAATACCCTCGAGTTCCAGCTACACACGTGACAGTGTTGCTCTGTCACTCGCTAGATTGCTTTCGTATTCACGCCATGGATATTTATGGGGGTTAATTTGCAGCTCATAACCCCGGAGTTACGGGGTGAAAGGAGTCATAATGGCCAACGTTGCTCCCTTGGCTGTCACAGAATATAAAATTGCTTCTATAACACCAAGGAAGTGAAGCTAGTCTGAACCTCAGAGAAAATCAGTATTTTTCACTCCATTAATCAACTACTATGTTTCGGCCTATTTTTGTTCTATTTTACCTGAGCTGTACCCTCAAAATTGGTCGTAATACCCTTTTATCACTAATCATTCCTTCCACCCACCAATACTTGAACATGAGAAACACTAATAAGTTTGTCTTTATTGTTATTTATGAAATGTTCTTTGGTATCTTCACTCTAACATAAAAAGATGTCGATTTTTTTCTCCATTACTCTCCTTATTCCTACACAAACTAAGCACTAAGTTTAAAGAGTCACTGGATAGAATGAAAGATAAGTAACTTCGTAAAAAGATCCACCGCAAAAAACCAACATTATCCTCCAAGTTTTTTTGCTCACATTTGCATCTTTCCCAACAATTGCGAAATAGATATGCTCTCATAATGAATGAAAATTAGCACACACTGCAAAATTTCAAACGGATATGACGACATTTAAAAAACGGAAAATCTAATGGAAAATTCTGATTATGACTTGCCAACGGTTTGAACTTTACGAAAACATTCACCATGGGTTTTCCACTGGAGAACGGAGTGATGAGCCACGATATTCGCATCCTCCTGGTATCACGCTTTATTGGTTTAGCAAAGCATTTTTTTGCTGGTTCCGAAAAAGAAATTTGATGGAAATAAACGCTACGCCGAAAAACCAATCACCAAAGCGGGAGAAATCAATGACTGACGCGGCTTAAATTTCCAAGAAACGTCTCCGATGAAGGGCAATGTTCACTGCTATTGCTGGATACTCTATACCTACTATTCCATTATTTGGCCAATTTCAAGGACTTATTACATAGAAGAGAGTTTTGAAAACTTCACTGTCATAATTGATGAGATTCTGTTATTACAGTCATTGATGGTAGCGCAGGTAAGGATTCGTCTGATATAGTGAAGTATCAAAAAATGGAATAATTTTAACAATTTTTTGTAATCATGTAAGCGTTCCCAATGTCTAGATAACAATAAAGAGAAATAGAAGACATTCAAATATAAAATAGAAATTGAAGTTTAAGTAAGCATTTATATGACTTTTTCTCATTAATTAATAAAATTGCTGTAGAAATTAACACTCACTTGGTCTCTAAAACACGAGTTCCGTAATATCAACTTCATTAGGATGTTAGCCCAGAAATCTGAAGAGCGATAAGTATCTTTCACCCCAAAAACTCTATCAAAACGACCTTCAAGGTGGAAAGAGAATTGAAACAAACCAAGCAATATATACACTGTATTTATTTGACTGAGTTTGACTCACTATTCTCAAAGCTCTCAAATAAGATATACGTCACATTATTTGTTCTATTGAAGTAATTTGTTGACAACACTCTAAATAAAAAAGCGCCTGTTAGACTAATGTCTTACTTGAAAGATGAATTCAATTGAAGAATTAATGCGAAGAAAGTGTCACGCTAAAGTATGAAAAAATCTTATAATTAATGAGATTCAGCTATTACGACGGAAAAGGCTCCATCAAGGTAACGTGTAATGATCTAACGTGAAACGCTTAGCTTCGTTTAGAACAGGTTTTGGATACTTTTTCAAATGAAGGGTAGGTGAGAATGAATGGAGCTATTTGATAGTCAATCATTGGTTGCGTTAAAACCCATTCTCAAATACTATACAGTGATATTTCGTCACTCACAACATTATATAAGCTTTAAAAAATTATAGGAGAATTAATAATTCTACATTCAACGGCTAGAAATATTTTGTGTGAGAGCTTATATGATAATTGGCTTAAACTTCTTTGATCTCTACCAAATATGAACAGAAATATTTATTCATTGTGTGTCCATTTTTCGTGATACCACCTCCAAGACTCGTTCAGTGCCAGAGATTTGTCAACAGATCACATACTCTGGCTTATACAGGCCTGAATTCTGAATATTGTTAATTCAAACGCATCTTCTGCTAATGAAATAAAATTAAGTTTGAACTTCTTGATACAGAAATTAACTAAAATTTAAATAATTAGCCTTGTGCTAAAATCATGCCCTCTGAACAACAATGTTATTTAAAAAATATTTTTCCTTGAAAATGTGGATTATATTGAGCTTTACACAATTAAAAATATTGTAACTGCATTATTTTGAGAGAAAACCCAAATTTTTAACTGGAAGAAGCTATAAAAATTCCCTTAAAGCAATGCTTGATGGTAAAAATAATTGATGGTAAAGTCACCTTAAAAATTGAAATTTCCAGGGAAGGTATACAAAAGAGCCAATGGTGATTAACGCAAATGTGCTCACCATTGTCGATTGACAGATAACAAAACTGAGATAATTTTGATCATTGAAACCGCAGTCGATCAAAAACAAATATCCAATTTCAAATTCAATCGCGTGATATGGACGGAATGCGATGAAATTCAACGTGATTTGGTAATTAGCAATTGCTGCAAAGTGGATCAATCATATCACACATTGCGAATAAGGGAGAGAATTCGCCAATGACAATATAACCTTTAGGGTACACTTTGTGAGTATGAGGTCGGAAATGGACAGGTAATCATAACCCAATTGCAAATTCCTTCACTAACAGAGGCGGAATAGAGTGGTAATGCGACTGTATTAGGTTTATTTAAGGTTGATAAGCACAAATTATTCAGCGAGTGAAGGAAAAACGCACTCATTCAGCACAAACTTCACGCACTCAGTTGCTAAGTGCATCCCTTAGACTTCATTTTGCAACTAGAAATTTTCAGAACCATCCGAAAAGCACTGGACAAGAAAAAACCGATGGCGTCATAAACATAAAAATGCCATGCGTGAATTAAAAAAAGAATGAGCAATAAGCCGATCTCTGCAAAGAGTAGATTGTTTTTTTAGGGTGCTTTAATGGCGTTATGAATAAGTGCTGTTTTTCTTCCGACTGTAAATTCGCTTGAGGGGCATAGCATTACTCTGTAATCCCATTCCAATAACTTGAGCACTGCATCATATGCTCATTGCACATTATTATTATTATTTTGAGTTATTAAATTTGACTTAGGAGAAATACAACAGTAGTCTCATTTTAAATTTTTAATATTAACACTATATTTCCCACATTTCTAAACAGATTTTAAAAATATTTATTCACCAAATGACGTTTCCATTTTAGACAGATATAGATTGATGAATAAATGTTTGCCTACGCTATTTCAATAAGTATTGGTTTTTAAAGTCTAAAAAGTGAATTATTTTCCCATCAATTTGCCTCAAGGAGAGCTTGAACTATAAAAAAAAATTATTTTTAATAAAATCTAATCAAATTCAATTGCTCATCATTAACAATAAGAGACAGGTGCCTCCAAAAGGTTGGGTGGGTTCAAGTGGTTAATATTATGAACAAAAACTCTTTATAAAAACATATAATAACAAAAATGACCCTAGAACAAATTATATTGCAAACACAAGGACACGTAATGAATATGACTGGATTTCATCCGACAATATTTTCAGTCACACAATACAAACCTGAAGTTCAAATGAAGAGGTATGCGGAAGATTTAGGCCAATTCGATGATCATTCCACCATTCTACTAAGCAATTTTTGTGTCTTAATCTACATCCAGAAATCTTTCCCATAGGCCGGGTTTTTTGTAGAAAATTATTAATTCAAGCATCACAGAAAATAATGTCAAGATTCAAGTGTGATGAGGTGAGACCTTTACATAATGATAGAAGTAAACTATTAGCAGCTTTTCCCCTATTCGAAGATTTAACGCCGGCTAGTTTAACTTGACTAGGTCATCTTGAAGCGTAGAATAGTGCCGAATCTATGTGAAATACCAATTAATTAAACTTAATTAACCGCATTTGAAACTGGACTTTGATTTTTGATTTAGTAGGATTTCAATGATCACCCCTTTAAAGCCGAAATGAACCTCCTAGGCTTTCGACGTTTAATTTTTATCACCCCCTCCCTTTTAGACTAACCCCCTTACTACTAACTCGAGGTCTCTCCCTGCCTAACACTCTTTCTCAAACCTCACCCCCACTCCACCCCATGGTGATTTGGTCAAATTGCAACTAGTCGTATTCAATTTTATATTTGTGGAAAACTGCTAGTAATTTTTTTCTCTAATTACCGTAGAAAAGTTACCTTATATTTTTGGGTGATAAAAATTATTACCATAAATAAAAATAACCATCAGAAACACTCCGTCTACCCATTTTAGACTCAACACTGTTAGACAAAACGAATTCAACTTTTCATTTAGCCATAAAATGTAACTTACTTTTACAACCATGATACGTCACAAACCATATAAACACTGTACTACTTTTAACGCAGAAACATCTATATTTACGGAATATCTTCATTCGCAACTAGCATTATTGCTCATCAATAGTTTCGAAATTTGGCTAATTTTGTAGACATGTGGCTGTCTATAAAAACTTAGTCCATATTAGTAGAGAATATAAATATCATTCTTTCTTCTACGAGTCAAAAATATCACAGACTTCCCCAAAGTAAATACTTTTACTCGGAAAGTACTATCACGTTGTTCATATTTCAAACGTACTTATAGGTTCAAAGCTAAATTTGGGGCCTGTTAACAGTATACGTTCTAACTCACAGGGTATATTTAAATGAGAACTACTACGAATTTTCTATTTCAAAGTTTATTCTCACCTATTCACAGAGTGGTGCGTATTCCGTTATCGTTGTGTTTGCCTCCCTCTTGCCGCGGCTTTGCACAGTCTAATATTGAACGTTTTACTGAGTGACGTCTCTTGAGGGAGGCTTTAGCATAAATCCTTTCAACGCGAAATCTGCTGAATCGACTTCTACCAGAGAGTCCCATTCCTTCTGCCTTTTCGAAGGCGAGTACGTGAACATTTTTCAATCTCAGTAAGCCCACCCTAACATCTCACACCAGCACCTTAAGTAGGAGAAGAAGGGAAGGCAGAAATTTCTGACACACACACACACGGCTCGACACCGTGCGAGGCAAATGGAAGGGAACAACCGTGCACTCAACACATGGACCGGCGCACCGCTCTCCGAGCAAATAAAAGAAAAACGGGAGTCCGAAGGGTAAACCTGCACAGTCAGAAATTGAATTAGTCGACGAGTAGAACTATGGCGTTGACCTCACGTCTCTAACACACTATTGGGAACAAAATCCATTCCGTAGCACCCACTCCTGCTCTTCAACATACCATCATCGCCTTTCATAGGCATTCTACAGTCCTCTCATTCCCTCTCTCTCTCTTCCCTTTAAATGTCTGAGAGAGTTTGTAAACAATTTTGAGTGTGTGGAAGGATGAGATACGCGTGGTAGATTAAAGAAAGAAAAACGCAAAAAAGTAAAAATAAATACTTAAAAAAAAGAGTGAGATCGGAGAGTATCGATTGGTGGCGACGCCCGCCAGTTCGTCACATCGCTCTATCTCTCTCTCTCTCTCACATTCACGATTGCTCCTGATAATTAGAATTTACGACTGTGTCCCCTCCCACTTTTCCTCTTACGGCGATTGGAAAAAAATTCCCCATCGACAAATTTCCAGGAAAGTGGAGGGAATTTGGAAGGGAGATATATATGGAGAGACGAGGAGAGACATGGTGGAATAGGATAGCATGGTGGAAAATGTTCTCTATCCCGTTACCATTTGCGTTTTAATAACCAAGTTATGTTTTCTATTTTCTTCCCAAACAACTCCAAAAATAACGCGTAAAGGGAGGTGTAAATTATAAATATATATTTATATATAAAATCACTCCCTCCTTGAGGAGCTCTATAGTAAAGTCACTCTTTGGTGTCAATAAAAACACAAAAACCTTAAAAGAGGATAAATGGAAGGATTCCTTTTGAAATAAAGCAAACGTTGAAGCTCTTCAATGAGTTCCACTTCCGATTTTTAAAGCTTTATAACCGTATATTTTCATTTGTTTTATGCTTGATGTATATTTATAAATCAAATTCTCACCTAAAGCTCTTCAATCTCCAACATTTTCTTCCCCTCTTTTAATTAGCCGTTTTCGTTGATAGTATTGTCACAAACATCTTATCGTCTTGCATGATTTCTCTCACCAAAATTTCACAGTTTATTTGAAAGTAGAATTTTCATTTAAATGGAGTCAATTAAAAAAAAAACAATGCAATGAGTGAAATTACGTAAGCTATATATGGATTCAAGTAAGGAAAATCTTAGTGGCTAATAGCATCAATGCCTTTGTACACATAGTTATAATTTGAGTTTTAACTTATCCAATGATAAGGTAAACGAGATATTTTCACCTTTAAGGACAGTGCCCTGAAGGCGAACTTTTAGAACTCGGAACTTCAAGGGCAAAAAATAAGCACTGCTATGAGTTGAAAAAAATAAATGTTCAGCAAAATGGAATGCTTTCGTCAAGCAATTTTGTGAAGCCATGCATAAAATAGCCGAAACAGAGACTGAAATGGAGAATACCTGAAGTGGAAGGATATTCAAAGAGGCCGTGAAAAATGTATAAAGAGTGAAATGAGATGCTGTGATCTCCATCATTTCGCTGCAGATGGAACGATAACCAACTGATTATGATCTCTTTTATGTCCAGGCCGAATGGAAGTAATTAAGCAGTAGGCAGAATGATAAGGCGTCTTGAGAGAGGAACGGGCGAAATTAATAAACGCAAACTAAAAGCTTGCTTTCACTAACGCTGCAAAAAATTGTTCCTCTAACACCAATTTTCACCCTTTTCTCAGTTTGCAGAAATAGTGGTAATGAGCGCTGAAAATTGGAGGAGGTAGAATGGTTTTTCTTGATAGGGAACCAAAACACGGGCACTTAGCCTTCGGGAAAATGCTACGCTTCACAGCTATTTAGCCCATGAAGTGCCAATAAATCGTAAAAGTACGTGGAAATTTGTATCTTTATATCATCCAAATGGTAATTTAGGCGATAAAGATCTTGCAAACTGAACGATTTGCGCATTATTCTGAATAGCAGAACGCCTGCAATTTTCAGTCCTGAAGCCATATGAATTTCTTTAATTTATGAAAACCATAAAATAACTTCCTTTTCATTTAATTCTTTTTCTGGCTACCAATACAAAACATATATTAATACACTTAAATTATTGTGAGGTCATACATTTACCTACGCGCAATAATCCTCTCAAGTAGAACTTGAAATGGTAAGGGATAATTCCAAGTGAAAATCTCCATACAATCTCAGTTGTATCGGCAAAACTCCCAAATGTCATTTATAATTATTTTATAAGGATTTTTAATCTCATTTCCAACAGCATAGCACTGCTAATTTATACGTATTAAATACTTGATAACAATTTACTGTTGGAAACTCCTAATCGTAAAAAACTTACTGAAGTTTTGTTTTAATTATTTCCAAACATAAATCGTTTACATCGGATAAACGGCACTTAATGCTCATGTTATTAAAATTATGTTACTAAAATTATGCTTTTAAAAATGTTCACACAAACAATCCTCCCGAGTATGCATCTTACAATAAAAACAAAAAAATATGAAGACAATGACCCATAAAAAAGCTGTACTACTTAAGCTATTGTTCACATGAGTAGTAAAAAATTAAGTTACCAGTCGAATAAATTATTAAAAGTTTGTGTGCAATCATAGGGATATGATTTATACACTTCAAAAGCAAAGAAATGCCTTGAATTCGGCGACAAAGTAAACTAATTTTTTATATGACTGAGACTATGTCCAATTGGCACTCATGCAATCACTGTCAAAATTGAGTGTACGCATTTGCAATACATTTTTATAATATTTGGTAATTAAAAGCTGTACCCAGTCAAAAAAGAACATAAGAAAGAGCATGGCAAATGAGCCTTACAACAAAAAATACATTCCAGGAAATCCGTTTCGTGAGGGAACGAGCCATTTCTGAAAATTGCCATAAATCTACGCATGTTTTTACCGATTGAACCTAAACCTAGCTTTTCAATTAACAAGAAAATTCATCAGCCAAAAATTTTTGGTATCAAAACATACAAATAAGGGTTAATATGAGTATTTATAGCGACTATGAGCGCCATTGGAAACCTTTCATCAACTTTTTACCATTGCTATCGATTCATTCATCAGACCAATCGATGAACTCCTCGACATATTTTCCATTAACCAGGGGAAGCCGCTTCAATTTTGTGATCTTTCTTGCTCCCCTGTACTCATATTTCCTTTCTTCCTCGATGAAAATTTTACTAAAGAAAATTGATCTTTAAATTTATCGTGTCAAGTTATAATTGAGGAAATTCAACCACTATTAGCTCAGAAAAAAGAGTTAACTTCGTACTTCCATTACTGCTAAAAGTGTAGTGGTGATAGTACACCAACGTTTTTCGTTGAAAACAAGTAAAGACTGGATTTTTTTCAACTTAACCCATTAGATTCATACTCGAACTCTTTTTTAAACCCTGAACCTCAGAAAACGTCTCTAAAACCCACAGTGAGTATTAAATATTCCATAGCAAAGGGTTTACCACTATTCATCACTATCTAAATTTTAATTGCATTGTATGGTGGTTTGATTGAATATTCAAATTTTTGTTTGTTAATTCCCACCCGGTTTTAATACATCAACCTGGGTTTGACCAACTTATGCAATTATCGCGGAATAAAGGTTCATTTTTGCGATCTCATAAATTTTTTAATAAAAAAAAGATTCACATTTTACCATATTGTAATAAATACTTCTTTTTCGAAAGGTATAACCTGATACGTTAAACTTTGCTTTCTATGGTAAGTCCGTGGCATCCAGAAAAAGGTAAAAAGAACTATAGAAACTACATATAAACATAATACTTTGATGTACCCTATTCCCCCTCTATTTGTGTTCTTCAGACATTTCTGAAAAAAAATTTGTTTAAAATTTATTTGCTCTTTATCAAAGAAGTATTACTCTCGTATAGTTCCTTTAAAAAGTCAAAATATTTACTCGGTGATATTATTAACCAGGGCAGCACAATAGCTGAGGATTGGCAATGTTGTACTGATGACGTTATAGAACTAAAGACAAAGGTAGTGTTGCAAAATGGATGTGAAACTTAGAATCATAGTTTGAGCACTGTCTGGTAATGTCAGTAATTGTCCAGTGCATGAATCAGCCGCCATCATCAACCACCATCTTCCGTTATCCCACAAATTACTTCCAGCTTAGAAATTTCGTGTATGCACCAATCTCATCAAATTCTCCGACTTCACCTCGGTGTACAGCAATGACATTTTTTCAAATTCGTGTCACATCCTTGAAGTACCTTCTACAATGATGAGAAATATAGTACAAACACAAATCCTCTAGCTGATTCAACATTGCCGTCAAGCCAAGTGAAGCTCGAAAATCCTCCGAAAATATTTTTCCATATCAAAGATATTTCTGCAGGTGACGGCATCTATCAAGTTCAATATCCATTTCTTCTCCTCCATCTTCGACAGTTCTATATCCCGCTTCAATCCCCGGAGTTCCCTAGTTCATCTTTCATGCATTCCTCAGCATTATTTTTGGTACGGCCGGGCGCGTCTCTGAAATCTATGGGATATGGATAACGCATTCATAAATTTGAGGCATGGTTTTTATTTGCTTCAACAATTTAAAGCTCAAGAAATACTTCAAAATTCTGTTTACTTACCTTTTTGTTCTTTGTTTAAAACTCTATCACGTATATTACTTATTTTTTATAAGTATTTATCAATATAAAATGTTATGAAATTGGAATGGTATAAAAACCATCAGACTCGGGAGCATCGAAGCTTGGATTGCATTGGAAATATTTTCAACAAGGGGAGATTTGAAGTGACAATCAATGCAACCCGCCTTGAAGAAATCCAGTGGTTCAGATGTTTACCTTTCAAGTGATAAACATTAATCTATTCGCATATGCTCCCATATTCTACGAACAGTATCCTTTTAAATTAATTGTGTTTCTTGCAATCTCTACCGACTGCTTTGGTAGTTTAAAGGCACAAGCAACCTTAACTTCTCCATTTCGAATAAAATGGCTCATTACAGTTAAAAAAATACATATGTTGCATCTAAAATAATAATTTTAACACCAACGAACAGAAGAAGAAGAACAGAAGAAGAAGAAGAACAACGAACAAACCAGCGCTCATTATTTCCTCAAATATTTACACGAGTCAACCAAGCCTCTTATTAAGTTAATTTGGCTAAGAATTGGGTTAATATGGTGGAATAGATTGCCGTTTGCCGTCTTTTCATCAGACTCGGGAGCATTGGAGATAAAACTGCACCGTAAGGTGGTAGGAGCAATTTTTGTAAACGTTCAGATTAACGTGAAACTTGGCACAGGAGTGCTTATTATTAAAACAAAATGATAAAAGTGAACAAAGTTATGTAGCCAATTTGGTTTTAAGACAGTTTAATGCTATTTTAAAGCGTAGCCTTTCAGTACGTGACGCATATTTCAAGATGATTTGTTTCTAAGTGAGCATATGTTCTCCAAAACGCGAAATGAAGTTATACGTTTCATATTTTTTATGCGTTTACATATACATTTTTATTTTAGTGACAGCTAACAAATTTCAAGGGATGAAGCTGCTGAGATTTGAACAAAAGTATTTAAATATGATTTTTGGCCAAATTTTTTATCTTTGCGCCGTAAATCAAAGTAATGATAATGCTGTAATTATGCATATGCGAAAATATCACCCCGAAATCTATTACAGAAGTAGGAGTGGACAATTCATTGCCAAGCTTGGAAATGACCATCCGCGTGTGACCCATTTTTCCCTAATGTAACGCTTGGTTTTGTGCCAGAGTAAAACCCAGACCATGCTCGACAAGGAAAAGGATGGAGAAGCTAGAAACCAAAAAATGAGGAAGGTACAATGTCTATTGCGGAGGCTGTGAATTTTTATAAGTGTTGAAAATTTTTGTAAATTCAGTTTGCCAATGGGCATTAATGGGCATTTATTGTGCTAAGGCGAAGCATATAACTCTGGCACCATTTTTATTACCACATGAAAGGTGATGTTCTTTGTATGGATAGATGTACGTAAAACAAAAGGTCCCCAAAATATTTTTCGATATGAAAAGGATTTAAAACGTGCAGATAACGACTGACGGTTGGCGCTCCAACTACCTCAAGACATACTTCAATTAAGGAATAATAACATCCTCAACTTGAATCATTAACCTCCGCTGGGTTCCACTGGGTGATGGCACTTTCACCTTCCCCCACAATTCTCCGAATACGAATTCTCTGCCCCTTCTTTTTGCAGGAAGGTTCTATTATTGAGCTCATCGCTCCAAGCAACTCTAATATGGAACCAGCCGCAAAACCACTCTCTCCCTCTCGAGTCTTCACGCACGGTTCGTCTCGTAAGAGACGGTCTCTCTCCCTCAGTTCTTCTGTTCCCCTCCCTTCAATATGTTCCCGCAGGAAAAATCTTCGTTCCGTTTTACTGTTGGCCTTCGGATCCACCTGCTCTCTATCTCCCTCCACTCTATCGAGCCTTCTCCACCCTGTCTCCCGTGGATCCATTCTCCTTTCACCCTCCGAATACCCATTCTCATCACTTACCGCCAGGAACCAACTACAACGCTGTGCTTTCCGTGCCTAGACTTCACCAAATGTTGCAAATAGGCTGTGCTGTGTCTTTTCAAAAATTAAAAATACTGTTCAACAAAACGTAAAAAAATATCTGATTATATTAGAATTTAAATAACTTCTAAGTTTTTTCCTTCTAACATGAAGTAAGTTATAATTTGATTAGTTCGGCATTTATTATTATTTATATGAGACTTGGATTTTAAACAAAATCCATTGTCTAAAATTTTCCCGCGAATTATTTAAATAGTCATGAATAACACCTCATCATCATTGTAAAACTGTATAGTATCTTTTCATAATTACCTATTTTCAAGATGGAGTGTACGCTAGCTACGCATATTAAGAATTAACAAAGTGATAAGAGATTTATGAAATAGAACGTTCTTCGCTTTTTCCTCACTATTATTATGAACAACTATGATTCAGAGAAAATTTCCTTGATAATGCCATAATATTTTTTGGAAATCATGGTAATAATAAAACAGTGTGTAAAGTACAAACCAAAATTACATTTCGTGTAAAAAGCAACATTTTTCAAATCATTTCTCTATCAAAATGTTAATATTTTTCATTGTCGATATATACACACCGTAATAATGACATGATTTTGACGAAGCCATGATTGGTAGTAGTAAAATAGAGTGGGAATATTGGAGAGCAATATTTTATTTTACATTTCCGCACGAACAATAAATACTCTTCTAACTTCTATCCTTTTCTTTCCATTTCTCTTCCATCCGATTCCTTTCTCTTGTCCTCCTTAGAGGTCGCGATGTATAATTTTCTTCTCCGCTCTATGACTATTTGCGTCTTGTGAAGGGATTTTCTGTGGAATAGGCAATTTTTTTAGGGCAGCCTACTTCAATCCTATGGATAAGTTACATCTCGGAAATCCTTCCGGGATAGGATAACACCCTTTCTGGAGAAAGAGATTTCTCTCGCGTCGACTTTCACTCGACCCCTGCCAAAAAGCAAGTCAATAAGATAGCTTTAGAGGGTGAAGATGAAAGTACACATATTTTCTTTTCCTATCATTGAAGGTAATTTATAATACATTATCGAATCCAAAGAATAGTTGATTTTCATCTTTTGGTGCCAATTTATAAATGGCTGTCGACGGTAAACAACGGGTACTCACTAGGCAGGTAGTATCTAAACAATTTTGCTTGTAGAGATCAGAGAGAACATTTCAGACAACGTAACACAAATCCACATCCATGTTTTCTATCTCTGCCGCAGTCCTGAGGAAATGATCTATATTTCAAGGTCTATTGAAGAATTTTGACTTCATTCACTCAGTAGTCGAAAATCGAGAATATAGTGAGTGTATGCTGGGAATACATTAATTAGCATATATCAGGATAACTTATCGGGGAAGCGTTCTAAGAGATCTGTCCTTTATCAAACAGGGAACACCTTATGTAAGTTTGGTGGCATGTCTATGCAACGCACTTATTTCGGTTCATTAACTCCTGATTTTATACATCGTGATGAGATGGCATTCAGTATATCGTCATGGCATTCACTTACGGGTGAGTCCATTTCAATAACTAGATTCCCTTATCAATACTCAAATATAGGTTTGCCAGCCATTAAATTTTTAATTAATTTTTGCCCTGCTTTGTAAGTGCCAAAAAAATGTTCTATAAGTTGAATCTCAAAATAAAAATCATAGCTTGAGATTGTGCATACATTTTTACTCTGTAATTAGTATATTTTTCATTCCTACTCAATAAAAAAATGAAGTCAAGAATTAGTTTATTTAGAGAGTGAAGACACTTTTCCTTCTTTTACATGGCTCTATTTTTTAATGTACGTAAATCAAGAACTAAAACTATTTATAAGAGCATATTTCATAAATATTTATTTTCCTGCAAATTTCCAAACCAGATATAGAGATATATATATATATATAAACCAAACAAACCAGAGATAATTTATCTTGAAAATTACCTAATTCAATTAAAGTTAAATTTCTAAGGCGCAGTTAAAATACATGTAAGTATGCTCGGAGCTTGAAATTATTTCGACATAGAGCATTAATTCAGGGGTAATGATCGGGCGAAAATGAAAAACTTGACAAGCTGACCTCTTCCTCAAAGCAAAAAAAAAACAGAAAATAGTATCGTGCTCTCAACTCCAAATTTTATTAATTGAGTTACTAAAAAATCATAAGTTATTCTAGGTTATTCTGTGTATAAAACTACATTTTTAAATTTCAAAAGCTTTATTAGCTTAATTTCATTGTTCTAGAGCTAACCACAGTTCAGAAAAAGAAGTTACTACCTAAGGCTTTAAAGTACAGAAAACGCTCTATAACGAGATTGTAAAATGGTCTCCAAATGGTTATCAGAAAAATCATGTGAAAATAGTCTCAAACTATGGAAACTTAAGGCTATTTCCTCTAAAAATATAATTTTTTACTAAAGGTTTGACAACTATGTAGGGACTGGAAAATATTTTTTTTTTGTTTGCCGGACGATTCTGTTGGCCTGTATGCCCCTGGAATACCGATAGGCTGCTGAGCCTGCCATCAGGTTTTCCAGGGACTGGGCCAAAAGAACTTGAGATACATCCATGCCCTGGGTGGTTAAAAATCCACGAAGGTGGGACTCGGACCCGCGACCCACAGTTTAGCTGGCGAGGACTTTACCCCGCCGCCACCGCGGTCGGCGCCGCAATATCAATTGTCGTCACAAATTTTTCATCGCAATGTCAATAGCAGGGAGTAACGGTATGAAGAAGACTCAACCAGTTCTCATAATGTGATATTAATGAACGGAGGGATTGCATCATGAATGATGCCGATAAGCATTGATGATGGTATACTTATTATCTATATAAGAAGTTTCTCGGTTGATTCTAGCTTTAACCATATTTTAAACATAGGGGTTGCAGCTAAGTAAATGCAAAATCAACTGATCAACGATTAAATTTGAGTTTTCTGCTTGTGTGTGGCAGCAATCTCGAATATTTAAACCTTTTTGATAATACATAACTTATATAATTAATAATGAGTCATGACTGATATAGCACTCACATACTCCTGTCCTTAAACATGAACTCAATCTTTATTGCTTTAGCTTAACAGGAAGTGGGATATTAAGGCGTTATCATTCACACCGGTGCTATTTTTACAAATAAAACAGATATGAACACCCTTGTAATCGCTGAAATTAACATAGTGACGGGCTGCATAGAAAATTATCAAAGAAGAACAGCCACATAATCAGCAAGGCTAATACAGTATTCATGAAGCTTATTTTTTCACTTTCTCCAATATAAAATCTGGAACTTAAAATTCATTTTTGGTAAAATGCATTGATTTTAAACCGTTTATGTCATTAATAATTTCTGGTGCCACAATTGAACTCTTCATTGAACACTCGCAGTGTTAATTACTAAGTTAAAACATTAGTGTGAAATGATAAAATTTCTCGATAAAATTGCGTTGTGCGGAAAGATAGTAACATGGAACTGTAGAGGCAAAAACAAATGTGCATCCAAAAGATGGAGGGTGGAAAACTTTTCCAACATGGTAACACAGAAACCAACAATCACAAATTTATTCAAAGAGCAGAGTCTTTGTGGCGTGCGGTCAGACACTTTGAATCAACTCATTTGGAACATATCCCTGACCTTTTTCTATCAAAACATAAAATTCTGATTGGAGCATTCTCTCTCAATAAAAGTTGCTTTTGGTGGAAAGTACCGTCCATTCCGAGAAATTGGGGTCACTTTAGAACCAGCCCACGCCAGAGTAATTAGGGCAAGGAAGTAGGAGACCAAAGGAATTGGGTCGCGGTTCACCAACTCCGTGCAACAGGGAGGCGATTTAAAAACTCCCTCACCGATTTCACCCATGAACACTTCTGAATCCTATGCTTGCAGCCGAAATTTTCAACGCTTGTGGGACTTTAGAGAACATTAACTTCAAGCTAATGTATTTTTTTAGAGCACAACTAAGCCTACTCAGCATGTTCACTGATACATTCTCTTTCGTGATGAACCATAGTCATACAGCTCAAATTAAAATTTTCATTATAAAGCTTCAGGTCAAGACTCATTTCGTTACAAAGTTGCAGCCAGACAATAAATGCAAAAGTATAGCTTATTTGTTAAAAAAACACTTAAAATCTTGCGTAAAGTTGAATATGTCACTTGGAAGGCTATAATATTACAATTATAATGTAGAAATTTGATAACACATCTTGAAGTTATTTATATTTTTAAGTATCAGTTCTTCAAAAGCTTCCCTCCGGATATATTTGTCCCAGAAATGACCAAAATTTTGAAAAGTGCCGTTTTAAAACTCTGTAAAAGGAAAATTACATAATGTCGCAGCTTTCCATTGTATTAACTGGAAGCATTATTGAAACGCTTAATCCAGAAAAATATTATTATTTTTAATATCTGCCACAACCTTTCTGTCAATCACTTCAATCAATCACCAGAACACAATACTATTTATCTTGTTTTCTCTCACAATAACACATGTTTTTTTCTCCTATTTATTTGAAAATAGTTAAAAATTGTTAACGTAACTTATAAAACGATACAATTTAAGTGAGCCCATTTGAGAGTCTCTTATTAGCTTTATAATATCTAAATTGCAAAATTTAAATCTGCAATAACATGTTACCCTCATGAAAGTCTCGTGTAAAATTGATATGAAGCATGCACAGTACACAAAAAACTCACATAAATGGGAAAGGCAATCATGATTCATGAAATACTCTCTAAACAAAAATTGGGTGATGATAAAAGTAACAATAATGGTAGTAAAAAGAGGATAAGGATTGATATTTTTGAAAAAGAATATTAGACATTTTGAATTTTGCACTAATCTTACGTTTATATCTTCTTTAAAATACATCGTAATTATAATTGTACATACATCGTCCAACGTCGTCGACGTCCAACGTCCAATCGTACAACGTAATAAAATACATCGTAATTAAATAAAATCGTTGAGATTTAAAAGGAATATACTGCAGTTTAAAACTAAGCAGCAACATAAATACCGCAATATTTATAATTATTATTAATCAATCATTATTATTAATATAAATCGAATTATTAATAATGGAATATTATTTGTAATAAAGGTACTCTCCTCTAGGTGGCTTTATTCAGTATAAAGGATTAATGCAGGAAGAATTGCAACAGATAACCTATCACTATTATGAGAAATTGACGAATAGTAGGGAGAAGTACTTAGACGAGGAAGTAGGAAGACGAGGAGTAGGAAGTACACACTTATATCGGAATGTAATGTAATTTTAAATGCTTCGACTTTATACTCGTAGCTTGAGAATCACCAACAGTAACTTCTAATTATGACGAAAACAGCATCTGAATTTCAACAAATATAGAAGAAGTAATAAGAAGCATAAAGTTGGTATATAAATATTAGTTTCGGAAAAAATCGTTTTCATGGTTGGCAATCTCAGTAATTGACTAAGTATTCAGATTTGATACATGAACATGCAGACATTGAACACTACACACACCTGACTGACCGAGACCCAAAATAAAATCCCGGTCAACTCAATTTTTTCATGGTGAATTTCATCCCTTGATGAATATGCACCTGTGCAAGTGAGTATATACCATTAATTTGTTCATGCAATGAATGGAATATTATCAAGGTATAATGTGGTTTTACATTAAGTATCATGAAGAGTAATACGTTTATTAAATTAATGGTGAGAGTAATGTAATGAGTAGGTACAACTTTTCTTTTTTGACGCTATGCGTTCGTCAGATGAAATTTTTAATAATAACGTCAGACTTGTCTCTTGTCTATGTCTCAAAATACGTTTCTCTGGAGCAAGCAACTGCATTGTACGTTATCCAATAGAAAACCGTCTTAAATATTTAAAAATATATAAGTTAAATGTAAGTACAAACATTTCGCGAACGGGAAACACGCGAAGAAGTTCAGCAAGAAGTTAAGGCTATGTACGAGTTGGAGGGAAAATAAGTACCATGAAAATTCAGAGAAGGCAAAGAGACAAACTGATTGGACAACAAACTACGCAATAAGTTGCTAAACACTATAATGGAAGGAGAATTTAATGGAAATAAGTACAAAAGGATATATTTGATGGATTATGGGTAACGTCACAGTGAAAAATAATGAAGCAAGGAAGCTATTGACTGATACATGAATGGAAAGGAAAACAGAAACAAACTTACCTTCAAAGTGATGACTTTTGCAGATGATTTTTATATCAAATCAGAAATATGGGATCCTTTTCTACATAACGAAATGTAATCCATCGAACTTTATGCATTGTGATGTACCATTAAAGTACCTAAAATGCTATAAGGTTAGCAAAAATGTAAATATAAATGACAACCATTGGTAAAAGTGATATAGTAGAAGCGAAACATCTTGCAAGCACAAAACATGAGACAGTGAGGGAGACTTTTCGGATATGGTGAAAATATAGTATAGGCTCTGTGCTTAGGGAGTTTTTTCTGGCATCTTTAAGTACTTCATGCCCCTTAAATATTCTTTCATGCGATAGAATACTAAAAAAATGTAAACAAGGCTGAGGGCCACACATTATTTTCATTGTATCTTGAAGTCAAGGAGGAAAACTGAAAGAGGAAGAATCTGTTTTCATTTTTTTAAAGATCACAATTTACTCTCTTTTTTGTCTTATTTTCTCACGCTTTCTCTGCAAACCTCACATCACGTTGAGATGAGTAGAGGGCCAATAAATATATTGTCTGCTGACGTGCATGTCACAGTTTTAATCTCACAGGATAAATTTTACTGCAGGAATGGAAAGTTTATTCAGAACAACTTCATTCCAGTTTGGAAAAAGACCTCTCTGTTTTATAAGTTTCATAAGGTTGTTTTTTTCTGGAATTGTATACAGGAGAGCTTCACATGTTTTGAAATTTCAAAATCAAAATATAATCATGTGTACCAAGGCACAGATATTGGGGGGCTTTTCTAACAATACTCAATTGAGGATACTGAGTGAGGATTACTACAAATAGCGCTTCTAAATGGAAGCCTATAAGGAATTAATGGAGTAGTGCGATAACGTTTTTGTGAGCAGACTAATTATGGACGATTGAGAATAAAACGGCGACCATTTATTTATTAAAGAAGTGAGGTCTTTCTTACAATATCTCTTTCCTCTTATTCTCAAGTGACAATTTCACTATTCTCGATCACTTTTTCACTTTATTTTCACTGCTCGCGCCCACCTTTTTTTAAGCCTTCCCCAGCGCGAACACAAAAGGAAGGGCGCCAGAAGACAAACCACGCGCGGCATCCGATCAGGCCTTTTAGCGATTTACACCGAAGTAGTTTAAACCAAAGGGAAAAATAATATATATCACTCACTGCTATGAGACGATTAAAAATAGCCTATATTTGGTTGCGTTTCACACTTCACTTTAGCATAAAATATGGACGGAGTATGTGGAAACATCATTCTCTCATACGTGTAAATTTCATTTTTGTTGAATAATTAGTTTTTGAGAAAACAAATTGTAGTAGGGGAACCCGGGTTAGAACTGGGTACCGGGGCGGAATGAGGTTTGAGGTTTTTGGGGTTAAGAAGGTGCTATCAACTACCAAAGAGAATTGGAATTAGATCAACCTGTTACTGCTCAACTACGGCAGCCATGTTAGATCAGTTCTCTAGAGCGTTGGCGGATGAACTTTTAGTTGTGTGATTATTAGCTAGTTTTTTCTGACTTTTGAAGATTTTGTAACCAAGATAAGACACAGTTACTTTTTTACATAACAATAATTCTTAGTATATGTGTAAAGTATCTCTAATTATCGTTAGTTTCGTGTATTTGAACGTCGAAGGTTAGTTCCTCTGTAAGCTTAATCGTGTCCCTGGGGCATAACGAGTGGGGCGGAATGGGGAGGTACCCCATTCCTTCTGCCTCGCATAAAGGTTTTTTCTCGCGCACTGGTTAAGTAGGCCCCTAATTATTTTCATTCGATTTCAGATGGTTCGGAGCTATAAGAGAAAAACAAACAGGCAATCGTGGTCAACTAAAGCAATGATCATTGCTGTGGAGGCGGTTATTTCTGGGCAATCAGGGTATCTGATGGAATCAAACCAGTTTCATGTACCTCAATCAACATTGGAGAGATATGTCAAAAAAAGAAGGGAAAATCCTGAACGAAACATTGATAAAAAGAAGGGAAATTTAAAAACGTTTTTATGGAAGAACAGGAAGTTGAACTCGTTTGTTACCTAAAAACTATGGAGACTAGGTTATTCGGTCTAACAATACATGACTTGCGTAGTTTAGCCTATCATTTGGCTGCAAGGAATGGTATTAGCCATAGATTTAAAAATTGTATCGCAGGCCAAGATTGGATCAATGGATTCCTAAAGAGAAATCTCACTTTATCTGTTCGCAAACCCGAGGCCACATCAGTGGCTGTTGATAGTTTTTTTCGTTGCTTACAAATTTAGTTGACAAACACAAGCCCAGATCTTCAATTGTGATGGAACGGGTGTTTCAGTCAACCCTAAAAATCAATCCAAAATTATAGCTTGCAAGGGAAAACGACAAGTAGGATCATTAACACCCGCTGATCGAAGTGAAACTGTCACTTGCCTCATTTGTGTGTCTGCAAGTGGAGCATAAATGCCCCCTATGCTCGTTTTTCCTCGAAAAAAGCAGATAGAATTTGAGTTAGGGCTGCCGCCAGGAGGTGGGGCTGAGGTGCACAGCACTGGCTGGATTCCTGCAGGATCATTTCGTACATGGTTTCGAAAGTTCGTGGAATTTTCAAAGGCACCCAAAGATTTTCCTGTTCTTCTTATATTAGATGGACACTCAACACACACAAGGGAGTGCTAGGGAGAATAGTGTGTCATTGCTATGCTTACCACCTCATGGCTCTCACCGACTTCAGCCACTGGACGTAACTTTTATGAAGCCTCTAAGTCTTCATTATGGCAACGTGCTAAGAAAATGGCTATGAAGCAACTCAGGAAAATTCTTATCTCTGTGGAAAATATCAACACTATTTGGAGCAGCTTTCATTCAAAAAGCCACAGTGAAAACTGCCATTAAATATTTCAGTGCTACAGGAATATGGCCAACCAACCCATGCGTTTTACTGACGTGGACTTTCTTCCGGCAGACGCAACTGATATTAGACCTGATCCGAGTTATCTGATCCAAGTTAGGCCTACATTAACCGAACCTGAACGATCAGAAACTCTGCCTATCAACCCAACGCCTAGCTCTTCTGCTAAAAAGAATGTCGAGCATAAAGATGAAAAACGAGGCAAGGATTCAGTCAGCTGCGATTATCAGGTGGCTAATAAGGTCCGATTCAATGAAAATGATTATGCACATTCTAAGTGTTCTTGGATGGCAATAGGCAACCGACGTTCTTCATTTAATGTGACACCTGAAATTCAAATGCCCATTCCAAAAGTTAAAGAAAACACAAAGAGGATAAATCGAAACAGGGGAAAGACCACTGTTTTAACAGCTTTGTCATACAAGGAGTTAGAATCTGCTATTAAGAAAAAAGAAAAAGACAATTAGATAAAGAGGAGAGCGGAGAGAGCAAGGAAACAGTTGTTCAAGAAAGGAAATAATCTGAAGAATGAGAAAAATATAGGGAACCGATTAGGGAAAATGAGGTAAATATAGGGAATACAATGAAGAGACAACCCGAAACCGACGAGGGTGTAGAGTATGACTCTGACGGAGAATGTTTATACTGCGGTGATTTGTATTTAATTTTAGTTGAAGGCTGGGTCGCTTGTTCCATTTGTAAGAAATGGTCTCACATCTCATGTGCAGGAGTGGATAGCGAAGATGAAGATTAGGTTCTTGTGTGTGAATTTTGTGAATAAGCTTTAGGTAAAGACAAACAATAAGTAACAGGATACTACATTTAAACATTCCTTAAGATAATTCTTATGAAAAGACATGAATATACCCGTTGAGTTTTTCTTTAGTTCACACACTTAATTTGTTTTTGTAGATTATTTTCATACCCCCCTGTTCCGCCCCATGCCTGGGGCAGAACGGGGCAAATGACATAATTTTTTGTTTTTAAGAATAAATATATTATTAAAATTATTTTTCACTACATTATTGTATTTTTGTGTTCAGTAAAATCCACAAGGTTCATTAAAAATGTTAATTCTTTATGTTGAGCCCTTTTTTACTTTATTTTTAATATTTTGTACTTGATACTCCGTTCTGCCCCAGGTTCCCCTATTACTTTTCGGCCAGCCTTCGTAAAAAGAGAACCCTTAAGAGGAATTGGGGATAAAAGGAAGGGCAATTTTCTCCCTACCTTCCCCCTATTTGCTGACCTTTTCATTCTCAATGCCTCTAAGGATAATATATATAAGTTCTTAGCTGACCTTATAATTTACAAGATGACTTTGCCCAGCGAGGAAATGTATGTTGTTATGAAAGTCCTTTCTCTGGAATCAACCTATTCTTTAATTTCTAACCTTAAATTAGCCTATTTTTCTATCATTATGCAGTGGCTATGGCATTTTAAACTGCAAATACGTCAAGACGGAAAGTAAAAATACTTAATAATAACCAGTGCACACAAAATCTTCCTGAGTAATTAGTTTAATGTCAGTGTATAACTTGACTGCACAAAATACTTTTCTATGCGCCAAATTCTATTTTGTTTTGAAGGCACATTCTGCAGCATTCCAGTCTTTCTTTCACCTGCTCATCTCCCTAGATGGAATACGAGAAACTGAAGCAGTCAAAATGAGAGGAGGAATGTCAGCGTGATGAAGTTCGCCCGCAATAACTCCATGGCCGCTGTAATGAATTACAAAGATAAGTGCTCCATGAGGCAAGATGGGAATTCCCCAAGGTTTGTCCCTGTCTCCCACGCAGCTCAACGAGACGGGTAGCTTCAAAAACGCCGCTCCACTACACACCCGCATGCCACGGGAAGTAATTCAGAGTCTCTCTGGCGTGGAGACGACGACTGCTAATTCTGAGAAACATCCGTGCTATAGCGCATAACTCCCTAGCGACGCTCAACGGGTCCATTACCATCTGAGAACCAATTCGCTTATCACTAAAGGGTTGCTACGTGGAGGCGTCGTGGTGGCTGAAATGTGATCACCGTTAGATTTTATGGCGGTTTTGTAGCATATTTTACGTTTCATAATAGGTAAATAACATGCATGATAGAAAGATAAAACAGGATTAATTAAGATAACAGAAGAAAATATAAATGCACTTGCGAAACAACGCACTTTTTGGGTATAAGAATTTTTTTTATTTCAAGAATATCGAGAGAAACGTGAACGAGATACATACTGAGTAATTGAATATTTCATACGTTAATTATTAAATCGGATACTTGTTATAGCAATAAATACTTTACCCCCGCTTTCCTTAAAACGAACGAGCATATACTAGTTCATCATGAGGTGTAGTGATAAGTAATACTTTTTATCTTGTGAAAGAATTTGATTTGTAATAGATAGTAGTGTAAATTGTGTGTGGAGTGAACACAAATATGATATTTAAAGCAGCACCGCGAGGTGAGAAATCCTTGAGCAAGTAGAAAAGAGGGGGGAAATTGATATTCTGAATCCAATAATACGAAAAGGAAAGTAAGCCCATCGCAAGAGCAGAATAGCAGTTTTAATTCACATACTACGTATACTATGTTTGGTAACCTCATAAACTCATCATTACCTGTGCTTAAGTGGGCCAGTTTATTATTTAATTTCGGAACCAAAATTGCTTAGAATGGCTGTTGTCGTTTATATTTAAGTGCAAGAGTGAGCCAAGTTTAACGATCAAATGCGTGTCTCTAGATGACAACAGTTGTCGAACAATGCCGTTTTATTGGAGTACAGATAATGCAATACTCAATACGCGCTTTCATCAAAGCTCACTTTTATGATCCACTTTAACACAGCTCCCAGGATTAAATTCTTATACGGCACTTTACCCCCGGTCGCGATAAATATCGTTTAACACGGTTTGTGTTAATTCCAATTCTCGGCTGAAGCGGTGGATTAGCAACATCCTTGCTGGCGTATTGGGGACCAGAGTGTCATTATAGTTAATACATTGCACGGAAAAATCTGTATTTTATTTTAATGCTCATCGTCTAGTTAAAAATAGAATTGTTATATGCTACGGAAACGATTTTAAGAAATAATGATTACTAAAGTAATAAATTTAAATGAGTTGTATAAAGTCTAAGTATTTATATCTCCACCTTACTTTATCTTTGGCTAGGTGTTTATTTCAGACCAAATTTCTACGGCAAAATGTTCCGACCTTATCACATAATTTACTTCAAACTTTGGGAGGGCGTCCTGAAATTCGACAAGTATTCTTTCCTAATAAAATTTTCTAAAGTGTCTGATGGAAATTTCAAACTCGTGGAGGGTAAAGACACAAAATTGATACGGGTCTTTCGCCAGCTAATCTTATTTTCCAAACGATGGACTGCGTGACTTCCCATTTCAATACGTTACTCGGCGTGTTGGTTGGATGGCCGAAGGCATTTTTGCGGAAGATATTTTCTCCATTAGTGCGTGAGAAGCAATCGTAATTGGCATTCCGACAGAGATAGAGTTATTAGCAGGATTGGGTGTCGGCGAGGCATTAATGCATCCATTCAGGGAATGGCCAGGGTAAACGTTGTGGCTTAGACATTTTACGATCGGTGGTGCATGGCGAATAACACAAAACCAACTGACTACATTTGATGGTAAAGGTTTATGCAACGGATTACGTTTCACACCACGATGGAGAGCGGAATAATTCACACCTCTGATCCGCAGTCTAAGTGCCTACCGCGCGCTATGTAAACTATGGAACCCGTCCGTAAGCAGTCAGAGTGAGCTCACGCATAAAAAAGCATGATATTCTTGCAAAATCCTCTCAAAAGCATGGGTGATACTCTCAAGATCCCATTAAATTACTTACGCTCACCAGAAACTTCTGTTAGTTAGTTCACCCAAAGGATCAGGACTATGGGCAATTCCTAAGGCTTACTCCCGTCACTGCTATTGTGATAAACAGGAATTTTCCTGTCCAACATCAAACTGGAAGTGCATGTATACTCAAAAGTCTATACTCTCGTTAGTTGAGTCATTCGATGACTCTGCGGCTACGGCTGAGGTGAATGACACTTATTAATTTTAAAACCAAGTTCCTTCGTCTGTATTTCTGTCCGCCAGTTTCTATACTTGAACGAATAACCAATCGTAAGGGAGTAATAAAGGGTAGACATAAATTGAAAATAGCTTCCAGGAACCATGTAGGAACAGAAATTTTGCGCAAATAGGTGCAGATATTTGCAACGACTGAAAAAATGACATAAATGGCTTCTCATAGCTCTTCCTTAGACAGAGTTTGAAAAAAATAAATTTTTTGAAATATAGAACGGTATTTCTTTCAAAATATGCCGTGTAAAATATTTTGTCATATTCGGTATGATGCGCTAGGGTGACATAGAACGACATATTGCCCTTCACTGTCTTAACTACCGTCCAAATTGATAATCATTTATTATCAATGATAATGTCTTACCCTTACGGTAGAAGTAATAGTTTACCTAAGCTATAACCATCATGCAAATAATTTTTTCAATAAATGTTGAAAGTTCAATGTCACGTGTGTGACAGCTTTGTAAATAGCCTCATGGTAGTATATGAACCGCTCGCCAAAATGAGCACGTTCATCCAAATCAAAGTAGCAACTAGAAAAATATTCAAGTCGAGACGCAATTGGGCCAAATGCGCGCCCTCGAGACAAATGAGCGACACGTAATTAAATTCGGAAGGACCTCAGCACGGGCGTCTCGAACCCTGACGTGCTCGACATTACAACGAGCCTTCCGTCTCTCACGTCCCCACCTCCCACCTGCCTCACATTCGACTCCATTGCGGAAAACGTTCGGTCCCAGCCACCAGGGGACTCCCCGCCACTAGCAACGGACACGGGATACACTCAAAAATCTCTCCGCACCGAACAATTTACCGAGTAGCCGGTCGCTCCCTTTGGGAGAGACTCGGCGAAATTCCATTGGCAGGATGCTAATTTTCTTCCCTCGGCGAGTGCGGCTTCGACCACTACCCTGCTAGTGCAATGCAATGCTGTAAAACGTATATACGATGGCATGAGACCTTCCATAGACATTGCATCGTCATGTTTATTCCACTGGCAATTACTTTAATCGGATTATGTTATCCAACGATATGATTTTAAAGCTAGATTCACGCCAGAAAAACACTAGGCAGTCAAGTAAGATAGTACCGTTTAGGATTTGAGTGAGTCATACTTGTGTTGTGAACCCCAGGAGCAGCTTTTTTACACCGTAAATCTCTTAATTACTAATCCCTTTCCCCCTTATTATTATCCCTGACAGGTATTTGTTTACGGGTATTGGAGTTTCCCCCTTATTATCGTATGTAAGCCGTAATTACTCGCTTCTTTAATATAAATAGAGATTTAGTTAACTTGTCATCTTCATATTCCTTCACAGTTCATTTTTTCTGGACCTCAATTGGTGCAACTTCCTTCCAAGAGCTTCGAATTTTATTAAAAAATTTTAAGGAATATGAGCACATTAAACAGTAATTAAGTATGAAAATTTCAAATATTAATCGGAAAGAATTATTGCTTTTTCGTATATCATGATAAACATATGTTGTAAAACAGTAATGAAGTATGAATATTTCAAATTTTAATCAGATATATTCAATGATTTTCCTTATATCATGATTGATATATTTAGTGAAAGGAACATTTCAAATTTTGGAGGAGATTTTTGGCGTAAATGGAAAACTTGAGGAGCGGTACGGTGAGTATTTCCAGAATGATTTTCGGGAACCGGAAAAAACACCCAAAAGTCGTTAACCGGCCAAATGGTCTCAGGCCAAAATGGTACATTCGGCTATCTTACGGACTGATAACATACTAAATGAGGTAAAATACATCATGAGATGACACAAAATCCGCGATATCATGTGAGAGGCCATTAAAACATGCCATATGCGGTGCCATGGGATATGAGATGTGATGCGTTTGGAAATGCAACAGTAATACAGCAAGGCGTCCTTGAATGACCGAATAAAATGGTCCTGAGAGTAATAGAAAGGGAGATAGATGGAGGAAGCATCCGAGAGAACTGTCTCTGTCATACTGATAGGCATTTGAGCGACCCCTGACCCCAACAATGTTA
This sequence comes from Ceriagrion tenellum, assembly GCA_963169105.1. Taxonomy (NCBI): domain Eukaryota; kingdom Metazoa; phylum Arthropoda; class Insecta; order Odonata; family Coenagrionidae; genus Ceriagrion; species Ceriagrion tenellum. The sequence continues at coordinate 82,813,798 of OY720634.1, read as the reverse complement.
ACGTAACGATGCCGTAACCTTTTCAATCCTCCCTCACCCACCGCTGTCCGATTCCTTCCCATTCCAGTGACGTGATCAAAAATTTGCGGGAACTCCCTCATTCACTTAACAGTCGCCAATCGAACAAAGGACTATTGAAACAACATTATGGCGTAGCCATTCCTGGTTGAATTAATTAGTTACGAGTAAGCTCGAAAAGTCTTCAAAATTCATTGAAAATGAGAGTTAGACGACTATATCCAAACGATTGACTTCCAAATCCAGTTTATCCCACGTTGTTCTTCCCAAAATCACATAGATATTGTAGATGAACTAACTATAATCAAACGTAATAGGTGAATACTTCTATTGTTTTTTTCTTGAAAGGCAACATATAAAGTTTGGTCTAGACAATCCACCCCTGAAAAAGTTTTTGTGCAATCAGCTATAAATTCTTTTCGACATGTTTTTCTAGGCTGACTCTTTAAGGTATATTTGTACAAGGCCAACTTGTTATGAAATAAAATGCTAAATGTCAATATTTAAACATACTCTTTGCAATTGTTGTAGCTTAGAGAGAAGACAAGGAACAATAAAGAATTCTTAGCAGATATTTCGGTCTCAAAATTATGCCGTTTTAGCTGAAGCAATTTTCACAATGTGTTTTATCTTCTTATCATTTCGCTGGAAAAAACTTGTCCCCGGATAATGTTGGCAAGCTGCAAAATCATTTTTTGGACAATAACATGCACAGTGGAGTTGCAAGTGTTATTAATTCCCCTTTCATTCCTGCTACTGCATTTTTTTACATATATCACGTAGTCAAGCGTCGTATAAACTCTTTATCATCCACAGTCTCCAGCCGCTAGCCGGGTCTTCTTTGCTCGAAAATCTTTCGACTTTCCTCTATAATCTCATAAGTCCAATCCGCCACTCCACTTGATGGAAGATGGGCAACGGAGCTAAGTAGGAGATTTTCTACTGAATTGACGCACAGCGGGGTTATTTCAGGCCCTGATACCGCTGAGAGGTCTCTGAAGAAACTGTAATTGGCCTAGCAATCTACTAATGGATGTTCAAATTGCTTTCAACTGACACACAAGCCTCGGGAAGAACGGCTTAAAGGGGAAGAGATTTTTGGAAAATAATGTGCTGAAATAAAGTAGCAGGAAATCTCCATTCAATACTTTTAATTCTTAATAGTGTTACATGACTATAGTACACTTAAAATGAATTAAAAGTCGCAAAAATGGGGGATTGATGAAAAGAGAAGAGTAACAGGATGAGTTTTGTTGCGTTGTTGTTATTCTTAGAAGAAACGTTAAGGATATCTTAAAATATATGGAACAAGTTTTCATATAATAAAATACTAAAGTCAAATAGAAGAAAAAAATAATTACTTCTGAGCACAACAAGGAAGACTTGAAATTATGTGTATCATTATCGCATTCTTCATAGGCCGTTAAATTAAAAAGGTTGGCTAACTACATACCTCCCTATCTAATGCTAGTTCCCTTAGCTCCTGGCATCTCTTCCCACGTACTTTCCTCACAATTGGGTCCATGAACTTATTCTTGGGTCTTCCTCTGGGGATTTTTCCCTCTATTTTGCCTTTGACTATGTTCTTCATAAACTCATGATGTCTCAGGATGAGTCCCATCCATCTTGCTTTTCATTTTGTATCGTCCTCTGCTATCGTGCTCCATATGGTCCTTTTCTCTTCTACTCTTCTATACACTTCGTACATCTTCAACTCTTCTTTACATTATCGTAAATGGGGATAATAGTGTGAGGGGAATCAATAGTCCTCGGAAATAAAATGAAGAACATGAAATGGGAGAAGGGGATCGAATACGAAGCACTCCAAATCTGAAGTTGCAAATTAATAATAGTCACCACCTCTGTTGAAACATGTATATGCAATCCCATGCAATGAAGACGTGCGAGAGAATGGTCCTGCTAAGGGAGACATACTGTACTTTTGAGAACCAGACTACGAGAGAGTCTGACCAACAAGTGGAAGATGACATCGCTTTCTAGCTTTGTGAGTGGATAATGAGAATGAAAATGAGTCCTTCAACAAGACACAGGCGGACATTAAAGCAAGAAATGAGTTCAGTCTCACAAGAAAGAATTAGAGGCATGCGCATAGAATTCCTTTGAAGGGTTGTGACAAAGAGAATAATCACATCACAGAGTAATAAGCATATGTTAAGGATTTTTTAAGATGGATAATAAAGAATGATAGGAGTAACAAAGAGCTATGGGAGGCAGTACAGGCCAGACTAGCCTGGAGGGAGCATCTCAGAAGATTTAGGAGAGGGTTTCTTAATTGGCTGTATTTCCTAAATAAATGAGGCAAAAAACATTAAGCAGTGGATTTTTGGCATAACTGTGTAGTATTTATCCGACAGAGAAATATTAAAAAATTAAATAACACAACCTGGCTTTCGACACTTTTTGTCATCCTCAGCTTGTCACCCGAGATAAGTTAGAAAAATCTTGAAAGTGGAATTAACAATTTTATTTTAATTTCATAGCTGGCCATTATGAGCTCTGAATCATTTATTTAAAAATTCTCAGGAGTTTGCTAGGTACGCACATATGGACAATTCTTTCACATAATCAGAATCAACTCTGATCAATTAAATCGAGAGTAATTAAAATTTTTTTTTCCCTGAAAGATGAGGATATTTTTGCTCATTACTGTTATGAGTAGACGTACATTTTTGCACTCTGAATAATCATTTTCTATTGTATGTTTCAAATCAAAATGAGCAATTTGTCAATCACAATGTTTTAAATCTTTTAAAAATAATATTCAAAGTCGGATACACCCAGTGGAGCCAGTTACCAAACAGCCGAGGTCCAAAGTCCACAGCCTTCGATTGTTTCACGGTATCTCATTCGGAACGGATAACAGAATAAACAACGTAGAAACAACAGGATGGAAATCGGTAACAAAATTGTGAATTCGAAAAATAGAGGTGGAAAACAAGAAAGGGAGATAAATGCTGACGGATTGAAGAGAGCAGCAGTGACTGAGCCGATTCGCGGAGCCGAAATAGAGCATGAGGATGGGCTGAAAAGCGGGTGAATAGTCGCTCGAATCGTCCACGATGCTAGACTGCTAGACTGCTTTTACCCTCCACGGTGTGGACTTTGATAGTGGGCTGTAAAAAGCGCGGCGGGTTGGAATCGACGATGGTGGTGGAGAGAGAAAATGAAATGATTGCATACAGAGAGGGAGAGATAGATGGAGGACTCCCTTTCTCTCGACGCCGTCCCACCTCTGAGTGTGAGCCACTGGCACCTTTCTCTTCACTTATCGATCGAAACGAGAGGAGAACGGAATGATTTACAGAGATGAAAAGAGAAGAAAGGGCAGACAAAGAGAGTTCTGCTCGACTGCAGCCCCCCTGCTGCTCGGGCAAAGTATTGGAGACCGCTGGATTTAATTCGGATGCTCACGGATACGTACGATTTCCCTTCGTCTGCATGCTAATGCTCGGCGTAAAAATGCTTGGGAGCGATGGCCGTACGTTCGATCCAGTGTTATGCGTAGGAGAGGAAAGATTTCTCTCCTCAGTGACGCTTGTTTTGTGATCTTTGAAAATCCTTATACATTTTTCGACCTTTTTCTGCCCTCACTCCGCATAAGTTACTCCTTACGTAACGTCCTCAATGGCATCTTTCTGTGATTGAAGGGACTATTGGTACTGTTTCGCTTAGCGAAGCTCGTAGTTTTACCTTAATTACGGTTAAATAACGCGGAGGAAGGTACTTAACATTTTTCCTTAGAATACTACCACATTCTGTCACACTGCTCTCTCTCCCTTTCCAATTTACAACTCTCTCATCTTTTTAATTATTCCCAATCGTCATATTAGGTTTCTTAACTCCATAACTCTAAAATCGCTGAGAGCTGCAGACAACTATAGATGAAGAGTAAAATAATGATAGTAACTTTTAAACTATTAATTGAAGTAGTTGATATGGAATTGACCGGATACCTATAAACAAGTGAGTGGGAAAATAATCTTTGTGGGAGTAAATCTTCCAATTTAACTGACGAAGTAATAGGAAATACTGGTATCCAGGTTTTCAACATACATTTCAGTCGTTTAAAATACAATTCATAGGAAGATATCCAGAAGAGAGATTGAAATATTATAATAAAGGTTTCCATTCTGGGGAATTTATAATTTTTTTCCATTCTAAAAAATTACTGCCCAAGAATCAAAAATTAAGAAATTCAAAAATTTTGGGCATTATATAATATATATCTTCAAGGATATGATCGAAATTTTTATAGGTATTTCTTTCCTGGTGAAGCCGGCTGGAATGCTGGCGAAACGGTCATCCAGAAAAATGTTGCAACGCGGGTAGAATCCGAAAATACTATTAGACTAGAAAACCACAGGATTGATAGGAATCATTATTGGTATTTTTCTGGTTCACCCCGCATTGTACCATTATTTTGGATGACCGTTTCACCGGCATTCCTGTCGGCTTCATCAGGATCTGACCAGGACCTTTTGAAGCCGACTGAAATACCGGTGAAACGGTCATCCAGAAAAATGGTGCAACGAGGGGAGAACACGAAAAATGCCAATAAAAAAGAAAACCTCGAGGTCCTTCGTAACGATAAGCATCATATTCATATAAAATCGAAATTCATCGTGTTTTGCGGAGGGTTTTTCCAGTTTTAATAAAATAAAAAGAAATTTTTCTCAATATGTCCATCTGTCTGTTTGTCCACCAGTTCCAACATTGTAACACAAGCAATAAATTCTTATCTTCGCTGGCAGTCTTATTTTCATTGGCATGATTAAATTAGAAACACGCCGTAAAAATTCGAGATGAACACCAAACAAAAGAAAACATAATAAAATATTCTTTTTGTCATGCCAGTCTTCTTTCGCTCCCAGTTTTGTGAAATTAAGGAAAAAATATTCATAAAATAGCTATAAATTATGCCCGTTTGGAGAAACGTCCGTCACCTTGAACATCAAGAATAATGTTGAGATAAGGCTCAAAGAGAAAAATACAGGTAAAATAAGAGCCAAAACCGATTTGCGAGACGGATAAGAAAATGTGAAGTAACTTTATCATAATGGAAGTATTATAGAAAATGGTACGTATCATAGATGGAGACATATAATTGATGAGTTATAGTCAGTTATTTTGTAATATTAGAGTGCTTTAAATGGGATTGGAATCGAAATGGCATTGTTCCCTGTAGACTTGCAAGTATGAATGAATCCTTTAAGTTCACATTTAGGAAACTCTAGTCATCAGGATTTTGACATGCTTACACGTTGTAGAAAATGATATTAATAGTAGATTTTATTCTAATACGTCCAAACGATATTAAATACCATGAAACTGTTATAACTCCATGTAATTTAATCTCTATACATGCTAACATTATATTGCCTAAGAATCACAAACTTTTCGCATAATAAAATACATCCATAATGAAGTGATGGTATCTTTCTTTACATCAAACCAAATTGCGTCATACTTGTGGTGGTTACTATACTGAAATTTGCTGTAATATGTACATACATACCCATCACGCCGTTTCCTTCCGGGGTAGGCACAGTCAAAATGTTTCACTCATTAATACATAATTGTACACCTAACTTTGCTTCAATAATTTCCTCCATTCTGACCTATCCTTAAAAAACCTCTTTTGCCTCATTTACCCCCATACACTGTTTCATACACGCCCTCCTGTTTTTTAAAACTTCTCATATTCCTCCTCCTAAGAATTTCCTCAACCACATTCAACCACAACTTTCTAGGCCTACCTCTACCTCTCACACCATTCATTCTACTCTCATATATCTGTTTTGTTATTCTACTCTCATCCATTTTCTCAACATGGCCAAACCAACGAAGTACACTCCTTTCATACACGTCCATTACTGGAGCATTTAACCACATTCATTCCTGACCCACTTATTCCTGACCTTATCCATCCAACTTTTGCCGCAAATACTCCTCAGATAACTCATACCCACGGCGTTTAGTCTACTCTTATGTCTATCTTGACATACCCATGTTTCACTACCATATAGCAAAGCGGGAAGAAGTACACGGCAAATTTCGCTTCCTTAGACAAGCACTCATACCTTTATATGCTCCAAATGCTACCTACCACTTTCCTTCCAGCATTCACACGTCTCTTTATCTCCTCATCTATTCTTCCAACTTTCGCATACATCTTACCTAAGTACTCAAAATCATCTACAGTTATTCTCCCCAGTCTCCTCATCAAAAACTGCTACTATAGTGTTGCACGCATTTACCTTTAATTCCATTCTCTCCGTTGATTCACAAAACTTGTCTAGGAGCTTCTGTAATCCCTATTGACTGTCTGAGATCAAAACAGCATCATCCTCATATAGGAGAACTCGCACGTTTACATTTCCAATCAAAACACCGTCGTTTTCACTACATGCGTCTCTAACACAGTTATCCATAAATACATTAAACAGCCATGGAGACATTACGCATCCTTGCTTTACACCCCGATTTATTACAAACCAATCACTCAGAACCCCGTTAACTCTTACACTTGCCTTACTATTGTCATACATCGCCATCATAACATTCAATAACTGCCCATTCACTCCATAGTCTCTAAACACCTTCCACAACTTATTTATATTTACTCCGCCATATGCCTTCTCTAAATCGACAACGCACAGTACACTTTCTTTCGGACACTCATACATTTTTCTATCAGTTGCTGAAGTGCAATAAGCTGGTCACTACATCCTCTCCCAGGCATAAACCCACTCTGCACACCCCATATTCTGTCGGAAGTAATATTCCTCACTCTTTCGATTAATATTTTACTGAACACTTTTCCCGGTATACTCAACAAACTAATGGCCCGATATTTATTACATTTGGTCTTTCCTTTCTTCTCTTTCTACAACGGAATGATGATAGCATTCTTCCAATCCGCTGGAACAACAGAAACCTGTAAGCATAAATTGTATAGTTCACGCAGTCTACAAATTAGTAATATACACCCACACTTCAACATTTCACTGGATATCCCATCTACGCCGGCAGCCTTCCCATTTTTCAATTATCTCACAGCCGTTGTGACCTCCTTCTCACTGATATCATTTTCCATCATCAAATTCTCACATATCACTTCATAAGGCTCATCCTCAACGCCTGCAAAATTATTGTACAATTCTTCATAATACTCCCTCCAGCAGTCCCTGATATTGCTCTCGTCCCACATGATCTCTCCAGTTTGTTCTTTACCGCATTCATTCCCCTACCTTCACCAATCTTAGCCCTTTTTACCCACTTCCAAAACAACTTTTTATTACCTTCAAAATCACTCTGCATTATGTTAGCTTCATCCGCACGCATTATTTCTTTGCTCTCTTTCACAACGATTTTGCATTCATTCTTTTTCTTTCTGTAAGTCTCACATGCCTTAGTACGCTCTTCGTCAGATTTGGCAGCAATCATATCCTTTTACGCCTCTTTCTTTTCTCTGGCCGCCATTTTCACTTCTTCATTCCAACAAGCATCACCTCTGTAATATGTCACTTATTTTAATTCGAGCCATAAAAATTCGGGAAAAATTTCCCGATCGTAGTCAGGCCTAAGATTGCACTATACACAGGTAGGACTTTCACTATAGTGGTATATATGAATAAAAGACCTCAGCTCATTTTATCTTCATTGTATAAGCACTGGTATTAATACGGTTGTTATCTTTCTTGCATTTTCAAATTATTTAAAACTTAGATATGTTGCAGATTGTTTTACTACCGGATGGCAGAATGATTAAGTATGTAGTGCTTGCTATTAATATAATGGTACGCTTCTTTTTTGCTAAAAACTTACGTATTTAATTTCAAATTATCAAATTTTCTCCGAGTTCAATAATTGGAATTCAACAATCCTTTGCAATCGTAGCAATAGCTACGATCGGAGAATTTTGGCCGGGCTTATTATATTATATTACAGCATAAATGAAAATAAATGATATGTCATATCAAATTTCTGTGAGATTTTAGTCGGGGTGTATTGTACGCCTGTTGTATTGTCCAAATGAGTCTAATGGCTTCTACAAAGTATAAGCATTTAGCACGTCGTATTTATTCTTATAATCAGGACCCGTCGGTACTCGTAGTATATTGCTAATATGTAGTTTCCCCTAGGTACTGTTAGGGAACTACGTTGTACTATACTATCAAACCTTAATTTACTCTTAAAGCACAAGAAGGGTGATTCTAATTGGCTCTGAGTCCACAATTCACGACTTTCCATTTTGAATCAAACAAATGAAGTAATGATCTGTTTGACTTGAAAATTTTGGAACTTTTGTTACAATTCGACCGCAAACGTGTCAAATTGATGCGAGAGAAATTATCTGGACATAAATTTTTTATTCTCACACGCTTCTATTTTTTGCGAAGTTTTATTAGAATTGATCATTCCTAAGGAGATATTCATGATTATTTATTTTACAATTTTTGAACCAAGCAGGTTTAGTGATAGAGCTTTAAAAAAAAGAGTATTTTCCTTATAGTTATAGATTTAAGATTAGGAATGCGAAGCATTCTTTTTTGCATACGTTTAACTATTATGCTGATTCTTACATATAATCTGTCCGGTTAAGAGTCAACGAGCTATTCTGCTAGATAACTACAATAAAATCTAAGCAAGCCGCAGTTATTTTGGAGCCATTTTTTTTTAACTACTTGACTGTCATAAATGTTTCAACTATGCAATCAACTGAAAGATGCTTCACAACCTCACGGTAAAATATATTAACCAAAAATCTAGAAAACGCATTGTATATGTAAATCGGATTCACGCACCATTCCATGATTTATCTTATCTGACATGTGCATTATCTTATCCCAATCCCATTCTCGTTCATCTACCACGTTCAACTGGGTTTTTCCTATCCTATCTCAATTGCCGTTCACTCTGTCCTTCAGTTTCCATTTACATGAAGTCAGGAGCATTATAATTTGACAGGAGGCATGAAATAACTTTTAAGGTAAACTTTTAAGGTAAATTACTTTTTTTAAGGTAAATTACTTTTATTGGAATAATGAGAAAGGGCTTTGAGATGAAACTTGAATATACCGCAGAAATAAATTCCACGAGAATCATTTTTGCTACTATGCGCTTTTGCAACTTTTCTAATTTCACTCCAAGGTCTATTTCATTCGTGGAGTAAAAAACTAAACGGTGTTTGTTATCAAGTAAAATAATAGCTCGGATATTCGGCAAGGTAGTATAACTTCAAATAATTTCAAGCTATAAATAATAATATTCGAAACTAACATGAAATCTGCAGCTTTAATATTTATAATTGAGGGATATTCATCAATTTTCCGCAGATTTAATTTTATTTTTAAAGTGTTAACTCCAAGTAGAATTCCCAAACTTAATTTCTTCACTATATTCTATCTTAACGCCTCTAACATATGATACTGTAATTTTATTTTTCAATGAAAATGGTTATCCCTTTTTTATTATTTTTGGCCCATGAGAGGGTCTATAGAAAAAATGTATGGCATCGGAGATGATAATGATGAAGCAATGAAAAACGAAGAAGTAAGCTGCGTAATTCTCAAGTACACAAATATTTTACTCAAACGACATTTTTAAATCAATGTAACAGTGGATATATTGTCTCTGCTGTACAATTCAACATATGCTGCCTGCTAATAGTAATTTTAAATTAACTTTTGCATGATGAAATGCATCTGCGAGGAAAACGTCAAAAACTATATGAAAATCATGAAAATGGAAATTTATATCGATGGGCTTACTTTCTCGGGCCACTCATTGGTTTCGACGACAAATAATGATAGCTCAAATAATGAGGGCTTCACAAAAAATTGGCAAAAAATCATATCCTAGGGCACAGTATGCCCAATCATAGCACAGAATAGGAATCACGAATCTACTCAGCTGTAGCTGTACTTCAATAAAACCAATGCTCGAGTTCTTTCCCCTGATTATTCAATAATGAATGATTTATCCCAACCCACCTGATCTTTCTTCGTATACGATATGGGAGAAGAGTATTCTTGAAAAAATATAGCAAGCAAGACTGCCGATACAAAATTCTTTTCCCCTGGAACATAAAGGTTCTTGATAGGAAATAAAATTTCCTTCAAATTATTCGCTGTTAAGTTTGAACTGCTCCAAATAAAAAAATAAGTAATGGGATATGAGCGGTGGCATGTTACATCACTTGAAACTCTTTCAATAAGGATTAATCTTATTATCACACATACTATCACCAAGGAATAGATTTAGTAAAAGAATAGAGATTTTCTAAATACTATTTTTAGTGATCTATGGGAAACAATAACGGAAACCACATATTCAGCTTAAACTTAAAAATATTTGTAGATACAAATGCGATGAACCATCTAAGAGATTATGTTAATAGAGCCTGAAAATGTATCCACTGACCTTTGCGTTCCTATTGCCTCTAGTCATGTACACTGCTAGGATTGATTTGTATCACTTGCTTAGTTTACAGATGCAGCAATGCAGTTATATTCCAATTTTGCATGCCTCACTTCTGAAATGAATATACACAACCCGCTCTATTAATAGTCCAAAATATAGATTTCACCCATTGAACATATAACATAAATTACAGAAGAGTTTCCTTCATAATCTGTGGTAATAATCCAATTAAATATGCACAAAACTGAATTAACTTCTCTGTTTGGTAAGCCTATTTGAGTAAAAGTTATGAAACTACGCAAAAAGCTGTGCGTGTATTTGTTTTACAACGTAAACAGTCGCAATTTCTCGGAAATAACTATATTTTATGACATCAGCTCTAGAGTTTAGTCGTCAACTAAAACGCAATATACATATAAATCGCATAGGTGTTTATGAAACCAAAAATTAAGATTCAAAAACATGCGTGAGACATTAATACTGTAAGATGAGAAGAAAAACAAGTAACAGCAGAGATGTGATCGGCTCTAACTTATCCCCAGAGCATTTCCTCGGCGAACTTCAGGCCAACGACACCCCACAGCGCATCGTGACTGAATCACGAAGCGGAGTGAGCTGAACAACAATCTACTAACACGCACTCCATTTCTTACCCTAGAGAGAACACTGTACGGGTTTTGCCATAAAATACAAACATTCCTACACCCTCTTACAGTCTTTTTCATGATTTTTCTGGACCATTCTCTACTAAACGATCAGTAAATGGAGCGAGGAGCCAGAAATATCAAAATAAAAAAGAAACTGTTTAAAAACAGCTACTTGCCTTATTGTCAGCAGGAAAATGTGCATTTTGTCAGAATAAAATGACCACCTTTTTATGTAAATCATGGAATGGAATTGGACACTCCAATAACTCACATATTAAGTTGAAAATCACCAAAGGTTTATGCAAGATTAGCTTCAGGATAATAGAGGGAATAACCTCTCTGTGTTTAGGTCTTGATGTTTTCTGCAGAGACAAGAAATGGAGCTAAGGAGACTAATTAAAAAATATGAAATAATTTTCAAAAGAATATATTAACTTGACGTCTAAGCATGCATTAACAGTCGGCTCTTCGTGTATAAAAAGACAAAGAATTCTTTTGAAAGCTGAAAGCTATTAAAATTATACCTCGAGAAAAAGTAACTTTTGAAAATGATTTATAAAAGCATTGAATATGGGTGAAAAGGATCCGTGTATGTCATCAGAGCATAGATTTTTTACTGCGCCTGCAATTATATGAAAAATAAGTAGAAAGTTATAATTAACTTATACGTAAACATGTGGGCATCAAAATTGGGCAAATGCACACACGCTATAATTAATTTTCATATTGTACAAGTTTCACTAACTTCCTGAAGTTTAACTACCAATTTAAGCAATTGATAATGAATTGCAATTATATTAGCTATACGCATCATGCATTATCTATCATAAAAATAATTCCTATTCTTCTCCTAGAATAAATTACGTAGTATTCTTTCATGCAATTACTTCCTACAGTAAATTTAGGAAATAAAATCTAAAACACCAAAAATCATTCTGACGCTGAGATAAGCAGGATTTTCCTCAATAAGTCTAGGTAACGGTATCGCAAGAGCAAAGTCACATCAGAAGAAAATATTGTTAAATTGGACGGATTCTTTCCCCAAATGTGAGATGGTATCCACCGTTCCGTTAATCACCATTGTAGATTTACGCAGATTGGGAAATCACTCCCATTAATTAGCTAAATCAAGCACGGCTTAGCAAGTTCACGCATTGAGAAGCAACGGCACGCATACAGATAGAGGTCACGTGCGTCTTATGGTGAAAATAGATCACAGACACCCGTTCCTTTCTCCCAGATTGGAAATAGAAAACACAAGTGAGAATGTATGATTACGATAAAATTTAAAGCCCTTACGATGCGCCCAAATATTTCGCCACTCAAAAGACCTCACACGTTCCCTCAACAGCTTCAGGAGTATTGGAGTAATATCCATTACCTCCTCGAACTGGGAGCCCAGATCCAATTCCTCCTTACACTCCCTCGCCCACCCCCACATTCCCTTGCCTCCCCCCCTCAAACCAGTGCTCACTCCTGCAACCTCAACTCGAGCCGGGAGTGGCGATTAAGATTCCGTCCCGAAACGGTGAGGAATGCGTGGAATTCAAAGGCATCACTTCTTCGCCCGCGCTTCCGCCTCACCTAGCCGTGCCAAGGGAGAGGGATGGGAGATAAATAAAATCTTCCCAAAATATAAATCGGATTTACGCTTAACGAAATATTCCCTCTAAACGTATATTCATCGATGGTACCAAGGATTCATCCACCGCCCCCAATTTAGATGCACCTCAGTGAGAGTTTCGAAATCCGAACGTTCTAGGTTCTTCCGGAGCGGCAATGAGAATACTTACTGTGTCAATTCTGGGAAGTTGCCAAAAAAAGTTTGGCAACTTAAGTACAAAACTTTAATGATATTTCCATTTCTAGGAAGGAAAATACAAAGAACTTAATTATTTCCTCTAAAATGCCCTTTCCTAGAATGCCTATTTCGCTTCCCCGACGCTTAAGTCATTCTTTTTATATCCTCTTTTTCATAGGGTTTCTTATCTTCTTCCACTTTTGAGTCCCTTTCATCATATTTACCCTTGGCCTTTGCAGTCTACCCCTTTCTCTCACACTACTCACTCGCCTATCATATATAACTTTCGTGATGACTAGTCTGTAATGACTAGTCGGAAGTTATCAGAAAGCAGTTGACTATAAATATATGGATACTGCAACTCCTACAGAGATCACCGTACAAAAATAACTCCGGCTGTGATAATCGGCATCATTTCGCATTCATCCTTTAATTTAAAAAAATTTCTAAAAATAAAAACCTTTTCATTATAAATGGCACGTTAGCATTATTTTCCACAGCAGAATTTTTCCGGAATTCAGCCAGGAGAAATATTTAAAATTCTCAAAATTGGGTGGAAAAGAATACCAACGGGGCACATTGGATGTAAGAGAGGAAAGCAAGAGAATTTGCTGTGAATGTTTAATCACTTCACCCAGTATAATTTTCCACTTCCATGAAAAAACCTCTATTCGCAAGAATATTCGTTTTGATGACCACGTATGTAATTTATGAGTGAGTTCTAAATGGGAACATATTTGAAGAGATACGTAGCGTGGATTACTTTTTAAATTCCCACCATAAAATTTTTGAGAGAAAACTGTACAAGTATCCACTGACCGTAAAAACGAAGTAATATCAGCCTGCAAAAACTGTAGATACGGCGCTGATTAGCAAGTAATGGCTGGAGAAGCATCAAACTCTTTGTCTACGGAGAACTTTCCAGAAAATATTTTATTTCGACAAGGTTTTTGTTATAACTTCATCTCCGTATTCCTCATTGAAAAAAGCAAAATATTTTAGAGTCGATAAAAAACAAAAAAGGAAACATTTATAAATTATTCATTCAATTATTAGACCCACACGATAGTTCTTGGGTAATATACGTGATATGCAACAAGAAAGTGAATATCGTGATCAAGTACTTTCGGGCTCATCTCATCGGGCTGCTGAGTACAGCTGTCTTCAGCATTTCCTTAGACGAATAAAGTGTTTGTAAAAATGAAAAGTTACATAAACTTTTAGATTACCTGTGAAACTGATAATAGGAGGTTGAAAATCAGCTGTGTATAGACAGAAAAATTTCACAGGTGCGTTGAAATAAACAAGTCGCGGCTAAAATATTGTTTGTCAATGAACCACTAAGGTAACTTAGGATAAGTATTAAATGAGTGTTTGGGTGAAAAACAGTCATAAAATCAAAATTACTAAGTAGCTTTCGTAGTTATTGCCGGAAAACGGCAAAAATAGGAGGTTCCGAGTTGCATTGTACTTCATTACCACATTAGAAGTTGATATGTTTTAAATTTTGACCATTAATAACAACTTATTTCTCTGATCATAGTTTTTATCTATATTAATTTTACTGCAAATATAAATATCTATAAAAATGTAACTTTGAGACAGTATATGCGATTTCTTTCTCATTCTCTTAGAGGTTCCTGTCGAAGAAAGCATTCATTGTCCAACATCTAACCGTAACCTTTCTCGGAAAGTACGAAATTTACCCTCACATGTTCAAAAATCGTATTATTGATGGAAATCAAAAAGAAGGCATTTGTATGACAACAGAAATCAAAAGGAAATGAAACTCTTCCTTCTCAAACCTAAATATAACGACTCTTTTTCAAGTTTCCTAACAATACGTTTCCCTTTTCATTCACACCGTATCACTTCCTGTTATGAACATAATATGGGCACAATAATTCGTTGTACCCGTGAGTTCATGGAATCAAACGTTCAAGTTATCCCTGGAAATGAGATTTAAAAGACCGAATTTCAAAACTATCCGCGCCAAATGAAGAGATTAAGTGATATCTAAGCATAAACATTTTTTTAAATAAGTTCACACGCTGCCCAATATAGGAGCGCACTTGATTTCTTACGCTACTCTATAATATCAAAGTATTTCATTCACTAGACGTTAGCTAAAAGGCATCTCTCTCTCTCTCTCCAAGCCTAATCTTATTTTCAGCCTTTTCCTTCCGTCCTTCTACGACGCGCGCAAGAATCCACATCATCACGCAGCCTAATCCATTTAGATTCCTTCGCATCGCCTCCAGATATAACGCCTCATTCGATCGATACGAGGAAGAGAGAGTACTTGCCTTACCCTCTACCTCGCCTTTCATCTCTCATGCCATGCTCCGCATCCACTGGATACCAATCCACACCCCTTGAAATCCGCCCTCAGACCCGAGGGAGGAATGATTTGTGCCCTATTTTTGGATTCTCATTCTTCTGGGGGGTGGAGGGAGGTTGTGGAAAAGGAGGAAGAGAAAAAATGTCTGTCGACTCAATTTGATTCATCCAATCACTTCGCTCAAGCGTTCCAGTCTGTTAAGCACGCCGAAGACTCAAGCTGTTGCTTCGACTCCTTCCGACAAGAGCACGTTTCTCCACTTCCTCGATGCATTGCCTGACTACATTACGTGTCACAAATGGAGTTTACAAATTTCCTCTTTATCCACAATCATGCGATGCAAAACTATGCATTAAAAAATCTGAGTTTTTCTGTACGGGAATAGTTTCAGAGTCACTTCTAGTGGTAAAAATAGAGGGAAAAAGCCAAATGTCGAACAAACTCAAAGATTGATCTGCGCTAGAAACCTAAATAAAAGGCTGTCTCAGAAGAAACAAACAGAAAATAAATTAATACAATCTGAGGTAGATTCCTGGTAAAAAACAACTAATATTTATCCGTATTATAGAATGTAAATATAATACTTTGGTTTATAAACCAGCTGCGTCTTCATTGTCATTAATTGAAATTTTTAAAAAAATATTTTTTTGAGAGTTTAAAAGAATATGGCTTGAATTTTTTATACTCAACGAATTGGCATCAAATTAAAAAATCATACCAAAATTACTACGTCAATACATGTGATGATCAGCATAGCCATATCATGATTAGGAATGTACAATACTTAGCATAATTCGTTGTCTCGGGCGTGACTTCATGGAATCGACTTAACATAATTAACGTTTGAACGTGTTTAATTAGGTGAAAGGCGTTCCTTTATGATAAACAGACAACTTCAACATTCATGACTTCACTAGAGGTTTGGTTGAAGTCACTCTCTTTGGACTCAAAAATAATTGAGGAGTACATTAGACTTACTAATTTGGTCATGAACCAAAATTATTTTACTTTCCAAGGTAGATTTTTCAAACAGGATTTTGGAACTGCCATGGGCAACTCGCTTTCACCCTTTCTAGCCAACGTTTTTATGTCCCACTTTGAAGACCTTTTTAAAGAAAAATTTACTTACTTCCCCGCTATATACTTACGGTACGTAGATGACATATTTGCAGTTTTTGATACCACAAAATATAACCTGGATAATTTTGTAAGTGATCTAAATAGCCTGTTTCCATCCATAAAATTTACAGTAGAAATAGAGAAAGAAAACCGTCTTCCCTTCTTTGATCTCTGCCTCACTAGATCTGGAGACAAGATAACTTTTGATATTTATCGAAAACCAACACACACCACCAACTACATCCACAATCTTTCATTCGACCATGCCAACCATAAACTGGCCGTCTTCCGCTCTCTCGTTCATAGACTTTTTAACGTCCCTCTCGATAGATCGGCCTTCAATAAATAATTAAATACTATCAAAGATATTGCTAAACGGAATGGTTTTCAAGATTCAACAGTTGCAACCCCCTTTCTCCTTTACACCTCCCCCTTCACTTCCCCCCCCCTTCCCCAATCATTTTTTTTTGTTGTTTTCATTCGCGTTTTGTCTTTCGCTCTTCCCCCTCTCTCTTTCCCTATTGGTTGTCTCTCTCCCCCCTCCTCCCTAGTTCACCTTTATTAACAACTAGGATGTCTTGACCCTTTCTCACTTCAACCCTAAGTTGAAGTGACGCGTTACCTTCGGTTCGCTGAAGAGGGCTACTTTGTAGCCGAAATACGCGTATTCGACCCCCACCCTCGTCCTGTTGTGTCGATTTGACCACGCTCTTTTTGAGCTGATTCTCCCAGAAGTTGGGCCCATTTGCGTGTGTGAGTGAGTGATTTTGTGTGCTTGTGTGTGTGCTTGTGTTTATACCAGGCATCCTTAGCGGGGTCTCATTAGCCCCGTGAAGGATCCCAGGTCAAAACCCAAACATCCTTAGCGGGGTCCCATTAGCCCTTGCAAAGGATCGTATTTGGTTGTGTGTGTGCGTCTGTGTTTGGTCCCTGGCGAGGAAGTAACTTTCCCGTAAACCAACACAGTAGGGTATTCTTGGTTGAGAGGCTGTGGTTGGTCTCTGCGGTGGTTTTCCCAGCATACCAAGACAGCAAATTTTGGTGTTTATTGACGAAGGGTGCCAATTGTTTACGGCTTTTGGAGATTTTCTGTTTTTATTTCTTCTCTTAAAGCCGAACAGTAATATCAAGAAAGACGAAAATTGCATGTACCTATTCATTTGGCTGCTATGCGCGCGACTTACGGCAGGTAATTATTGAGTAAAGATAATGTTCTTACTGAATAATTTCAAGCTTTTCCAGCTAATATTCTTGCTGATAATCGCACTGGTTTATCACAAGAGTGATGTTTCTTTTCTTCCAAAGTTTCGAAAGACATCTCCTCCATCGTACTCGCGGATACCGAAATTCTTTGTCCTTCCGTCACATTGTACACCTCAAATACCATTCGTGGTAAGTTGGTACCTGTTTTGTTGGTGACCGATTTTATTTCACACCATCTTGTACTTGGTCGTCAGGGAGGCCTATGTTTCAAGGAATGATTCCTATCATCTAAGTATATAGTAGATATTGTGTTTTATAAGCACCGTAATGTTTTATCTTTACTTAAAAATCTCTTTGAACCTACGATCAATGATAGATAATATAATTTCATACATGGTTACTAAGAATAGATTCATCAATGATCAAGTATCCCCAGAATAGGTTACACTTATATTGGAAGTAACTATCAAGTTTAGGGTCCATTATGCATTATCGTCAGAGGTATTCAATACAAAGATTGATTGACTGCTGCCGTCCAAGCTTACTTATCTGATGCTAGCTGGGTTACTTTACAGTAGCTTCTCTTATGTACCTTCTACTTAGCATACGATTTACTTAGCATATGATTTCAGAACTTTCAGAGTGAAATGAGTACGTTACGTTTCTTTAAATCTCAGTGTCAATGACATTATTATAGGTTCGTTAATGGCTTGATTATGAGAACCGTTGGAATATATTGGAAATATTGAAAAAGAATAGCTTTCGTGATATAAACTGAACAGTTGTGAAAGGCGTCAGCTTTACTTTTATCCGGATAGCAGTTTCAACGTCTTGGCACCGTTTTCACTGAGAAAAGTAGCATTTTAATCCAGCAGTAACTACACTCTCTTATCTAATGAAAGTAAATGGTATGATTGTACAATTTACAGATACACAAAGACGTTAAAATAATGGTTTGGGCATCGGTGAAAACAGTGTGGGATATTTTAATCATCATTTTCCTCTCATAATAATTCAAATCTCCCAGAAATAAATTTCCGACGTAATCAATGGCGAACATAGAAATATTTTTCTGCAGATTGGCGGGGAAAGCGTCAATAAGTACCTACACGAGAATTTTGTGGTGGTGAACAATTTTGTAATCATTTACGACTGAACTATACGTTAAAGGAAAATGGATCTCTTTTGCTACAGGCATAAGTACAACTCTAAAATATTATTTTTCACTTCGGGTCGTTGAAAGTTGAGACAGTGTATCGGAGTGAACAAAAGTAAATATGCATAAATTTCATGATCATTGAAGGTATAATTTTTATTCGAATCAGTTTCTCTGCTGGAAACCACCATGAAACCTTCAATTTTTCAGCCACCAATTATTTTTATGCACCAGAATTATTTTTTAGCATTGCCTTCATTGATCAAATAAAAGTCTGCAATAAATTATAAAACTGAAAAGTTAAAACAAAGTAGCATTACAGGTTTAATTCCTAGACACATTTCCAGAATCATCAAAAAATGGAATTACAAGCAACCATTCACTTCATTATTTTCAAATCGCTCAGCTATTTCAAACATCTGAATCAAACTTCCAAATCTGAAACCGCTGATTTGCTCCTTCTTTTCAATAATTATTGCTAGGGAAAGAACGCAACAAAGGGTCGGTGACTAACGAATACTTTAAAATCAATGAATTTTATCAGCAAAATGCTGAATCTTCTGGGAAACTGCACTCAATTTCGATAGAGCAACGTTCAATTAGCAATAATTGTTCTGTTTGCAATTATGTGAAAATTTTTCTTCGGTGAACTACACACACATAAACTGATAATAATATAGGCGGATTATTTGATGCATTTTAACTTGCTCACGACTCATTTAAAAATTAATTTATTTGGGAACATAGCTGAGTTCATTTAACTCATTAGTGTGAACCATCATTGAAATGCGATAATTAGCGTTCAGTGACTGTTATATTCACGCTGATTGGCCCTCTGACACAAGCAGACAGAGAAATTTTAATTAGCACACTCATCGGGAAAACATGATTACAGTGTTTGACATTGCAGAGAAAAAACAATGATTGACGAGAAAATTTGGTTCAGAATTGTCTCAAATTCATACATTTCACATAGAAAATTGACATATTTTAGTCACTCTAATTTGGCATACGGAGATTAAGTATAGCAACCACTACTGATGCAAGAGTTTCCCTTTAAGTGAGCCGCAGAGAACCGATTTTAAGGGAACTACTTTTTTTTTAGACTATTCAGGCAAGAGCGACTTAAGTACGTGCTATTTGTCACTGCAAATTGGTGGACTAATACATGGGTGCGATGGAAACTTTCCCGTCAATACTATAGAGAGTGGGCAACTTGTCGTGAATAATTGTTTCAAAACGTGTGAAACATCCTCCCAAAACCTAGAAAAAAGTTACTTATGATCATTTAATCGCCTCTGGGCCCTTGAAACCCCACAAAATGGCACTCAACCATTCTGGGAAAACCACCTTTCTCTACGCCTTCGCCGCCGCGATAAAAATCCAAATCCGGTTCTTTGAAAAATCTTCCTGGGAGTCCAGACCACTTGCGTATTTAGCTACAGCACACGAGAGCAACTAAGCGTGTCGTCATCCCTTTCGGTAAAGCCATTTCTCCGAGGCTCTCTTAGACATCTTCTACCCCTGCTATTCAAACCCTATAATTTAGAACTGAAGAAACACGTTAGGCACCATTGTATCTCCTATTTGCTGCGGTGAATGTGTGAATGAGGACTAGAGAGGAAGCAGGGAACGAAGAATGTCGGCAAGGGATGTAGAATTTAAGGGAGACCGAATCCAGGATCTTCCTCATGAGATTTTTCTCTGGTTTGTACTTGTCTCATATTCATATATTTCACATAAGGAATCGTTGTATTTTAGTCACTCTAATTTTGCTTACAGAGACTATATACAGCAACCACTACTGACGAGAGAGTCGCCCTTAAAGTGAGCCGCAGAGTACATATTTTAAGAGAACTACTTTTCCTCGGCTACTTAAGCAGGCAGAGAAATTAAAATTAGTTAACTCATCGACGAAACTTGATGTCAGTTGATACAAAGTGATGTTCAATACTTCTGTTTTGGATGCTAATCAAACACAACTAACATCAGTAATCACCGACTACCTTCTCTAATCTCCAGCTGCACAGCATCGTGTATAGATCACTGCACTGTGAATATAAACATTAAAATAATTACCTTTTTAGACTAATAAAGTCTATAGTATACTGGGCAGAGAAAAATACCCTGTTTTGGTCAATTCTATCATGTATTTGATTCAATTCCACACTAGCTTTGTAAATCAAAAATATACAAGGAGAGAAATCTCAAAAATAAAAAAACCGTATTTGATACGAACTCTGAGAATCCGAGGTCACCAACAGGAGTAAACGCAAACTATGAATTGCTTTAACGATGAAGGAGTTATGGAACAGATTTTTCTCAGAATTTCTCAAACGATTGATGATTTTTATTCACGATGATTGATGATCATAGTTCCTTGCAAGATATAACGCTTCCATAAGCACTTAAGCATTGAGATTTCGGTGAAGCTGAATCTCACGCTGGCGATTATCTCAAAACGACCTGCAAAACTCTCTACTCTACAGTTCTCTGTCGTACCTGATCTACTTATTTATTGCAGGATAAAATTGTATCCGCCGTCATACATTCAAAATCTTTCGATAAGAAAATTTTCTAAAGAAGAATTACCTGTAATCTCCAGAAACCTTAGTTGCTCCGAAAACTTCCTTCCGATAGCTGTGCCAAAAATGTTTTACTCTTATTTGACAAAGAACGCGGCATTACTTTGAGGATGTGTAGCACAAAATCTTTCCGTGCCGGAATGTAAATGACTACGATACTCAGAATATGTGGCTTCAAAGAGCGAAGCTCTTCCATTTTACCTCTTCATTATTATTTCCACCAAGAATTCTAATAAGCTTTTCCCAGAATGTATCCTTATTTCGCTATTAATTTCAAACTGAACTCAGGATAAGATTTTGAGGCATGAAGACAGGTTTGTTGACAAAAGATATCATCACTCGATCTGAAATTCAACAAACAGGGACTTTAAATTGTCCTTAAACCATGATAAAAAATATAATCGTTTTTTATACAAATATTTGAGCATTGTATTTGCAGTTCAGACAAATATTAGTATTTGAGCAGTTATCAAGCAGCTTCAAAAAGAGATATAAATAATACGTGATGCATTATTTTAACATGAACAATAAAACAAAAATAACCTTTAATGACATAGGTATTATCCAATAGCAAATGTCTCAACGTTAACAAAAGTTGGAAGCAGGCAGTCCTAGAAGAGTAACTCTCTTTTTTGTTCGGGTTACACGCTCATTGGTTCGGACCAATCACAAGCGTAAACATATATTGCTGTCAAAAGAAACAAAAATTAGCCTCAACCTACATTTGGAGGTGATGCAGGGGTAAAGTAGCAGTAGATAAAGTGATTCTGGATTTAAGCCCCAGTAAAGAATTTATTTTTTTCCGTCTACCGTCATATTACAAATGGCCAGCAAATTCGCTAAACAACTTTTATTATTAAAACCTTGAATTCAAAAAAAATATGTGATATTACTTTTTACACGGAGCCCCTGAGCTTTAAACTTTGTCCCTCCTAAGATCTCTATCCCTTCCAATTTCCAATCATTGCATTCACAAATGATATGGTACGAAGTCACTTACAGGAGTGCAATAACACCAAGGGTTGAAATGAAACGACATTGTTTGCCGCGACAGTGGCTTTGTAAGCACGACTATTGTTTCATGTGTTACAATGTAAACTTGGGACGTGAAGTAAGATTTGAGGCTTTCCCGGCGTGATATGTTTAGTAGTTCTATTCGGGAAGTCCTCCGGCCGAGAGACATCGTCTTCAGGGCAGAATGTCGTGACTTCTTTGGTGCAATAAGATATAGGGCCAGCAGCCGGGTCAGGAGGGTCGCTGGATATGGGGACATTCAGGAATTACGAAATACGTTTTTGGGGATGGAGGGTTTGGAATCATCTTACTTTGTCTTATGAAGAAGGGGGTCTGAAACCGATTTGCGTAAAATTTATGTCGTCTTGAAACATTGTCTCGTTTCCAAATGCCCTGTGATTATTCAAAACTTCATCAGCTGTGTTTCGCTTGACTGCTTTTCACTGTTCTGTTTCTCTTTTAATGTTAATGAATAAGGTACCCTAGCACTGCATAGTTATACGATACCCAGTGCTTAAATCTGTACAATGGCTACTATAGAAAGATGAAACAACAGAAGAGTAGATACAAATATCTAACGTCTTACTTAACAGAGAGTGAGGGGGGGGGGGGTTTGGGAAAAAACTTACACAACCTTACATTGACTTACATATGGGGAGGGAAGAGGTAAAAAATAGCATAAATCGTCTCACGTAAAACTTTAACGGCCCCTAATACACTTGGCCGGCAATTGGGAGATCCTCGTTTGAATCCCGATCAAGTTAAATGGTGAATTTCAACCCTTGGTGTTCTTTATTCCTTAATTCAGAGTGACTTCAAATGGTCTCATAAAATCTGATGTGATAATCTTTCACTATTTTCCATCGATGTAAAATGGTCTTGGCATAATGACTTATTTAGGCACAGCAAGTGAAATTTACTGCAGATTACAATGAAGAACCCGGTGACGTACCCCTTCTCAGGGGCAACGGCTTCCTGTGAGCTTTGCGACCATACACCGTCATCACTGCCCACGTATTTTCAAAATGGAGAGACGAGATACGGAGAGACGTAGAAAAGTTCCGGAAAGAAATGGATCCATAAAAAGGCTTTTTCTAAAGGGACTAAAAGGGATTTTATTGTGGTGATAAATGGACATTACGTCCTTATTGTACCTACATCGGTATCTGTTCCCACTTCACAAAGGAAAAGGTTCAAACCCTCGAATGTAAATTCTCATAATAGCGCATGCAGAGTCGAAATAAAACTTAAGTGGCAAGAGCTGTTTTTCCTAGCCCAAGATAGTTGCAAATCATTATATCAGCTTACTCAAAAAGGCCACGCTCAAGCGTCATTTCTCCCATTAGTTTTGTTCACACTCCATATTTTTATTTCGTCTCCATCTTTTTTATACCAATCATTCCCATAGCTAGATTATTATCGCTTTTATCTTGTTTCTTGAATGAAGAAACAGAGATCTTGGGGCACGGAAATAATTTTTTTGCGTGAGAAAGTTTATGATATTGTTTTAACGTCTATAAAATTAGCAAACAATATTTTAATAGAAGCGTTATTTTTAATTGGGTTGAAAAAATTAATAATTGGTAAATGAAGGAAATAATCCAGTCTTAATGTGAACCTAGAATGTTTGAACTGATAACTGACCAATTAATCTAACGGTCAAATCCATGTATATACCAGTACTCAATGGTTAAAAATGGCAGGAAGCATTTTAAGCCTCCTCATTTATTTTAACTATTCGGTGTATACCAAAAAGAGGGATGATTTACGATGACTTTATTAGGAGTTCCGGTTAGCCTACCTTCAACAAAGTCCGAGAGGAAATCCGAGTGGAAATAACGTTACGAGTTTTTGGGATAACCTCATAACGATTAATGTTTGCCTCCAAAGAACATGAGTAATGGCACCAATAATACTGAGAATTTAAATCCTCTGCTTCATTGAGGTATAGTAAATATTTATTGGGGTCTATCAAACTTCGCGATTGGATCATTAGCGATGATTTTAAAATTGCTGAGGCTGATACTGAAACATTATGAGATACAGTGGCATATGGGTAGAAACAAATTCCCATTCATCGAGGTGAGTGTTTTAACTTCGATTTTTTTATAATTTTAAGCCCGTACTGATTTTTATTTAAACTTAAAATTAATTTTTTTCATCATTCTAGCAATAAAAATTGGAGGAAACCATTTATCGAGTAGATGATTCCTCCCGCCTAACTTTACGTTCGGAAAAATTTGTGTGGTATGGTTGTATCCTCAATTTATGGTTCTGACATTTGCTCACTCAATATTATTTACTTAGGTTCATATTTAGATTTAGCTAGTTACGAAAACAAGTACCGGCACAATTATGGAATCTCATTCAAAGTGTAAATATTACGCCCTCTCAAGAACGTTTTGATACTATATTTAGCATGGCATTACGTCCATTTGACATTTGACATTTAGGGCAGCTCATTACTGACAGCCAAACCTAGGAGAATGCAGCATGTTTTTTTTTAACGGCAAAGGGAAAGGACATTTGAAATGCTATTAAACGACTTTTTGCCGTATAATTTAAACATGTACTTTCTACTCGGAATTTAAATACATTATAGCGCACTTTAATAATACATATGAAGAAAATAAGATGTAAAAGTGAAGCTAAATATAACGATTGCGATGTCAAAAGGTTTTCGAAGGAATGCGATTAACATAAAGAGAATTTAGGTAGGACAGGGGATAAACATGAGTAATGACCTTTATGGTGATAATGGAGGCCTTTGTTAAAACACGAAAATATTTTTTATAAAATGATCAAATATTCTAAGCCTTATGATATATTAGTTTACAGAAATACGGGTGAAATAATCCGTGAGAGAGAAAACAAAAGAGGTTTTAGAAACCGTATGAAAGATATAACATATATATATATATAGGGAGAGCAACATAAAGAAGAAACGAGTTAATAAAGGTTATGATGAGTTTAATGCTATGAAAAAGCTTAAAAATAAAAAATGTTATATTTAAGAAACCGTACGGTTTTAAGGTTATTAATGTGAAATGTTTCCATGATAGAAAAGAATAAGCAAATTCCACTAAGAGAAAATTTAATATTCTCCTCCTATTCTCTCTCACTCTCTGTGTTTATATTTGACAGAAACTTCATAATTTGCACCTGAAGATGACATAATGTGTTGAAACCGTGTATTAAATTTTCTCCAAGTAGAATTTGCATAGTTCTTCTTTCCTAAAATGAAAACTGTAATAATCAGTTGGGGTAAAGAACGAACGGTAAGGAACGAAAGATAAAGAAATAACCTGAGCATTCACTATATATCTGCTTCAAGCAAATATAACTACAGACATTGTGTCAATTCATGAGGGAAAAACATAAAGCATTGAAAATTAAATACCAACTATAACTTAGCCACGGCTAATATCTACATCTACATCTACAAAATACCCTGAGAGCCACCGCATGGGCGTGTGGCAGGGGGTGTTAGGTCACCAGCCATGTAAAGGTGTAAGATTTTTTATAGATGAATGGAGACACGTATTATAGGAGTGTATTTAGTGGAGTGCAAATTTTATTGTGGTAGCTATATACGGCAAGTACTCATGGAAATATTTGTTATACTTCAGTAATTATTCTATGAAGCATGCCTTTCAATTAAATCAATAAATACAGTAAAGCCACAATAAAAATAATTCTGCTTGAGTAGGCTATCGTCTAATTTTTAAATGAAGATAAGGTTTAAATGAAGCTAATATTTTCCCCTGACGGTATTAAGGCGGTTTTCGTTACATTTATATGCATTGAAACATTTGTCAGGAATTTCATTTCATTTGAACCCGGCATCATAACTTTGGCATGGGATAACTTTGTTATGTAAAAAATGTAACTAAATGTAAAAAATAGTGACAAAAACTACAAATGAAGCAATTTAATTAAATATTTCTCACAAACATATGTGTTAATATTTGTTCATAAATCCAGATATATTTATAGCACGCTAATATATGTATTTTGATGATTGGCATTCAGCAAATTGCGAGGTTCTCATTTAGTAGAGTTAATCATTGCAGAACATCCAACCCTTTATTTAAATTCATCTTAATCTAGTTTCACGTCAAATTTCTGAAACTAGTATAATATGCATACTAGATAGCAAAAGAGATCATAAGAAAAAATGCACTGTGACAATGAATTATGATTATGTTTTTAAATGCAAGCCGCATTAAAAAAGATGCAAGCTTCTTCTCACCGATCACTTGGAAAGCATGCTTTAAAAAACAAGCTTTAAAAAAGTAAACTATGTTGTCAATATAGCCTTGAGAGCTGGTGGCACACATGGAAATGAAACATATCTGCAAACAAAGGAGAATGAGAGAACTTCAGTTTGAAATACTTGAAATTTCTGAAGTTTGCATGAAATAACATCACAAAGTGATATTGTCTTCCAATGGGATAATAAAATATTGACTCAATGGAGTAAATGACCCTAAAGCTCCACTGTAGAGCTAGGTTTCACGTTTGTTCTAGATAACTATAACATACCACTGTGGAAGAGCATAAACATTTTCCCAGTGTTCTTCAGTGGTGTTCTTCAGCAATTAATCCTTTGAAACCTCTCTTTGTCACTGAAAGTGCCTACTCTTTCCTCAACGATCGTTGCTATATCATCACAACTGATAGTTTACCATGATCTTCCAAGTTTATTTCAGACTTTATATCTTATTTAGTGCAAAAATTATGCTCCTTACGCAAGCATTTACTAATGCTCAGCCATATTCAGCACTCACTCGTCCTACGAACACAAAATTATGATAGAAGAAATTGCATAAAATTGAGCGTTTTTTATATTGCAGAGAGCACTCAGAAAATATAACCCGAAAGAGCAGTGAAATATCACGCAAAATGCGGGGCCTATAAAATAGAAGGTTATAGTCTCACGTCGGCAAAAACGTCACTACCGTTCAAGAAACGTGGCCTCAAAAATGTCCTTGCTGTGATGCACTTTTCCGTTGACAAAAAGTGGAACTGATTTTTTTCGGCACTAAATAGAATTTGCACCGAGTCAATTGCCAATAGATTAAGGTATTGTGATTAATAGCCAGATTAAAACATATAAAGAAAAAATGTCATTTTTCTTCCAGGTGGCTACGCGAAGAGTATAATATTTTCTTCTTTCTCATCTGATTTGCTTAGGTGACAAGATTTATAGATACTTTCTGTTCATTCCTCTGTTCGACTCTTTTCTATCAATCAAGTTCCTAAGTATAATGCCCTTGATACACTCGATAAAAATATTGAATTCCCAGTGCAGAATTGAACTCATGACCAAACGAGGCAAAATGTGGAAGAGCTATTTAATTTTACAAATTCAAATTAGTTGAATACAATACAGCAGGAAAAAAATAAGTATGTGATAACCACCGGAAAATGTGGTCGCTAAGCAAAAAGTTTGTTCTTAAAGATTTTACGATTTTGCAAGCAATATCTCCGTAATTTTTTCTCACTTATTTAAAAATGTTATGTTAGGCATGAAAATAATCGTATAGCAGCAATTTTTTTAGGAAAAAAGATATTGATCCAACAATGAGAAACTTTGATAGCTATTTATTTACAATCGTGCAGTTGTATTTAATCAATAACTGTGCTACATATAAATCCATATTTTATCAACAGTTCAATACTTTTCAACTCAAAATTTAGTTGTAACACAAAATTTCTGAAGTCTAACTTAGCATTGAAAAAGCATTAATTTCAATACACTTATAATTTTTATGATTGAGATGGGTCAACTTAAATAAGTGTGATAGGCAGAAAGAGAGCCAAACGCCATGGAAATGAAAATGATCATGAAATATACTTTTTAGACCCTAAGGTGTGAAATACACCGTTATCACAATCGAACTGACTCATTAAGACTCAAATAACTCCAGGTAATTGCAAGAATTCTATATGTTAAGAAGATATGAAATTTCAGTGGAATAAATATTTTATCATTTTTAATTTTATTTAAATAATAGCTTTTCAAAGACATATGACTAGGGTACGGAAATAAAAACTTTAAAATATATTGCCCCACACGTTATCCTTTAACCCTGAAAACTGAACTTTGACCGGGGAAAAATATATTTGGAAGGAAAAACATTCTTAAATAATGCAAAAAGTATGCTTTTACATCGTGATAAATAGACAGAAAAATACCATACAAAATGTCTCATGAAAGAATGATCTCTACGTAAGGAGTAGATATATAGATCCTCATAAAATAAATTCATATCGTACTGCCTCATGAGTGAGAAGACTGCATGATTCATCTAACGAATAAAGCATTTGTCAGGTGAATTATAGATGAAGAGAAAGATTTTCGCCGAAATTTGAACGCACGGTGACCATGCTTCCTGTATCTGGCACACATGTAATGTGTTCACTCTAATCATGATCCGAGCAATAAATCCAAAAATTAGTCTTCATGCTCATGAAATTCATTTATGAATGGATGAAAAGCGTTCTTTAACGGTCGACTCGAAATTCGAAATGAGAGATTGGGAGTCGGTGCCATATTAATTTCATCTCTCAGAGTTCCACCCTTTGAATTTACTTCCACAAGAGACGATAATATATAACCGTACGGCATATTCAGTTGACATAATACTGTCAAATATGTACGACAGAATCCTCGAGTCTTGTTCCATTCTAGTATTTTCCCTCTCGTGGCAAGAGATATTCTAAGGTGATAACTATGCGTTATTCTGAGGATATTCTGAGGATAGAAGAGACTACAAAATATTTTGAGTTTACCCTGTAGAGATATTGTCATGATATAAACGTAAAGCACCCTGAGAGACAGCCAAAGAACTTAGTGCTGCACGCTAAACTAAGGAGATTGGGAGGAAAATATTCCTCATGAACGGAAATTCGACGATATAACTACCTAAAAGAACTGGGATAATGAAATTCACAATTATTTTACGTTTCAAATCAATGATAATTGGAGATTGATTAAATTTAGATAGAGTCAAAAAAAGATAGAATCGTTAAAAGGAGTCAGTCAAAAGAATTCCAGGGTTTATTAATGAATATGATTCTGAACAATTTCATGAAGGTGAATCGCATTACATGTAACACCGTCACAAATCCATAGTACATATCCGTAAATTTATGAGTGTACTTCTCGTGAATGTGCTTTTAAAACAATTCATGCAATTCCCTATTCACATATCGTAAATCAAGCACTCTGCCGACAAGAGATAAGTATGAAACATATCCTATGTTCAGTTACAATGAAATAGACTAAAAATAGAGCACAGTAATCCTTAGAGGACAGTTGAAAGTCTACATGACGGACGTCATTTTTGTTATGTTCTCCCTTTCCATTTCCACAAAACATTCCAAACAACGAATTTTAATTGGATATAAGTAGTTGTGATATGCTTAGATTGGTGCAGCTGAAAGTTGATGGCCCCGACGAGCCAAGAGAAGTGAAAGCGAGCCGACGGGTCGGAAGGCGAAGAAAGCGCTCTTCAGATGACTCACTTAGCAAGACATTGAGAGCACATGAGGTAGAGAAGACATTAGCCTCTCGCGCTAGAGACGCTTTGATAAGAGTACTCGACTAGCGATAGACTGAGTTACTGGAAATGACACCAGAGAGCCAAATTTATACTACTTCCGTTAAAAGTAATATATTAGGGTTTTTAATGCTATAATCTTATAAAATGGTAATATGGGAAAAGAATACGCATTGTTCCATTAATTAATTTTATAAATCAGCCGTCAAGGATATATTTAACCATGATAAAAAAGTATAATTTCATAAAACAAGTTAGTTGAAAACATATATATTATACGATAGCACTATATGCAACATTTTACCATGTAAAACAATAGTCCGTTCTCATAGATCAGAATACATTCTCTAAGATAAATTAAAACCCAGAGAACTTGGGTTGGCAGGCTGAAAGGAGGCTAACTTTGCTTCGTTATTGAATTGATGGTTTAAACTAATATAAATTTAATGTCACTTCCTGGTAAATTATAAAATTTGAGCATTATCAAGCAATTATTACGGACGCAAGCAAGACCAAGATTAAGCAAGCTTATTACGGACGATAACACTATAGTCTGAACTGTAAATGTGAAAAACATATTTCTTAACAAAATACACATATTACCAACAAAGATATAATTTTCAGCGATATCATATTTTTGTATCATAACTCAGTATTTGCTGATTAAACATATCCTTTTTTATATCAAATGTGTGCAGTACACAAGAATAATGCGGTTTATGCTAGCATAGGATTGTAATTCTATAGAGCCGCATAAATATTTAATAACATCGAGAAGAATCTTTTGGAGGGATTACTCCGTGAGTATTATGTTAGCTGTTCATAAAATACTCAAATATAATTGAAAAAAACTTTTTTGCAAATTTACAGCACATCAAGGGAAATGAAAGCGAAGTAGATATTAAGATTATAAACCAATATAATTTATAAAGCTATGATGAATATGTATTCTTCTATATGTTGTATAATATGTAAAAAGTAGTTTTCCTGAAATTCAATGTTTATCCAATAGATGTCGCTCTCTAGAGAGAGAATTGTAGGGACGAGGTGACCATCTATCTACCTGGGAGCTATTTAAGTAGTAATGAGTCTGCGTGTCCCATTTTTGGGTTTCTCGAGCATGTTAGAGGAGCAATAGTCACTCATCTCTACGTGCACCTGGAAAACGGTCAGCCTGTCTACTACAATAAACGCAACGTAAATGATAGGTTTAATAATAGGAAAATAATTTTTTAGGTTTTGCCCGTTTCCTGTAAAATAAGTTCAACTTCTTTCACACCCGTTTAATTTTAAATGGTAGCTTCCACTAGTAATTCATGAAACCATTATATATATATATATATATATATATATATATATATATATATATATATATATATATATATATATATATATATAATGGTTTCATGTTGGAAGCTACCATTTAAAATTCAGTACCTTCTTATTTCTGAGGAAGGCGGTTGTGTCCGCCGAATAAATATCTGTGAGTTTTTCTTTTATTGTGTTCTATGTGTAACTGCCAGTCACGCCTGTGACATTTTTTATATATGTATTATTCTACATGAAAAGTGGTTTTCCTAAAATTCAATGTTTAGCCAATAAATGTCGCCTTCTACATTGCCCAAGAGGGACCAAGTGTTTGAGTTGGAGAGGAATAGATGCAGGAAGAAGATAAGACAGGAAAGAGAGGAAGAGAGTGGAATAGAAGGGAATAGTGTGGCAAAGGGCGAAAGGAGAACCCGCCCGCATCGTTCCATTTCGGCTCCCCGGAGTCTCCAACCAGCACAATGGGCCGCGGTGGGAGAAGGGAAGAGAATTATGTTGGGGACGCTGAGAAGTGTGCACACTGGTAGAGAATGGAGGGGGCGCCGCGCCGGGATGCTAAAGGGATGGATGCGAGGAAAAAGCTGGAAGAGGAAGAGAGCAGCAAATGGAGAAGTGTGGAGGAAAAGGGGAGGAGGGCATTTGCCACATCCCGGTCTCACGCAGCTGCCTCAAAAGAGCGGATCCCAAAATGCACCATTCTCAAAACCTCCACATTCAATCCTTTCCCGATACCTGGTTCCATTCTCCTCAATACCTTCACCATGTTTCTAACCCTTCTGGAACGTCATTCTCCCAAACACACTCCCTGGTACGTAAACCAACCCTCATCCCTCTTTCTATCATCCCCTCCTCTTACGAGCCATCCTATCCCCCGTTCGAATTCACAACACCTGCCTCGCTCTTTCAATCTCTCCCATTCGATTTCTTCAATCCTCGCCTCACCTGAAACACTTGACTTTTGCCGCTTATTCTTCCAGGAGTTTCAGAAAGATTGATTAAAAATACATCCGGTCTCACGGACCGCAGGAATGTGTAATACGCCATTGGTTCTGGTACGGTTGAGTAGAGAGGTGATGCCTGATAATCTGACCGATATGGACGTCGTTGTAATGGAATCTGATTTTTTTACCGCTGACTTTGATGATCACATTTTGTTCTCCTATCAGCTGAGTGGTACCCTCGATTCTATCCGTTTCATTTCGTTAAATACCTGATCTTTCTCCCCTGGCTCTTTATAGGCAAACTCCCTTGGATTAATGCACATTTTCTCCTTCATGCACTATAATTTT
The DNA here is from genome assembly GCA_963169105.1 of Ceriagrion tenellum. NCBI lineage: Eukaryota > Metazoa > Arthropoda > Insecta > Odonata > Coenagrionidae > Ceriagrion > Ceriagrion tenellum. Next base: position 82,781,285 of record OY720634.1, on the reverse strand, counting down.
AGACGGTATTGAACTTTTTAACTACAATGCAAAGAGTAAAGTCACTCATTTACCTTAATTAACTGACATTTTAAAACGACAGATATGTTAACATTTTCAATGGGTTTCTCTCTCATTCACTTGATCAATATTCATCTTTTAAACTTTACCTTCATTAATTCATTTTTTTTCAATTATTTGTCTTGCTCTTTCTTTAAGAGCGGGCTTAAATCGATGCTATCTTGCATCTTCGATGGTTTTATTATTTTCTTCTAAGAGTTTTTTCTCGTATTCCGTCCTTATTCAATGATAGATGAAAAGTAATGCGATACCATATAGGTAATTTTGTATTCATCTAAAATTACTTCTGATTCTTTTTCAGTACCAGCACATTCCTTGAGCTATATATCTCCACTTCTTAACGCAAATAAAATTATTTTTGACAGATATAACCTTTCCAATATTCACAGCCTAAGATCTTATTTAGGGAATATTTTTCAACCTGATTACGCATTAAATTTCTAAGAGTGCATTGACGCCATAGTTTGATAGCTATGCTATATTTTAAAGTAGGCTCAAATGATATTTTCCTGGCATCATAAAAACTCAAGTGCGATACAACATACTGCAAACCTCTCTATATCTCCTGAATTTGAGGCAGTTAACAGTACCAAACGAAAATCCTTATTCTGAGACATTATCATCGATCTTTTCTGCTTCTCCCCTCTGGGCACGGAAGGTAAAAGACTGTAGGGACTTATTTTATTTTTGTCAAGCAACAAAAACATCCATGAATAATTTGGTTATGTACACGTGGTGTGAAAAATAGTAGAGAAACTAATACCACAGACACCACCTGTGGAAGATCCGAGATCATATCCACAGAAGCCACAAAGCCCGTTTCCGAGGGAACATTGATCGGCCAAACGCCCGCGCTCCACTCTCCAGCACACAAGTCCCCCCTTGACAGGAACACGCGACGAGGTAGTGAGCCGAGAGAGTGAAATTAAGTATCAGGCATTCGATCGAACCCCTTAATCCATCTCCTACTGATTTGAAAACCATATGGGTGCAATTTTTACCCGGCATCCAGCAGATTGTTCTTATTACCTCGGGAATATGATACGACAAACATGGAGAATTTTATGCATATATAATTATTAGTTTCGGCAAATAATGTTTATCAAAATATTTTGGTAGGTGTGTCAATTGGCCAGCTACTGTAAAACGTGATACTAACTGTATTCAAAGGAAGTTGCCATTCTATATACAGTACAGAAGTCCATTTTGGTCGTATTCTGAACAGAGGGTCATTAATTAAAGCATGAATATTTCTGGCAGGTTGAAACTATTTTTATTAGAAGCCAAAAAAATCATTCAAGCAGCCATGTCCAGTGATGCTAATTGAATTCAGAGTATGACAGGCATTAATTAGAAGGAAATAAAGAAGGATAGATCTTCATTTCACTTTTAATGAAAGAATTTGCATAATTTCTATCAAATTCCTTTTAAATTTACGCTTCAAAGCTTTTCCACTCTCTGAAAATTTTAATTACTCGAACTTGAATTTTTTATGTGTGATTTTTTAAATTTAGAATAATTTAGCATGGCTCAATAAGAATACGATCTTATATCCTTCCGTTTATTAAAGGTTTTTCCTTCATGATTCCTGGTTGACAAACGTGAGGTAAAACTCAATGACTAGTATATCAGAACTTCCTTCTCGAGCTTTAAATTTCACATCTCTTTCAATATCAAAGCGAACTTATTAAATTTTAACCTATGACTCCTTTTTTTCCAGCATTCCATTTTAGTCTATCCTATCCTGCCTATTTTGACTTCACACACTCGTATTATCAATTCATAATATAAGGGGAAGTTACATGTTTAAAAAACCTCGTTTTATAGTAAATTTCATTTAAATACATACCATTCCTGATTGCGCTAACAGAAATATCCGACAAAAATAACTTCTTATTTAGGAAAATATTATATTATTTTATTCAAAACAATATATGCTGCTTTCTTGGTCGCTTATATATCAATCAAAATTTTTTAAGAAATTTTATTATAAATTTCACCTTTTTGATAGATAACGCTGAAAACTACGCATAAAAAGCATAAAATGCTAATGAAAAATCTTCCTAACGATTGAAAACCAATGCAAAAACTATTCCTGAATTTTCAAATATATTTTTAAGATGCCAAGTTCTACTTGCTTCAGACGTGCGAAAGAGTAACTGCGAGATACTCCTTGATGATCAAAAAACGAGGACCGGATATTAACAGGAAATATATATCTACTCCATCTTCTTCTTAACCACTGCTTTTTTTGTTCACCCCCTTCGCGTAAATTTCAGACGCTCGTCAGTCTTTTTTGCAGTGACAATAAAACTCGCCAAAGCTACCAATTCCATTCCATCTCAAACAAAAAAGGTCGCGTCTTAAGAAATGAAAGCACTGAGGATTTCCTACCCTCTCCTTATGCCTGAGCTTTTTCCCATTGCAAGAAAGACCCAGGAGTTAATATTGCATTTGCGTCAAGGGTCATCACATTTTTCCCCGTTTGCTGTCTTTGGTCTTTCTAGGATATTTCAGATAAAGGAAATAATTCCCAGCCGGAAGCAGATAACAGTGAGTTTTAGTGCAAAGAGCTCTCTGGGAAAAGAAGTTAAGGACTAGCTCTTTGCCAGTGATTATTTTATTCCTTTCAATAAGAGAACTGAATAGCGTCACAGGCTTGAGCTTAATAAATCGAAAAATGTCAAGCTACAAAAAAACTAATGATGGTTTAGTGCATAATTTCTTAGATACTGCTCTGTCTTTTGTCTCTTTACATTGAAAACAGGTTACCAATAAAGATAGTGTGTACAGTGAACAGATAAATAATGCACATATTCTTAATGCATGTGACGATAAAAATGCGTTGCAAAGCTTAGCAACTTAAAGCTTTCTAAGTTATGAGAGCCAACTGCAATGATAAATAATGAGTTTATTGAAGCTCATTATTTATCATTGCAGAGGACCAGTACCAGTAATAAGATTTCTGTAATTACTGGATTACTATTACAGTAATTAATAAGGCTGCAATAAGATATCTCATATTGTATTTATGGAGAGGCGTGAATTAATAAAGTCAATTTCAGACCCATGCCTCCCCTAGATCCCCAGACCGAGTCAATGCCATTTCATGAGAAAAATGAAAACAAAATAATATAGAAGCAATTATTACTAAACTACCATGCATAGAAATAATCAGTAGCGCAATTTTAATCTATAGCACAAAATTCTTCTGACCCAGATGCCTACGCAAGGAATTTTTATTACATAATTCATTCCTACAACTCTGTAATAAAACAATGTTTCTCTACAGCGTGTATAATACCGACATCTATTCACCACTTCATAATATATTCACGAAATAACATACCCACGAATGGCAACTCCTTGAGCCACCCAATCACCATTGGAAATCCATTTAGTCCAGAGGGCAAAGAATATTTGTCTTTTAATATAAGGTAATTATGAAATATCAACGAGCGTTGGAATATTAACGACAAAAACAATCAAGAGGATCCTTATCAAATAAATACTCACCTTCAATGTTTGTCTACGTGCTGTAGCATGTGCCTTCTGAATCAAATCAAGCCCGGGAAAGCAATCAATAGGGGAGACTGCGGAACAGCTTCTTCCTAGAAGAGAGGAATACACGTTCAGGCATATTCTCCCTTGCCGGGAACTGAGTTTAAATAGAATGCGAAGCAATTAGCGCAGTTATTTCCCCAAATATTTTACGAATTTATGGCGACGTATTGAACGTCATGGCTCAAGACCAAGCGGTGAAGTAATACTTGGAAAACGATTCAAATGAAAATCGCCACGGTTCGTAGAAGTCCTTTTTCCCATCTTTTCTCTTGTCATTATATCCTACTACCCTTTGTTTAAGGTTTGATGCTAATATTTGAAACTTTCAGAAAATTAACGGGAGTCAAAAAAGGTAAATTCAAGCTTTTAAAAAATGACAGGCTTAAATGTTAAATCTGGTCTGAAAATAGACCACTTTTAGAGAGTAGGAGGAAGGAAGTGCTACTTTTAACGATGAATTACTTGGAGAAGACTTCTTTTTCCCGAATGCCTCTCCCCCTAAGAAGCCAAATTTAATCAGTTTTTTTATCTTTCTGATTCGTTTAGACAGAGAAAAGAAACTGGCAAAATCATTCACCAACCGAGAAGCAAAAGCCCTGATCTGTCAGGAAACAGTGAGTGGAGCACAGTAAAAAAAAGACGAAGGCTAAAGGAAAAGACCTATTTCAGAAAAAGAAATGTTTCCAAAATACTAAATCCGTGACTAACGTCGAATGAATTTCCTATAGCTGTGGGGGTAAGATATAAAATGCTTAGAATTAGTTCATACAAACTCAAAATGTTTTCTAAAGAAAAGTTATTTCTGCGACAGGCATAGTTTAGGCGCCTCCTGCCAAAGATCCCTGAGCCCAAAACACAAGGTAAATATTTATGAAAATAATTTTCAAATATGCTATTTACTATGAAATAGTATACATATTACTGTATTATATAATAATTCAGGAATGTGGGACTATGCGTGATATTGCAATATCACGTGGTGTCGTTACAAAGTCCTACTTTATTCCTGTGTCACGTACACAATTTTTCTACCACCTGAGAGGATAGTTTAGAAAAATATTCTTCGTCAATAAAAGTAGTATATTATTACTGAATTTGTAATTTTTTTTACAAATATTGGAAGCAATATAATGTACTATTTAGGATAGATACGGGATTTCCTTTTACAGTTACCGTATATTGGCGGTTTTTACCGACTGATTTCTTAGGTGACCAATACGCCATGAATAGATTCTTCCTAAGAACTGATCTAATTGTGTTGATCTAATTCACTATTAATTAATTCTAATTTGACATTTAAATTATCTATTGCTTTACGGTATGGCATTAAGGAGTTTAAAAAGGTCGCTACTGGAACACGGTAGAACAAGAATATACCTGGAAGAAAATGCGCCACTCTCCTCCCGCAAAACAGGATGGGAAAACAAACTCTCCGTTCAGTTGTGGTCAAAAAAGACATTTGAACGCCGAATAAGCTCTATGCTAATTAAAGAAATCCTAAAACCACATTCATATTCAAAGTTAAATTCGGAATTCAAGCGTAGAATACTAGAAATATCTGGCAGCAAAGGAGGTCTCTTACAACGCAATTCCAGCTGGAAAATCAATATAACAAGCTGAATGAAATCTCTCCTCCATTAAATTTTGTTAACATCCCCTCAAATTCATCAACCTGCCAGTTCAAGCAATCAGAAAACGTTCATACTAGTGCGGCTGTATAGCCGATTTTCCCTTTCAATAATCTCTCCCATTGATCTCAACATGTACGGAGCTACTCTCTTGAACTTATAATGATGATGTATAACCAGCCAAGCTTCACCATCATCGAACAAACTTCGATTGACGTGAACGGCGAAACCCATCCAACCATAGCTATCTGAAAGGTAATTGCATCTCAATTACGAATTGCACGGTAGAACGAACCAATAATCGATGACAGCCAACGCGCGGAAAGTTTGTATTCAGGACGTGAAATGGAATACTTCAAGACCCAATGAACCGAGATGCTCTTTCGTTCTTTAAAGTAGTTTCTTGCGCGCGATGGAAATAGAAGAGATTACGCGTGTTCTCTCTAATTGAATGGACGTGCAATGGCAATAGAATCAAGTTAAACAACGGAATCATCACTTCCATTTATACAAATTCTCTGATCGTCCAACTTCAGCCAGTTTTAAGATTTCAATTATTAATGGAAAAGATCCATATTTATGAATGTAGTCTTATCAACTTACAATAAAAAAAATTTGGTGGCAAAACTTCCTGGATATAAAAAATTGAAAGAACTTCAGCTGAGCTATAAGATTAGAATGAACCAATATGCTAATAACTAAGAAGAAGTATATGAAATCTTTCTGCCTAAACTGACTTATTTCTACTTTCTTTGCACCGTTTAATATAATTTAAAAGACACCAAATATTAACACCAGCTACGAAACAAATCAAATTTAGTCTTCCTTTTGTGACCAATGTGGAGAAATTCTGCTACATCGCCCTTGGTACTGCATCATCTAATATTTTCCTAATGTTGGACCATATTTTTGAAAGAAATTCCTCCTTTTAAATCAAATTTTTCACAAAGTGCACGTAAATAATGTAAATTTTCAAAGAAGGCGTCGCAAAAGAAAAATACCAGTCATTAGGAAATCAGCAAGTGCTACTCTGGAATACCATGCCATTTGGTTTTGACTTAATTTGCTTAAGAACCATTGCCACAATACACTCAGAATTATAAATAAATTCATCAGAAAACAAATAAAATCCAGATATTTAATCGATAATAGTCAGAATATCATAAAAGCTATAATATGTATGCTTTCTTAGAAGTAATCTAAGCAGGTAATGGGCATTGATTTCTTGTAACGAATTAATGATCACTCACTAGACAGACAATTAATTAAGACGAAAAGATTAAAAAAGAAACGAGAATTGATAGCGATATAACATTCTCGCAATGTTTGACAGAAAAAATATAAAAGAACCGAATTTGGATGCAATCCCTAGAAGTAATTCATAGCCAAAATATGAAAAATAAGGGGACCTACCTTATTAGACGTGAAGTGATCGACATGAGAGCAAAGATGCATAAAATTTTGGGAAAATAATTGAAAAATATATCTATAATAGAATTCTGACCAAAAACTACTCAAAATATCTCTTATAATGGGAGTGCCAACGTGAAATAAATAATGAGGGAGTATGTAGATAATCGTTGTAAACTCAATTAACAATGTACGTGATAATGGGTTAAACTCTATGCGAAGAAATTATTACTTTGATGAGTTTTGCATACAAATGAGCCACATGGCCGATCCGTTGAACAGCATTTTCTAATATTTTGTTGTTTTGTTTTATTATTCAAAGTCTTTGTCCTAAGGTGAGTGAACCAAAAACAGAGAAAAACTAATATATTCGTTGCTCCTACCAGATGATGCTACTGACTCAATACGGTGCAATGAGCAGTCTTTTCTTTTAATTAACGTGTCAACGTAACTTCTTAGCAGCCAGAGAACCCCTTAAGGGTTGAATTTTTGCAAAGTCTAAAAGCGACTGGCATAAATCATAAAATGCTTTAAGCCACCAATTTTGAATGCCACGACGGTTGTATTTGCTAATGCCACGGAAAACGCGATACACCAATATGACTATTCATAGCATCAATCGAACACTTCCCTTCGATAAAAGGTAATGATAGCTTTGAATGAAACATTATTGATCGATGCAAAAGTATCGGAAAGACAGTCGATTCTGTAGACTTCAAAGCATCCACTTCATAAATACAGAAATAGTAATATCAAATTAGTGGAATTTATTGAAAAACAGTTGAATGGTGGACTTATTAGGCATTACTCTGCATTCTAGTTCACCAGACCAATGCACTTGTTTAGTGAATTAAAATAATTACTGCAATCTTACGTCCTCTTCAAAATTTGTCACAATAATTCCCGATATATCCATTTTTCGTTTCAGAGAATTCTTTTACCTGTTAAATTTATAATTTTGTTAGGTTTTGCATTCAAATGAGCCACATAATCGATCTGTTAGTTGTAATTACGAATCTTTGGTTGCTTTTTTTAGTATTCAAATTCATCAGCCAAGGGTGAGTGAACCAAAGACAGAAAATCAAATATGTTTGTTGCTTCTACTAGACAATGCTCCTGACCTAATGCGGTGCAGTAGAGAATCTTTTTTTTTTAATATTCCTCGTGCTTTGATTGTGAAATGTCAATGTAACTTCTTCGCAGCCTGAGTCCTACTTTAGGTTAGAATATTCTGCCTTATTTGCAAAGGGGATGATTAAGTCAAGGGTGAGGTTACCTACGTTATAGTATACAAAGAGGCAGCATTCATGATGAAGTCTGGAGAAGCAAAGAAAAAGAAATTCCTGTATTTTTAAATCAAGATAAAGAGAATCCAATACTAAGATTTAGAATATGAACCGCGAAAGTTTTCATAGCTGAAATTGAATAAAAGATCCAATCACTCAAATCAAATAGCAGCGTATCCACAAAGAGGAAGAAATTAACATTCACTAATTTATTGGTATGTTTTTTTTCCAAAAAATAAGTCCTGTTGCGGCGGATTTTAAGACAAGACACCGAATACAAACTTTCACTTTTACAATGATCCAGTTTCCGCCTTTGCAAAGAATAATATCCACTTCAGCATATAAATCTAATTACAAAAAAGATGAATTGGTTAATATTACAAAAGTATGAGTAAAAATTAAAATAGGAAATGAAACTCATTGCACAGAAAATGCTAGCATTATAAGTCCACCGTGTTAAAATACCGGTTTACTAGATATTGTAATGGAACTACCGCCACAAGCACTCTATTGTTACCCTCTATAAATGTAATATTTATATTCCAATTTATAGTATTAAACGCTTAAGAAACATGACTGAATTGCTCTTTGTAACAAATTCATTTTCATTGGAAAGAAAATGGGTGGTAAAAGCTCAAGATTTCTTTCACGATTTTCTGAGTACTATCAAATATTAACCAAGGCCTTTGCTTATACTTTTCATATCACCAAGAGAACTTAATTACCTTACCGTGGAGTCCTGAATGATGGAAAAAAAGACCGAAGCCGAGATATAAGGAAAAGAAGAGCAGATAATGATCGACTGTATTTGTAATGTAAATTGTTGTTATCATACAAAAAATACAATAAGAAGAGGTACAAGTTTGTAATTTAATACATAGCAGCTTAAATTTTATAATCAATAACCAAAATTGTTACTTGTAAACGCAGAAACCCTGCATCTCACGCCAAAAATGCTGTTTTCTTTTTCGAGGATAATTGCCTTTTAGCAAAAAGCAGTTTAATTCTCATGTATAAATCTTTTCAATAACCGATCTTTGCTTTGATTTAATTCAATTCGATTTCGTTTTCGACACAGAGATATACGCACTATCCAAAAATAAAGTACATAGTGAGCACTCAAAGGTTATATGTACTCAATGGTTAGAGCCTGGGACTGATTTCCAGAATAAAAATCTCCTAGAATAAAATAAGGAAGGCAAAAAATACAATATGAACATTTTGCTGAGAATTCTACTAAAATAATTCTACTTTACTCTTTAGGATAAAATAAATAAGGCTGGGATAAACGAAAATCAAGTAAGTAGAATCCTTCGATAATTTCTTTAAATGCTGACTGCCAACAACGGTGGTTGGTAAATATGCTACACCATATCTTACGCCTGTTCCACGCTCTTTTACGTAGCACCTAATATATAGAAAATATGAAACACATATATTCATGACAGTATCATCTCTCTCAGCCTACACATATTGTAGCTGAAAAACAATCTGAGGTATAATATTAATTAAAGGATTTCCCCTCATTTCCATGGTGCAAGGATAATTCATGGCGTAATTATTAAAGAAATGTGAGGTGGAGATCCAAAAAATATAGGAAAAAAAGAGTTTTTAAGTGCATCACGATGAAAATAATATTATGCATCAATGGTAGAAATAACTCAATCATTATCTTGTCAATTGTAAGATATAAAATGATGATAAAGCACAGGTTTAAATGTCCAGACCAAAATGACTAGAAATCTACATGCTGCCCATATAGCACATTACAACTACATTCCAGAATCAAGAAAATTGATTAGTTAAGTATCTACGCGCTAAGGATTTTGGGTTAATAATTAATTCATTACAATTAAGTCTATAAGTTGGCTGATATTTATCATGTCTGAGGTGAAAAATACCCTACTTTATATTATGGTGGAGCAAGCTCAAACTTTGTAGCCATAAAAAGTGGAACCTTTCTGGCGAAGTTTCCTCTTCAACGCTAAATGTTTTTAACTTTCGGAGTGCGAGGTCATGTACGCAACGAGGTCAGAAGTTTAAAAATATTTCATTCAATAAGAAAGTCCCAAAATCGTTTATTTCCATTGGGGAAATTACAAAATTTCTTTAATTACTCAATTTTATTAATATTAAAGCTTTTGTTCCTCAAAGTTTATAAAATTTTCCATTTAAAGCACAATAATAGAATATTTTGAGCTTACTCTTTACATTTGTGATGTATCTTAATCTTTATAGACCTTCATTAATGTCAATATTTTACTTTAACTTAGACATGCAAAATGTCATGAATGATTATAAAAATGTGCTCGTAGTAAAAAATGAAGATAAAGATTAACCCTGCTTTACTTGCCTTAAACTGAATTCAAATGCCATTAAATGATTCTCAGTATACTATCCTTACTAAGAGTTTGTATGGCATATATATTCCTATGGAAAGTTGAAAAATTATTTTCTCTATGAATATTTCAGCAAACATTTGTCAGAAAAATAATATTCCACTCCAATTTTACGAGAAAAAAGATATAAAGAACTTGCAATGCAATTCAAATCTACTACATATTCTAACTCATATTGAAATGAAAAACTATACATATTAGCACTTAACACTCCTGGTGGAACCAATTCACAATAACCTAAAAACCGGAACAAACTTCCCTAGGTTAAATGATGAAAGACAAGAGGTGGTATATATTGATCAATATTATATGTTCCTTGCACATTACGTGCTATAAATTGGATTAAATAAGATATTCTGGCTGGAAGGTACGCAAAAAATTTTAGTGTTTTAGTGAAAAATTATAAAAAAAAAATCACATACCGTTTTAAGTACAATATGTTGGGAAAATGAAAATATATAAGGATAATCGATTTCCGACAACTGTTTTCTTTATAAAGCGGTTATAAAAGTGGATTACAATCGTGGAATTCCACCAAAGTCCACATAAGGCTGCTTCCTTTTCTTTTTTACCCCGTTTCAATGTCTCGGTGATACAACTTGGGCCTTGATCAATTATTGGATAATCCAGTCGAAGGCAAAGGCCGATAAGAGCTCGCCTCAGGAAGGCATGCCCCGCGGGTTATCGATAGACTCCTCAAACAACCAGCGAGGAGGGAAATTATGGAAGGTCCAATTTTCCGCAATGAAAGCGAAAGTGTGAACCCTATCTGATCTCTGTATCGCAGGGTTATTCACAGTTTGGAAGACCCTTTTGGTCAATTTGACCATTAATTGGAAATTATCAGTTGTTTGAAAATGGTAACTCCTAGTTTAGCGCACAATGAGGAAACGTGACAGACTTACATTCGTTGTACCAAACAGCATTAGAGTAAAAGGTTCGCTATCGTTTTCAAAGAAAATAATGCTCGGCAATAAACACAAGAAAACCTACTTCATTCTGAAGTAAGTTTTATAATTTGATGATACTAAAAGTATCTGACTTCCCTAATAAAGAACTTGGTATTATTCATAGCCACTTCATTTTAATTAACCAAAGTTCCAATAGTAGAGTAGCATTTTCATTGTGTAATCTGAACAAGAGATCAATTAAACATCCAAATTCCATTAAACTGCAAAGTTACTACTTTCTGTGGCTTTTCCCACCTTTTAAGCTAGGCAGAAATAATATGAGAGGAATTATTGCCAAAACCTGTTGCATATTAAATTATAAGTGAATAGTACTCAATTCGGGAGATATTAAAACCACAATTTTCTCAAATATATCCTTTCCGTCTATTTCACTAAATATATGTTTTAAATTTCCATGCAAACAATGCAACTATTTTCGGACGTTTACGATCGAGACCCAATATTAAAGTGGTCACAAAATTCTGCGAAGAAAATTTGACTCAAAACTTGACGAGCTCTGAATTAAAACAAAGTTTATCTGAAATTCACTTTATCAATAACCCGTTTATAATTTTTGGAATCTTCATATTATTTCTGTAGCATATAAAAAAACAAAGAGGATATGAGAGCAAAGAAAACGCGGGAATGTGGATAAAACAATAGGCTGCTACAGCCCTCCACCTTGCACTGATATCCAATTCAATTGTTAAGACCGTATCATTAACAGGAACACAGTCTAAACTCTCGACATAAGGGCCTGAAAATTCAAAGAGGTCCAGATAATGTTGCATTACCCAGCATCGTGGACCGGAATATCCCCGTTTATGCGCTAAATGTGTAGTACCTTAATGTTTTCCAGAGACCAAACGCATCCTTTTTGAGTAGCGGGCAATGATTCTAGCTTAGCAGTTGAAGCTGCAATGGAATAGAATTCCATTTGGAGTCCAATTACATCGATCACCATTATTGCATCTAATCGAAAATTGATGAAAGTTGCAAACAAGACGAGGATTGTTAAAAATAAGCATCGCATGAATTGTAAATGGACCTGCCATCTACAAAATAACAGCTTGCAGAGGCAGTAAAACCCTTATTTCGACATATCGGCCCTTAAAACCCTTATGTGGGTATGTCGACAATCGGCCATCTCACAATCAGTCGCAATTACAAGGAATATATTGGCAATGAAATGACAGCATTCACGATTTTCGTCTCAGTGATGCAACATCTGACAACATCAAAACTCACGCAGATTTTCTCATCCATAAACTTAGCTCTCAGCTTGGTTTAACTAAGTTTCGTTACAAACAAAAAGTTTTGCATATACCTTAAGGGTTCTCATATGACTTAACATGTAATGCAAAGTCAAAGGAAATTAGTTAGGTACATGGCGATTTTTGGAAAATTATTTTTTACACGCATATGTATTTATCGCGGCAAGAATTTTACGAGATTATTTATGCAAATTTTTAAGAATATTGATGTTTTATCATCATCATTTTTCGCTCGATCCGAAGATCGGCTGAATGCAGCCCTCTACTCTTCCCTGTCTAGTTCCTTTCCCGCCCGGTACCTTTCCAAATGTACCGTCTTCTTTTTTAAATCAATGAACCTATTCCTATATCTCTATGACGTACAAACCACAAGTGACCCTTGAGAACCTTTTTTCTGTACTGCAAAGACTCTTCAGTCTCATTGTCTAAAAGTAGGATATATAGCATCATGTGCGGGGACTCCAATGGAGTCCACGCGAGACGCACAGCTAGAAACGTTTATACCCTGGCCAAGGAACATTTTAAAGCCTTTTCAAAAAAAACGACAGTAAAATTAATTATACTACGCGCATGTTAGATCTTGATCATAAAAATTACTTGTATGTTATTATTTTATTTATGTGAGACGATAGGAGATGGCTCGATATCGTAAGCACCTATAGATTTTATAACATAATTTGACTATGAGGTCACTCTAATCAATGAATATAGTTTTCATGCTTTCTCCTCAATTTAAGTTGTAGTTTATTTCCTTTCCCATTGTCATTCACCTAATACTCCCTCTTCCCTCCACGTAATTACCCACGGCCCTAGAACAACAACCCCCCTCATCTCCTTCCTTCCATAAATCACCGTGCTACTTCATTCCTACCCTCTACCCTACAACTGTAAAGAAGTACATATAGAGAATAGTTAAACCAAGGCCTGATGATGAAAATCATTCTTCAACACCCTAGCCGAGTCTATTTTTTAAATTGAGGTATTTTAAAAGGTTGGATGATAAAATTTGTTAAACATGGGATACCACGAAATGATTTAAGACAGTATTTAGGATATTGATTAATTTTACAAGAGAATCTTCCTTAGCTGTGAAATTTAATGGAACTCCAGGCTCACTTTTTGAAGGTGAACAGCTGTCGTGATTTTTTGCCATAGAAGAACAACGAGAAATTCGTGAAAAGAAAAGGCTATTCAACTCACTAGCTCAGCTGCATAAACGAGTGCTAAAATAGGTATGTTTATAGTTAGTAAGTGGCAGAATATTTTCCTCTTCTCAGCACATTTAAGAGGAATTTACGTTTATAAACATATATTAAATGAGAAATGATCCCGAAAGCATGGTGACACTCTGTATTGACTTATCGGAGCCGATATGTAATAAGAAAACAAAAAACACTCTAGTAGAAATTACAAAAAGATTTTACTGTTGGTAGTTCTCAAATACGATGTATGCAAAAAGTCCTTAAGTTAAAATTTTAAAGCCACCAATAGATGCAAATTATCGCTTGGTGAGCTTCGAGTTTAATGAGTGGTTATTACATTGCGGCGAAAATGACAGAAAATCACCTCAGGAGGGATAATTGTGGCTAAATAATTGTGCAATATCCTAATTAAAAAAAGGAATGTGTTTAATGCTATCATTGTATTACTTAAACCGAAAATAAAAGATGAGAAGTACTTATCTAAGAAACAAAATTACAAATTTTTGAAACATGAACTCTTAAGTTCAGCCACATTCTCTCCTGCTGTATCCAAAATAGCAAAGCGGAATGGTGTACATAGAGATTAGATCTGTACAAAGAATCTTTGCACCAAAATATTTGGTAATTAGTAAAAAATGCTTTTAAATTATAATTTAAATGATATTCTCACGCACTTAATGAATCTAAATATTATTTCTCTGGAGTAATAGGTCATATAATTAATTTTACCATTTCACTTTCTGGCTCGCCAGCGTTTCACATTTTTATTAAGATATTCCCAAAAACTAATTTGACGTAATTCTTTTGAGTGACACAAAAATATTTGCATTTTTACACCTGTGTTTGTATTTAAATCTTTACAAACTAAAGTTTATATCTGAATTGATTGAATGGTTTTATAAAATGCCAAAATTAATTTTTAACGTAGCCATAAAGAAGCACTAATTACATAAAAAACGTTGACTAAAGAAAATTGAAATACATGATATTACGACCTGTTATTTTAGAGAAAAAAATGTAATAAGTTGTGATTAAAATATGTATTAATTATAAACACATTACCTTTGAGCAAAAGACTCATCAGTGAATTCCGATCAACAAATGTGACCCACTGGAGGAGGTAGATAAGTGGGGCGATAGCAAATGGTTAATGGACCTTGTATTCCGTGGAACGGCGAATGCTGTGAGCAAAAGTGCCCCTTTAAAGGCAATGTGTTGTAATTATCTCATATTTAGTGCCTTAATTATTTCTTCAACATATCATAATTGTTAGTATTTCCTTGAAAAACCAAGTTTATGAATCATTTAAATATGACCTCTTACTCGTAATAAACTCTCTTTATTAAGATTATTAAAAAAAACAATTCATATCCATAAAACTGAAGTTAATAGCATTTATAGCTTCATATTATATACATGTAGTGTATCAATAAAATAGACACAAATGGCTATTTACTAGCAAATATCTGAGATCAAAATGTGCCATTACGTGAAGATTTACTTTAATTGTTTCGGCATCGAAGTCATTTCTTTATGATTTGTTAATAGAATGGTGGTTTTTGAATCGCTGACTTCTTATGTATTGTATAAACTTTTATTAAAGGTATTGAATGATCCTATTTCATCAATAAATTGTTGACAGTAAGGAATATAAACAATCAATTTAAAATCTGACGGAATTCTGTATTTGTGAAATTGGAAACTGTTGAGCGGTGCCGGCTTCTCAGGTATTTAAAAAAGGTTAAAATGGGTAAAAATAGACATCAAACTGCAGTAATTCATTTACTGCCTACCAGCTACTTTGTCAAAGATTCCTATTAATTCAGTGGGAGTCCAGTCCATTAGGATCCATCGACAGCTTAACGCATCCAGTGTGTGCGCTTCCCAGTGATATATGCTGAAAGGTACTGGCTCCCAACACAAATACTGTCATTACTTCGGAGTTGTCAACCATATTGATATGCAAAGCATGCTTTGAATGAATGTGAAATCCATTCATTTGCATGTCTCCTCTAACAAAGGTAGAGAAGGCAATTAAGGCACCAACCAGAGAAAGGATGGAAAGTCATACGCATAAGATATGTGTAGAAAAACAGGATGGAAATAATAGATTGGCCTATAGGGATTTGTGCCTCGTAAAGTGTTCAATAGACAACCTTTCTCACGCTATTGCATCTCTTAGCTCCAGATTAGTAGTGAGGGATTGATATAATCTTGTTGAAGAATTGCCAGAATTAGCAGAGAGTAAGTTTTGCCCCTAATTTGAGCCTAGAATATTGCCTATAAAAAAAAAAAAAATGAAAAATGAATTGAAAAATGCTTTATATACAAAAAAGATAAAAAACTAAATGTTTATCATAAATATTATATTGATACACGTAACCTCAAATGTAGCACTTATTTCATTTGAGGTGGTGAATTTAATTTTCGCGATCTGTGCAGCTGGTCATATATTATTGATACACAACCAATAAATTTCCTGAAATTGATCCATGAAATCCTTTACTCACTTTTATTAATTTGAAACTATATTTACATACTTAATTGACATCTTGAAATAGACTAAGTAGGTACCTATTTCATAGTGGGATAACAGTATAGGCAACCCAACTAACATGATTGCTTCAACGTGTAGTATATCGTTTAGGCAACTTTTCTTCTCGAAGCACGGTCGTTTTATCTCGAATAGTCATCTTTTTTTCAAAATCTAATTAGCAATTTCTCAGGCTTCCAAGTATCTATAATGACAGTCTTTTCAAATATATTTTAACTGTATGGTTATTAACTTGAAATAACTGACCTACCATACAACTGAAAACATCATCAACTGCAACTGCAACTGCAAGTGTTCCTCTGCGTCCTCGGAAAAATTAAGCACATGGGAAAAAGTAGTTAGTTAAGATTGAACAAACATTCAATCATTTCCTTTCGCAAATATAAGAGTACTATTTGAAATATATTGACCACAGATAAAGAAAGAAATCTTACCCTGCTCGTTTTACGATTAGGAAATTTTAAATATTGGTTAAATTCTCCTAAAATAGTGGTAATTTATTTGACAAATTATGGACTAATCAGACCACGAATTGTATTTCTCGTTTATCTTCAATCCCAGTTACCCCATTTTATTGATTATTTACAATATATTAAAGAATATGTCGTCTTCAAATTATTATCACCGCTTGAAATCGCTGCTTATAATAGCATTTGATTGGAATGAGCTTGATTTTCAATAATTTCTTTATCTCAAATGACCACACTTCTTCGTCGAGTTGCCATTTATTTCCGCTACAACAAGATGACTTCTTGACTTCTCTACATATGCATTTATATTATACAAGCGATCTTGTTTTAAAGTTGGCGGTAAGTGTACATTACAACTTGAAGATGTCATCAGGCTAAAGGAGAAAAATCATCTCAATGCATTGTAACAACGTATTCACTTTAG
The DNA here is from genome assembly GCA_963169105.1 of Ceriagrion tenellum. Lineage (NCBI taxonomy): Eukaryota > Metazoa > Arthropoda > Insecta > Odonata > Coenagrionidae > Ceriagrion > Ceriagrion tenellum. The sequence goes on along the minus strand of OY720634.1, from coordinate 82,764,064 downwards.
TGAACCTCCCTTTAGCTGGAGGAAATGCCACTTTTTCCACTTCCCGTCCACTCTAATCAGAAAATATTTGATGAAATTTTTCCTATTAAACCATTCACTCTTTCCTATGCATAACGATGCAATCCAATGCTAAAAAGTTTTCAACCAACAACTCCATCAACTAAAACGAATTTAATGAGCGTCACATTGTTCATTGGCCTCGACTTCGTAACTACTTGGTGCTAGCATCGGCATTACAGAGTCAATGGTGCCATCGAGATAAACTTGTTGCTAACGTTTTAACGTAACGATTCATCCGTCACAATAGGGTATGTTTTTTAAACGTTAAACGTCAAGGTTTAATAACGAGTTTCTTGGTTCTAGTTTTCATTTACTTCTTGGGAGAAAGTTTTACCTATAACATCACCACGTTAAACGCATCTGACCCAACAAACTATCGTACTTTTCATTAGGACAAAAGAAATAAAGGTAAAGTGTAATTCATGATTGTGACTAGTTATATCATTATATTAAGCAGCCAGCTTAGCTTGGTTTTTATATCCCGTTCTTCAACATAAGTTTTGAAGGAAAACGAGAGAATGAGAAAACGCAAGATTAAACAAGAAAATAAATTCATTCCAGCTGCCTCTTACTTTCCATGAGATTTATTTACGTAGGATCTTCACTTATCTAACGTTTTCGTATTTACATGCCTCTGTGTTTCTATTTTAGTGTAGAATCATGAGTAAAATCTGAATGAAAGTCGTAAAAGATTTTTGGGATTTGTAGCGTCAGGGTTTAAAAGATCAACATTTCTCCTCTTTTACCAGACTACTTCTAAGAGTTCATTGAATAGACCTGAAGGGATATCCTACAATTTCTAAGGTTTCCTTGTTATAGAGACAAAACAAGAGATTTAGAATGTCATCCAACATGCTGGGGTCAAAATAAAAACCCGTGACGATGGAATCGGTAACTATGAAGGATTTATAATCCGCACATACACGGCCATCAAGTCAGTGCATTAAAACCCTAATTCCTGGGAAGGTTTCTAGGCTAAGTGAGAAATTGATACAAAAATCTCGACTCAAATTTTACGCCCATAAAGTGAAGTTGACGAAATAATTTCATTTCTTCCGTCATAAACAACTTCTAAAAAGTCCAGCCTAAAACGATTTTCTTTATAAAGTCTTATTAACATTGTCCCATTGCTTCATTTATAACATTTTTAACGCTTTGAATGGTAAAGGCACTAGAAAAAATCTAACAATCTTGTTGAACGCTATAAGTAAAGTGCACTTATTACTACCGGTTGTTATTTATTTTCTCCCACGTTTGAAGTCGTGAAAGGGGGGATTTTGAGCCAAAAACTGGCAGAGGGTATTGTAATTCCAAGTTCAACGGTTCTCAAAACAGCTTTAATACTTCTCTTCCTTCTCCCTGAGCGGCATCACGTCGCGGTGGAATCCCAGAGCATTGACCGGACATCTCTCTCTCTCTTGCCCTCCAATTTCCAACTCCCCTAGGTGGACTCTCAAAGGAAGACGGGTAGCCCACCACCCACCAAATTCGTCTCTCTGCTTCCCTCCCTTGCAATCCTCTCTTTCAACTTCCACTTTGAGGATAACCTCGTGATGTCTCAGCCCTCCCCATCCTCTCTCTCTCTCTCTCTCTCTCTCTCTCTCTCTATATATATATATATATATATATATATATATATATATATATATATATATATATATATATATATATGTATATTGTAACCGTCGCCGTTTGGCCGGTTACATAAGGGCAATTTCGAATGGGTGTTTTTGCAAGAAGGAAAGCTCTCGTTTAGAAGTTTACCTATGTATGATTATGTAAATGTGAGCGTGAATGTGTGTGTGTGCGTGTAGAGTTCGCGTGTGAGTGATTCGTCTCTTTCCCCCCCCCCTTTTTTCCCCAACTTCGCGTACCCTTTTCGTGTGTCCTTGAGCAATGAACGGAAGAAAGAAGGAGTGCATTCCCCACCCCTCTACCACCTTGTCCAGTGACCGTCACTCCCCTGCGTCAAGCTTAGATTTCGTTGTTTCCTTCCCCTTTTCCTTGTCCCTTCTTTGTGTGATGTGTGATTGCGAGCGTGTGTATGATTTTGCGTAGTATTGTAAGGATAGGGAGTGTATTTCATTTTTCTTGCATTTTATTTATTATTCCTATTGTCAAATTCATGCAATGTTTAATTAACAAATATTTATTCAATGAAAATTTTTAGAGTGTATTGAAACTTTGTATAAAATTCAATGACGAACTAATAGGAAAGGAAATTTTTCTCTATTTTTGTTTTTGTATTTTTTTTTATGTTAACATTATTCTGATAAGTTTCATTTAAGTATTTACGCTGACGTTAGAAGTGTCAATCATATGTGTTTCTGTGTATTTTACGTATTTTTAGATCAAATTTAATGTGTCAAACAAAAATCTCATTTCGGAAGTTCTCTTTCTCTCAAACGCACCAGTCATCGAAAGGTCCCAAAATTCCCTTACCCATTTTCCTCCTGTTTTCCCTTTCTACATCCCATCCAGGTGCTTCGGGATCACCCGTGCGTCACACGCCTTCCCCGAATTGCCCAAGTACCTCATACCCTCCCACTTCTCCCCTTGAATGTGCGACCTCGCATTACCCACCCCACCTCTCGGCTCGATTATCGGCCAAGAAGGAGAAGGTGGCGAGAGAGGTTATATAATGGCGCCCGAACAGGGACTCGAATTGACTGAGTGCTCGATTTGACTGTGAGTGTCCGTATTGTTAGAGAACGTACGTGAAATATATAGTTCGAAGTTGGAATCGCTTGTTTTTTTGTATGCCCCTTTACGTAATTCCGTTTCGGCTGTTTGTAAAAGATATTTCTTTATGTTGCTTTGCTTAGATTGTTATAATTATTTTGTACGTGATGGAGCACAAGGGTAAGAGTTTCGAGGAATACCACGAGCCATCGAAATATGACGAGGACGCGTCTGACGCAGATAGTGAGGTAAAAATTATTGACCTTTGGGAGGATGAACCGGCAAGGGAAAAAGTTAAGACGGGAGTCAAAGACAAGGGTGATGTTCCCGGTAGTACGAGCCTAAATGAGTTATTTGAATTCATGAGGAAAATGGAGGAGAATAGAAAAGAGGATAATAGAAAACTTGAGGAGAGTAGAAGAGAGGATAATAAAAAGTTACACGAGAAATTTGAAAAACTAGAGGCGAATAGGATGGAGGATAATAGAAAACTAGAAGCAAGTAGGAATGAGGATAACAAACAGAATGACGAGAGATATGAAAGAATGATGAAGGAATTGAGGGAGTGTTTTTCGAACGAGCATAAGTAGAGGCGGAAACTTAAAGGGAAACTCGAAGAATACGTAGATGGGAAACTAGAGGGAATTGAGGATGTAATGGACGAACGGATTAAGCAGGTGAAAAGGGAAGTGAATGAGGAGGTTAGGATTGTGAAGGAACAAGTGGTAGTGATATCCCAAGACGTGCAGGAGGAGAAAATTCAACAGGAAAAGAGAATTAAAGATCTCGCATGGGAGGTAGCGGGAATCCGTCAAATGAAGGCAGGTGGTACGGTTTCCCCGACAAGCTTTCCAAGTCCCCCATCTAACTTGCAATTCCGTAGAAGGCCGCATGAACACCCCGTCGCATTCATGAGAGGGGTTGAAAATTACTATTCAGTTCACGCCATCCCTCTTGAAGTTAGATCGCGATTTTTCTATCAAATGCTAGATGAAGGTGCGAAGGGATGGGCCGACACAATTTTTCCTTTCCCAGAGGATATGGAAGAGTTTAAACGGGTATTTTATGCGCGGTACTGGAGTAAGGAGCACCGTATTGATTATAAGATTAAAGTCATGTCAGGGATGTATCGGAGGACACCGGGAAGTAGTATGCAGGAGTACGCGACCCGAAAAATCGCCGCAATAAGACTGCGAGCCGCCAGAAAATGAGGAGGAGATAGTGGCGTTATTAATACGACATTTCCCACCATACGCCCAGGATTTGCTCTGAAGTGCTGAGGTTGCTACGTATGAAAGACTCTTAATAATGCTCGGACGTTTTGACCAATCCCAAGTGCATGTAGGAAGGCCAGATGAGCCACACCCGAATGTCAATGCGATACGAAATCAGGCACGCCGTGGGTTTTGTTGGTGGAATCGCGGAGAAGATAGAGGCAGAGGGCAGACGCAGACCGGGAGACATGAAGGGGGTGAGAAAGATCAGAACGCGGGGAGCCGTGACGAGGGTAATGTGCTCCAACCTTTAATGGATTTTTCATTTCCACCTCCACAGTCGGGAAACTCTCAGAGTTTGGGTCAAACGACTTCCCCCACCCAAACTCGCCGAGTATAAAAGTGGAAGTCCCCATTTTATCTTCCGTTCGTGTAGGGAGGACTCCAGTCAACGGGATCGAGAATGAGGAGGAGGGGAGGCCTCATTTGTGCCCCGAGATAGAAGTGCTCTGCGGGAGCCATTCGATGTATGCTCTCGTAGACACGGGAAGCCAGGTCTCGGTGATTTCTAAGGATAAGGTTAAAGAATTGAAAGGTTTAGGAATTGAATTGCCCACTTTACCCCTTGGGAAAACTTTTATAATTGGGGCCGACCAGCGGAAATCAGCTCCGATAACCCAAAAGGTGTTGATCACTCTTGCGATTGGCAACAAAATGTTTGACTTAGTGTGTTTGGTTGTTAAGAAATTAATTCGCCCAGTAATCTTAGGAATAGATTTGTTAAGAAAACTGCAGGCTGTTATTGACATTAAAAGGAATGTCGTGATTTCTAAATTTCCAGACGAACGTGTTGTTGTTCGGGAATTTGGTAAGTGTGAGGACGACATGGTATGCGGTACGATCGCAGAAGGGGAGGCTACATTTGAGGAGGAAATAAATGAGTGCATAGGGCGCAAAGGGTTGGCAGGAGATGAAAGGGACAAGGTGACCCAGTTAATTGAGCAATACAGCGCGTTATTTATGCCATCTTTAGCCCCTGTCAAAGATTTTGTGTTCCGTATTAGATTAAAAGATGAAACACCTTTTCGGCAGAAAGTTTACCCTATCCCAGAGGCGTATGAGGCAGAGGTGGCCGCCGAAATTGAGAGTATTGTTCAGAAAGGTATTGTACGGAAGGCGACTAGCCCCTTTTTAAATCCTTTAGTAGTCGTGAAAAAGAAAACAGGGAAAGTCAGGATTTGCTTAGACGCGAGGAAGCTTAACGCGAGAACCATCGCCAAAAACGACCGATCTCTCCCGGTAGATCAAATTATAAACAGGTTCGGGGGAGCAGTTTGGTTTTCCAGCACCGATTTTACTTCGTCTTATTGGCAGTTGCGTCTTCATGAAGACGATCAAAAATATACTGCATTTCTGTTCAAGTCGCGAACGTATGTGTTTTGTCGAGTCCCATTTGGGCTTAAAAATAGCGGGGCCGCTTTAACTAGGTGTGTGAAGGAAGTCTTAGGAGACGACATGATGAGCTTCGTAACTACGTATGTAGACGATGTGGTTGTTTTTTCCAGGTCGTTTGATGACCATTTGTTCCATTTGAGGGAAATTTTCAACCGGTTTGAAAAGGCAAATTTGAGGTTAAATTTAACGAAGTCCAGCTTCCTTAGGAAGGAAATTAATTTTCTGGGATACATTTTTGACACGAAGGGAACGAGAGTCAATCCGGATAAGGTAAAGACGATAATGGATTATGAACGCCCGAAAAACGTCCGAGGTCTCTGCGTATTTCTCGGCATGTGCAATTATTACGCGCGCTTTTGTAAGAACTACTCGGACACAATAAGTCCTGTGTTACAACTTTTAAAGAAAGGGGTCCCATGGAAGTGGTCAACAGATTTCGAAGAGGTATTTCAGGCCACGAAGTCGTTGCTCGTGAACAGCGTGGTAATCTCTCACCCAGATTACACTAAGTGCATGTTTTTGGAAACAGATAGCAGCGATCGAGGTTTGGGCGCCGTGTTGATCCAGAAAATGGAGGAGGATAAAGAGGGGATAATTTCGGTCCTAAGTAGAACCCTCAAAGGGCCGGAATTTTGCTACTCAACGTCGGAAAAAGAGATGTTGGCTATCGTATGGGCATTGCAAAAATTGCTTACTTTTCTTCTGGGGCGAAAATTCACCATTGTAACTGACCATAAATCCCTTATTTTTTTAAGTCAATGCCACCTTAAGAATAGCAGGATGTTGCGTTGGGCTGTGTGGCTCCAAGAATTCACTTTTGATGTGCAATACCGTGAGGGGAGTAAGAATGTTGTCCCGGATTAGTTAAGCCGACATCCGTGCGGGTTAGACGGGTCTGATAGACCGAAGAAAGAAGGGTATATCATTGCAAACATTGATTTAACTGTCAAAAAGACGCCTTGGAGGAGGACGGAGGATTTGAGGCAAGCTCTGGTGGAGGATCCCGAGATAGGTCCCGTAATTTTATTTTTAGGAGGGAGGCTAACCCGACAACATCCGTCTTTTCGGAGCATCGAGAGATGTATCGGGAGGTTTAAAATTCACCAAGGGATTGTCTACATCAGGGTAAAGAGAAACCCAAGTTTATTCAGGATTTGGGTTCCTCAGGACCAAACTACGCAGCTAATTAAGCATATCCACACCCGTTATGCGCACTTTGGGAGTCAAAAGGTAGGATTAATTGCAAGGGAAACGTTCTTATGGAAAGGCATGAGAAGGCAAATCCATCGCATTGTCGGCCAGTGCGATCTATGTCAGAAGACAAAATATCCAAATAGAGGTTTCGCGGGACCCATGCAAAATATCATTCCGTCGAAACCACGTGAAGTTTATGCCCTGGATTTATACGGCCCTTTACCCAAAGCTCTTATGGGAAATAAATTCATTCTGGTAATTATTGATGTTTTTTCTAAGTTTGTTCAAGTTTATCCCATAAACAAGCCCACTAGTAGAAATTGTTTAGCTTATTTGAAAAATAAATTCATTGCCAAATGTGGTCTCCCAGACAAAGTTTTTATCTGATCACGGTTCGCAATTTACTAGCGAAGTATGGGGACAGACATTGAGAGACATGGGCATTAGAGTTATTCACTCGACCGTCAAATAAGAACATATTTATACCGTTCAAAAGAAATTGACGGAAAAACACAGGCCTGCACCGTCAGTTAGTGTCAAAAAATACAAATTATTACTTTTTTCGGAGGCTTTTATATGGAAAATAAAAATTTTTGCTGCTTATCCGCAATGTGCATGTAAAGGCGCATAAAACTCTATACGTTAAAGGACATGTAGCCACTACTAAAGTCATGACGGGCATTTAGCAGGGATTAAATATGGTATCATTTTCATAACGTCCCATTTTGGGGATTGTTCGTGAAATTAATATAGGAGATAGAGAAAAGGTAATGGTATAATCATACCAACCCTTTTAGTGGCGAGAAGAGGAACTTTTAACGTCAGAAAAATATTAAACCGTTTAGAAGCAACACACGAAATACCAAAAGCTTGCGCGCCAACCGAACATAAAAATCCGCCATTTTAAATGTTTTTGGAGGTTTATAGGAAAAAATGCGGCATTTTCACTAATAACCCATAACTGCCATATTTAGTAGCATATACATGCCAAATATCAAGGTCAAATATGCGCTTATAGCAAAAAAAATGGGCATTTCACAGCGATAAAATGAGTTTTCATTTTCAAAGTGTCTGACTTCTGGGGATTGCTGTGAGATAATCTTACATAATAAAATAAATTGATAATACTTTCATTTAGCACAATTTATTGTATACAATTAATATTTAAAACAATGGAAAAATGTTTAACCGTTCAGATGCTACACACTTTAATCCAGAAGCCAGCGACACAAATGAGCAAAAAATCCGCCATTTGTAAATTTTTTCGGCCATTTGTAGATTTAAAGTCGATAAGTTCACTAAACAACCTTCATAATCATGTTATGCTGCTCATGTATGCCAACTTTCAAGGCTATATGTGCAATAGTAGAGACGTGACGGGCATTTTACCGCGATGAAATGGGTTATCATTTTCATAAATGTCAGATTTTGGGGGATTGTTGTGAGATATCTTTGAGAGATACGAAAAACCTAAAGGTATTTAATCATACGTAATTTAAATAGCTACAACAATAATTTATTACATTGTTAAAATGTCTTATCCTTCGGAGGCAACACAATGAATTCCAGAAACCTACGCCGCCACTGAGCGAAAAATCCGCCATTTTTTTATTTTTTCGCCATTTTGTTCATAGAAAGACGGCGTTTTCGCTAAATGTCCATAAGTACCATGTAACGTACCATACGTCTTTCAAATTTCACGGTAATATCTCCACTATTGGAGACGTGACGGCTCAAAACATGTTTGAAAATTTCAAAAATCCGACAAATTCCGACTTTGGCGCCATCTAACTCCGAAACTATCTTACGTAGAAGCAAACAATTTGCGTCATTGTTTAGACCGTTTAGTTGCCTGCAAAAAACTTGCTCACTATTTTGAAATTAGATCAACCGTTTAGACGCTAGAGCACAAAAACCGAAAAAACCGGGAAATTTTTAACTAATTTTCGTGTTCAGAGACCTCTGGTGAGAAAACTACGAGGCGTAAAAAGACACTGTTGGGCGCATTTTGTAGATGAATTGATTTGGTTTGATAAATCTTTCGTCAAATTTGAGATTCAAAGTTGTTCATGAGATATTAAGTGAGAACCAAAGGTCTAATTTTCGAAAACGTCGAAAAACCGCCATTTTTATCTTTTTTCGGCGGGTTTCGGTTGGAAATTTCCGGTTTTCGGAATTTTTCCTCCAATGAATTCTTTCATAGATGGTTCGTGCCAAATTTCATGTTCCTACCCGATCTAGAAGTGGTCGGGAATTTATACACGTGAGTGAGTGAGTGAGTCAGTCACACGTCCCATTGTATATATAACGGAGGACTAATGTCCATGTCTTCAGAAACCCTAGTTGGACTTCCCTATTTAGATTGAGGATGATTAACTGGACGAAATTTATTGTCCTAAGGTAGCACACCCAAAATGCAAAAAGATTCAACAGATTCAAAAAACCGCTAATCAATATATAACTTGGATAAAGGATAAAAAGAAATACAAGAAACAAAAAGCATGAGACATGAATTACGCTTATCTTTAGTTCTCATCGAGAAGTTATTACAGGACAACTTCAATAGAAAAATTTTGGTCATAAAACGGCAATTACCTACTCATTATTCAGTAAAAAAAGAAGGAACACTTCAGTACCGCAAGCATGTTTCCACATAGCTTTGTGCAGCATAAACATCATTAAAGTACATGAAATAAAATAATTTCTTTTTATTTACCAAAAAATCAAAAACAGATTTGCTCGATTCCACAAAATGTAAAATAAAATCAGTCTCATAAAAAACCTCTCATCAATCCCATAGTTTCCATAATCATGAGTTATTTCCCACTGCATCAGTCTAAAAGAGTTCAAAATCTAGAGAGAAAAATAAAGAGCTTTTCTGTATAATTCATATTTAATTGCCTCATTTATTACGATATTAATGTACTTATTTGATATTAGTGGATGCAATGTCGTAGCCGTTAATACAATCTTCCAGATTACGCAGTTTACGCGTTGAAATGCTTAGTTTTAACTGTAGATCCACAAGTAATAATTTTCAAAAATAAGGTCAACTTTTTCATCCAGCGTTTGATCTGAATACTGTTTTAATTTTTTACATCACTTCCCGTATCCATTTCAAATGTTCCTTCATTATTCTACAGCGAGAATTTACGATAGGAAATGATATCAACGACCACACACACAACGTAATTTAACAATTTAGCAGGTATTTTGGAATTGAGAAAGAAAATGGATTAAAATAGATAGTAAGAGAGAGTAAATTTTTGTCTCTCCAGTTACATTTATATCAATGCAACAGCTATATTGTAAATGATATATAAACCAGAGTAGTTTCACTAAAGTGTCTAGAAGAGCAAAAGGGTGATCAATAATTTCATATTTGCTCAATCAACTAAAAAGTCATTGGAGAATTGAATTGCATGTGGCTGACCTCATTTCTAACAAAATCTTTACTTTGAATTTATATTAGACATTTAAAACATAAGCATGGATGGAGCTACAATGCCGCACTGATACCATTAAATCAAGAATGGATATGAGCTTGAAAGCAGTGGTAAAATGAAATTAAAGGAAAATAATTATGATTACAATGACAAAAATAACATTGGTAACGGGAATCACGATTATATATGCATATGTGTGAGATGAATTTTGATAAATATGAACGTGGGAACTGCAATATGAGTTAGTGGTAGTGTCGGTATGGCAGAGGGGTTTTAGGTGAAAGTTGGATTGTATTTGGGGTCTGTACTAAGCCCTTACTTGCTCGACCTTATTATACATGCAATGACTAACGGCGTTGGGAGAAATGAGCCATGGTGTGTGATTTATGCCAAGATTCAAATACCTGGGTGTATTCCTAGACAAAAATGGAAGCCTGGAAGCTGAAACACCCCTTCAAATCAAGTACGGATGGTCAAATTAGATTAAAATAAGTTAGACGTCTTGCAATGAGGAAGTGAGCTATAAAATGTTAGGAAAAGTGTATAAATGGAAGTGAGGCCGAAATGCGTAAATGAGACAAATGCCGAAATAAAACAAAAATGCGTCAAAATGAGCAACCACCAGGGCACAAGAAAGGAAACTTGTGGTTACGAAGATGAAAATACTGAGGTGGATGAGTGAAAAACTATGGAGTCATGAGGGAAGACGGAATAAGAAATGAATATGTTAGGTGGACACTTAAAGTGAGACCAGATAGTAAAAAGAAACAAGAAAGTAAACTGAGGTAGCTTGGGCATGACGAAAGGTGGAGTTTTCATTACATGGGAAAGAATGTGCAAACGTTTAAGAAGCCTGGGAAGAGAAGGATAGGAAGCCCAAAGTTTGATGGAAAGGCAAGGTCGCAGAAGGCCTAATTGAAAATGGCTGGAGGGAAGTTGAAGCCCAAAACAGAGAGGAATGGAGGTAAAGATTAAAGAAGGGTATGCCGACTCCGCATAGGATTGGGACAAAAGCAAAGTAATAATAGATGATGACCTAGAGATTAAATATGCGAAGTGGAAGTGAGAATCTTCGGGAAAACTTCTTCAGATGTAAATCTCCTGAAAACTGTGGAATAAGGAACAAAAAAATAATGAGTGGAGAAAATTACCGATGACAGCGAGAGAGCATGAAATTATTAAGTACATCACTTTGATGAACAATGATATTACTGAAAATAATCTGAATAGGAACTAAAGTGAAGTTCCGCAGCAAACCAAGCTTCAGTTGAACGGATACTCATGAAAATACTGCTCTTACTCTGATGTCGGAGAAAAATAGTCCATTAAACAGGTAATTGTCCACTATATTTATCAGTTTAACACTAAATTCCCACTGTACAGCATGAATTTTTAATAAAACTTTTCGTTTTACTTCTCTTGCATGCAAAATATTGATGTACTGCACCTCTTCAATCCATGTTTCTATCGATCAAGGTTCAGGAATAATACTATAAAAATTATGTGTAATAAAAAATTATCCTAAAATAATACAACATCGCGGTAAAAAACAATTTCGCGCTATAATTAATATAAGCAACATAAGGCAGCTCTCAGATTATGAATGGGATAATTTTAATATTTTTGAGGGAACAAGGAAAAGTTAAGAAAGAATGTTTATAAATAACTTGGGACAATGGGCTTCGGGAAGATCTTCTACAGGGATCTAAGGGTGATGATGAGAGAGTCAGAAAGTAGTCGCCTAAATGAGCTGGTGTGCTAGGAGAGAGGGAAAAGCAATGAATGGGGTTGTTTGAACCAAGCGTGGCTCTTGAATGAGGAAAGGAGGAACAAACGAGGAACTCGGAAAGGAGTTAACCAATTACGTCTCCACACTGCGTAGGCGGATAAAGGTGTCTGCTATGAGTGGGAGCGAGTGCTTAGGGGTGTTACGTTTCTGCCGGCGACCAACCCTATTTCACCCAATGATACAGGAAGTTGACCTTATTAAATTTCAGTTTATCGAATTCAAAGCTCCAAAATAAAAATTATGGCTATGATACACATTTGAGTTTAAATTTATATAAAAGGGGTGCAAAGATAAAGACCATATAATTAGCAAACAGTTTGGTGGTAATTGCCGTTCAAATTTCATATGCTGCTATTCACACAGTGCATAGAGCGGAGACCGAGGAGGACATGATTAAAAACCCATACATATACAGCGCACTGTTGCGAAAAATTCTACGGCGAACGAGCAGTGTGTGGGAACAATTGTTTTAGGTATATAGCAGCTGAAGGTCAGTTATACTGTGAGACACGGATTTTGTTCCAGACATATAGATATGTAATTATAATACCTCAATCGCTACTTAGGTTTTAATACAGAGGCTTAACTAAGCACTGCAAATTCCACAAAAGTATGTGTATTTAAACGACCTTGGTTTCAACACTGTACAGTAGCATTAAGTACGCATTCACATAAAAAATAAGTCCTTAAATATACGTTTACAAGTAAAGGGAAGGAATTTATGCATATAAACTGATATCTAATGTATATATGTATGAATATAAAGTACAGCGACAAAATAGGTCGTTTAGAGACATAAGTATTTTCTTATGTTATAAATAACGCTCATATGTTATACTGTTTAAGACAAAAATCGACATGTGGTCTTTTTTTCATTACGTACAAACATTGCTACAGACAAAAAGTCTTTTCTCTGGATCTGGTCTCTTACAAAGACTGCCCACGAGAGCAAGTGAGAGTGCGGCACTGACACTTGCAACGATGGTTAATTTTACACCTCCACGTACGGAGAAAAGTTCCTTAGTCATGTATATGGCTCAAGAGATATAGCGGATTTCCGGCTGAGCAAGCAATGGATGAAGATTGAAGGTAGAGCCACCTCACTTACTTAAGTCCACAAATGTGATTAAGTTACCATTAAAACTACTATAAGCACCCCATTCAGCAATTATCCTCTAGGACGTCACAATGACCTTACTATCCACGCATTTTGTGAGAACCTCGGCTGGAATTAATAATTTACACCACAAAGGAGTCTTAAAATATCTCTTACTTTAAACCATTATCGAAAAAGTTTTGTGGAAAACATGCGATTTCTTAAAAACTTCGAATGCCTTTGACAAGAATATCAAATTCTGAAACGTATTATTATTCATTAAGTAATAAATACTAATAAATAATGTAAATTCCTATCTAGTTTCCATCCGGGTAAGATTTTGCATCTTTTTCTTTGCCGACGTTTCAATGGAAGACTTCCATCGCCATCAGGGCCGTTGAGGACGCATCATTTATCATCGACCCTGATGACGATGGAAAAGTTTTCCATCGAAATGTTGGCAAAGAAGAAGATGCAAAATCTTACCCGGATGGAAACCTGGAATACACTTTCATTCATTTATTCGAAAACGCAAAGAATTCACATCAATTATTCACCGAGATAAAATTAAATCCCACCGCTAATGAATATTTATACCAACAAATTAAAGCTAGAGTACTCGATATTCGCGTATATTTAAGACCATATGCCTCGAAACGAGCGTGGAAATTCTGGCAAGTATCTTACCCTGCCGTTTACTGCATGATGCCCATTTTTCACAGTGCTGATAATATTTTTTTCATGAAGGGAAACCAAAATCCTCCTAGAATGACTCATACTTGAAAACATTGATTGGCAGTGACTAGGCACCATTATATCAGGTTAAAATTGCTTGGGTGTTACATTTTTTCCCATTTCAAATCCCTCTGACCAAAATAAATTCCCCATTTAATTCATTGATCACAATTTTTCCCCATAAAATTGGCGTCACCAATGTTATAGGCGCTCTTCTTTAGAAGAGTATGAAAAAAGTACGAATACTCAAGTAAAAAGGGAGCATAGTTGATTTATAATAATATGCATTGTAACATTGGAATTATTAAAATAATGAAAATTGAGATAATTCTCTACAGGGCGAAGAAAGTCGAAATGGCTAAAGTATCCTGATTATGATGAACAAGGGGACAACCTGGGAAGGTAATCAGGAGTCTATACTCCTACTTCACTTCAGTAAGATAAAAAAATTCATAAAATGCTTAAATTTCACGTTTGGAGAGAATCAATCATTATAGATATATTACACATTATTATAAATCACATTATATAAACATTATTATTATATTACTTGATTTAATCAGCGTCAGTATTTCACCAAAGGTAGTGGATGAGAGGTATATGATATATAGGGTAACTCAAAATTAACATAAAAATAGATCCTGAAGCTTTAGATAGTCCAAAATACCAACATGTAGTTGGGGTATCATCATTTATTAAATTGCATTGGCATCAGCACTGAACCTAGCAGGACGTCTGGTCATAAGATAAATCTTAATAATTAAGAGAATACTCTTTCAAATAGCCCAAAAGGTGTGGCTTATCTTAAAAAGCGTTCCTGTCAATGTTTATAAAGAAAAAAAACAGAGATCAGTCTGTTTTTACTGAAAGGAAGTTTGTTCCGAAAAACGTAAATAAACCAGATTTTTCACCGCTAGAGATCTTTCAAAACTTTCAGATTTCGATAAATGTTTTCCAATTTGCCTTGACTAACGTTATATTTACTGTTTTGAATGTATTTGGTCGCATAATGACAATATTTGGTCCATATGACCAAGTTGCAAATATATACAATCATGATGAACTTTAGTAAGGCATAGCGAGCTTTTCTTGGGTTAAATAGGCGTCGAATTTCAGATGCTTTAGTAGTACTTCCACTCCTTCTCTATAATAGCTGGAGCATTTGTTAAAATTATTGGAGCCTTAAAGAAGATATCTGGTACTCTTGAAATATTTAAAAGGAAGAATATCAATTATCTTTTAGAATAATTACTTTTGCTAGTTATTCAGTTTTTGGGGAATAACATCAAATGGTAGATCTTAGTACTGCTATATGCTCCACTCCAACAGATCAAGCCATAGTTCAATACAAAAGAGACTAAATCATAATAAATAGTCCTAAGGAATGCGTGACTTTGACAAGATACAACTATGACTTATTTTATTATAACGTTTTGGTAACATTTTTATGCGTGAATTCCATTTCAATCAGTCGGCAATTGTGATTGTATTATAAGATTTTGGTAACATTTTTATGCGTGAATATGAGTCACAAGCACATACCTTTAGAGAAGTTTAGGAATGTAAACAGCTCAAATAAAATATTTAAAACAGTAAGGGGCGTGATACATTAAATTTTATTATAGTGAGTAACAATAACGCAAATCATAGAGAAAACTTTTTGTTTTGCTTTAAAGCTTTAGTTTGTTTTTGATGCTGTTGTTCTTGAACTATTAAATTTTCAGCCAACATTTAGATTGCTATAAGTCTTTTATCTCAACTAAGGGCCAACCTTCACATCTGAATGCAATATCATTTTTAATTAGTGATAGATTCCCATGAAGTTTATTATCGCATAGGTCTTCGCCATTAAATATAAGAAATATCGATCCAAAAACAGAGGACTATTTAACTTTCACATACCGAACAGTAAAAATTAGGAAACTTATAAAACGTCGAATAAAATGCCGCTAACATCTACTATACGTAATCTATAATATGATGTCGTGTCACTAATAATGGTATAAAATACCTATACACCAAGAAAAATTGCGAAGGACAATAATAATCAACGATAGATTCAATAGATATAAGACGATATTTAGTTATCTAGTTCATCTCTAGTTCCCCCCTCCCATCCACTTATTAAGCCGAATTAGGCTCAAATAAAACACCCATGTTAATTTGAAATCAGACAACGGAGTTACATGCCTAAAAATAAGTATTAGTTTCTCGACTTTCTCCATTTTATAACACGGGAACCACAACGGCTATAATAATTTCAAGGATACTCATATAATTTCTAAACTTAAAAATTCAAGTATGAGTGAGGACATCTGCTATATGAACGGTAAATTTTAATGGTAAATAAAATATGGTAAATAATAGATGCATATATGTACTTTAACTTTTATCAAAACCTTATTATGGTACTCAAACTTATACCTGTTGAAATACCGCGCGTAAAACTATTTTAAATGCTATTCCCACAAAAATGTTGATTTTCATTGACCGCTAATGAACTACTGTAAAGAACGAAAAGCTTTAGCTGCTGAGTATCCTGCTGATTGACCAACTATCATAATAGGAAAGTTAATGTTATAGAGGAACTACGTTAATGAATAATGTGGAGGGCAAGGACTGTAGACCATTAATTCACGATTCATCAGCCTAAAAATTTTATGAAAATGAATCATAATATTTACTAGATAAATGCTGTGTTCTTACGAATAAGCTATAATAAAGGTTTAATGGAGGACGATAACCCATAAGCTGTGTAGGGAACTACAGCACAGGTAACTTGACTGACCGTCCAGCCAACGAGTCAATTTGAAAGAACTTGCTCGGCAGAAATCCGCTTTGCGTAACGAGACCCTCACCTTCATTAGATTTTTAAAATTTAATAGTCCCTAGGATGGGGATCCATCATGGGTGAAGCGTTTTCTCCTTTGACCCATACCAGATCATTATTCTCGACTAAAGCATTCACTTTGTATCCCGCAAAGGCAGGCCCTAGGCAGCCTTGTGGGACGATGCTCCTTTCCCGGGGAAAGCAGAAAATTTGGGGATGCAGACAGCGTCAAGATTAACAAACCTCTATACAGTCAGTATTTGGAGGAAATAAAATTGTACACTTTTTCGGCAATTGGTGTATTGCATACCTTTCATCTGATACCCAAGAACTATGCTGATCGCGTAAAACTGAATTAAAAGCACAAAAACGCTAATTCCTCACTGATTCATAAGACATTCGGTAGACGGACTAAGAGACTCCCTCCCCCATGCCTGATCCTTCCATCGGCGATGCATGATTTATGTGTAAACCAATATCAAATGTATGTCAGCGTCTTAGTTTGAAGAAGATTATTAAGGAAGATACAATATAAGGCAATCAAGATTTTCTAACTTTCAACAACCAGTTCGATGACACTTGTGCTCGTTTATTTTATTTATTCATTATGCTAAGATTAATTTTACTTTATTCTATTATATATTTATTCTATCATATATAACCTATTATCTTACTCTCATATCAATAATTTCCAAAATTATTTGGATAAAAGGGTTTTCATTGCTCTCTTTTAAAGATTTTTCTGTAGCTGAAATGTCATTCAGTACAATGCCTAGGTATTTTAAACCATTTTCTGTAAACGAGCAATATAGTTAAAAACCTGAAATTCAAAATTTCGCGAACAATCTTCTGAGATTCTCCTTGTATTGTAAGTGCACTATAAAATATCATATTTCAAAAAAGAAGTTTTCCCAAAAGGTAGCGATCAAAATTTTTATAAATGCCCCGATACTTGATGCTCCAGAAATCAGTGCGCTGAAGTGGTCATCGAGAGACGCATTTTTATTAGTCACAGAGTCTAATCATGTTGTCACAACGCTACCGTATTTTACAACTGAGCGCCCTGTCAAATTTTGTGGGCTTTTTAGAACAGGCTGTAAGGTTAGGCTCGCAAATACCAGGCTGTCACAAACCAAAGACGTAAAACAGTGTAATTTTCTTCGCAATTTCTCTTATTTTAAAATTCATTTTGGATAATGACACCAAGTACTTTTCCTCACTGCTACTTTGGACGACGAAGAGGTGATTAGTGCAGTGAAAACCTGGCTCCGTAACCGGAACGAGTACTTATACCGACAGGGTATACACGCCCTAAGGAGTTGCCGAAGAAATGTAATAGAACTTGGAAGAAAATTATGGATAAAAATTGAGTGAGAATGAAAAACATCATTCTTTCATGGGTACTAATTTATTTTTGTCGAATAAATACTTAAGTGTTTAAATGTGGTTCTTTACTTGGAATAGGAAAATATTTTAAGAAAAGGAAGAAAAGAAAGAAACTATTAAATGAATAGAGTATGCAATTTAGGTATTTCAAATGAGAGTCTACGTACATATGAGCTAATGAGCATATGAGTTATTATAGTGTGAGTCATAATTGTCATCTAGCTGAAAGTATGCCTTTAATTTGATTAAACAATTGTCGCATTCTCGTGAAAAATGCTGAAAGTAAACTCTCAGCAAAGATACAAAAACAAAGGATTACGGGTAGAGGAGATATCTATGCACCATTATAAACCCTTCCAAGAAACTGGCCGACACCCTTCATACGTGGATTACCAATACAACACTACCATATCTGTACGCGGATTACGTATACTGCAATACTATACTACTTCATCGCTATTTTCTTATGAAAATAGTTGTCCACCTGATTCGATTGGTAGTTAAAAAGATACATGGGTGCCCAATTATTGGCAAACAAAACATGAGCATAGTTTCCAATGACTGAAGAAACACGGACCCGTTGGCATACACGAAAGGTAAGTGACCTGCAAAATTATTAAAAGGGTCAGAGGGCTCATCACAGTGGGTGAGAGAGAGGGAGAGGGAATAGACTTCTGTCGGTCCAAACCACGGGGTCCACGTCGCAAAAGGACGAAGGCGGCCTCGTACACGCGTGGGTGGACTGGATAAATGGACTCTTTGCAACTTGCAAGTGTGAAAGGGACTACGACCGAGGCGAACAAAAGAGGAGGAGATGTGCACGAAAAGCTCTAGAAAGAGCGTGGGTTGAATCCGTTGCGGCTTTTGTCCCTTTCCCTCCATGTATTTCCACTGACTACTATCTTGGTGACTTAATTAACGCTTACAGAAAGATTTTCCCTAATAATAGGCAACAATGTGACCCAAGAACAAGAAAAAAAACTGTTTGGATTAATGGACGAGATCCGAATCCGTTATATTCACATCGTATTAGCCAACGAGGGTAGTTTATCGCCACCGGCGCATGGTGCGATGACAGTTAACTAAATCATAGAATACCTTTTGACTTGGTAAACAAAACTGAATTATAATACTTCGCTTTACTCAACATGAATGTCTAATTACAAAACCAGTTTCAGTGCTGGGGAGTCGTTTGAAAAGATACCCATAGCGATCCGGTAAACAATGCTTGTGCAGAAATCTCAGGACGCCAGACGTCATGATTGAAATCATTTACCCATTTCACTAATTAACACCGAAGAAATTTGATGAAATTCAGAAGCAAAAGGTAATGGAAGTGATGTGAAATTAATATTCATGAAGCGAAAAGAACTGTCAAGATAACCGTACACAAAATCTAAAATACTGATATCTATTCTCAACCTAGGCTTAGAAAAGATCTTACACTAGAGTTTCGTGTAAAACAGCTTTACGCAACTAAACGGGTAATATCCACCATTTTAGCAAAAAAATAATACTATAAATGGAAAGTAAGATTCTCTACTGTACAGATGGGTCTACTGTTTAATTTCTTACTTATATGTGTCTCGCTAAGAATCAACGGGCAACTCTGGTAGTACCACATAAATATTGATTTTGCGATCGTTGTGTAAGCAATCGCTCTATTCGTGTGTGAATAGTTAAATGTTAACAGCTT
This sequence comes from Ceriagrion tenellum, assembly GCA_963169105.1. NCBI lineage: Eukaryota > Metazoa > Arthropoda > Insecta > Odonata > Coenagrionidae > Ceriagrion > Ceriagrion tenellum. The sequence goes on along the minus strand of OY720634.1, from coordinate 82,744,481 downwards.
GCAAATGTATTTGTTATATTCTTGAACTGATTAAGCTTAGAATACAGTTAAATTTAACTTATAACAAAACTCCATTTCAACTTGGGTGACAACTATTAATGCAGTAAATCTTTTTTTCCGGGGTTTTTGAACTAAGGGATTCAAAACCCAGTAATTGAAATACAACGTATAGGTATAGCAAAGAGACACTGAATACTAATCAAAGTTCTCACTCGGAAGCGTTCCCTATTTATCTTCATGTATTTATCTAAAATATTTATTTAAGGCCTATCGGGTGATATATCTTTGGCATATATCACTTACATGGGATACAAATTCCTTTTCACTAAATTCAATCTCTACCAGCCTTTTTTCGCTACAATCTGCGTTCACGTAACAAATTATATCCAGTAAAAATACGGATTTCTCTATGCGTGTTGGGGAAATATCTATTTAAATAAGTCACATAGTCTGTTGAAATAAATAAAAAGTAAATATATATTTTCATTCATTCTGTAAACGGAATTTTTCTTTCAATTTTTAAAATATTTACCCATTGAAATTAATAAATATATATTTTGAGAAATGACAACTGTATCTGCAAGTTGTAACCACGTGCGGTGATCGTTTCGGGTTGTTTTTAACCTTTAATTTGAGAATTTATTTTATTATATACAGCATATTAGAGGTAGAAGTTTGACCCCCCATTAGGAGAGCCGATTTCTAAAGCAATCGATTAACGCCTGGTCTTGGCCTTGCGTAGTAATGTATAAAATTCAGGTTAAGCTATTTAACTCACATAGTAGAGGAGAGAGAACTAATACCACTATGACGCGGTAACGCTGAGGGGCCTCCATTCGATGAGGCTAGAGTGATTTGAGGAGAGCCGAGGCTCGGTACCCTCGAAGCATTTGACAGGCTCTTAGCCGGCGTCCAATACTAAGGGAGGTGGCCTCTGAAGTCAAATGGACCCTGGGATTGTCGTGGTAGAGTATCCAGCCGCGATCACCCGCGAATCTTAGGCTGAGATCATGCTTCACTAGGAAACCCCCAATAATGTTGAAACTAAGTGACGAATTGAGGATTGTCTCAAGTCGCGCGAATTTCCGCCATACCTCCCGTTTTTTGTCGCACAAGTGTCGTCCAAATTACGATAGCAGCTTCTTTGCGATTCCTGGGGCCGTCCTAATCATTACGGAATCGATCATAAAAAGGCGAGTGCACTGACCATTAAGAATGTATTAGAGATGCAGGACACCCAGGAAAAAGGTTTATAGAGAAGTAGATACATAGAGGAATATGAGTTTTATAGTTATTAGCGAACTAATCTGATTCTCTATTTTTTGTCGAATCCAGCTGAACTTCGAAAACAGTGAAAAGTGAAATAGCTACTTAAGAGTCCAAAGGTAATTTGTTAAAATTATGTTTCTCTAGAAAATGGGAGATAACGGATTTAAGGAAAAACGAAACTCTCCCTGAGGACGCCTGCTTCAGGAACCGCTTCAATCTGATTGGGAAGTCTTTGGAATCCGAGTTCCTATTTGGTGAAGAGCATTATCTTTTACCTTTAGGAGAGAACTTGAAATAGAAACTTAAAGATAATGAGAATGTGCAGGAATACTATTCCATCCATTTTATAATCTCTTGAAGAGTAAGCTTGAGGATTTTAGCATCAGTTTCACAGCTCTCAATATTCTGATAATTAGGTTGCTACACTAGTTATGGTGTACCTTTCCTCATTCCTTTTTTTGGTTTTTATCTTGTTAGGTTAATTCAAGTTTTCACTAAGCTGCCAACATCTATGCCATGATTTAACAATGAAAGATGTTGTTCACTTGCCACAAAATTTTATTCACGCCAACTAAGGCTTCGACGTAAGTTATGTCATTTTAAAGGTGAAATGTTTCAAGGTCACCTTGAAAATGACATATCTTATGTTAAAACCTTGGTCGTTGTGGATAAGACTCTGTGAAAAGTACACAACATTTTTTATTATGAGATCATAACATCTGTAATCCATTTCTACAAAATATCGCCTGATCCGCTAAACTTAATCGCCAGCACATGAATTTTCTTTACGATTCTTCCTATCCATCGTTCCTTCCATTTCTTTGTTAGGCTGACATTTTCCCAAGAATTCTGCTTTTATTTCTCGGAATCTCAATCGTCTTTCTATGAAATCTTCCTGGATGAATCTCCCAACCCAATTGACACTCATTGCTACTACAGTATTGCGTTTTCAAAGTAAACCACTCTTTCCCATCTGGTTTCAGCCTTTCCTTCTGGTTTCAAGTTCAGCCTTCCTAAAACCATTGCCAAAATACATATCCTGCTATCGAACGACGGTAATGAAATAGAAAATTGTTTCAACCGGAGGAAGGAACTTGGTGATCAACTTACGCAACAACTATTTTTCTCATTTTGCTTTTCGGGAATAATTTAGAATGCCCAATGATTAAATAAATACATATCGAACCACATTCATACGGCATGAAAATGCCTCAGCGGCCTCGTTTTATCAAAAAAACATTATCAGGGGGTCATAAAAAAGGAAATTTCATGGTACTACATCACGCCATTTATAAATATCCCATCATGGCCACATCAACAATTGTTTTCCACATCGTGGCGATATTATGATTGGATATCATATAAAAATTGAGAGTACACCTATGCCATCATACTTTTGTATTTAATATGTATTTACAAGTATTCAACTGAGGAATTACAAACTTCTTAGCATATTAGTAGGGTGAACATACTCCGCGTCGTCCATGTGAAAACTTGAAGTAATTATAATAGCGATGGTTTGACGCTTACTAAATAACTACATTGTATAATACCCGAGAGAAAGGTAATGCAGGGCTGACGCAGTAAAATGATATCTGAAAATACAATATAAAACCTATTTTGATGTAAGCAATGTATCCAACGCCAGTTTCAAGCTGCTTACCTATATGGATATCAAAGACCCTTAGAGAGTAGGAGCTTCGTGTCCGGCATATCAAAGTGTAAAAAAAGTTATTTTTTATGGAATTCGGGACAATTTTCAGGAATGGAATCATTTTGTTGGATCACGTATCCAACAGATCAATCATTTTTTACGGGAAATTCCTTCATTTCACGGCGTTTTCACGACCCTCTGTATATCACGTAGAAGCCAATAGCAAGTAAAAAGACCATCAAAAAGGTAGACATAAGTTCCGAAGAATAGAGAATCATCTTACCGAGGTGGATGTTACTTGGTGGACATGCGCGAAACATATTCTCTTGAGACCTAGTCCCCATGGATACCTCCAGAAGGAGTTTCCAAAGAAAAGCCTGAGTGGAATTTTACGGTATTGTGGGTATCTTTCCGGTAATTCTGTCACCCCTATTCCCAAACTCTTGGATGTCCCAGGAGATAAACATTCGTAAACTTCCACCACATCTGTGTTTCCAAGTCATTCGGACCCATGAGGATTGCTATAGAAATAGACACAATGCACTTAATTCTCCACGGCCCGGTATTATGATGCTTTCTTAACGCTAACCGTATGATCACGTGGTCTTAAAATTTACCTGATGTTATCTGACTGTCTGAGTTTTTGGTGAAAGAAAAAATTTAACCAGAGATTAAAAAACAAATCACTTATTCATATTAAGAGGAATTTGAAACCACTAAAAGGCTTTTAACACAAAAAATATCAGCATGAATCCATTATTTCACTAGAAATCGTACATCATGGCGAAATAATCATAAAATGGGAAAAATAAATAAAAATTGCTAAATCCTTTTAATCGATTGCAACAGCAAAAAGAAATTTTAGAAGGATAGAAAAAAGTATTGACATCAACAGTCGTTAATTCAAGGATTAGACTATTGCCGCTCTCCTCTTCGTTCTCCTTTCAACACACTGCTCAGTAATCACATAAGCCAAATAATCACATTTCTTTCAACACATCATTATAATTTAATACTTTTCTTATTTTTTCATCGATAGATATTTTCATTTATTTCTTTTTTAATTATTGCTTGCAAAACATCTTACAATATAATCTACAAATTGTCTCATCAAATTTGAAGAAAAACGTATTTTTTCAAGCTGCACGCAAAACTATTTAATCGGTCACTCACCCTGACTATTTGAACTTTATCCTTCTCAAAAATATTGCTGTACTTCGATAATATAAATAATTGGCAATATTTTTCAACACATGAGTCAGAAACTATTTGATGATGCAGTTGACGTTAATCAGATCAGACATAAGACAAAACCGTAGAGAGTAAACTTAGTATGAAACTTTTTTATTTTACAGATGATCCAAATATTTTTAGAAGAGCTATCAGAATTTAATATGCCTATTCTTAAATCTGTATTTATTCAGAGTTTAAATTAACGAACTAAGTAGCTGAAACTGCAATTTAAGCATAAATAACTCACGCCACCGTCATCCATAGTCTATCACAGCGCTGTTTATTTACCCTCATTACAGCATTTCCGACAGTTCTGTGCAATCAGCTGCATCGGTTTAGGTATTTAACAATTTAAATATCTGGTTTGACTAAGATTACTACTATAGATAACGGGTGATAGTGCTCTAGAGGTGAGTTTACCATTGACCTGCGGACACATAAATAAACGTCACCTCAAAATTACAGAGGGTGCAAACAGCCCTTCCATCGGACGGCAGGCCACAATGAAATACGCGGAAACGCTCGCGAGATCTGGCTCCTCACGGGGTCAACCAAGGGTATTTATTGTTCCGCTTTCTTTCGTGATTTACGTCCCCTTCAACCTTTTTGCCTCACCGTCGACCTCTAGTCAATCAAACGACCGAGGCGCCGGAAGTATTGCAGTCCTCTCCTCCACTGAAATGGCAATACCCCAGCTCGCACCGGTCGGCTTTTTTCTCCTCCCAGAGACCTTTTAACGCGCGTGAGCAGCGAAAAGGCATAAAACGTACCGACGCGGCGTCCACTCCATCACCAATTCTGTGGAGGAGAAATAATCGAGAATGGATGCGATGGAGGAGGTCCAGAGAGACAGAGAGAAAGAGAAAGAAAAAGTTGGGGATGCTGGCGAGATTGCGGAATGTTTGGAGTCAGCAGGGACTGGAAAAAAGATGGCTCAAGTCGCTACGCACTGAATGAGTAGTCTAGCGTTTTTCAAAGATATAACCAATGTTATTTTCCTCTGCATTATCATTGCATTATTAGGAGCAAAAACAGTAAAAATTAAAAGTGTGGTATAAAGAGAAAGAATTACAGAGATTGCAGATTAGAGCAAGAGAGAATATTGAATGCCTCTCCATTTCTCGGGTTTCCACTGCGTAGTCTGTTTTTGGGACAACATTTAAGACCTAAAAACGCCCATCGAAACAAGGTAGAAACTGTTGTAACAAAAACAGCCTATGTGGTTAAAATCCGAGAAATGGAGAAGCATTCATCTGAAAGCCGTGGAAACTTAAAATGGAAGAGAGCATATTTTTTATTTTCCACTTACGAGTAAATATAGTGCAACAGATAACGCTTTGGTCGTCGCAGTAACATGAATAGGAATAACTGCTGCGTCGACTTAAATGACTAAAAAGCATTAGGAAGAAATGGGTCATGAGTTGTGCATGCGTATCATTTGCACGCATGGTTATAGTTCCGGCGCTAAGAGAAGCATACATTTCATAATATGCGACTCGCATCCGTAGCTAGAGCAAGCCGTTCACCCCAACGTTTTTACGGCCCCAGGCTTTTCACCTCACCTTAGGATCTGCTGTCATTTTAAGAAACGGCGCTTTTTTTTAAAGAGAAGATACATAATTTTCCTCCATGTCTGAAGAAGCATGTTAGAATGAGTAGTCCTGACTTTTGCCACGTGACTGAAAAAAGTCAGTCATTAGATAGCTCAGTTTCACCCTTGATTGCTTAGCCATTGACCGTGATAACCGCTTGAACTGTCATCTCTACGTATTTTTTTGTGCAAAAAATATCGAGAATATTAGTGTTTTAGGTCCAATAATCCGCTAAAAGTTCATGTGATGAAGCTTGGAGATCGAGGTGGACCGAGGTGGAAATGGACCGAGTTTACACTCTCGTTTGAAGACGTTCTTGTGCGTCTGATACTATGTAATAAGGGAAAGTCTTGTCTAAAGCCGTCCGGACTCAAATGGAACCGCATGTGAGACAATTTGTCACTACGTCGAGATGGATGCAAGAAATAAACAAAGGAAACTTACATTCTGTAAGATACCGGCGTAAGACTGGATGAGGGCGAAGTAGCGGAACGTAGTTTTTCCTTTATCAGCGAAGGAATTCCCCGGCTCAAATCTGGACGAAAGTTTTTTACATTCGTGCTTCTGAACCAACTTGTTTTCTAAATTGAGGGACAAATTTTTTCCACGTTCTAGGAAATTCTGGTTGAAAGCCAACCAAAATTTTCCGGAATGAGGCAATTTCCCTTGTATACGGTACGATTTCGTTGAAATAAATGTTGGAGAGGAATGGGTAGAAAAGACTTTCTAAGACAGTTGAAGTTCTATTGAGTTCATGCGATGAGAAGAGCACCCCACTGCAGACCTGAACGAGTATAGGGCTGAAATATGATGGATACATTCTCAAAAATATTCTGTTAAACTCAGTGATTTCCAAGACAGAATTTTAGCACCTATTTGGCAATAAACTACTCTCTTTCTCTCAAGTCAGTTACACTCGAGCATGAAGTGAGCATGGTTTGGTTTATAGACGTCTATATCCAGCTACATAAAAAACCATTGGTGACTGCACCAAGTGATTCCAAAACTATAACATTGAGTATAATTTAAAGACGCCACTTGATCATGAAATCATCCTTTTGATGTTAAATTAATGTAATTAACACTATGCTTGTCCAATGAAGTCTGATTAAGTTGTCAAGTCACCACACTTGATGAGATGCAGTGGAACAGCATTCTCGATAAATAAATATACAAACATAAGCGTTGTACCTGATGACGGGGACACATTACGTTCGAACTCGTGTTGATGGTGATTTAAAGTAGATAGTACTACATACGTTACTATTTCATCATCAAGAAATAAAAAAATGTGGTCACAATGCAGCATGGTTTTCATTAACATTGCCCATTACACAATTTCTCACAAGATCTAAATAAAATACTCTCATTCTGTGACTTTACGACTTTACGACGACCGGGTTAGCAATGATATTACTTCGGTTTAGATCCAAAAGTTAAATTCATAGCACAATGCACTGTTCTATAGGTCTAGTGCCTCTAGCACTAAAGCGATAGACATTGAGGTTTATATATCGATTCTGTCGCTAAACAGGTTTCTCTTGTTTTGATTTCAAACAAAAGGCTTATTTCTATAGAAGACTTATGCGTCACTCGGATGAATCATGCAGACTTTAATGTTTCCTCCGCGTTGGCATCATGATGATAGCATGATGAATGTCCAGCACATTTTTTGAAACTCTGCCTCTTATAAACTCTTAGTAAGTTATTTTAATTCATCAATCGCCGTTGTTAGACTAACTTTAATAAGGTACAGTGTAATGCATGGTGTCAGCTCACCCCTTGCCACATTCAATTGAGGTGGTACGTAGGCTATTGTGCAAAGGTTGATGACACTCACTCTTATGTAGGCATCCTCAGGTCAGTCTGAAGTGGAGATTGCTGTCGAGAGGCCAGTATATTTTATAAGCATTGAGGTAGATGTAAAGAAAATTACGTCAACGAATCGTGGCATGACAACCGAAATAACAATTATGTTGGTAGCAATCATATTAGTAACAATAATATAACTTAACTTTGGATAGCGCGACGGAATGGGCGCATTAGCTACGGTAAAGCAAGAATATCCGCCATCTGTTTGAGAAGTAAGGACAAAAACACTTGAATCTTTCATTTATCACTTTTTGTTATAGATTCTACTCGATTTAACGTAGTTTTCATTACCCCGGAAGGGAACGGCGTGATCGGTATGTATATATGCATGTATTTATTTGGAATGTGGAACTTCATTAATTTAAAAATGAACAAAAAATACAATTAAATAAAGAGAATTTATTTTAAGAAGTATGTATACACTGATTTTTAGTATGTTATCGTTGAGAAACATTGTAAAATTGCACAATTAGCGCGTCAGCCCGTACGCGCTCATGGACAACCGGAGTTAACCCTCTATACACGGAGTTGTTCGTCCACCAATTGCAGCCATTTCACATATTATCTCACTACCTGGGAGAGTCAGGAACTAAAAGTTACGAATGAGGAATATTTTAGCTGCCAAGCTGTAAAATTGATGTCAAAAAGGCATATTGACGTAAAGAAACCTAATCAGAGACAAACAAACTCTTCTATATCTTCTAGGTCACTCAGCATGATTGAAGATTAACACATATGGCGGAAAATCCACACCTATTTCACAGGTTTTTGCATTGACCACTGTATCAAGCACACTCTCCATACAACTAAATGATTTTAAGGCCCCGGAGTTGTTGCCACGGCTGCTGCTTAACAATTGGTTGTCATTACTCACCATTTCCTGCCGTGCCGTAGCAAAGGTCCGCGTAGGAACATACATTTCCAAGCATTTGAAATATTTCAGACGTCCTCTTTGTTCATAATATTTGGTCTTAATATAATATATATTGCTTAAATAATAATCGAATGAAAATCCGGTTTTTTAAGCCAGTTTTTTAGGTTACTTAAAGTTGACTGTGTGACCTGGCTATGAAAAGACATCCTATGATGGATAACTTTTCTTCTTACCTATTCTTTTGCCGGTTAGTACATTTTCATCCTAAATTAGATGGCTGTATGATGCTTATTTTTGTGTTTTAGTCCTCAATAGCCAATAGATATTCTTTGTGGAAGTTCTCTTACATAGCATTATCTGTTTACATCCTTTCAATTACTTTTCTCCTTTAAGCCTCTCGAACAATATTTCTTATTTTACTTGCACACAAAGTCCCCATTTTTATTGGCTTGCCCCATGAAATAAAATAAATAAACAGATCAAATAACTAATAAGTCAAAAATAAAATTATTGCAAATATTTCAGCCAGTAGAATGTTTGATAAAACACTATAGAATAGTCCTCAAATATGGTCATAAAGGAGAAAGACGACAAAAAGATCCATAGGGTGGAAGAGAAGGAGTTGATGGAATAAAGAGACAGAGAAGGTGGATGGGATTTTTGGCAAGAAGCGGCTGGTGGTTATAGGCGTTGGTTTGCGGGAAGACGTATTAATGACTAGAGAGGTAATAGGTGCTATTTCTCAATGTGGTCTCCGATGTAAATAATTCACCGAGCAGTATCCGGTAATAATGAATCCTTAAGAGGAAACAAAAGAGCCATTTTCTTCCTTATCGCGGTTTTGATAAAGTTAAAAATTGTGTGGAAAATTTCGAAAAGATATAGCACTTTTGAATGGGATGAGTAGGTACAGGAAGTACCTATGCCCAACTTTATAAACGGAACGGCGTGAAGAGAAGGTGTAAGGGGACGTTACGGTGAAAGAGGAATAAAGTCGATATCGGTTAAAAAAGAAACCCCTGCCTTTAATCGGTGGAGACCCATAATAATAATAATAATGAGAGCATCCAACACCTGACAACATTCCCTCCCTACGAGCGCAGATGTTCGGGGGCGCATATGGGGGCGGAGGTGGTCGGATGGTGAAGGGCGAGGAATAAGGCCGAAGGGTGCCGGGAGACGAAGGGGGTTGGGTAGAGGAGGAGGGGCATAAAGAGGGGAGGGTGGAGATAGGGGATGGAGGGGGATGCGCGAGGGATACAGCAGCCTCCGGAATGGAGCACTCGACGTCTGGGTACCAGAGCGTCGAGGTCTATAAACCCCGATACCAACAGTCTCGGCCGCCCGCTCGAACGCCGCGGGGAGTATTGCCTCTCCCTGCCGCTGCCGACAAACTTTTTTCTGCCCGAACGCTTGAGAAGAGAAGCAGCGCGCTTTATTTTTCTCCGACATTTCTTGGGTTTTAACGGCGGAGTCTCTCATTCATCTTCATTTTTTATCCTAAACACGAGAGAGAGGGATATTTTGTGGATCTTGTGCGACGATACTAAAGGGCATTCGCCATTGAGAAGTGAGCAAGATAAAAATAGTGAAGAAGATTATTTAGTGTGATTTAACGTTAGCAAATCAATGCGCTCAGCAAATTCCCAGTGTTAATTAGGCTCAGTGATAATTTTTTCCTAAGCATTCGAGAAAAGTCCCGCCATTTATAAGAACCAGGACGTTAGGACACACACGTCGAGTTAGAGAACAAATTTGAAAATGTGAGGAAGAGTTAAAAGAGTGCCCGAATGCATGTGAAATAAATGCAATCACCGTAACCGAAATCCCAAATTATTTCAGTGTGCTGGACTCTTTTTGGTGTGATACTCCTAAGTGAACAGCTGCGCTGTGTGCTCGCAATAAAGGATTAAATAAGTCTTCCTTTTATGGCATCAATAAAATATCCCATTCGCAGTGAGTGAAAGAGTTCATCAAAGTGAAAAGTGCTATAAAATATTTTAAAAAGTGTAGTCTTCCACCCGAGTTTGCATTAATTTTGGAGCGTGTTATCAACATTTTTCGCCTATGTACACGGGATATTTTTCCAATCATAGCAAATACAGTTATAAGGGTTGATAATAAGAGAAGCACAAGGCTCCACCAATGGAGGTGACCCTGAAAAAAATCTTGCCAAAATCTCCAAGGGATAGTCGTCGTGTATGCTCCGTGAAAGAGAAGTGAAATCGTAGCCCCGTAAGTTTTCCGAAATACGAAAATCAAGCTAGCTAGATGTCAAATCTGCATTTTAAACTTTCGGGAAATAAAGGAACTTTCGAATCCTAAACGCTAAGAAACTTTTCCTTTACCCAGTGAACCTGCCATATGGAAAGTACCCAAGTCTGAAAAGCTAGGATGAAATTTGCGTATTTTTTTATTCATCTTGTTGAAATCTAAAAGTTTCCGTGAGTGTCTAATATTTTTATTTGCTCTAGCGTAATGTGCAGAGTATCTACTTCAATATGAATTTTTTATCCAACGGTACAAGTTGCCGTTTGATTCAGGCAACGGGAAACTAATTTGAATCCATGCGATGCACGGAGGAAGAAAATTCTCAGATTTTAATGACCTTTCAAATAACCTCTATTTCCGGAACAGTCCTTCAGATTAAAAAACTACCCATGTATAGGAACTAGCCACCGGGCTCATAGATTTCAAGTTACGAAGACTAACAAGCGATTAACTCAAAGCAGGTTTCCCATGTCAAATTCAACACGTTGGAACACCTCTTCCCTAACAAAAACGAACAATTTTTCAAAACGACAAACTTTCCTGAGATCTTCGGGTCAATTCTCAATAAAATTACCCATTTCCTCTTGTATAAGAGTACTTTCATACTTGCAATAGCTCATTATGCACGAACTTTCACGCATATTTCTATCCTGCAGAGGAAAAAAGGTAATCAGCTGTCTTGATTCGATCGCCAATCCAGAAATGTGGTAGCTTAGAATTTCATTTAAATACATGATTCATCGACGCGTCATTCTATCTGAATAAAAAGGGGAAAAATAAATAAAATATTCGTCCCACGTCAGCATAAAAGACCTTTAATTGACTGTAGGGAATAGAATTATAAGTTGTGCTATGTGGTCAGTTACGAAAAATATAAATGCGTAATTTTATGCAAGATATGTCATATTGCGATCAAAGCAAAATGCCGTCAGAGTTCCACAAAATGCTTTAGTTGGAACTGAAAAGAAATGAGCATCTTAAAGATCATGATCTGCTGCGGAAAATCACATCAGATTGCATTGTGAAGCACTTCAATATTAGAGTTTCTCACAAGCAGTTGCTCAATATAGTCTTAATAACGAGCTTACCGCGGCCTTTGCGGAAAAAGCTATTTTTTTCAATATTTCAAAATTAGAATACTTGAAAATTACCATTTAAAAAGAGGAGAAAAGTACTTCATTCTAGAGCTAAAACTGTCTCTCTTGAACTTTCACCCGCAACTGCCCTCCCGCGATCTTAAGAAAGGAGGAGAAGTTGAGATATTTTCATAGAAAGTTAAATTTTACCTCTAATATTCACGATTGACCAAGTGCCAGAATCATTGGAAGTTCAAATTCCAGGCACTCAACAATATTCCACTGTTTAGATGGAAGCTTTATTCAGCGGGATAGTAAATAACTGAACGTTTCGCAGAATTTTAAATTAATACTATTTAAGGAAATTAAAATATCGTTGTTTAGGCTTAGATTGCCTAAAGGAGTGTATCTGGAAATAAAAATCTGGGTAAAAAACTTTCGCTCAAACGCAAGACTTGGGGATCAGACACCATTATCATCAGCTCACCGGAGGGGTTCAATCTCCTCCAAAGCTTTCACGCAACATTCCCCAGGTAATCGATCAGTCCTTGACATTCCATTCAGACTGCTTTTTGTAGTTTATGTGTGATTTAGTGAATTCGGAAACAATTGATTTCCAAGTGTTGTGAAAGCTGTCGTTGTCATATTACCCTGAATTCGAAAATCGAATATCACATGGAAACAGTGCATCGGAGAAGAAAGGTTTCCAAGTCGAGGAATACCATTCTTCTGATATAAAGACATCAATTTACGCTCCACAAATGTTTCAGGTACCAACGCTGGTAGCTCAAACAGTAAACTTGACACTACAAATGTGAAGTCTTCCGTATTACAAGTTAATATTTAGCTTTACGTCTCATATATGTAATGCAGATGGTGACCACCCTATGAATATCCACCCCCGCTCTTAGGTATCAGACACGAAATCCGAGTCATTCGACGTCACCGAATAATTCTAACAACGGAGCTACAACCGAAATGTCAGAGAGAAATGCATACAAATGTAAAATCAAGCTAGTAAGAGCTCATAACTAGGTGCATCAAATGAAATTAGGACTAGTATCGAAAAAAAGTTATGTGTTTCATCTAACTGATTTCCTTTGCTAACAGGACACCTAAAATACTTTAAAATTAGCATGGATAAATGAGAAAACAAGTTAAAATGATGAACCCAAGAAGCACTCCAGGAAATTTGATGCTGGACCTTAATCGGGGAAGTGTAAACGACTGGATTTTGAATGAGCCGAGGGGAAGTGAAACGCTATAGGCTTCGGAGATATTGACAGTACCGTGAGTTCGAATCCAAAAACCTCAGGATAATTCGACCCGTCTACAATATTGAACGCGAAGTAAATTTTTATTTTCAATGGACAGTTATGCATCAAAATATAGCGGGAAATCAAATAAGATACCTTGAAGGGTGAGCTAAGAATTCAAATGCCTCAGGGCTAACCAATCTTTGTCTGGAGTAGAAATACATAACAATAATCTACCTTCTACATGAGTCGTGCCGAAATAAATCACATAAATTAAAAGTAAGGAAATCATAAGAATCAGTGCGGTTTAATTTTAAAAACCAGTAGAAGATATTTAAACCAAAGTTTGTTTGACAATTATCCGACCTTTTACTAGTGGTGGTTGCATGAGGATGTCTTATTAGCCGATAATAGAATTAATTAGATATTTTAAACTCCGGATACTCACGTCGGTCCCTTACAATTTCTATTTGTCTCTGTTTTCGACACTACAAACCACTTATGATCAGAACAGAGTAGAGACGTGGATATATACTGATTTGACCGCGATCACACGCATGAACTTCGGGTATTGATTAATTAGCCAAATGTTTTCAATGCTAATTTTATTAATTTAATGGGCAATCTGTGAAATTAAATTAATTTCCCCATTATTTATTCAAAAAAGTCTCACCTTTGAATTTGAAGAAATAACGTCGAATGTGAAATGAATTGCACATCTACAGTCAGAGTGGGGGCTTCTGACTCTCCTGCGGCCATTTTAGGGCTATGTTAGATTGACCTCCGTTTAATTAATAAAGCGAGACCCGTCACGAGTATCATCGTTAGTGCTTTCGAGTGATATCGATGGAGATTATAGATATCCCTCAGTAGAGTCTATCCCATAGTTCGAACTTACGTCCCAAGGACAAGTGGAGTGATTCACCCTAGTCAAATAGAAAAAAAACGGCGGAAAGTCAGTTTCAAGGCTGTTAACTCATCTTGGATCACATTGGATGAACCTCGGTTAAATTAATACATTAGGTGTGTTAGAACGGGTTTGCGTGATATAGTGATTTAGTGGCATTGATCTGATATTACACCCCTTGAGTGAACGTAGAAAAAATCAACGGAAAACTAAATCAAAGAGTATACGAGTGAGTGCGTTGATAAAAATAGGAAAAATAAGTTTTCCATTAGATAGTTTGTTCAAGATGATGCACTCATGGCTGGAGGCCCACTCGGAGGACAACGAGCACGAGGTCACGCCCCTCCCGGACGACGAGGACGACGTTTGGAGTATCCTCTATAACTGCACGGCGAGATTTCTGAAGATGCACGGCGCGTCCCTGCTGGACAATTCAACGTTCCCTCTCTCAGGCACTGGTCTGCACGGCGAGGAGGTGGAAAGAGTGGAGGACAGGCTCCTCCAGGAGGCGATCGCCGATTGCCTCTTCCCGCCCTCTTCCTCACCCCCCTCCATCACTAAGCTGATCCCGTTCCTAACGCCGGAGGGCGGAGGAGGGGTGCGCCCCTCGCTGGGACCCCGCGGGGCCAGGCGGTCTTTCTTTCTACCCTCGTGGCAGAAGGCCCCATGGATTATCGTCTTCTCCGTCATGCTCCTTGTGGCCGCCCCAGGCAACGCCATCGTCATCTGGATCGTACTGGGTGAGTGAGCGCTCTAGGTCATTAAAATACGTTGACAACACATTTTTAACAGTGTAAACATTGGTATAGCCCTAGAGCTATCTAATGGGTAATGTGCGAGTGTAAGGTGTAATGTTAAGCTAGTCAAAAAAAGGAAGATGACAACTCATGTGGTATACATCTTTAAGGTCATTAAAATTCGTTGAAAAAACATTATAAAACAGTGTTAACATTGGCATAGGCTTTGCGCTATCTAATGGTTAAGGGCGAGTGTATGGTGAAATGTTTAGCTAATCAAAAAAAGGAAGATGCCGACTTATATGGTAAACTTCTTAAAAATAAACGCGGCAACTAAAGTATTTAATGTTGGCTTAACAAAAGAAATAAATTAAGTCTAGAATATAGCAGTAAACAGAAACAGTATACATACAATTCAACAATATACATTTTGGCAAGTTGAGAAGAGGGAAAAAGTAATCGAGGCATTTCTGGGTGAATGTAAAAACGTCGCGTGAAGGTAGAAGTTCAAGAAAAGGATGACTGCCAGCACTGATACTGAATGATGCAGATATGTGACAGAAAACAGATTGTTTCTAAGTGGAGAGAGGGAATTATGGTGCGAGTAGCAGACTTACATTACGAATGGTTCAATCTGAGACTCTGAGTAAAAAGTAAGATGAGGAGGGACTTACTGGAACGACTCGTTCATGACGGAGTGTACAAATCAGTCGGCGATGGGGGAGATGTGAGAGGCCTGGTGATGATAGGATAAGTGAAATATGTCTAAGATAGAGCGATCAGTGACGGACTACGAGTAAAATGAAAGTCATAGGAGATGAGTAATTTTGGACCAGAGAGGGACGCAGTTGATCTGATGGGAGAGGAATTCAAGGAATTATCACTGTTGATTATGAAGAAAAGATACACCTCATGCAGCTCAACAGTAGTCATTACTGGACTGATTACTTGTATTTGGTGTCATTTCTAAGTATCTGTTGTTCGGAATATGTTCGGCTTCACTATGGGAGATTTATGCCTGAAAGAGTACCGTGCTCCAATTCATTAATTTCTCATGTTGAATGGCCATAAAGCGTTCATTTTTTTATTGTGTTGGAGCTCACTTTTTTCCGCGATATTTTTTTAATATTAAATAATTATGTGTGGTACATTGAACTATAATATATTGAACTAAATGAATTAAGCCTCTTTATTAAATGATATTAAGTGGTTGGTTTCGAAATAAAATACGTACGAGCAGTAATAATGACTAAGTAAGACTGCAGACTCGTTGATTTAGTTAAATATCGTACATTATCTTGCTTAGAAGAAACGTAACTCCAGGCAACCGAAATTTAAATGAAAATAATTAAATGTAAATCCAAAATTATGCAAAGGTCTTAAAACGACTGTTCACCGAGGATTGTCGAATCTGATAAGGAAAACTATATTTAATCAGAGTTGTTACATATCTGTGCTTTTGATTCGGCCGAATATTCACGAATGTTGAGGTTTATCATGAATAATATAGTCAAAGAATATTGAAATACTAAAGAGGCAAATTGTGCTCAGTTAATACCAAAAGAGACTCAGTGAGTTTGATAATTTAAATTTATAGAGTTTATTAGAGCTCATATAGGTTACATAACCGAGTATTTCTATATGCACTAGGCATTCATAGGTTCACAAATACATGGCACTTAACATTTTATGTGCATAGGGTACCAGGTGAGGCCCAATTTTATTTTGGAAAACTTTTAGAGAAAACTTATCTAATAGTGCTAGTACCTCGAAGAAAGTAGACTCAGTAGTTTGAATATTTCATTTAGATTATGATCAAGCCAAAGTGAACTTCTCAGCTGATATCATCTACATTTCACTTTAAAGGTTCATTTTTCAGTTTACACACACTGAAAACAGATGCATACTAAAGCTGCACATTATCAACACGACCCGTTGACTGAAATCTAGTATTTGAGTATTTGATATTGACGATATATTGTTACGAGTTATTCCAGCAAAAAAAAGTGCATGAAAGCTCATTTTTCAACCAAGAACAACCGCAATTGCCTTAACCATCCAAAAGTCAATTCCATCGGCCGACGGTAAAAATTATCCCAGTCAATCGGTGAATACGATCCCGGTAGATAATGACAGTAAAAGGTCAACATTTTTCCCATTGTAACGATGTGATTTCTTTTTTTCCGGAACGAGAATTTCACTAATTACTCTAATTTTCACACAATTGTTGTGAAAATGAAGAGGGAACCAAGAAAAAAATGTATGTTTGTGATCAGGTTATGGATACGTCTGATGTATATTAGAAGCATGCTTTTTCGCCAGATTTTTAGCAAAAGGATTTTTAAGTGAGCTACATCTATACAATTCCTATCAATTCGCGACGAGTAATTTTGTACGAGATGACGAATGTACATACATATGCACAAAAAATACCATATAATTTAGTCAAAAATACCTGACAAAAACCTTTGATCCATACTTTATCAAGCATTGACAGAAATTGAGTGATAATGGAGATAAATTGCGAAGCACATCACACAAAGGGAACAATATAAGTCTTGAAAAATGACAGAATGTCGATTTTTCACATATAATAGGAAGCATTACCCTTCCGTCTCAAACTTGGACAGAATGCCTCAAGTAGTACTATAAATCGCATATTCTAATGTCAGATACTATGCGTGGAAAACATTTTAGTCTTTCAGCTTCGTGATTCAATTCATATAACAAATGATGAGTGCTTATAGTTCTTTGGTTTTTCAAGAGCAGAGAGTTGGCGCATACAATTACAGGATACCAATATTAGTGCTGATACTGGATCATATTCTGCAATGACTTCTCAAAACAAAACACTATAATTGGGAAAACTGCAATAACGGTTGATAATGGTCAGCAATATCATTACTCAAATGTGTTACGAACATGGATCACTTTTTTTGGGGTATATAACCTACTTAACATGTGCATTAATGTAATGCAGATTACGCATAAAAAAGAGGCAGGATAAGATGGCATTCTGGTTAGGTATAACTTATTATAATGAATGGAAAGGTAATAGTGAGAGATAATTGGAAGGCTCAAGGTCAACAGAGGACGAGGTGGCAGTGTCTCGACCCTCGACCTCTGATATCAAGATTAAAATATGAATCTAATTGGAACATAAACTATGGAGAAAAATTACGTGAATTATCTATTCTATATTTAAGTTTAATATTTTGGTGGACTAAAAGATTGAAATACTAAACTCGAGCACAAGTTAGGAAATTAACGCACTCCTCTTCAAACCAATATTAGAATGATTTTATTTTCATTTACAAGGCAATTGATTTCCAAGTGTACATTACTTTTCAGAGCCTGAGTTGCCAAATGAACTCACTCGATCGTCTTAATGCAAAGGTAGTTCACGCAAAAATGAGAGGGGCCGGGTCATGCAACACGTGCATTAGGACAGTTATCGGTCAAATGAATAGTTGACCGAGAAAGCTGAGGAAAAGGTCGCCAGTCACTTATTCGTCCTACCTCATCCACAATGCCCACATTCTTCATTAGCGACTTATTAATTGATCAAAGGGAATGGCCTCTATACCAGCGGTCCTCTTTATGCGTGATCAACTGCACGAGTGTCACTTTGTTTGTCCGCGAACTGCCTGAAACGAATGCAGAGTTTTCTGTGCCGCCGGCATTCATGCACTATTTTTAGGACCTCGGATATGGTTCTCCGTATCACAATTGCGGTACTAGTTCCGTATTTTATTTTCCTTTTCTCGCATTACTTTAAAATTTATAGGGAAGATAAAGCACACCTCCACAGCCAAATCGGGCGGACCAGGGGGCGCGGCAAAAGAGTCAAAGTCCTCTTTCTATCTCCCGTCTCCGACCCCTGGGCCACTGGCCTCCAAGAGTAGGATGAATATTCTATGAATCTCCGAGTTGAAAGTTATTATTCCCCCTCTGCGATATCCCTTTAATCTGCATTTCCATGAATTACCACCGTTTTCGGGATCTGAAATTATGCCCGAAGAAATCCGACGAATAACAACGATATTCTACAGGGATAAGACCTTTCAGGATAAATTAGGTGTGGTAACTATCCACCAAGAAAGAACAGGGGTCCAGGCTCCATGCCACACGGGAAAATTTTATTCTGAAAGAGCGCAAGAGAGTTTCATCAACATATCATTTCTCTCACTCCGTATATTCTACAGTCTCTTGTATTCTGACTCATCTAAATTTAGTAATAAGATTATGGAAAGATTGTTGTGAACACAAGGGGTGGTGCATCTGAGTTGTGGGATGGAGGAGGCTCTGCAGTAGGAGAAGGGTTTATTGATGATTACTGGTTGTCTAGAAACGGGGTTTGTTTGGATGGAGGGGATTGTTGGGGGAGTCGCCATTACAGAAAGGAGTGAATTGGAGATTGTGGGAGATGTTGGAGATTGAGAATTTGTGTAAGCTGTGCTTTGAGCAATAAAACCTGTTTTAAAGACTTAAGAAGAGTGCTCTTGGTCTCTGGTCGGCTGACAACCTGGCAAGAACCCCAAAATGTGCCGCTTCATGGAGTGACTCGTCGGTCCACGTCGCGTGCACACGACAAGATATCTACCCTACAAGGTCCAAGATACCAAGTTTCGGTTTTTCCATCTCTTTATTTAACAAGATCCGGCTAGAATGAAGAATATGTGCCACCAGTTATGCAAACAACGTTCAGCACAAATTTAATCTCTAACAGTGAATAGTGACACCACATCCCCATTGTACTAGGCCTGAGACACGCGATTAAACCAGCATCTTTTCATATGGTTCCACTTTAATTTAAATGTCAGCTGGACTCCATGAGTGAACTTCTTGAACCAAGGAATATTGCAGATTTTTTTGCAATTTCAATCTTTAAGGCTTATAATCACTTAACAATTTGTGGAATAAAAATAACTAATTTGCCAAGTTTCTCATTCAAACATGTACTCTTATTTCCTCAATACCTTTCAATCATTTCATTCATCCATCTACTCTACGCATTTTATTTATAAACTAATGCAAGGAAGATAATTAATAGAAATGAGGATTTTAAATTAGGGAGAGCAATAAATCGTTCGTAAATTCATAAGCAGCAAAATAGTCGATGTCGTAACTTCCATGGATTCAAAACAATTTCCGTGATCTAAGTTCTAATGCGTATATTAATTTCTAGGTCAAAATTATACACACATTATTGCATACGCAATTCCGAATTGTCAACAAAATGTAGTAAATTATTTAATGTTTGTAATTTCTCTCGATATCAAACGTCAATATTTTTTTATTAACTAAGTGAATATTTTCATTTGTCCCTGTGCCAAGATATTTACAAAACGTCACGTATTTGCATTTCAAGATTCGCCTCAAAAGCGCATGAAGGGTCTGTAATAGCCACAACCATTTCTCACACGTGAAAAAGTAGGACACTTTAGCATGCTCCCCGGCCGAAGATCTTATTACGCTTTATAAGTGGTACTTTCTATGTTAGGCCTTCTATAGCCCACCACTACTCAGGCGTACTGGAACAAGGAGCCCAGAATCTAAGACGTGATTCTTTTGATCGCAGAAAAGTAAGAATATTACCATGAAGGAAAACAAAGGCGTCAATTTTTACTGCCACCATTCAAGAGCGTCCTTTGGCTCAAAACGAAGGACGCAAACGTTGCATGATTCATACGGACCACGGTGAAATATCCTGGGGAAATTCCGTTTGAGAGGGCATTGACTGGGAGTCAATACCTCCTGAAGTGGAAACTGGCTCCATGTGCCGTTATACATTTATAACCCTTTCATTCACACCTTTCAACTAAGTTGAGAAGAGAAAACTCACCATTTATCCTCATTTTAGAAAGTAATCAATAACAAAAAAAATGGATACTAACGTGGAAAAGCTAATAATAAAATATATTTCGTCCTGAAAAAAGATCACGATCCGAAGCAGCTGGGGAAATTATGAAGATCGAAAATTTTATACAAACTATAATCTCTGTTAAAATATAGCGATACTGGCGTCAAATCAAATACGCATTGATAACTTATGGCCACATGCCCCGCATCATGAATTTTAAAGTTAAATGCCCTTATAATGCTTGACGGAAAAAAATATAAAGCTTGATTAAAATAGTTAATATTTAAATGTCAAAACATTCAGTGTCTAAAGAAATAAAAAATCTGGTAGAGTCTGAAACCACATGCGCATCTCTGCAAACCGTGATACTCGGTTTCATCGCGTTCCCGAACGAGTTACAGGTTATTTTAGATGAGTGAATCGCCGACAACGCTGAGGGCATTAATTTTAAACTGAATTTAGACATCGCATACTCAAGCACGGTACGCTACTGCATTCGGAATGAGCGCACGCTGAAAGTTATGCCGAGACAAATGCTTTTTGATACATGCTTAATGACACAGTGTATTTTTTTTTCTTCGTCCTAGTTGTAAACTAATTCAACCTCTCTGGAACTAATTATGAGCATTTCTCCTATTCTCCAAGGAAAACTCATAACTATTTATGAATATTTCATAGAGTTCTGAGTAAAAGTTATGCCGTTACAAATGCTTTTTGACAAATGCTTTATGGCACGCTGCATCTTTTCCTCTTTTTTGGTAAACTTCTCCACTTCTACGTCACTCGTACTAGTTTAGAGTATTTTCACTCAAGCTTACAATTTATGTATACTCTATAAGTGCAATCAAGAGAATAATTTTTGGGAATTAAAAGACTTTTATTTAAGCAGATAAATTTCAACTTTAACAGCCAATGTGTATTAAATGTTAATGCCAAATAACATTCTTTGTAGAGAACAGAAATTCACATCAATTCGAGGAAATAACACAAAAGAAAAGAGTAATCCAACCAATTCCTGACCACTCTTTGTAGAAAGTGGCAACACCTCTTTGTGCTCAAGAAAGAGGTATCATCCGTTTTTCACGAATTGTTACCGGAGCTATGGCAATAAGCCCACACTTTGGAACACTTGTCACACCACAGATCCTGCATTTCCGAATGACTTGCTCCTTATAAGCAAAGAAAAATCCAGGAGGCATTGATTAGGCTCGGATGCTAAACTAGATATAGCACATGCCACCATTCAGAGGTTTCATTTCGAGTCAAAGCAAATGATTTTTCCCCTATGGAATGTAGAACATAAATACATTACCGCTAAGGGGATGGTGCGGTTAATTGGCTTACAATTCGTCGACAAAAATGGTATAAACACGCTGTGTTTTTGAGATGATCGGAATTCTAGAACCTTGTAATTTGATTCCTAAAACTTAAATAACAATTATAGCATGAATCTACTAGTATCACTGATGCCATTGTTTTGTCAAGTACCTATCTGCCACAGATATATTTGGTGTTAGTGATGAATAAACAAAAAAGGTACAAGACAGAGATTCGCCGTCTAATTCATAAGGAATTATTTTTACCAGGCGCGATCTTACTTAGAACAAGACTTTTTTCACAAGACAGTTGGAAGTATAGCTAACTTCACTAAGTTTTATTATGCTAACAGAGTTAAACTTCTCATCCCAAAAATAACAACTCAATAACCATATGTTGTCGCTCTCAATCATATATTAAATGAAATATTTTTAAAGAATAGTCTGCGGGTCGGTTTATGTCACAAGATTGTATATACTATTAACAAGAGAGCAATTATTCATTTTTTATATCAAAATTAAACAGCAGGATTAATTCAATTTTAACTTATACGGTGCATTATATTTGCTGTAGAGGGAGTTTACTTTGCAAATTTTTTTCTTTGATGACAGAAGTCCGAAATAATCTAAGAAATTGCTGAATTATCTGTCGATGTTTTTTCTCTTTGCATTAGTTTGAGCCAATCTAAAATTTTCCACAAAGCCAAGCCAAATCCCTAGGAAAACGCGAATCATTTTTTGCATATATATCGAAAAGTTTTGAAATAACTTTCTAATAGATTGTTACCATTAGATACCCCTGTTGTTTTCCTTCCAAACTAGTTTACTGACTAGTTTGGGTAGGGGTATCTCAAAAATTGATAAATTAGGAATTGTTAACTGATAAATTAAATTTTCGTCTGGTTCAATCTCATAGTCTGCATCAATCGGGCCTGATGGAAACGGTGGTGTATTAAATTAAATTGGTGAAAAAAAACACAGTTCAATATTTTTTGGTAATGAGAGATAAAAATCTGTAGTTTCAGGCCTTATAGAGTGGAAACGGAACATAACTGCAAGGTGAAAAAATGAGCAACTTCCACTGTTATAATATTTATCACGGCCTGTTCGCTTTTTACAGCACCTTAACCTGAGTTTTTGTTGGCTAGTTTTTCTGCTTTCACTTTTTACAGCATCTCAAGCTGAATGAGGTATTCCCAGAAACCAGTAGTAATAAATATTATCACAGTGTAAGGCGCTCATTTTTTCATCATGCGGCAATGACATATAACAAAGTTAAGCGTGAAACAAATTTCATCGATGACAGCTCGGACAAAATACCGTGATTCACGTTTTGTTCTCAAGTTACATCGTCACGTCGACGACAAACGCCCTTGAGTACCGATGAGGTCTCCTAAAGTCTCTGGATAAGTCTGGGAAGGTCGGAACGCTTTTCGAGAGTGAAGAAAAGGGTTCCGTTAATCAAATCCCTTTACCCTCATGGAGAGTGATGACGGTGGGCGGGGGAAGGAGGAGAACGGTTTGTAGGAGGGACGCACATAATCAAAGACCTCCGCGTCCCCGCATGAGGTTTTTCCTGAATCGTAAGAAGGGGAAAGGTTCCGGGCACGTCGTCGGGGACGCGACCGCCGGCCCTTTCCACTCCACTCGGCGACGCGGTCGGAGATAGTAATGACCTAAAAGGGTTGAAAATTAAGGAGTGCGAGAGCGAACGAAAGAGGGCTGGATATAAGGATGCGGGTGGCGGTGCCTGTGGTGGTCTGGTGCATTCTAAAGTACGGAGAGAATTAAGAGTGGGAGGGAAGAGCGGGAAAATGAAAAGAACAAGCGACGATCAAACAGCGGGACAGAAAGGTATTGACTGATTTCGAGTTGGAGATAACTGAATGGGTCTCCACACAGAAGAACGGGAGGAAGACGAGAACACGAATCTGTAAAAGCGTTAGGATTTTTCCAAAAGTACCGCGATAATCGTTAGGGAGGATTTCATTTCATGGTGTTCCAATTGTTTAAGATGAAAAATACGACATATCTTTCGTCCAGAGAAGGAGTTTAACCCAGATACTCTAATCCAGGGATCGATAATAGATGGGAAAGTGTGATCAAATTTACATAAAAGTAATTTTAAGCCGAGCACGCGCTACACCTAAATATGGGGATAAAATATATAAATATATGATTAAATAGTCGGTTATTTTGGCTATCCACGAACAGCCTCTCAAATTCCACCTTGTGTCACCCGAGCAATGGTTTGTTTGCTTTTTGCCTATCTAAACAATAAACCTTTGTGTTCTCGCATAGACGCATTTTGCATGTGTGTGAGTAAATTAACAGTAAGAGAACATCTTTTAAAAAGAGGGTAGAAAGAATAATTTACATATAAATTGAATTTGGTGGTAGTACTATGCCATTATTGCTCAGACACAGCATATACTTCATATTTAAATCTAAAATAAATTGAAGCATTTATTTTGAGTATCAAGCCCACTATGAGATAATTTCCGAATAAACACGAGAATATGCTACCCAGATACCCTATTCCACTGTGACCATCATAACGTCTTTCCAGGGACTTCCTGTTCCCACGAGGTAACGTTAGTACTACAAGAAGGTGTTCCCATGCTCGTACACACAGATCCAGTGTTCACGAGGCAAAATCCACCGGGGAGCACGCATAAGTGTTGACCTTAAACATATTGAAAATCGAGCGGGACTGACAGAGGCAGTAAATTTAGCGGAGACACACACTAAAGAGATACGACTGAAGGAACAAAGGCGAAAAAGGTTGCATCATTTTACTGGGCTTCGAAACCATAAGCATCTACTGCGTGTAGAATCCGTCAATCAGTTAAGTTTCAGAAATAAACACGTATCCAAAGGATTTATTAAATCTATACGTGGTGCTCAGTCGCATAATGTGCTGTAGAAGCATTCACTAACATTATTGGCTCCATGGTTAGTCTCGATAATTATGTTGTCCAATGGCTTGGAGTATGTGCAATAAGCTCCATAACTAACGTAGACTGTGGATAAGGAATGAACCAAATGGAATTTAACTACTCAAAAAAAGTTCTTTGTGACGAATAAATAGTTTACTGACTCTTGCTGGCTATATTTTATGTGTATGAATAATTTATTAACCTACGATAAACACACCAGTGGTTAGAGAATGAATCCGAATGATCAATGCATTGACTCTTGAGAGATTAGCTATAAAATAAATAGTTCCAGCAACCCATATTAAGAAGTGAGAGGGACTTAGCCTTATGGATCTCATTACCATCGATTCCATTGGTTAACGTTTTTTCAACAAGGTATAAGCCAACAAAATGACCCGATCAACCATGAATATCATAGAGTTATGAAAGAAAATAGATATTCCTTTGAGCTAAATATCGTGTATATTATATTTAGCCGTTTGGTACGTACTTTCCACACTATTCTCGCTTGGCCAGCTCACTTTGAGATCCTCAAGCGTAGTGCTTTCAGATGACACTGTGGTCCTCCATTTATAAGGAAATCTGGACGGTCCCAATCAAGGTTGTTGCTGATACGCCGGGAGCATTATCCTCCGGCCTCATCCTCTTCCCCGCATCGGTAGCTGATATTCTAGGCGCCTAGTCCCGGCGCGCGGCCGCGAATGGATATCCCAAAGAAATACATGGTTCCATGTGTTTAGCAAAACCCCTCGAACGGCGGATCTTTAATCTTATCGAAAAAGTCCCCATTACCTCATCTGAACTTTTATACTGCAAATTTCTTTGAGCTGTGTTGTCCTCAGTAATAAAATTTACTAATGTTGGTATTGAGTTCCCCTGATGCTTTATTCACAGAAATCAACCCTTGACATAGAATGAACCCTAAGCGAGGATTTATGATAAAAATATGTGAGTACACGTTAAGAAACTACCCAGCATTGATGATTTGCAACGAAAACCTGTGCTCAATGGTATTTTGTACTAACATAATATGGATATTTCCCAAAAGTGACTAGATATCATATTCAGAAAAATGACTGAAAATCGATTATTATTAGCTGGGATTTGCTAATTGATAGGGATGGTGATTTGATGATTGGTTGGGATTTGGGATTAGCTGAAATCTAGTGAGAAATGCCTATAAAATTCAAGACTCGTTTAGTGGGCTCTTTCTTCAATTGAGAAAGCTCAGTTGAAAACCCTTAAAAGATATAAACATGTTTCAATGCTTTTGCGAGCTAAAGTATTAATAAAATATTTCGTAATCAGTATCGGCATGTGATGCCAGAATAAATAAATAATATTCCAAATGCATCAGTAATTCTAACATTTAACACGGCAAAATGAATTATCCACGCGTAATCATACCTGAAGGATAAGCAAGTTCCTTTCAAGGATAAAAAACTGGAGAGTAAAACAATAATTATTTCCTTAGGCATTTCTCAGTCACATCAATGTATTCAAGTCAATAATGAAACTTTGATGAAAACTATTTCATAGAACTAAAAGTCTCTGAATAAATTAACATATTTCAGTAATGCTATAGTGCATCTGATGTTGAAGGTATAGAAATTTATTCATAATTTATGAAATAGATAGTATGCTTAGCATCTGATATTTCAGTGTACTATGATTTGTGCGGTAAGCTAAGGATATGCAGGTTTTGGGAATGAAAAAATAAAAAACAGGATAGTTGAATGAAAGTTTTAAGACTTGGAAAACTGATTTAATACTTCTCCGTGCTAAAGGGTGGTCCGCTACCAAATCAGTTGTTCCACCAACAAAAACAATTAAGATTTGGTAGAAACAACACGTTTTCATCGTCATTTATTGAAATAAGTAGTTGCATGTCACTTTTCTACTTCCATTTTTGCTCCTTATTTTGTCGTTACATATTGAAAACGGAGGTCTCGTAATCATAAAATATCTTCCAGCACCTGACGCACAACGCCTTCTTTAATCTAATCGAATCGAAGCAATTTTGACCCACATATAGGGATTGAGTTTTAGAAAATGATATTGGCACATTGGACAAGAATCAATAAAGAAGAGTCGTATTATGAAATGTTTCTTTTAATCAGACCAATATTGGGTGGAGAATGGTATTGGTGGGTTCGGAGGTGACAGCTTAGTAAACCTCCACACTATTTTAATTATGCACCTGATAACATTTCCTAGCAGATATGGTCATTCTATATCGTTGCTTTAAAACTACATAGTTTAAACTTGTATGCATGAAATATTGAAATATGCCATTTAAAATTATTCGAGGTTTATTAATGGAAATACGGCAAAGCTTTATGATTTTATAAAATTGGGAACTTACAGACGTCTTTGTACTGAACAAGATATCGCAGCAAGTTAGCAAACAAGGTACTGACTCTGGGGTAACCAAAGGGATGCCACATTAAATAATTCAAGAAAATAGAAGTTTGCAGGCTCCAACTACTTGCTTAGTTCACCAACTTATTGTGGAAAGGTAATCTTCGCTCTCCTGCCACCGATAAAATTACAGATCGAATTAGACAAAAATCGAGACTGTGACTCCTGAAGCAGCAACAAGTATCCCAAATTTGTTGTCTATAAACATTTCTGCAAACCTTTACCATGTACAAAAGCTAAAAAGCTACAGAAATGAATCTGACACCAGTTATTCATACCATAAAAACCGGCGCGTTCAACCCACAAAGAGAGGACATCAGCGCTTTCAGAGTGTAAATTCGTGTTTTGAAATCTTATCGCAGATTTTTTTTCGATTTGGTCATTATTATTCACTCATTCAGGCTAATAAGGCAGATTTTAAATGCATAATGTTAGAAATTTATAATTTGTTTCTAAAAGAACTAAAACATTGAAGTCATATGAGTAACCAATACGTTTTAATTAGAACTATAAGACCTGACACTGACAGTGGCAGTTAATCTCATGAGAAAAAAAAATTTTACAGGAAAATATTGTAGGTACATGGGAAGTAAATTTCCAACCCATTACCTTTCTCAGAAATAATTTTTCTTGTGACGCATTGCTGACGACTTTTTTAGAGCATTTTTCTTCCAGCGCTTTCATTGTTTGCGATTGGAACGCCAAAATAGATTTTTTCTATGGTTTATGTTCCACGAGTATCTCGAAACATTATGCAGCAAAATGTAGAGCAACTCCTCCTCTCGAGTGAATTTTTCTCGGGTTCCACAAATTCAATTTGCTGAGAAAAAGCCAAATCTTTTAAAACTCCTTGCCTCTTTAACTCGGCGTCTTATTCACCACAATCCAAATTCGCTTGTTCTACAACTTAATATCCTCTTCTTTCATTTCAGTGATCATATTTCATACTTTTTTCCTCAATCTCAGCTTCTCAGCTTTCTCAGACATTTTAGTATAGCTACCCATATGATTGTTTTTGCTGTGAATAGTATACATTCGTGAATCAGCGAGGAGACTCCCGTTTAATATAAACCGGGGATTTAGTGGTTATGTTGAACACAAAAATTTTGCTTTAAATTATTCTGTCATGATTCCTAGTATTTGAGTTTATGGAAGAGGTCAAATGGACGGAAACAAAATGAAACTTCTCTTCTGATTGATGCCAAGGAAAGAGCTTTCAGGGCCATTCAATCATAATGCATACGATATGTTAATCCAAGTAAACATCCGTCTTCCATTCCCGACACCTGAGGTTCTGAGGCGGACAAAAGCCCGGCTAAATATTAAACGGTAGCTCTTCTCTGCATCACCAAAGTGCACCTTATAAGGTTATAATGAAGATAAATGCGCTCGTGAATCAAAGTTGCCTGAAATTCCATCCCTAGTATAAGAACTAGACCAGATCAAATAATGTGCATGCACCAGAGTTTATGGGAGTACGTGTTCCCCGTGCCACAATTTAGGGGGAAATACAACCTTCAAAATTAATCAATATTCAAAAATTTATACTTATTCATTCGCCCAAGATTGTAAATGAGCGCACACCCAACATTATTCTCCAAAGTTCTGAGAGGATTAGCTACATATATAAATACGAAATAATAAAATCAATGGCTCAGAGCACTTTTGCACCAAGTCAATAAAAAAATCGGTAAAGTTAATTCATTCAACTAGATATTGACGTACAATAAAACCAGTAAATAATGGTGTAATAGTACAATAGTAAAATTAATCCAAAACAATTAAATATTCGAAAAAGAATTAAAAAAAATGGATCCCACCTTTACTTTTGCATACACTTTTTTTTACGCTTTTAAAAATGACTTTTATGAAACCATTTAGAGGCAAGGTGTATTCTCATGAGATTTATCTTTGAGCTTGGAAAACCTCCGAAGAAAATGAATCGCCAAAGTTAATCGACTGCAGAGAAAATGTTTGCCCTGGTAATAAGTAGATTTGCTTCAACTTGGTGCTCGATTCAATAAGCTATCTTCCATTGAAGTCCAGTAGGCAAGTGCTAGTTACACAAGAGGCAGTTCTAGTCCTTGAAAACTTTTCTCCTTAGCCCTGAGTAACGAGTTAACTTTTGGGGTTTAAAGCCTCCCTGGCAGGAGCACAATGAGGACTCCGAAAGCTGAAAGAATTTATGCCCGAAGCTCTATGGGTTAGTCTTACTCCATTCTGTTGACCTTCATTCAAAATCTTACAAGAAGGAAAGCCTTCTTCGAGATCCTTTTAATTAAAATAAGGACGGACCATGGAGTAACAATTTTAAGATGAATAAGTAAGAATTCAATCGCGTAATGTTTTTGTGCTTTTGAAAAATAAACTGGATGCTTGAATTTAACAAAGATGACTCACCAAAAATAAAGAACGAAACTTCATTGTGTTTGAAAGTTTGAGGATGGATAGTATTATTGTTATTTTTTGTATTTTCTAACCCCATTTCCATGTGATAACGTTTCTAACCCCATTTCCATAATACACTATTTAGCTTAGCTACTTTGGTACACGCATTCGAATCATAGCTAACAATGTAAAAGGTTGAAAACCGGCGCCAGAAAAATAATAAGAGTTGAGGATCAGGTAGTACTAAGTACTTCTTAACACTCAAATCTGAGACAACATTACTCATGCTTGTATACCCTGAACATCCAAACTGATGTCGGCAATTACTTTCTAGGGGCGCTTAATCTTTCATTTTTCAAAAGGCAATGAAATATATAAAAATAAATTATAATGGATAATATAAAGTACTACTGCAGTAGATAAATTAAGCATTCCATCTCATCCCAACAGAACGAAAAAACTGTACCATTGACAAAAAGACAGTTTAGTGATAACCAAAAATTAAAAGAGAAAATCATTTTAGAGTGGACATTACTTAAGAAATTAATACATAAATAACATGATGAAGGGTACAAAGGAGAAAAGAGGAAAGATCCACATGGAACACCATGAAGAAAAGATGAACAAGATGGATTGGACACCCTGAGACACATCAGGTTTGTGAAGAATATGACTGAAGATAAAATAGAGGGAAAATTCCCCAGAGGAAGAGCAATGGATGAAGTTCATGGACCATTTGAAGAGGAAAGTGTATAGGAAGAGTTATGGGGGAACTAGCATTAGATAAGGAAGGGTGGAGGCTTGCAGTCAACCAATCTTAGGATTGAACAACCAACTAACTACTTAAAAGGTTATGCCCTCATCAGGCCTCGGAGAGAATCAAATAATTATGTATTTGTATAAAACAGAACAAAAGGCAAAAAGACCTATTCAGGTCATGATTTCTTTCTTTAAATGCCATGGGTAATGACTGACTTCATTTCTCCATACTAGTTGATTGGACAGTAAATAATGTATTTCTAGTGGCGATACAAGATAACATTATATAGTAAAAAATGACGCAGAGGCATTAGATAGTAAAAAATGACGTAGTTTAACACTGCTTGGTTGATATCCAAGGTAAGTGGGTACCTATCAATCGAGTATTTTGGGTAAGCGAGAGGATATGCAACGAAGTATTAAAAGAAGTGTTGCATTATTACATATTATCAGTTTGACTAACTATGATTCTTAACTTTCATTAGTGTTTCCTCAACCATAAAGATGAAATGGATAAAATAATATCAGGAAATATGTCAATCGGTAAATGTGCATAAAATTATATTCTTTGATTAAATGCCAAAGGTTTATTACGGTAAAACTCCTATGGTGACTTTTACACACTTTTCACGATAAAATAAGCATAAAAATTCACAAGGTCTATAAATACGGCTGCAGATTAAACACAGCGTTAATTTTCAGTAACGTGTTACAACATATTTCCACTTGCGTAACAAGTGAAAGCTCAATGGAATCATCAGCTGTGAGTAGCAATTGATTTTTAAATGCGAAATGATGCATAACTAACATATTTTTTCAAACAACATTACATTCAATTGAACATACTTTTTCAAAACCACGAATTTTTAGCTCAACTTATGATCCTCTTAACAAAAATTCAACCACCGTGCAGTTGTCATTTCCCTGGCGTTAAATCATGCTATTCTGTATTTATAGAGAGAGACTACATTTATTGACTCCGATAGCGTATGTACTAGGAAATTCCCTCTAAATTTCCTAGTGCATCCTAAAATTTCTTACTAAATTCATCACAGAATAATGGTCACAGAAGTCAATCGAGGAGTTTCATGTACAAACTTAAGTCATTGCAAAATTTGAGCAGATACATTTGGCTACCAGAAACCTCCTACAGCACTTAGGTATCATTAAATGGTGGGTGAGAAATAAGAGTAAAGGATTCTAACGGTAGCACTACCTCGGTTTCGTACCACATAAAAATAAATATAAACATTTGCAATGCTAGAAATTGATCCACTCACATAAAAGCCACTGATTGTAATGCAATGAAGAAGACAATTATTTGGAAAATATATCGTTCATAGGTCAATTTCGAGTCAGAAGCAGATATCATAAATACGCTGAAAAATGTCAGAAGACAATTAAAATATGAAGAAAATGGAGGGTAATATTACACATAGAAGGCGCAGATGGATGGAGGTCTTATAGAGCAAGACAAACCTTATAGGTCAGAGTAAGGATAGATGGGGCATGAAAAAGAGAGAATGTAAGCTATGCCTGTGTGAGGATGAGGGAGAAAAAAGATTAAAATAATGGGCGAATTGAAGTTGGTAGTAGAGATGATAAACCAAAAGCTATCTTTTATATAAACCAAACCAAAGTATTTAATAAAACGTTTAGTTTGATATATAATATGCAGCAGAAATATGAGGTGTATGAGTATAAACTATAGAAACATTTTATAATAAACTAGTAGAATACCAGGCATGGAATTCAATAAAAAATGTTCGCATTTAGAAAAGGGAAGTAGTAAAGGATGCCTCGATAAACGTCATTTGCAGCATAACCACTGGTACACTACGATATGATAGTTACTATATTTAATGTATTCCGTACCCTAAATGATTTTATTATAGGCTGGTCCAATATAAAACACTTTCGAGTTGCACCAAAAATGCTCGAAGAATTGATCTTAACTCTTTTAATTCAAGTTAGCAATCTGGAACGAAATAATAATTTTTATTCTTATAATAAAAAACAACGTGATGTCAGAATATCTAGCACAGTAGTTGCCCAATTTGAATGCTAATATATTTATCAGGAGGTCCATCGTGTTTAAGGACTTGGATGTCGGATATCACAAGTTTTTTCCTCTGCGTTCACGTCAAAGGGGCAAATCACTAAGCAATGCAATTTACTTGTTTATTAAGATATAAAATTTTGAGCTGCTTTTAATGTTAAAAATAATTGAAAACGGTGTAAATTATGAGAAGCTGTACTTCGGAGATTTTGGAACGTGCGTCAGGCAAATAAGATACCGAAAAAGAATTAAATGAAATCCCAAAAACTAATATCTGTAATAACTTGGAGTTTAAGATTTCAATAGTATCTCCTTGTCACAATTACCATTAATTTTGCTGGACGATGAAGTCAGATCATACCTAAACCTTT
Source organism: Ceriagrion tenellum (assembly GCA_963169105.1). Lineage (NCBI taxonomy): Eukaryota > Metazoa > Arthropoda > Insecta > Odonata > Coenagrionidae > Ceriagrion > Ceriagrion tenellum. Next base: position 82,711,624 of record OY720634.1, on the reverse strand, counting down.
GAATTACACTGCCTTTGAAATATTCATATACAAACTATACAAAATTTCAAGCGCAAAATTAAATGTCACAGCATTGTATATCACATTTGTTTTCGAGGTTATTAAAAGAGGAAGTTTAAGAAGTTACATTATTCTACGGTTTATAAAACGTACTTCAAAGATTTGGGACTTAGCAAACTAATTCAAACATCATAAATACACCTTTTTATGGAGCAGTAAATTAAAAGTCTAAATATCCTCCAAATTTCGTGCTCCCTATTTTTCTCAGAAAGACCATAAAAAATTCCACCCAGTTGCGTCTACCTACTCTTCTCCCTTGCCCATCTCCCTTTTTCTTCCCCTTTATATAACAAGAGGAAAAAATTTTTTAAATCATATCTTTTTTTAATCGACAATGACGTAACGGTGAGGATATAATCACAAAAGAATAAAATGAAATGAGATTTTCAGCCGCAAAGAATAAAAATTGTCATTTCTCAAATTGAAAACTTTGGCGCGTTAAATTGAACATTAATCACTCCATCTTAATTAAGAAAATCCAGGTGTAACTGTATTAAACCCTCTCTATTCGGAGTTACATCATTCAAATTTTCACGCACACTATGGCTTAGAGTATATTGAACGAAATACGAGGTCATGGACACTTAGATACTAATTCACTACATAATACAGCTATAACCAAAAGATTTTTCCTCATTTTAGAGTTATTATTTAGAAGATTCATGTAACTATAAAAAACCCACTTTCTTAAAGTTAACTGATGCCATCCTGGCATTAGAGTTTATAAGTTCACCATACTTTTGAACTCACCCACAGAGGACAAATATGAATACAGATATGAATGCAAAATAATACAAATATGAATGGAATAACTCTACTATTGCTTTCAGCCTGTTTCACCAAGGAAATAAAAAATTATGCCATTCGATGTAGGAGAAATAAATACAAAGGAAAACATCTCGGAATTAAAATTATTTAACAAATATTGTGAAAAGCCTTCCGCCCCCTTAAAGCATCCTTCCCATCACCTCCCAAAATGCAAGAAAGCACAAAGCAGAAAACGAAAATGAAAGAAGCATAAACATATTGCTCACCGTGATTATTCCATCCTCAATGGGCATCTTTAGCTAAAATTATCAAAAATTTCAAAATACCGAACTTTCATTCAGCAGAATTTTCATTGAAAACTAAGGCAATTCAGTTATATTTGAGAGCATCTACACGCAGAGTGTCAGTTAACAGAGAATGGCAATCGAAATCACCCTGAGGACTTCATTATTGTATTTTAAAAATAAATTATTTTAAGAAAATTTTCAAAACACAGGCCAGATAGGCAAAATTTGGCTCTCTTTTAAGAGCACCTCCTTAATGAAAAAAAAAGAAAATTTTATACGCAAGCCTTACCCAAACATACTTAACATTATTTTATGACATAATGCTACAACTGATTCCTTTGATGCCATTATTTCGCCATAAGGTACTACGGTGGCGTCGGTGTCATCGGACAAATTCACTGTCGTTAGGACCCACCTATTTGATCCTAATAGCCAATGTATCTTAGAACTTCTAAAACAATTAGCGCTCATTTGGAAAAAAAAAAGGAAAAAGTTGCATGTCATTTCCCACTATTCAATTCTGTTAAGGATATCAACAATGCGTACACCTTAGGCCGTTTCCCTTCGGAGTGGGCACATGTGGTGTGGTCAAAATGTGGGCTTGCCATTTAAATTTCCTCCAGACTGCCTTCTTTTCCTCCATCAACTATATTCTAAAATATTAATCCTCCTAAAGGTCTTAATATCAACAAAGCGGGTGGAAATACTTAAAATCTAAAATCAGTTCAACATGCACTAAGGCAAAATAAGTTCCAGAAAAATATCGGGTGTCATCCATTGTTTCCGAGGAGTTTGTGTAAGAAGTAAGGATATCCGATTATTTCACAAATAAAATTGACTATCACGCCGAATATGTTCCACGAAATGAACTAATACAATGAAAACGAATAAGTTGCAAATCCTATCACTTATTAATATGAGATTTTAGCAGGGCGCAAAATTTAAACAGCAAATGTTCCTATAAACTATCACTGTGATGGTTCTTCCTTAAAGAAAAAAATTGAAATGAATAATCACACCGGATTCGGTTTATAAATTAAATACTAAAATCCTGTTTTACGTTTATGTCATAATAATGTAGCCTGTTGAAGCGGAATCTACCTGTGCACTTAGTGACATGATAGCTACCAGCAAGGCTGACCTTGAAATTATATCATGTGGAATTATTCAAAAGTATTCAAACCAATGGAAAAAAAGAGCGACAATTATTTTACAATTTAGAGATGCAATTATTTATAATTTTATCATTCGTCACATACTGTGTTCGGTCCAAACCCTTTCGTTTTTCCTCTATTCTAGGCTCCACCTTAGGTCGCTTCATTCACAGTCATCAACAATTCTCAAATATGGCTATATCCACAGGGAAAGGAAATTTCTTCTTTATGTGTTTCGCGCATTATAGCAGAAAAATTCCAATGCATCCAAATCTTGTTCATTGTTTGCTATTTTTCTGAATCCGAAAAACCAATATCATCTTCGACAGTCAGCATCTTCCTACAACCGCTTTCCCAGTACTTGGCTTTTCGAAAGCAAGCATTTCACAGATTCAAATTATATTTAAAATGTATTTATTTAAAAAGTTTAAAAGTTCACAGCCTGCAGATATCCTTATCACCACGCCATTATATTAATGCAAATTTAAACGCTCTTTTTTCAAAATAATTCCAATCCACAAGTTCCTTCCACATTGATCATTTACTTTGCTAATCAATGGCTGACGCCATTGCTCTACCAGCCTAACGATTTTCCTCCAGCAAAATTCGAATATTTTGTGGATTGATGTCAACATTTCGTCACCAACAAGACTCGGGATTTCCGAGGTCTTACAGAATAGCATCCCTACCTCCCTTCGCTCATTTGGATTCTGCAGATCCTACTCTGATATTATAACACTCAGCCATAATTGCTGCATATATTGGAAAATAACACACCTCGCTGTGGCTGTAAATTTTAATGAGTTCCTCTTTGCATAAGAATTTAGTTCCTAAGGCCACCGCATAATAAAGCGAGAGAAAGACAGGAAGATAACAGGGGACTTGAAATGGAAATATTTTAAGGAAGGGTTACTCCTCATAATTTTAATGTCAACGAGAAGATTTTAATGTAAAAAAATAGGCCGCGAAGGAATTCGGATATATTTAATTTATTACTCGCGACTGAAGAGGGATTCCATCATCTTGGCTTTACTGCCTCGAGATGAGAGTCGGGAAGGCTACTGAAAATTTAATTGGGGTCGTGATAGCTCTAGGGAATGCCGTCAGGTAATCTCTCCTTGAATTACATATCAATCATCCAATAAAATTGTTGTATATTATTACGGGGATGTGCAACCTTTTCATTGAAAATTGCTCTAATGATGTTAAAATCCTGTACTGGAAATGCATAAATATTCCAAAAAATCGCCGGTTGCCTGTTACATTAGCTGGCTTACTTACAATATAACATACCATTGCTAAGAAAAGTGAAACGTGAAGGTAACTATTACGATATAGTTACCATTATAAATGACGATGCTTCGCTATCACTTCTTAAATAATGCACTGAAAGATACCCACGGTAACTTTAATGAAACATGCTGTAACACTGCTATTTTATGGTTGTCTTATAATCCAAATTAGGCTAACGTAGACCTAGATAAACGTAAGCCTCTGATTTTACTGTATTTTCTCATCGGAAAATAATTGATTCTTATCATTCAGTACAAAAATATTCATACAAAAAGGGCTTGGAATTCAATTTTCCGGAAGGGAGATCAGAAAAAATGATAGAATCGTAAAACTCGTAAGTAATCCAAGGCCAAGACCCCGAGTCTTATTTTTTGTTTACTTTTAGAAAGAAAAGACAAATTTTCCAGGGATTCCAGGTAATTTTATGTCACTGAAGTGCGACCTAATGTCAAAGCCTCCATCACGTTTTATTACCTAATTTGATGACATTTCGTAAATCCAATTTTTTTCAAAAATTCATCACGGCGTCTTGGTAGAAAACAAGATGACATTTAATGGATTGCATTCTCCTGGTAGAAAGAAAGTCATCATCACCGGCGCTGGAAGTAATCACCATCGTAGCATTTCCTTTACCATGGATTATTTTTTTACGCCTGGTAGTATTGAAGAGGTTCATATGGACACCAGAGTATAGAACTGCCATTTCTGTACATTCAAAGCATCATGTTACCAATTAGTTGAAACACTACAGCTATTGGCGGACGAATAAAGAGCTGGTTATCCAGGAATATAAAATAAATTGTTCTTTTGAGGTCATGGAAATTACAAAGAAAATGAAACATGAAGCGGATTAAAATTGTTCCTACTTTTGTAAAAAATCCCTCACCAATTGAAAAAAACTTATGAACCACTATGACACTCATGAAACGTTTTAGCCATACTTTTAAATTAGTTCAAAGTTAGCACTGCATTTCTAGCTTGTCATATGTTGGACAAACTACTATAAATTTTAACCGAGGACTAAAGAACAGTCCTGTGCTTTTTTAAACAATTGTGAAAACAGAACTTTGCCAAACACCTCCTGTGTAATGAACATGAAAGCAATTTTAATGTGAGAATTTTAAATTTTAACAATAATTGACGTGAGCTTAACCCTTTAAGTGCGGTATGACGTGATATCACGTCATGGTTGTTTTAGCGCTGGTGCTGATGACGTTATATCACGTCAGGGGTACTGTGAGTGTTCCAGCTTTCACTAGAAAACTTGCACTAAGCCCCCTAGTGAAAGCTGGAACACTCACGGTACCCATGGCGTGATATCACGTCATCAGCTCCAGCGTAAAGACAACCATGACGTGATATCACGTCATTCCGCACTCAAAGGGTTAATGCTATAAAGCAATTAGAATTTTTAAAAAGCTTTGGAACCCTAACGTCAATGTCATCAATGAGTGTCTGTTTCCTTCCCCTTCCCCTATTCCTGAGGCTATGACGCATTCTTCCCTTTCAATTTCTTACTAACCTCGATCCTTAAGTCCCCCCCCTCCCGTTTTTTACTCACCACCTCCTCTCCCCCATCCTTTTTTCCCTTCCCCCTTGATATTTATTTTATAAAAAGGAGATTCCGACCATGATTTTGCAACTGAAGATGGTGCTCATGCACTGAAACCCGGGTCGTGCCAGTTTTCTTTATATTGTGGTATTGTAAACGTTATACATTTTTTGTTGGTTCCAAAGATGTCTTAGTCCTTTAGATGTTTGTTTCCTAATCCACTCAGCAATAAATTATCCATTACGCTCCCGTGCAACTTTTGAGGAGGAGAAAGATCAGCAATTCTCAAACACTAGATTGAATGAGACAGTTAAAGTACCGATGCATTCACCATTCAATCATGACCAAGTTCAAAAAAATAAAAAATGACCCAGTAAGTTTGTTAATTTGTGAAACAGTGGCAGTACTCGTATAATGTATCTGCATTCATACAAATGGGTTGTATCATTGTTCATGCGATTAATACTTGGTAATACTAGCAATGGCGATGGAAAATCCTTTTTGCAGGCCTTATTCATGCGTAATGAGTTACAAAAAACACCACGCATGTAAGCAGCATATATTTTACGATGATTCCCACTCTATTACTTTTTGGTTTATAGCTACATATGCACTTGTGTCTTTGAATTTAATTCTTTAACATATTACATTTTTCAGGCTACATTGACCGCAATTGGTCTTTAAATACCTATAGCTCTCTTTACCATGTACAAAACCAACTGGTGAAAAACTCTAAAATTGTTTTAAAAAAAATGTGGTAGTAAAAGGACAAATAAAAATGTTCCTTTTATTGTCCCCAAAAAATAGCTATTATTTACATTCTTAAATACTACCAATGAAAAAAGTAACGAGGACCCATTATGAGCCTTAGGTGTTCCGTAGCAATACTTGGACCATTGTATGACTAAGATTCTGGTTTGTTTCACAAAAATATGAGGAAAAATTATATTTTCCCTTTGAACCTTTCCTACGCCCTTTCTTAGGGCAGGAATTGGTTTTTGCAAAATATGACACTTAATCCTCTCTTATTATGCACAAATTGGCGGGTGTTTTTGAGGAGTAAAGAAAGGATAATAGAAAAAATAACACTTTTTTCGGGGCCAATTAATTAAATTGTAGGTTCACTGCAAAGGAACTGTCAAACTAACTTGAAAGACAAGCATCTCTTAAGGGAGGAGGGGACCAATAAGCACTTGTAGCCCGTAGGACTTAAGTAGTAAGAGAGTTTTTCTTGGATAAAGGTGAGGACAAAAAAGTTACAAGGAATGAAGGGAACGATAAAAAACAGTAAGTTGGAGAATGGTTGCAAGTAGGAGACAAGAGAAAGGGACGGAAAACTAAAGCGAAAAGAATCAGCAACTTCCTGTTTCCGGACAAGTTTAAGTTAGTTACAAGGGTCACCATCCGGTTTGCGAGAGGTTTTGGAGAGCCAACTCCTGAAGTCGGGATATCCAATTGTGGAGTGCACGAGATTCCTCCCTCGCAAGAAATTACAAGGGTCAGGGATTTTCTTGGTTGAGAAGAAATTTAAGGGCCCTGGATTCCATAGTTAGGTCTGCCCGCATTTTTTCGACAAGTTCCCAAAACATTGCGAGACAGGACATGTTTCACTGGTTGCCAAGGAGAGATGACTTCCTTAAAACTACCGAAGGATGTAAATGGCATTGCCGTATCATTGGTCTTCTCTTAAACACCTTACACAATTATGGCTATTTTTCATTTATAACTATTAAAATAATAAGCAAGAAGTCGTGAAAACTTCGATCAAAAATCTTTTTTAGATATTTAAATAGCTCAATTGAACTCCTTTACTAAAATAAAATTGAATATGATGTATATTATTTTGTATTCACAACTTATATTCAGTTGGTTTTGAATGAATTTAATCAACCTGAGCTGGTTTTTTACGTTAGGGATAAGAACGAAAAAACGTCCGAAAAATAATAGAATGGCGGAAATGGTATACTTGTAAGTTGCACAAGATTTCTACGTAATTCACTCATGTGTAGCAAAATTGATAACATGTCCTTAATAAAAATTTATAGAATTGTTCGTGTCACTGCGTACTTAAACATACATTTTAAGCATATCTTGCTCAAGTAACGTTTAGCAGACGATTTGGTGTAAAATAAAAGAATGCAACCAAGAATATGAGAGTTATTAAAACAGTCAGTCCCTGGTCATGAGCGAACGGATGCTGGAAATACGTTTGAAAGAATGATGGTAATTTTCCACCCTTATAAATGTAAGCTATCACTAGATTTAAAGATCATCTAAATCAGAGTAAAATGATATATTTTTGGATCTAATATTGTCCTATTATTAATCGAATTAGGAATTAAAAGTTTTGGTACGACTACACTGAATTAAACAATAAAATTTAATTACACTGACTAATTAATATACTTAATCATTACACGATGTTTATTTTACTATTTACGATGACACCATATTGATTTGAGTAATGTGTAAGTAAGAGACTTAAGAAAAAATCATAACACTTAACTCCGAGCACTCGTATCAGAATCACTATAACAATATCACTTCAGCATGTGGCGTTATTCAAAGGAGTTCTTTGCGTCATTTCAACTGAAAGAAACAAACCCTAAAGTTACGCAATCCAATATTTATTTTATTTTTATATAGATGAATTAGCAAATAAAGGTGTGACCGACCCCTTTGTTGAAATAAACAATTCCAAAAGGATTTAATTACAAGGCTTAGTTTACATCAGAAATCGGAAGAATATTTGAATACATTGTGCAGACAGCGGCTAGATAAGAAAGAAAGAACTTTAACAGAGCATCATAGTTTATTTATACAAATTTTTATAATAAAAATTATTCTAGAGAAGTATTTTAAGCTCTGGCAATTGAATGCCCTATAATATGGGTAAAACTTTACATGCAAACTTTAAAGTATTCTAGAAAGCAATTTAAGTATTTCTCAGACTCCGCTCAGCCATATGCCTGAAGCAATACGGGAAATAATACAACCATTCAGGCTTTTTCCTTCTGTAGCTCTACTTCTAATTTTACTAGTAAGGATAACCAACAAAGTAGAATGGCCTCGCTTTTGAGAGGCTAGAATGATAGAGGGATTGTGAATATGGGTGGGAAGGGGAGACGATCGACCGACAAATTGGCGAGCGATATACGAACAGACTGTCTCCTCTGATGATTTATTGCTGTGATTTGGTCGACTCGCTCGAAGCTTTGCCCATAGTAAATTGTAAACCCATTTCTGATGGAATCTGTTTTTAGATTTAACGTTTATTACGTTGTTAAGTCACTGACATAGAGTGACCTACTAAACTGAAAGTATGCCCATTTTGGAAAGGAATAGCAGGTATAGCAGTAAGCTTTTGATATGTGCGCTAAGGAAAAAATGAGGGGAGACATTTTAGACCATGGAGAGACAAGAAAAAGTAAATGTCATCATTTTTCATGAAAAAAGGATAGACAAATTTATGTAATAATGTAACTTTTCGTACACAAGCAAAGTTCTGCTATTCGTTCAGGTGTTTAAAATGATGGGTACAAAGCTGTACATATTAGCAACTTTTTGTTCGATTTAAGAAATCTCGTGCACTACTGACGATTTAGTTTCAGATGAAACTCCGTGTGATTTGTTATTTGACGAATAAGTGATTGCAAAAGAATAAAAAAGCAAAGCCTATTCAACGGAAAAACTGGACAAAGAATTGTCGATAAAAAATGTTTTATCGAAAATATACAATCCTTCGATCGTTCCCCTTTCCTCTCTCCTCCCTCTCCCTCCTTTCGTTTCACCTGTTATTCTTAACCTTCTTCATTTCTATTCCTCTAAATGAAAATTCTAAAATATAGAGCCCTCTAATCCTCCACCAAAACCTTTTTATACATAGAGGAGTTGATGATCAAATTACACTGCCACTGGTGACAGAGGGTCACTGAGGGACTGGTGAATAATGTCTCTTTTGTAGACATTTATTACGTAATTCTCCGAATCGATACACATTACAATACGTGAAGTCAAACCTGAGGGAAAAGTATAATGTTAACAAAGACCGCTGCGTGATAATATATGAAATTCTACGACCCATGTATGCATTTCCTCCCAAAACGTTTGGAAATCTAAAAGCATAAATTTCGCATAGGTCGTCATTCAAAACTGATCTTCGTCAAGAGTTACGTTTTTGACGAATGACCGTCAATCATCAGCCAGAAATGGTAAAATTCTTGATACAGAAACCAGTTTCAGAACTGAGACCCGTTGATACTACATGAGGATCCACTCCATTGATACCTATGAGTCGGAAGTACGTCTTGTAAATTAAGAATTAAGTACAGGAATTGACTATAATCATCGTTATCACCATTCATTCAATCGCAAGTCTGGTTGACTGCAGCCTTCCTCCATTTTTATCGGTCTCCTTCTAACTCATTTACGTCCTTGCACCTCTTCTTTTTCATATTACATTTTAGTAGGCGTACTTTATGCGTACTTGCCCATTGGGTTTTCTCGATGGGGTATACCACCAATTATTTCCCTCACAAATTTGCTGAGCCTCAAAGTGTGGCCAATCCAACTGGATATTTTCTTTCCTATATTAGTACATTTAGCTATCTCCTCCTTCTATTCTCTCGTGCTTTTCACCATTCCCGATATTTTTCCAATCCTCGTTCCCAATTCTTAGATTTGATGTACTGCATCTATCTCTAGCACTTAAGTATTGAAACTGGTATTCTCTACCATTCTATATCTCTAAAGGCCCATGTCTTTGAGCCATGTCTCTAAACCACGCATCAAAACACTTCACAAGCATATTTTAGGCACTTTTTGGTAATCCCATAAACCTTGAACATTACATCAGTTGTAAAACAGACGATAGCTCATAAAAATCTAGACCTAGCATTTACTCCGCACAAAGGGATGAAAAGGTCCTAAGAGAGTAACCTCTTCGATGAAACTTTTGAGGTAATATGTTCAATGCTGTACATTCATGATGATAATCGTACGATTGGTTGACAGAAATGTAACACATAACCACATGTATAAGAGGATATGATAGTCTAAGTAATCCCCCTTTCTGAAAAACAATAAAACAGATGCAAAATTGTTTTTATGATTCCTTGCCCTTAAGCATTTGCTTCGTCGGTTCAAGAACTGCCAAGGGTTCAGTAATAATTTTCCTTGTGAGCAAATTGCAATGGGCGTATATATCATCAGTCCGCACGGTTAATTACGGCCAAACAGGAGTGCCACCTAAATTTAACAGCCTCTTCATCCTAATTAATTATCTCTGAGTGAAATTAAAACTCTCATGTTTATTACCAAGTTAGGAAAGGCGCTCGAGTGCGAGAGAAAGATAGCCTTTCCATACGGTAATGAGATTCAGGGAGTTTTCTAGGACAGAAATACTCGCAAGAATTGCATTTTCGGCGAGCAGGCTTAACTCATTGTTTAACTAACTTTGTACTAGCACTCAGTCGCGATTAACGTTACAAACACAGGTAACTTTCAAGATACTTTGCAAGATTATGTCACGTCGCTCAATGATACCTGACATTATCTTGCACAAAATGAGGAGAGCGACATTTATTCATGCTGTTTTTTGCTAAGGTCAAAAAGAGTTAATTAGTTAACTAGTCCTAACCACATTACTTAGTGACAGGTATCAAGCCGTGGTATACTTCTTTTATAATTTTTTCTCATATTATTTCAGCTATTAGATAACCACTAACAACTGCTGTAATATTAACTACAAAAAGGAAATGAGAAATATTTTCACAGATTTTGCACCGGATTAGATTATAATTTACTTAGAGTCCAAAGGTTAAGTCAGCCATTGTAATCAGCGTTTAGTCAATGAGCAGGTTACTTAAATTTAGGAAGTGCAGAGAGAGACCTAGCTTTTACTTAACGAAAAACGCCTTCATGTCAACCGTTTAAGGTCTTACTCGAGGGCATTATTCACTCCCCCTGAACGGCTCAAGTAGAGTGACTGTTTTTTACGCCGAGGGGCTTTGAATTTTGGCTGTTGGTGTTAAAAAGCATAAAAAGGCGAATTTTGAATAACCAGTTTACATGGTTATCTCCTTTCCTTTCTGTACGCATAAATTTCTTCAAGTTACCGTTCTTTTTCCGGCAATGGGGCCGAATATTCACCTAATGTCATTATTTCTCAAGGGTATGAATACCATCTCGAGCATCTTGCTCTTCTCTCTGCTCCATTAATTCCTGTCTTAACTTTTTGTAGTAGAAAATATCATTGCAAAGTAATTAATTAAGGGAAAAAATATAAAAATAAAAAAAATGTGCAAATAAAATAGTTTTCAGATGGTGCGGTAGGTACTTCCAACCAGTTTCCCAATCTTGAACAGCCTCACTAGACAATGGTAATTTTTGAAATATCGCATGGTGGCTAGCAAAGCGTCAAAGAACTTCGAACACATAATTTGAGATCTTTGGCCTGATATATCTGAAGAGGGACTTCAAACTCGACTCCTCTTGATGGGAGGTTAGTACTGCAGCCACTATATCACACAGATCTAACTGGCAATTCTCATCCAAGTGTTTCCGTGGCCATCCCGGCATAGCCGGTGAGGATAAAGGAGCCGTATGAGTAGTATCTCACATAAATCTGCTGTTAGGATGTCTCAGAGTCTTCATTATCCCTCATTACCACTAAGCAAATATCAATGGTTTCACTGTTCACTCATTTATTTTCTGGCAATTGTGTTGATTTTTTCGTCAGTTTAACATTATATCTTTCAGTTATTGCATTTCTAGCTCTGAGTATAGCGTTTTCATCCTCGTATTTTAGGCTGCTTGTTTTGCTACCACCGATATTGATCGACATTTTTGATCATGGTAAACTGGGCTAACGAAAGAGTTGGAAGCAAATTTAGGTCTAAATACAAGTAATGGAAAATTCAACTTCATTTACACTATAGTCTAGTACCACATCAAAATGACCAATATCTAACCACCATGTCAGCAAACCAACATATTCCCAATATTTATTTTTAGACACGTTTCCGCAAGAAATTTTACATTATTTTTAGAGTCAGTTAATTTAACAGATTCGCAAAATCCCTATCAGTCACAAACAATTGAAAATTACAGGGATGAGATTATAAAATAAAAAATAATTATACTTTTGAGGGCCACATACAACAAACAGAAGTCTGTTAACTTCCTATGATGTGCTGACTGTTCAAGAGGTCCCAATGAAAGATACAATTTATCTACAACTCTTAAAATTCTCAAAAGATTAATTTGCCTTTTGTTACAAATAATTGGCGTACAAAACGTAAAATTTCCAATTGATATCGATCAAAATTCACTCAAGAGGGATTCTGAAACTCAGTTTAGAGGTACCGGAAATATAAATATCGCCGTATTTTATCCAACACTGGAATCGCATCATAATGGTGAAAGTCACAGGAGATGCTTGAATAGAGCAAACCATTTTTCTCTCCAATTTTAGTTAGGTACGCTATTGCAAAAAAATTGTTACTTTAATTTTTGTTCAAGAAAACAAATATTTTCATTGTTTGCGATAGCACTATATTACTAATGGAAATGCAACGTTTATCAACAGATTCTACACCAATTATATTACATGAACGAGTCAAATACATCTGAGGATGCAACAGACATGTGCGTATGATATAAAATAATAAGTGGATACGGTAGCAAATATTTTCATCATCAAGTATTAGGGAAGAGAATACTTTTTCTGTCCAACAACTGAGAAATCCAATTAGGACGTGGATTTTCTGAGCTTTTTCAAATGGCAGTTTTCATAGAACAATCAAGCTGAACTTTAGGGATTTTTATCCCTGACTGTACATTTTTTGGGGAAATAAAATTGTACGCGCATGCGTGGGATAATCGGATAGTCGTTAAGTTCTTTTTCATGCACAGAATACCAACACTGAAGGTACTCATTAATGAACGCGATATTCCTTTTAGAATTTCATCGAGAATAATTGTCAATGTAATTTAGACGCAGAAAAACATGGAAATTGTACTGGAAAGGGGTCAAATAGTCTAAATATAGCTCGAATTAAATCTTCTTTCTCCAGTTCCACAGATCTCTCTTAGCTTGTGTGTGAACATTTTCATTGCTCCATCCTTTAAATCAGTTCATTTATGGAAATAACGAATATGCATGAAGGGGAAGGAAAAATATTATCTCCGGTTGGATTTGAAGATATTTTTTAAATAAAATATCGTGTGCTTCACGTGTCATAGGCAGAGGCGACATTTTTCTTGAATCCAACAGACTTGACTTGACAAGTTTAGGAGCTTACGAAATATTTATTCATGCGTGTTACTAAAAAAACATTAACTGCTTTGAGACGAAACACAATTGGTATGACTCCCGTAAGTTTATGAGGAAATAGTTTAATGTATTTCTGAAAACTTTTGTTAAAGGTATAATCAAATATCAAAGTTATTGTCTTACATAATAAACGGTACAAATAATTGTTAATAGTAGTTTGTAACTTAATATTTTAATTTCCAGCAAAACAGCAGTTGGTGCACAGGATTCATTTTTTGCCACGAAACTAAAGATATCAGATTAGAGGCTAAAACATATTATTTCATCTTTGCATCCTTTGATTTCGGTCTCTATAGAAATAATAGATAAGTATATGAATTTGTGACTAACAAATCGCATATCCTACAAAAGATCAGATAAGACTATGCTCCAATTCTCACTTCTTCTCACTCTTCTCTTCTTCCTCTAACTGAATATGGTTCAATCCACGTCCACTCGAACGCCGAGTTGGCATTAACGTCTCAGATTATGACCGAATTTTCAGGGCATATTTCGTTTTACTACATTGCTGACTGAGCCCAACTGTTTTGAAAAATATGCATCCATTGCCGGGTTACAGAAGTATGAAAAATTGAGCTGTTTGTAAACTAGTGTTAGGTTTGTCTTCAATATCTCCAGGTATAAAATACTTTTGTCAGAACGACACTGCTCATTTGAAATTGAAGACAATGACCCATTGCTGAATAAGAGGACGCATAAAAGTTCATTTCTTCCTCACAGCAAATATCACCGATGTAATTGCTAAATATTGCTTAGTCAGGGCAATTAGGTACATACTTAATAAATGATTAACAATATCTAAGGCTGTGTATTTTTAGAAAAACACGTTTTAAGTTTTCAAATAAAATTCACGCTCAAGAATGCAAAATCAGGAAATGATCATGTCGCCGTACGGTGCGCTGTTGCTTTTTCTTATAAATAACTATTTTTTCTTTGATAAAAGTATTCTGTGCTCGGAAATATCGGTAAAAAAACCAGACACAGGTTTACGAAAACCTCAATTTTTCATCCACCCATGACTAGGTAAAGAATGTTTATTTTGCAATATAATTGGGTTTCGTCATCAAATTAGTAAAATGGAATATCTCCTGCAAATTTGGCCGAAATCGGTTAGGTAAAGGGCACTTCCGGAATTTATTTTTGTTTTGACAAGGAATAACCTATCTAAGATTCCGTGGTAGAAATAACGCTTTTAAGTCACGTTTTTCAATAGCTTTTACAGTTCACTCACAGACAACTAGGGGCCAATTATGGAACATCTGTGCTACATAGTTTTCCACTTCAAAAGAAAAATGAAATATTTTATTGAATGACTCCTCAGGCACTAAATCACATTCAACTGAAAGAGATGAGATATACCACATCCTAAAAATAGATGTGTCATTTAGATATTTTGAAGCTCCATTGAAGAACAGCTCACGAAGTCTTAAAGTAGATTTCACATTCTCTAACGGACCGTAAAATTCTCGAACTTGAAAGGAACTCAACGGGAACTCAACGCAATATCTTGACGTCCAAGGAGCGAAGAGGAAAAACAAAAATGGCCACACGTGCCATTGCGGCAGAAAGATAGGGCTTTTCCATCTTTCTCGATGCCGTAAAGCACGAGCACGCTTTTGGACGGGTTTGTGAATTCCTAATGCGTCGACAAAAAATATGAAATGCCATATTTTTTTTAAACTCATTCCGCTAGGAGTGTAAAAGCTCTCTCTTATTGGAAATGCATTGCGGAATTCGGCGCGTGCAAACCTCCATACGGTAGTGGCGAGACAAGCATGGATAGGAAAGCATGAGCGAGTTAAGAAGATCGTTATAATATGCATATCATGAAAGGATGAAGAATAGGTAACCGCTTAAGTATATCAGGCATCTATTTTTACGACTCCATAGCCTCTAAGTTCATTCGTCCGGGAGACGGATTTTAGAATACCATGCGCTTGACTCAGAAAGGTGAGAGATATTCCAGCAGTAACCAGCGTTACGCAACTCACCAGAGGCATCGGATTCTCACAGGCTAAACTAATTTTAGTGATTATCCAGGCGACATACATATACATTATTAGAAATAAACAAATGCGCCACAGGGGAAAGAACTAAAATAATTTAAGTCTATTTTCTTTATCATTGGCTGAATGCATACTTCGTCAGAACTCCATGACTGAACCAGTCATAGGGCGATAGCTTGGATAAGAATAACAGCTTATACACACATGCAGGTGGATACATATGCACGTAGATAATAGTCTCCCAAACAAAATAGGCAATTAACAAGCATGAAGCAGATGCCTTGCAATGGATGGAAAAAGCAGTAGGGTCATTCCACCACATTTTGACCAGAAAATAGGGAAAATTGACCCTTGGGGTAACCGATTTCGACAAAACTTGGCAAACCGTCTTCATTTGATTACAAAACAAAAAACTAAAAGCCATTTTGTAATACACCCACAAGAATACATATTTTCATCTTCTGACGGTTTAATATTGAGATCTAAATACAAATATGTAGTACATTTCCTGTTTCTGCCATATGACATTTGTAATTACTTTTTTTTCGCATAGTGCCGAGTGTACATAAAAAGAAACAATGAGTTACAGGAGCTTTAAAGAGATCTGATGTTGGACTTGAAGAGCTATATGTATGAAATGGGGAAACATATAGGAATGGGAAGTATAATTAGTAACCGTGCACAAGCCAATACTAGTTAGTAGGTACGGTTACCAGTGAATTTTTCAGTTTCAATAAATGTTATTGGGTCATTCCATCCAAATTCGACCAGGTCATTGCCCTTAGCGTAACCGATATCCACAAAACTTGGCATACCGTCTTCAATTGATTACAAAACAAAAAACTAAAAGCCATTTTGTAATACATGCAACGGTTTACGAGATATTGTAATGTTGTAATGCTGGAATGTTACAAAAGCATCGTCGCATTTGACGGCATATCTCCGGAAAAAAGGAATTTAAAAGTACATGCAATGACTTATTTTAAGGGTTTTAAATTGAAAAAGATACTTAGTGGTTTATTTTATAAAATTTAAACAATTAAATAAAGTTTTTAACAAATTCAAATTTTCAAATCGATTTTTGACGATGTAGTTTTGGCTTCGATTTCCCTCATTTTTTAATATGTTGTAGGTACAACCCTCCTCAACAAGTTAGAAAAATACCAAAGCAGGAAAAAATCGTGGGATGTTAACTTATCGCTACAAAGATTTAAAAACCAATGCTGTCTTGGATGGGACAACATTTTCCTGAATGCTTGAGGAAGGGTAGGCGTTTTACTTTTCCCTAAGAACACTGCGAATTTGAAAACAAGGAAAGAGGGTGTGAGTAGAAGAATAAATCAAATGAGAGTGATGGGAAGCATGGAAATGGCTAGGGAAATGTTGATTTCGAAGAAGAGTCTTGGAGGGGAATAGGGTTGGTTAGGTAGGTACGGGAAATTCGAGTCGGAAGAAACTCGAGAGAAAGAGAGAGACACGTGAGGGTGGAGGAACAAGATTAACGGTTTCTCTGGGGCTAAGATGAGAGGGAAAAGAGCCACACATAGGAGGCTGTTCTGCATCATGTCATGAGTGGAACGAAGCGGAAAATCTTTGGCATGAGGACAGCGGTGGAAGTGAGTGCCAGAAAGAGCAAAAAAGGGATGGAGGACAACCGAAGGAAAAGAAATACGCTCTTGCGTTGGGAAAAAATGCTCTGGAACAAAAAAGAGGGTGTTAAACCTTCAAAAAATAATAAAATAAATACTTACGAGCATGAGAGGAATGATTCCTGTTCTCCATCACATATTCTCTTCCTATCTTCAATTAGGTATTGGTATTCTCCTATTCATATGGACTTATTTTCAAACCAAAGACAGACACATACTTTATGCTTCGTACTGCAATGCTTAAACATTATCGTCAGGTGGCCTACAGACTTGAAGACCTAAATGTAATGCTACAGCACTGAAGCCCAGATCATGCAAAAGTCGCATACAAAATAGATGTTTTGATGGAATACCAAAAATTTTTTGAAAATTGAGAATTTTCAAGAAAAAGAAGAATTTTTTGAGAAATTGAGAATTTTCAAGAAAAATTCTAATTATAGCTTTGAGGAAAGAACTTGTGACGCTGAAGCCTTAATAATCACTTATACGACGAATAATATCTCGAGGAAGCAGGCGAAACACCAATGAAGGAAGTAAGAAAGACTAATAGGAAAGACAGAATGAAGCCTAGAAGGTATTCTCTCAAAAAGAATTGCGAGATAACAGGTAGCAACATAAACTCGGACATAAGCTGCCATTAATGAAAAAAATTATACATTTAGCATTCCTTTATAGGCCAGAAAAGCTGAAAAGATGACGGCAGCAGAATAGATAAAATCGGAAGGAATGTGAAAAAATAGTAACAGAAAATTCATGTAGACCAAATACACGGAGAGAATTATCAATGAATAAGTCTTGAGATGAGTAAGGAGAAAGATAATTTGAAGCAAGTGATGTATTCTTATCTTCTTATCTATGAAAATCCTATGTTCTATTTTATGAAGACTTATCTTTAGATCTATGACTGAAGATGATGCTACGAGACGTGCTATGTTTTGAAGGGAAAAGGGCTATGACTACAACATAAGACTTCATGATTGGGTTGAGAGTGAATCGAAACCGATACCTATCTGATAGGATATGCCTCGTGGCCGTGGAGCTGAAGCCAATCCCATTCGCCCTGTCAGAGCTCACAACAATATTCTCCGGACCGGGAAATATGTTATCCCTCCCCAGCCTGCGCCTGCTCGTGGCATTCATCCCTTTGCGTCAAACAGTTTTTTTCCACCAAAGATCTTTGAACCGCCACCCTAGTAGGCGCTGACTTTCTAGCCATAGCACTAAATTGGACTGCAATTACTCATTATTCTTCATGTCTCGTCGAGAGAAAGTCCACAGATGATCTTGGAGAGGTAGAGAAATTTCACGGAACAGATCTGAAGAGGCCGACATTAAGAGAAATTCCATTGCAAATTTTGAAAAATTAAATTTGCAAATATTCGTATTCCACATAAAAATAGGTACCTTATTACGTGAAACTCTAGGTTTTTTTATTTGAAAATTTCCTTATTCTCTACGGACTTTGATAAATGAAAAGCCATCTCCAAGTGGATTTCTCACTCTCCTTTTTAAACTATAAAATCGCACTTAATAACGAGTACGACTCCCATTTCCTTGAGCGGCACTGATAGAGAAAACATTCTAAAAAAGTCTTCCGATTCTTACACCAAATTTTCAAAGCATTTACGACTTTATTCAGGCCGTAAATAAACTTGGTCAGAGCTTATCAGTGATAACGATCCATATTCTTCAATCTTTTTTGACAAAAAATAGGCTCAGTTTGCCAAATATACTGATGAAAGTTTTTCCTGACTCCATATTAGCATAATACCTTTGGTTAGAATTTATACCAAAAAATCATTATAGTGCAGGATTTATATCATTTTCATACTCACATAAATTAATATTATTAAAATCAGGACAAAAATTATAAATGATAAGGCCACATGTGTCAAGGCAGGCATCTGCTTCCCTCACAAGGAAATATATGGGCATCCAATTAGCGATTTTAAATTCACCTTAAGGTTTTCATGATGGCAAACTTTTCAATTGTAAGATAAGTATTTTAGTGCGCACGGGACAAATGACAACGTAACACATCGAATAAGGTCGAAACTTGACGATATAAATAGAGTACATATTCATTTTTAATACATATAAAATCAAACCATGTGCAGAATACTGCCAAAATTGCTTAAAGACTTCATTAACTCTTTGGTATATGTTCTGTCACTTTTTAATAGGTGTAATTTTTAGCCACAAGGGTCATTTTATGACTCATTACATGGATGTTTCTCAGATGCTCCATAAGGTAAGTGGGTCTAAAAGTCCCATTCAGAACCCCTGGAGATGGAGAGTAAGTCGTATTCCAAAACTTCGGGACTTACGGACCTGCTTACCCGGAGGAACACCCGAGAAACATTTATCCAGCAGATACGCCGGGAAAACCTAAGACTTTCAACTCGTTGCTTCATTGAATAAATAGTTCGATTGGAAACTGGTATTGATTCATATTATATCTGGTTAATCTGGTTAGTGGCTATCAGGTGACTGATTTTTGGTACACATCGGATATGGAACTGAATAATGACAGATTGGCCTCGCCGCATCGTATAGACAATCGCTTTGAGTGTTCATACCTAACTGGGAAAACAAAGTGGGGTCACTGTGATCCCAGTAGGGCTGCTTTAAACCTTTCCAAAGAAGATTTACTTCATATAATGGTCAAGTTAAAAAGCTTGCAAGTAAAGCTATTAATTTTTCCAAAAATAGTTCAAATCACATCTTACGTAACAAAATTGCCGTTAAATACCAAAATATTGGTATTGACAGTCGTAGTTGTAAATCTGCGAGACATATAATAATAAAGTAACCATCCATTGTTACAATTTCATGCCTGTTATAATATATAATCCGCCATCATTTTATAAGTGAAAGTCACCTACTGACGAAACTCTTTACTCAATTTCATTCGCATTTGTTAGGTGGTTCAACGTATACTCTCCACATAAATTCATTTAAGAATCATATTTAGAGATTTATATTTCACTGATATCCCGTTTTTTCTGATTTGTTATTAAAAATACTTGAAAAGTAAAACATATAAGAATCTGCCATCATAGTTTTAATACTTTCTGCCCGACGTTTCAGGTACGAATGAAAACAAAACTGGGGTTAAATAAACCCACCTCGTGGTAATCAAGGTGTTTACGGTACGGCCCATTGAAATAACCGTTGGCAGTCGTCCATTCTTAACTGTCCCGCTGCCGGATTTATAATGAACAACACTTTTCCTGAAAATTCAAATCTTACCTATTTTCCCGTATTCTTTAACTAATGGTGCATTTGCCTATTGTGGCTCACCCCTCAAGAGAATAAAGATCATCAAGGGTTCATTTGGATCTCATCCAAATTTCCCAAGATCTCCATCACTTCCCATCTTAACTCTCTACCCCTTACCCCCGGAACACTCCTCCCTACCCTCCCTCCCACTGTCTTTACCGACAAAGAGGCAGGGTCTCTTCTGTCGCTTATCGCTTTACCACATTACCATTCCCATCCTAATCCCTTATATGCTCCGCCCTATCTATCCTTTGAGTGAACCCCTTCGCCAAAGGATTTCCTCGAATGAAGATGAGTAAATTTCCGATTCTACAAGGATCAAAGGGGGATTTCCTTTGGATGTCCACTGAAAACTAAACCGAGTGGATTATCTCTCCGTTCCTCTTTTAACTATATTAATGCCTTCCTGAGACCTGAAATGGCTGTCATTTAAAGATGTGGGGCAATTTTCACCTAAGAATGGTCACACTACAAGGAGCAGTTTTTTCGAGATACCGCACGAATTTTGATGAAAATAATAAATTCATCCTGGTAATTAGCGTATGCTTTAGCTTTCTAGCTCGGTTACCATTCGTCATGAATGCATCAGCTTACCGCACTGATGTGGAATCTTTTTATTAATAATTTATTATATCCATCGATATATGGTAATATAGCGTTCCTATTTTTAATAATTGTTACAAATAATAAGCGTTACAGCTTCTCTGAAACAGCAAAAGAAGTGGATTTGAGGACAAATGAGTCGAAGATCAAAGTAGTAATTTTCGATGGTAGTGGTGGAAATTATTGTCTGACGGGGGTAAATGAAATTGAAATTGGACAAGCAGGCGCTTTTTGTATCTCGGTCTCATTTTTTCACAGATTTTAATAAATAGTTGGATGAAGGGATTATAAGGCGTGCAGATGCCGGTAGAAAATTTGCAGGTCGCATGCAAAGAGTATTGCCATCCATTCACTTCTTCCCCTCCGACTTTACCTCCCCTCTATCCGTCACAGGTCTCCGCCAGGACCTTTTGCGGGAGGAACATACTGATTTAGAGTTTTTAAATAATATCTGAACTCTTATCTCATTCAATTTCAAGCGCAATTTTTTATTTAATAAAATGTCATTCATTAATTAAAGACGAATCTAATTAATGCATGAAGAACTACCACTGTCAAAAACTCGGACACGAAGGATGAAAGTGGGAATAATGCAATGTACAAGTTTATATAACGTTAGGGTTAAAAATTGCAGAAAAAAACATGATTTATATTAATAAATTGACAGAATCAGAACATACTAGCTTGCTGATTGGCTGTGGGTAAGAATTTGGACGACACTCTCTCTTCCATATGCCAAAAGACTACCGAATTCCATTGCAAGACTTGTGCACAATATTTTTCTCATTTCAAAGTTTTAATCTTTAAGTTATTTCCCAGAGTAGACCACATCATAACCAACGACTTACCGTGCTAACATACGTACAAAATCCAATAAGCGGGTGTTTAAAAAATTTTAACAGATCAACAGTGCAATTGTTTATTATGATAGGACAATTTCATTCAGTGACTACTTCGATTCTTCTGACCCTATATTGTCTTTGTCTCGGGAATGTGTGTTAACAATCGTTTCCGATAACCTCCTATTTTAAACTCTATCCATTCCTTCTGCAGCAGGAGTAAGAACCTTTTATTCCCCCCCTCGTCAGAAAACCTTGGCGAGGTTACCTACTTTACACAGACCAAAGCGGATTACTTTCGTCTCTGAATCCACTCATTTGTGATCCTAACTCATTATAACTTTAGTTAGCAATAAATAATGGCACATTCAAATTGCTTCGGACATAATCTTAAACAAACTTCGGCATTTTAAATTATTTTAACAATATAACCAGGCTTAGGAGATGTCAGAATGAAGCAATTAAGTGCCCATGTAAATTCGCAAGCCATTTTCTACAATATTCTGAAAATGTTTACATTTTTAGTGCAATACCCGATTGACTAAAACATATCCTGGATCTATTCCTACCTTTGCACGTACAAATGATGGTACGGAGTCACTCGCACGGGTGCATTTTCCCCAAGAGATGAAATTTTGCTTGAAACGTCATTAGACTTGACCGGTATGTTATTGCCAAGTTTGTCATTATTCAAACAACAATGTTGAGTTCAGCTCCGCGACAGTGGCTTAGTAAGCAGGGGCACTGTCTCCCGTGCCACACTGTGGACTTACAGACTTGAACACCAAGTTCGCTCAAACCCCCGTAAATACACCTAGACGAAAGATAGATGGTGTAACTGGCTAACACACCTGATCATTTGGGATACTCGGGTTCGAATCCCATTCAAGTCAAATGGTTTTCTCGTGGATAATTTCATCTCTCAGTGTATACCCTGGAAATTGCCTAGGGCTCGTGCATAAACTACGTTACCGTTTTTGGTGATTTTTTAACCCCCTCTCCCCCCTTCGTCGACAACCGTAGTATTTTTCCCGAACCCCCCATGTCCCCGACATGTAATGTTGTCTCTTCAAATGAAGCTTTAATTTTAAAAATATTTTCTCACTTATTGAGTGAGTATACCTTAAGGATAGGTTGAACTAAGACAAATCAAGTAGCCAAAGTAGATATATTTGAATTATCTAATCTTATTTCGAACAAGTTATATTCAATGTTAAATTGTAAAAATTAACCATAAAGTTTAAGAAATAGTTAATTAATATATAAATATTTATAATTTATATAAATTTAATATTTTATAATATAATATAATTTATATAAATAATAATTTATATAAATAGTTATTAACCATAAAGTTTAAGAAAAGCATAAATAAACCACATAAAGTTTAATGAAATGGAATTTCTAAGGGTCCTCAATGAACAATACCTCCCTATTCCCTCCATGAGCCAATATCGTGGATTATAGATATTTGATTGAAAGACTCTTTAGAAGGCTGCATAGTAACAGCTGTGATACTTTGGGTAAACCCCCCTCTTCCCCTCGTTTCCCGTCGTAAGATTCTAGGCGACCCCTTACCCTCAAAGTTGATAATGTAATTTATGTACGATCTCTAACACATATTCGTCACTTTTAGACAGTGCGAATGCCGCCAGCAATGCCACAACATCGAATAATTCTTGCCCTATTTAACTCCTCCTCAGACACTCAGACAAACACACACTATCTTAAGTCACGGCAAACACATTACTACGTCGAAGTGGACTCGCATCAGCGGGCATTACACCTTGAATTCAGAGAAATCTCGTCCCGTACGAGGTTCACTTCGGTAGATTCCAAGAATGGGCGTCCATGTCTCTCACCCTAGTCACTCCCTCCCTTTCTGACACACTCTCTCCCTTCCGCTCACGATTCGGTCCGGTGAAAACTCGATAACCGACGTGGAAACGCAGAATCAGCAACTTGTAATCAAATCCACTAAGCCGTTGTCTTGCTTCTCCCAGTAACCCGTCTCCCCCTCTTAACTCCCTATTTGCTGCTACCCATTCCGTCCACCCTTAACAGGTTACACCTACCTGCCAGAAGGCTCTGTATTTGAACATCGCCACCCTTCTTGCTCCGTGAGACGTTACGCCCAGTGAGTAACTCTGATATCAAATACGGCCCCCAAGTACGGTCCAAAATGCGAGGAGATAGCCGAGGGAGGTGGGCCGGGAAGTTAGGGAAATGAGACACCCACGTTCACGACATCGACCCGGGGGGCAAACGGAGTTGAAATGGTGATTGGCTGGAGTACATAGAGGAGCACGCACTGTTTTGTATAGCTGCAACGGCAGCAAATCTTGAGTAAGCCGGTAGTTTTCATCCTGCGGACTTTGGAGTGGGGAAAACAGGGAGATGGGTGGAATATTGATGTGCTTAACCTGTAACAAAAGATGAAAAACACTGAGTAGGAGAACAAAGAAGACCAATTGGTAATTTACAGCGCTCATAGGTACAAAATAGACGTTTTGGCAGTGGTTTCGAGCGTACGTGAAAAACTATCTAGTGAAAAGATTCACCATGTCCAAATCGAACGATTAAATGGTCCTGGACAAGCAAGGTTAGTTCAAAGTACACCATTCTACTTAAGAGTTCTCATTTCCAAGACTAGCTGAAGATGATTATCAAAGAGACTGTTGCACATTTCGAGCAAATCAAAGGGCAACGGTTTAGTTCACAGTTTCGATGAACGTTTCCTCGAGTTAATTTCTAAGTGGAAATTTAAAAACCCTTTACTTAGGCTGAATGCCAGTTAAATACGAAGACTTGGGTTTTGCACGATTACTATTTATTTATCAACGATAAAACCGAAAGTGTGTACAATATACCTTTCGTTACATATATATTATATACCTTCCGTACTGTACTGAGCAGTATCTCATGTAGTTACCCGTAGCTGTTATGACACATATTGAACTATAGTAAGCCATTCACAAATAAGTAAAGCAAGGCCATTACTGGATTTCTTTCCATCCTCGTTCCATTTACCAAATAATACTTCGTAATACAAATTTCCCAAAAAAATTAAGGATTATTAGGAGAATACATTCCCACATCACCTTTTTAAATGAACAATTCTTGCATTATATGCACTTTATCATCGACATAATCGAAATGACAATGACTATAGCTTAGCCGTTTGATTTTTTTCGCGTGATATTTTCCTAGCTTATTTCCTAGCTGTTTCTGGCTTATATTTAGAAGTTAATGTTCTGCAATGACGATAGGGCTGTCAATCACGCAACGAAATATGTGGTTGCACTAAGTTTGAATCTAGGGTCTCACAATCTTGTGGGTGACTATCGATAGCTCTTGTAAAGTTTTTCATGGGCAAGCTAATCCGTATATAGTAAGTCTCTACACATCCCTACTTTCAAACTTTTAAATTCTAGGAGAGATATTTTCTCATGCAATTCAAATGCAAAACCTAATGCCAAAAGATGTTCCACGCCTCGATATGGAGGCAGCTAACCAGATTATAATAAGCCCATATTCCATGACTGCTATCTTTTAGATTATCAGTTTCAAAACTCCATCAGACACTAATTTTTTCTTCGGAAAAATGTATTCTCTAATGACGGTAAACGCTAAATTTTTTCTTCTCCAAAATTGGGGTTTCGTCACCAAAAGCTATTTTAAAATACAGCGTGAAAACATTAATAGCCGAAAAAGGAATGTGAAGACATATTGGCTCGTTAACTGGACCATAAGTCCGCAATGTCATTCATAGAATAATTTTCCCATCCGATAATGGCTATCCATACTTTTGCAAATCTAATTCATTTGAGGAAATCCGTAGAACGGTCATTTGAATAAATTATAAACTCGTCGGAGGCAATTTATTTATAAAATATGGTCTTAAGGAAGCCAATGCTTCTCAACCTCGCCTGCTACAGCTCATTTTAATACGTTTACCCTCCTTGGACCCTTTCTTCAGAATTAAGTTTACCCAGACATCCGGTTGGCCGTTTTTCTTGTTAATCATATATTGCCGCTCATTAGGAGAAAAAAGCGTAGTGTTAAGTATTTTGTTTCGCAAATGCTTTCTCATGGGCCAATTTTCTATATCACTTGACACTATATTGACAATAATTGGCTATTTACTTTCAATAATCTTAGTTCTTATCAGTATTTCTACCGTCATGGTTTTGAACTCTTTCATAATATTTAGTTTTCATTAACTTTTGAATGGCTAATCTATGGTCTTTTCCATTATTTTTTCGCCAAATTTACCACCCAGCATTTGAGTAAGATATGCTATTATTCTTCGTTCGTATTAGTCCGAAGTTTCCAGTTTCTGGCTGTTACTATCCAAAGTAACGTAGTTCATTGAAAATGACCGTGAGTAGTGAATAGTTTCGAGTTTATCCTTTTCTTTATAGCTATAATCTACATTTTGGGACAATTTTGGCAAAATCGTTGCTTTCAAAAATTGTACTTCAGTGCAGATAAGTAGTGCTTTGATGACTAAGATAATTTACCACGCACAGTTTTGCACTTGCAAAAAGGGACGATAGCACCCGGGCAAATTGTAGGATAACCTCTCCGAAAAAAAAACGAGCTCAATAACGATCACGGTAATTCCAAGCCTACAATGCAAATCTTTATAAACTGATAATATCAAAACTCAAATCGTTTCTCATGTATACATATCTTTTTTCATTTGAAGATTGAAAAATAAGATTTATCAAAACTTAGAAAAATAATACTTCAATTGATTCTTGGATTATAGCTGTATTTTTAACTGGGCTACGAAGTTTTGTAGCCGATGCTTAATTTTATATCGCCTTGCTCAATATAAATATGTGGTCAATCTCACATGTGTTGCCAGGTTTGCTTTAAATATTACTGATCCTTTTTACGCAGTTTACTTTGGAGGTATATTCAATGTAACTCTTCAGTTAAATGAAATTATGCCCTAGCATTTTGTTCTTATCGTATAACGCAGAGTAAAAACGGACAATTTTAATGAGCAATAGCTCGCCAACAAGTAGGTAAATAGATCTCGAATTTCCCTTCGAGACTTCTAGTAATGGAAAATATTTTCACCCATATTTTCATTAAATTTCTTGAATATATTAATGTGACTAAAAAGTACTTCAAATTGTAAGATGCAGGACAGGGGACGAAGTTTTTCACTGTGGAATGCCGTATCTCCGTTATGTGCTTCTTTCACATCCTTTAATTTGAAGCACCGTCGTCGTAATGCCGTGGTAGCAACAATGATCCGCTATAGGTTTTCTAGGCCATGTGATACTAGGTCAAAGCTGGCAAAATGTGTACAAAAATATCAACTATATTGAACCATCTCCAAACCCACGGGGCTTAGAACAGGGCACAAAGAGGTTGACGAAGCTAATTTTTTTTATTCACCCTTGACGCTTAATTTTACCAGTGAAGGGCACGACGGCAAATCGTGACGCTCCGACTAAACCAAACCTAACGCCAGCCGCGGTGGACGATTCAGATAGACCTTGATTGAACTATCTCGCTAATTTCCCTGTTGACCGTTGAATGCCACAACCGAGCCTGTCAACATTTCCGGACGTTGACGGGCCCGGATGCGAAGCGTTTAATCTGCACGAAAGCCAGGTCATGCGCACCCCAATTT
The DNA here is from genome assembly GCA_963169105.1 of Ceriagrion tenellum. Taxonomy (NCBI): domain Eukaryota; kingdom Metazoa; phylum Arthropoda; class Insecta; order Odonata; family Coenagrionidae; genus Ceriagrion; species Ceriagrion tenellum. Next base: position 82,684,143 of record OY720634.1, on the reverse strand, counting down.
CAAATAACATTTAAAACCTCCCATGAACTCCCCCTCCACCCTAAAGTGGCAATTCAATGCCTTCCTCAGATCCATAGCAATTTTCCGTCACCATTAAGAACGATGAGTATGGTTTGCACTTGTCCTGCTCGTTGCAATATAAAGAGAACGTTTAGGTGTTTTTGGTACGATCAGAGAACTAGGCAGTCATCGTTTTGGAACTTTTTATCAACTATAGAGACATATTTAAACTTTCATTTCGAACTTATTCATTGTAAATATGAATATGTTAAAAGGGAATATATTAGTCACAATATGGTAGGATATATTTCATAGTAGATGTTCATTGTGATTTGTGGTACAAAATTTGTGAAAACATGAAATAATTCGTGGCGGTAATTTTTTTTCTGCTTTCCATATTCAGGACAGCTAATCTAAACACAATCAAAAACGAAACACTAATTCCGTGTTTATTAAGACAAAGCTAACCAGCGGTAGACGTAATCACTCGAGATACAGAAAATTATGCCAGGTAATATACCACCAATCTTTTTCAGAAGCGACTGTAATTTTATTGGATGCGTTGAAAAAAAGCTATTCGTTTTATCTTTCTAGCTAACATAAAACTGTAATTCAGGACATGTATGGAATCCTCACAAAATAATTCAACAAGCAAAATTGAAATATAATTTCAGTATGGAGGAAGTGTACTCTAGCGAGAAATAGGCCAGGTTATGGACACATTTATATTTTATATCGTTTGAAAATCTCATGAGTTTTAAACGCAAAGAGAGTTGCATGTCTGCTTCTCTTGTTTGAATTAATGAAAAGGTGAGAAACGCTTAAATAATATATGTCAGTTGACCGTCATCGTAACAAAATTTGGCCAATTTGAACCAACACATTGACTAAATGTTCCGTGTCAAACTTGAACTGTCAATTGGACAGCATATTGACGAAAATTAACCATTATATTACTACTGGTTTTCAAATTTAACGCAAGAATACTATGAAATAACGGGAAGGATTGTGTTTTTGAAATAGGCACTTAAGAATAATAAGGGAAGACTAGCTTAGAGTTTTCACAGTATTGGACTAGTCACAACTATTACAAAAAGTTTGGGACAAACTACAAGAGCCAAAATGTTGACAGCACATAAAATATGCATATTTCTACTTATTTAATACATTTCATACCTATTATTTCACACAGGCGACATTATCAGGCCCTAGTGCTATATTATATACCAGATGATGTGACCTTTGTGATGAAACCTGTCGTGAATTAAATTATAACGGTGAAAATATTTATAGTTCATCTACTTTTGTCGATAAATTTTTAAAAAATATTTAGCCAGAAACAACCAATCCCAAAAATTGCATATGGGCTAGAAAGGTATATGTATCATCTCATCTTGGAAAGAATATGTGACAGTTATTTTTCTAAACAGACTAGCGAAGGCTCGGGAAGAAAGCCAACGAATATCTACCAAACCCAAAGCGTGTTGAATTAGTGAAACAGTGTACTCGGAACGCAAACAAAGAGGCAGAGACCAAGCGAGAGGGTCCAGACACTCGCGGCAGGCATGTCCCTCCAGCATCCCTTCGACCGTAGTCTGACGTTGCGTTCGGGGGAGAAAGAGGGGTGAGAGCTGGAGAGCAGTCCGGTACCCTTGTAAGAAAACAGGGGAGGGAAAACGGAAGGAAGAGCAAGAAATGGGACGCCCTTGGAAGAGAGGATCCGTTTTTAAAGGTAGAACGGGCATTCCCAAGAAACGTGCGGCAACAGGGCGAACAGGTATTATTAGGCTAAAAGACCGGGAGCCCTCCCAATAGCGTGTAAGGGTGAAGTGCCAAGCGGCTGGTTGGCAGGAGGAAGAAAGAGAAGAAAAGGACACGAAGGATTCGAGAGGATTTGATGGACTCGGCGAGTGAATAGCAGAAGGGAAGGAAAGTATAGGGCGACAAAAAGAATAGGAGAGCGAAGAGATGGAGAGGTTCGGTTTTCCTCCGCCCACGACGCCAGCCTTTCCTCATCCTCCAACACAGATCGAAATGAGGGAGGGGTGCCGAACAGGTAATTGAAAGGGACATTAACGATTTTCTTCTCCAAAGAAGGTACCTCCTGGATTGCAGAGGGATAGAGAATGGCGAAGAAAATGGGAAGGTCTGTGAGAGGGAAGTAGAAACGTTAACGGTGTACGGGAAATGGGAGTCTAGTAATACAAATAAGACACGCATACTTTTTCAAAAAAACAATTGTAGGAAGGAAGACGGAGACAGTCCCAGGCTTAGCTTGGTGGAATTATTTAATCGTAGAACGAGAGGGGACAATTGCGCCATCCAGTATCTTCAGGCGCCTGAAAATGCTACACCGCAGCGTAACTTGTTTTAGACGAGTGGAAAAAAACCGGTAGAGATTATTCTTATCGTGCTATGTAGACTAAGGTTGCAAATTTAGTTTAACTCTCTATGCTTCTTTGAAAATAGTTTTTTCCATTCTCCACGAGACTTAAAGCATCAGCAGAACTCATAAATATTTATTCTCCTTTTTCACCACCATAATTTTCTTTATCATTTTCTTCCACGTACAAAATCCGATCCTTCAATTGAAATTGATCTAAATAACTTGAAAATCGTCATACTTTTAGAATAAATATCTTTTACACACTAAAAAACTTTAGAAAATTCTTTAAAGGTGAAATATTATTTGTCAGACATAACCAGCATTAGATATTGCGTGAATATCTTTGTAAGCCCCTGGCAATGAGAGCCCGGATTAGATTCCTAATTTATATTTTCCCTTGTGTTTCTTCCTATCCATTCCCCTCTATTGCATTTCTGCCACAGAATAATTCAAGCTCAATTATTCATATTCCAGGGGAAAGGGAAGCGGAGGTATATGGAAATGGCTGTGAGGTGAAGGGCGATACGTTTATGCTTAAGAGATATTAGAGCCTAGTATACAAATGGGATTGACATACATTTGTAAAAACCTGTAGAACAAATATGATAATGCCGTTGGATGTAAAATAATAAGCAATAGAAATACAGCTATTACTTGGCAACCCATATGTGCACTACAGAATAAGGACTGCGAATTAGTCATGATTAGACTAGCCATTGACAGGGATAATCATTCTCTTCTTTAGCGCTCTTTCACTTCCTTTGTACACTCTTGTGCCTCTGTCATTGTCGTGCATGTTTTACCATCACTCCTCTCTTAGTTGCAGGCAAATAATGCCATAAAAGTAAATTACTAAAAAATAGTATCGTAATGTAACACTATCCCTAAGTTATTTTTTGGACACACTCTTTTATTAGGGGTAATATTTTTGAAGGAAATTTTTCTAGTTGATAAGACCTAAGTTGCAGAGAAAATAGTCCATAGCAAATGAATCACTATTTAAAAACTTATCGAGTAATTCTTTTAAATTCTCCATCCAAAGAACAATGTTCATTTAAAACGATTCCTCGCCATATTCACATTCATGTTATCTGTAATTTATGAAGATAAATTTTTCAAAGAGATAACGGGTGGACTATTTTAATGTGTTTCAAAGACAAATAGCCTTGGCTAAAGGACCCGTGAGGAAACTCTTTAAAATTCACGTTTGATACAACCCTAATTCCCAGATTTCTTGCGGTTTGTGTTCCTTGAATTCCAACGCAGAAAAATATTTGTTTAGCTCAATTAGCTTCTTCATCTCTTAGCTTCTCAGTCATGGAAGTTATAGAGTGAGACCTATAATATCATTTTGTTGAAAGCACATGGAAGTGAAATTAAAAATCAACGCTTTTATAACTTATGAAATTGATAAAAACCTGTAAATAATGCTATTTTAAATTTATAAATAATCCCATTTGCCACGAACATGACAATCTCTTAACATATAAATGCATTAAAATGCGATTCAATAGCTTTGTATCGGTATTAGAATTAAAATGAATAAAAAAATGAATTTATTGAAATTAAATCTATTTAATTTTGTATTAGAATGTTTCAATTAATGAAGAGATGCCATTCACTTAATGTTCAAACATATTTCAATTCACACAGACATGCCGGGAAAACTGAATGAATTATTATTTATTTAGTTATACGCTCAGATTTTCCCCGCCTTTCTCACTTCGCAGGTGATGTTAGCGACCGCCAAAATAAATTCGCCCGAACAAAATGCCCCAACGGTTTTATATCGACTTTGTTGCAGATTGATAACAAAATATGAGCATTTAAATCATTTCCATTCCACGGAGATAATTCCCTTTCTCTGCTGGTCGGATCGGGAACCTCAATAATCACAAATTCCAAGTCCCGGCCTGGCGGTGGTGCCAGCTGCAGCAGCCAGCGATCTCCCATATATCTCGAGTCAAACCTTTCACCGGCGCAATAAAAAATGTAGTGACCCCGCCCTCGAGGGACAGGCCCTCCTAGTCAACGGGGACCTTTTCGACGGAGGCTTGTGAGATTATGGCGACGGCAGGCCTTAAGTTGAAGTGCCAATAGTTCTCCTTGGAATGGGGTCTCGGTGCGAGTAGTCGGAAATGAGAGGGGATGATACGGGCATGATTTAAACAGGAGATGAGAATGTGATCCCCCTAGTGCGGATAATAATTTGGGATGATAGTTTGGGACTTTGGGATATTCCCAGACCTCGAAATTTGGATCGAGCAGAATTAACTGGGCTTAATTGTACGGTGCAAAATTGATGGTCCAAAATCTTATTTGGCCATGGAAAACAAATCGGCATTTAAAATAAGAGGGTATAAGAAATAACAAGATAGGGTAAAATTCTTTAATAATTATCTCATAAAATTTCAAATAATATTCAGTTGTATGAAAAAATCTTGGAGGTAGAATAAGTCAGATATTCAAAACTGAGCCCAAATTTTTCAGCACGTTTTGTACCGTGGGCAGAACCTTCCCTCTTACATTACTTTGCATAGGTCCTTAATTTTCTACTGTTCATCATCCCATACACAACATAAGTTATGTTTATGTTGTGTATGGGATGCCATAACAACACAAATGGTCTACAAAAGACAATGTGATATCCTATAACAATACAAATAACATCTACATCTACATCTACGTGATACCCTGCGAGCCTCCACGAGGGTGTGTGGCAGGGGGTGAAGATCACCAAACATCCACAATTGCCATGCAAGTAGGATATTTAAGGGAGGCATGCTAGAGAACAGGGTCACATGCAGCTAGATGGTTAGTATCTACATAATAAGAAAGGGATTATTGGTTGTTATTACATGCATCATGCACTACAGACTACTCTAACTATATTTCACCTACCTATCCCTTTGCTACGCTGCCTATTGTTCTCTCTTATAGTACGAGGGAAAAATGACATTTTAAATCTATCGGTACGACAATCTATCTCTCTAATCTTGTTAATATGATCAAACCTAGCATAATACGCAGGGGTTCTCAATATATATCTAACGTCATCTGTGAACAACTCTGTTTCGAAGTTACTTAGAAGGTTTAACCTAAATTTTAACCTGCGTTCTGATAGTAATTCCCATCCTAGTTCTTCTATTAACCTCGTAACACTAATACAATTATCATAACGGCCTTTAAAAAACTTAGCAGATCTCCTTTGCACGCGCTCTAATTCTTTCATCATACCTTCCTCGTACGGATCCCATATACTAGCGGCATATTCTAAATGAGGCCTGACAAGTGCAAAATAGCTTCTTTCTCATACGCTCTCATCGCATTTGCCTAGAACCCTTTTTACGAATCCTAATCTACGGTTTGCTACACTAGTTATTTCCCTGATGTGTTTCCCCCATGACATGTCTTCAGTGATGGTGACGCCTAAGTATTTAATTGAATCTATGTTACATATTTTGTTTTCTTTGATGCAATAATTATTCCGGGGAAAGCTATTCTTTTCCCAAAAATTCATAATCGCGCATTTCTTCAAATTTAATTCTAGTTGCCATCTATCACACCAATCATCAATCGCATCTAAATCCTTAGCTAAAAACTGTCTGTCCTCTTCATTTCTGATTTCCTTATACACTACTGCATTATCGGCAAAAAGACGGAGCTTGCTATTTTTTACTACTGTATTTAAGTCGTTTACGTACAGAAGAAATGAAATTGGGCCTATCACGCTTCCCTGGGGAACACCTGATGTAACTTTTACTTCGCCGGAGCTGACACCATCTAATACCACCCTTTGAACGCGTTCATGTAAGTTCAAATAAGGAGGCAAGGGAGTTTTCTTTTGCCTCCTTATTCATTTATCTAGCATAATATTCTCTAAACGTCTTCACAGTTTTATTGCCACTTACTTCTGCTTTCTCCAACTTATCCATCTTCTATTTATTCCCGATTTATCGATCTCGCAATTACTTTCCCATTATGTCATACATGCCGCGCCTACCTCTATTGATATTTCCGATACTTCTCCAAATGTGAACCTCAATCACTTTCAATCAATTATCATACTGTCTTCCTCATTTATAGATTTTACGGCCATGCAAGACGACAGTATATTTGAAATGGAATACTATGAAGCATCTGAACCCATACAGTTATCGGGGTTCTTTTTCTCTCGTTTCTGAACACATGAAGCCAACTTTGGCTGTTCCGAATGAGTCTATATAAATTTATAGAAATACTATACTTACCATTGGATATAATTCAGTGTGTAAGAGGAATTAAAAGTGTATATTCAAATTGTAAGATGAATTATTAATGCACATTCTGTAGGATATAAATTGGTCTAAAGAAGGCTCGAAATGAAATTAATTCCTTAAGGATATTTCTTTCTACGCTACATGTAGTTTTCTACCAAGAATTTCCTCATTCAGCTGAACAATTTTTCAACTCACATAAGAGCTATCAAATATGCAATTTGTTAACCATCCCTTTACCATATTTGATATTTTTCCATAAATAGCTGTTTCCAACACAACAAATAAGCTTCATTTGGCTGGTGAGCCACTATTTATTTTCCCTTTTAAGCACGTCTTTACTTTTCCTCTACTCAGCTTATTTCATCCTCGTTTCAGAAGCCATTTAATTGCATTCATCTATTAGCCTCGATGACCGAGCTTTGGCATTTTATTTCTTTTCCAAGTTTTGAAAATGAACCCCGGTTAATTTTCTTTTTTGCGAACGCTCCTTGTCAGCAATTGGTCGTACATTCCTGCGATAGATTGACTGCAGCCCTCCACCATCCCCTATTTAATGCTCCCATACTTCCCGATGGCTCTTCCTATGTAATTACCATTTTATTTGGTCCATGCCCTTATTCATGGGTCTTCCACCGGGAACTTTTCCCTCTATTTTTTCTTAAATTATGTGTTTTGCAAATTCATTGTGGCTCAAGACGTGTCCAATGCATCTGGTTCTTCTTTTCTCTATCGTGTTCCATATGTTCTTTTCCTCTTTACCCGTCTATAAATTCATTTTTTGGTCTTCAGCATTCTCCTACAGCACCAGGTTTCCAATATTTTAAAAACAATTTTTTTTGGTCTCTTTTACCAATGTGCATTGTATCCGACCCAAAGAGTGCCTCGCTCCTATATCCAAAACGCTTCCATATCTTGTGCTGTTTCTCTATTTTTCGATTACATTTCTATATTATTCTGACAGAAAATTATAAACTGTAACCCAGTCTTGTTAAAATCAATTTACTACATTATCTCTCCGTGTTTAACCTACTGTTCCCTTATTGAGATTGTTATCACTGGTGGAGTATAAGAGAGTAAGAGAATGTATCAAAACAGTTTTTGAAACTTCTTCCTTTACCATTTTAGCCATCATTAGAAGAATTTCTCTCCTCAACGGAGTAAATGAGTGAAGTTATGTTACTGAATCGTCTGTGCCAATGATGGGACAAATAGGAACGAAAAAGATGAGGTCTTTGAATGTTTTAAAGACAGGAGAAATACACGAATCGTTTAAAACGGCTTAGATATGGGAAAAGTGATAAGTCTTTCAAAGAAATGGTTAGAGAAGACCCCTGCTCCTAGGAATATGTCGAATAGCAGCGTCAAAAACTATACCTACCTCTTATTTCATTGAACATATATGATGAAAGTTATATTAAATAAATAATAGATTAATTAAATATATCGAAGTAAAAATGAATGAGTTAGTAGAGAAAAAACAACCTGAAGCAAGTAATAGGTGGTAATAGTTTTAAAAATTACTTTTGAAATCTTCCATTTGAACTTCACCAGCTTAATTAAGTACATTCTTTCTGCTGAAACGTAGACTAGTTAGACAATGAACGTTGAAATAGTCACCAAAGAATATAGAGTAGAACTTCATCCAGACAAAACGGACGTTAAAAATACTAGAATTAAAACAAACAGAGAGAGGGAGATGTCAACGATTAACAAAAGGAAGAACGAGAGATAAAGACAATCAAGTGGACTTCTGCTTAAGCCAGCACCAAAGGGCTTTAAATCAACTATCTGCTAAGATCTCTGAAACTGTCGGGACTCATCTCTACTAGGCTTTCTGAAAAGATTCCCATGCTTTTACTCGGCAGCCAAAACACGCTGACGGGACTAAAGGAAGGCATTGGGAGAGCACTGCGTTTGTAGCTGGAGGACTCGGCACCCAGCATAAGACCGCTGCTCCAAAATGTACTGTCATGGAAGGAGGGGGATTCAACGACAAGGCGCTGTGAATCTGACCTAGAGGGCACTCGACCTAATCACGATGGAGGTACACAAGTAAAGAGGACTCTGCCAAGGACGAGAGAGGATGAATCTGGAAGCAGAGATAAAGCAGGACTTGGGACGTCCACATTCGGGTGCACACAATCGCGCTGTGAGTCCGTTGGCTTAACCAAATCGTCTTTTGTCCGACCACAATTGGTGTTTGCGTTCCGTACAAAATTTTTCGCTCGCTTTATTTTAAGCCGAGAGCAACTACCAGATGACGGCCTATTGTGAACCCACGTGCACCCTATGTTCTGCTGAATGCACATAAATTCACCTTTGTACCTGATAAAAACCGAGCGTTGAAAACATAACTACAATGAATTAAGGAAAAAAAAAGGAAATGAACAAATGGTGGCTGTCAGATCAATATGATAGGCTGCACTCTTGCACTGCTTGGGATTAAATTTTATTAGGAAAATAATCTTCTTCTAAAATTGTGTACAATATTTAAAATTGACTTTTACAAAAAAACAGCGTTACTTGCTAATTTTTTTCTCATTTTAATTTCCTAACAACTATTTGCCGCGTTATTTTGCCGAAAATGTTCCAAACAAATTAATAGTATTACTACCAATTTACCTTTAGAAATAAAAAAATTTGATAGTAAGTTTTTTCAACATGTTCCACGAATGAAAATTCTACGAGTCGAAATTTTCTAAAGTCTATTTGATGAATACTATATGAGGTTGATGCAAAATCTGACTTTAAAATGTGGATAAAGGTAAACGTTTATCATATTTTATTAAATTACAGCTTAAGTCATATTCTGTATTAATTGATTTTTTATTCTGCATTTTTGATTGAAACTCATTCTATTGGTTCTCTCTTTAGTAGCGCCTCTGAAGGAGACATTTAACGCCCTCAAAGATATAAGTAGGCAAAAAATTGTCAAAAATAATGGCGCGTGTAAAGATAGCTATGCGGAGAGCAAAATCACAAGACGCAATTTACCTATCTCTCTTGCCTCTAAATCGCACATGTAAAGGTGGATGGCCGAAAAGACGAATATCAAAAACCGATTATTCCACTGATAGAAAAAGAAATATGATTGGAAAAAATGACAGCGATACGGAAAGAATATGTCTGATATGAGGCGTCATCTTCAGCGCGCCTCGATGGTGGAAATTGAATGCCTCCGGGTTCTTTGCGAGATAAAATAAAGCCCTCTTTTCTTCTCACCAAAGGAAACCAAGTTTCCTCTCACATATGGAACGCAACGGAATCGAAAAATCTTCCCTTAAAAACATGGCAAGGCTCCATGCGCGATCGCATCATGCCATATTTGTTGAGCAGTCGGTTAAGATAGGAGCGATGTTTTATGAGATAGTAAAAAACCGTTGCCTATAAACGTCTTTTTAATATACGGCATAAAACTAAAACGGTATGTCACAGCTTCACTTATTAAGCTTTATTTAGAAAACAACGAAAATGCCCGTTGATCAATAACGGGAGAGATAATCTTACCTCCCATACATAATCTAAATATTTTATTATAAAGTTGATATTGCCCATTTGATCGTTAAAAACTCTCTCACATTAATTGTATAATTTTTCAAATATAAGCTAATAATTATCAGCTACATTTGAGTGATAACCATTCCTAAATTGAATTTTTAAAACTAAATGGAGCTTGAAAGAATTTAAAATGAACTTAAGGTAAAATTGTTTTTGGAATCACTTGTCATTTCCTGTCCAGTCGTTTACAATATCTTTTGCTAAGAAATAAAAGAAAGTTGGTGCAAGCAACCGAGAAACCTCGAAAACTGTACAAAAATCGACCCGGTTTTCGGCAGGTAAAAAGGTACTAGCTCTATCCACCCTGAAAGAGGAAACCATCGCTCAAAGGACGCCAATTATTTGAAGATGTTACGATCCCGGCCAGGATCGTGACCCCTGAGACTTTAAGAAGCTTTGTACATCAGCGGAAAATGATCTTCTGCTGTCAAACAAGAAGTTTTTCTTAACTTGCATATCAAATTGCACCTGTCCTCACCACAAATACTACTCAATCACTCTTCCTCTCTCAGAAGAATATCCGGGAGGAAGGATGGTGTGTTTTTTGCTGAGCCAATGTAAACGGAACTTGAGCTTAGATCGATGACATGTTTCCCTTTGTTTGAGAAATAATCAAACTTATTGAATTAATCTACTTTTTCTGAAAACTTACGTTTTTGTTGGTATATCATAGATGATGTAGGTACATATCATTGATACTGACGTAGGCGTCACAGAAACACAGGAATGTATTCCAGAAAAAATTAGTCAAATAATACTTTAAAAAGCGTATTAAGATGGTAAAAACCGAGATGTTGGATTCCATGGATGTATCCATGTTAACGTGTCATTTACGTTCAAGTAGACGTGGTAACTAACCTGGCTCTTAAAGCATGTGACAGTCTAGATATTGTTTCTAATAAATAAGCCTGTGTCCATAAAAAATATTTTCAGCATACATTTTCGAATCTTATGAACTCTGACTTAAATCCCCTTTTTTATAAAAATTGCTGTGAAACCAACACTAAATTAAGTCCAACTAAATAAATTATCAAAGTTAAAAATTCTATAAAGAGTTGAGCTTCAATTTTTATTTAATGTAATAAAGGTGAAAAATAGTTTTCCATTATTTGATTGTCTTAGATAGAATCACTCTATGAGGCATATACATGAAAGTATAAACTCATACGTACCTCGCAGCTCAGTGTAATACCCACTACGCACGTTACAGCTCACATTACCATCAGATACCAGACCTAGTGCTTCCCAGCTGATGATGTTTCTGTGGGCTGGTAGGTGCGGTTTGGCTTAGAAGGACAATAGTTGCGCTTAAGATAACTTCATTAATAGAGGATTTAGTCACTACTTGGAGAAAACTGATGACCAGAGATTCGTGTAAAAACGATAAATATTGTTGGTCTAATGCACAGTTTTGTATTTTATTGTGCAGAAACTAGGACGATGAACAATAAGACGGGAATAAGCTGCCGGCGTTTGATGTGGGTGTAGAGGAGAATGAAAACGGCGTTGTGGACGGGATGTTGGACAAACGATGAAGTGCTACATGGAATGTAAGCCTTCCAAAGCCAAAAATTTGGCACTTAAATTCGTTGAAATTGTCATGAGAAAAAAACCGGTTGCAGGCCAATTTTTCCTGTGGCAATTTCAGCTACGAAGTGCTCATCGAGATGGGTGATGAGAGTTAACTTCAAGAGAATATAACGAGAAGAGAGAGATAAGGTGGTTGTAGCAGGTAGTCAAGGATCCCTTAGTATGGGGGCGAAGGATGGAAGATATTTATATATATTTCAAATTCCATTGAAACCTGACCTAAATCAGTTGTTTTGGGCGCATACATCCTACCGTATGTCTTTTGTGATTGCAGGTACTGAAACCAATAAAAAAGTAAGTGCTAGGAATTTTTATTCATTCAGACTCATGATCCGTGAAGGTGAAATAAATCACATTTTGATGTGTCGCCGGCTTTTCCATCAGTTCGCGGTTGACATGTATGTCAAAATTGAGACTGAACGATTGGCATACATCCGTTTGAACCAACAGCAGCTCCGATCTGAATAATACATTCATCTCTACGATGTTAACAGTTGACGATGTGCATTGGGCGCAGAAAATCACGGTGTTGGTGGAGGAATGAAATCATGAATTGTCTTCATAAACATATCAGTGCATACATGTTCTATCATTATTTGCCTTTGTTGATTGAAATAACTCCTTGCCAATTTCAATTGGATCTACGGAGGCTGAAGTGATACCTCCCGATGTAATTCATATTTTTACTTCCAAACTAATAAAGTGTTAAAATAGTTGCAACCACAGTTATTGAAACTACATCCTAAGCAAATGCGAACGACATTGGCGAACAGAGCTAATACCGGTGGCAAAATGGTAAGATTTCAATATTCACGCACTAATACTTTGAACCACAGTCATTTACTGCTCCGGAAAATCATACCTATATTAATTAATTAAGCATGAACATTCTTTTAAGGTACTATTCGCTAGAAAGTAATGGATCACAAGTCTAATTACTTGCGGGTCATCATAACTTGCAGCAACATGTTTCCACAACCAGTTAGCATCGAAGCAGGCTCTTTATTAACCGTGCTATTGTACCTGGAACAAAGTTCTTAAATAGCTGTAGCTTCAAATGAAAGGGAAATATATCAGGACAAATTAAATTTTATTTGCAGAAATTAGACTTTTCTTGTATAATCACAGGTATAAAATGTCCACAAAGTTCAAAACAAGAACGGCACTCCAAAAACAATTCAGTGAGAATACAATGCAAGGTAAATTAACTGGAAACTGCTCTGGAACTCATGGGAAGGAAATTCGGACGAAAGGAAACCCAAAGGACATCAATGAATAACTGGGGACAGCCTTGATTTACAGTAGCACCATAGAACTCTAGAAAGAGTGATTGGAAAGTAATCAGCGGTTTGGATTTTTTATATGCATTGGCTATGTAAAGCACAGTTGTTTATATAAACTGCCGGTATTTATGATATCGCGATAAGGTCATTAGATTTGACATGTACGCGATCACGTACTCTAACCGTATATTTAATATCCCACGATACACGAATCGTTGGACAAGAGAAAACAATTCACCGTCGAGATATTCTTGTAGTGTAATGCTAACTAGTTTGATTAACCGGTAGCCCATTATATACAACGGTACTTCATAGTCAATGCTATCATAAATACATCATCACCAATATGCCAGACCAATAAACTAATGAATAATTACCTCGTTCATGTTCCCGTTTCCATTGAATTCATCTGGCATATTCACCCAGTACTTTCCATTGGTCGACAAAGTAATAGAGTTGGTTCTAATCTTCAATTATATAAAATTATTTTACGAAAAAGTGTAGCAGCTGAACTTCCTCATTTCAGTGATATATATTATAAACCTGGATTTACATAACCGTAGACAATCAATAATTTTTACTTTAAGCAAGTTGCCTTTTTACAAAGTTCATCCGGGCCTATCCTGACCATATGACAATAGTGGCTTGCTTTTGATGCTGACAGTAAATATATCCGTATTTTACAAAATGTGGCTTCAGGGAAAGGCTTTTGATATTGGAGTGATGAAGGTTGTTTTTAGGGAGGAAAAAGGGCATTATTATCCTTATTTTACCTAGTTATTTTACATTTTTCTATGGGGTAAAGAAACTGTAAAAAGAAACAAACAACTATTTTGGGCTCGGAAAGCAATGGAAGAAAGGAGATTTCACAAGCTATGAAGACAGCTAAATACGAACAACATGATTGTACGTTTCACGCAAATAATGACATTAGACTGCGCAAATTTACTGAGGAGCTTACAGCCAAGGCAATAACTGTTAAGTTGCACGCACCCGAAAGCGAAAATTATTGCTCAGATGCTGTTGATGAGAGTAAAGGAAAAACGGAAAGTTTGCCAAGTAAGTCAAAATTGTAAAGACCACTAATTTGCTGGAAATTACAAAAGATGTAAAAAATGGCTGCGGGTAATGTAGCGTTGAAACCAATTTTAGTTCGTGTAAAATGGCCTGAGTGTTGCCAATGAGGAATTTGCAGGTGCATTACGAGATATATTCTGTGCGCAGCTAATACCATAACAGGTCCAAAATTCTTTTATCTAGTGTTACGTTGTTGCATTAAAAGAACTGACTCCTTTACGGTAATATATTACATGTTAGAGACTTACCATGCCGCTTTTCCCGGCGATGCTGATATATAATACTCATAAATAGGTTTAAGAAATAAAATATTTTGCTAAGTTTCAGTAACTGAAATACAAAAAAACTTAATTTAATGGTTGAGAAAAACTATAACTCTTTTGTGATTTCGTCTGGTTAACTTTAATACCACGTGAGATTCGAAAATCTCCAAATAACGTCATCCGTTCTTTCCAGTTCCTAAGTCCCATCGTTTTGGTGTTCAATTCCAAGAGCCGCCACTTTCAAATGCACAGGCCATCTAAGGGCAAGTTCGCAAACACAAATTTAAATGTCAGGTTGGTATAATTAACGAGGGAGAGTCATTCACCAGAATGAAAACATGGGGAGGAAAACGATTAAAACCTAAATTCCTATGGAGATCAGTGCGTGTCCAAGATTTTTATTTTAGAGTTAAGAGGATGACATCTAATTGGTTATGAGTCGGAATTGAGCTCTCAAATTTCACTCGGGCCGTCCATTTAGTGAGGTATTTGTCATTGACAACCGTAGCACATCGCGAAACGTGGATGTCGTTATATCCAGCTTACTATAAATTTATCACTCCCAAATGTTCACCAATGGGCGAGGAAGAAATCAATATTATATATCATATTTATTACACAGTGGTTCTCGCCAATAACGAAGACGATTTAAAAAAGTAGATTTTCGCCATAATTTCACCATAATAGGCAAAATTCTGAACGTGGTTAGAGCTTCAAAAGAATAACCATGTCAGTTAAGCCACTAATATGCAAATTAGAATGAGATTTCAAAGTCTTCCAACAGGAAACTTCCATAAAATACGCACGATATCACCCATTATGAAAGTATTGCGGCAGAGGTTAGGGAATGAGTGACTAAGGTAAATAAAACAGCGGGGTGCCGGAAGACCGGGGATAAGAAACACTTCTACAATCGCAAATAGAAAAGTACTCAAAATAACTAAATAAAAGCCTTATTATATTGAATGAAGAGTGAAAGCATCAGAAAGGACTGCCGTATAGATATCAAACAATTTGAAAACGGGCAGAAGTAGCAATGGGATGGTCAAAGAGAACAGAAGACGGAAGAATAGTTAAGATTGCCGCAAGTAAGCTTCCTGGAGGAAGAAATGGTGTGAACATAACAAGTTAAATATGGCGTGATAATGTAGAGATATAATAATTTGGAAATGTACTGAGGGAGATAGAATCAAGTCTAGAATGATAAAGGTGAGGAATAAAAATACCGTCAGATTAATGTGTTCTTACATATTGAAGTCTTTGTGAACAGAGAGGGGAAAATAATGCAAATAAATACTGAGGAAACAAAGTAAGTTGAAATACTACTGGTGCGTGTGCCTTTAAGAAGGATTCTCTTATTTTGACCTTTCTAACTTTCAATCAATTTGTTCCAATTATGCACATCAACATGAGAGTTTCCACTCCCATCCCTTTTCTAAAGTTGCAACGAAGTAGAAGGAAAACCAAATTTCATTTTCCAGCCTGACGTCTCCTTAAATCCTCCGGCTGACGAGAAAAGGAGCAATGATCAAATGAAAACAGAGAAAGGAGTTGAAAGATTGAGGAAAGACGTGCGCGGAACATGGCTGAGCGGAAAGCTTCATGTCTGTCAAACGATCTCAAAAAGGCGAAGGCAGAATTAGGTGGTAAGTGAATCCCGCAAAATATTTTTCCTTCATATGCTTGATTCGGTCAGGTAAGAACCAACTGAGAATGGATCAATTTATATAGCAGCCAGATCCACAAAAAAACGCACCAACATTATTAGGATCGCATTCTTTTAGTCAGAGAATACTTGTAATTTTGAGGTTGAACATATACTGAATACGTTTAGGGTTTAGCAGAACATGGATGGATTATTTTAGAGTAAAACAAACCATCCATTAATAGTCAACCATGTAAGCTTCAGTATCGTAGAGAGTAAGCTAATGCCGAAGCCGACATCCTTTTACCATAAAATCTCACCAATTATGTCTAAACCACCCGTCATTAATGGCGCCAGTGGCTATGGTTGCCCATCTCTTTATCTAAATAGCTGTAATGATGCAAAAAATCGAAACTGATTAAGACATACTTTAATAACTACCAATCCTATGCATACTAAAGACACTTTTGGGACGGCGAGTGTAAGCATTATTTTACTCACAGTAATTGAAATGTCACATCATATTCATTCTCTTTTTCAGTCATGAAATGTTCGTGGAATATGTCACTTATGAAAATTATACTTTTCTATATATTGTTCGCGTCATCTGATGAATAACTAACGTAACCCCTCCAAGGCTTCATTAAAATTACTATCATTTATTCTAGAGGGGTTCTTTCGTATTTAATGGTAGCATGGAAATGAAGGAAAGAAATGAGCGTGGGAGGGATGATTTGCACAATTCTAGAAATGAGCAGATTCCATGCATCACTGATCTTGTGTTCCTGGGCCAAGAGAAATACTTGTATATTTCTATGGTACCTCTGATAAGCCAATTTCTAAAGTATTTTCTTTCGCAAGGATTCTTATGTTCTCCGTGCCAGGCATATGGGCATCGTGTCCTTACAAGTTATATTTTGCGCTGGCAGAGTGATCAAGACCATCGAACAAGAAAAATGGTATAAGATTTTGCTAATAGAGAGGGACCTATGGGCTCCATTATTTCAATCTCAAACGCTAATAGCAACAGGCTAGCGCCATTCAGAATCAGATCGGCGTATGCGAGTTCTACGTCAATATTCACCATGCGGGTAGATACAAAAGTAGCCGGCGAGTATCAGATGAGATGGAATATGAAAAAGATTTGGACGAAAGTCGAACTGTCAAAGGAGAGGAGAAACAGGAACAGGTTGGTTATTTGACAACTAAATTCATTAGTGCAACGGACGATAGGTGGGCAATTGAAAAAAGTGTACAAAAACTTTAAAAAGGAAAAACCCTTACATTGAGCGATGTTAAATGCCTTGGTATCGTCACGTCATGGAAAATTGTGCTAAATCTAACAATTATAAAATGGAAAATCTACATCTGCGATACATCGATACATCTATTATCTACATCTACTAAAATAACAAGCTTCGCCCTTCAATATTAATATCTGACGTTGAATTCCTTTATTACATTTTAGTTTATCTATAGCCCTGCCATTGCCCATTTCTGCGGCTCTGCAGTGCGAAAATTTGTCATGATGGTACCATCTTAAGCAATTATTCTTAAAGATTTATCATTCAGTGGAATGCGTTCATATAAAGTAGAAGAACAGAATATAACAATATTCAGTGAAACCTTTCTTCAGCGAAATCTTTCGGGGGCCATTATTTATTCCTGATAAGACAGGTTGCCGCTTAACCCAGGGTCGGACATTTTAACAAAGACCTTGAAAGTCATATCACCCCCGTAACATAAATGGCATTAAAGGTTGGTTTTACTCAAATACTACACGTAGACGAAATGATTTTGAAATGATGAAACAATATCACATGATGGTAAAATTGTTTTGTTTCAACTAATTAACATATTAACCGATCTATAAAATACACACATAATCTGTCAATTTTGTCTACATTTTCATTTTTTCCTGTATAATACAATTCTCTACGATGCCGATGGTCCAATTTAATGCACTAAATATATCAGTGTTACCTTTGGTAAGAATACATTCTGCTAATTCTTTTGAAGAAACCATCATTTCTTTGCACGACTTTTTGTTTTCTTCACATGCTACGGTTTTATATATACTTCTTCACATGTTACGGTTATATACTTCTTTGGATTCACATGCTTCTTTTCTTTTATACTGTCTGTCAGGGAACCGTATTCATCGCTCGTCAAACTATAGTTGTTTAGAATATGAAGAAATACGTTTCTTAGGACCTTTCAAACTCTTTCTTCCTTTCAAACTCTTAATTTCGCCCTTTTTCTAAATTGCTTCGTAAACCTGCGTATTTCAACACTTAAACCTGTCTTGTATCTGCTTCACGGAAAGCTTTTCTCGTTCAAAGCTTCTTCGTTTCTCGGAATTTTGTTTTTTCCAATTCCGCTTAACCCAGGTTCACATAACCGGGAATGGATTCCGTTTTCGCGTTGGACAGTTTCCATTTAACACAGGGTATTAATGCATGTGAAGTCTTATTACTAATCCGGGATCAACTTTTTTTCCGGATAAGTCAGGTTTTCGTTTAAGTCAGGTTCCGATTAAGGCAGGTTTCATTATATTAGAAATCTATTCCTCAAAAGCTCATTTAAATAATGAAAAACCGCATATATCTTGAAGAAAATCTACCGAAATAATTGATCTATTACACTATTAAAGCAATGAACTTAAACGCGTCATGATATATAAGTCTTTAGATGGGACCACGGAGGATGGGATAATCATCTGTTGCAGAGTAATTTACATGCCGTCACTTAAACTAATGTTATTATAAGCAATTCCATCTTAGGACTGTAAGCAATATTTAAAAAATACATCAGTATTGAACGTAGTATGGCTTCGTTTACCCCTAATCACTATCTATTCTCTCCTCCAAATGCATCCCTATTACCTATATTTCCCGCGAAGCCCTAAAGAAAATGGTATACAAAGCTCGCAGTATACGCACAATGAAAAGTCGATAGTACAAAATGTAAAGACTTCACCACTATCAGTGTGAAAAACATTCAATTGGCATTTAGTGACAAAATTATGGATGTGTGATATATTTCATTGGAAGTAATGCCCTTAAATTACGATGTAGTCATGATTCTACAGGTTTAGTCCTTCAAGCATTACCCATAATCCTTGAAACAATGTGGCAAATGATGATGATTGGTGACTGACGAGTTAGATCCGTCAACACTTGCAAAATTTGCGTAAAGCGAGAGGAACGAAAAGATCTTGTAAATTAGGATGACTCTCATGAAGGGGTCAGGATCCTAATGAAAAAATCCCTACCTCTTCAGGCATAAATTCCGGGTTCTAGAGATGTGAAGCTGGAGGGTTACCCAACACACAAACTAGATCCTCCCTGGGTTTCAAATACGGAAACTAAGAGTTTGAACTCTTGCCTGGGTCCTCACCGTTGGACGGCAGAACATTGGCCTCAATATATTACAATCCCCGGAGGAAGAAACAGAGGGGGATGATAAGTAAGCCCTGGAGGCGGAGAAGGAAGGGAAAAGGAAATTGAGGAGCAGTCAACAAAGAGGTGTCGAGGCTGAAGGAGCTTTGGACGAGGGATCCGATTGAATGAAAGTCTGGCCGTGGACAAAAGGGAATTGGTCTGAAATTGGAAGGGCTTTTTTTACGGAGAGGACGGCCGTAAAAGGACCGATCTTGCGAAGAGAGCCCTCATGGAAAGCCGGGGAACGACCTCAAAGGAAAAATAGATGGAAGGTCAGGGGGAATAAGTATATATTTATCCGAGAAAATCAGTCTTGAAAAACATTATATCTATGGGCAAAAAAAATGCAAATAAAAGAGAGGGAAGAATAGGCCCAGGAGGTCCCTGATATTCATCAAAGGCTGCGAGGAAAAAAGTTACTTATAGTTTCCATAGGGTGCAAGAAATTTGGTATTTTGGTTTAATATAACGCCAGATGCACTACTCTTGCAAAAGCCTATGGCAGATGGATGCACATAGCTCTACGTTAATGAGATATTCTTTGAAGTGGAAGGGAGATTGAGAATATATGGAAGGGGTGAGGATTTGATACGAACATGCCTTAATTTTTCAAAATCTAATTATTTAAAATAACTTTTTAAATGTCTAGAATAAAAAATATCAGCAATGAATTGAATTAAATAGCAGAGATGGTTGGCACATTGAATGGGGGATACTCAAAAGTTTACAAACTTGCACTGTTAATAAAGTCATCCGCAGTGAAGCTCATTAAAAACTGAAATTACTGCGATACTGTCAGTGGAGTAACTTAAACAGAGTCAGCAGCTAACGGTTGCACATCTGTTCTTTTAACTCATAGATCTCTCTGCATCCAAAATTATTGACATCTGTTACAATGTTTTTGGGGTCATAATAATGTCATAATATTACCAAAGTTCCGATTACCAAAGCCAGAACAAAAAGATTCCCAATACAATGAACATTGCATGGAAAGGACAAGGTATCTGAAAAGTCTGAGAGAATAGACTACAATTCGTCATCCTCCCAGGGAAGTTACAATTAGTTGACAATCAATTGTAATCAACTCACGACTAATGGTTATAATCTATTATTCTAACTAGCAATTATGAGTTTGGAATTCATTCACCGTACCCAAGTTTTCCCTCATAATATGCATTAGTACACGACTGAGAGGCAGCAATCTCAGCAGAAGGCATTGATGGCGAAAGTTAAGACGATTGGATCGGTACCAGCGGCCACAGCTTCGGGTGAGATTAAATTCATGGAATCAGCCAAGGCACTGCGATGTGGAAGGCAACGGGGTAACCACCACATTAGTTAGGAAGGATTCTGATGGTGAAGCTGGTAGGAGAGCCCACGGATCCCGTGATAGTGTAGGTTTACATGCAAATGTCTAATAATAAAGAAGAAGAAATAAAGAAATGCATGAGCAAGTTGAAAAAGTCCGCGGGGGAGTGAAGGGTAAATACGACCTCATTATAATTGGATATTGAAACGCAGAGGTAGGAGAGGGAAAAGGAGGAAATAGTGTTGGATACTTCGAACTGGGAGAAGGAATGACAATAATGAATGTCTGGTAGTGTAACGTTCCTCCCGGGAGGGCTCAGCAGAGATCGGACACAATGGGCGCCAGTACGGGAAATGGATTCCGCCCGCACTCGGAAGAGGGAAAGGTTGTGGGATGAAATAGATTAAATTAAAGAAAATTAGGAATTCTCTCAGTATAGGCAGTGTCGGTCAACCACTCGTTGACTCGAACACCTGTTCATCATCGAGAATGGGGTTGGGAAGGATAAGGGGAAAGGTAAAGAAAAGGAAAAGGAACAACTTCTACAAAACAGAAAATCCTGACTACTCATCCGAAGGGGAGTCCAAAACCTAACGAAAGCCAGGAGGAGAACGAGACTCACCGCGAAACCGCTCGCGACGGAGCGCTCGGACGAACTGCCTCCTTCAACCCGAGCCGTAGCTCATACCTCCCTTCTCTGCCAACAGCGGTCTCCGCGGCTGTTTAGGTAAATGTAAAAAATAAAAGAAAAGCAGTGGGCGTACCGGAGCGCCAGCATTTAAACGTTACAGTAGAGATATGGTATCTGACATTTAAGTCAGAAAATACACAGAGGATATGCACACGTCAGTCAAAGTAAAGCAGTGCAAGAGCTATTCCGGTGCGGATATGGACAATGACCACAATCTAGTAGTTACGGAGAGCAAACTTCGATACAACAAATTAAGAGGACAAAATATGAGCCAAGACGGGACACAAAACTACTGACTGAAGAAGAGAACAGGGAAAGATTCATTGCAGCACCGTACGAGCAGTGGAAAAAGAAGGAGAAATAAGCAACGAATAATAATGGGATTGGCTGAAAAGACAATTGCAGAAAGTAATAAAGGAGAAACTGTTGAACAAGAAGGCCGACATGAAGAAACCATGAACAACGACAGAGATAAGGAAACTATTTATACCTGAACCTCATAAACGAAGGCAAGGAAACCCCCTACAAGAAGCTACGGAACCTAGTCAATCGAAAATGCAGAAAGGATATTGAGGAATGGATAGTAAGCTGGTACCAGGAATTCAAAGAAAGCATGAAGAAGGGGGACGCCAATGCAGCATAAAAGCTAGTGAAGAAACATTTCGGAGAGGTGAAAACTTGAAGCAGCAATATCAGGGATGCAAACGAGAATTAAAAAAAGGATGTCTCAAAAGTTTCCAGAATTATTTATTTTCAGACAATTTATTGTCAATAAATTTACAAACTAAAAATTCCTCAAAGTGAGTCCCTTGGGCATCAATACACTTTTGGTAGCGTTCCTGCCAATCCTGGAAGGCAGCGGATGGAACCGCGTTTAGACAGTTTAGATGTTGTCCTTTCAGGCTTCGCTTGATGCGGGGATACAAGAAGTCCTTTTATACTTTCACACTTTTCTTTTACACTTTTACTGCGTTCCAGTAACTCGCGAGAAATCGAAACACGATGTTCCAATTCTTCATGGGTTAACACTTTCGGCACCCTATCGGCGCACCACTTCCACATTTGCAACTTTTCTGCCAAAATGCAGTAAACACTGTCTTTTGACAAGTTTCACTCGTCCGCTATCATCCTGATACTCAGTCGACGATCAAAATTTAACATTTATCTCACTTTGGCGACGTTTTCCTCCGTTTTTGAAGTCAACGGACGTCCAGCGCGGTCATCGTCTTCTACGGATTCCCGACCCGACTCGAAATTTCTTGTGCCACTCGTACACGCTGGTTCGCAACATGGCATTCTCCCCGAAGGTTTCCCTTATCATAGCCAGGGTCTTAACGCTAATTTGTTTTTCAGCTTATGCAAAATTTGATGGCGATTTTCTGCTCCACTAAACGCTGCATCTTTTTTTCCGACGCAACACAAAAACACACTTTACGCTAACGCTACCCTTCCTCATCCGTTGCTCGAAGACGACAGACCAGCCGTCAATGATCAGACGGCACGTTCTTTAGCTGAGAGTCCTCCCTACCTTCTCCACTACTTGTCGCAGCCCGCTAGCCCTTATAGTGCGCTGGAAAAAATAATTCTGGAACCTTTTGAGACAGAACCTGTACATTAATATAGGATGAATACATTGGAAATTGATGGAAGCAATAAATCAAAGAACTCTACCAAGGGCCGACGCCACTGAAAGAAAAAGTAATGAACGACAAGAGGGAGCTAAGAAGAACGGGGCCCACTCACACTGAGGAGTGAATTTGATACAGCAGTAAAAAGACCTCAGAAAAAACTAAGCACCTGGTGCAGATAACATCAATGGAAAAATCACCAAAGCATTCGGAAGTAAATCAAAGGATAACCTGCATGAGATAATAAAAAATAGCTAACAAAGAACACTTCCAGAGGACTTTCAAAGCTGCGTAATAACTGCGAGTCTAAGTCAAAGACTGAAAGATGTGAGGAGTGTCGATCCTTATATCTAGTGTCACATGCATCAAAAATACGCAAATAATAAGCCAAAGGGTGGAAAGGAAAATTGAAGACAACCTATCGGAAAATCGGTTTGGATTTATCCAAACCTTGGAAAAAACAATTAATGAGAACAATCCATTGTCTGTAAAATTCGTTGACATGGAGAAAGCCTTCACCAATGCTGAGTGGAACAAGGTGTTTGGGCTGCTGGAAAAACTTGGAATGGATTAGTATGGCAAAGAAATAATCGATCAACTTTACATGAAGCAAGTGATTACAATGCCAATAGGAGACGGAAGACAAATAGAAGCCATAATTAACAAAGAATTAAAAAAAGGATGCTACCTCTCTCCAGATTTACTCAACTTGTACTTCGAGGAGGCAATAAGAGCAGCACATTAATTTATAAGCACAATAAGAAATTGGTCTGAGCGGAATGAAGATAAACAAAGAATAAATATACACGCTCTGCATCGCAGATTATATCACACTCATACATGGAAATCGTTATGATCTTCAAAGGTCACTAAATTCAATGGACAAAGTTTTTCAAGATTACAACATAAAAAATAAATAAGATAAAGACTACAATTCTAGTTTGCGGAAGAAAGAAGCTGAATGTTGAAACACCCTGTGTGGAGAGAGATTAGAACAAGTGGATCCCTTCACCTACCTCGGGAGCACCTGCACGTGGGACAGAAGAAGTTCAATGAACATCAAGAAAAGATTAGCCCAAGATAAAAAGGCGCTAGTGGTAAAAAGACAAATGCTATGATCAAAGAAGACCAGGAAACACTATGTTATCAGAAAACCAGGAAACACTATGTCATAACATTCGTGTGAAGTGTGGCGCTCTATGTAACGGGAGCATATATCATTGGAAAAGTTGACCAGAACAGACTAGAGGCCTTCAAAACCTGGTGTTGGAGGAGGGAGCTGAGGAAAAATGGACGGAAAAAATAAGAAACGATGAAGTTTACAGATGAGTACAAGAGGAAGGGAAAATATCTTACATCATACAGAAAACCAGATGGATTTGACGCACCCTGAGACAATGGGTTTTTGAGGAACATAACTGAAGGCAAAATAGAGGGATAAGTCCCTAATGGAAGCCCCTCGTATAAGATCGTGGACCAAAAGAAGAGGAAGGTACATAGAGCTACCAGTAAGTTGGAGGCCTAGTGGTAGATATGAAAGGGTGAAAGGTTGCAGCCAACCAATCTTAGGTTTAGACAACCAATGATGATGACACTTCAGCTATTGATGTTCCTTGGGGAGGCATCTTTGCAACAGCTAATCTACTCTAATCCCACAGAGAACCTCAATACTCTTGTACCCTAGGATGTGATATGTGTCACATCGGAAATGCCAGGCCGATGCGTTACCAGCTAGTGAATCACATACTTCTACGTTAGAAAATTGCCGTCTTTCCTGCACGCCGTTCGTGGATATGCCATAAAAAAAGAGAACTAGGTATGATGGATGAATGACTCTACGCGTTTTCATATTCCTTGGGTGATTTATTCCGAATGAATTTTAGAAGTTCTGTTAAAGAAGCAAAATATGCATCAATGGAAAATTATTGGCTTGTTATCGTGCTTAAGCCATCATCGGCACAAGTGATCAGCTCAGACGTTTGTGTTTTGCAGTTCTCGATGCCACTCTCCTCTCAGCTAAATGCTTTCATCTTTAATGCTTCTTCTATTTATTCCCATTACAATTTGCTTCTAGATGTTGCATTGACGTCCTCGATGAATATTTTTATTCGTTTTTTACTTCCTGAACTCTGATTCTGTTCAGCAAAAAAAAATTATCTCCGTGTCCTTCGATGTGGAGAGTTTTCATTGAGCATCTTTAATCCAGCTCTTTGTGAGAGTCGTTGGTTACCCTCCCCAATCATGTGGTTATCTTTTTGCGAGAAGACCAATCATCCAATTCTTCAAAAAACCTTTTTTCTGCAGTATCTGTTATCCTCAATTAATAACTATTACAATTTAGTTAAAATGTATGATAAGACTTTTCATACTTTGTTGTCCGCAATATAGAATATTAATCATTTTGCCTCAATCCATTGTTGAAAATATTAATATTCTGGAAGAAATACAAAAGGAAAGGAAAGAAAGCATAATATTCCTAAAATCCAGTCATACTATGGGTGATATTAAATGTAATTTGTAAGGCCCAGGAAATTTCAGATGATCTATAAAGCAAAATATCTCCAAAAAGTATCATCACTGAGTCGCACTGTGGAGCCAGTTATGAAGGGATACTCATTTTGCCTAAGAGATTAGAATTACCCACCAATCCATCACATTTTTCTTTTGCGTGGCTTCTAATTTAAACAGGAATCTTTTGTTTTGGTAACAGAAATCCTGTAGTTATTCCAAAGCAAAGCAGACGAATATTTGTTCTGACAAATAATAGCCGTCAGCGAGAAGCAATAGGAATCTGGACTATTGTGGATGTGATTGTAAATTATTTCAACGGAGGGAGAGAGACAAGAGTCCTCCGCGCATGCATTACAATTGGAAGTCCAGAGCTGAATCCAATCGTGGAGGGGTTTGTTTTCGGAAATATGAGAAAGTGGAACGCAGGAAAGAGGAAAAGGTGGAAAGCGTCCGTTTCAATGACAAATCTAAAGGGATAAAATAATAATAGCATTCCACACACTATTAAAATCGCAGAAAAGCGTGCCTTATGGATGGATTTCGTTGAGAAGCTTGTCCACTCACAATATGGATCGTTTATATGCTGCTGAAATCAATTTTCTCTCATGATTTTACCCAACTTCTGGTTTAATTTTGTTACATAGATTATATCTTCTCATAGTTAATTGAAAGATGCGAGAATTTTGTATATTACTGTTGTTTATGATATACAGTATCACAATTCATGCACATTTCGAAAATTCAACAAGAAATATCTATGTAAGCTCTAAATGGTGTAATTTATCGGTTGTTAAAATTAGCATAGAATATATGGAAATTTTCCAATCTAAGAGTAATATTTTCTGGTACTTTTTAATATCAAGATATTTAATATTTAGATAAATGAAATTTTCACCCGTTGAAAAAATTTTTAAATTAAAATGTTTGCTGTACATAAGTATTTCATGTCTTCAGTTTGATGTTTTATTATTTAAGCATAGAGACAAATTTTAGGAACGTATAGCGAGTATTTAGTTATCAAAATTTCCTCCCTTTAAATTAAATACTAACCCAAATTGTCCATAAAAGCAAAGGAATGCTGATATTCACACATGCAATTCAGGTGATGATGGACTGGGAGAGTTAAAATCTCGGTGAATATTTCTAACTGGGCATCACATTAGCAGACATTACAGCTCGCAATACAAACGGTGTTTAAGGTACAGAAAAACTATTCAGAGCAGCATTAGTCTGATAAAGCCCAGATGGTTTTGGTAAGAACATTCATTTTCCCATTACACAGGCCACTCCTTGGTATTTTTGGGCTCAGTGAACAAGTAATAAATTCTAAAATCTAATCACTTGGGAAACCATGGGCACCATGGGGCAGAGCCCCCGGGTGAGAAAATATTGACGTATATGTGATTTCGTAGTAGTGGAGTAGTAGTAATTCATCATCTTGAAACTGCATAAAATATCTTTTGAGAATATTGGCATAGCATCTACTCAGCCAACAGAAAAACATGCTCATAATATTGCGACGAAAAATGGTGCAATAAATAAAACTTAGGTCCATAGAAACGAGCGGGTCGGATATGAAATAATCAGTTCATGCTGTAGGGAAAATAAGACAAGTTTAAAGGAATATACTTGTCCCGAAAGTGATGAGGTGAAAAGAAAAAAATGGGAATCATAAAACAGTCTAAAGGGGCATGAATGCTACTTAGCATAACACGCATGACGCTGATGAACGGCTGACGACGTGAATTCACGTCACTTTAAAAGATTATTTTTACTTTTTCTCCAGATTTTAATAAATTAATGGCGGATATTCGTTTATTCGTAGAGAAAAATTCGTAGTAAAAAACGAAAAAAAAAACTTCATTTCAGTGAGGAGGAAAACAACTAATAAAGGCTCAGCGTTGAAAGGGTTGAAAGATACTCAACTTAAAAAGTTACGATAACTATTCTAATCCACAGTGGTTTCAAATAAACAATAAACCCATCAACCATATCTAACTATTATGAGCTAAAAAACCATTAAAACATGTTAAAACAACGAAAAGGGACCAAAATGATTTCACCACTGCCAAAATGTAAGTAGAATTATATAAAATTAGTTTTTAAACGGACATTTTTGGGAAAAGTTCATTTAAACTTAATAACTGGCTAAAATCTAGACTTAAATAAAATACATGAAGGAGGGTTAAAACAGAGGACATAAAATGCACCCATAGGCATTCAGGAGGCGGATTATGGCAGACTGTAAGTTATACCTAATCTAACCTGCTTTTGAAACTCGTTAGACTAGAATAAACACGACTCCTTGGCTCTTTTGACACCTGCGATCGTCTTATCGCTTCTTACAGACCACCCTCTATTGTAAACATCGATTGGAATATGATTCCACCTTTTAGCTACTGAACGGAAAAAAAATTTTTCCCCAAAACTGTTCTTAATCGTGTCCTCCACATTCCAAATATTTTGCCTCTCTTCCTTTAATTTATGATTTTTCTGTGACATTTTTCAAACTTTACCAACCACAAAATAAATTTTTCCTACATAACTAGAGAAATTATTTGACTCACATACATACTAGTTTGTCCAGCGAAGCAAGCTCTTTTTCATCCTTATCAACTACCAGATAATTCAATTCGTATCCATCCACTCCGTCATTCATTACGCGTACAATATGTGAGTTACATTGTTATAAAAAATTATTTTATGACTTACGATACCAAAACATTAAGTATGATTTCTTATTCAAATTTGTTCAGTACATTTGAGCAGCCTCTCTTATTTTTCATGTACTGAAGTATCGATCTTTCT
The DNA here is from genome assembly GCA_963169105.1 of Ceriagrion tenellum. NCBI lineage: Eukaryota > Metazoa > Arthropoda > Insecta > Odonata > Coenagrionidae > Ceriagrion > Ceriagrion tenellum. Next base: position 82,655,692 of record OY720634.1, on the reverse strand, counting down.
TTAACCCCATAAGGCCCATTCCAATTTACGATTTTTTTTCCAATCCTCCACACCGTGGCATGTTTCTCGTTATGCAGGAAAACACCATCAAGTACTAAGGATCAAAAAAATATTAAGCCATCAATCAGAATGTTATGCAAACCTACTCCCAAAGTTGTTTGCAACGCTTTAAAGAAGATTGGGGAGTAGTACCATGAAAGCAAAAATTTACTCAGCCCATATCTGGATAGAGTGATCCATTTTAATTAACTTCACCGATCGTCTGAATTCGAATGTAATTCGATGCCATTCATGTTCAATGAGTGAATATCAGCGTGTTCGGAAAATGTAACTCGGTTACCTCACTTCTTGCCACACTTGTCTCTCTTCACCCATAACCACAGATACGCGGTGTCACTGACCGCTTTGATTTTTATCATAGTTATTACAATCTTTGTCTCACAGGGGATTATATGAACATTTTTCATACATTTAATTAGATAGTTTTTAAGTAACCTATCTCCATGGATGTTGTTTACAACGACTGTTTTTATAGGTAATTCATTTGAAATTTTCCCACGTTCTGTCATACCACATATCAATGATTACGTCAGTATCTTTGTCTCATTTCAGAAACATAATAAATAATTTAAAAAAACATCTGCTTGTATCTATATAATTGAACTTTTGTATTTATTGGAGTAACATATCAAATTAATATTTTCTGCAATCATAATTTTCTCTCAGTTTTATAAGCATGTAAGTCCATGTTCGGTTTGCTGTAAAACATGTCATAAAATAACCATTGCATCGCTATTTCAAATCATATTTCATAAGAATTTGGCAAATTGAGCTTAATTTACTACAAATTTGTCAAGTAAATTAGCAAAATATATATTTAATAAAATAAATTAGGGAACAAAATAATAAAAAAAGAGTGTCTGTGGATACTGGTCCATTTCGGAGTAAAATGCAGTGTCATAAGTAGTCACAAAGGAGTTACAGAGGAATTTTTCGATGAGGTATTATGCAAGACAAATATTAATCAAGAGAAGGAAAAATGTGACAAATTCAGACGAAAACTGAACGAAAAAGTTTTCATTGCCGACAGCTAAGCTAAACTTATTTTTTAAAGAAAGTATTTCATTAAATAACCGAATAAAGAAAGTTAAACAGCAAAATTGTATTAGAGTTCAAGTAGTAGGAAATTTCATGAATGAAAGCACATTTATTATTTTTCTTAAGGAATTATATATTCTTATTCATATCAAACTTTATTAATAATTGAATTTCAAAAGGATAAGCAAATACATCATAATCATACCATTTCAGAGTTATCAGAAACTGAAGGCGTGCAAACGTACTTCTCGACGAGGTGCAAAGCGGGAGATGCATTTCCCTCAAAATTCTTTCTTAAAAACGATGAATATCTGCTTGAAGTTACGTAGTTTATCTGTTATCACTTTTCTTTCCTAAAACTCTATTAGAATTAACACTTATTTCTCACTGGCTCTCGTATTAGATCGGTATTTTTCATCAAAACGGCGGCGCCAACTCAAAGCCATTTCATCCAGCAGTTATTGCTTAGCCCTAAAACGGTTTTTGAAACATTCATCTAAAATTTTTTCGGGTTCTCTTTTGAAGTTTTAACTCCACCGTAAGAGCAAACACCTGATAGCACACCTTAAAGTTCATTAAAAACACATGCAGTTTGCTTCAGTTGGTTTAGTGGACGAATAAAATTTAGCGCTTCTGCATAGAGGAAAACTGATTTTATTTATGTGAAAACGTGCCCTTTTACCCATGTTTCCAGTGCACTACCGACGAGTACCATTAAATTCGAATTGCTGAAGCATCAATAAATTTAGTCGAATTTTAACTTCGGGAAAAGTCACTTAATCACATTAAAAATGTAGATTTTAACCAGATGAAACTGGTCCAGTCTGAATTAATTTAGTGGTGACTTTATCATTAAAATGCATACAGCTTTTCAAAAACGATCATTTCAATGAAAACAACAGTAAAAAAGCATAATGATTAGTACACGAGAGCTAATTCTACGGTCAGTAGTTAATCACATACAGAAGTGAAACAAGTGTACAATTAGGAACTCTTTCGGATAGATATCACATGACTTTTGAAGATAACATCTTCTGGTGTGAAAAATGTAATTTTTAGTTTTTATAGCATTTATAGTAAATTAAAGTTGAATAAAATAAAAAAAAGAAAGAAAGGAGTTGCATGAATGATAAAGCAGTCTCGAGTTAAAAATTCCGGAGTAATAGTCCCCCATTCGGATCTCCGGGAGAGGACAACAAGAGGCTACAAAGAAAAGAAGGGCAGTTTGTGCAGAATTGCAACGTGGAATGTTAGATCATTGAGGAAGATTGGAAAATTGGAAATTCTGAAACAATAAATGAATAGAATGAAAATAGATATCATGGGGATAAGTGAAGTTAGGTGGCCCAACGATGGTGACTTCTGGAGTGGGGAAAATAGAATATTGTACTCAGGAAACGAAGAAGGAAGTGAACGGGTTTGTTTTGTTTTGAAGAAGAAAAAAGCTCTAAATATTTTGGAAACTTGGGATGTTAGTGAGAGGATTATAATGATTAAAATTGAAATGGAACAAAGGAATATGGTATTGATCCAGGTGTATATGCCTATGTCAAATCACCCAGACCAAGAAGTAGAAGACATTTACGAGCAAATCGAGGAACTTCTAATGAAAGTAGATCAACAAGACAACCTTGTGATATTAGGAGACTGAAATGCTGTTGTAGGAGTAGATGGGGAATAAGATCTAGCAGGGAAGTATGGGCTTGGAAAGAAGAATTAGAGAGGATCCAGACTTCTTGAGTTCTGCCAAGCGCACAACCTTGTCATCACTAGCACACTTTTTCAGCAGCCCAAAAGAAGAAGATATACTTGGTCAATGCCTGTAGATACATAACAATATCAAATAGATTATATTTTAGTAAGGAACAGTTTTTAAAACCAGGTAAAAACGGGTAAAAGTTGCCTGGGTGCTGATATAGAATGACCATAACCCTGTTCTAATGATAAGTAAACTTATTCTAAAGAAAAAAAGTTATTCCAAGGAATCATAGATGGATTTTCACAAAAATCAGAGAGAAAAATCAGACCCAAGAGCTATTTGACGAATTGACAAATGCAGTAAAGGAGAAATGCAAAAATGCAAATAGTGTATCAGAAAAATGGAGGTTATTTAAGGAGGAAGTTCTAATAGACTCAAAAAACTGCATCGGAAAAAGAGAAAAGATTCCATACAAACCATGGATTTTAAATAATATTCTCTCAATTATGGAAGAAAGGAAGAGGTGTAAAATATTGGCAGACCGAACCGGGTACATAAAATACAGAAATAAAATAAACAGAGATGCCAAAAAGGCAAGAGAGAGTTGGCTGGAAAACGAATGTAAAGAAATAAATGAAAATGTGGTTAAAGGAAATTTAGAAAAACCATACGCAGATATGAGATCAGATAGTTTAACAGAAAAACTAAGACCCTATCAGCAATGAGAGATAAAGAGGGAAAACTGGTAACAGATGAAATAGGGATGAAACTGGTCTGGTGGAAACAGAGAGGAGAAGAGTTGGATAAAAACATCTTAGAAAACGAAGAAAGCATAGAAGAGGATGAGAATGGACCACCAATACTAAGAGAAGAATTTTACAGGGCACTAAAAGTGCTGAAAGATCATAAAACTCAGGGTATAGATGAAATTCCGGGAGAAATCTTGAAATATATTGGTAGCAAGGCAAAAAATTGTCTCTTTGAAATGATCAAGGAAATGTACAATAAAGGAATTGTGCCAGATGACTTTAAGAAAAAACGCACGATAACCATCCCTAAGAAGAGCTCAGCACAAAAATGTGAGGATTATAGAACCTTAAGCCTGGTGTTTCATGCCTTAAAAATACTAACTAGAAATATATATCACCGGATTGAAGATAAAATTGAAGAAAATCTAAAATATCATCAATTTGGTTTTCGAAGAAACCAGGGCACACGAGAGGTTATTTTAGCGTTAAGACTAATTACGAAAAAATGATAAGATTTAATAAAAAAGTAGTCATAGCCTTTATTAACATCGAAATTCTTTGAATGCATCAGTTGGAATACCTTGTTTAAAGTCCATAAAGTCGCTAAAATAGACTATAGCGATAGGAGGATAATTCTCCAACTTTACCAAAACCAAGATGCAATCCTTAATGCAGACGGAACAAAAGCAAAGATCTCTCGAGGTATTAGGCAGGGATGCAGTCAATCCCCAATACTCTTCAATTCATACATGGAACAGGCAATGAAGGAATTTACAGGAACAAATAAGAGTGGATTAAAAGTTAATGGTAACCTTTACACAACCATCATATTTGCGGAGGACATAGCACTTTTAGCGAATAGTGACAATGAGCTACAGGATGCATTACACGAAACTAACAAAATTTTTAAAAACAATTGGGACACGAAAATAGACAAAAAGAAAACTAAAATAATTAAATGCACTACAGATGGACTAGAAGAAACTGAGGTATACGTAGATGGAGAAAAACTAGGGCAAGTTACTACTTTTAAGTATCCGGGTAGCTGTATCACATCTGATGGTAGATGCACGGCGGATGTGGTAAGTAGGGTAGCACAAGCACAAAAAGAAAACTCTTTTGACATAAAAAAATGTTTCTTTAGGGACCCGGAAAGAATTTGGGAAAACGAATGTTTGGAGTGTGTGCACCTATGGCTTAGATATTTGGACTCTGAGGAAAGAAGAGAGGAAAAAGCTGGAGTCTTTGAAATTTGGTGCTGGAGAAGACTTTTAAAAATATCTTGGACAGAGAGGGTTACCAACCTGGGAGCATTACAAAGGATTAGAGAACGACAAACGTTAGTTAATTCTATTTGTTAAAAAGGAAACGCAATGATTGGATACCTTCTACGTCACTCAGAGTGGATGACTACTTTAATGGAAGGAGTGGTAGAAGACCGTGCTGGAAGAGGTAGACCAAGAAAAGAATACCTGGAAGAGACCATAGCGGGGAGAAGATACAGTGATATAAATAGACTGGCTTTGGAAAGAAGGAATTTAAATGCCCTCCAACCTTAGGTTTGAGGAGAAGAAGAAGAGTAAATGAAAAATATTTGATATTAATTTTGAAATTAATTGACGCATGGTCTTTGAAATAGCACACTAATTTAACTAAATGAAATAAGTGGACACCATCTGTTTTCGTGAATATCTATGCTTACACTGCCTCGTTATTATCTGTGAGATAGGAATTATCTCAATATTGCTGAAAGACAAAATGTGATTATAATGCAAAAAAGGCCCGTTCAAGTTCTAAACAAAAACAAGAGCATTTTAGGTGCAGAATTAAAGGTCAGGTTCATCACACCGAGAAGGTGATTTTTACTTGAAATATACTGGTCTATTGAAATTTGCAAACCCTGCTATTCTACCTCAATAAATGTTTTCTACCTGGCATCTCTCCATATTATGGCACCAATCAAATTGATATCAAAACATCCGTTGAAATGCAGGTCAAATAGACTTCACGGCCGCAGCTGTACAAGGGCAAACATTCATTTTTTCCTCTTTCCCATTTTCCAGAGTTGGGGAGTGCGAGATTGATGAAAAACAAAAGAATCTCTACAAAACGAACCTGCGTAGTGAGGCTAAAATAAAATTTTAGCGTAATTCATCCTTAAGTTAATCAAAAGTAAGGGTACTGAGAAGAAAAAGCATTAAATTTATGTCAAGTTCCAGAGACCTCAAAACGGATGTTCAAATCTGCCAAAAAATACTGAAGCTAAGGATTATCTGAATTTATTTAGACGATTGAGTTCAGGAATTTTGTATTGATCATTCCTTTAAGTATTCGTATAACAGTGAAAATGGCAATAGACTTTGTTTTATTTGATTACTAATAACCGAATTTGCTTTAAACCATACTTTTTCCGTTTCCTGGCAAATTTTATCCAACGCTACATCATGGTACATTTTTAGCATTTTTCTTGTTCCGTTATGGTACATGTTTACTCTGCATTAATATAAGAACTTATGTTGCAATAATTAGGAGAACTAGAAGTTAAGGAGTTGTATCAAATACGTTTCATCACTCACTTCGCAAGAGTAGACAGAAATAAATAACGATAGACAAAAGCTGACAAATTTATGACAAACGGATACGGGTAGCATGCAAGGTGGCATTTTTCATCTACAGGGTCTGTCCCAGAAGTAAGTTGAATGACCTTTCGCCGCCGAAGCAAGCCGCTAGCAAGGCGCCCCAAGTGACGGGAAAGGTGGTGGAGGGTTTAGGAAAACCAACAATACCCGCGTCAAGTTCCTGCAGGCTGTTCCACAGTGAGCATCGCTGCTAGTTCGAACCCTTGTTTTAGTGACGCATCAGAATTCCAAGACGCCGCGTTTTAAGGACCAGCGTTACGCGATGAAATTTTGTGTTGCTCTCAATAAACCAGGTGCCAATATCGTTGCCATGCTGAGGAAAGCTTATGGCGATAATACCATGTCCCAAAATATGGTTTACCGCTGGTACTAGATATTCTGGGAGGGCAGAGAGGATGCCGAGGACGAAGACCGCTCTGGACGCCCGTCAACGTCACCTTCCGACCAAAATGTGAAGAAAGTGAGGGACATGTTGAACTCTGATCAACGCCTGAGTGTTAGAATATTGACAGATGAGTATAATATCCTTCAAGGACAAACAGTGAACAGTCATGTCCTGAAAAGGCTCCAAAGCAGAGAGAAACGCATCAGGAAGGAGATCGCCAACACTTGACGTCTTCACCATGACAACGCGCCGTCGCATACCGCCTTCATTGTCACGGCAGCCATACAGCCCCGACTTGGCACCACAGGACTTCCTCTTGTTCCCGAGGATCAAGAATGACCTCAAGGGCCACCATTTCAGAATTTTGGAAGCTGTCAAAGAAGCGACGACGAGGATGCCTTCCAGGGTACGTTCAGTGACTGGGAAAAACGCTGGCGCCGGTGTTCCGACGCGGAAGGAAGCTACTTTGAAGAATTTTAGTTGCTTGGGCCTTTATCTGCAATGAGTATTTTTTTCTGGGCTTATTCAACTTACTTTTGGGATGACAAAGCTCAGAGAAAATTTTGTACCCTCCCTGGTGTATGATTATGGTGTAAGAGAAAAATATAAAAACAAAATCATACAAAGTCATTGGAAAATTATTTCAATTATGTCAAACAATATTATCAATAACTTGAATGCCCAACTGAAATGAACCAGTGTCTCACCAACCAATGGCCTAATGATGACTTCCACCCACTTTAAAATAATATTCTGATGATTCAGGTAGGGCCAATACAAGTCAGGAGAAATTTTTTTATTTTACATGGAATTTACAAGCAAAATCTGAGACGCTAGACATTCACGTTGGTTTTTATCTCATGTCTCTACATTTCTTATTGTCAATAATACTTGAAATCAAGATGATTAGACTCTCACAAGCATAAGAATCTGCGAAAAGTTTTGAATATAGTATAGATCTTAATCATTCACGACTCGAATCGAGCGACTCCTCACTTCAACCACTCAACCAAGAGATTACACGATTCGTGAATGATCCAGAGCACTCTCCATTTGTTCATTATGATGCCATATTGAAGGTAACGTAATTAATTATTCAATAAAATTAATGTACATGAACTGTTTAAAATGAAATATTAAAGCAGGAGCTACATTAAAAATTGCTAAATTTGCCAGGAAAAGATGCTGATGCTACATTGTGAGGGAAATTTTAAGATACAAGAAGGTATTCCATGCTTTTATCACTGCAGCTTCAATAGTTTTGGGTTGTTCCCCTTCCAGTAGGAGTTTCTTTAAGGTGAAGACCCACGCGCTCCCACTTATTCCATCCCGCTCCTTCTGACTACACGATCAATCGACGAAGAGCCGACAGAATATATTATTACCGCACATTACTGCTCTTTAAGCTTTTAGGTGAATACTCCGTCTCAAGCGTGAATCTGCCCTGTTGATCAATAAAATACTGAAAGACGTGAATTGATAGCGATTTGGAGGACAACTGCAAGAAAAAAATCAGGGTTACCCCGGCAACAGTTTTCTTGAGGCTGTAGGACGACGAGGTAATTTTCCAAAATATATTGTTAAACCATTTCTCATACCATGTAACCGGTAAGCCAAATATAATTTATCTCTTAAAAGCTCCGCAGTCTCTACTGCTCTATATATATTCAAAAATCCTTTTTTATCTTCCTACCTGTACAAACCATCTGTCATTTTAAAATAACTTTTACTCTAACTATTTCTAAAACAATCACGTAACTTAAGTTGTCTTCCAGAGAAACTCTAGCTTACCCCTTTCATTTATTCCATGGGATAAATTTATTCCGTTTGTAATGAAAGGGTTTAAGGAGTTTGTGCGGGATATCATTAGGAATAAAACTCAATGAATCTTGCCTCATGTTGAAGATAAAGATCTATATTTCATAATGGTTTTGAAATATCAGCCCGTGATGGCAAAGCTACGACTTACTCTACCGATTAAAGCTTTAAATTTGCGAGGTAGATTAGAAAATTACTTAAGTATCACATCACCTGCTCACCAGACTGTTTCTGTGTTTCAAAATGTTTCTGTTGTGCCATGAAATTAAAGTATTTTTCAGCAACAGGAAGCGACTTCAATGCTACTACTATACAAGAGGCCTCTCCTTACTATATTCCGCCCTCCACAAGGAGGTGAACCCTTAAAGCACTAATGCGAATGATTTCATGAATATTCATCAGGAAAAACTAACCGTTCAAGGCAGAAAAATGCTCTATTACTCTAAACACCAGTTTATCCATGTTCCAATGTCAACACTACTCACCATTTTTCATTTTGGCCTATGGAGTTTTGCAAAGAAATCAACTGCGGTAATACCTTGAAGGATCTACATTAAGTTGAAATCAAAATTGTAACATGCACCGAATGATTAATGTAAAAGACGAAAATATACACTGAAATAAACCTCAACTACAAATATATTTAGACAATACGATTTTGCCTCATTAACCACGGTCACAAAAACGTACAATAAAATATATTTTCAGCAGTTTTTTGCAAAACGCTGTCAAGTTGAAACTAAAAATGGCCCAGTTTCCAACATAACTACAATGGAAGACTACAATGACAACAAAGACTACAATACAAGGATACTATTTTGTTGAACTAGTCAATTTTTATGAAATAAGACTCCATTAATCATAGATAACGCTTCGTCAAATTTAATGACTATAAAGGGGTATAAATAGGACAAAAATAGAAACAGGATAATATATGTAGATAATGTTGATTGATATAAGTAACAACGAACAATTTTGAATATCTGTGACTCATTCGAATGAAAGTGCAGCGTTATAAATTCACCAAGCATCATAATTTACGGAACAATAGAAAAGTAACAGAACATCATATGAATAAATGTGTGTAACAATAAATATATTAAGTTAATGATATAGATTTTAAGGCCTTTTTCGTCACTGCTATAACTTTTTTAAATGAAAAAATATATGACTTAAAAAGCTATTAAAAATTATATAACAGAAAATAAGAGGAGAGAAAAAATACCAAATGAAGCCAAAATAATATCTTTTTCCCTAACAGTGGTTCTTATAATACTGTTTCATCCACAATGTCGACGCTAAATTTACCCTAAGTCAGAACACCACGTAACAAAGCAAGGCTCTCATAATCAATGGAGAACAATTCTCAGACTGTAGAGGAAAATTCTCACGAAATGTAAAGGCCTCATGGATTCTTCACATAATGTAAAGATTGTCAAAGATGAAAGCCAAAACTAATTAGTTAAAGAGTCTCAAAAATGTTTATGACTTTTTTAAAAGCCTTACGCTCTCAGTACACTTGGTGTTTTTATTATGAAAATGGTAATGCACCAATTATTATAAGATATTTTGATATAAAATGAGAATATACTGTATAATCTAAAAACATACATGCATTTTAAATGTTTGCATATCTTTCATTGAAATGCGTCCAAGTCAGTTGATTATTCTGTATCTTGCAGCAAACAATGCCGGCGGACCTGAAGATGCTGTAAAAAGCGAAACCCGGAGTAAGACTGTCCGTTGCATTGACTGAACAATCTCAAGCCCTCAACCGCTCCCCACGAAGTCTCTCTTTTAACTCGCTGTAAGAAACATCCCACTCGCGGACAGGAGTATAAGTGGACGGGAGGACAGGTCTCGGGAGAATGGATATGGTAATACGAACTTTGGCATTCGGAAAGAGGGAGCAGAGGATTAGAATGTGTAGCTGTACAACGTAAACAGGAGCCTGGGAAAGAACCACAAAGGCTGCCGTTTAATCCAGGATGAGTAATTGGACTTATTTTTCTCGGTTGGACTAAATAAAAATACGATTCCTTCACCATTTTCCGCTCTAAATCTTGCACGACGATGAGATCACTTTACATTATTAAGTCAAGCATATACAACATTAAACACAGAGGGACTTAGAGGAAAGACTTATGTATTTGCTTGCTTGGTATTCATTTTCCTTTTCCCATTACCTTCGACGCATTAATTCAGGATCGTGCCGATATATATATCAGCGGTATATTTTCTAACATCGTATGGCGTAATCATGATTATAACAGAAATTATATGTAATCTCTGAATGAAATTATATATCATTGCTGAATATCATTTTCGGCTTCTATGTGAGTGTGGAATTTTTCATGAAACTGAAAAAGACAACTCTGGAATAGGGTAAGGAGCACGTTGAGAAAAGGGTTGAGAAAATGGAAGTGCAAAAAGGACGAGGGGAGACCGAGGTTGAGATGGGAGGACAAATTGGCATGAGATATAAAGGAGGAAGGCTGGAGCAGAGGCTTTGGACAGAAATCCGAGGAGGATAAGAATAAAAGAAGGAAACACCATGCCCGTTGATTTGGGATAGGGCGGAGAAAAAGATGGAAGAAGAAGTAAAATGAAACCATTTGTTGCTATTCCACTTATAACCTTTACTCCAGGTATTCTTCAGCAATTGTATCCTTCCCACGGTTAAAATATGAATGTAAACCTAATGATAACGCAAATAAGTTCAGGAATGATGAAACTAGGTGGATTAGGACCGAGTGATATCTTGTCACTACGGTAAGCATCGCAAAATACCGCTGAGTATCAATCGTCTCAAGTAGTTACCGGGTTTTTGTAGAAAGGAAAAAGGCTACAAAAGTCTTTAGAAAAGAAAGGATTTATTAAAGAGAGGAAATTGAGAAGGGCAAACTTGAGTAAACATGTAAAGTTAATTTTCGTTAGTCTCTTATCTGAAATGACTAAAGAAAACATCTGGGCGTAACCAGATGCTGGAGTACGTAATACAATGGAAGTGTGCTGGGAAAAAAAGAAGACAAGGTCTTTAAAGGGATCCAACATTGAAAATTTGATAGTTTTATGAAGTTAAAGGCAAGAGAAAACTCATTAAAGTTAGCAATATAATTGGTGATAACAAAGGCAGTCGGCTCCATGAGCATTAAAATCAAATCCGGCCGTGTACCATTTTTGATTTTTGATTTGACGGATTAGTAATTTAACGCAAGCCTTAATCCGTAGAATTCTCCCAAACTTAATAAAAAAAACTTTAATCACGCCGAAAATATTCCAACTCCGAAAAATTAAATTTTGAGATTTTTCTTTCAAGAGTTAATTAGGAAGTTAATGTGATCATTTCATTATCCATTTATAAAAACAGGGCTATTTTTATTGATCAAGAGCAAAGGATTACTAATGGGGTACATAAAGAAATTCTACGGAAGTAAAAGAAGAAAAATAGGTACTTCAAATGACACACTATTCGGCCTACTTAATGCTGAATAGGTAATGCTTCCGTCCCTCTTGTGTAATAATTAACGCAAAATAATGAACTCAAAAAAGTGGTTGCAACGGAGTATAAACGCTTGGGAAAAAACTAGGTCATTAAAACTTTAGCATTGCTGCGGATTAATTATTGAGTCCTTTTCAATTGATGGAGCCCCAAGTTCTATGGGGCTCTAAATTTCTCCATTACATTCTATAGTCTTTTTGTTTTTAATAATAATTTCTTGCACCAAAATAAAGCTAAAATAAACATTAATTTTTATAAATTCCGATGAATCTGAAGCAATAATAGTATTCAATTTTAATATAATCTCCAAAAATATATTAGTAGTTAATTATAAACTCAAATGACTTCCTATATTGCATATGACCAAATTTTAGCTAAATATAATGATATTGCTGCCTAAAAAATAGACATTTATTAGGGCTAGATTTATTTGAAAAAAGGGCAGTTGTCTTTAAATATTTCCCTTTCTTAGGTAAACATGGCGAAAACTATAGAAACTACTAACGTGAATGCATTTGTACTATTTTATTACTGGTTAATTTTTACACCAATGATTAAATTTAATCATTGCCAAATATTAATATATCCTTTTCAATACTCACTGAAAGAGTTTTCCATCTAACACCTCCAGTAAAGTAGTATTCAAATAGTTTGATTTCACTCAGGTTCATATCTCAAATAGCAAGAATTGATTATCAGTAAAGTTATTTCCAGCGTGGGTTAGTTTTACTATTATTGAGATGAGCTTAACCACTGAACATTCAATACACGACATAAATGCCATCAATTTTGTCAATTTTAATAGAACATCAATTATAACGACACATTTAAAACACTGATCAAACACGAGAAATTTCTTGGTAGAAAAAGCGTTCGAGAAGAAAACATCTTACAACTGCTGATTATTACCAGATGCTATGAGCCTTGGGGGAAAAACAAAGCTTCAAACTTGATGGCAACACTCTCTAAACGAAATTACCGATGCCTGAACTCATTCTTCGGTGTTTCAATCAGCCCACAGTATATTTATCCTAATAATCTAAAGCCATCTCCTTAGCATTGCAAACACAAACTTCTAAGTTCAAGGTCCCTAGTCGAATATCCACAGTGTTTCTCCAAAATAATTAATATCAGTGTAATGAGGAAAAAGTAAACATTTTTAAAACCAATTATAGAGAGTTTTTCGTCTGGTGCCTATGGTTACTATGAGCAAAAATAGATGCCTGTACCTATGGTTACTATGAACGTTACATAGAAGTAAATAATATTATAATATAGAGAAAAAGAGAAGATAAATTGATTTCATACGTTTGTATCACACCAATCTCTTGAAATGATGTCAAAGGTTAATGGGAAGATTTACCTTGGTAAGTCAAAGATTAAATTACTTTAGAAAAATTTTCGAAGACGTCAAAGTTCTGACGTTCATAGCAATGTGACTGTTAGGTTAGTAGGACGATGGAGAGGAGAGTAGTGGGAAACCTATCTTTGGACTGATGACTGCAGCTTATGAAGGTGTTATCGGACGTGGGATCTTAGAGAGAATAATTCAAATTCAGAAACATAAATACACACATTTATTCAGACTCAGAAATGAGTGCACTAGATAACCTGTTCCACGCAAAATATTAATGGGATCCTAAAGCCCATACACTTATTTTCATAGTAAAACTGAAACGTCAGTTTCACATCGACTTCCATGGCGTTTCCAACTGGTCCATTATTCAGTTGAATTTTCGCATGGAGCGTCTGGAGAGTTAATTCCCCGATCACCACAAAAAATCCCTCACTTGTCTAACAGCAATGAGATATTAAAGTGGAGATGATATAAACTTTGGTGCAAAGTTTTTTGAGACTCATTGTTACACCACACCCTGTTTTAGTACGTCTGCGCCTTCACCAAACACCAGCTGGGTATACCAGCACTCTAGGTATCACGTCCATTTGATCCTGATGTCAATGAATACTGGAAATACAATCAACCAAACTTATGTTAACTCGCCCATATAAATTTTCTTTAACCAACGTTAAAATAGGAGGCAATATCAACAAAGTTTTATGATTTATAACCTGGAATTATAGAAATTCAATGGTGAGAGTCCCAAATTCTCAAGAATCTTCCCAAGAGATGAAAATCACAAAGATTGAGTGAGGATGATCAAATCCAGATTTTAAGCTAAAAACAATTTCAATGAAAGAAAATTGTTTTTATGTGCAGCTCGTTAGATTTGGTGATAAAAATAAAAATAAGTCAGTTAGATGAACAGAAGTGATCGTTAGGAGCGTAAACTATTGACAAAGAAATTACAGTGATTACAGAAATTTGAGCTTTCAAATCTAAAAATTTCGATGAAGCGTCTAAAGAATGCATCAGGCATCAAAAATATTCACAGATGTATAAGTAAATCAATATGAATCTGGAATTGGAGTACGACTTCTTCAATGTGAAGAGAACTATTTCCGATGAATCAAGCAAGCCAATGTCGTTTAAATTTTGCAACGGCGTAGGCTACATTATACGCCTGATGGTTATCATTAGAATATTTCAATGTATAACCAATAAAAACTAGGTCACATTCGACGAACATGTGAATAAAAGGGGCATAGTTGAGTAAAAACTATACTTTAAGAGAAATTCATGCGTCAAAAATTAATCAGCAAAAAACACATTTTATTCGTTAACCACCATTTTCGAAGCACGATGATCACGCAGAAGCGCGATTTCTGGTTGTGTCCAAAGATCTTCCTTCCTTGCTATTCGGTGCTAACTTTGATGTTCCAATGAAACTTGCTGCGGTTAGGCTACATGGATATAACTTCGCTGACATGGAGAGTCATTAAGAAGGGAAGAGGTCGTCATATTACAAACGTGTCTCAGTTGATGAGCAGCGGTACACGAATTACAGCGCCCAATTTAGAAGGGAAGATAGGTAACAAGTTATGGATGACAGGCGTCAGATTTCACCAAAACGTTCCCGCGTGGAAAGCCAACAACTCGAACTCCGGAGGAAATTCAACTGACGACGACTACGGTTCTATAACTGCAAAAAATTGATAGACCATCAAAATAATATACGATATCGAATAATAGTTTTCACAAACATCAGCAATTTAGAAAACAATAATTAATGGTGAAAATAAATCTGGGAAACACTTTTTTGCGCGCACGGTAGCAACAAGCTACCAGTGCTATTGGTCAAGGTGGATGTGGCTGAAATACGAATGTTGAGGTGGATGAGTGAAGCGATAAGAATGTATAGAGTTGAAAATGATTTTATCCGACCAACAGTAAGATGAAACCTCTTGATAAAATAGTGCTTGAGTATGGATTTAGATGATTTGGACATGTTAAAAGAATAGATGATGATTATATTGAGAAGACAGTTTAAATTAAGTGTGACACGGAAGAGGAAATGAGAAAGACCAAAGTTGAGATGGAGAGATGAAGTAAATGAAGATCTTAAGAAATGAGGGTGAAAAAATGACGAAGCCATGGACCTTGCTAAGTGGAGGAGAATACTCTGAAAGGAAAATGCTGACCCCATTTAAATTGGATATGTCAGAGCCAACAAAGAGAGAAGAAGAATGCTAATGGTCAAACAGTCCCTTCAAATACCTTATTAATAGAATTAATAGTGTCGGTAGTAATACCTTCATAATGAAATAATGAATTAATGAAAGATATCCTCTATAGTGAAATGAGGGAAAACTAACTTTTCATTTCATTACCTTATTAATAGTGGTTAATATTCACAACTAGGTTCCAGGAAAAAGCAATATTCCTTTCGTTGATATTATGATAATTGCCATAAATTTATATTGAAACAGTTATACTATTCATATATACCTAATGATCATACGAAAAGGTTAAAATAAAATAAATTGTGCCTGAAATTATAAATTTAGAAAGAAACTCACAAAAAAAATCAAATCCCCACAGTTCTCAAAACTGACGTGACCATCTAGGTGTGTAGGTTAATTACAGCCACCAGACGGCCATGAGGCTGGAAGTACCTCTCAACGGCAATAGTTTCAAAACTCTTCTTCGAGCTGTGAAATATAGATGGGAAATATGTTCCAAAAAAGAGGGAACTTATATTTGAAGCTGAAAGAAAAGAATTTTTTAAGAGTTTAAGGATAAGCTAAAAAGCTCAAATATTATTTGCAATATCTTTTTTTAAATTTATGTTCCAAGAATCATAATTTGAGGAACCGCATCTACATATTTTTTATAGTGATAAATTCAAAAAGTTCTCACTTTTAACACATAGAGCAACATTAATTTCCGGGATGGGGATTGCGGTCACTTTAAAAACCATTGACATTAATCTAAGTTAAATGCACTACCTTAACCTTATCTAAAAAATGAGTAAATGGGTGCTTGCTGTTAGCAAGGAAGGGGGGTTTGTACATTATGATACTCTTTAAGTACCGAAAAATGAATGCATCATCCTTACAAAACCAATGAAAGCTCAAGTCTGCGTGCTACATGCAGGCAAAGAAAAATATTATAGAATGCGCGAAATGAATTTCACGGTCCATGAGATATGGATACGTGACAGTTCTAGTAAAAATCATATTATATATCATCCGGTTATTAACGACATTTCAAAATGCTATAATCAGTTTACTGAAAGGAACGTGGAACCACGGCAAGTTCAACATAACTTTATTTGAAAGCATATTTTATGGCCCTTCTACGTTAGATATTCCTTTCAGTACAGTATACTTCATAACGGCTAACGTGAAAACTTTTTAATATAACTTTGATCCGAATTGACAATTTTAATATACTAACTTTCATGTTCAATTTTTCAATTTCAATCTCCTACATGAATTGCATATGCTTTTGAATGAAAACTAAAATGTCATGAAGCTTAGTTGGTTAAAATTGGTCATCAAGACTACGGTAGAAGTTAGGAAAAAGTTGAAGAAATTATACGCAGTACTTAGCAGGCCAAAAATTGGTATAAAGAAGACTAAATAACCTAACTAAGACCAAGTACCTAACTCAAATATGTAAAGCTATCGATTGCAATAACTCGAAGCCTAATCGATTTTTATTAACTTTTACACAATATCGACACATAAATCTAACCCTCCCCTGAAACTGGCCCGTCTCGCTGAGTTCCAAACGTCGAATCGACACTCGGCCCGGCGACAATGGAGAAATATATCCATAGCAACGAAAGTGTATACATTTCTAAAATCCTAAATAAAAGTTTAAAAATATCAGTTTTACGTAGGAAAGAATCGATTGCAAGAATAAGATTCTTCAAACATTGCGCCTATATTTGTGAAAGAATCAGTCTTGTAGGTCAATTTTAATGAACGAAAGAAAAAAGGTCCACACTAAAATTTTTCATTTTTCTCATATAATCCCATGTAAAGTTATCGATTGCAATAAATCAAAGCGTAATCGACTTTTTTAACTTTTTCGATTTTTTCCCAACTCGACACATGATTCTAACTCTACCCTGAAAATTTCACCCCTCTAGCTCGTTTAGATATGCCCCAGGAGTTTTGATGAGTCAGTCAGTCAGTCAGTTTTGTAGCTTTATATATATAAAAAATGACAGCCGCTTGCATTCTTCCGCGTTTCTTCTAATAGCAATGGTCTAAACAATGAATTACCTAGGATGGTAAGTTATAATGTTGCGTGCTCCATGATCGAATAATGAGGTTGATAGACCTCATTATTCGATGTGCTAAAGTATTCGATGTGCTCACCAAGTGCTAAAGACTTACATCAGAGCGAATTGCAAACTCACTAATACATCAGAGCAATATCTTCCGCAGGAATTTAAGGAATTTCTTAATTAGTCAAAGGTTAGGAAAAACCTGTGCAAGTGAATGAAAATTTATCCTCTTTCATCTGATTTTTTCACAAAGGCATAATATTCCCATTATTAATTTTAGTAATCTTCTCACGGTCGATGTCGGATAAGAATAGTTATACCAAAAATGTATGTATTCAATTGAGGTGTTAATTATTATTAAAATTATTTATGGATTTGTGCATTCAAATTTCGGTTCCGTTATATGAATCAAGTATATAGCCCAGATTTCTTCGCCATCTCCCTTATTCAGCCAAAAACTTCATGGCAAGAAGCTAATTTCAAACCATTCCTACCATATTCTGCCCACGCTTACATATCACTGCCGGAAGAGAGAGAAGAGGAACTTACGTCTCGGGTTGGCAATTATACAGCTCATCTCCGGCCTCATTCCCGCCCTCGCACTCTGAAAGGTACCGAAAAGGCTGAGACGCCCCTCTTCTATAGAATTCATCTCACTTTCAATTCCAACTCAAGAGGATAAATTTCCAAACATTGCATGTAACAAATGATGTGCTACGAAGTCACTCGCACGGGTGCATATACACCTTGTTCATTTTATTGCATACAAATTCGCCTTGAAGGAAGATGGCTTGGTGGTGTAACTGGCTAACAAACCTGACCGACAATTGGGAGATCCGGGTTCGAATCCCGGTCAAGTCAAATGATTTTTTCATAGAGAATTTCAACCCTGGTGTATATGCACCCGTGCGAGTGACTTCGTACCACATCATTTGTTAAATGCAATGTTTGGAAATTTATCAATTTCGGCGTTTTAATAACGACAATGTTGGGTTTATCCACCGCGAAAGTGGCTTCGTAAGCACGACTTCGTCTCATGTGCAACAATGTAGACTTGAGGCCTGAACATCTAGTTCGCATAAACCCCCGACGAAATTCGCCTTGAAGGAAGGTGGCTTGGTGGTGTAACTCAATTAATTATCTTCTAAATTTGTTAAACTAATATTTGAACTGACTGAAACTGTAATTGTAATCACATTTTGAAATAAATACAATTGAACCTAACTGGCTAACACACCTGACCGGCAATTGGGAGATCCGGGTTCGAACCCCGGTCAAGTCAAATGATTTTTTCATAGCGAATTTCAACCCTGGTGTCAAGAGGATAAGTTGAGAGAATATGTAGCTATATGTCCTCAAAATCAGGAACACATATCCACAAGTACTATTGAAATTTATCTACGACGTACGTATAGAAACAAATGAACGTGATGTAAGAAAAGGAAGCAAGTACCCTTTTCAACCTGTACTTATCGTTATGCGTTAGTTGGTTCAAGGGGATGGATATTAAAGAGCTTGGCACAACCCTCGGTAAGCGCTCTCTTTGAATGGATGTTCTCCTTACATTAGAATACCAGCTCCGGTTCTGGAATCAATTCACGCAACTCTCCTTATTCACTTTTCAACGGGCAAGCCTTCCCTCCTAAATTCTGCCCGCCTTACAGTCAACATTCCTTATCCGTTGATGAATTAATCGTTGTGGGAAGAAAAATGCAAGGACTTATACCGCATATGGTATTCTCGGCTTCCTCTCCCTAGAATACAGTGAACAGCATCCAGCAGTCAAGAGAAATCCATCGATTTTGCTAGGTTCAATTATGTGATTTGCGAAATCGAAGCACTTCACATTCCGATACTACCTTCAATCTTGTATTTTATATGAATTACCTTCGTTTTTTCATCCCATTCTCCACCGCAGGAACACTTTTAATCACTCCAAGGTTCTTTCACGAGTGATTTTCCACTCATTCTCGAAGCATTGAATTGAATATGCTCATGCTTTTGCGGATGTCTGAAGAAGGCTTAAGCGGAAGAAACTGACAAACCATATGGCCTCGCGTTTTTGAAATTATTTTGAATACATCAATCTATAGATTTCCCAAAAAAGAAGCGTTTGAATAAGTAAATTACGATGAAAGAACGAGACCTTGTACAAGTGCCCGATGTCAACCATTATTAAGTAAATCTTCATACATTTACACAGTTTTAATTTATCCGATCGATTTCGTAATCTTTGAACCATTTAAAAGGTACATCGAACATTTTTCTGCTTGGTGTTATCTCATGCAAAGTCATCTGATAGTTGAAAAGGCATGAACTTTAGTGTCATTTTCCTTAGGCGAGTTGGGCCACATATACCACACGTAATTACACGTCGAAACATCCTCTGCCAGCAAAAACTTTTCCCGGAGAAATCTGTTAAAGTGGTTCAACTAGGGACTTGAGGATATGTGGTACCTGTTACGATGACATTCTATAAACGCCGATCATTTACTTAAGCAATCAAGTATTTCGCATTATGTAAGTATCAATTAATCTAAATATCACAATCGCACAACTAAGTAGTTGGTTGGTTGTGTTGATATGGATTTACGTCGTCGAGGTATTTTCCTGAGTTTACAATATCACTCTACCCAGTTTTCTCATTTCAATAAAATGCTTTATTTCCCGAAAATTATATATTCTCAGAAGACCTAGCCTTCGATGGTGTCAATTTGTGTCAATCAAATAGTCTATCTAGCCATGGTGGTCAGAAAATATAAATAGCAGTATTTCATTGACCCTCATCATGAAGAAACTCAAGTTTGTCCAGCATGATACTGTCACTATCTCACTTCTCACTTAGGGATTGGTTCATTAATAAGCCAAAGAGCAAACTTTTGCTCTTAATCTTTATAATAATGCAGCCTAATTCGGGAACCAAAGTTATTTCATTGATGCATTGCGGCACCAAGAAAAATAATACACCAAATGCTCTTCTAGGTAAATTTTCTATGATAGTAAAATCTTTCACGAGTGAAGGAGGTTGAAAAGCTTTTAATTTAGGTAACCAAAAAAGGTCGCCTGACCCTCTAGCGGTGGGGTGCTTCCCTGCTAACTGGTGCGCCGCGGATTCGAGTCCCCGTCTTGGTTGGATATTTACCTCCTAGGGCATGGTTGTGTATATGCTCGACTCGACATAATAAGTAGGTAGTAATATACGTCAACATTTACCTCTAAATAACTTATTTTTAATCACTAATTGAAGTCCTTAACTAAAAGATACTATTTAACCTCCAGCATTAGCCAGTAGTGACTTGCATGCCATACAGATAACTTATATTAAATTGTATTTGTAGACTACAATCATTTCCATCGGCAATTATAAATGTAAGATAAGGTAAATAATAAAAAATAAATGCTGCTGCATACTGTTCACTGAAAAACTGAGACTTATTTACTTGACATAAAAATTAACAATACTGATAACATCAGTAATTATATACTAAACTGTAAATATACTGATCTATAATACATAGATAAATTATTTGCTGAAAGAAAAAACTCAAAGAAAAATAGACATTTTCTGAGGAAATAAAAAATATCCAGCGGTGGATCAACTTTCATGGACCAGTCTAAGGTCATTTTAAACAAAAAATAAGCTGAAAATGTTGCCGTAAAATCAGACTAGGAGCGTCAAAACCTCAGTAAACCACGGATAAACATGTCCCCCAAAGAGGTAAGAGAGAACGAACGGCATTGAATTAAAGCGATATTAACGAGTTAAAACTACTTTAACTGAATACGCCAAATGGAGAAAGGAGTTTGAATAATAGAAATTAAACGTTAGCAAAATCACTTACTGCGTATCTTCTGTATCAGAACCAGGAATCCCAAAGATAAATACACTCTTTGATTTCCCCGGCGAAAACTATAAATCCCTCTGACAGGACTCCAACCCCTGCTACATTGCTTTTTCAATCCTACCCGCGTATCAACCATTTCAAAACCTCCACCCGTTCATCCTTCTTCCCTTCCATCCCCCTCACCCGCATCAAACTACTCTTCACCGTCACACTCTCTCAGTCAAGCACTTCATTTTCGAGCTTCAAGAACATCCATTCCAATTTTCGCAGCAGTTAAATTCGATTAGCTAAATGCCTGACAAATCCTCCTACACCATTTTGAGGGGATAAAAAATACCTTTAACACTTTCGCCGTCAAATATTCCCTTGCTTCAACTTTCTTCTCTGGAGGACATGAGAGTTGAGAGAGTTGGCGAGGAAATACTGAACGAAAAAGGAACATGAAAACGAAGTTGGTAGAAAAAACAAAGAAGAGGGAGACAAAAAGGGGCTGTGAAAATGAATTCACAGTTTGGATTGCAATTTATAGATAGGAGACAAAAAAGTGTATTTGGCCTTCTTGATGGATGAATATAAGGAATAAAAGAAGCTCCCTATTCTTTGAAGTTATTTTATGCAACATTAAATCTCCGTGCTTTATAACCGAGGAGTGATGTCACAGATAAATAGCGCACAACTAAAAAAGGAAAATTAACAGTATTATATTCTAAAATACGAGATGATGTGGGTTTATCCATAGATTTTTTTGTTTTAGGTACTAAGATATCCCTTACTCAAATCAAAATAATAATTGTCGAGGTGCAAATAACCAAAAAACTGAAACATATTTTCACCAATGGCATACCACAAAATTCAATCAGCAGCTGCTGGGATGTCTAGTTTATATATCCACAGTATGCAAAAGCAAACTCAAAGTGATATCAAAAGCCCTATGATAATAAAGATAACGAGTACGGTGAAAGGATGACCAATTTGTCAGGTCGTTTTACATTTGAAAGGACGGGTGGTATTATAAGAAGGGACGTTTATTTAAGAAATTGAGAAAGACGATTAAAAAAAGGAAATATAAATGTAAAAATGGGTAATTTTTTATAAATGGGGAGAAGAGGAAGAATAAACAAACAAGCATAGAGAGAGGAGAATTTTAAAGGTTGGTTAGCTGCTTGGGAATTCGACTGATGGCCAAAATCATTTCCACCTTTAAGAATAGGTCGGTAGGTCTACAGGCAGCAATTTCTTGGAGAGTGGAGGAAGGGTAAAGAAAAACACGGGGATGGCGTTAACCTACTCTACACGTTAATCGTGACTATACCGCACACTGCATAGCCGATGGAAAGAGTTATATCCTGTGTCTGTACGAGTGACCCAAAAAAGAGAAAAAAAGATAATGCCAATTCATTTGAAATTTTTTACCAAAGAATTTGACCCTGGACCTCAGCAACTAATTTCATAAAGCAACAATTAAATCAATAAAAATTTGCCTGATTTCCCATGTAGGTGGTCTTACAACGTGATGAAAGCCTCATGAAGCCAATAACCACATAGCCGGCCGGGGAAAGTAACAGTCGAAATAATTTTGATAGGATATCACTCGTTGATTGACAGCCAAATCCCAGTACGAGAAAAATTGAGCAGGTAGGTGGCTGAGATCACGTATGACGTTTATAAGTCCCTATTCCGATGGACATGGGCAGGTTTAGGAGACACATGTAGAGTTCGGAAGGTCCGACAAGCATTAATGGGGGAACAGTGGTGGATGGGTATATGAAGCCGCGGACGTTAAATGACAATATAAGGGGAAAGGAGAAATGAAGTCCCAGAACCCATTTCCAGTCCCCGCCACACCTGCCATCCGAGACTTCCCTGACACGATGGGGACAGAGGAAGGAAGGAGAATGACAAAGCGCAATACGAAAAACTGATTCAGGGAAAACGTGTTATGAAAGACTGTTGGATTCAGCAGTTTCTGTCGCAGTAGTTGGACAAAACTTCATGAAGTAGACATATACGTCTTGAGGATTTTCATTTTTAAGATGCAGTACCTACTCTACTTTCACGTAAAAAAGCAATTTACCTCTTCATTTTCAAAAGTGCAAAAGTCCCATGCTAAAAATGATGGTAATAGTTAATGTGGGTAATTTTTTCTCTGTGGAATCTCTAAAACATTTTGCACTTATGGGGGACGTTATAAAGGATTAAAGTGGAGCCAGTTCACAAGAGCCTAAAAATAATTTATCTTCTCACTTTTATAAGGGATTTAATGTTGACTTTAGTTCTAGAACAGTTAGTTAATAAATCAAATAGGAAACTCAATGACAAATATAACTGCTCATGATAGTGAATTGATGATTTTTACAGCCAACTATTTAGCCTTATACCTGATTGAAAGCAACAAATTCTAATATTATCACTGTACAAATCTATGTTAACGTTATACAAGGGTTTCTGCATATAATTTGCCATCAGTATTCGGCCATTTTTCATAGCTAAATCCTTAAAAATAAGAAAGACACTATTTTCTAATAAGATCAATTGAATTTTTATACAAAACGTAGATATTTCAGATGCATATATCTTCTTTAATGCACCATAATACCATCCAATTCATAACTATATTTTTACAGGAAACAGAGTAAGCTACCAGAAAGGCATATGTGAAAGATGGTTGATTAAACGCTATAATGGTTGAAAATAGGAGTTTCCCTACAAAGAAACCGCATGCAAGGCGACGCTTTAGACATAGGTCTCATTATATCATCCCCAAGGTGACGGGAAGACGAGAGGAAGTTGAGCGAAAGCTGGAAAGAGAGTGTCGCTAGGTGAGAAGAAGGCTCAGGAGAATGCGAAGAAACTGCCATCCACTCTCCCACTTTAAGCTTCTAATCTAATGACTCGGCAATTTCCCCTTTGATAGGAGTCTCAAGTTTCGCCAGAAAACCACCACTCCTTACCTCTCTTTCTTCTTCTCCCTCTCCCTCTCCCTCTGTCTCTCCTCATGACGACATCCTCTCCAATCTTTCTTATGACGCCTCCACTCACTGTCTCGCTCTTCCAACCACGTTTTTTTAAATTCGATTCAGTCATTATTTCAACTTGTGTTTTCCTCTTTTCTTCGTTCCCGCTCTATCCTCCCTAAATGTCAAATAGTATCGTAAATTTTATTTTCCTCACACCGTTCCTTGCGTTGAGCCAGGCGTATTATAACAATGAATCTACGTTGCGTTCCATTCAGCCCAACCTATGTTTCTATGTCAATTTATATAGGTATCTATATCAATCAATAAAATATTTTTCCCTGCATCTCGCAAAGTGTCAATTAATTAGGAGCCGCACAGGAAAAAGATATCCTGAGGCTATATTCCCCAAGCTTATAACACAAAGTATCATTATGGCACTTGGATGATGAACCGAAAGGTATATTTTGATTTCACGAAAGTTACACCACATCTATAGCCTTTGGGATTTTAATCAGGAAGATGTAAACAATAAAATGAGAAAAATAGCTGAAAAATCCCGTTCCATAAGTCGTTTCAGGTTAACAAAGAGTGTGACATAGCTGATAGAAGGACTAAGTTGGAATCATATGAAGACAAGGTAGATGAAACTCCTTGAAAATGTTCGTTTAAATTCATCCATGTCGTGTAGGATTGCGGCACTACTTATCAAGTATCGTATTTCCATTTACGAAACAATCATCAACTACAATTTGGTTAAGTGTACAAACAAGCATGTTAGTATATATTTCTTCCCCTACTTTTTGTTTCGGTATCGATTAATATATCCTATGTGTAGGTTTCCGTAGGGGAGGAGAGCTATTTTAGTACCACACAACCCCACATCGTTTATCTCGCTTTGATGAAAGTGAAAAACTATGATAATTACGCTGTAAAATAGGTAGGCACAAAAAATCTATTTCCCGCTCTTTAAAAATGACAACAATAACAATGCGCTAGAAAAATCTGTTAAAACATTCTTCTTCTATATCCTCCTTTACTTCATTTAGTTTCAATTCTGCACATATTCTTTTTAAAGGGTGGTCCCTTTGTAAATGCTACCAAAGGTCATTGCTGTGGCTCGCAGGGTTGTGTGTAAATGTAGATTAGCATTTGAGTCGTGTTCAGGGTTATAAAAAAGGCCAAAGGTATAAAATTACCTCATTCCGAATTCTTCCCTCTTTTTGTCAACCTGGCATAGCCAAAAATATGGAACGGTTGAATCACTATTTCAAAAACAAGGGTTTTAAGAATACACACGCGCATTTTTTTACTAGCCCATGCGTGGAAGGTAAAAAATCAAAATTAAGTATCTTGAAGTAGCTAAACTGGATAATAATTCAGGGAACGTATTTACTTCACGCCAGAGAAAACACAAGGGATAGTTTGACCACGATTGCTCACATTTCTTACCACAATAACAGTGAAAGCCGAGGGAGGAGAACGTATAGCTTAAGTATATCAAGTATATTTTTACAAAAATATATGCATAAAAAATATAAAAATGAGCTACATTTAGCTCATTAGATTTGACGATGGCTCAAGCTACTGAAGTGTATAAAGGCAATGGCCAACAAGGCGGTGGTAGATATATAACTATTTTCAAATCAACGAGATTTAAATGCACAAAAAACTAAAGAATAATATCGTACAAATTATTTACGACATTATTGATGTTAAATTCACACAAATTTGGACTATGTTTCTCACCTTTGAGCCAATTTAAGGTAAGTTATACCTTTGAATACACACCATTCACAGGAAACTACAAATAATTTTTTTTAAATATTCTAAGTACAAAAGTACAAGCTTTATCACCAATGCTAAAATATGTGGATGAATAAACCATGCAATAACTTCATAACAAGCGTTCGAATGTATTATTCGTTCGTCAATTCTATTTGCAGAATATGAAAACGCATAAACGTAGGTGAAGTTAGGTTGAGAGTTTTCCTTAGCAACATTGTCTCCTAGGTGGTTCTTCATTTTTGTCTAGCTTTCCCTAAAAATCAAGCTCGAAAGTTATGAACTTGGGAAACTATGAATTGATCCAACTTGTAGTTTGATACCATTGAGATACAATATTGATTTTGAATGCACTTTTGCGTTTATCTTAATTGGTTTCATTCCATTCAATGTCCCACACTGGCAGCAACGGACTTAATTTCTCACAGGGATGTTAGTCATAAATAATTATTTTCATTTTACTACAAACTTGTTTAATTGCTCGGTGCAGCTTGTTGTAATATCACAATGTTGGGCAGCATTGATTTTATGAACGTGATTTTGTATTTTTTAGTCAATTTTATTTTATTCGTTCTTCCTCAGCAGCAACGGATTTAATATGTTTACAAAACGGGAAATGATGGATGGAAGCAACCGGAGACATAAAACCCGCGGGAACCCAACCCAATAAAAGTAAGAGCCTTTACGGTTGAACAAATTGGCCACGACTTTTTGAGAGTAAAATGAGATAAATAAGGTAAAATCTAGGAACTGTCCCATCAAAAAACTAAGGGATTCAACCCGGGATGAAAATTCCAAAGGGATACAAGGAAATGGAGAGCGCTTAAAAGAACTAACATGGATGCATATAAAAATAAAAGAAACTAGAAGATTTTTTTTCCCTCCTCCGAAAACCGACTCTTTCCTCCCGATCATTCAGTCCTCCCATGGCCAATTCCATTCCAGTCAATCCAATTTGTTCCTCAGTTCCGCTTGAAAGGAAATCTCTTCCCACCATTAGACGATGACCCGAGAGGCAGAAGAATCCCGGAACATTTATTTTTCTGCTTCCAACGCAGTTAGGCATCTAATCAAAGAAAGTTAGCTGGATAACATCTGAGATGATGTCGAGCATTAGGATAAGAATGTCATTCACTGAGAGAATATCAAATCTGAATTTTAAAAATATTTCGTAGAAAAGGTCAATCCCTTAGAGAAACTCGCATTGAGAAGAAAACAATCTCCTAATCATGAAAATAGTTCCTTCATAGGACCAAAAAACTTTTCTTTGGAAATCAATTTAGAAGAATTGATTCTGTTTTACTGTACTTAATTGGACGTCCAATGGGTTGATTTATCCTTTATCGGTCAAATGAGAAATATTGGAGACTTAGTTCAAGTGATCAATGAACATGACTTTGTGGACTAATGAACATGGAACATGATGATCAATATTCTGAGTCAACACGTAAAAATATTTCGCGATATTATTTATTATGGTCCATATTTTCCTTACCTAAACCCTAAAAAAGGTATGGTTGGATATCCTCCAAGAAATTCATTCCTAAAGCGCCTTTCTTGAACTGTGAACACGTACTGAGTCTTTCTATCCGTCTAGTTATTTCCTTAAAGTTTTTAATAAAAAATGAAAGAAAAAATTACTTTCAAATTTCAAAATATGACAAGAAAGTTGCGTTAATGATCAATCGTTAAGGATGTGACCAAGGGCTTCCTCTTGAAATAGTTGACGCAATCAGAGGTTTCACAGAAGCTGAAAGCCTATTGGATCAGAGAATTCTACGTCTTTGTGTAGACTGGGCATAGTGTGTGGGTTGAGGCTAAGGATGGTATTGATGACAAGGAGCAGAGGTTAAACTCACTTAAACTGCAAGCAAAGTATCCGATAAAAAAGAAAATAAGGCAAGCTGCTTTATACTATTTATAAAAAAGGACTAATTTTAGGTAAGGTACCTACACAGTTCCAATACAACCCACTGCTTTAGCTAGAGGGTACTTAACGGTAAATCACCGAATTTTTTACCGTAAATTTAAAGAACTGTACAATAGGCGGCCGGGTTTAAGGAATAATATATCATATGATGATAATTAAGATGTGCTTCAATGTGTAGAATTTACAAAATACCAATTGAATACGAAAATGCATTGTTGCTATCGAGGTCCACGGGTCATTGAGAGGAAGAGAGATATTTTTATGTTGCCGTATCTTATTTTTTGTTACTAGGCACACGCTTTTCAACAGAAACGGCCTTTCAGAATCCTCTTTACATGATCAGTACTAACACTGGACTTGGTACTTACGCTCAATAAGCAGCGCCAAACAATAGGCGAACCAAAAAAAAAGGTTGAAATCCTCACTAAGGGTATGTTCTCATGTGACCTCCCATAATTTAAAAGACTTCTGTCAAATTTAATTTGTCCCGGATATAATTGAGTATCTGATTCTTCAAAGAACCAAAAAAAAGGGTAGAAGTCTGAGCGGTTGATTAAGCGGATCGCCCGTTTACTTTCGAATGTAATCCTCCCGCGCATGTCCTCATCTACCCTAGCACTTTAATGGCACAAATATTTACCCTTCCGTGACCTTAGGTCAATTTGATCAAATGAAATCAATTTTACTTAAAGAATATCTCTAAAGAGGACAAAGTCCCACTGGTTTACTGTGGTATATTTAGCCCACCTTTGAAACAAGTAATTGAACTATATATTTGCATTGTTTTGAAGAGTTTATAGTTTTAAGCCAAAACTCAAGCATATAAAGGTTACATTAAATAAGGAGAGAGTTTTATGAATTGATTTTCCACTTTTGAGTCATAAAGATGCTACAGTGGAAGGGTGAAAGGGCATAAAAGGTTGCAGATTCCCTTTTTTCCTTCTTACTTTTGCGAGAGCGAATTATCTGACGCAAACCTTAAATGTCAACTGATTATAACCCCTCTTTTAAATGTTTAAAATTGATATTCAATGAGCTTATTAAATTACTCAAATATTCCACTTTGCACTCCCAAAAACATTCAAATAAAACAGTGATAATTGTGAACGCGCGCTGTAATTTGGGCAATAACTGACAAATAAATTGGTTTAACTGAATTATATCAAACTGAATTAATCCAGAGATAATTATATCATTCGCTCACATTCAGAATTACTTTCAATCTCAAATGGGCGTGCAGTTATTCGACAAAAATTTAAATAAACAGCTAATGCTAATGTATAATCAGCCTTGCGACATTGTATAAAATAAGCCACAATCTGACAAAGATATCGTCACTTGAACACCACAAGTTTCATGAAACCCTAAGACAACAAACATTAATCATAGTGTTACGCTATCATGAGTATCATAAGAAAAAATTAGTGAGGCAATAATATAGATAAAAATAGGAGAAAAAGCAATACAAAGGCCATCCCAATCTCTTCTACATACCTCTAATGCCCAAATCAAACTACGAAACGGGAAGATTTTAACTGGTGTTCTAAGGTAAATAAAACAGAATGTACTAAAAATTAGGTGGCTTTAGTAAATACTTTTATTAATGATGACTGAAGATTTGAACTGAGAAACTCAAGGCAAAATCGTGCCGCCACCTGGTGCACAATAACCATTCCAATCCACTATATTTGACAAAACAGACACTGGACGTCAATAGCTCCAGTCTATACATTGTAAAACTTTTTCATAATGTTCAGGAATTAAGAAAAGCCTTGTATTGTTTTCGTTAATTCCTGAATATTATGATACTATTCTGAATATTATGACTTTGTAAAGTTTTTATTAACCCCTGAATATTTACACTGATGCTGCGATGTAAACCCGATACGCACATTTGTAGGAATACCAGATCGTCCATATAACTACTAGTTACACGATATACTAACCATTCGACAATAAAATATGGGTATATCCATATAAGGTATCCTGTATCAATTGTGCAAAAATCCTTATCAATTCCCAAATTCTCATAGAATCAAAACAAATGCCATATAACACGAAATAAATAGAGACCCGAATGAAACAGAGGATTAAGTAATATAATTATGATGGAAAAAATCAATTACATGAAGCTCAAGCTAGTTAATCATTTTCTGGCAAAAGTTATGGCTTTATGATAGTACATAGGCTTCAACAAATAATAGTTATAATAATAGTAATTGTACATAGACATCGAGGATAAAGTTTAGTCCACGTAACTTTAAAAAATATATACCGCACAAACAAACGAAAAGTACACTGAACTGTAATAATTCGACACAAATTTCTCTATTGCAAACATAATATTAAAGACCTCAAGTGCTGAGAAAATAAACATATCAATTATCATCTCTTACTCGATATTATTTCATTGCATGACCACAAAAATAAGTTGTTTTCGAGCATTTTGCGTGTTTCATAAGGGAAATCTGGGTTATTTTACTATCACGTCTTTATTACCTCGCTTTCTTGTCTGTCTGTCTGTTTGGTACAGATTTTGCAATCGATTTTAAACTAACTTCTCGGTTAGCTAAATACTTGAAACCTTAAGCATGGCTCAGACCTGGATGGCAATGCAACACTATATATGCAATAGCATATATGCAATAGTATATAATAGCAAATAATAATAATAACACTAAAATAACTATAAAAAGTTAGCACCAGGGGAAAAAGCGGAGTACAAAATGGAGAAGCATGTGTCATCGAATGCGATAGTATTGACGAACTCATTCGTAGTAACTGCTGAACTATACAGTTCTATTAGTAATTAGGTATAACAATGTTCCATTTCAGATATGATCATATAAGACTTAAATGCAGAAAGTAATTTTTTAAATAAAATATTTTTTGAACAATCACTTTTTAAAACGGACTAAAAAAAATTAAATAATTTCTCTTAGCCCTACACAGATTAATAACGCCATGCAGATTCATAATCCCATACACATTGGCCTGAAAATTTGTGGTTGTGAATTTTTATAGCTATGCAAATACTTCTACGATATAAAACAAAAAACGTGAGGCATATGGAATAGATGATAGTAAGAAGTGTATAGAGTAGCTTTCGTAGAGAAACGATTTTTATTTTAAATCTTAGAAGTATTTTCATAGGTATTAAAATTTACAATCACAAATTTTCAGGACAATCCTTACGGGGCTAGGAATCGTAATAGGGTTATAAATCTGAATGGGGCAAGGGGAAATTATTTTATACTAGCAAAAATACCCGTTGAAATTCAACGGGGGATGAAAGAAAGACAGGTTGTAGGTTCGAGTCGCTCATGAGGTGTATTTTTTCTAGCCAAATCATCTATAATTTTAGTTTTATTTTTTAATTCAGCAGAAGAAATAACATTAGGTTTACCGAGTTTCGACATTGTTTTGCAGTAACATGTGAAAACTAAACTACAGGCCATTTGCATTCCAGAGGCTTTCCGCATTAATACAACATTGTAGTATTCTCCTGCTTTACATGGGTCCAACTTGAATTAGTCCACTTGAAATGAATTCTGCCAATTTTAGGCAAAAATATCCCTGAAAATATCGTAATCAGCAACATTTCAGTATATGGCCTAGATTTCCTTTGTAATACATATCTCTAGATATAAAACCCAGCTGCCATTGTAAAGGCCCCATTCCCCTTCTAAAAGTAATACTAATTCCACAGTTACCAAGGAAATATCCTATTGTTGATAGAAGTAAAAATTATGATTTTGACATTAAAAACGCAAGTTATTCGCGAAACGTGATAATATAATTTCGCAAACCACTTGATATACGTTCCTTATCAGGCCAACTGAACCACTATCCTCGAAGGACAGTAACATCTGTCTAGGAAGCACAGTAAATGGAACACAGC
This sequence comes from Ceriagrion tenellum, assembly GCA_963169105.1. Classification (NCBI taxonomy): domain Eukaryota; kingdom Metazoa; phylum Arthropoda; class Insecta; order Odonata; family Coenagrionidae; genus Ceriagrion; species Ceriagrion tenellum. Next base: position 82,623,748 of record OY720634.1, on the reverse strand, counting down.
AGTAAACGGAAATTTAACTGGGGTTCTGTGTGTCTTTCATTAAACCTCTTAATACCTCACTGGTGACGCTTAACCCAATGCCTACACTTTTAAGTATTTTCTTTATTTATCCACTAATATGATTCCTACGTTTGTTTTCCGGTATGGTATACATGGAATATGAAACTGAATGCTTGGTTATAGTATATCAGCTGGAGTCACACTTTCATACAAAGTAATAACGAGGGAAAGAGAATCGCCCCTAATATTGCACTCTCTCAAATTAGTAACATGCGAATGCAGCATTAATACGTAAATAGCAAGGAATTGGTGGAATCCTCTTGAACTAAGAAAAACTTTTTCTTGAATGATTACATACTGTGATGCTTTTCACAGAATTTTTATTTGGTATTAATGATACTATTTTCAACGGATACACTTCTGTTATAATAGGATACGCTTCAGGTAGGTTATGTCCATTTTCAAAGAACCAGGGAACTAGCCGCGCAGTTACTTCAACGGAATCACCCCTTAGTGATCACACAATTGTGTGAAATTCACAGTGGAAAAATCATTCGCCTGGACTGGGAATCGAACCCATATCCAAGTTCGCAGAAAGTTTAAAGAGTTCAGATGGAAGTGTACATGAACTATACTATCATTTACGGGAGATGAAAAGTAGATACGTCATCTTCATTTACATTAGAAAATTTGCCTAAAAATAAATTTACTAGGTTAATTCCCTTCTTAGGATACTTAAGTGCAAAAGTCTACTCACTACAGTCGAATTGATGGACCATAAATTACTGTCCATTTTCTCAGAATAATGCCTGGGTTAGAACCCGGGGTTTGCTTAATTGGTTAGAGCACTCGGTGCGATGTCGAGGGATCTGAGTTCGATTCCCAGTCCTGGCGAATGATTTTTCCACTGTGAATTTCACACAATTAGGTTACGTCTAATTTGGACCAACATGTAATTCAAACCAATAGTTTTAGTCTGTATTCACTAAAACTAGCAACATATTTGATTGAATGCCGTTTGGAGGTTTCTTTAAAATTTTTAAAACTTACGATCCCTGGTTGAAAAAAGGGTTTGCTGCTCATGATTCTTAAACCATCGAGTTATTCTCCCGGGTAGGAATTCTTATTAGTGTACTTAGAATTGCTACTCTAAAATTCAGCTTTTTGCTCTTCTTCCTCTTTGTGTACCTCAAACCACCTAAGAGCGTGTAGTTTGGTTCGATCCGGTTCACGTTATTTGTATTAATTTACAGATGAAAATAAGACAAGCAAGAAAGTTGAAGGGCATATATAAGTAATAAAACAAATTAAATTTCATAGATACTAAATATTTCATAAGACCTCGGTTCAAATTTTAAAGAACTAAAATTTTTATGCAAACATTTATTGCTGCGATACCTATAAACAATGGTGAAATATATCGTATCGGTGTCAACCTCATTGGGTGTTGTTTACTAGAAAAATATATCGTTTATCCAGTGTACAAATGGAACTGAGTATATACAGTCGAAGTTATATTGCTCCAATTACACCGATGTCCACCATCAATTACTTCACTAATATTTTATTCCTTCCATCAAAATTTAGTAAGTGTGTATATTCGTAGACGAGATTTTTACAATTTCCATCTAGGATGCCGCCCGAGCGTAATACCATACATAAGTCCTGTGAAAATTACACCTACTTACAAACTATAACTAACACAAATTCCATCTCATCGGTGTAATTATATGTCACAGAAAAATAACAAAAATATGAACAACTATACAATTCTCAGTTCAAATTTTTCATTATTATTCTAAAATTGTGAAATATTCTTGGAAACTCATTAGGCCATGATGATCGCGCTCCGTGAGGACGTGTGGCGTTTAAGTCTTCATTTCTAGCTCGATCATCTCCATATTATACGCTCATAAGTACCCACAGGAAAGTATTACCTGATATCTGAACATTCAGAATGCAGTGTTTGCTTTGCCCCGCAGTTTTCTGTAAGATATTCACCTTGAGGAGACGAAATATTAAGTTCGGTATGTGAATAAAACCTGAAGCGAATGTTGGGCAGTCAAATATAAAACACTACAAAAGCACGCGACGACGTACAGATACTTTCCATACATTAACGCACACGGTTAACCTTGTTGATAAAAAATGTGTTAGAATATGAGGAACACACAAACAGATAGGCAACAATAATCTCCCTCCCGTAATTAAATTCATGACGGAAATAAAGAAAAACCTTGATTTACTGAGAAAACCTCAACATTCCTCTTCCCCAAATGCCAATTTTTTTCATGCCTTTTACTTTTTAAATGCTTGAGTCCTTACGCTCTCTGACAACCGCCCTCAGATGGTAATTTATATGAACTATACTATCATTTACGGGTGATGAAAAGTAGATACGTCATCTTCATTTACATTAGAAAAATGGCCTAAAAATAAATTTACTAGGTTAATTCCCTTACTTAGGATACTTAAGTGCAAAATTCTGCTCACTACAGTCGAATTGATGGACCATAATATACTGCCCATTTTCTCAGCATAATTCCGCCATCTATTGCATTGAACCTGTGAAGGATGGACGCATTAGCCTCTCGGCTCCATTCCTAGATGTCCGCAGCGCCACCCTGATCTGTCACTCGGAGAGGCGCTTCGCTTGACGGATCTCCCGGAATTAACACGCAACCTTCCCATTGCGATAAAATATTTAGACGGTGATACTCAGCGGTAATTTTCACATCACCATTCAACAACCAGGCCAGATGCAATTGTCCGAGTGCAGTATTTACCTTTAACGGAACCTTTCATCTTGCATATTTCTACGCTCTGTTAGATATTGCATAGCACAGAGACAGCGAAGAAATATTATCATACAATAATCTTCAGGCATTTTTTCTCATTATTAAATTCACTTTGTTTGTGTGTTCCTCATATTCAGGCTCAGGCAATCAAAACAGGCTTTTACAAATGAAATTGAAAAGGACATATTTTATGTACACGCTTCATGCCCGAAAAAAGCAAATATCTCTTTCAACCTCGCCGAACTACCTGGAAGAAAAATCAGTCCGTGACACATATCCAAGTGTGAGCAAAACTTGTTATAGCTACGGGTACTCACATCAAATACACATTCTGGCGACTGTATATGCATGTCTTGTTTATGGTTTGGCATAAATCGTCACCTGGAACAGCAGTTTAAAATCTATTACACAAAATGCATTTTATACTTTTCAAGCAGTCTCCGTGACATCTGAGAGAAGCCTTGCCCAGATTGCATGCGGGGAGAGATAGAGGCAGCCAGTGCATGCGCCGGGGACGTCTTCTCTACCCCACAGAACGATTTGAAAAAGGGTCGATCCCCAATGACTATCCATTCATTGTCACCATACAAGCGCGGCGAGAATACCAAATGTGTGCTTAGCGTTTCGACGCGAAGCGGAGAGTGGTATGCACACGGAAAAAGCTCGGAGCAATCATTTCTCACCGCTGTGCAGCGCAAGACATGGCGCGGCGAGGTCAAATAAGAATGCTATCCCAACCGGAACAAACTCACAAAAATACGACCAACGGAGGAGAAAAAATTGCGAAGCATTCAATGTGAATACCATCACGTCTTGAATTTCCATTATGATCTCCCAAGACGAATTCCAAAACTAAGTTGACATCAACAGATAAAATCGAAAACGATTTCAATCCAGGCAAAAACTGATGAGGCAGGTAATTTTTTTTTTACCCACGACTCAACACCAAAATGAATCGTTGGAATCTACTAGATTGCCTCTAAGGTCAAGAGGCAAACTGGATAAACAATATTTAATCATTGAAAATGGAAGAGCAGGTTTATTTTTTGAACCTTTTAATAAGATGATTACATTATTTTAAATCATTCATGAATGATTAAATATTTAAAGGAAATAAAAAAATGCATTCATCTCATTAAGATAAAACGCTTTTATCTAATATGTGTGTAAAATTTACGCTTAGATCGTATTGCAATTATTAATTTTATTTAAACATGCCTATCATATTTTCATCAATATTCCTTTTTGTTAATAAGATTCTACAGCCGTAAAGATAATAGAGATATGTTCATTGATGGGTATCTAAAATACAGATATGCCCTCTATTACAAAAAAATACAAGATTAATGGTGTAAGAGAACGGAGGAAAAAATAATTTTGAGCACATCATCCATGTTTTATATCACAAAGACCCCGATTTCTACACATTCTGGTCATAAATTTACCAAAGTAACGAAACCCGTAAAGTAAAATAAGTATTTTTTCCGTCAGTTATAAGCGCAGTTTGTAAAGTTATTTCCATTGATTCCATGATGGATAACGTCTACAAAATGAAGCCTTAAGTCATTTCTTTCAGGATACAGAAAGTTCTGAAAGGGTATGTAGAGCGGTATAGTATGATAAATTCTTAGACCCCTCAATATTCATATATTGTATTGACAACATGAAAGAGCTACAATGAATTGCATTTTATTATTAATTTCTTGAAATTTTCATCACTACAAGAGTGCTTTCGAAATCATTCTTAAGGTTTTGATGAGTGTTTTGCAATTTATTTTAATTTTTGTTGTCTTAATATTTGAATGAATGTTCAAGACACTCCGTCTCTGTGAGAAACCAATGTGTCAAAACGCGTAGATAGGGTCAAATCGATGTGTCAAAAGTCGTAGTACTTATGATCAAAACCTGTGGAAATGGGTAAACACTGTTCTGGTTATATTATTTAATTAGGTGGCCAAAATGTTTGGACCCTTCATGTACAAGTGAGTAGGTTTATTGTGTGTATTCACATGTCTAAGTCAACCAGTGTCTCTTTTAAGTGATTCCTTCATTAATGTATTACCACTAATGGTTTGCTATAAAAATGTGGAAAATCTTTTCCTAAGTGATTTATAATTGCGAATGAGTTCCGTGTTAACAATCCAATGCCCTTGCCGGATTCTAACCCACGACGTGCCCCAAGGATGAGAAGCCGTACTCTCGTGACCTCACCACCCCGATCCCTTAAGGTTCTTACTTGTGGATGAAACTTGTCAAATAAAGGAATCTAATGAGGCGAATGCCAGGCGAATTGTTTTAATGTTGATTGTCGTCGTCAGAATTGTTAGGATTAATGGCCTTTTCACGGTGAAATGATAAAAGCCCTTCACTTGGTGCAACACCCTACAAAAGTTACTCTAATGGTGTGGGAATCGTAGTAGAAGACATATTACTGAACACTTATTTACTGCTTATAATTAAACAGAAAAGGAATACAGGCAGTTTTCGTTTTACTTCCATGGGCTCACGAAGATGTAGACTTTTTTCTCCTCTTCAAGACCCAAAAGCTCAGTTGCAGCAAAAAAACCTCTGTAGGCCCTTAAAAGAAGACTTTTCTGGCAGTATCGGCGAAATTATCTTGTCCGACGTCACGAGCCTCGATATTTGCTATGGGGACAACGTTCTCCACTGACGACATATCTAGCCGATCAAAAAGTCCTCGAAGCTCATGCCTCATGCCAAAATATACCCTTAGTATACCTCATGGGCTTCTCTAAATATTGTATTCCATGACATTACCATTTTATGCTTGCCTCATAGGGATTTACAGTTCTATTTCTAGACAGGATCTTTTTTTAAGTTTATATAAGTAAAAAGCGATCAAAAAAATATGATCCACTGACACCTATTATGGGAATAAAATTGATAACAATAATACTCCTTCGGTATCATTCATTTCATTTCTACCTCTCGGGATGTAGCTAGTAAGGCTTTTGAATTAGTTTTAGTTCTGTGGGTCCATTATATTAGACTTTTCATGCGATGTATTGGAGCAACAGGCAAAATTGATCAACCACCTAAGCAGTCATAGTTATCACCCCGATTTCCTCCTAATCTTCCTTTTGTTTTGGAAACGCATCACTTGAGTCAATGTAAGGGAAAAATCTCAGAAAAAATAAAATCATTGATCGTAGCCACAAGAATAGGTAGAGGAGTGATAAGAAAAAATAATAAAAGTATTTATATCAGTTGAATTCCCAAACACAAGACAAATGAAACAGGATATACTGATTTATTACTGAAACTGAAGCTGAATCTGAGTTCTGAAACTTCTGAGGACTAAAATTGAAAAAAATGAGTTTTCATTCAAAAATATTAAGTTCAATGTAAACTATCCAACATTATTCCATATAAATTTTACGCACGGCCCGAAATTTACCGAAATTCTCCCGAAGTGCCCGTTGAAAATCACTCTTTTACCTCGTGGTGATTTTCACCGAATGTCGATCGCTCCAAGTGACAAAGGCCGGCGTTAAGCGCAAAATTTACCCAGGCCCAAAAGTCCAGCGGGCCAAGTGTTAACTCTAATAATAATATGCGATTGTTAACGGAGCACACGCAAAAGCACAGAAACGCTTTCGCTAGAGGGCCCTCTTCAATAATGCGTCCCGAACGCGTTGCCGCCGGCGTTCGGGCCCGTGACCTTTGACATTTTCATCGATTGGATAAGCGGGAGATACTGAAGGTAACGGAAGTTCCACGAATAAAAGACCAACGTAATTCGCCGAAAAATTATGCAGTGAACACTGCTCGGCTTTTCTAAAAAATAAAATTCAATGAAGGGATATATTATATTCCACTCCAGCTTGCCCTAATATTGTGTTTTTTGTAACAAATGACTGCCATTCAACGCGGAAATAATAAATCTCTAAAACAAACGAAATTGATATTTAGAATAATCCGTAAACTTTTCGAGAAAAACGCCTAAGGAAAGTAGAATGATATCCAAGCTATAACACGGACTAACACTAGAACAATTTTAAGCTTATGAGACTACTTAAACTCCATATGACAAATAATTTCAATCAAAATGAAAATGGAGTGCCTCTAGGTGTAATGAATACTATACGGCTTAACTTGGTGGAATTGACACATCTTTATATAAATTAAAGTAACTTTATTAATTTCACATAATCTTACACCAGTTACACTGTAACTGTTAATGCCCTAACAGTTGAACACGGTCGTACTAACCGTTGAAAGTTATTAATAGATTTTGTGATAATTACAAAGTTAATTTAATTTTTATTCTCTCGATACAGCTTTATACGAACGTTGTGTTATTGGAGACTTAGGAAGGCATTGCCATCATTGTTTGTTCAATACTAAGATTGATTGACTCTAGCCCTCCATCCTTCCCTATGTAATGCTAAGTTCCTTACCTCGTCTTATATACTTTCCTCTTTATTCGGTCAAAACATTTATTCCTGGGCTTCACCTATTCCATATATTTTATTTAAAACAATATTCTTCACAAACCCATTGTGTCTCAGGGTGGGTCCAATCACTTTAGTTCTTTTTTCCTGCACAGTGTTCCATATGGTAATTATACTCTTCTAAAAACATCATTGTTTCTTACTTTGTCCATTTCGTCTTCTTCCTCCTTCCTCCTTCCTTCTTCATCCTCCTTCAAGATAATTTTTTAAGACCTCTAGACTGGTCTGGTTCATATTTTTAATCCATAGATTGTCTTACTCGGGACGTATTTTTCATATACTCTTCTCTATTTTGTTGTCCTATCTGCGTCCACAGCAGTTGTCTTATAACCATGAATCTTGAGCGTTTTTGCAATGAAAGCTAATCTTCGTTTAATAGGTGTACTAAAAATCAAAAGAATTTACGTGGAAGAAAATTATTAATATTGCGGAGTCAAAAATCATAGTGGATATGAAGCACGAGGAGATTATGGCCACGGCGGTCACTCACCATTCACTCGAAAGATAAGAGCTCGAGGCACGTCAGCATGAGGATTACCACAGGCTGGCGACCGTTGATGAACGGGTTGCAATTTTCTGCGCTCTCCATTGAGCGCCCTATGCCATCTTTTTAGCAAGCTCCTTCTGGAACTTAGTACTCAAAAAACGCGAGCCAGGGAACTGTTCGCCGCGTACAGAAACACTCTCATACATACAGAAAAGAGTCCTTCATTTTCACCACCAAAGGCGCGTACAATTACTTCGTCCCGATGGGAAAAACCCGCCCCAACCGGTTCAATTGCATATCAAAAAGCAATGACGGGAAATGTTGTTGTGGGTGTGCATATATTTTGTTCTCGAGAAAGGGCAATTTAAATTTAAAGTAGCATTTACCCAAATATTGGAAAATACAATCACATGGCAAAAGCTCAAATTTTCTGAGACTCTTTTCAAAAAAACATCGCAATTTTCATTACCTATTGGCATATTTTGGGTTTGTTTTTTGGATGTTTGAAACTTTTCACAATAGTTTTGTAAACTGAGTCAAAGCTATTTAATTTGATTGAAAACCTTGATTTTTATATTATTTATTTATTGTCTTAATCTTTTATACTTCCTGTAAAAGTATAAACTAATTTTTTAAATGATTGTGTTGATTATTTATATGTATTTACATTATTTATTTATTTGAATAAGTCGCAAAAATGGCACAAAGGCTATTAACATTTGATGACTACCAAACAAATAAATTATAAGCATTAACAAAATATGAAATGATAACAGACGTAATAACAGAAAATAGACAGAAGAATATGGGAAAGTGGACGGGGACTTAGCGATCTGTTTACAGGGTAGATGGGACTAATTTGCAGACCTGGTTAGTTAGGAAGGATCTGAAAGCTGAGGGTGGCGAGAAGATGTCAAGGACGGGTGAATACGAAGCCAGGGTTTTAAACGTTTTTGGAATGCGGTAGAATAGGGAACGGTAGAGTTGAAATTTGAAAGACGAAATTTGGGAATGTTAATAAGACAAAAATTGCATGTGGTACGGGGAAGAACATGAAGTGGAAAGAGATGAAGAAGAGGGACATTGGTGCGGAAAGAGTCCCTCCGGATGCCATGAAGGAACTTCATGTCAGAGAGCACATGACGGAGAGAGAGGTGGGGGATTCCAAGTGAAGATAATATAAGTTCTTAGCACAATCTCTGAAGGAAGGAATTCAATGACGTTCAACGGCGAGAAAGAATTTAATCAGTCGATTAAGTACTTTCGAAGCTGTTGTGCAGTCGGTTGACCAAATTGGGGCACAGTACCGTCCGGAGATCAAGCGGATCATGAATGTCGGTGTGGCCATAAAGAAGGCCAACAACTGACATTGCCTTCCATGTAATGTTATTAATATGCTCGTGAAAGTTAAGTTTTGAGTGAAACAGCCTAGATCACAGTGGGAACTGACAAGGGATTGGGTTCTGTGATAGAGTGTAAGAATATAATAGGAATTTGCGTTTCAAGGAGAAGGTAATCTCGGCTGATTTCGAGGGGTCAATACAAAGCTGCCAAAGGGATTACCAGGTGTGATCGGAGGAGAGGGCAGATTAAAGGGCATTGGAATTGGAAGGGCTACCAACCTGCCTGAAAATTTTGCAGTCGTCCGCGAAAAGTAAAATGTCACATTCCTCAACAACCTAAAGTTAAATATCAACCCTCCCTGGAGGACACAGTCAACAATATTAATATATACAAGCTACAAAACTAACTGACTGACTGACACATCAAAACTCCTGGGTATTTCTAAACGAGCTAGGTGGGTGAAATTTTCATGGGGGAGTTGAAATCATGTGTTGAGTTGGGAAAATATCGAAAAAGTTAAAAAGTCGATTAGGCTTCGATTTATTGCAATCGATAGCTTTACATGGGATAATATGGGAAAAATGAAAAATTTTAGTGTGGACCTTTTTTCTTTCTTTCATTAAAATATGAAATAATTGAGCTAAAAGACTGAATTTTTACAAATATGAGGCTAAATGTTTGGAAAATCTTATTCTTGCAATCGATTCTTTCCTACCTACAATTAAACTGATATTTTTGAACTTTTATCTGGGATTTTAGAATTTTTTTCACTTTCGTTGCTATGGATATATTTCTCCATTGTCGCCGGGCCGAGTGTCGATTCGAGGTTTGGAACTCAGTGAGGCGGGCCAGTTTCAGGGGAGGGTTAGATTTATGTGTGGATTTGGGGTAAAATCGGAAAAGTTAAAAAAGTCGATTAAGCTTCAAAATATTGCAATCAATAGATTTACATATATAAGTTAGGTAGACAAAGTGCATGTAATTTAGTCTCCTTTATACCATTTTTCGCACTGCTAAGTACTGGATATAATTTCTTCAACTTTTTCCTGGCCTCTACCGTAGCTTTGATGACCAATTTCAACCAACCAAGCTTCATGATATTGCAGTTCTCATTAAAATAACATGCAGTCCATGTAGAATATTGGAACAGAAAAAAATTGAACGTGAAAATTTATATATTAAAAATCCCGATTCCGATCGAATTTATATAGTAAAATTCTTCATGTGAGCTCTTTTTAAGTATGCTGTCCTGAAATGAAATATCTAACGTAGAAGAGCGTCTTATATTCCGTCAAATGAAGACCTTCCAGTGGTTCCACGTTCGTTTCGGTATACTGATTATAGTATTTTGAATAGTCGTTAATAACCGGATGACATACATTATAAGTATGTACTATAACTGTCTGGTATCCATACCTCATGGGGCGCGTATTTCATTTTCGAGAATTATACTTTTCTTTCCTTGCTTGTAGTACGCAGACTTGAGAGCTTTCATTGTTTTCCATATTTAAAGAGTATCATCATATAACACTTCCCCCCTTGCTTGCAAATAGCAAGCACCCATTCACTCGTCATCAGTATAAAGTGTGAACAGAAGGAGACCAAGGACGCTACCTTGAGGAGCCCCTGAAGAGACAGGAAGGTGATTAGATGGCATGTCATCAATGAAAATTATATTATTTTATTTGGGCTGTAACCGTAATCTCAATGGTTAAGTCAAGACAATAGGCCCTTTACTATGCTATACAGACTATTCCTACAAGATTTTGTTTGCTAAAAGACAAAAGGATAGATTGATAGACGAGTGTGATGAGGTGGCCGAGCGGTAAAGTCGTTGGATTTTTCAAGCACAAGGAATTATACAAGCTATAGAAAAATGTGACAAAAGGTGAAATGTGTTTTGACAGACAGTGTTTAGCCGTGCTTTTGCAGAAGAGTTTCACATACAATGAATCTGAACCTTCCTCGTTAAGGCGGGCTCTCGAAATCAGCGTCCACAAGCTTTACGTGCGATCGGTTCACATGCAAGCGTTGGTGACATTGTCGTCCGCGATGATTCCACGAGCCAACATTTGACAGCGAAAATGAAAACGAAGTAAAATTAATACGTCGAGTAAATATGTATAGGCATGGCTTACATCAGTACTATATTAGGTACTCGTCGACTTTTCCATGCACATTTGCCTTATACTCACCATCGTTGCCTCTGTTTTTTACTGCTTTTCAGTATTCTTCATAGCTTACTTCTTTATACTTTTCAATTATTCTACCCAGAAAACTGCGCAATGGGTCTTTTACACCGGGTGTTTTATCAATACCAACAGCAGGAATGCACAAACACCCATGTCATGAGTGGTGAAACATTTGACCCAGGTAGGAATCTCGATCGAAGGTTTAAAAGGCTAGGACTCCACGAGGTTGCTTCCGGTGCCGTCAAATTGCCATGTTGTCGAATCAGGTAAATTGGAAATTTGAAATTTCCCCGACTTGCCCACGCGCAGCAAGACGAACGAAGCGAGACATCCGATTTGGGCGCCTCGCCTGCTTGACACGACTGCATGCAAACCCGGCCTTATCCGAGTAAACTATGTGCGAATTACACGCACGTTAGCGCCCGAGAGACTTCTGCGTGGGAGCCCGGCTTTGGGGTGTCACGACAAACCGAGCGCAGAGGGTAGCGACGAGAGACCTCTCCATATACTCACCTTACAGCGCAAGCGGTATGGTCTGCGTGGTGGTTTCCGCTTCCTCGTCACTCCCCCTTCCCTCTCCCAGCAACGCTTAACCCCGATATATAAACCCCTTTGATTAATGTCGCATGCCACGCAGATGCGGATTAACTCGAGGACGTCGTCGCTCCAAAAAGGGAAAGTGATCCCGGTCGCTAGAACCTTCCATTCATTCGCCATCTCCTCCACACCGCCACGCAACCCAATCATGTGAAATCCTCCCAACTCTGTTCGCTTTCCAACTTCTCCCGTGCCTCCCACCCACACGTCTATTCATCCCCCCCTTCCGAATAATCAGACCGAAAATTCCACCGTCGATTTCGTTCCCCTCCAGTTCCCGCACCCTGCGATGTCAAATGATAAATGGCTATTTAATCCAGCCATTCGCCCTGATCATGCGTCGAGATCGCCAACCTTCGCCGTTTTGATGAAAACAAAATACCAAACCATGATCAAAAATTGATCTATGATTTAAAATTGATTTACTCGCTTCATTAATTGGTTGTTCAATCCTAAGATTGGTTGACTGCAGCCCTCCTCCCTGCATTATCTAATGATAGTTCCCTTACCTCCTGGTATCTCCTCCTATATACTTTCCTCTTTATTTGGTCCATGAACTTATGCCTGGGCCTTTCTATAGGTACTTTTCCCTCTATTTTACCTTCAATTATGTTCCTCTCAAACCGATTGTGTGTCAAGGTGTGTCTAATCCATCTCGTTCTTCTTTTTTGTATGGTGTTCCATATGGTCCTTTTCTCTTCTGCTCTTCTCCGCACTTCGTCATTTCTTACTTTTTCCGACCATTTTATCTTCAGCATCCTCCTCCAACTCGCTATGGAAACAAAAATTCTCCTCTTTCTTATATGACTTTCTCCCTGCAATTATTCTGTGGTTCACTGGTACAGCAAGTGTACCAATAATGAGGAATCGGTTGGTTTGGTGGATTTCGAGCTGGTTTTAAGGTCTTCATTTATGTTTTTTGTCAAAAAGACCCCGGTGTCTTACTTTCCGGTCGTGAATATGTCAAATTAAAAAAAAACTCGTTAAGTAAAAAAAACCTTTTTTCCTTCAGTTATAAGTGCAGTTCAAAAAGTCATTTCCATTTATTTCAAGATGGATAACGTCTACAAAATGAAGCCTTAAAAACTAATTGATAGACCAATGCAGGAACAAAAATAGGTCACATTCCTAAGTACACGCCACACTGCTGATCGCAATATCATCTCAACTTCCATTTGTTTACAGGATTAGACCGCATCATTGTTCAGGATTGAATAAAATATTGAATTGCAAGATTTTTAGTTTATCCTTCCGAGCTCTGAGCTGGGATTCCAATTTTGGCATAGATTTTACAGAGGAACCCTTAATCCTTACTTGGGGGGCCTTATTTGCCGTTCGAAAAGAGCAGATTAATAAAGTTTATCACGTTTGAGATATCCTTATTCAGAGAGATAACCTGTGATTATTTCATATTTCATGTGATTATTAAAAGTGGTAGCATAAGCATCAAAGAGAAATGGAATTCCAGAGGGTTTAAGCTCATCCTTTGTGAAATAAGCCAAAATATGAATGCGGCCAAAAAAATTTCAAACACGTCCCTAAAAATAGTTATGCAACTCAAGGAAGTTTAAGTCAATCTCCTAGTGTTTAACACATCAGGAGCATAGATTTTTGATGTTGATGGTCTCCCGAGTTTCTTGCAACTGGATAATGTCGAGGAATCTTCTCTCTGGTGCTCAAGAATTCCATCAATTTTGGCTCGTAATCCACTTTTTGGAGTACGGATAAAGTTAGTAAAATACGAAGCGAAGCCGATTGGAGGAGGTTGAAGTTTGAAGACATCTGTGCTTTTTCCTATTTCCCTCATTCAAGTAAATTTTAGACTGTAATGCATCACTGCCCCAGAAGTAACAAGGACGCTCCAATAAAAAGAAGACAGAAAAAGAAGAAGGATCAGCTTTCCCCAAAATTTTAAATAATGCTTTTAAAAATTCTGACGCCATCACGGAATATTCTGTAACCGTTACAATTTAAATAAACAAACTAATCTTTTTTGACGTCTCCATGCCGAAGATAATGAAAATATTTGATGATTTTTCATGCGACAAGTAAAGTGGTAATTATAGATGAAATTGGAATTTTTTCGTTCCTCCTCTGCCTTAGCAGTGTTGATTTTTGTTTTAAAATACAATCTATGACCTGAAGGATGGATGATGGTGGTAGTACGGTCCTGTTTAAGAAGATTTAAAACATGAGAATGAATTCTAATTCTTAACTGTACTCCGAGAACAAAAAAAAACGTGCTCCATCGAATTTTTGACTTTGCAATGGACTATGTGCGATAAACTAACCCATGCCAGTAATACTAGCAACGAAATACCAATGCCTAAACGGGGAAAAGCATTACTACCGAATATCTTTGTCAGGCTCATCCGGAGTTAAAAGCGCATCACTAAAAAAAACATTATGCGATGTTAACAACATTTAAACGCCAAAGGGGATGACAATATCGCAAGTAAACCTTTTCTTAGTAAATTTCCGGACATCGTTCCCATTACAGGCAGTTCAAAAGTCAACACTTTAATTGTGAAGCCAATTAAATTACGATAACTTCAAAAAGCAGCGACAGTTCACTTTATAATATGGGATACCTGAAGTTATAAATCCCTTCCAGGCCTCACAACCAATTCCGCTTAAACGACAAAGAGGAACGGAATATCCATTATTCATTAGATCGCCAAATATATCCTTCTTCCAAGTTAGAATTTCAAACGCGCGTGACACTTCGAGGATGATGAGGGCAAAATGAAAACCGGCAACGAGAAATGTTTGTCCAAAAGCGGTGGGTAGCCGGAGAAGGGTGGTCCCGGTGGAATATAAATAGAGGTCATACCTGCAAAAAAAGGAGCGGAAGATTAAAATATAGGCATTGGAAAACGTGCTTTAGAGATATTGGTCCTTTACCGTGGAGTCGCGAAAGAATTTAGCCATTCCTGGGCACGATGTATTTAACACAAGATATCCAAAATGCCTGGTCACGTTGCGTCAATGTGGGATGTCTTACGTAGTGATATCGCAAGGAGTGGCGATATATGAAGTTCCGTAGTCAAGTTTACCTTCAGAATTAGAGGCTGCAAGCAAACATACTAAGCAATTGATCGGAGAGCTACCTCTCCCGCTCGACGTTCTACGTGGAACTCAATTCAACTCCGAGCTCCTTGGAACATATTACTAAGAAGGATACAAGTATATAAAAGCGACTTTACCGCACACTCCCGAATCAAAAACACCCGTAGATGCGCGAATTGAAATAGACTTTTTGAGTGCACTTTCGGTTTTGTTGTGCGCAAGATAGAGTCTTGAACTACATTTGACCTGATTAAGCCAGAATTTTCTCAAATTTTGCCATTTAGGTGGTTGTGTGTTTACCATGTAAGTCACGAAAAAGACTAAGTTAAGCATTTTTCTTTACTCAGTTCAAAAAATTCTCATTTTGTTGATAAAATGGATCACCTATAGAAAACCAAAATTAAGGTACAAAACACAGATAATTTCATGATTATATATTTGAATGACCACATTATTGCAGCCGAAGGAGCCAATTGCGTGAAACTACCGAAGTTTAATGTCAATGACGGCAGTAATTTCCGAATAACTTTAAAAATTTGGTGGTAATATGCCTATCTTATATTTTTATTCCATTCCCCAGGACTTTTCAGCTCTTCATCATCATCATTGGTTGTTCAATCATAAGATTGGTTGACTAAAGCCCTTCACCCTTCTCTATCTAAGACTTGTTGCCTTACCTCCTGGTATCTCTTCCTACGTACTTAACTTTTTATTTGATCCATAAACTTATACTTGGGTCATCCTCTTGGAACTTTTCCCTCTATATTTGCCTTCAATTCTGTTCTTCACAAACTCATTGTGTCTCAAGGTGTGTCCATCCCATTTTCGCATCATATATAAAGGAAAAAGTTTAAGTTAAAACCTTGAATATGGTTTATCATTTAAATAGAGGTTTTTCTGCCATTATCATAGGACTCCCCATTGAAGACCATGTTTAAATCTATAAAACGCAACGCAAAATGCCGCCAGTAAGTTATTAGAAAATCTGAAATAAGTGACCCTGGCGCCAGAGCCACATGTAACACGCCTCTCCTTCACTCTGTTAAGAGCTTCGCGGTCGCGGTTGATGCTTTCCATCGGCACCCGCTTCTTACTCACGTTACACGGCATCTTCGGGGACACCGATCGCCTCTACATGATTCTAACCCTTTTAGTAGAATAAACCCAACGTCTTTCCGATCTTGAAGACGCTCCACATACACATAACACTCTCCTTCGAACAGGTTCTTCTTCTTCCTCCCATCCTCTCACCTCACCACAACGCCCTCCGCAAGCAATGCTATGACGCACAACCGCTCGATCAAACTGCGCGGCGAAGACCAGACCCGTGAGCACAAATCATACTCCCACGCATTTCAAAGCCAGAACGATGCAGTTCACCCACCTCCCCTATCCATTTCAACTCTCTCCGCCTCCGTAAGTCATTGTATTTAGATGTATTCGCTCCATATCCAATGTCGTGTAGTGAGGAAATAGGCAAGTTTCGCCCTCCAAGACGTGAGCTATAGTTTCCAACCCTTGAGTTATTCTCTGGAGAGAGAACTTGAGTTGCTTCGCGCAAAATATTTTTATTTAATGATTGTCTCTTATAATCTAACCCCTATTAATACATAATAAACACTTTCTTCCTCTAAACGACCTTTACACTACTCATTCAAAAACTAACCACTAAATTTTATTCGAGAATAACATTTTCCGGGAGACTGGTTGCAAGGCATATATCTACATTAGCTTAGTTACTTTTCAGAAACGTTTAAGATTTCAGCAAGCATGTGACTGTTGTTTGTAGTTGCGGAGACTTTTGGCTAATTAAGAGTCACTATAACGAGGGGAAACAAACTTTTTTGGACGTACGCTATTCATTGCATAAAACTGTCATTCCGAAACTCCAAATGTGCTCAAAGGTCTCATGGATCGTGAGTATAACTCATTAATTAAGATTCTCAACAATTCCTTGAGCACTACCTTCACTGAAGTAATAATAGTGACTTTTGCGCAATACACGAATCATTAAAATACGAATTTATGGCCACGATAAAAATCCTCCGGGATCGGGTAACGAACCACGGACCCTCGGCCTGCCGTGCAAATGGGCAAAACGCAACGCACAAACCACCCAGTTCAGGAGGCCTATCATATCTTCCCAGTTCAGGCAACATTTTCTCGGTGGCAAGTTATTTCCATTGCTTAGGTGAAATAGGAGATTGGATCGAAATTGGTTTCGGTTTTTAAGCGCACAAATGTAACAAGACCTAGTAAAATGAAACAAATATATCACTCAATGACTGCGCTAATAACTAAAATCATTAGCGTAAATTTATGTGTATGAAGTTTATAAGAAAATTAAAATTTAATGCATTGCAGCATTCTGGTTTTGCTAATAATTTGATATAAAAACGTAGCTTAGTCTTCCAGAGTCAGTTCGTGCATACATTCCATCGTTTTAAAAGAGAATGGAACTAAAGGGAGAATTTTTGACCTCTTTAATAAATCCTTTTCAGACCAAATTTTTCCATCGACAAATATACTTTGCGACCTTATCACTAATTAATGGAGAATCGAGGAGAAAACGTTGAATTGCCGCTCAGAGAATTTTATTAAATTTTTGAGGACCTTTTACTGCATCCATTTCGAAGCATTGAAAAATGGACTAAACTAGCCCCAGAGTTACGTGTCGGATCCAGAACAACTGAATTAAATGCAAATTTACCACCAGACCATCATAAGTTTCACTGCTATTTGAGAATGTCTAAATATTAAAATTTTTGCTTGAAGACTAATTTTAAACAGGTATGAATTACATTGGTAAACAGTCAGAAGTCCCACTAGATGTATTTAACGCATAGTTATTTTATACTCTGTGTACTCACCAAACGTTTTCCAACTTCGGTGGTATTCCATTATTGTGTATCAATAAGTTAGAAAAGAAATATACACTTCGCACCGCATCATCTCGTGGATTTGATATAATTTTACCTGTGGAAGAAGAGAAAAGTTGTGGTCGATTACAATGAGCAGTCAAAGCAAACAATAAAATAGCCTTTTAGTTACATATTAATCATCTTAAAAAATAAAAGTAATTAGCCTGACACTCAAATTAATCAAAAACTGGTATTCAGAACTATTTATCGTATTACCGTAAATTTAGGAGTATCTAAACGGTATATAATCTTAAATTCCTCTATCGTGCTATGGGTTTTAATATACTTTTTGCGACCAACTGAGATTCACCATGGAAGATTATGCATTGCGTAATATTCTAAGCAAATATTTTAAGTTCAATCACCTTATGGTTGGATATAACATTCCATTTATTTTTCCACGCATTATTTTACCAGACTATCCATAAAAGACTATGGCTATCAAAAAAATACTATTTACAACAAAACATTGGCGGTTCTTATATTAAAACGTAATTTCTCAGTTTTTTCCAGGAATTATTGGATTGAGATTGGCAAAATTATGAAAAGAATGGCTAAAAAAATGGCATTTGCCTCATAGAATTTTGGAACGCATTGCCTCTTTCCTAATAACTGCATCCATAGAGTTTAGTCTCTCCGAGCGCTGAGTCGCACAACTCAAGGATAATTACATGCGATCGCGATGGGTCATGGAACTCATTTTGATAATCGATCGCAGCGTGCACTGGAACCTGAGGGCCCAATTGACAACCGATTCCCCACCCTCCTCCTGCTAAGGCCTTCATTTCGCTGACACCCTCAACGACGGAATTCATCCTTCTCACGTCATCAACAGATTAAATGTGAATGGCATTGGAATCCCTTCATTAATGCTCGCCTCTCCTGCATGCTAGAGTGTGATCGATGAGATCAGCTCTTCAGCATTCCACTTGGCTAATTGTAACCACATCTTTCCCAAAATAATTTGCTTAAGTACGCTCATGGATACCGATTATTCGAGAACCATTCGGTGGATATTTGCAATGAAAATGAGAGACTTCTATTTAAATTTCACCTTCAACGCTAACGTACGTATTTTTTTATATAATATTTTTTGAGTGACACTACTGAATATTGTAGTTTACTTCCAAATTAATACATACTAACTAAATCTACCTCACATCAATTTTCATTCGGAAATTTCAGTGATAGTAGCAAGCTATGCAATGCCTTCGTTAACATACTTCAATCTACTAACGTAGCTCTTACTGCAAAGAATAATTTTTATAAATAATAAATGTATCATCATCATCACACAACTTTCTTTTACGATTTTTCACACGTCCCGACTTCCATAATATTCACTTCATGAAAAAAATAAAACATAAATACTGAATAAAAAATTATCATATCTCTTCATCGACGCCTTCAATGTTTACCAAGAGTGAAACATACATGCATATTCCACAGAACCTCTCTCGAGTACACAGAGGTACAAAACTCCATTCAATCTGAACTGCAAAAACCGCATCTGTAAAGAAATGACTTTCTAAGGAGCATCGGCGAGGCAAGTAATAATAAAGCGTGTAAATTCATTATCCGCACCAAATTACTTGCTCTTCTAGCATGATGAGTGACCTCACTATCCATCATTCCCCGTTCTTGGCCTTAACGGTCCCGTTAAAAGCAATCTACTTTGTTTTTTATTTTTCCTCAGGAAATAAAAAACATTTTTTTTATTCAGCTTACTAATTATACATAGATGAACAGAATTTTTAAATAGTTTCTAAAGGTTTGTTCATTAGACCATAGACACTCAATGAAGGTAAACAAAAATCTCTACGAGACGGAAATATTCCTTAAAAAAAGAACTGGGAAGATGTCACGAACGTCGGGCTATATCACTAAATGGCATAACTTGGTGAGTACAAAATTTATCCATCATGCATCAATAAATTAGCAGCCTTAGTTTTCAAGGCTAGATTAAAAAACTCAAAGCCTTAAAATCTATGCTTTTCTGGGCCCTGTTCTCAATTATCTGGGGTGTACTTTGAGGAGGCTTCGGCCCACTGGACTTCGTTGAAGATGAAAGGGCTGTATTCTGGTCATACGCTGGCTCTCCGAGGTCCTCTTCAGATTTCCACTTTCCTCGCTCTCTCACCACACAGATAGCGAGGGGACCATCCAGACCCTCCCCCTTTTACCGCAAATTCTACCCACACCCATCCTCGGCAACACCATCACCTGTCCCGGCGGTCTTCTCTGAGAACGCCCCCCACTCTATCTCTCTCTTTCTCTTAACCTCCACCCAACCATTCTTGCGGTTGCTCTATGTCAACTTTTACTTAACGCAACAGAGCGTCGCAAAATAAGCCGGAGATTATGGGGCAAAGTGAAAGGACTGTTGGTATTCCAGTAAACTGGAGCGAAATGTTAAATTCCACGAAAGTAGATGGGTGAAAAATGAGTTCCCCCATTGCCATTCCCCTATCAAGCGATCAGACCTCGGTTTTAACGAGCAGGCAGAAAATTTTTCCATAGTCAAAAGCAAAGAAAATTTAAAAAAATGCCAAAAATCTCTTTCTAAAAAAGAAAGTTTTCGATACCGAAGGGATAATTTTCCAACGGGAAGTAAAACATTTATTTTTGGCGTTTTCGAGCGGAAAAGGGGAAATAATGCAGACGCAAGGTAAAAAGTTCCTGAACTTCTTCATCCAGCACTTATATCTCGGTTTTAATATCCTTTGGTATCGGTTAAATAGAGTCGTCTCAGGCGTGATCTGGTGGAATATCATCATTATGTTGAAGAAAATTGGCAATTTTCCACAATTTGAACTTTAATGCGACCGGTTTTGATGTACCTACTGATAATTTATTACATCGAAACCGATCACTAAAAGTTTATATTGTAAAAAATTGCTAATTTTCATTAATTTAGTCCGTTGGGTTTTTCACCCAATCAATAATAATACTGAAAATATATGAGATGAATAGCGCAGTGATGTATAAGTTATTAAAGAGATAGGGAACAATCTTTGTTCAAAACCCTTTATTTTTATTGATGAATAGGACCCCATTATACTCAACATTGACATTATCACTATGATTTGAGCGTAAAAAACCACGTTTACTGAGTAGTTGGACACTAGCTCTTGACACTATTCGAATTTTATAAGAGAACATGATATTATGCGAAGCCTAAATCTCTCTACCAACTTCGATCACAGTTTAAAACCCCACGTATACGATGAAGTTGAACACTAGTGCGCCCTCTCGATACAGAATATTTTAAGAGTCAATGATATTGTGCGAAGCCAAATCTCTCTAACAGCCAAAAATCTGCTCTCCTATTAAACAAAAACCAAATGACCTAAATAATAAAAATAAAAATAAATAATAATGAAAACCGTAAAATATTAATGTGCCGATAAAACGAATGTAACAACCTTAAGAACAACCTATTAATAATCTTATCAATTTGCAATAAATAACAACCTTATTAATTCGCAATCTCTCTCGATTTGAACTCATTCGGATTTAAAATGGATGATTTTTCTTGACTCAAATCAAGATGGTTATTTTGTATCGGAAAAGAGTGCATTAATTGCAAATAGCAGTGGATACTTTGAATCCAAAGCAACATTAATATTAAATGTTTCCCTGAAAATAATATTCTAAAAATAACAACTTATCGAGGAGTAAAACCTTTCCGACTGATTCTCTTGTCAAAATGCTTTCCTCTGGTATCTATGCATGGCTTCATGTACTGAGAATGAATCGCACAAATATTCATAGGATTTTTTCCACGTATCAGATGGAAGGTCTGGCTGACTGAGTAATAAATAAAAACCTGAAAGAGTTATGAAAGAAAATTCTGGTAAAAAATCGCACACGCGTATCGAATCTGTCAATGATTTGGCGTTCACCGTCAATATTGGCAAGCCGAATAAAAGTGCTTCAACCTTCCGCGGAATGTGCGTTTCTGATCCACTCCCAAAATCTGGGGCACTGGAGTGATATTCTCGGTACAATTTTTGAAAACGACATACTGTCAGACAGGCATAAGTTTGGGAAGTGGCATCATCCATTTCATCCAGAGCTACATGTCACCTCGCAAGCCACAGCAGAGATATGTTCTTGGGGCTGATGCGGCACCAATAATTCAGAAGGAAGGAATTTGGAGCGAGAATTGGGAGAGAAAGAGAGAGATTGAAAAAAGAGAGATGGATTGTCGTCTCTCGTCGAAGCTCTCCTTTTACTGCAAAACTTAGTGATGTGCAGGAAGAAGGAATCTGTTTGGCAGTTGATCTCTCTCATTTTAACGATTCTCTCCTTTTACAGATTAATTTGAGTATTATGTAATGTACACTCACACCATTGTCATTTTCAGCCTACAACAAGCCAACAAGCCTCATTCGATAGTTGATTACACATTGACAAATTAAAGCCGAGCCAATTAGATATTTGTGCTTTAATAAAATTAATCCAAATAGCATTAAGATCCAGAAAATGCTGTGCATAGTTTTCCTACAGTGTCAGAACATGTATATTAATTTTTGGAACCTCGAATTATTTCACTGCCTCAATTATCTGTTTCTAATTCCAAGGATTATTGATTGCTTCATAATAATAAATAAAATTACAACACCTGGCTCAGCTCTAGAAGCTTACTTCAGAACCGTACAACTTAAATGAAAGATCTGAGGTCTTAGCTCCGATTTTGTCACCTTTTAGGAGTCTACAACAGATAGGAATTAGCGGGAGCTTCGCACTTAGAGAGTCCTTTAACTAATCAGGCGTTACTGCCGCTTCTCGAGAGGTCAAGGATTTTATCTTAGCAGTTGGTGAACCACAGCATTGAATTCCGCTCCCTCTGAAATAAGCGTTTTTTTCAAAGAAGCTCACTTCTATTCCACTATTTTTTATTTTTATCTCGCTACTTCTTCATACTTGCTCCAAGGATTACCTGGAATTGCACATAAGGCATTACAGATTCATGAAAAAAGAGGTGAAACTAGTTCGTCACCGCCCAACTGCTTCGAAGAATGCTTATATTTTAACTGTGCAATAAGGGTTACCGTCGATACGCCTATGAACCCCAAATAAATTTCTAAAGGGGTATTAAATTTATTAAAACTCTCTCCACTAGAATGGTGCTATAATTCATGAGCAGCCAACCCAAGGTTCTTCTAGTCCGAGCTCCTTTTAAGATGACTTCGTGGGCCTCTTTTAGTCCGGAACCGCCAACATATGATACAAATCCAGAAGGTTAGTACCCTTGTCAGTTTCGAATCCGATGATCATCAATTTCATTTAATATTTCAATCGCAAAAATGGCCAATTTGATGCAATAGTTACCAAAAAAACGTTATTTCAGTTTAAGCACGCTACCATATCTATGAATTCTGGAATATGTTAAGAAGATGGATATCACTCATACATTTCGTAAGAAGAAACTACTTTATGAAACAGATGACCGGAATGTTTCCTTCAACCCTGCATAAAGACAGCTCATTGCTCGATTGGCCTAGAGGGCGACTATATTCGCTGGTGGTCTGATCGTAGACGACAAATAACGCGGTCCTTTCTCAGAGGAGAGCTAAGTCAGCGAAATGACTTTACCTAACTTGAGCGTCAATATCAATTTGAATGTTTAAGAAGTCCCAAATAATCGATAAATACTTTCAGAATCGGAGAAGTTGAGCATATTTGGCCGAGATTTAATTCGTTAAATTCCATTTTCCTGTTATGCTTTTATTTTTTTTTCCTGTTCCACTAAATGAGGCTTTTTATTTATAAACTTTCCTTTTTATAATAAAAAGGATAGCATAATATATCAAACGTTTCAATTTTATAGATAGAAGGGAGAAAATATTTCGTTTTTTATTAAAAATTTTATATATTGGTTCTCAAACACAAAGGGTATTGTCACCTGTAGTGAGAAGAGAAAACAAGGTCTCGCTTCGGTGAACTGAATGAGCAAGAAGTTAGGAGAAAGCCTCTATAATCTGGTTACAACTAAAGCAGCTATCGTGGTGCCAATAGATGCCAGCCTCCAATCGCATCACTTGATAATATCTGAGTGCATAGCGTCATTTAATGTCCATTGCTACGTGTCACGCTCATTAAAGCATCTTTTATTCCTACGCTCATCGCTATTCTACTCCAGCGTAAGTCTTCATTCATATTCTTTGAAGATTAATGGCTGCTTCCGAAGCTTGGAGGATGATTCCCGCTTTAAGAAAAAATTCCGGTTGAAATACAGCCTGAGGTCATCAGTTCCAACTTTTTTATGGTTTATCGCCATTTTTTCGAAGCAAGCTCCAAGTATCCGACGTCACATCACATTCATACGTTGCATACTAAATTTAAGGAGTTGCCGAGGTAAGATGATTTTCAGGTTTCAGGTTTTCAGGTCAGAGTACAAAATTCATTAAAACAAAAACTCATCCTCTATTGGTTAAAAAAATACTGAGTTTTTATCTCTAAAATGCCTTCAGCAGCAAATAAAATTAAGTTTCGTTTAACTTAATATGCGGGCGTAACCCCTTAGTCCTTTTATCTCAGGTCATCGAGTATTTTGATAAGTTTTCCCTACAATATGGAAAATGTACCTGATAAAACAAGCACGTTTCCATGCTACGTTCAAAATTACATAATTTATGCGCTTGTATCGTCGGAGCTTGAAGCGAACATTAACATAACCTTTGCTGTTAATTCTACTCCTAAGTATGGTAAAAAAAACCTACAGAGTACACAGTTTTTCCGACGGTCATTTTGCTAACGTAACAGTTCTGGGTAAGTTTCATTAATAAAATATTTATTAATTTTCATTAGACATGACCCTTTAAAATTTCATTATAGCAGCACTTATGCGCATATCTATTTATCTACGCCTCCAGCAACCGATAATTTTTAGGACGACCACTGCGCTAAATCTTTCAACGATTTTTAAGGAATTTAGCCAACGAATTCTGTGCGTGGAATAACAGTGTAGAGGTTAAGATAACTCTTCGCATAACTTGAGGTGTGTCCGTCTCAAGAATCTATGATACACCCACTTCGGTCTTTATCCTTTTATTAAAGTTGTTCCAGCATTTATCGTCTATTACATTGAGACTAAGAAAAGTATATAGTAATTTCTGCAAGACAATTCATTGATGGGAACCGAATAGAACCGAACACAAATAAGCGGGCGGGTAAAACATAAATATCTCGAATAAAATTCTTTAGTCAAGATTTATTCAGCCACAAATTAAGTAAAGAAAAAAACCCACGCTAATCGTAAAAGCATCAAATCACAATAACCGCATATGAGTGAACAAAGGGAACGAGAAGTGCATATGAACGCCGTTAAATTCTAATTTTTACAATTTAGAGCTCTTTTCATCGTCTCTACTAAATAGAACAACTGCACTTAGCATAAATAATCCGTTAATTAATACCAATCATAATCGATCGTTTCCAGAGAAAGCCTCTCAGACATCCAGCAACTGACCGCTAGGGAATTTGCATGTGGTTTAATCTCACTGGAAAACTGGCAGAAAAAATATCGGGTGAAATATTGCATTGAAACCCGAGAAAAATGCAGACGAATGAATCTTTCGGCAACTATAGGAGTGTGATAATTGACTATGAGTCAGCGGTTAACCACAACTCAATTGATCCGCCACACCTTTTTCACTTTTTAGTATTTATATTTATTCACGCCAATTTTACACCAAAAAATTCAAATATTTCATAAAGAATTCCACATTTTGCACATTAAGCAGCCCATTATTAGCTTAATTATTTTCAAGCTAAGAAAATGCATGACGAGCTTTAAGCGACTAAAGGGGCAATTTTCACTCGGTAATGAAATAAAATTATGAATGGGATGGAAGATCTCTGCTGAATAGATAGCATTACAATAATGTTTCTTAATTTTATGCCTTTGATAGATAAATAACTGCAAATTTTCTCGAACAAGCTAAATATACTTTAATTATGGAAATTATATCTGTACCGTAACTCGTCACTATAAATGTATACCAGTTTTTTCATATCTGAGTAAAGTTTTATCACACGGTCCTAAAATATTATTTTCCAAGATATGCTATTGCAATAAATGGAAATGAATACATTTTACACATCTGAATTCCAACTGTGGGCATATCAGGGTCAAAGTTAGTAATAATTTCCAACTGACAATGAGTTATCACAATGATATAGAATTATAGTCGATTACTATGGATTTTTTTCATTAAGTCTGTAACTTCATTAAGGCTGTAACATTCTCTTATACGCTGATAACTGCAAAGTGTTTAAAATCGTGGGCAGTAAGGCTGACTCAGTCCACTCTTAATGCAATTGATAGCTGGTGCGCAAAATGGTTACTACGTGTTAATCCAGGTAAATCTGCTATTATGTCCTTCACATTAAAACGCAAAACTATCTCCTCTACATACCAATTTTCCAAACACCCTGTACCTTCCGTCATTTCCTTCAATGAGTTAGGGTTCACCTTTGACCAAAAGCTCCTTTTTAGCGAGCATATTTCTTCAATTTCTAAAAAATCTATGTCCGTAGTGGGGATTCCATATAGACCTAATGATATTACCGACCCTTTTGCCCTAAAATCTGTGTTTCTTGGTTGTGTACTGCTCACCCTTGAGTACTGTTCTCCCATCTGGTTAACTGCGTCTCCCACTTCACTTAAAATACTCAACCGCCCCCTTAATTTCTTTTTAGCCATAGTCCGGCATCACGGCCCTCCCTTAGACATAGCTCTCTAGTTGAAATTCTTTTGTCTCTAGGTCTCTCACATCTACCCCATTCTCTTCTGTTTTTCACTCCGCATCCCTGTCCGCACCACTCGCGATGTAAGTCTGTTTCACACACCCAAATTTCGTCTCTCCACCTCCCAACGTTCCATTTTCTACCGCCTACATTCATTTTTTAATACCCTTGCCAACAGTCACCCTACCCTTGACCTTTTCTCCTCACGCAACATCTTTTCTTCCCAACTTAAACCTCTTCCTCTCCTCCTCTTCTTCCCTGCCACAAAATTGATTTTTTTCTTTTTCTTTCTGTTGATATCTGTTCTTATTGTTTTTACTAAATATTTTTGTTTTATTTCTTAACTTATTTTTTGTTTACTTAAACCCATTGTTAGGCCCTAGTTGCTGTTTTTGGCGGTTTAATAAATAAATAAGTAATAAGTGCTAGATGACTAAAAATCGCTTCAAAGGTGTGTGGTGATTAATACATGGTGATAAATGGAAAATAGAAAAAATGCACCTCGTTTAAACTCCAGGTTACATCCAGGCAGATAAGAACTAAATTTGTAATTGAATGATCACGTCGATGGCCTAGAGTATTGTATAAATATGATATTACCCAGTATTTTTTAAGCATTTGGGAACCATGAAAGAACCATCTTGTCTCATTTCGTCAACCTCGGCTAACTTGGGGGACTTCAAGAAGAGAACAGAAGACCTGTCAAAACACTGCCCGCTGACAAAAGCACTCATCCGTTGCCGGGATTCTTTCATCCTACACATTTGAAAAATAATCTTTCCACAAAGTAGGTCGATCATAAGGTTTTAGAGCTAGTTGAGGTCACATGGTAGATTCTTTCTCAGTCTCATGAAGATTCATTTACCTGAGTGGGAGGACGACCGCCCGGGGCTTCCAAACGGTTCAGTCAGATCTCCCAGGAAGAAAAGGGAAAATCACCGATGTCCCAGGGACTACCTTTATATAAATACTCATGTGAACGTTGTATAACTGTCGTCATGAACTGATATAAACCAAAAGAAAAGTTCGCTAACAGCCATCATCTCTCATTCCAGCTGGGTTACTTTATTGTCATCATTGGTGTTTCATGATATTAAAAATCAGGTCCATGAACACTTTAACATGGGGAAAATAATAATTTCCCTCAATGAGACACTTAGTTTTATATATTATTTATATTTGACGAATTTCATGTAGTACGATAAAGTACTTTCCTTCCACAACAATTCTCTCAGTTTCAAATGAATCCGTTTGAGTGATTTTTCCTACAATTTTATAATGGTTTGCGTTCGTCGTATGAATTTGCTATTAATTCTTGACCGCTACTTATTAATGCTTGGCCAGTGTGCTTTTTTCGGACTTCGTCGAAATTAAATGAACGTTAACCCTACTTAACTCTTCGCGTTGGATTCTTGGAGTTATTATTTCTAAACAAGAGGCTAAAAAGGAAATATTTCTACCGAGACATTAGTTTTAATCTCAGTAATTCCTAGACTCCGATATTAAAGAAATTCAAGTATGAAAAGTGAATAATTATCCTTTCCTAGGTAGTTTTCAAATTTTTTCCTACCAATCAAGAATATCGGAGTGTTGTATGTGGCATAAAATCCTAGTACCTACAGTTAACATCAACGTAATTTAGATTTAGGCAAGCGTGCTAAGCAAGCGTTTAGTAATGTAAGGGAGCTATAGACGGAGACCTTGGGGTAAGGATGTAAAGAAGAGGCTGTTGAAGAGCTTGAATTAGAGCGTGGCGTTGTATGGGGCGGAAACGTGGATCCTCAGAAAGGAGGACGAGAAGAGACTGCAGTCGTTTGAATGTGAGTGTAGTGAAGGATGGAGAAGGTGAGGTGGACGGAGAGGAAGACTAACGAGGAAGTGCTTGAGATGGTGGGGGAGCAAAGGAAACTGTTTAATTAAATTATAGATTGACAGAGTTTGTGGCTAGAGAATGTAATAAGGGGCGATAGGTTGCTGAAGAATGTGATAAGGGGAAGGATGTTGGGCAAGGGGGGAAGAGGATGAAGGAAAATAGGTTTTATGTACAAGATAAAGAAGGATAGATCGTAGGCTGAGGCGAAAAAGGATGTGATAGAGCGATATAGGCCCCTGGAAGTGAAGAAAACTAGGGTGAGATTCTCTAACATTCTAGGGTGAGATTCAGCAAAACCTACTCTAACCGGTAGAATACTATTGAAAAAATAGTTGAATGTTGATCTGCTAACCTCGTTGCCTACCATTTGCTGTCCTCTCCTCTGCTTTAATAAGGACATCCCTTCCATGATATCCTGCAACACTCAGGTGACTGCCAGCAGGTTTTGCACAAATATAAACGCGGAGGAAAAACAAGGATAATCGGAGTTTTTGACAGCTATGTAAACATTTTTGATAAGCTAGTCCTTCCCACTGCAATTCATTTTGTCTTACACACATTGCCTTTATCATTAAGAAAAGAGTCAAAAAAGATCTCTGCGGGCTGCTAGCCACTATTCAAACTAATTTTCCACGAATTTGATTACTTTAGCCCCAACGGCACAATAAAACGCATGTTTAGCGTTTAGACAATTGAACGAGTTAACGACCGTAGTTGAAGTTGTTCCTCCAACTCGTCGGCGAGTAATTTATGTTTTTCTTTGAGGTAACTTTTTCAAGTAGAAAATCTTTAAAAAAAACACCACTCTACAGAATACTTCATCCCTTTATAACCATAACATTTTCCGGAATGAAACAAGATAAATATGTAGAAATTCTCCAGGCGGAAGGTGGCAGAAAATAGGAATGTTCAAGAAATTGTGGCGAATGTATAATCTTGCGTATGGCTACTCCCGAGGCGATTCCAGCACGCTTATTGCTACGCGAAGCTGACCGTTTTAATTCCATCACAAGGAAAAGGCTCATATTTGGGAAACAGTTCTCTTGAAAGTTTACTTCAACTCAAAACACACAAGCTTAAAACTAGCCATCGGGCAGTTATTTTTCCTCTTCTCTGGAAATGAAATCATGAAAAAATCCTAGGGTACATCATAATTAGAGATTCCTCTTCGTCACCTTGTCTAGGATGTATTTCATTCTGATAAATATATCTAAAGGGGTAGCATGAAGTAGCAGAGTGTTATTGGCTGTTTTATGAGAGTCAGCAGTTTTAAAGAGTGTATCAAAACGGTAATCAATGCGGGTGCTGACGACTCATCTTCGTTTCCCTCAGCACTTAGCATCATGGCCCGGGACATAAGAGGTACTTTCAAATTTTGGGAATGAACGAAGAATTTTCATTCCCCCAGAGTGCTAGAGAGACCTTTTTGATAAAGCACTGATAAACTTATTAACCCTCAAGCAGGAAATTATTTGTGAGAAGAAGGAATTTCCCACTCATTTTATATAATTATCAATCATACTTCCTCCTTTGCTCCTTTAATGTCTCTGAAACTTTAGAATATCAATTTAAATATATTAGCGTCACATTAATTGCCCAAATCCACTGATTTAAGGTCAAGGCACTACAGTGAAACCTGTATTAAGCCACCACCGACGGTTCCGCTAAAGAATGGTCGTTAAGAGGGGTGGTCGCCTGATAGTTGTGGTCATTTAGAGAAGTTTCACTATAATTTTGATTATAACGGATCTCAAGCTAACCCCATTGGCTGTAATCGGTTGTCCTATCACGTCATCCAGGATTTTCAAATCGTGGTCAATTCGAAACCCGTAATTCAATGGCATGAACATCGTTTGCTTCAAACTAATACAATAGGCGTATAGCCACTGGTCGGTAGATTGGATCCAAATCTTCAAAATTGCCGGAAAGAACAAAAAAACTCTGCAGAGATGTTACACAGTTCCATGCTATCAATCTGTAGCACATATTATCACTTCATGGGAACGGTCAATATTGTGGGATTTTATCCAATAACGATAGCAAGTACGGATTGTAAAAACGTTTGCCCATATTTCCCAGAGACTATGACAGTTTTTTATCATCAGGAGGAATATATTTAAAATGATTAAAGAATATTTGATCACTTGATAATGCACTGGAATGTATAATGCCGAAGATATAGATGTTTTAGAAGGTATTATGGTTATGATCTTCTTAGTAATATAACATAGAGGTGGACAAGAATATATTTATAAGCACATATCCGATATCAAAAATCATATGCAAATTTATTCAATTTGTTAAGCTATTTTTACAATGGGAATTTTTTCTAAGAAATTTTAAATGTTGGTATATTTTTCATGTTAAATAACAATGTATGGTGATTTATTTATATACTTATTTTATGGTAACTTAAATACAGGTTCTCATCTTCTTAATTGTATTTTATATATATTTTTGGGAGTAATAAAAGATTATTATTATAAATAGGGTCTGCTTGATAACCTTTTATCTCTTTAAGCCTATCAACAAATTTATAAACCTGGCTATTTTATAGGATATAGGCTTTGCATTACCGTGTAATTAACTTTCAGAATCATGAAGAGTTAAGGTTACGGGTTAATATTAGCTGAAATAATCAATACTCCTTCTGCAGATAGGTGTGAAGTACCTAAATTTATTTCTCAGTTATCCGATGGCACTTGCATTCGATTTTCGAACAATTAAAAATAGAGGAGTTGCAAGCTGCGAATATTTCGTGTGTCAATGCTACCATGCGCACTATCCGTAGAATGTTTGCACACCTTTTGGGGGTAAGATTGCGCTCTTTGCATTTATCTTCAGGGGCTTGATGATAATAAGTACCTTTGCTGATTTTGAGAGTGGAGTATAACCAGATGGCTCGTGATGGTCCTTGCGCTTCCGAAACAACATTCAGGGAATATTTACCTTCTTTGAAACGCCACCGCCGATATTGGAGATTGCTTCCAAAATATGAGCTGCGTTTCCTATGCTAACAGGGAGGGTTACGGGGAGATGAGAAAGGATTAACAAATACCAATACAGCGAAGGGTACAATGGTTACCTCCTCAGGAGAGGATGATAAAGCAAATAGGTGACCACGTAGATAAGCTAAAGGCACAGGATGAGAAACAAAATTATTTTGTAGACTGCACACCTCCACAGGATAGGATGATAAAGCATACAGTGTGATTACACAACTAATTGCAGGAGCAACGTGATGATGAACGACATTATTTGGGAAATTAATGACTGGGGAATTAATACGGATAGCTGGTGGCGCTGAGACTACCGGGAAACATTATCTTTGAAGTTCTTTCAAAGGCTTCTGTAAAGAAAAGACATAGTTAAATGGCATAAATAATTAGCCGTGATGTATAACCTACGCAATGACGACCTATGTCTCAAGTGTTAATTAATGGGAATCTTGGAATAATTAATACCCTCACCAAAGTGATCAAGGAGAGGCTGTGACTAAGTTACCAGAAAAATGACTTCGGCTACACCAGTGTTCTTCGAGCGCTCGATATTTAAGTAAAAAAACTCTTCATTTTACTGGCTCAAGAACCAAGAAGAGAATATATCCTAGTTTGTCAGGTAAACGGGAGCTTTAATATCGGTAAATTACACATGTAAGTGGTGTGCTAAATTCTTTGTAAAGAAATGGGTAGGGCATAGCCCACTAATTAATTCACATCGTGAGTTTGCTTGTAGGTACGACCAATCACGTTATTACATTTATGTACAGAGGTGAAGGTTCGGGCCGGGTAAAGATAATCACTGACGGTAAAGAGGAAAAACATACAGGAGAGGACTTACAGCCTCATTCACGAAAGATGAAACATACTTAAAGCGTTCATCCAGTATAAGAATGCGCATCTCTGAATACGTAACTTTTCCGTTTAAAGAAATATAAAGTAAATCAATGTCTTTGTTTTACAAAATCGCTCAAAGAAAAGAGACTTTTACTAAGGACAAAAATACTCTCGGGTTTTTTTAGAAAAAAACTTACCCTTATGTTTGTCCTCAAATCAAATAATTCAAAGGTATTGAATGTGTAGATACACTTGAAATTACGAGAATTTCTTGCCAATCGAAAGCTTTGGATCTTAACATAGCTCCATATCATAACATGTTTTGCCCTAAGTATTAAAATACTATTATCCGCATATGAATCAGAAAATAATTACTTTAATATCAATAAAAACAAGACATGCAAATTTATACCATGAAATTATGAAAATTTTCATGGATGGTAAATTTGAAAATGCAAAGAAGACTTGTGCGTGGATATTTTTCATTCTGATAATTCAAGGGTTGAACCGAACCAACTTTGCTACAACAATAGCAAAGAAGGCCAACTCTTTGTTTAAATATTCAGGTAAACATTCGAAATGCGTAAACTAGATTCTCGCTCATACGCTCTTTGGCACAAAAAATCCTTTTAAAAAACGGCTACATACGTTGCTATGACGCCAGCTGCAAAATGTAGTGTGTATAACGCTCGAAGAAGCGAATACGCAATAGCTCCCTCGTGAATGTCTTATCATAATGAGATTCAAGAGAAAGATGAAATACAGCTTCAATAATCCCTATGTAGAGGCCCCTCGAATACCACAGAATATCTAAAGAAGAATATCGCATAAGTAAACCCTCGGCCTCATATGCCTCTCACACTGAGACGTGCACTTGCGTATGAGATGAGATCACTGTCCAAAGATATGGAAAAATACTCTTTCCCAAGATCAAATATTAAAAATGAAAAATAAAATATACAGTACCATCCGTTTAATTGATTCAATGTGAAGAACTTGACAAAATAAGAGAAATAAAACGATTATGTTGCTAGATTCATATTTAAATAAACTACATAATAACTGTACGGGTAACGAAATTATAAGGTCTTCTTGAGTAAAGCACTTATGAACTAAAAGTATGAACTAAATAACTAATCTAGCTCTGATTAAATTGGATAAAAAGCTGTTCCCCATAAATATTTCCCAAACCATCTCAAATCTACTCCTTTATTTATTCCAGAGCTCAAATATACACTTATCAAAAGATACCGCAATAGGTGAAGAAGCTTAGCTTTAATTACCATTCCTACCTAATGAATGTGCATCGATTTCTAACTATATAACGAATAGTAATCGTAAAATTCAAATGATAAGCGTGCAATTCATCTACTCAAAAAGACTGTGAAATTCCAAACATTTGTTTCATAGCCTCAAATACAAGGTAAAAGCTATTTCATGTTCATGACGTATCGTGGAAATGCAACGCACCTGGGCCATAACGACGTGCGGTGTAATTATGAAAAACTCTGTGTAATTAGCCCTATTCGCACTAATTACCTCGGCCTAGAAAACTTTAACCGCCAGTTGCTTTATGCCTCCGACCGAGAAAAACCATCCGGCAATAGGGATTGATCACTGACCCCAT